>JASDDO010000026.1:280500605-282900605 GCA_030015575.1 Agapanthus africanus | reverse complement strand
TATCTCGCCTAGGGGTGGTAAACATCAGACCCCAGTAGCTTGATAAGTCATGCCAATGTAAGTTCCAAAACACGCATGAAACTACTGATAACACTTACCAGTAAATCAGTGAAACCCTGGCCAGGGATTTCTAGTTATGGCCAGTCGAGCATAGCGCAACATTAACCCCCAATACCGAGAGAGACGAATCCCCTCCTATCGCTCATTGCCTCCATGTGAATCGGGACTGTACCCAAAAACCACCTGTTTGCATGACTCAGTAGAGCCGTGGTAGGGTGAAAATCAAAGCACAGTGGGAGACACACAAGAAACTTTGACGATCTCGGGTCAACAGACTAAGTTGTACCAGTGTCACCAGAGAACTGCCATCTGACGTGAGGTATAATACCATCTGGGAGTTCTCGGCGAGTCCGTTCAATGTACCCAGTCACCACTGAGCACCCGCATACCATCTCTGATGTCAAACACCAATGGATATGGGATCATCCATCGCCCATCACATGGGTCGAGAAGATATACGCTAGTCTACTCTGGAATATCGATGCCCCGTCTCGATATTCCCACGACCAGGAACATTGAAGGATGTACTCATGGACTACCCAGGCCCCACTATTATGATCTGCATCATAGTCCTGCAAGTCGAGTACACATCCTAAGGGCTTTATCAACTTGTAATAGAGAGACAGTAATTATACATGTTAAGATAAAGAGCAACCAGATAGTGTACTATCATGTCGAGCAAGAAAGTCCTACCTATATATGTCCCAGCATCCACTACAATATACATCTCATGTACAGTAATGGCCTCTAGGGCATACATATAACTAACATTTATCAGAGTCCCTACTGATAATGGCCTGCCTGAAACTAGTAGGATCATCTTCTTCTAATATGCAATCCTCTCGATCCCCGTTTATGAGAAAACCGTAGTATCTCTCGAGCTGATGAGATATCCTACTAGATCTGCGGAGTGGCTGAGCTTCGTCTGGGATTACTAAATCTAGCGGTTCCACCAAATCTTTAGTTATATTTTGTGGTTCAGAAGTTTCTTCCAGTTCTACCGTAATCCCACTAGCTTTTTTTGCAAGAAACTCCCTTTCTAAAAAGGTAGCGTGGCGAGATACAAATTCCTTCTGTTCCTCAGTGTGGTATAACAGATATCCATAACCATTCTTTGGATATCCCACAGATTTACAGAGAACTGACCGTGCCTCAAGCTTGTCCGGATTATGTTTTTTAACGTAAACCGGACAACCTCATATCTTAAATCTTTTATGATATGGTCTCTTACCATTCCATAACTCGAATGGTGTCTTTGGCACTGATTTGCATGGAACATAGTTCAATAGGTATGCTGCTGCTTCGAGCGCAAGTCCCCAAAATGAAAGAGACAACTCGGCGTTACTCATCATGGAGCGAACCATATCCAATAGGTTACGGTTCCTCCGCTCCGATACTCCATTGTGCTGTGGTGTATACGGAGGAGAAAGCTGAGAGAGAATTCCATTCTCTTTTAGGTAATCTAGGAATTCCGTGCTTATGTACCCCACTCCTCTATCTGATCGGAGGATTGTTGGGAATTCACCCGCGCGTGTAAACGTGTATGTTTTGAAATATAAGATATGTTTTTAGGAAAACAGAATGCGCACACGAGATCGTTCTCGTTTTAAAACTTATAACCGCAAGTGCACGGCACGTTGTAGCGAGCTGGAAAGAACGGGTCGATCCGCAGGGAATTGTGATTATGTATTGCGATTTAAGGTTCAACAAATTAAAGAATGGTTTGGTTGTCACAAAATAATGGAAAATACGAAACAAGGAAAAGCAAGTAAAGAAGTTAAGGAAGACGTTGGCCGTGGCTTTGGCTCGGATGGTCGAATCGCGGCGATTGCCATGATGCTCCCTTGATCATGAGTTGTCCGTCTTTACATTGATCCCGGCATGAAGCACGACTTGTCGAAGCGGTTGCGAGGCACAAGTCGTCAACTTCCGATATTCTCCGCAAGGCACTAAATGATGTCTGTTTTGTTAACTTACCGTTTGTATGTCCGCGCTTGAGGTATCAATGCTAAGTACAAGTCTTAACAAGCATACGTCAACAACAAAAACACAAAGTGGTTAGTGAGAGCAAATAGTATTGGTGTTAACTTTGCTAAGGATTTGTGATGGTATACGGTATATGAAAGCCGAGGGTTTGTCAAGCACTCGGGCACAAAATACCATATCCAAACTTAGCAAACTTAACACCAACTTGATTCTATCTTAAATATTGTTAAATAGGGAAAGGGAGTGAATAGGGTATATGAAGAGGCTATAAGTAACCATGGTTTCAAAATACCATAATACATCAATATATAAATCAATCTTTAAGTTATAATCATAAAGTTAAGCATATTAAACAATCACAAAAGGAGGAGGAAGGCAAAGCCATTCATCTCACATCCTCACCATCATCACAACCAATAAGAATTACTCACACATTACAAAGTAGAAAATGAAACACAAAACAAAGAACATAAAACACAAGAACAAGAATAAGAATTTAAACAAAAGGGAAGTGCATGTTCTTTATTAACAAAATGGAGGGCTTGAGCTATAAGGTAGATAGCAACTTTAACCTCCTTAATGGAGCACTCAAGTGAGAGCTCAAAGAGGGAAGAAGAAGAAGCTATCAAATGGTACAAACTGTTTTCTCACTCCAAAAAGCCACCTAGAGCTATATCTATGATCTGCTATTTATAGGCAACCCAAAATCAAAAGTTGTATATGACACTGGACTTACATGACTACCAGGGACCTAGACAAAGAGCACGAGTCAAAATGGAGCCAACTTGGCTGCAAATTGAGGCCAAAATGATTAAATCTGCGGCCTTAAGTTGGAGTCTGGGTCTCACCTTGCTTCAGTAATCTTCTGGTCATATGGGCATCTCTCTGTAGCTGCAATTTCTTTTAATTGTATCTGAGTGTAATCTAGAGTAATGTACAGAAGAGGATCAAATGGGTGTATGTGTGTTCACACTTCAAATCATTGCTTTTCCAAATACATTGAATCATACCCACTTGCCTGCACCACTTGCAAGACACCATGATGGTGTTTGCAACTTGATGTCTCGTAATAGATCATGCCCACTTGATACATGATGGTTCAAATATGAGTTTTGATATTGTATCATGTTGGACCAAAACTAAATATTTATTTGTACACAACATTATTTTGTTTGCAAAACTTAATGCCATGATCTGTTATCTGTCCCGTTTGCAGTTCCGGCTAAAAACCGTCGTTTCTGTTCGTGTTGTGTACAATCTCTAGTGTTTTTACCTGTGTACCTGTATTCTGTACTAATGAGCAGACAGAGATAAAATAGCACTGTTTATTGACAAAATGATAGGAAATGAGCGGTACAAAAATGTAATAAATCGTGCCGAACAAAAATCCCCAAATCTATCTTTTGCTCGTCCCGAGCAAAACAAAATCCCAACCTCATTTTCGTAAGGAACGCAATTGCACTGAGCCCGTGCAACAAGCCGTTAAATCTCTAAATGTCCCTAGTAGGAGGAGTGTTGTCTCCTGAGGGTTTTCAGCAGATTACACCTACAAAAACCAATCAAGTTAGCGTCGTGGAAAAACTGTTGATTCTAATCTTAAGGTTAGAGATCAAAGTTAGAAGTTATATTACCCAAGTTAGAAACGTTAGACCATATTTTTCACTCCTCACAATTTGCTTAACATAAGCCCATACGTGTCTTTTCGTGATTGGGATGATAGTGTCCATAAGTTTTTAAGAAAATTGATTAGGGTCATCATGTCACAAATACAGACCAGGATAGACTTCTAAAGGATCACACGAGTTTGAAAGGAGTTAAGATTTTCTCACGTTTTATTCTCCGGTTAGGTTTCAAGTCAGAATAAATATCAATTTTAACAGAGAACCTAAGTCTTATTTTTCACTCCTTCCTTTCACCTGTTGTTGGTCATACATACCTTCGTGATTGCGTACAACGTCTTTATAAACTGTAAACCTTCATATCTCCAGGAAAAAAAACTATTTTATAATTGAAAACTTGTCCGCGCCAAGATTATTCTCCCACGAAGAACTGTGAGGACTTTTAATTTGGAGAGAACACTTGCTTAGCTTATTTTATTTGACGTTTGAAAACTTAGTGAGCTTTGGGTCAATGACTCCCAAACTAGATGGTTTTAGGGCATTAGGTGTGGAGACACCCTAAGGACTTAATTACCCAAGTTACCAAGCCCACAAAACAAAAGACTCATTTGCGTTTACAGTATTCTAAAAGCTGTAAAAATGGAGATATAGCCAGCTTTTCCTTTTTAAATCCAAAAGACGTGATTTATGAATAAGGTATGTAATTACTCCAACAAGGTTTCAGATGGGTTATTTTTCAGACTTATAGCTCCTGTTAAAACTTCTTTAATATTCTTCATATTCACCTTACTTCATGAACTATTCCTGATATTACTTATCTTAGAACAAACTTGTTTGATGCTAATGATGTTTATCAATTTTAAAAGTTTACAGACATGTCAGACATTTATCAAATTCTCAAAAACATACGACACATGAAAAGTGATATAAAAACGCATATTAGCTACGGTTAAACACAAAGGAGGGTTATTTTTCGGGTCGTCGGTCTCACAAAAAAGGGTTCAGTTGCTTCTAACTCATTAAACCGAACCGTCAGACTTTGAGTCTAAGTTCCCCCACTAGCTAACATGAAAAAGTTTTTATATTTTTGGGAAAATTTTTCAAATTTTATGGGTTTTTTAATATGTATGTAATGCAGAATATACACATGATGCAGCGCTCACCCCCAAACCTGAGTTTTACGATGTCCTCATCGTTGCCCCCATCTCCGGTAGCTAGACTTAGAAATCAGGGTGAGAATTTTTTTAAAAGAAAAAGAAAAAACCTAAGACTAATTACAACATGTACAAGTTAAAATATTGGGTTAGTGCAGAAATTAATACCTGCCATTCAAAAATTTTGTCAATATAGTGCCATGGCTGGAAAAAGAATAGGTATAATAAAAAGAAAAGGTGAATATACGAAAAATGGTTAGATGTTAGTAGAGGGCATGGGCATGTAAAAGTAGGGATAAGAAGACGCTGAAGTTGTAGATAGAATTTTGAGGAGGTCAAAGAATTGTTTTCTGAATGAATTGAATGTTCAATAAGCACCTGTTGAGTTCCGAAGTCATGTTCGTGTAAAAACTGGAGTTCATCCGCAAAAAAATTCAGCAAAAGAAAGGTTTCTCGGATCCCAAATTGGTCCTGACTCAAACTCACCAAGAATATCAAGTTTATTCGCAAAAATTTCCTCAAAACTCGACAAGAAAGAATAATGTTCAGTACTGTCTTCCTCCCTATGATTTTCCACAATTCTATTCTCCTTATTTACAAACTCTCCCAATACAATTTTCTCCTCATCACATTCATAAATGAGTAGGTATATGTCATCTAAAAAAGTAGGTTCCCACCCTAATGTTTCTTCCGAAAAAATATCACTAGGTGATACAAAAATTGTGGGTTCCTGATCATTGATATCTTCTAACAACCTATCACAACCAAACCTGTCAATTCACAAGCTCCCTCATCTAAAATTGGAAAGCAGAAGTCAGTCGGTTCAAGAATTTCCTCTTCAAGTATAATTTTGGTTAAATCAATCTCTAAGTTACAAGTGACAAGAGGTGCAGTGGATACGTGAAGACTAATGGTGGGCCGACATAGAGGGTTTGCTTGTGTGTCCTGGCAACACTCAGTCAATTCAGTGGTATCATCATCTATGAAATCATCCAAATTGATCTGATCACTTATTTCACTCGGGTGACTCCCTAGATGACAGATGTTGACACTGTGGGGTTCCGATTGACTGTGTTCACTCCGTAGAATTCTCTCAGCTAAATGCTTCATTTTTTCCTCGATTCTAGCCAATGATTGAGCTTGAGCAACAAATAACTGCTCAGATTGCTGTAAAAATAGGGCTAGCGTCGCAGCTGATTGGTTCTCCACCGCAGTCATTACTTCAATACCCTTTTCTAAAGCGGTCAACCTAGCATCCATCTCACCGTCACTCCCTAAAGATGGTTCAATTATTTCAAGTTGGAGGGGTTGTGATGGTGGTGAAGCTAGAGCAGTCATTCTGTCGACCACTTTCTCTAGATTTTCAATCAGTTGGTCTATGGTTGAAGTGGGACTGGGTTCAAGAGTGTTAGGTGGGTGACCGTTATCAAAAATTTGGGATGGTTGGTCACCCCCCTAAAAAAGGATAATTTTCATGAATGTGGGAACCATTGCAATTTGAACAAATGATTTGGGACTGAGTATGAACAAATGATTTGGGACTGAGTATGAACAAATGAATAATAATCGTGAAAAATAGAATTGAATCGTGTATCACCCATATTAACAAGAATGCACAGAAATCATAAAAATAACGAATATCGCACCCCTAATAGTCTATATTATTCTAAGTCAACTAGACCTGCTTAAGAACCTGATTGATGAAGTAAAACTGTATCGAGAAATAGGCTCAAGATATACTGATCACGAAGCCAGGTAAGTGAAAGAGAGAAGGGGAGGTTTTCCAACGCATTCGCGAAGGTCCTTAATTAAATAACCCTTTCTCTTGAACACTTGCCTAGACACCCCATGAACGATATGCCGTTAAGCAAAGTTCTAAATACAGTTAACTTCTCCTAATGAGCGCGAAGTCCTTAAAGTCAGAGTTCTAATTGATTTTAAAATTACTGGGGGGTATGCAAGAATGTAGTTTTATGATTTTTGGGCTACGGAGAAAAGGTGATGAAATCCTTTACCGTATCTTGTTTTGGTCTTTTTTCCCTTAAAATCCGTATTAAGATGCAATGCGCAGTCAATAAAAGAATTTAAGAAATCAAGCAATATAAACAATTCTTTTTCAATTTTTGTTAAGCGCTGCAAAAAATACGGTAAGTTCTCTGTACACTTGGCGGCAAACTTGTGCGAAGAATCCTGTAAAAAATAGAATATTGGAATGCGTCGAATTTGAGCGAAGGTGTTAGAAAATACGTACCGATGTGTATTGGGTTAAGAAAACCCCTTTTGATGTGATTACGAGTGTTTGAATGTTCGCTTGCGTGGGTTAAACTACCCGGATCTTTGGCACTGTACTTTACTAACGTCTCGCAATTGAATTTGAACCTTGCTCCGCATGATCGCTCTTCGTAGTTCCGTTAAAATCCGAAAATGTCGGAAAATACGATGTTTAGTGCAAAAGCGATATATCTGGCCAATTAGCTGCACACACAAAATTATGAAATTTTGCATATAAAAATGGATCAAAAATAGGTCAAAGAAACAAACCCCCAAAATTTGGATCAAATAGGTGAAAACTGGCCGCAATTTGCGGCTAATCTTAATATTTCGGCGGCCAACTCTATGAGTTGGTACTCCAACTTTTTACTGTGTGGATCTTATCCTATTAGTGTCCCAATGTTATATGCAAAATCTTATACTTAAACTCAGAGTGACAGCAGATCAAAAAGACAGAGAACAAAAAGAAAAGAATTTGTGTTATGTTAGTTTTTTAAAAAAATCGTGTTAAAAGTTAGTATTGTTAGTAAGAACCAGAAATTACAATTCCTAATGAATACAACTCCCCGGCAACGGCGCCAAAAACTTGTTGGGAATTCACCCGTGCGTGCAAACGCATATGATTTGAAATATAAGATATGTTTTTAAGAAAACGGAATGCGCACGCGAGATAGTTCTCATTTTAAAATTTATAACTGCAAGTGCATTGTAGGGTTACTAGGCACACGAACAAGGCTCAACAAGGCATCAACCATACCAAAATTAAATTTTTTATGTGCCGAATAACACTAGGCAAGATCGTTAACTAGAGTTTAGGCGAATCGAAAGACAAGTAAACAACTTTACTCTAAGAGATTACAAAATACAACCTTTGTAGATCGGTCCTCCACTTCTTTAGTTCCTTGATGAAGTCCCTTCACTGCGATCAAGCTTCTCCCGGACTCTTGCATGGCTTCACGACGCGAAGGATGCGACCTTGCTTGAAATCTCCGAGGCCGAAGATGATCTACGTCAAGGGAATTCCGACTCAAGCTCCTACTTCACTAACTAGAGAAATAGTGAAGTAAACACCCTAAACTAAAATGCTAGTCTAGTAGAGGATGGAGAAATAGGAAGCGGGTTCTCTTTAGAATTTTGTTTCTTACACTCTTTCTCACTTTGGATCAAACCCTAGTTTTCTTTCTCCTTTTCACAAATGAAGAAGATGAAGAAAAGAAAGAGGAAAGGATAATGATCATGTAAGTTTTCTAACCATGGTGAGAGAGTATCATATACTAACCCTTGTAGAGACTTTACCATAGCTAAGTGTAAATGGTTAGGTTAAACAAAGATCTAAGGTAAAACAAAACAAGTGGACTTTTTCAAAGCAACCACAAGCTTCTACAAGCTTCATGCTGATGAAAGAAATTCCACTAATTTGTAATTACCTTAAATAAATGTAAACCACCATTTAAAAATAGAATGGTGTGATTCTTATACACCCATGTTTAGTGTATCATCAACCATGATACAAAACAAAACACTTTTAATATATGTATCATATATATATATATATATATTCAAGTGTGCAAGTGTGAGAAAAACCCTAAAGTGAATATGTGTTAGCAAATGTAAATTAGTATATCTAATATACAATTATACACTTAATTATTAAATCAACACTTGACTTAATAATCCGGTCATATCTCATATAACCGGCTAACATCCATCGTATCGACTTATCGAATCAACACTTGATTCGATAACCCGGTCATATCATATATGACCGACCGATACATAAAGTCGCGAGAATAGAATACGGTATCACATAGATGCATTTATTCTCGGTCTCGCACATATCACATATGCGCTCCTATTTCGTTTCGCCTGAGCCAGTAAAACCTCTGTGTAGGACTCTAAAGACTCGTCAATATGCCGACAGTAGGTGATGATCACATCACGCACTCACAAGCCGTCAGCGGTACTAGCTGGACGTAACGGCTACCCGGGTATTGAGCGATCAGAAGATCAGCAAGAAAGCCCGCTCCAACTCCTGTGAACGCCTGCAGGCAACACTTCCCGTACAGTCCGGTCTCCTCGTCTGATATGTCGCATATCAAGTCTAGGGGTGGTAAACGTCAGACCCCAATAACCGATAAGTCGTGCCGATGTGAGGCTCATAACGGGTCGAGAAACTACTGGTAACCCTTACCAGTAAATCTCTGAACAGCCCTGGCCAGGGACTTCCCTGTTACGGCCAATCGAGCACAGCGCAACATCAACCCCCAATACCGGGAGAGACGAAACCCCTCCTATCGCTCATTGCCTCCATGTGAGTCGGGACTGTACCCAAAAGCCACCGTTTTGCACGCCCTCATGGACGTGGTAAGGTGGAAATCAAAGCACAGTGGGAATCACACGAGACTTTATGACGATCTCGGGTTTACAGACTAACCTGCACAAGTGTCACCAGAGAACTGCCATCTGACGTGATGTATAATACCATCTGGGAGTTCTCGGCGAGTCCGTCTAGTGTACCCAGTCTCCACCGAGCACCCGTATATCATCTCTGATGTCAAACACCAATGGATATGGGATCATCCATCGCCCATCTCATGGGTCGAGAAGCGTATACGCTAGTCTACACTGTTATATCGATGCCCCGTCTCGATACACCCACGACTAGGGACTTTGAAGGATGTACTTATGGACGACCATGTCCCCACTAGTATGATCCGCATCATAGTCCAGGTAGTCAAGTACACATCCTAAGAGCTTTACCAACATGTAATGATAAGACAGTATAAAGAGACAAGTATACATGTTAAAGTAAAGAGCAACCAGATAGCATACTATCATATCGAGCAAGAAAGTCCTCTCTATATATGTCCAAGCATCCAATATAATATACATCATCTGTACAATACTGGCCTCTAGGGCATACATACAACTAACAATCTCCCACTTGCACTAGGGCCAGCTGCTGTAGTATCGCATACCGAGCATCCCGAAGAGTCTCTTAAACTGTATCTGGGGAATGGCCTTCGTGAGTGGATCCGTTGTGTTATTCTTCGTGTCAACCCTCCTGACCTCGATCTTCCGGCGATCAACTATCTCCCGGATCAGGTGATACCGCCTTAGAATATGCCTGGATCGCTGATGGGACCTGGGTTCCTTGGCCAAAGCCTCCGCTGCATTGTTATCGCAATACAAAGGTATTGGATGCTCAATGGATGGAACCACTCCAAGTTCAGTAATGAACTTCTTGATCCAGACAGTCTCTTTGGCAGCATCGTTGGCAGCGATGTTGTAGGGTTCCTAGGCACACTAATGAAGTCTCACAACAGATCAAACATGCCCAATTCAAATTTTTCATGTGCCTACAAACCCTAATACGGATCGTTAACTAGATAATGAGGCGATGCAAGCAAGTTAACGGCTTTAACTAAGAGTGAACGAACATACAACCTTTGTAGATCCGGTCCTCCACCTCCATGGCTCCGTGTTGACGTCTTTCCGCTGTACCCATCGGAATCCAAGACTCTCACGGTGGTTTCATCGGAGAAAAGATCGGGCTAGGTCGCCGACTTCGATGCCGAAGATGATCTACGTCGAGGCAACTCAAGATCAAGCTCCTACTTCACCAAGTCAAGAAACTTGAGAAGAAAACACCCTATACTACTTGGCAAGTGGTAGAGAATGAAGAAATAGGTAGTGGTTTCACTTTAGAATTGGATTTCTCACTCTTTTTCTCATGTTGCCATTAATGGATGCAAGCTTTCTTCTTTGTTGAAGAAGAAGAAGAAGAAGGAATATGATAAGTATTATTCAAAATAGAAAAATCAATTGATACTTATCATATTTGCAACCATAGTTAGGTGTAGAGAATAAACTAGGGTTAGGTTGAATGGTTAGGGTTAAGCATGAAACAAAAATGGTGGACTTATTCAAAGCTTCATGAAGCTTCAACTAGAAAACAAATCAAGCCACCATTTCTCTTTATCTTTCAAAAAATGAATAAATAAATAAATGAATAGATAAGTAAATCAAAACCCTAACCATTAACATAACCATGGTTTAAACTAAACAAACACCCAAACATTCATGTATCATCAAACATGATACAATCTTGTGCACAAAAATATATCACATATACAATGTGCATTTCAAGTGAGAAAATCCATTTAAAGTGAACCAATACTAGTTAATGCAAAGTAATATATCAAATATATAATTATGCATTAAATCATTAAATCAATACTTGATTTAACGATCCGGTCATATCGCATATAACCGACTAATATCCAATGCATCAGCTTATCGAATCAATCCTTGATTCGATAACTAGGTTATATCGCATACAACCAATCGATACATTCATCGCGAGAATAGAATACGGTATCACGTACACGCATTATTCTCGGTCCCGCACATATCTCATATGCGCTCCTATTTCGTTTCGCTTGAGCCAGGAAACCTCTGTGTAGGACTCTAAAGACTCGTCAATACGCCGGCAGCAGGTGATGATCATATCAAACACCCACAAGCCGCAAGCGGTCTGCTAAACGTAACAGCCACCCAGGTATTGAGCGATCAGAAGATCGACGAGCAAGCCTGCTCACACTCCTGTGAATCCAACCAGTAACACTTACCGTACAGTCCGGTCTGTTCGTCTGATATGTCGCGTATCTCGCCTAGGGGTGGTAAACGTCAGACCCCAATAGCTTGATAAGTCATGCTGACGTGAGGTCCATAACATGTGTGAAACTACTGATAACAGTTACCAGTAGATCACTGCAACCTGGCCAGGGATTTCCTGTTATGTCCAGTCGAGCATAGCGCAACATCAACCCCCAATACCGGGAGAGACGAATCACCTCCTATCGCTCATTGCCTCCATATCTGTACCCAAAAACCACCTGTTTGCACGAATCAGTAGAGCCGTGGTAGGGTGTAAATCAAAGCACAGTGGGAGACACACAAGACTCTATGACGATCTTGAGTCAACAGACTAAGCTGTACCAGTGTCACCAGAGAACTGCCATCTGACCTGAGGTCTAATACCATCTGGGAGTTCTCGGCGAGTCCGTTCAGTATACCCAGTCTCCACTGAGCACCCGCATACCATCTCTGATGTCAAACACCAATGGATATGGGATTATCCATCGCCCATCACATGGGTCGAGAAGATATACGCTAGTCTACTCTGGAATATCGATGCCCCGTCTCGATATTCCCACGACTAGGAACATTGAAGGATGTACTCATGGACTACCCATGCCCCACTAGTATAATCTGTATCATAGTCCTGGAAGTCGAGTACACATCCTAAGGGCTTTATCAACATGTAACAGAGAGACAGAAAGTATACATGTTAAGATAAAGAGCAACCAGATAGTGTACTATCATGTCGAGCAAGAAAGTCCTACCTATATATGACCCAGCATCCACTACAATATACATCCAATGTACAGTAATGGCCTCTAGGGCATACATATAACTAACAATCTCCCATTTGCACTAAGGCCATCTGTAGCAGTGGTTGCAGTATCACATACTCAACCATCCTATATAAGTCTCTCTCTGGGAAAAAGCCTTTGTGAGTGGATCCGCCGTGTTGTCCTCTAAGTCTACTCCCCCAACTTCGATCACCCTGGAGATCAACTATCTCCATGATCGGGTGATGCTGCTTCAGAATATGTCTGGGTCACTGATGGGACCAGGGTTCCTGGGCTGAAGCGTCACTTCCATTGTCATACAATGGTAGGAACCTAGTTCATCTCATGAACCAATATACACCCAAACTGCCTCTTTGGTAGTATCATTAATAGCGATGTTACCAGCCTTTATTGTCTAGTTTGCCACGGTATCTAGCTCGGAACTCTTCCAACATACCGTCCCTCTACTGAGGGTGAAGACAATGCCTGTGACTGACATTCAGTCGTCCTTATCACTCTGGAACACTTCCAGTGATTCTCCCCAGGATCGATTGATACTATCTTACTATAGCTAGTGAGAATCCTAACATCCATTTAGATCTATCTCATAGACCCAAATCCCAGGATTTAGGAGGTATCATCTTTATCCTATATGGAGAATCCATGTGATAAGCGGAGATTGACCGTGCGTAGCATAGGAAACTCTTTTCTTATCAAGAGTATGTTGTCCACGTACAATACAAGGATGACCACCTTACTCTCTACTACCTTTTTGTATATACAAGGTTCATCTACCATTTTGATGAAGTCAAACTCTTTGACTACCACATCAAAACAGATGTTCCAACTCCGCGATGCCTGCTTTATCCTGTAAAGCAACTTGCACATGTTTCCGCTGCTTCCACTGTTTACGAAGCCCTCTGGCTGTGTACTTATAGACATTCTCTTCTAAATCATTATTTAGAAAAGTAGTCTGGCACCCAACCGCCAGATATCGTAGTCATGGTATGTAGCCGTAGCAAGTAGGATCCGGATGGACTTAAGCATAGCCACTGGAAAAGGTATCATCATTATCCACGCCCGGTCGATGACGAAAACCTTTAACAAGTCTAGCTTTGAAAGTCTCAACTTTTCCATCTACACCAAGTAATCTTCTCAAGATATACTTGCTCCTGATGGGGATTTAACCCTTCAGATATAGCAACCAAAGTCCATACTTTGTTGGTGTACATGGATTCCATCTCAGATCGCTAAGCATCCAGCCATTCTTACAGAGTCCCTACTCTCGATGACCTGCTCGAATCTAGTTGGGTCATCATCTCATGATGCAATCCTCGCTCCCACTGTCATCGAGAAACCGAAGTATCTCTCAAGCGGATGAGAAACCTTACCAAATCGGCGGAGAGGCTGAGATTCGTCGGGAACTATTGAATCCTTTGTTTATGTCAAATCATCAGCTGCAGTTTTGTATAGCTGGAACCTTTCCAGTTCTACAGTACTGACCTTGCCTCGATCATGTCCGGATTTTGCTTTTGACACAGGCCGGACAATCCCAAATCTTAACTTACTTAAGAGATAGGCTCTTCCCATACCATATCTTATATGGAGTGGTAGGCAGTGATCTGATTCGAACCCTATTCAATAGGTATGCAACTTCATAAGTGCATAACTCCCTAAAAGGAAATAGGAAACTCAGTAGTACTCATCATAGAGCACACCATATCATATAGGGTGTGATTGCTCCGCCCCGATATACCATCGTGCTATGGTGTATAAGGAGGAGTAATGCTGAAAGAGAATCTCATTCTCCTCTAGAATAGTCCAGGAATTCCATGCACAAGTATTCTCCTCCCTGATCTCATCATAGGACATAATACTTATACCCGGTTATTGGTTCTCTACTTCTAACTTATATTCTGTGAATATCTCAAAAGCTTCGGGCCTATGTTTCAACAGGAACATATGTCTGAATCTTGAGAGATCATCAGAGAACGTAATGAAGTACAAAGAACCGGTCCTGGCATGTGTAGACAGGAGACCTTACATACATCATCATGTATCAGTCCCAAGAGTTTACTAACTCTTTCTCTGTTTCCAATAAACAGAGCTATGGTCATCTTAATTTTGTGACATGACTGGCAAGTTTCACAAGATGTAAATTCAAACTGATTTAAATATGCATCTAAAATGTAACTTCAGCTAGTCGGGTCGCATTGATATGACCTAGTCTACAATGCCTCAAGAAGGATTCGTTCATTTCTGAACTCTTCCTCTTGTGTGTGTTCTGTATACTAGGAACTGTAGTTTGATTTAGAACATCAATGATTTTAGATAACGTGCCTGAACCGATCAACTTTTGATATAGGAAATGTTCAAAACATTATCCATCAATACAAAATTTTATCATTTCTTTACTAATAAAGAGACTGATATGATTTTGTATATCAGGTTCGGTATCTAATAACATTCGTTCAGAATCAATGTATTTTTGTAATACAGGGTGACAGTGACCAACAGACTTGGCTGCAACACTTGCCCCGTTTTCTGTCTCATGAAATTTATCACCCGTTCTCAGTTTTCTACCTTTCTGTAGCCCTATGTAACAGATTACATATTTGGGATCCTGATCCGGTATCGAATACCGAGGATGTAGAGGATACTGAGAAACAGTTCTTTGTAATGAACACACCCGAAGGAGAGGCATCATATGCACTTTCTTCGTTTGGGCAGCATAGGAATTCTGGTATTCCCCTATTTCCTGCTCTGTCTTATAACAATTATAAGTTGGAGCGGGACCAACGTTCCCCAGCTTAGTATAACAAGCGGGTTCGATCAATACATCCATATTATTATCTTGATTAAGGCGTGATATGGTCGCTCCCTGGAGAGAGAGAGAAGAAAACACTCTGCGTGCGCTCTAACAAGAATAGATTAGTTATTATTTTATCTAATCAGGATGGCTCCCACTGTTTTTTATCAAATCTTCCTTCAAACCCTAAAAGGAAAGACTAGCCGGGATTAATTACACTCTACAAGTTCGCCAATCTTTCAGCCAGGCCAGTGTCGGTACTTTGAGGGAGGTTCCCCATGCTTTCGCACGGACCTAATTACAGTAAACCTCGTTTTCCCAGAGGCGTAACCCCGTTGACACCTTTCTAGACACCTACTTAATCGGCTAATTGTAAAGTGCAAAACTCTCTCAGGAGTAACAATTACTCGCAGTGGGTATCGGGATCCAACTATCATATAGAAGGTATGCAATCTCATTGCAAATTTCAACACTTGAAACTCCCGATAATGGTTTTTACCTCTAGCACCTATGACCTTGGCTAAGGTCAACAAATCATAGGTACTAGTCAAGTTCTACCCATCATTTTGTGATTAGTTAGACCCACCCACATGACCCTTGGCTAAGGTCAACAAAGCCACATGACTGTCCTAACTAATCGCATTATATGCGGTGTAGGAAGACATCACTTAGCTACCGCACACTACGCCTCGGCTATGGTCGACAAACGTAGCACGAATACTAAGTACTCTACATCCTAAAATGACGGAGGGTTGCGGAGGGTTTTTATGAAAACCTTTAACGCTTTGAACTTGATCTCGTTGCGGAATCAAATGGTTTTTAAATGGAATGTTTTTGAAGCTTTTTTAGTTTTGCTAAAGGGGTCACTCCCGGTGAAGGGATCGTCGGCCCTTTCCTCGTCGAATGAGGTGCGGGATATATCATATATATCACTATGGAAAGCGGAAACTATAGAAACGATCAAAAGACAAACCGAGGGTTGTAGCATCTGCCAGTTATTGCTAAAGGAGTCACTCCCGGTGAAGGGATCTCGGTCCTTTCCTCATCGAATAAGGTGCAGGATGGTCTATAATGAACACCGCGATGCAAAGCAAGAACTGTAGCTACCTGTTTTATTTTTGAAATTCGATTCCACAACATCAATTAGGTTTATTTTCTTTCATTAATCTCATTAATGAATGTCCCATCATTTAAGTCCACCTAATCATCACAGATAAATATAACGTACGCTTATGCCATCCGCATTCGCCTCGATGTCCCGTCTGTACCATTTGGTTAGGTAACTAACGCCAGAACGAGGCAGGGCAAGCGCGGGTGTAAAACATACGCAACGTCTATATAATATATCATATATACTATATATAATATCTATCTGAACAAATCACATGATCACATCACAGATAACGCAGCAGAAAATATCATATGAAATATTGGATATACTAGGACATCCGTGTTTTCAATACGAGCCAGTATAAAACACGGATTCCACGGTCGTGATTGTTAGTTATATGTGTGCCCTAGAGGCCATTACTATACATAGGATGTATATTGTAGTGGATGCTTGGACATATATAGGGAGGACTTTCTTGCTCGACATGATAGTATGCTATCTGGTTGCTCTTTACCTTAACGTATACACTGATTGTCTCTCTATTACATGTTGGTATAGCCCTTAGGATGTGTACTTGACTACCTAGACTATGATGCGGATCATACTAGTGGGGACATGGTAGTCCATAAGTACATCCTTCAAAGTCCCTAGTCGAGGGTGTATCGAGACGGGGCATCGATATACCAGAGTAGACTAGCGTATACCTTCTCGACCCATACAGATGGGCGATGGATGATCCCATATCCATTGGTGTTTGACATCAGAGATGATATACGGGTGCTCAGTAGAGACTGGGTACACTGGACGGACTCGCCGAGAACTCCCAGATGGTATTATACCTTACGTCAGATGGCAGTTCTCTGGTGACACTGGTACAGAGTAGTCTGTTGACCCGAGATCGTCATAGAGTCTTGTGTGGTTCCCACTGTGCTTTGATTTCCATCTTACCACGTCCAAGAGGGCGTGCAAAACGGTGGTTTTTGGGTACAGTCCTGAGTCACATGGAGGCAATGAGCGATAGGAAGGGATTCGTCTCTCCCGGTATAGGGAGTTGATGTTGCACTGTGTTCGATTGGCTATAACAGGAAGTCCCTGGCCAGGGCTGCTCAGAGAATTGCTGGTAAGTGTTACCAGTAGTTTCTCGACCCGTTATGAGCCTCATATCGACACGACTTATCGAGCTATTGGGGTCTGACGTTTACCACCCCTAGGCGAGATATGCGACATATCAGACGATCAGACCGGACTGTACGGTAGTGTTACTGGTTGGATTCACTGGAGTGTGAGCGGGCTTGCTCGTCGATCTTCAGATCGCTCAATACCCGGGTGGCCGTTACGTTTAGCAGACCGCTTGTGGCTTGTGGGTGTTTGATATGATCATCACCTGCTGCCGGCGTATTGACAAGTCTTTAGAGTCCTACACAGAGGTTTCCTGGCTCAAGCGAAACGAAATAGGAGCGCATATGAGATATGTGCGGGACCGAGAATAATACCAGTATGTGATACTGTATTCGATTCTCGCGATGTGACATTGATCGGTTGTATGCGATATAGCCGGGTTATCGGATCAAGTGTTGATTCGATAAGTTGTTACTAATGATACTAGTCGGTTATATGCGATATGACCGGATCGTTAAATCAAGTGTTGATTTAATGATTTAATGTATAATTATATATTTGATATATTACTTTGCATTAACTAGTATCGGTTCACTTTAAATGGATATTCTCACTCGGATGTGCGCATTGTATATGCGATATATTTTTGTGCACTTGATTGTATCATGTTTGATGATGCATGCAAAATTGGTTAGTGTAAAGAATTAAACCTAGGTTAAGTAAATGGTTAAGGTTTCTTTTTATTTGTCCATTCATTTATCTTTTTATTTGGATTAAAATGAAATGACAAAAGAAAACAAAATGGTTATCATTCTTTCTTTCTTTCATGTAGCTTGATGAAGCTTCATGAAGCTTTGACCATATGACCATTTTGTCTTCAAGCTTAACCCTAACCATTCTTTTAACCTTAGTCATTTCTCTACACCTAACTATAGTTAATGTTATGATAAGGATTCATTTTATTTTTTCTATTCTTATTAACTTATCATATCATTATCTTCTTCTTCTTCATCTTCAACCTTGAAGAAAGCTTTCTACCAACAATGGTGGAATGTGAAAATGAGTGAGAAATCCAATTCTAAAGTGAACCCACTTCCTATTTCTTCATCCTCTACCTCTTGCCAAGTAGTAGAGTGTGTTATCTTCACAAGTTTCATGACTTGGTGAAGTGAGAGCTTGATCTTGCGATGCTTCGACGTAGATCATCTTCGGCATGGACATCGACGACCTAGCTCGTCATTTCTCCGACGAAGCCGACGCTAGAGCCCAGAATTTGTTTTGGACAGCGAGAGGAATTCATTGCGGAGCTATGGAGGTGGAGCACCGGATCTACAAAGGTTGTATTTCCGTATTCTCTTAGTTAAGTGTTAACTAGTTTGTTTTTCGCCTAGATTTCTAGCCAACGATCCGTATTAGGGTTTCTCGGCACCTAGATTTTTTGAAATTGGCATGGTTGATGCCTTGTGAGACCTCATTACGGTGCCTAGGAACCCTACAGTGGTATCAGAGCCTAGCTAGAGCCTTAGGCGAAGTCCAGACGGAGTTTGAAGTCCGAACGACCCGAAACCCCAACCCTAAAAATGCTCTCTGTCCTTTTTTTAAAATCTGGTCTTTTTCCAAATTAAAAATATGCAGAAAAATCAGCAGGCTTTTCTATGAATTACTGTGAAATTCGAGAACGTGATTCCACCAATACGCGGCGGAACCGCGGCACAAGCTTGGCTTGTGCGGCGGTTCCGCGGTCTCCTTGTCATATCAGCACTTGAAGTTTGCACAGTAATTCGTATTTTTCTGTGTTGGTTTTCCTGGGATATTTTAAATCTGACTACAGAGTTGAATTTTCTGGGGTTGTTTTGGGGATTCGGTGTTTCGATCGGAGAATCAAATTTTGTCTATGTGGCTTTCCGGATAAATTTTTAGAATATGTTAAAAAGTTCGACCGGATATAAATACCCAATTTTTCCCCTGTCGGGAAATTTCCAAGTGTTGGATTTTTCCGTGGTTTAACGACGTTCTAAGTAGTGCAAGTAACGCGATGGACCCTCTAGAAGACAACAAACCTTAACTCGATTATGTGACCGTCTTGAACTGCCCTTTGAACCTTCGGGTTTAGGGCAGTACGGCGTGCCACATGTGAGGCGTTGTCTTGACCTTTCTACGGCTGGACCGTTGGTACTGAGGCACGAACTGAATGTTGTTAGACTCATATTTCATGTGTTGATCTGTATCGGGAAAACTTGGGTGTTCGAATATTCAATCGGAAAGTTTAGCATTTTCTATTTATCCGGAATGGGATACAATAATTGGAATTCACAAGAAGTTATGAGATAACTGAATGAATGTTATAAACATAGCAGTTTAGTCTCACTTGATCGGTTGCCACGGAATTTTGATGTGATCAAAAGTCCGTCGCTATCACGTAGTGTACGCGGATACTCGCCGGGCAAACTTAATAGACAGCCTCACTCCATAGCCCCGACCAAGTGACTGTAGGAGAACCCCGTCGCCGAAAGCATCCGTTCGGGTGCTCGCGGTAGCGGTGTTCCGCCTTGGTGCACTTCGTCGACGGTATCGGGGGTGCAGCCGCCTACTGAAGTTTGCGACGAGCATTCGATCAGGGTGTCGGGAATCTCGTTGAATTACCCGACTTGATATTGAAAAGTGTTTTCGATTTTGAGACTAAAATGCGGGGTTTATAATTGTTAGGCATGCGATGTCTAAGTAATTCATTTGGTCAGGCATGCGATGTCTGAGATGGTTGCGGATTCCAACTGTTGTAGTTTTACAGTTTCTTTTCTGTGACCGTAAGTGTAATATGTGATATCGCCGGTTTCGTTGCTATATGTCAACGACAATTGGGATGCGCATATTTACTTACGTTGATGACATGTGATGTTATGTGTTGCTGGATATGTTATATTGGATCGTCGTGTTTGAATAGCCGGGGTTTTTTTATGTGAGATGGGTGTTTTTCATTTTCATACATGTAAAAACTTGTATGTAATATTCTTTTATTGGGGCACTTCCAGGTTGCGGAAGTAGTCACCGTTTGTATATTATTTACTTTTCCGCACTAGGATAGACCCAAGGAGGGGAGCACAAGTAACCGGGTTCTGGGGTCCAGTGGGAGACCAACTCGAGGAGTCGAGTCCGGGTCTCCTATCTCTAGAATTGGCAGGGTTGCTTGCCGCTCTCGTAGGGGTCTAGGGGTGTGGGTTTGGCTATTCATCACGACCGTGGAATCCGTGTTTTATACTGGCTCGTATTAAAAACACGGACGTCCTAGTATATCCAATATTTCATATGATTCTTCTGCTGCGATATCTGTGATGTGATCATGTGATGTTCTGTGATAGATACTTTATATAGTATATATGATATATTATATAGATGTTACTTATGTTTTACACCCGCGCTAGCCCTGCCCCGCTCTGCCGTTAGTTACCTAACCTAACGGTGCACAAGGGGACATCGAGGCGAATGCGGATGGCATAAGTGTACGTCGTATTTATCTGTGATGTTTAGGTACTTAAATGATGGGACTTCATTAATGTGATTAATGAAATAAAAGAAACCTAATGATGTTGTAGAATCGAATTTCAAAATAAAAAGGTAGCTACAGTTCTTGCTTTGCACAGAGGTATATATGATATATTCTGCACCTTATTCGATGAGGAAAGGACCGAGATCCCTTCACCGGGAGTGACTCCTTTAGCAATAACTGGCAGATGCTACACACTCGGTTTGTCTTTTGATTGCTTTTAAGAGTTTCCGCTTTTCACAGTGATATATATGATATATCACGCACCTCATTCGACGAGGAAAGGACCGACGATCCCTTCACCGGGAGTGACTCCTTTAGCAAAACTGGAAAAGCCTCAAAAGCACTCCATTTTAAAATTATTTGATTCTACAACGATATCAAGTTCATTACGCAATAGGTTTTCAGAAAAACCTGTCGTAGCCCTCCGTCATTTCAGATAAGTGGTAGTTAGTATTCGTGCTACGTTTGTTGGCCTGCGTCAAGGCGTAGTGTGCGGTAGCTAACTAGTATTTATCTGCTTATGCATATGATGCAGATTGGATTAGGGTAGTCGTGCGACTTTGTTGGCCTGCGTCAAGGTCGTGCGGGTGGGTTTAATTCAATCAAGAAATGACGGGTTGAACTTGACTAGCACACTATGGTTTGTTGGCCTGCGTCAAGGTCATAGGACGCTAGGGGCAAAATATTATCGGGAATTTCAAGTATTGAAATTTGCAATAAAATTGCATACCTTCTATGAGATAGTTGGATCCCGATACCCGCTGCGAGTAAGAGTTACTCCTGAGAGAGTTTTATACATTACAATTAGCCGATCAAGTAGGTGTCTAGAAAGGTGTCAACGGGGTTATGCCTCTGGGAAAACGAGGTTTACATTAATTAGGTTCGTGCGAAAGCACGGGGGACCTCCCTCAAAGTACCGACACTGGCCTGGCTGAAAGATTGGCGAACTTGTAGTGTGTAATTAATCCCGGCTAGTCTTTCCTTTTAGGGTTTGAAGGAAGATTTGATAAAAAGCAGTGGGAGCCATCCTGATTAGATAAAATAATAACCAATCTATTCTTGCAAGAGCGCACGCTGAGTGTTTTCTTCTCTCTCTCTCCTGGTAGCGACCATATCACGCCTTAATCAAGATAATAATACGGATTATTGACCGAACCCGCTTGTTATACTGAGCTGGGGAACGTTGGTCCCGCTCCAACTTATAATTGTTATAAGACAGAGCAGGAAATTAGGGATTACCAGAATTCCCGTACCGCCCAAACGAAGAGAGTGCATGCTGATGCATCATCTTCGGGTGTGTTCATTACAAAGAACTGTTTCTCTGTATCCTCTACGTCTTGGGTATGTGATACCAGATCAGGATCCCAGATATGTAATTTGTTACATAGGGCTACAGAAAGGTGGAGAACTGAGAACGGGTGATAAGTTTCATGCGGCAGAAAACGGGGCAAGAGTTGCAGCCAAGTCTGTTGGTCACTGTCACCCTGTATTACCAATACATTGATTCTGAACGAATGTTATTAGATACCGAACCTGATATACAAAATCATATCTATCTCTTTATTAGTAAAGAAATGATAAAATTTTGTATAGTTGGATAATGTTTTGAACATTTCCTATATCAAAAGTTGATCGGTTCAGGCACGTTATCTAGAAGCATTGATGTTCTAAATCAAACTACAGTTCTTAGTATACGGAACACACATAAGAGGAAGAGTTCAGAAATGAACGAATCCTTCTTAAGGCATTGTAGACTAGGTCATATCTATGCGACCCGACTGGCTGTAGTTACATGTAGATGCATATTTAAATCAGTTTGAATTTACATCTTGTGAAACTCGCTAGTCATGTCACAAAGATATAATGACACCAGCTCTGTTTATTAGAAACAGAGAAAGAGTTAATGAACTCTTGGGACTGATACATGATGATGTATATAAGGTCTCCTGTCTACACATGCCAGGACTGGTTCTTTATACTTCATTACATTCTCTGATGATCTTTCGAGATTCAGACCTATGTTCCTGTTGAAACACAAGTCCGAACCTTTTGAGATATTCACAGAATATAAGCGAGAAGTAGAGAACCAGAATACGGGTATAAGTATTATGTCCTATGATGAGATCAAGGAGGAGAATACTTGAGCACGGAATTCCTGGATTATTCTAAAGGAGAATGAGATTCTCTCTCAGCATTACTCCTCCGCATACACCATAGCACGATGGTATATCGGGGTGGAGCAATTACACCCTATGTGATAAGGTGTGCTCTATGATGAGTAATACTGAGCTACCTATTTCCTTTTGGGTGTTATGCACTTGAGAAGCTGCATACCTATTGAATAGGGTTATAATCAAATCAGTTGCCTACCGCTTCATATGTGATATGGAATAGGAAGAACCCATGTCTTAAGTTAGTTAAGATTTGGAGTTGTCCGGCCTATGTCTGAAAGCAAAATCCGGACAAGCTCGAGGCAAGGTCTGTAATGTAGAACTGGAAATGTTCCAGCTATACAAACTGCGGCTGATGATTTGACAGAACCAAAGGATTCAATAGTTACCAACGAACCTCAACCTCTCCGCCGATCTAGTAGGGTTCCTCACCCACCTGAGAGATACTTCTGTTTCTCTATGACAGTGGGAGCGAGGATTGTATCATGAGATGATGACCCAACTAGTTTCGAGCTGGCCGTCAGGAGTAAGACTCTGTAAGAATGGCTGGATGCTTAGTGATCTGAGATGGAATCCATATACACCAACAAAGTATGGACTTTAGTTGCTATATCTGAAGGGTTAAATCCCCATCAGGAGCAAGTATATCTTGAGAAGATTACTTGGTGTACATGGAAAAGTTGAGACTTTCAAAGCTAGACTTGTTAAAGGTTTTCGTCATTGACCAGGCGTGGATAATGATGAAACCTTTTTCCAGTATCTATGCTTAAGTCCATCCAGATTCTACTTGCCACGGCTACATACCATGACTACGATATCTGGTGGTTGGGTGTCATGACAGCTTTTCTAAATGGTGTTTTAGAAGAGGGAGTCTATAAGTACACAGCCAGAGGACCTCGTAGACAGTGGGAGCAGCGGAAACGTGTGCAAGATGTTTTATAGGATAAAGCAGGCATCGCGGAGTTGGAACATCTGTTTTGATGTGGTAGTCAAAGTGTTTGACATCATCAAAATGGTAGATGAACCTTGTATAAACAAAAAGGTTGTAGGGAGTATGGTGACGATCCCCGTAGAGTACGTGGATGACATACTCTTGATAGGGAAGGAGTTTCCTATGCTACGCTCGATCAATCTCCGCTTATCACAATGATTCTCTACATAGGATCAAGATGATACCTCCTAAATCCTGAGTTTTCATCTATGAGATAGATGTTATTTGGGTGTTAGAATACTCACTAGCTGTAGTGAGACGGTATCAATCGACCCTGGGGAGAATCACTGGAATGGTTCCAGGGTGATAATGACGACTGAGTGTCAGTCACAGGCATTGTCTTTACCCTCAGTAAAGGGACGGTATGTTGGAAGAGTTCCAAGCTAGATACCGTGACATACTAGACGATAAAGGCTGGATACATCGCTACTTAAGATGCTACCAAAGAGGCTGTCTGGGTGTATATATATATTGGTTCATGAGATGAACTAGGTTCCTACCATTGTGTGACAATGGAAGTGTGGCTTTGGCCCGGGAACCCCGGTCCCATCAGTGATCCAGACATATTCTAAGGAAGTATTACCTGATCATGGAGATGATTGATCTCCAGGGGATCGAGGTTTGGAGAGTAGACTCAGAGGACAACACAGCGGATCCACTCACAAAGGCCTGTTCCCAGAGAGAGATTATTATGGGATGGTTGAGTATGAGATACTACAACCACTGCTATCAGATGGCCCTAGTGCAAGTGGGAGATTGTTAGTTATATGTGTGCCCTAGAGGCCATTACTATACATAGGATGTATATTGTAGTGGATGCTTGGACATATATAGGGAGGACTTTCTTGCTCGACATGATAGTATGCTATCTGGTTGCTCTTTACCTTAACGTGTACACTGATTGTCTCTCTGTTACATGTTGGTAAAGCCCTTAGGATGTGTACTTGACTACCTGGACTATGATGCGGATCATACTAGTGGGGACATGGTAGTCCATAAGTACATCCTTCAAAGTCCCTAGTCGAGGGTGTATCGAGACAGGGCATCGATATACCAGAGTAGACTAGCGTATACCTTCTCGACCCATACAGATGGGCGATGGATGATCCCATATCCATTGGTGTTTGACATCAGAGATGATATACGGGTGCTCAGTAGAGACTGGGTACACTGGACGGACTCGCCGAGAACTCCCAGATGGTATTATACCTTACGTCAGATGGCAGTTCTCTGGTGACACTGGTACAGAGTAGTCTGTTGACCTGAGATCGTCATAGAGTCTTGTGTGGTTCCCACTGTGCTTTGATTTCCATCTTACCACGTCCAAGAGGGCGTGCAAAACGGTGGTTTTTGGGTACAGTCCCGAGTCACATGGAGGCAATGAGCGATAGGAGGGGATTCGTCTCTCCCAGTATAGGGAGTTGATGTTGCACTGTGTTCGATTGGCTATAACAGGAAGTCCCTGGCCAGGGCTGCTCAGAGAATTGCTGGTAAGTGTTACCAGTAGTTTCTCGACCCGTTATGAGCCTCATATTGACACGACTTATCGAGCTATTGGGGTCTTACGTTTACCACCCCTAGGCGAGATATGCGACATATCAGATGATCAGACCGGACTGTACGGTAGTGTTACTGGTTGGATTCACAGGAGTGTGAGCGGGCTTGCTCGTCGATCTTCAGATCGCTCAATACCCGGGTGGCCGTTACGTTTAGCAGACCGCTTGCGGCTTGTGGGTGTTTAATATGATCATCACCTGCTGCCGGCGTATTGACGAGTCTTTAGAGTCCTACACAGAGGTTTCCTGGCTCAAGCGAAACGAAATAGGAGCGCATATGAGATATGTGCGGGACCGAGAATAATACCAGTATGTGATACTGTATTCGATTCTCGCGATGTGACATTGATCGGTTGTATGCGATATAGCCGGGTTATCGGATCAAGTGTTGATTCGATAAGTTGTTACTAATGATACTAGTCGGTTATATGCGATATGACCGGATCGTTAAATCAAGTGTTGATTTAATGATTTAATGTATAATTATATATTTGATATATTACTTTGCATTAACTAGTATCGGTTCACTTTAAATGGATATTCTCACTCGGATGTGCGCATTGTATATGCGATATATTTTTGTGCACTTGATTGTATCATGTTTGATGATGCATGCAAAATTGGTTAGTGTAAAGAATTAAACCTAGGTTAAGTAAATGGTTAAGGTTTCTTTTTATTTGTCCATTCATTTATCTTTTTATTTGGATTAAAATGAAATGACAAAAGAAAACAAAATGGTTATCATTCTTTCTTTCTTTCATGAAGCTTGATGAAGCTTCGTGAAGCTTTGACCATATGACCATTTTGTCTTCAAGCTTAACCCTAACCATTCTTTTAACCTTAGTCATTTCTCTACACCTAACTATAGTTAATGTTATGATAAGGATTCATTTTATTTTTTCTATTCTTATTAACTTATCATATCATTATCTTCTTCTTCTTCATCTTCAACCTTGAAGAAAGCTTTCTACCAACAATGGTGGAATGTGAAAATGAGTGAGAAATCCAATTCTAAAGTGAACCCACTTTCTATTTCTTCATCCTCTACCTCTTGCCAAGTAGTAGAGTGTGTTATCTTCACAAGTTTCATGACTTGGTGAAGTGAGAGCTTGATCTTGCGATGCTTCGACGTAGATCATCTTCGGCATGGACATCGACGACCTAGCTTGTCATTTCTCCGACGAAGCCGACGCTAGAGCCCAGAATTTGTTTTGGACAGCGAGAGGACTTCATTTCGGAGCTATGGAGGTGAAGCACCGGATCTACAAAGGTTGTATTTCCGTATTCTCTTAGTTAAGTGTTAACTAGTTTGTTTTTCGCCTAGATTTCTAGCCATCGATCCGTATTAGGGTTTATCGGCACCTAGATTTTTTGAAATTGGCATGGTTGATGCCTTGTGAGACCTCATTAGGGTGCCTAGGAACCCTACAGTGATGAATAGCCAATCCCACACCCCTAGACCCCTACGAGAGCGGCAAGCAACCCTACCAATTCTAGCGTTACGAGACCCGGACTCGACTCCTCGAGTTGGTCTCCCACTGGACCCTAGAACCCGGTTACTTGTGCCCTCCTCCTTGGGTCTATCCTAATGCGGAAAAGTAAATAATATACAAATGGTGACATCATCCGCAACCTGGAAGTGCCCCAATAAAAGAATATTACATACAAGTTTTTACATGAATGAAAATGAAAAACACTCATCTCACATTAAAAAAAACCCGGCTATTCAAACACGACGATCCAATATAACATATCCAGCAACACATAACATCACATGTCATCAACGTAAGTAAATATGCCCATCCCAATTGTCGTTGACATATAGCAACGAAACCGGCGATATCACATATTACACTTACGGTCACACAAAAGAAAGTGTAAAACTACAACAGTTGGAATCCGCAAACTCTTTAGACATCGCATGCCTAACCAAATGAATTCCTTAGACATCGCATGCCTAACAATTATAAACCCCGCATTTTAGTCTCATTATCGAAAACACTTTTCAATATCAAGTCGGGCAATTCAACAAGATTCCCGACATCCTGATCGAATGCTCGTCGCAAACTTTAGTAGGCGGCTGCACCCCCGACGCCGTCGACGAAGTGCACCAAGGTGGAACACCGCTGCCGCGAGCACCCGAACGGATGCTTTCGGCGATGGGGTTCTCTTACAGTCACTTGGTCGGGGCTATGGGGTGAGGCTGTCTATTATGTTTACCCAGCGAGTATCCGCGTACGCTACGTGATTGCGACGGACTTTTGATCACATCAAAATTCCGTGGCAACCGATCAAGTGAGACTAAACTGCTATGTTTATAACATTCATATTAGTTATCTCATAACTATTTGTGAATTCCAATTATTGTATCACATTCCGGATAAGATAGAAAATGTTAAACTTTCCGATCGAACAATCGAACACCCAAGTTTTCCCGAAACTTCTCAACACATGAAATAAGTTTAATAACATTCACTTCGTGCCTCAGTACCAACGGTCCAGCCGTAGAAGGGTCAAGCCAACGCCTCACATGTGGCACGTCGTACTGCCGCAAACCTGAAGGTTCAAAGGGCAGTTCAAGACGGTCACATAATCGAGTTAAGCTTTGTTGTCTTCTAGAGGGTCCATCGCGTTACTTGCACTACTTAGAACGTCTTTAAACCACGGAAAAATCCAACACTTGGAATTTTCCCGATAGGGGAAAAATTGAGTATTTATATCCGGTCGAACTTTTCAAGATTTTCTAAAATTATCCGGAAAAACACATAGACAAAATTTGACAATCCGATCGAATCTACGAACTCCCAATACAACCCAGAATACACAACTCTTGAGTAAGAATTAAAAATTCCCAGAAAATACAGCACCCAAATATAGAAATTACTGTGCCAAAACTAATGGGAGAGGCGACCGTAAGGCCGCGGAACCGCCGCACGAGCCATGCTCGTGCCGCGGAACCGCGGTGGTTTGATGGATTCAGCCGCTCGAATTTCACAGTAACTCCTACAAATGCCTGCTAATTTTTCTGAATATTTTTAATTCGTAAAAATCCCCGATTTCAAAAAATGTACAGAGAGCAATTTGAAATTAGGGTTTCGGTTCGATCGGACTTCTAACTCCGTCTACGCATCGCCTAAGGCTCTAGCTAGGCTCTGATATCACTGTAGGGTTCCTAGGCACACTAATGAAGTCTCACAACAGATCAAACATGCCCAATTCAAATTTTTCATGTGCCTACAAACCATAATACGGATCGTTAACTAGATAATGAGGCGATGCAAGCAAGTTAACGGCTTTAACTAAGAGCGAACGAACATACAACCTTTGTAGATCCGGTCCTCCACCTCCATGGCTCCGTGTTGACGTCTCTCCGCTGTACCCATCGGAATCCAAGACTCTCACGGTGGTTTCATCGGAGAAAAGATCGGGCTAGGTCGCCGACTTCGATACCGAAGATGATCTACGTCGAGGCAACTCAAGATCAAGCTCCAACTTCACCAAGTCATGAAACTTGTGAAGAAAACACCCTATACTACTTGGCAAGTGGTAGAGAATGAAGAAATAGGAAGTGGGTTCACTTTAGAATTGGATTTCTCACTCTTTTTCTCATGTTGCCATTAATGGATGCAAGCTTTCTTCTTTGTTGAAGAAGAAGAAGAAGAAGAAGGAATATGATAAGTATTATTCAAAATAGAAAAATCAATTGATACTTATCATATTTGCAACCATAGTTAGGGGTAGAGAATAAACTAGGGTTAGGTTGAATGGTTAGGGTTAAGCATGAAACAAAAATGGTGGACTTATTCAAAGTTTCATGAAGCTTCAATTAGAAAACAAATCAAGCCACCATTTCTCTTTATCTTTCAAAAAATGAATAAATAAATAAATGAATAGATAAGTAAATCAAAACCCTAACCATTAACATAACCATGGTTTAAACTAAACATACACCCAAACATTCATGTATCATCAAACATGATACAATCTTGTGCACAAAAATATATCACATATACAATGTGCATTTCAAGTGAGAAAATCCATTTAAAGTGAACCAATACTAGTTAATGCAAAGTAATATATCAAATATATAATTATGCATTAAATCATTAAATCAATACTTGATTTAACGATCCGGTCATATCGCATATAACCGACTAATATCTAATGTATCGGCTTATCGAATCAATCCTTGATTCGATAACTAGGTTATATGGCATACAACCAATCGATACATTCATCGCGAGAATAAAATACGGTATCACATACACGCATTATTCTCGGTCCCGCACATATCTCATATGCGCTCCTATTTCGTTTCGCTTGAGCCAGGAAACCTCTGTGTAGGACTCTAAAGACTCGTCAATACGCCGGCAGCAGGTGATGGTCATATCAAACACCCACAAGCCGCAAGCGGTCTGCTAAACGTAACGGCCACCCGGGTATTGAGCGATCAGAAGATCGACGAGCAAGTCCGCTCACACTCCTGTGAATCCAACCAGTAACACTTACCGTACAGTCCGGTCTGTTCGTCTGATATGTCGCATATCTCGCCTAGGGGTGGTAAACGTCAGACCCCAATAGCTTGATAAGTCATGCTGACGTGAGGTCCATAACATGTGTGAAACTACTGATAACACTTACCAGTAGATCACTGCAACCCTGGCCAGGGATTTCCTGTTATGGCCAGTCGAGCATAGCGCAACATCAACCCCCAATACCGGGAGAGACGAATCCCCTCCTATCGCTCATTGCCTCCATGTGAATCGGGACTGTACCCAAAAACCATCTGTTTGCACGACTCAGTAGAGCCGTGGTAGGGTGGAAATCAAGCACAGTGGGAGGCACACAAGACTCTATGACGATCTCGGGTCAACAGACTAAGCTGTACCAGTGTCACCAGAGAACTGCCATCTGACGTGAGGTATAATACCATCTGGGAGTTCTCGGCGAGTCCGTTCAGTGTACCCAGTCTCCACTGAGCACCCGCATACCATCTCTGATGTCAAACACCAATGGATATGGGATCATCCATCGCCCATCACATGGGTCGAGAAGATATACGCTAGTCTACTCTGGAATATCGATGCCCCGTCTCGATATTCCCACGACTAGGAACATTGAAGGATGTACTCATGGACTACCCAGGCCCACTAGTATGATCTGCATCATAGTCCTGGAAGTCGAGTACACATCCTAAGGGCTTTATCAATATGTAACAGAGAGACAGAAAGTATACATGTTAATATAAAGAGCAACCAGATAGTGTACTATCATGTCGACCAAGAAAGTCCTACCTATATATGACCCAGCATCCACTACAATATACATCCAATGTACAGTAATGGCCTCTAGGGCATACATATAACTAACAGATGTATTCAGCCTCCATCGTCGAGTCTGCCACGGTTTCCTGCTTGGAACTCTTCCAGCTAACCGCCCCTCCGTAAAGGGTAAAGACAAATCCCGACTGCGACTTAGAGTCATCCTTATCACTCTGGAATCTCGAATCGGTGAAGGACTCTACTTGGAGTTCTCCGTTACCATACACCAAGAGCATCTCTTTAGTCCTTCGTAAATACTTGAGAATGCTCTTCACAGCTGTCCAGTGACTCTCTCCAGGATCAGATTGATACCTGCTCACTACACTTAGTGAGTATGCTACATCGGGTCTGGTACATAGCTTCGCGTACATGATAGAGCCTACAGCCGAAGCATAGGCTATCCCTTGCATGCGAGCTCTCTCCAAATCAGTCTTGGGAGACATCTCTTTAGAGAGAGTGAGCCCAGAGATCGTGGGTAAAAACCCACGTTTGGACTCTTCCATACTAAACCTCTTTAGTATGGTGTCAATGTACCTGGATTGGGACAATCCCAATATCCGTTTAGATCTATCTCTATAGATCCTAATCCCCAATATGCAGGAGGCATCACCAAGATCTTTCATTGAGAATCTTTGTGATAAGAAGAGCTTCACCGATTGCAGCATAGGAATTTCTTTTCCTATCAAGTGTATGCCGTCCACGTACAATACAAGGAAGACAACCTTACTCTCTGCCACCTTTTTGTAGATACAAGGTTCATCTACGTTTTTGAAGAAATCAAACTCTTTGATAACGACATCAAAGCAGATGTTCCAACTCCACGATGCTTGCTTCAATCCATAAATGGATTTAAGCAGCTTACAAACCTTCCCGCTGCTCCCACTGTCTACGAAGCCCTCTGGCTGAGTCATGTACACGCACTCTTCTAAATCACCGTTTAGAAAGGCGGTCTTAATATCCATTTGCCAGATTTCGTAGTCATGATATGCAGCGCTGTCAAGCATGATCCGGATGGATTTAAGTATAGCCACTGGAGAAAAGGTTTCGTCATAGTCCACACCTGGTCTTTGACGAAAACCTTTTGCAATAAGTCTAGCTTTGAAAGTCTCCACTTTCCCATCTAGACCAAGTTTTTTCTTGAAGATCCACTTGCTCCCAATGGGTTTTACCCCTTCAGGAGCAACTTCCAAAGTCCATACATTGTTGGTGTACATGGATTCCATCTCGGACCGCATTGCATCCAGCCATTTCACTGAGTCTCCACTCGTAATGGCCTGCTCGAAGCTAGTTAGGTCATCATCAACCATGATGCAATCCTCGCTCCCACCATCAATGAGAAAACCGTAGTATCTCTCAGGTGGGAGAGGAACCCTACTAGATCGGCGGAGAGGCTAAAGTTCGTTAGGAACTACCGAATCCTCTGGTTCCATTAAATCTTCAGTTGCGATTTGTGTATCTGGAAGCTCTTCCAGCTCTACCACTTTGCCACTAATTTCTTTTGCAAGAAATTCCTTTTCCAAAAAGGTGTCATATTGAGAAACAAACACTTTTTGTTCTTCAGCGTGGTAGAAAAAATATCCTTGGGAATTATTAGGATATCCCACAAACTTGCAAAGAACTGACCGTGTCTCGAGTTTGTCTGGATTTTGCCTTTTGACATAGGCCAGACAACCCCATATCTTAACTCGTTTAAAATATGGTCTCTTCCCACTCCATATCTCATATGGTGTGGTAGGTACAGATTCAGACGGAACTTGATTCAATAGGTATGCTGCTGTCCCAAGCGCATAACCCCAGAAAGAAATAGGTAACTCAGCTGTACTCATCATCGAGCGCACCATATCTAATAGGGTGCGATTCCTCCGTTCCGATACACCGTTATGCTGTAGTGTATATGGAGGAGTCAGCTGAGAGAGAATCCCATTCTCTTTTAGGAAGTCCAGGAATTCATTGCTCAAGTATTCACCTCCTCGATTAGATCGTAGGATTTTAATACTTTTTCCGGTTTGGTTCTCGACTTCTTATTTATATTCTCTAAATTTCTCAAAAGCTTCTGGTTTGTGTTTCATCAGGAACATATATCCGAATCTAGAGAGATCGTCAGTGAATGTAATGAAGTACGAAGAACCATCCCTGGCATGCGTAGACATGGGACCGCATACATCACTATGTATCAATCCCAAGAGTTCGGTAACTCTTTCTCCGTGTCCCGTAAACGGAGTTTTGGTCATCTTGCCTTTGAGACATGACTGGCAAGTGTCATAAGATGAAAATTCGAACGATTTCAAGTATCCATCCTTATGCAACTTAGCTAGCCGTGTCGCATTTATATGACCGAGTCTACAATGCCACAAGAAGGATTCGTTCAGTTCTGAACTCTTCCTCTTGTGTGTGTTTGTTATGCTCAGAACTGTTGATTGATTTAGAAAATAAATGCCATTGCACATTGTGCCTGATCCGACCAACTTTTGGTTTAGGAAAATGTTCATAACATTATCCTGAAATACAAAATTATATCCCTCTTTACTCAACAAAGAAACTGATATAATGTTGCAAATCAGGTTCGGCATGTAATAGCATTCGTTCAGAATCAATGTATTACCAGTTGGCAATACAAAGTGATATTCCCCGACGGTTTTAGCTGCAACAATTGCACGATTTCCAACCCTTATGTCTTTATCACCTTCTCCAAGTTCTCTACCTTTCCTAAGCCCATGTAACTGATTACATATATGGGATCCTGACCCGGTATCTAATACCCAGGACGTAGAGGAAATGGAGAAACAGTTCTCTGTAACGAACACACCCGAAGAAAATGCATCAACATGTACTTTCTTCATTCGGGTGGCATGAGAATCCTGGTATTCCCCTATATCCTGTTCAGTCTTATAACTCTTATAAGAAAGAACGGAACCAACGTTCCCCAGCATAGTATAACATACGGGTTCGGTCAATACATGCATATTATTATCTTTATTAAGGCATGATATGGTCGCTACCTGGAGAGAGAGAGAAGAAATCACTTTAGCGTATGCTCTTGCAAGATCAGATTGGTTATTTATCTTATCTAATCAGGATGGCTCCTACTATTTTTTTATCAAATCTGCCTTCAAACCCTAAAAGGAAAGACTAGCCGGGATTAATTACACCCTACAACTTCGCCAATCTTTCAGCCAGGCCAGTGTCGGTACTTTGACGGAGGTTCCCCGTGCTTTCGCACGGACCTAATTATAGTAAACCTTGTTTTCCCAGAGGCGTAACCCTGTTGACACCTTTCTAGACACCTACTTGATCGGCTAATTGTCCTGTGTAAAACTCTCCCGGGAGTAACAATTACTCGCAGTGGGTATCAGGATCCAACTATCTCATAGAAGGTATGCAATCTCATTGCAAATCTCAACACTTGAAACTCCCGATAATATTTTTCCCCAAGTAATTTATGACCTTAACATAGTCAATAAATCATAATTGCTAGTCAAGTTCAACCCGTCATTTCCCGATTGAATTAAACCCACCTGTACGACCCTTAACATAGTCAACAAAGTCGTACAACTACCCTAATCCAATCACATCTCATGTTTTAGCAGATAAGTACTAATTAGCTACCGCACACTACGCTTTAACATAGTCAACAATCATAGCACGAATACTAACTAGTCTTTATCTGAAATGACGGAGGGCTATGCAGGTTTTTCAAAAAACCATGAGCGTAATGAACTTGATATCGTCGTAGAATCAAGTGAATTTTGAAATGGAGTGATTTTGAGGCTTTTATTAGTTTTGCTAAAGAGGTCACTCCCGGTGAAGGGATCTCGGCTCTTTCCTTATAGAATAAGGTGCAGGATATATCATATACATCCCTATGCAAAGCAAAACTCCAAAAGCAGTCAAAAGTCAAACCGAGTGTTGTAGCATCTGCCAGTTTTGCTAAAGAGGTCACTCCCGGTGAAGGGATCTCGGCTCATTCCCCATCGAATAAGGTGCAGGGTATATCATATATACTGCTACGCAAAGCAAAACTGTAGCTACCCATTTTATTTGAAAATTTGATTCTACAACATCTTTTAGGTTTCTTTTCTTTCATTAATCACATTAATGAAGTCCCATCATTTAAGTCACCTAAACATCACAGATAAATACGACGTACACTTATGCCATCCGCATTCGCCTCGATGTCCCCTCGTGCACCGTTAGGTTAGGTAACTAACGGCAGAGCAGGGTAGGGCTAGCGCGGGTGTAAAATATAAGTAACATCTATATAATATATCTTATATACTATATACAGTATTTATCACAGAACATCAAATGATCACATCACAGATATCGCAGCAGAAGAAACATATGAAACATTGGATATACAAGGAAGTCCGTGTTTTATTTTGAGCCTCTATAAAACACGGATTCCACGGTCGCGATGAATAGCCAAACCCACACCCATAGACCCCTGCGAGAGCGGCAAGCAACCCTGCCAATTCTAGGGTTAGGTGACCCGGACCCGACTCTTCGAGTTAGTCTCCCACTGGACCCTAGAACCCGGTTACTTGTGCTCCCCTCCTTGGGTCTATCCTAGTGCGGAAAAGTAAATAATATACAAAAGGTGACATCAACCTCGACCCGGAAGTGCCCCAATAAAAGAATATTACATACAATTTAAATTTTACATGAATGAAAATAAAAACTCTCATCTCACATAAAACCCCCGGTTATTCAGAACGCGACAATCCAATATAACATATCCAGCAACACAGAACATCACATGTCATCAACGTAAGTAAATATGCGCATCCCAATTGTCATTGACATATAGCAACGAAACTGGCGATATCACATATTACACTTACGGTCGCGGAAAAGAAAGTGTAAAACTTCAACATTTGGAATCCACAATCTCTTTAGACATCGTAAATCCGAAATATCACATATTTCGCATTTCATGCCTAACTTGTATGAATTCCACATATTGTATCACATTCCAGATAAATAGACAGTATTAAACTTTCCGATCGAATAATCAAATACTCTAGATTTCCTAAATAGCTCAACACTTGAGCGGAGTTCAAAAATTCCAGAATACGTCACAGTAGCAACGGTCCAGCCGTAGAAGGGTCAAGCCAACGCCTCACATGTGGCACGCCGTACTGCCCTAAACCCTAAGGTTCAAAGGGCAGTTCAAGACGGTCACATAATCGAGTTAAGGTTTGTTGTCTTCTAGAGGGTCCGTCACATTTCTTGCACGTTTTTCCAAAAAAATTAAACCTGAGAAAAATTCAACACTTGAAACTTTTTCGTGCCGGGAAAAATTGAGTTAGTGATATCCGTTTGAACATTTTAATACTTACTAAATTATCCGGAATAACAAAACAAAATTAAATTCTCCGATCGAATCGATGGTTACAAAATGAACCCCTGAAAACTCAACACTTGAGTCAAATTAAAAATACCCAGAAAATAACAATCACAGAATCTAGAATTACTGTGCAAAAATAAGATCCAACGGTCACCATACTGCCCCGGTTCCGCGGCACAATCAGGGATTTGCCGCGGAACCGCGGTCAACTTTTCGATTCAGGTCCTCATTTTGCACGATAATTCTTATAAAACCCTGCTGATTTTTTTAGATATTTTTAATTCACAAAAATCCCAGATTTTGAAAATTGTACAGAGAGGGGTTCATTTTGTCGTATTCGGGTTCGTTCGGAGTTTTATCTTCGTTAACGCATCGTCTAATACTCTAGCTAGGCTCTGATACCACTGTAGGGTTACTTGGTACACTAACAAGGCTCAACAAGGCATCGACCATGCCAAAATTATATTTTTTATGTGCCGAATAACACTAAGCAAGATCGTTAACTAGAGTTTAGGGGAATCGAAAGGCAAGTAAACAACTTTACTCTAAGAGATCACGAAATACAACCTTTGTAGATCGGTCCTCCACTTCTTTAGCTCCTTGATGAAGTCCCTTCGCTGCGATCAAGCTTCTCCCGGACTCTTGCATGGCTTCACGACGCGAAGGATGCGACCTTGCTTGAAATCTCCGAGGCCGAAGATGATCTACGTCGAGGGAATTCCGACTCAAGCTCCTACTTCACTAACTAGAGAAATAGTGAAGTAAACACCCTAAACTAAAGTGCTAGTCTAGTAAAGGATGGAGAAATAGGAAGTGGGTTCTCCTTAAATAAATGTAAACCACCATTTAAAAATAGAATGGTGTGAGTCTTGTCACCCATGTTTAGTGTATCATCAACTATGATACAAAACAAAACACTTTTAATATATATATCATATATATATATATATATATATTCAAGTGTGCAAGTGTGAGAAAAACCCTAAAGTGAATAAGCGTTAGCAAATGTAAATTAGTATATCTAATATACAATTATACACTTAATTATTAAATCAACACTTGACTTAATAATCCAGTCATATCTCATATAACCGGCTAACATCCATCGTATCGACTTATCGAATCAACACTTGATTCGATAACCCGGTCATATCATATATGACCGACCGATACATAAAGTCGCGAGAATAGAATACGGTATCACATACACGCATTTATTCTCGGTCTCGCACATATCACATATGCGCTCCTATTTCGTTTCGCCTGGCCAGTAAAACCTCTGTGTAGGACTCTAAAGACTCGTCAATACGCCGGCAGTAGGTGATGATCACATCACGCACCCACAAGCCGTCAGCGGTACTAGCTGGACGTAATGGCTACCCGGGTATTGAGCGATCAGAAGATAAGCAAGCATGCCCGCTCCAACTCCTGTGAAAGCCTGCCGGCAACACTTTCCGTAGAGTCCGGTCTCCTCGTCTGATATGTCGCATATCAAGTCTAGGGGTGGTAAACGTCAGACCCCAATAACCGATAAGTCGTGCCAATGTGACGCTCATAACGGGTCGAGAAACTACTGGTAACACTTACCAGTAAATCTCTGAATAGCCCTGGCCAGGGACTTCCCTGTTACGGCCAATCGAGCACAGCGCAACATCAACCCCCAATACCGGGAGAGAGGAAACCCCTCCTATCGCTCATTGCCTCCATATGACTTGGGACTGTACCCAAAAGCCACCATTTTGCACGCCCTCATGGACGTGGTAAGGTGGAAATCAAAGCACAGTGGGAATCACACGAGACTCTATGACGATCTCGGGTCTAAAGACTAACCTGCACAAGTGTCACCAGAGAACTGCCATCTTACATGAGGTATAAAACCATCTGGGAGTTTTCGGTGAGTCCGTCCAGTGTACCCAGTCTCCACTGAGCACCCGTATACCATCTCTGATGTCAAACACCATTGGATATGGGATCATCCATCGCCCATCTCATAGGTCGAGAAGCGTATACGCTAGTCTACACTGGTACATCGAAGCCCCGTCTCGATACACCCACGATTAGGGACTTTGAAGGATGTACTTATGGACTACCATGTCCTCACTAGTATGATCCGCATCATAGTCCAGGTAGTCAAGTACACATCCTAAGGGCTTTACCAACATGTAATGATAAGACAGTATAAAGAAACAAGTATACATGTTAAAGTAAAGAGCAACCAGATAGCATACTATCATGTCGAGCAAGAAAGTCCTCTCTATATATGTCAAAGCATCCAATATAATATACATCATCTGTACAATACTGGTCTCTAGGGCATACATGCAACTTACATGCACGACGCGTTGTAGCGAGCCGGCAAGAACGGATCGATCCATAGGGAATTGTGATTAGGTATTGCGATTTATGGTTTTAAAAATTAAAGAATGGTTTGGTTGTCACAAAAGATTGGAAAATACGAAACAAGGAAAAGCAAGTAAAGAAGTTAAGGAAGACGTTGGCCTTGGCTTTGGCTCGGATGGTTGAATCGCGGCAATTGCCATGACGCTCCCTTGATCACGAGTTGTCCGTGTTTGCATTGATCCTGGCATGAAGCACAACTTGTCGAAGCGGTTGCGAGGCACAAGTCGTCAACTTCCGATATTCTCCGCAAGGCACGAAACGATATCCGTTTTGTTCACTTACCGTTTGAATGTCCGCGCTTAAGGTATCAATGCTAAGTACAAGTCTTAACAAGCATACGTCAACAACAAAAACACAAAGTGGTTAGTGAGAGCAAATAGTATTGTTGTTAACTTTTCTAAGGGTTTGTGATGGTATACGGTATATGAAAACCGAGGGTTTGCCAAGCACTCAGGCACAAAATACCATATCCAAACTTAGTAAACTTAACACCAACTTGATTCTATCTTAAACATTGTTAAATAAAGAAGGAGAGTGAATAGGGTATATGAAGAGGTTACAAGTAACCATGGTTTCAAAATACCATAGCACATCAATATATAAATCAATCTTTAAGTTTGAATCATAAAGTTAACATATTAAACAATCACAAAAGGAGGAGGAAGGCAAAGCCATTCATCTCACATCCTCACCATCACCACAACCAATAAGAATTACTCACACGTTACAAAGTAGAAAATGAAACACAAAACAAAGAACATAAACACAAGAACAAGAATAAGAATTTAAACAAAAGGGAAGTGCAAGTTATTTATTAACAAAATGGAGGGCTTGAGCTACAAGGTAGATAGCAACTTCAACCTCCTTAATGGAGCACTCAAGTGAGAGCTCAAAGAGGGAAAAGAAGAAGAAGCTATCAAATGGTACAAACTGTTTTCTCACTCCAAAAAGCCTCCTGGAACTATATCTGTGATCTGCTATTTATAGGCAACCCAAAATCAAAAGTTGCATATAACACTGGACTTACATGACTACTAGGGACCCACACAAAGAGCACGAGTCAAAATGGAGCCAACTTGGCCGCAAATTACGGCCAAAATGATTAAATCTGCGGCCTCAAGTTGGAGTCTGGGCCCCACCTTGCTTCAGTAGTCTTCTGGTCACTTGGGCATCTCTCTATAGCTGCAATTTCTTTTAATTCATATCTGAGTGTAATCTAGAGTAATGTACAGAGGAGGATCAAATGGGTGTATGTGTGTTCACACTTCAAATCATTGCTTTTCCAAATACATTGAACCATACCCACTTGCATGCACCACTTGCAAGACACCATGATGGTGTTTGCAACTTGATACCTCATGATAGCTTATGTCCACTTGATACATGATGGTTCAAACATGAGTTTTGATATTGTATCATATTGGACCAAAACTAAATATTTATTTGTACACAACATTATTGTGCTTGCAAAACTTATTGTTATGATCTGTTATCTATCCCGTTTGCAGTTCCGGCTAAAAACCGTCGTTTCTGTTCGTGTTGTGTACAATCTCTAGTGTTTTTGCCTGTGTACCTGAATTCTGTACTAATGAGCAGACGGAGATAAAATAGCACTGTTTATTGACAAAATGATAGGAAATGAGCAGTACAAAAATGTAATAAATCGTGCCGAACAAGGATCTTGATACTTTTGTCAGTCTGGTTCTCTACTTCGTTTACGAATTCTTTGAATTTCTCAAAAGCTTCAGATTTGTATTTTATGAGATACGCATATCCGAATCTCGAGAGATCGTCAGTGAATATGATGAAATATGAGAACCCACCCCTTGCATATATAGATATTGGACCACATACATCACTGTGTATGAGTCCCAAGAGTTTTGCTGCTCTTTCTCCGTGTCCGGTGAACAGAGATTTGGTCATCTTTCTTTTGAGACAAGATTGACAAGTTCCATAAGATGAAAATTCGAGCGTATCCAAAAGTCCATCTTTATGCAACCTACTCAGTATTTTCTCTCCGATATAACCAAGTCTACAATGCTACAAGTAGAATTCGTTCACTTCTGAATTCTTCCTCTTGCGTGTATTTTGTATGTTGAGAGCTGTATTTTGATTAAGAACATAGATACGATTACACAGCGTACCTTCTGCAACCAATACCTGATTAAGGTAAATGTTCATAATATTTCTATCAAGAACAAACTTATATCCGTATTTATCAAGTAAAGAAACTGATATGATATTGCAAACCATGTGTAACACTTTGAAATCGTTTAAGTAAATTACCGATAATCGGTAAAATAATCAGTATTTTGCGTAAAATGTAAAAATATTTATTTTTCAATATAGGCCTAATTATACAAAATTTAGATATGAAATTGCTAGTATTTGGTTATTTATTTGTCGCTTATAAATTTCTAGTCATTTAAAAAAAATTACTTAATAAATTATTTTAAATATTATTTTAAGCTTTTAAATATACATTAAATTAGCGATAAATACAAGTTTGAATGGGTGAATTACATATTTAGGAACCATTACAAACTAAAACCTAGTGGTAACATAAATTTTTATCAAGTCATTCCAAGTCTAGTTGTTTCTATGGTCAAAAAATGAAATGAAATAAAATTTAAATAGGAATTTGATGTGAAAAGCATTAATTGAGCTTGAGGGATATTTTTTCTATGGAAATTTCTACACAATCCTCACACTCTCCCGCACACCCTCTTAAGGCCGAGAGCTCCCTGCTGCTTCCCCCATTTTTCCCCTTCTCTTTTCACTTCAAAATTCATCACAAAATCTATCAAAAATTCACAAATTTATTCATAAATTCTATAACATTTTAAAAATGATTAAATAAATAATTAAATGAATAAAAGTGTTTAAGTGAATTTTAGGATTTTCGGTAAAGTAAAATGTATTTTTCGTAAAACCAAACCGTGATTGTTTTTCATTATAATTTTAAAAATATCTATTTTAATTATGAAATTACTAGTAAATGGTGTTTATTTAGCCATTTATAAATTTTTAGTTTAATAAAATATTTTTCCTAAATTAATTATTTTAAATATTAACATAAGCTTTATTTTTACACTAAATTAGTGTAAATTACAAATTTAAATGGTTTTAATTTGTAAAAATAAACCATGGCATGTTAGAATTTAGTATGTATCATGCAAAATTATTTGCAAATTTTTTCTATTTTCTAGAGCTTTCTTGAGTTGCTATAGTAAAGAAATAAATAAATAAATAAATAAAGCATGAAAAGACTTTTATTGATGTTTCTTCTCTTGAAACTTCTACACACTTTTCCCACTCTCTTCTTTCTCTCCCTCACCTCTCTAGGGCCGGCCACAAACCCCCCATGGCTGCCCCCCCCATTTTCCACCTCATTTTTATTCAAAATTCATCAAAAACACATCAAAAAAATTCAATTAAAATTCCACAAAATCCTATTTATTCCATACTCTTTATTCCTTACTCATTTTTATATGAAATTTGGAGATGGAAAGCATACATTTTGGAGGCTCAATTCTTGTTTGGATTTCACATTTTGAAGGTATAATTTTCTTTCTTTTGATTTATTGTTATTAGATGTTCATATTAAGCTTAATTAGATTTAATGAATTAATTCTATGTTCTTTTTTTTAAAATGCAAGCTAGGGTTCTAAATTCAAGTTATGATTTTTAATAATTAATTAGGGTTATAGTAGTTAGTTTAACACTTTTAGTATTAGAAAATCTTGCATGGTTATTGTTTAACAAATTGTTATTCAAAAATTGTTTTAAATTAGGAATTTAGTTAACTAGGTTTTTGCAAAATGTGGTTGTGGTTAATATAAAATTCTAATTTGGGTTGTTATCATTGGATTATAGTTTTAGTGGAAATATTAGCATGTTAATGGAAAGAAAAACTTAGTTTGATTGCTAGTTTCTATGGTTAATTGATAAATTGTGATAAAAATTGCTAATTTTGTAAACTAGATTTTAGAAATTCCTATATAAATGAGATTAAAAATATAATTATGGTTTCATTATATCATTATCATCATGAATTGTGGTTTAAGTCATTAATTTATGCAAAATCATGTTTTGTGGTGGAATTGTGGTATTTTGCTTGAAAAATGTTGAAAATTGTTAAAGGGTGCAAACTAGAAATTTTAAATTTATACAAATTTGTGTAATAAAAATATTGTAATGGTTTGTATAGTCTAGTGATGCTATTTAATGAGTTTTATGACCATTGGTTTCATTTATTTGTCAAGTTTTGATGAAAAACGGTAAATTGGCATTTTCGGGTTTTTCGAAAACGGACGATTTGATTGATTTTAGGGTTTTGATGGATTAAATTATGTTTTATATTATAAGTAACGAGTTTTATAAACTACAAGCTGTTTGTTGATGTTTATCTCGATCCATCGGAGTTTGTACGCCGATATCGAGCGGTATTTGGTTCTTTTACGTGGACGGGACATAGGTTTTAACCTATGCTTGTTTCTTGTATCGTTTGACTTTTGTATGTGATTCGGTTTACGATGCTATTTATATGTTTGCGTTTAGGTACCCTTCAAGTGGACTGCGGGCGATGAAGAGGAGGATGGCGACACCGTCGTCGGCAGACATGGACCAGATGAGTAGATGCATATCTACGGGGGGAAGTCGGGTGGATGGCGTTTAGCACCCCCGCAACGTAGAATAGGAATAGTACTTATTGACATTAGGAAACCCGATGTGACCCTAGATTCTTACTGAGCAGGACCCTAGTAATGACCCTAGGCGGGACTAGACTGATTTAGGAAAACCATACCTGAGGATGAATACTTTGGGAGAGGTTCGTAGGTTTCTGATAGAAACACACACGCACACACTAAAACTTGACATGGCGTATACGTATATGTGTGTATATATATAAAACTAGGTATAGGTGTATATATATACACAACACGTATATGGGATTCGTTGATGTGATATGATATCTGAGGTATGATGAAACAGTATAACTGGGCTTGATGCCGTGATTCTTGACTATACAGTCGTATTAAAGTGTTAGCGGATCATTAGAGAAAGAGATAATGAACATGAATATATAAATTATGAAGGGTGGTGGTGATATTGAGATACATGGGATGCTAAAATAGTACCTGGGCTGTAGCTTGTGACTTGATGACGATAAGATATCGGTATGACTTAATCACAATATGATACATTTGACATGATATTTCTGAGGATAAACTAATGATGTTTATCATGATGGCAATGATATATGATTGATGTATGCGATCACAGTTTAGCACCTTGATCATGAGATGTGTTGATGATGACATTATACGAATGAGGAGACACCTAGGAGATACTTGACCGTACCCCGATATTGGGATGCCGTACGATGGATTTTACCGTACGAGACTTAGATTTGATGATTGATCCGCACTCTTGATTCGAGGAAGCCGTACTACGTACGTGATGCTATTGAGGCGGGATCGCCGACTATTAGAGATATTGATTCAGACCTTAGGTAGACTCTAGTTTCTTACTGACTAGTCTATTAGGTTTAGTTCCTTAGGATGTTAGATGGACACTAGTTTAGGTTCGACTCACATAGTGGTAGTTGTACTCGTATTTCGCAGAGGAGTGGATAATGCACATCTGTATTTACATTCATACTGTAATCATCATGGTGCATGTTCTTACATATATTGCTATAATCAGTATAAACTTTACCCGTTAGGACACCAGCACTATTACCGATGATGCGCATATTCCACGCACACTTATTTGCCGGCTCACACACATCATCCTCGGTAATTGCTATGTCACGTACACTTTAGATCATATTGTCTTTTATGGATAGAATCAGTTAACAACTAGACCGATATAATATTGTGATTATTCTCTGACATTAGTACAGACATGATATTTATTGCTTAGACATTCATGCATTCATATTTTCATGTTATCCTGCAGTATTATGGGCATATGCCGACACTTATTATATACTTACTCATGATTTTAAGATTTGGATTTCTATGAGATTTCTGGATTTTTGGGGAAAACCGCAAGAAATTATAAAACCTTCTCTCTCTCTCTCTCCTCCCCTCTTTTTTAAAATAAGATGCGGTTTTCTCGTGATGTATGTGTCGTCCACCATGAGATTTCATGTTTTCTGTTGGATTTCGAGACCCGATTCGAGGAGTGGATGAACCGTCTCGGGTACATGGTGGGCCCGGTATGGTACCCCGGGGCAAGAAGATCGAGTTGTAGACGATGAGCCTGGCAGGGGAAGGCTACCTACCGGTGATGTCTGGCGCGGCGGATATCCGGAGGATACCGACCGTTGTCGTGAGATTTGATGATATGGGCCGATCCGGACTGACGGAGCCCGAGGTATTGAGACTATGAGACTTGAGATTTACATGTTTGTGTCGATGCTTGACACGGATTTCCATGGATTTCATTGTTGAGATTTCAGATTCTTATACACATTTTACTATGATAACAGCCAAAGATTTCTTATACAGATATACCTGGATTTCAGGATTTCTTATTTTACATTCATGGCGCATGCATATCCATTCATATAACATAGTACTATATGAGGCACTGACACGAGTACGGAGTATCTGCACTTACACGTAGTATTACCCTGCTATTACTAAGGATTGAGATTAGTAGTGTATTATTATGACCTAGGATAGCGTCGTGCATTCGATTTCTTTTTGTAGATGTCTTCTACTCACGAGTTGGCAACTCACCCCCGTTGTGCCAAATTTTATTACAGGTTCGATGTACAGGTTTCCCTGGCAGCTTGCTGGAACATCTATTCTTTCAGGGTGATTTGCACGGTAGGTTGGTTCACTTGTATCCGAACCACCATTGTACTTTTATTCATTCATTTGTATCTAGTAAGCTCCATCAACCATATTTGTATTACTTGATAAATTTATTGGACCAGTCTTTTATTTTGAACTTAGTGTCGCGCATGTATTATTCTGATCTGGTGGTTTTGTTTTCTTTGAGTTTTGAGCCTCGCCTTTTGGCGTTGTATATTATTGTGCTTGTTTCCGCCTGTTGGCGTTGATGCTAGCTCCCGTTTGGGGATGCTTTTTGTTGTTTATGTATATTATACTTGTGGTACCCGTTTGGGGGCCAGTTTTTATAGAGGAGGCTCTGTCGAAATTTTTGGTAAAATTTGCTGATGTTTCTTTTTAGACCTGTTTTCTTTTTCTTCTTCTTCTTTTATGGTTTAGATTTCTGGGCTTCGGCTTACTTAGGTTACGTGGCGCCTCTAGACGCTTCGTAATCTAAGTGCCGGTCACGTTCCGTACATTCGAGTCGTGACAAAGTTGGTATCAGAGCCCTAGGTTTAACCCTGTATAAGTCTAGGTGACCCTTGGTTGATGGAGTAGGCGATTTAGGTAGAGTAAAGTACCGTGGGTATGGTCCGCGGCATACTTACGATACGCTACTCTGCTTAAGGAGCCTTAGGATGTACATTTGTTTGCACCGTATTTTATTCGTTCCTTTGATCTATCTTCGTCGATGTCGGAGGGTGGTTCTGTTACCACGGGCGCACTGGCAGAGGGAGCTGCGGCTCGAATGCGATAACCATTAGAGTATTGGTTATTCTTGAGGATTGAAGCATTGCTTAGCGTGCGGACGAAGGATATTCACATGCCGTCCGGATGAAGTTAAAGGGTTCGAACGATTATCAGAAAACCATTTTCCTAAGTTTAAGGTATTCGGAAGAACATGCAGGTATTTCGATAGACCCTCTAGAAGAATGAAACCCTGACTCGACATAATGACCATGAGAACGCCCTTGAACCTTAGGGTTTACGGCAGTTCCGCGGTGCCATTAGTGAGGCTTGGGTTTGCCCTTCTACGGCTGGATCATCGATGCTGGGGTATGTACCGGATATTTTTAAACTGTACTTGAGTGTTGAGCTCTCAGGGAATTATGGGATTTTGATGGATCGATCGAAAAGTTTAATGTAGTCCGGATATCAAGTGAAGGGATCGACTATGTGGGAGACTCTAGACATGAGTATTGCCGTTGGTAGCGCAGTCAGCACACCTATGAAAGAACGAGTTCGAAGCAGTCGACATCAGAGGAAAGAGGCGCACATTGACGATAGTGTTTACGATTGTGATTTAGTGATTTGAATTTCATATTTTCGTTGATTGGATTTTTGTATTTTGAGGACTTTGTTCTACGATTGGTATTTCATGTGTGTACCTTTATTCTATCTGTGTTTCATATATTAGTTGTATTGATGTTGTTTAGTACACACCCAGTACACTTGATTTGGTTTTATATATTTTGAGATTTTTGATTTGATTTCGTGCATAGGGGTTACACATGATTTTGACATATGTTTCGACCTAGTTTTCATGCATTTTTGTACTGTGATTTTGATTTTGATATTCGATGTATGTTTTCGTGCACCATGTGCACCTGATTAGGATTCTTGCGCATACTTGGCCCACTTGATGCGATTTTGTGCACACCAGATGCACTAAATCGGGGTTTTGTGCAGATTAGATGCACCTGATATTGAGTTGTGCACGCCCGTTGCACTTGACAGATGTTTTTGGTGCACACCTGTTGCACTTAGTTTTGTTTTTGTGTGTATTCATGGTATCTTTAGTTGGTTTCGATTTCAGTGTGCACCGGACGCACATGATATTTTTATGATGTGATTGGGATTGATTTCAGTTTGAGCAGTATGTTTTCATAGTCATTATTATTTGATTTAGTAACCAAGCGGGACGTGTATGTTAAATAAAAGATATATATATATAGCTATTTTTTTAAATTAAACGTCCGCTACTTATACCGTGACACGTGCATTGCACGGCGAATTTTCAAGAGGGGTTTTTGTATGCTTCTTTATTATGAGGCTTAGGCGATTTTACTAGGATGCGAAATATATATAAGTTATAGATTGATGTATATTATGATGGTTTTAACATTGGGTTATGATATTTTATTCTCGCCATAACTCCGATGATTGCGTTATGCTTGACGGAGTTGATTTTAGTTATGTATTGATGATTTCGGAGCCCCGACGATTTGAATGTTTTGCTAAACGTTTTAGTATTTGGAGGAGGAGTTTTAATTTAAATTCGGGGACCGAATTTCTTAAAGGGGGGAAGATTGTAACGTTTTAAAAATGATTAAATAAATAATTAAATGAATAAAAGTGTTTAAGTGAATTTTAGGATTTTCGGTAAAGTAAAATGTATTTTTCGTAAAACCAAACCGTGATTGTTTTTCATTATAATTTTAAAAATATCTATTTTAATTATGAAATTACTAGTAAATGGTGTTTATTTAGCCATTTATAAATTTTTAGTTTAATAAAATATTTTTCCTAAATTAATTATTTTAAATATTAACATAAGCTTTATTTTTACACTAAATTAGTGTAAATTACAAATTTAAATGGTTTTAATTTGTAAAAATAAACCATGGCATGTTAGAATTTAGTATGTATCATGCAAAATTATTTGCAAATTTTTCCTATTTTCTAGAGCTTTCTTGAGTTGCTATAGTAAAGAAATAAATAAATAAATAAATAAAGCATGAAAAGACTTTTATTGATGTTTCTTCTCTTGAAACTTCTACACACTTTTCCCACTCTCTTCTTTCTCTCCCTCACCTCTCTAGGGCCGGCCACAAACCCCCCATGGCTGCCCCCCACCCCCATTTTCCACCTCATTTTTATTCAAAATTCATCAAAAACACATCAAAAAAATTCAATTAAAATTCCACAAAATCCTATTTATTCCATACTCTTTATTCCTTGCTCATTTTTATATGAAATTTGGAGATGGAAAGCATACATTTTGGAGGCTCAATTCTTGTTTGGATTTCACATTTTGAAGTTATAATTTTCTTTCTTTTGATTTATTGTTATTAGATGTTCATATTAAGCTTAATTAGATTTAATGAATTAATTCTATGTTCTTTTTTTTAGTAATTAATTAGGGTTATAGTAGTTAGTTTAACACTTTTAGTATTAGGAAATCTTGCATGGTTATTGTTTAACAAATTGTTATTCAAAAATTGTTTTAAATTAGGAATTTAGTTAACTAGGTTTTTGCAAAATGTGGTTGTGGTTAATATAAAATTCTAATTTGGGTTGTTATCATTGGATTATAGTTTTAGTGGAAATATTAGCATGTTAATGGAAAGAAAAACTTAGTTTGATTGCTAGTTTCTATGGTTAATTGATAAATTGTGATAAAAATTGCTAATTTTGTAAACTAGATTTTAGAAATTCCTATATAAATGAGATTAAAAATATAATTATGGTTTCATTATATCATTATCATCATGAATTGTGTTTTAAGTCATTAATTTATGCAAAATCATGTTTTGTGGTGGAATTGTGGTATTTTGCTTGAAAAATGTTGAAAATTGTTAAAGGGTGCAAACTAGAAATTTCAAATTTATACAAATTTGTGTAATAAAAATATTGTAATGGTTTGTATAGTCTAGTGATGCTATTTAATGAGTTTTATGACCATTGGTTTCATTTATTTGTCAAGTTTTGATGAAAAACGGTAAATTGGCATTTTCGGGTTTTTCGAAAACGGACGATTTGATTGATTTTAGGGTTTTGATGGATTAAATCATATTTTATATTATAAGTAACGAGTTTTCTAAACTACAAGCTGTTTGTTGATGTTTATCTCGATCCATCGGAGTTTGTACGCCGATATCGAGCGGTATTTGGTTCTTTTGCGTGGACGGGACATAGGTTTTAACCTATGCTTGTTCCTTGTATCGTTTGACTTTTGTATGTGATTCGGTTTACGATGCTATTTATATGTTTGCGTTTAGGTACCCTTCAAGTGGACTGCGGGCGATGAAGAGGAGGATGGCGACACCGTCGTCGGCAGACATGGACCAGGTGAGTAGATGCATATCTACGGGGGGAAGTCGGGTGGATGGCGTTTAGCACCCCCGCAACGTAGAATAGGAATAGTACTTATTGACATTAGGAAACCCGATGTGACCCTAGATTCTTACTGAGCAGGACCCTAGTAATGACCCTAGGCGGGACTAGACTGATTTAGGAAAACCATACCTGAGGATGAATACTTTGGGAGAGGTTCGTAGGTTTCTGATAGAAACACACACGCACACACTAAAACTTGACATGGCGTATACGTATATGTGTATATATATATAAAACTAGGTATAGGTGTATATATATACACAACACGTATATGGGATTCGTTGATGTGATATGATATCTGAGGTATGATGAAACAGTATAACTGGGCTTGATGCCGTGATTCTTGACTATACAGTCGTATTAAAGTGTTAGCGGATCATTAGAGAAAGAGATAATGAACATGAATATATAAATTATGAAGGGTGGTGGTGATATTGAGATACATGGGATGCTAAAATAGTACCTGGGCTGTAGCTTGTGACTTGATGACGATAAGATATCGGTATGACTTAATCACAATATGATACATTTGACATGATATTTCTGAGGATAAACTAATGATGTTTATCATGATGGCAATGATATATGATTGATGTATGCGATCACAGTTTAGCACCTTGATCATGAGATGTGTTGATGATGACATTATACGAATGAGGAGACACCTAGGAGATACTTGACCGTACCCCGATATTGGGATGCCGTACGATGGATTTTACCGTACGAGACTTAGATTTGATGATTGATCCGCACTCTTGATTCGAGGAAGCCGTACTACGTACGTGATGCTATTGAGGCGGGATCGCCGACTATTAGAGATATTGATTCAGACCTTAGGTAGACTCTAGTTTCTTACTGACTAGTCTATTAGGTTTAGTTCCTTAGGATGTTAGATGGACACTAGTTTAGGTTCGACTCACATAGTGGTAGTTGTACTCGTATTTCGCAGAGGAGTGGATAATGCACATCTGTATTTACATTCATACTGTAATCATCATGGTGCATGTTCTTACATATGTTGCTATAATCAGTATAAACTTTACCTGTTAGGACACCAGCACTATTACCGATGATGCGCATATTCCACGCACACTTATTTGCCGGCTCACACACATCATCATCGGTAATTGCTATGTCACGTACACTTTAGATCATATTGTCTTTTATGGATAGAATCAGTTAACAACTAGACCGATATAATATTGTGATTATTCTCTGACATTAGTACAGACATGATATTTATTGCTTAGACATTCATGCATTCATATTTTCATGTTATCCTGCAGTATTATGGGCATATGCCGACACTTATTATATACTTACTCATGATTTTAAGATTTGGATTTCTATGAGATTTCTGGATTTTTGGGGAAAACCGCAAGAAATTATAAAACCTTCTCTCTCTCTCTCTCCTCCCCTCTTTTTTAAAATAAGATGCGGTTTTCTCGTGATGTATGTGTCGTCCACCATGAGATTTCATGTTTTCTGTTGGATTTCGAGACCCGATTCGAGGAGTGGATGAACCGTCTCGGGTACATGGTGGGCCCGGTATGGTACCCCGGGGCAAGAAGATCGAGTTGTAGACGATGAGCCTGGCAGGGGAAGGCTACCTACCGGTGATGTCTGGCGCGGCGGATATCCGGAGGATACCGACCGTTGTCGTGAGATTTGATGATATGGGCCGATCCGGACTGACGGAGCCCGAGGTATTGAGACTATGAGACTTGAGATTTACATGTTTGTGTCGATGCTTGACACGGATTTCCATGGATTTCATTGTTGAGATTTCAGATTCTTATACACATTTTACTATGATAACAGCCAAAGATTTCTTATACAGATATACCTGGATTTCAGGATTGCTTATTTTACATTCATGGCGCATGCATATCCATTCATATAACATAGTACTATATGAGGCACTGACACGAGTACGGAGTATCTGCACTTACACGTAGTATTACCCTGCTATTACTAAGGATTGAGATTAGTAGTGTATTATTATGACCTAGGATAGCGTCGTGCATTCGATTTCTTTTTGTAGATGTCTTCTACTCACGAGTTGGCAACTCACTCCCGTTGTGCCAAATTTTATTACAGGTTCGATGTACTGGTTTCCCTGGCAGCTTGCTGGCACATCTATTCTTTCAGGGTGATTTGCACGGTAGGTTGGTTCACTTGTATCCGAACCACCATTGTACTTTTATTCATTCATTTGTATCTAGTAAGCTCCATCAACCATATTTGTATTACTTGATAAATTTATTGGACCAGTCTTTTATTTCGAACTTAGAGTCGCGCATGTATTATTCTGATCTGGTGGTTTTGTTTTCTTTGAGTTTTGAGCCTCGCCTTTTGGCGTTGTATATTATTGTGCTTGTTGTGGTTGTTTCCGCCTGTTGGCGTTGATGCTAGCTCCCGTTTGGGGATGCTTTTTATTGTTTATGTATATTATACTTGTGGTACCCGTTTGGGGGCCAGTTTTTATAGAGGAGGCTCTGCCGAAATTTTTGGTAAAATTTGCTGATGTTTTTTTTTAGACCTGTTTTCTTTTTCTTCTTCTTCTTTTATGGTTTAGATTTCTGGGCTTCGGCTTACTTAGGTTACGTGGCGCCTCTAGACGCTTCGTAATCTAAGTGCCGGTCACGTTCCGTACATTCGGGTCGTGACAAATTCAAAAAAAATCTTTTATCTATCTCTTCTTAAGCCAAATTTAGTTTAAATCATGGAGAAAGGAGGCTATCTTTGGTAATTATATCGTTGATCCACGATGTTTACACCAAATTTGGTAATTAGTGTTAACTTTGATATTTGAGACTAAGATTAGAATAAGTTTGGGTGTTTGTAGTTTGAATAAGGTAATTAAGGGTGACTAGTGCCTAACGATCCAATCCACTCGTCAAGTTTACACCAAAATACCCAAATGTCACAACTTGGTACATGAATACGATTTTAATCTAAATTTTAGATACTGTGAATCTGCTCTCTCTGTGGTCAATTTTAGAATAAACAAACATATACAGAATATTATATTTGATGTTAGGAGTGTACAATAGAAATTTGGGCTCGTTTCATTGCATTTGACCCGGCGACATTTGGTGGTTCTTCGAGCTCGCCGGCCCCTCAGTGGGTTTTGGTGTTGAAAACTTGTAGAGATTTGTCTGTGGATATTTATGGTATTTGGTATTACTAGTTTTTCTCGTATCTTCTCCAGATAAAATCTGGGATCAATTTTCTACTTTTGATGTAGCGTGACTTGTGCGATATATGCGTTTCGAGTTTAGTTTTTGAGTTGCTATGTATCACAGCCAATCGGGATGGGTTTCAGATGTTAACGCTCACGTTTCGACATTCCGAGTGCGTGCGTTTAGCTTTTGGATGCTAGTTTTCTCGTATGGTTTTGATATTGTGTTTTAAGCCTTATGTTCTATATTTGTGCAATTCTAGGATCGGTTGTGGAGGCATCGGACGTGGCGTGCAAAGGCAAAACTGTTGTTGGACCAAACTAGCTGAGGCATCCGCGTGAGTAGATGTATACATCTATGGGGAAATCGTCTGGATGGCGTGAGACGCCCCATAGTTAGGATTACTTCATTACTTGCAAACTATATCTGTGGTTATTCAGTTAACCATCTCATTTCATCGTACCGTCTCATACATAAGCAAATAGGCAATGTCATCTCATAGGACACTTGCACTATTACCATTGGTTAATGCTGCACGTGCACTCTTCATGTGAACACATACGCGCCTTGGTAATTTCTATGCCACGATAACATAGAAATTGCTATTACTTGCAAACTATATGCGTGATGCATCATACTTGGTACTTAAATTGATAGTTGCATATGTATATCGCATTTCATCATCATTCATATATAGACTTTCAGTCATGAATCGCATTTCATGTTATGGATATCATAGACAGTATCATTTTCCCACATGAACATGTATTATGATTTACTTGAGGATTTCTGTATTGATGAGATTTCTGGATTTTTGGGAAAACCGCAAGAATTTGAAAAACCTATTATCATTTTAAAAACAGAAATTTGTGGTTTTCTCATGATGTGATGTGTGTGGCGTCCACCATGAGTTTTCTCGGTTCTTGAGCAGTATCATATACCCGATTCGAGGAGGGGGATGCACCATCTGCAAGTCAATGGTGGGCCCGGTATGGTAACTCGGGGCAAGAAGATCGCAGATGATGGCGTTGAGCTTGGTAGGGGAGCACTACCTACTGGTTATTTGTGACGCGGCGGGTATCCAGAGGATACTGACCGTAGTCGTGTGATTTGATGATATGGGCCGATCCGGACTGCCGGAGCCCGAGATATTGAGATTTGAGATACAGAGATATAAGATATTGAGAAATACATAGTTTGTATCGATGATGGACACATATTTCAGTTGATTTCTTTGATGATATTTCAGTTCACTTCATAAAAGGGTTTTACTAAGTAAAAGATATAAAACTTCTCATATCAGATACATCATTATTTTTGTGTTGATTTTTACAAGCATGTTACATCCAGATTTGCATCGCATCATGTTAGTATATGTAGGCTGTGACGTATTTGCGTGCATTCTTACGATAGCCTTATTAGATGTTACTTACTACTCACGAGCTGGCAACTCACCCGCGTTGTGCCACAGTGTCTTGCAGGTCGGACCCGTCAGCCTTGTAGTGGCGGGTGTGCTTTTCTTGGCTTCTTTTGCACGAAATTGCGACCTTACTCGTAGGTGGGTTGTGAGGATTACTTTTGTCTCCATTTGTATCTATTATTGTATCTATTATTCTCCATCTACCACTTCTTCTATTGTATATGCGACCTAGTGATGAAACTGTGAGATTTTGGATATATGTTGTTTCTCTGGGGTCGAGCTCACTTGAGCCGACGCGATATTTTATTACTTTTGAGATTTATATGCTTATACTGCTCGATTATTCTTACATATATTGCGTGTGGTTGTGAATCCGCCTTGGGCGAAGAGCTAGCTCCCGCCTGGGGATGCCATTATTCATTACAGGTTTATATATTCTTGTTTGTACCCTTTTGGGGCCAGTATTTACAAAGGAGACTCTACCGAAATTTTTGGAAAATGTTGATATTTTAAAAATGATCAATGTAACTTAATTGTTTTTAAATCATGTTCTTGAATAAGGTTTTTCCTTCACTCTATTTTTTTATGGTTTAGATTTTCTGGGCTTTGGCTGACTTTGTTACGCCTTAGGACGTCTCATAATCTAAGTACCAGTCACGTTCCGTACCTTCGAGTCATGACAAAGTTGGTATCAGAGTGATAGGTTTTACCTTTTTGAGTGTAGGACGACCCCTGGTAGATAGAGTAGGCGACTTAAGCAGGGTGGCGTAGCGTGTGTATGTTCCGCAGCATACTTACAATACGGTACCCCGGCTAAGTGACCTTAGGACATAATTATTTGTATTTCCTTTCTTGATTCCATGCATCCCTTGATTTAACTGCAATGTTGTCACGACCCGAAAAGTACGGAACATGACCGGCACTTAAATTACGAAACGTCTCAAGACGTACGTAATCTAAGTAAGCCAAAACCCAGAAATCAAAACCAAGTAAAGCAGTAGAGTGAAGGAAAAACCAATTTAAATCAAGTAGTTTAGCAACATAAGCCGAAATATGCATTTTTAAAAATCACAAGTCTTTTATGAAAATTTCGGCATAGTTTCCTTTGCAAATACTGGCCTCGAATGGGGTACAACATGATAAATATATACATGAATGATAAAAGGCATCGCCAAGCGGGAGCTAGCTCTTCGTCAATCGACGGCCACAACTACGCAAGCAATATAATATACAACGCAGAAGGGCGAGGATCAAAACTGAAAGGAAAACTCTAAACAACATGAAATCCATAATAATACAACGCGCGACTCTAAGGTCGAAAGAATAAACATCACTGGTCTCTAAGTCAATAAAATATACATGTCTGGTTGATAGAGTTTACTAGATACAATTGAAATAAATAATATACAAGGTATAATGGTGGTCACGATGCAAGTGAGCCCACCTACCGAAGCAAATCACCCGGAAAGGAAGCAGTGTGCCAGCAAAGCCGTAACGAACCCTGTACGGCAAAACCTGCAAGAAACTGTAGCACAACGGGGGTGAGTTGCCAACTCGTGAGTAGAAAACATCACCGAGCAGAAATCGTATGTATGACACAATCCTAGGTCAATACGATCAATATACATATATATAACCTCAAATGATAAGTCTGAAGCGAGAAAAGGTGACAAGGGTAAACATCTATACATAAGTGTAATCCCATGTGCTCATGTCAGTGCCTCAGGTAACAACATATCATATGAATGAGGTATGAATGCATGAAAACAGAATACATGTAAATGAAGAAACTGCTTTCATAACTTAGTGAGATTTCTGTATAATTAAAACGAAATATCATCAATAAAATCAACATAAACAGTGTCTAATATCGACACAAAATATAAATCCCAATATCTCAATATCTCAGGCTCCGGCTATCCGGACTGGCCTGTATCATCAAATCTCTAAACCTCAATATCTCAAATCTCAGTGTCTCAAATCTCACTATCTAGGGCTCCGTCAGTCCGGATCGGCCCCTATCATCAATCACACGACTACGAACGGTATCCTCTGGATATCCGACGGGCTAGGTAAAATCACCGGTAGGCTGTCTGCCCCTGCCGGGCTCATCGTCTACACCTCGAGCTTCTTGCCCCGGGGTACCTTCCCGGGTCCACCATGTACCCGCAGACGGTTCATCCAACTCCTCGAATCAGGTCTCGAAATCCATCTCATAACCGAGAAAACATCATGGTGGACGACTCATACATCACGAGAAAACCGCACTTTTCATTTTAAAAGGAGAGAGAAAGAGAGAAGTTTATATATATTCTTGCGGTTTTCTCCCAAATCCAAGAAATCTCATGAAAATCCGAAATCCAATCATCAATAGCACGTAAACAGTGAATATCGGCATAAAACTCCATAATACCGCATAACAGTGAATAATAATATGCATGCAGTAGCAAGCAATAACTGCAATGTCTAAACTAGCATATAAAGACGAGTACGCTAAAACCATGTCAACTATCAGTTAACAAGCTATGTCAATGAGTAATATTCTCTAAAGTGTTCGTGACATGGCAATTACCGATGATGAAGTGTGTGAGCCGGCAAGTAAGTGTATGTGGAACATACACATCATCGGTAATGGTGCTGGTGTCCTGACAGCATGATCTCAATAAGGGCATATGAAAACACAATATAAACATGCGGTGCGATGCGAACAGCAAGAATATGCGGGAGCTGAACAATAAACACAATGATAACTAATCTACATGTATATAAATATAAGTCATACAGTTTTTGCCATTTGAAATCACACGAATTGTGGTGTTTTGAAAATAAGGGCTACGGTGTTTTTAAGAAATGATATGTCCTTTAAAATATCCGTAGAATCCCATGGCCTATCTTTAAAATACTCACGATTCGTTAGTTTTGAAATAGGTATGACTCGAGTCTAATCCATCATTTACAAGTAAACTACTGGGCTAAACTAACAGGCTGATCGAGAGGTAAGGAAACCGCCTAGCATCTGAGTCGATACATATATATATAATAGTAGTCGGTGATCCCACCTCAATAGTATCCCATACGATACCCTAATACAATATGACATCCTCGAGTCAAGAGTGCGAATCTAACATCAATATAGCTCATACGGTAAATCCGTCGTACGACATCCCAAATCTGGGTACGGGTCAATGTCACATCAATCACATTATTCATCCGGTATCCTCTTTATCAAATATCATGATCGGGGGTACTGATCTACGTCTATTACAATACTGATACCACATATGTACATGCATGCGTGTGTCTGAAAACACCACGTCGAAAGGACCCGCTAAAACATCACGTCATATCTCAAATACGAACCATATCACATCACCGATTTCACGGCCTCAAGCCCAATCTCATCGACTCATCTCCAATCCCAAGTACTATCCTCATAATCCGTGTATATGTATACGTGTATATATATATACATATAGTCCCATACCCATGTGTGTGTGTGTGTGTATACACACATATCCCCATATACGCACAGGTAATAAAATTAATGCAGGTGTGTGCGTGTCGGTGTAAACCTATTCTAGGTTTCACGACTAAGAAGCTATGCTAGTTCACTTCTAATAACACCAAACTAACCATGAATACATAATCATATCTTGATAATCATCCATGTATCATAAACCACATATATATCCATATATATATATAAATATATATATATATATATATCATAACTATACTACGAACTGCGGGGGTGCCATACGCCATCCACCTGACTTCCCCCGTAGATATATATCTACTCACCTTGCTTCTTGTGTGCTGATGCCGATGTCGCCATCTTCATCTTCAACGTCTCGACATCACGTGGGGTACCTACACATATAATCCAATCGCAATGCATATTAAAATCCAATCGGAAAAACCCAAAACGACACACGCTACGCTCAAAGCTAAAAACCTATAGCCTCACATGCAAACACGACCAATAACCCTAGTCGTTGACGTTCAAACGCCACACGACGGAAACGAATTATCATATACCAAAATCCATGGTAAAACAAGTCATAAAACAATGCGCCAACAGAAGAAAATGATCCCAGATTTTACCCTAGGTGAAATCAGCCAATTTTGCATATGCCAAGGGTCTAGTTTACTGGAGATAAATCCACAGAACAAATACGAATCAATTCCGCATTTCTCTGGCCGCAAATTGTGGCCAGAATGAATTTATTTGCGGCCTAAAGGAGAGGGCAAGGGCTAGGGTTTCAGTGGGGGATCCTAGGTTGCCTGCATGTATCACTGTCTTTGCTAAATAATTTTCAGGTCACCTGGGTATTAGCAGATTTCGTTATACACTCACAAAATCCAAAATTCTTCCGATATCGGGTTTCTAAGTTCGCAAAAATGGGTTCTAGTCTCTGGTTTAGGTCTCCAATCAATCACCACAGGGGTTGTATAGCCTCTACTAACCTTAATTTCTCCTTTGGGTTCAACTCAAACCCTAATGCTCAACTTAAAGTTTTCAAAGTCCCCAAAACCACACAATATCGATTCCAATTTAACATGGGTGCTAAAGGAATGGAAATTCTAAACTAATGATGGAATAATTACCTCATTTTGCACTCATGAATCCTCTACAGCGCCAAAACTCAAACTTTCTTGGTCCAAAGTGTTGCTTGAGAGCTTGTGCACATTTTTTGTGAAGTGGGAGTGGGGTTTTGGGGTGTTTTTGATGATGAAGTGGGGGTTTTGAAAAGGAGGGAGGAGAGGTGCTGCCATGGAGAGAGGAGAAGAGAGAAGGATGAAGAAGATAGAATGAAGGAAGAAGAGCCCATGGTCAACTTGACCCCTCACCTCTCTCTCTCTCTCTCTCATGCCCATACCTCTCACTATTCTATTCTTTATCTTTTCTTTTCTTTTCTTTTATTTCCTTCTCTTTGCAATAGTAAACCCAAAACAATAACCATACACCCAAAAATCATGTAGGAAAAATGTAACAAGTGTTAAAATGACATGTGCATGTCATGTGCACAAAACACGCTTAAAGCCCGATTAGCGATTTTTAATCGCGATTATCACAAAATTAGTGTATAATAAATCGTAAAATTTCATAATTTGCATAAATCATATAAAGCACCCTCTTTTTAGTAATTTCCATAATTTAACAAATTTATCGATATTTAATTATACCGCCTTATTAAAATATTCAATATTTTATTATTTAATTACAGAAATTCCCAAAAATAATATATATATATTTTTGATATGTTACAAATGTTCTTATCAATCCTGTTTCTATTCCAGCTTCTATGCCGCTGAATACTACGAGGGCTTAGAGGGCGGCCGCCAGAGATGAGATTCGAGCGGGCTCATTCGTGACGAGGACCGATCAGGGCGGTATGCCTACCCCTCAGGGTCAGATTGATCCGCCTTCCCCATGCCGTATTGCCAGACTAAAGGCCGGTATGCAGGAGTTGCGTCAGATGATAGGATTTTTAGTTGAGGCCAGTCGGGCACAGAGATCTGAGGATGTTCCTTCCACCGCATAGACCACGATTGTACCTAATGCCCAGACATTTGTTCCTACTACTACTGCGACTATCCCCATACCATTACAGGAGTTTATGAGGCTGAGACCTCCAGCCTTTACCGGTACGGATGCGACAGAGGACCCGCAGGCATTTCTCGATAGGATGGCTAGGAATTGCCGTTCGTTGAGGTGTTCTGATGATAGATGGGTGGAGTTTGCAAGTTTTCATCTGAAGGGCCTTGCTCAGATGTGGTACGATTCGGTAGAGAGAGGCCGAGCTGCAGGTCTACCCGCTATGACTTGGGATGAGTTCACAGCCGTATTTCTTTCGGAGAGTGTCCGAGATGCTCGAGCCCATAGATTTGAGGCTTTGCGCAAGACTCCTGGGATGACAGAGTCCGAGTATATACAGTTTACTCAGCTGTCCCGATATGCTCCGTACCTAGTAGACACTGAAGAGAAGAGGATAAAAAGGTTTGTACGAGGGCTTGACACGCAGTTATTTCTTGCCATCGGCGCCTAGCACTTTGACACTTATGCAGCCGCTATGGATGCAACCTTACTTTTAGAGGAGCGCACTTCAGAGACTTCGGTTGTTTCGGGACCGAAGAGGATTCGTACAGATACATCAGCTCCAGTGTGGTTTGGCAGAGGCATGGAAAGTAGAGGTCGTGGCGGACCCTTCTCAGGACATGGCGGTGGTCGAGGTATGATGCGAGGCTAGTTATTCAGCTCTTATTTACCGGGTGAGCAGCCATCGCCGGGATGTTATCATTGTGGGAGTCTATATCATCGTATCAATAATTGTACTGTGAGGAGCCAGAGCACGGCGACAATTCCACATGTGACCTTACTACCTTCACCACCTCCTCAGAGAGCTCTACTTCCTACCCCTGATGATGCTCCATGCCAGGCAGATGCTCTAAGAGGTCATGGGCGTTGCGGTCCTATTCAGAGAGGACGAGGCGATAGAGGCAGAGGCTGAGGACAGCCAGCTATTAGTGGTGGATAGGCTCGAGTGTCCGCATTGACTCCTCAGGATGCACAGGCATCCAATACCGTTGTGACAGGTACTTTACCAGTATGCTCTTTCGACGCGCGGGTATTATTCGACCTAGGTTCTACACATTCTTATGTATCTACACATTTTGCCCCGATGTTAGGCCGAGAGCCATCTTCATTAGATCAGCCGCTCGTTGTTATTACTCCAATAGGCGAGTCGTTTATCGCTCGATTTGTGTACCGATCGTGTCCTGTTCCTATCGAGGAGAGGGACTCTTCAGTTGATTTGATTCTTCTCGATATGTTAGACTTCGACATTCTTCTCGGCATGGACTCGCTAGCCACCTATTATGCCTCCGTGGACTGCCGCGAAAAGGCAGTCAGATTCAGCTTTCCTGGTGAGCCGGTTCTTGTTATTTAGGGAGATCGTAGTGGCACCCTTCCCAGCTTGATTTCTTCTCTTCGCGCTGGTCAGCTCTTGAGGAAAGGATGTCAGGGATTCTTAGCCTATGTTTGTGATACTAGCGCCGTAGAGGTCCCGTTGGAATAGGTCCCGGTGGTGAGAGAGTTTCCTGATGTATTCCCTGACGAGCTGCCTGGTCTGCCGCCAGAACACGAGATTGATTTCTGCATTGACTTGATCCCCGGCACGGGGCCTATTTCTATACCGCCTTATCGGAGGCCCCGGCAGAGCTCAGAGAGCTGAAGGATCAGTTGCAGGACTTGCTGGACAAAGGGCTTATCCGACCGAGTGTGTCACCTTGGGGTGCTCCCGTTCTGTTTGTTAAGAAGAAGGACGGCAGTATGCGCTTATGCATTGATTATCGTCAGCTGAACCGAGTTACTGTGCGGAACAGATATCCCCTACCCTGCATTGACGATCTATTTGATCAGCTCTACAGTGCGGGGTATTTCTCGAAGATTGATTTACGGTCAGGTTATCACAGTTGCGGGTTCGGAAGGATGATATTCCGAAGACCGCTTTCCGTACACGATATGGTCATTACGAGTTCTTGGTGATGTCGTTTGGGCTCACCAATGCCCCAGCAGCATTTATGGACTTGATGAACCGTGTATTCAGGCCGTATCTTGATCAGTTCATCATTGTTTTCATTGACGACATCTTAGTGTATTCCCGGAGCCAGGAAGAGCACGAGCAACACTTGCGTATCACATTGCAGACTATGAGGGAGCATCAGCTGTTTGCCAAATTTTCCAAGTGCGCATTCTGGCTTGACAGTGTCGACTTCTTGGGTCACGTGGTGACGAGAGATGGCATTTGTGTGGGCCCGAAGAAGATCGAGGTTGTTCAGCGTTGGCCCAGACCAGTATCAGTTACAGAGGTTCGCATCTTTCTAGGTCTGGCCGGCTATTATCGACGTTTTGTCTAGGATTTCTCCCGTATTGCTGCACCGTTGACCGGGTTGACCCGGAAGGGGGTTCCTTTTGATTGGACCGAGGCATGTGAGGATAGCTTCTATCAGTTGAAGACTCGTCTGACTATTACACCAGTGTTATCATTGCCTTCCGGATCGGGCGGTTTTGTGGTTTATTGTGATGCTTCTCGAGTGGGGCTAGGCTGTGTATTGATGCAGCACGACAGGGTTATCGCGTATGCTTCTCGGCAGTTGAAGAAGCATGAGCAGAACTACCCCACTCATGATTTAGAGATGGCTGCAGTAGTTTTTGCGCTCAAGATCTGGAGACATTACCTATATGGCGAGTCATTCCAGATATTCACAGACCACAAGAGCTTGAGATATAACTTTCAGCAGTGAGATCTAAATCTGAGACAGCGCCGTTGGATGGAGTTGGTTAATTACTATGACTGCGAGATTCTATTCCATCCGGGCAAGGCAAATGTGGTGGCAGATGCTTTGAGTAGGAGGCCCGGAGGTAGCCTATCTTGTGTTAGCGCAGTTCAGAGGCAGTCGACGGCGGATTGGCAGGTTCTATGTGACAGCAGGGTGCAGTTCGAGTTTACTCCTACAGGGGGACAGCTAGCCCATTTCAGAGCACGCCCGCAGTTACTTGACCATATCCGCGAGGCAAAGTCCGATGATGCCCGTATTTTAGAGATTATGGAGAAGGTTCGACAGGGCAGAGTTTCCGAGTTCGTGATCGATGATCAGGGGATACTATGATTTGCGAATCGACTGTGCGTACCAGATTCAGAGGTACTGAGGGGTGACATTCTTGAGGAGGCACATCGATCAGTATACAGTGTTCATCCAGGTTCCTCCAAGATATACCATGATTTGAGAGATGTTTACTGTTGGGATGGGATGAAGAAGGATGTTACGGACTTTGTATCGAGATATTTGACTTGTCAGCAAGTCAAGACCGAGCACCAGAGGCCAGCTGGTGAGTTACAGCCTTTGCCCATTCCTGAGTGGAAGTGGGAACAGGTCTCCATGGACTTCATTGTGGGTCTACCCGGGACCAGTCGAGGGTATGACTCTATTTGGGTGATTGTGGATCGATTGACGAAAGAGGCTCACTTTCTGTCAGTGAAGGCTACTTTTGAATTTGCTCAGTACGCCCAGATATATATTGATGAGATTGTACGACTGCATGGCATCCCGACTTGCATTGTGTCAAACCGAGGCACCCAGTTTACCTGCCGACTATGGCAGAAACTTCAGGAGGTTTTGGGCACCCGATTGAGTTTTAGTACAGCTTTCCATCCATAGACCGACGGCTAGTCAGAGCGGACTATTCAGACTCTTGAGGACATGCTCAGAGTTTGTGTTTTAGATTTCGGTGGTAGCTGGGATCGTCATTTGCCCTTGATCGAGTTCTCCTACAATAATAGCTTTCAGGAGACGATTCAGATGGCACCTTTCGAGGCCTTATATGGGAGGAGATGTCGATCGCCCATATATTAGACAGAACTCAGCGAGAGCAGTATTTTGGGGCCGCAGATCTTATAGGAGACGATCGAAAAGATACAGTTGATTCGGGACAGGATGAGAGCGGCCCAGAGCAGGCAGAAATCATATGATGACAGACGCAGTCGCAGACTCGAGTTCGCTGTTGGCGATCATGTTTTCCTGAAGGTCTCTCCGATGAAGGGCGTGATGAGATTTGGGCTGAAAGGGAAACTTAGTCCCAGATATGTGGGTCCCTTCGAGATCCTCAAGCCTGTCGGCACAGTTGCATATCGGTTAGCTCTTCCGCCCAGCTTCCCAGATGTTCACCCCATGTTCCATGTTTCAATGCTCCGCAAGTACCTTCATGACCATTCTCAGGCGATTCAGCACCAGACGATTCAGCTGGAGCGCGATCTTTTATTCACCGAGCAGCCGGTGGTTATTCTGGATCGGCAGGTGATGAAATTGAGGTCAAAGGCTATACCGTCCGTCAAGATTCTTTGGCATGGCCCGAACAGCGAGTAGATCACCTAGGAGACCGAGGACGAGATGAGGAAGAAATATCCCCATCTTTTTGAAGGAACGCGTAGTTAAAATTTAAATTCGAGGACCGAATTTCTTTAAGGGGGGAAGATTGTAACACTTTGAAACCGTTTAGGTAATTTTCCGATAATCGGTAAAATAATCAGTATTTTCTGTAAAATGTAAAAATAATTATTTTTTAATATAGGACTAATTATACAAAATTTAGATATGAAATGGCTAGTGTTTGGTTATTTATTTGTCACTTATTCTAGTCATTTAAAAAAAATTCCTTGATTAATTATTTTAAATATTATTTTAAGCTTTTAAATATAAATTAAATTAGTGATAAATACAAGTTTGAATGGGTGAATTACATACTTAGGAACCATTACAAACTATAACCTAATGGTAACATAAATTTTTATCAAGTTATTCCAAGTCTAGTTGTTTTTATGGTCAAAAAATGAAATAAAATGAAATTTAAATAGGAATATGATGTGAAAAGCATTAATTGACCTTGAGGGATATTTTTTCTATGGAAATTTCTACACAATCCTCACACTTTCCCCCACTCCCTCTCAAGGCCGAGAGCTCCCTGCTTCTTCCCCCATTTTCCCCCCTTCTCTTTTCACTTCAAAATTCATCACAAAATCCATCAAAAATTCACAAATTCAAAACAAATCCTTTATCTATCTCTTCTTAAGCCAAATTTAGTTTAAATTATGGAGAAAGGAGGCTATCTTTGGCGGCTAATGCAAGCTAGGTTTCAAAATTTAAGAGGTATAATTCTAACCTAATGGCTAATTTGTAGTTTAACTATGCTAATCTAAAATTTTCAAGTGTTAATTTGGTTGTAATTGCTAGTTTAACGAATTATAGGAAAGGGTTTGATTTTGGATTTAGGATTTAAATCATTTCAAATAGGTTCAATCAAGTGTAGTTGCTATCTAGTTGTTTAGTTTAGATGATTATGCGAGATTGTGGTCACAATTTCGTTAATCCACGATGTTTACACCAAATTTGGTAATAGTGCTAACTTTGATATTTGAGAGTAAGATTAGAATAAGTTTGGGTGTACGTAGTTTGAATAAGGTAATTAAGGGTGACTAGTGCCTAATGATCCAATCCACTCGTCAAGTTTACACCAAAATACCCAAATGTCACAACTTGGTACATGAATACGATTTTAATCTAAATTTTAGATACTGTGAATCTGCTATCTCTGTGTTCAATTTTACAATAAACAAACATATACAGAATATTATACTTGATGTTAGGAGTGTACAATAGAAATTTGGGCTCGTTTCATTGCATTTGACCCGGTGACATTTGGTGGTTCTCCGAGCTCCCCGGCCCCCCAGTGGGTTTTGGTGTTGAAAACTTGTAGAGAGTTGTCTATAGGTATTTTATGGTATTTGGTATTACTAGTTTTTCTCGTTTCTTCTCCAGATAAAATCTGGGATCAATTTTCTACTTTTGATGTAGTGTGACTTGTGCGATATGTGCGTTACTGTAGGGTTCCAAGGCACTCTAAAGAGGTCTCAAAAGGTATCAACCATGCCAATTTTAAATTTACAAGTGCCGAGAAACTCTAATACGGATCGTTAACTAGAATTTTAGGCGAAAAAGGAAACTAGTTAACATCTTAACTAAAAGTGAGATGCTACAACCTTTGTAGATCCGGTTATCCACTTCCTTAGCTCCACGTGGTTGTCCCCTCGCTGTCCATCTCGAATCCCGGACTCTCGCATCGACTTCATCGGAGAAATGAGAGGAACAGTCGTCGGCTTCGATGCCGAAGATGATCTACGTCGAGGCTTCACAAGATCAAGCTCCAACTTCACCAAGTTGTGAAACTTGTGAAGAAAACACCCTATACTACTTGGCAAGAGGTAGAGGGTGAAGAAATAGGAGGTGGGTTCACTTTAGAATTGGATTTCTCACACTTTTGCTCAAGATGCCATTGATGGAATCAAGCTTTCTTTCTTGATGAAGATGATGAAGGAGAAGAAAGAATATGATAAGTGTTGCTTTTAAAATTAAAATAAAATCAATACTTATCATATGCTAACCATGGTAAAGTGTAGAGAATAGATCATGGTTAGTTAGAATGGTTAGGGTTAAGGATGAAGACAAAATGGTAACAAAATCAAACCTTCATGAAGCTTCAACTAAATACAAAGAAAGCCACCATTTTTCTTCATAATCCTTTCCAAAATCAATAAATAAATAAATGAGTAATAAAAAGGAAACCCTAACCATTACACAACCATGGTTTAATCTTTACACAAAACACAAGTTAGCATGCAACATCAAAAATGAAACAATCAAGTGCACACAAAATATATCACATATACAATATGCTTTTCAAGTGAGAAAATCCCTTTAAAGTGAACCAATACTAGTTAATGCAAAGTAATATATCAAATATATAATTATACATTAAATCATTAAATCAACACTTGATTCAATGATCCGGTCATGTCGCACATTACCGACTAGTATCCAATGTATCGACTTATCGAATCAATCTTTGATTCGATAACTAGGTTATATCACATACCACCAATCGAAACATTCATCGCGAGAATGAAATGCGGTATCACATACACACATCATTCTCGGTCCCGCACATATCTCATATGCGCCCCTATTTCGTTTCGCTTGAGCCAGGAAACCTCTGTGTAGGACTCTAAAGACTCGTCAATACGCCGGTTGCGGATGATGATCATATCAAGCACCCACAAGCCGCAAGCGGTCTGCCAAACGTAACGGCCATCCGGGTATTGAGCGATCAGAAGATCGACGAGCTAGTCGCCTCACACTCCTGTGAATCCAAACAGTAACACTTACCGTACAGTCCGGTCTGTTCGTCTGATATGTCGCATATCAAGTCTAGGGGTGGTAAACGTCAGACCCCAATAACCGATAAGTCGTGCCGATGTGAGGCTCATAACAGGTCGAGAAACTACTGGTAACACTTACCAGCAAATCTCTGATCAGCCCTGGCCAGGGACTTCCCTGTTACGGCCAATCGAGCACAGCGCAACATCAACCCCCCCAATACCGGGAGAGACGAAACCCCTCCTATCGCTCATTGCCTCCATGTGACTGGGGACTGTACCCAAAGACCACCGTTTTGCACGCCCTCATGGACGTGGTAAGGTGGAGATCAAAACACAGTGGGAATCACACAAGACTCTATGACGATCTCGGGTCTACAGACTAACCTGCACAAGTGTCACCTGAGAACTGCCATCTGACGTGAGGTATGATACCATCTGGGAGTTCTCGGCGAGTCCGTCCAGTGTACCCAGTCTCCACTGAGCACCCGTATACCATCTCTGATGTCAAACACCAATGGATATGGGATCATCCATCGCCCATCTCATGGGTCGAGAAGCGTATACGCTAGTCTACACTGGTATATCGATGCCCCGTCTCGATACACCCACGACTAGGGACCTTGAAGGATGTACCTATAGACTACCATGTCCCCACTAGTATGATCCGCATCATACTCCAGGTAGTCAAGTACACATCCTAAGGGCTTTACCAACATGTAACTACAAGACAGTTTAAAGAGACTAGTTTACATGTTAAGATAAAGAGTAACCAGATAGCATACTATCATATTGAGCAAGAAAGTCATCTCTATATATGTCCAAGCATCCAATATAATATACATCATCTGTACAATACTGGCCTCTAGGGCATACATACAACTAACAATCTCCCACTTGCACTAGGGCCTGCTGCTGTAGTATCGCATACCGAGCATCCCGAAGAGTCTCTCAAACTGTATCTGGGGAATGGCCTTCGTGAGTGGATCCGCCGTGTTGTTCTTCATGTCAACCCTCCTGACCTCGATCTCCCGGCGATCAATTATCTCCCGGATCAGGTGATACCGCCTCAGAATATGCCTGGATCGCTGATGGGACCTGGGTTCCTTGGCCAAAGCCACCGCTCCATTGTTATCACAATACAATGGTATTGGATGCTCAATGGATGGAACCACTCAAAGTTCAGTAATGAACTTCTTGATCCAGACAGTCTCTTTGGCAGCATCGTTGGCAGCGATGTATTCAGCCTCCATCGTCGAGTCTGCCACGGTTTTCTGCTTGGAACTCTTCCAGCTAACCGCCCCTCCGTAAAGGGTAAAGACAAATCCCGACTGCGACTTAGAGTCGTCCTTATCACTCTGGAAGCTCGAATCGGTAAAGGACTCCATTTGGAGTTCTCCGTTACCATACACCAAGAGCATCTCTTTAGTCCTTCGCAAGTACTTGAGAATGCTCTTCACAGCTGTCCAGTGACTCTCTTTAGGATCAACTTGATACCTGCTCACTACACTTAGTGAGTATGCTACATCGGGTCTGGTACATAGCATCGCATACATGATAGAGCCTACAGCTGAAGCATAGGGTATCCCTTGCATGCGAGCTCTCTCCAAATCAGTCTTGGGAGACATCTCTTTGGAGAGAGTGACTCCAGAGATCGTGGGCAAGTTCCCACGCTTGGATTCTTCCATACTAAACCTCTTTAGTATGGTGTCAATGTACCTGGATTGGGACAATCCCAATATCCGTTTGGATCTATCTCTATAGATCCTAATTCACAAGGAGGCATCACCAAGATCTTTCATTGAGAATCTTTGTGATAAGTAGAGCTTGACCGATTGCAGCATAGGAATATCATTTCCTATCAAGAGTATGTCGTCCACGTACAATACGAGGAAGACAACCTTACTCTCTGCCACCTTCTTGTAGATACAAGGTTCACCTGGGTTTTTGACGAAATCAAACTTCTTGATAACGACGTCAAAGCAGATGTTCCAACTCCGCGATGCTTACTTTAATCCATAAATGGATTTAAGCAGCTTGCACACCTTCCCGCTGCTCCCACTGTCTACGAAGCCCTCTGGCTGAGTCATGTACACGCACTCTTCTAAATCACCATTTAGAAAGGCGGTCTTAACATCCATTTGCCAGATTTCGTAGTCATGATATGCAGCAATGGCAAGCATGATCCGGATGGATTTAAGCATAGCCACTGGAGAAAAGGTTTCGTCATAGTCCACACCTGGTCTTTGACGAAAACCTTTTGCAACAAGTCTAGCTTTGAAAGTCTCCACTTTCCTATCTACACCAAGTTTCTTCTTGAAGTTCCACTTGCTCCCAATGGGCTTTACCCCTTCAGGAGCAACATCCAAAGTCCATACTTTGTTGGTGTACATGGATTCCATCTCGGACCGCATTGCATCCAGCCATTGCACTGAGTCCCTACTCGTGATGGCCTGCTCGAAGCTAGTTGTGTCATCATCCTCCATAATGCAATCCTCGCTCCCACCGTCCATGAGAAAACCGTAGTATCTCTCAGGTTGGTGAGGAACCCTACTAGATCGGCGAAGAGGCTGAGGTTCATTAGGAACTACTGAATCTTCTGGTTCCACTAAATCTTCAGTTACGGTTTGTGTATCTGGAACTTCTTCCAGCTCTACCACTTTGCCACTAATTTCTTTTTCAAGGAATTCCTTTTCTAAAAAGGTGGCATATTGAGAAACAAACACCTTTTGTTCTTCAGCATGGTAGAAAAAATATCCTTGTGAATTCTTAGGATATCCCACAAACTTACAAAGAACTGACCGTGCCTCGAGTTTGTCTGGATTTTGCCTTTTGACATAGGCCGGACAACCCCATATCTTAACTCGTTTAAAATATGGTCTCTTCCCACTCCATATCTCATATGGTGTGGTTGGTACAGATTTAGATGGAACTTGATTCAATAGGTATGCAGCTGTCTCCACCGCATTTCCCTAGAAGGAAATAGGTAAATCAGCTGTGCTCATCATAGAGCGCACCATATCTAATAGGGTGCGGTTCCTCCGTTCTGATACACCGTTATGCTGTGGTGTATATGGAGGAGTTAGCTGAGAGAGAATCCCATTCTCTTTTAGGAAGTCCAGGAATTCATTGCTCAAGTATTCACCTCCTCGATCAGAGCGTAGGATTTTAATACTTTTTCCGGTTTGGTTCTCAACTTCTTGTTTATATTCTCTAAATTTCTCAAAAGCTTCTGATTTGTGTTTCATCAGGAACACATACCCGAACCTAGAGAGATCGTCAGTGAATGTAATGAAGAATGAAGAACCATCCCTGGCATGTGTAGACATAGAACCGCATACATCACTATGTATCAGTCCTAAGAGTTCAGTAACTCTTTCTCCATGTCCCGTAAACGGAGTTTTGGTCATCTTGCCTTTGAGACATGACTGGCAAGTGTCATACGGTGAAAATTCTAATGGTTTCAAATATCCATCCTTATGTAACTTAGCCAGTCGTGTCGCATTGATGTGACCCAGTCTACAATACCACAAGAAGGATTCATTCATTTCAGAACTTTTCCTCTTGTGTGTGTTTGTTATGCTCAGAACTGTTGATTGATTTAGAACATAAATGCCATTGCACAACGTGCCTGATCCAACCAACTTTTGGTTACGGAAAATGTTCATAACATTATCCTATAATACAAAATTATATCTCTCTTTACTCAACAAAGAAACCGATATAATGTTGCATATCAGGTTCAGCATGTAATAGCATTCGTTCAGAACCAATGTATTACCAGTAGGTAATGCAAGGTGATATTTCCCGACAGTCTTAGCTGCAACAATTGCACCATTTCCAACTCTAATGTCTTTATCACCTTCTCTAAGTTCTCTACCTTTCCTTAGCCCATGTAACTGATTACATATATGGGATCCTGACCCGGTATCTAATACCCAGGACGTAGAGCAAATGGAGAAACAGTTCTCTGTAACGAACACACCCGAAGAAAATGCATCAACATGTACTTTCTTCATTTGGGTGGTATGGGAATCCTGGTATTTCCCTATATCCTGTTCAGTCCTATAACTCTTATAGGAAAGAACGGAACCAACGTTCCCCAGCACAGTATAGCATGCGGGTTCGGTCAATACATCCATATTATTATCTTTGTTAGGGCATGAAATGGTCGCTACCTGGAGAGAGAGAGAAGAAAACACTTTAGCGTATGCTCTTGCAAGATCAGATTGGTTATTATCTTATCTAATCAGGATGGATCCCACTGGTTTTTATCAAATCTTCCTTCAAACCCATAAAAGGAATGACTAGCCGGGATTAATTACACACTACAAGTTCGCCAATCTTTCAGCCAGGCCAGTGTCGGTACTTTGAGGGAGGTCCCCCGTGCTTTCGCACGAACCTAATTAATGTAAACCTCGTTTTCCCAGAGGCGTAACCCCGTTGACACCTTTCTAGACACCTACTTGATCAGCTAATTGCAATGTGTAAAACTCTCCCAGGAGTAACTCTTACTCGCAGTGGGTATCGGGATCCAACTATCTCATAGAAGGTATGCAATCTCATTGCAAATTTCAACACTTGAAATTCCCGATAATATTTTGCCCCTAGCAGCTAAATGACCTTAACATAGTCAACAAATCATAAGTGCTAGTCAAGTTCAACCCGTCATTTCCCGATTGAATTAAACCCACCCGCACGACCCTTAACATAGTCAACAAAGTCGCACGACTACCCTAATCCAATCGCATCTTATGCTTATGCAGATAAGCACTAATTAGCTACCGCACACTACGCCTTAACATAGTCAACAAACGTAGCACGAATACTAACTAGTACTTATCTGAAATGACGGAGGGCTACGGCAGGTTTTTCTGAAAACCTATTGCGTAATGAACTTGATATCGTTGTAGAATCAAATGATTTTTGAAATGGAGTGTCTTTGAGGCTTTTTCTAGTTTTGCTAAAGGGGTCACTCCCGGTGAAGGGATCGTCGGCCCTTTCCTCGTCGAATGAGGTGCGGGATACATCATATATATCACTATGCAAAGCAAAAACTATAGAAGCTATCAAAAGACAAACCGAGTGTGTAGCATCTGCCAGTTATTGCTAAAGGAGTCATTCCCGGTGAAGGGATCTCGGTCCTTTCCTCATCGAATAAAGTGCAGGATATATCACATATACCGCTGTGTAAAGCAAAAACTGTAGCTACCTGTTTTGTATAAAATTTGATTCTACAACATCTTAGGTTTCTTTTCTTTCATTAATCACATTAATGAAGTCCCATCATTTAAGTCACCTAAACATCACAGATAAATACGACGTACACTTATGCCATCCGCATTCGCCTGGATGTCCCCTCGTGCACCGTTAGGTTAGGTAACTAACGGCAGAGCAGGGCAGGGCTAGTGCGGGTGCAAAACATAAGTAACGTCTATATAATATATCATATATACTATATACTGTATCTATCACAAAACATCACATGATCACATCACAGATATCGCAGTAGAAGAAACATATGAAACATTGGATATACTAGGACGTCCCTGTTTTCAATACGAGCCAGTATAAAACACGGATTCCACATTCGTGATGAATAGCCAATCCCACACCCCTAGACCCCTGCGAGAGCGACAAGCAACCCTACCAATTCTAGGGTTAGGAGACCCGGACTCGACTCCTCGAGATGGTCTCCCACTGGACCTTAGAACCCGGTTACATGTGCTCCCCTCCTTGGGTCTATCCTAATGCGGAAAAGTAAATAATATACAAAAGGTGACAACTTCCGCAACCTGGAAGTGCCCCAATAAAAGAATATTACATACAAGTTTTTACATGAATGAAAATGAAAAACACTCATCTCACATAAAAAACCCCGGCTATTCAAACACGACAATCCAATACAACATATCCAGCAACACATAACATCACATGTCATCAACGTATGTAAATATGCGCATCCCAATTGTCATTGACATATAGCAACGAAACCGGCGATATCACATATTACACTTACGGTCACAGAAAAGAAAGTGTAAAACTGCAACAGTTGGAATCCGCAACCTCTTTAGACATCGCATGCCTAATCAAAATGAAATACTTAGACATCACATGCCTAACAATTATAAACCCCGCATTTTAGTCCCATTATCGAAAACTCTTTTCAATATCAAATGAGACTAAACCGCTAGATTTATAACATTCATTCAGTTATCTCATAACTGTTTGTGAATTCCAATTATTGTATCACATTCCGGATAAATAGAAAATATTAAACTTTCCGATCGAACATTCGAACACCCAAGTTTTCCCGAAACCGTTCAACACATGAATTTGGTTCAAAGACATTCACTTCATGCCTCAGTACCAACGGTCCAGCCGTAGAAGGGTCAAGCCAACGCCTCACATATGGCACGCCGTACTGCCCCAAACCCGAAGGTTCAAAGGGCAGTTCAAGACGGTCACATAATCGAGTTAAGGTTTGTTGTCTTCTAGAGGGACCATCGCGTTACTTGCACTACTTAGAACGTCTTTAAACCACAGAAAAATCCAACACTTGGAAATTTTCGGCAGGGGAAAAGTTGGGTATTTATATCCGGTCGAACTTTTTAACATATTCGAAAATTATCCGGAAAAACCACATAGACAAAACTTGATAATCCGATCGAAACGACGATTTTCAATGCAACCCCAGAACACTCAACTCTTGAGTCAAATTAAAAATAACCATAAAACTCAGCATAATAAAATAGGAGTTACTGTGCAAACAGGGAAGGATGACGTCATCATACGGCCGCGGAACCGCCGCAGAAGCCAGGATTCTGCCGCGGTTCCGCCGCTCTTTGAACTCTTCATTGGTCAAATTTTGCACCGTAATTCTTATAATTCCATGCTGAATTTTTTAAGCATTTTTAATCTGGAAAAAACCCAGTTTTTAGAAAAAGTCCAGAGAGCGATTTGGTTTTAGGGTTTCGGTTTCGATCGGGTTTCAAACATCGTCTAAGCATCGCCTAAGGCTCTAGCTAGGCTCTGACACCACTGTAGGGTTCCAAGGCACTCTAAAGAGGTCTCACAAGGCATCAACCATGCCAATTTTAAATTTTACAAGTGCCGAGAAACTCTAATACGGATCGTTAACTAGAATTTTAGGCGAAAAAGGAAACTAGTTAACATCTTAACTAAAAGTGAGATGCTACAACCTTTGTAGATCCGGTTATCCACTTCCTTAGGTCCACATGGTTGTCCCCTCGCTGTCCATCTCGAATACCGGACTCTCGCATCGGCTTCATCGGAGAAATGAGCGGAACAGTCGTCGGCTTCGATGCCGAAGATGATCTACGTCGAGGCTTCACAAGATCAAGCTCCAACTTCACCAAGTTGTGAAACTAGTGAAGAAAACACCCTATACTACTTGGAAAGAGGTAGAGGGTGAAGAAATAGGAGGTGGGTTCACTTTAGAATTGGATTTCTCACACTTTTGCTCAAGATGCCATTGATGGAATCAAGCTTTCTTTCTTGATGAAGATGATGAAGGAGAAGAAAGAATATGATAAGTGTTGCTTTTAAAATGAAAATAAAATCAATACTTATCATATGCTAACCATGGTAAAGTGTAGAGAATAGATCATGGTTAGTTAGAATGGTTAGGGTTAAGGATGAAGACAAAATGGTAACAAAGTCAAACCTTCATGAAGCTTCAACTAAATACAAAGAAAGCCACCATTTTTCTTCATAATCCTTTCCAAAATCAATAAATAAATAAATGAGTAATAAAAAGGAAACCCTAACCATTACACAACCATGGTTTAATCTTTACACAAAACACAAATTAGCATGCAACATCAAACATGAAACAATCAAGTGCACACAAAATATATCACATATACAATGTGCTTTTCAAGTGAGAAAATCCCTTTAAAGTGAACCAATACTAGTTAATGCAAAGTAATATATCAAATATATAATTATACATTAAATCATTAAATCAACACTTGATTCAATGATCCGGTCATGTCGCACATAACCGACTAGTATCCAATGTATCGACTTATCGAATCAATCTTTGATTCGATAACTAGGTTATATCACATACAACCAATCGAAACATTCATCGCGAGAATGAAATGCGGTATCACATACACGCATCATTCTCGGTCCCACACATATCTCATAAGCGCCCCTATTTCGTTTCGCTTGAGCCAGGAAACCTCTGTGTAGGACTCTAAAGACTCGTCAATACACCGGTAGCAGATGATGATCATATCAAGCACCCACAAGCCGCAAGCGGTCTGCTAAACCTAACGGCCATCCGGGTATTGAGTGATCAGAAGATCGACGAGCTAGCCCGCTCACAATCCTGTGAATCCAACCAGTAACACTTACCGTACAGTCCGGTCTGTTCGTCTGATATGTCGCATATCAAGTCTATGGGTGGTAAACGTCAGACCCCAATAACCAATAAGTCGTGCCGATGTGAGGCTCATAACGGGTCGAGAAACTACTGGTAACACTTACCAGCAAATCTCTGATCAGCCCTGGCCAGGGACTTCCCTGTTACGGCCAATCGAGCACAGCGCAACATCAACCCCCCCAATACCGGGAGAGACGAAACCCCTCCTATCGCTCATTGCCTACATGTGACTCGGGACTGTACCCAAAGACCACCGCTTTGCACGCCCTCATGGACGTGGTAAGGTGGAGATCAAAGCACAGTGGGAATCATACAGGACTCTATGACGATCTCGGGTCTACAGACTAACCTGCACAAGTGTCACCTGAGAACTTCCATCTGACGTGAGGTATGATACCATCTGGGAGTTCTCGGCGAGTCCGTCCAGTGTACCCAGTCTCCACTGAGCACCCGTATACCATCTCTGATGTCAAACACCAATGGATATGGGATCATCCATCGCCCATCTCATGGGTCGAGAAGCGTATACGCTAGTCTACACTGGTATATCGATGCCCCGTCTCGATACACCCACGACTAGGGACCTTGAAGGATGTACCTATAGACTACCATGTCCCCACTAGTATGATCCGCATCATAGTCCAGGTAGTCAGGTACACATCCTAAGGGCTTTACCAACATGTAACTACAAGACAGTTTAAAGAGACTAGTTTACATGTTAAGATAAAGAGTAACCAGATAGCATACTATCATATTGAGCAAGAAAGTCATCTCTATATATGTCCAAGCATCCAATATAATATACATCATCTGTACAATACTGGCCTCTAGGGCATACATACAACTAACAGTTACGAGTTTAGTTTTTGAGTTGCTGTGTATCACAGCCAATCGAGATGGGTTTCAGATGTTAATGCTCACGTTTCGACGCTTCGAGTGCGTGCGTTTAGCTTTTGGATGCTAGTTTTCTCATATGGTTTTGATATTGTGTTTTTAGCCTTATGTTCTATATTTGTGCAATTCTAGGATCGGTTGCGGAGGCATCGAACACGGCGCGCAAAAACAAAGCTGTAGTTGGACCAGACTAGCTGAGGCATCCGGGTGAGTAGATGTATACATCTATGGGGAAATCGTCTGGATGGCGCGAGGCGCCGCATATTTAGGATTACTTTATTACTTGCAAACTATATGCGTGGTTATTTAGTTAACCATCTCATTTCATTGTACCATCTCATACATATGCAAATAGGCGATGTCATCTCATAGGACACTTGCACTATTACCAGACACTTGCACTATTACCATTGGTTAATGCTGCATGTGCACTCTTCATATGAACACACACGCGCCTTGGTAATTTCTATGCCACGATCACATAGAAACTGCTAGATTAGCATCATGCCATTTGCATCATACTTGGTACTTAAATTGATAGTTGCATGTGTATATCGCATTTCATCATCATTCATATATAGACTTTCAGTCATGAATCGCATTTCATGTTATGGATATCATAGACAGTATCATTTTCCTACATGAACATGTATTATGAATTTTCTTGAGGATTTTTGTATTGATGAGATTTCTGGATTTTTGGGAAAACCACAAGAATTTGAAAAACCTATTATCATTTTAAAAATAGAAATTTGCGGTTTTCTCGTGATGTGATGTGTGTGGCGTCCACCATGAGTTTTCTCGGTTCTTGAGCAGTATCATATACCCGATTCGAGGAAGGGGATGCACCGTATGCGGGTACATGGTGGGTCCAGTATGGTACCTCAGGGTAAGAAGATCGCAGATGATGGCGTTGAGCCCGGCAGGGGAGCACTACCTACCGGTTATTTATGACGCGGCGGGTATCCGGAGGATACCGACCGTAGTCGTGTGATTTGATGATATGGGCCAATCCGGACTGCCTGAGCCCAAGATATCGAGATTTGAAATACATAGATATGATATATTAAGATATACATAGTTTGTGTCGATGCTGGACACATATTTCAGTTGATTTCTTTGATGATATTTCAGTTCACTTCATAAAAGGGTTTTACTAAGTAAAAGATATAAAACTTCTCAAACCATATACATCATGATTTTTGTGTTGATTTTTACAAGCATGTTACATCCAGATTTGCATCGCATCATGTTAGTATATGTAGGCTGTGACGTATTTGCATGCATTCTTACGATTGCCTTATCAGATGTTACTTACTACTCACGAGCTGGCAACTCACCCCCGTTGTGCCACAGTGTCTTGCAGGTCGGACCCGTCAGCCTTGTAGTGGCGGGTGTGCTTTTCTTGGCTTCTTTTGCTCGAACTTGCGACCTTACTTGTAGGTGGGTTGTGAGGATTACTTTTGTCTCCATTTGTATCTATTATTGTATCTAGTATTCTCCATCTACCACGTCTTCTATTTTAAATGCGACGTAGTGATGAAACTATGAGGTTTTGGATATATGTTGTTTCTCTGGGGTCGAGCTCACTTGGGCCGATGTGGTATTATCTTACTTTTGAGTTTTATATGCTTATACTGCTCAATTATTATCACATATATTGCGTGTGGTTGTGAATCCGTCTTGGGCGAAGAGCTAGCTCCCGCTTGGGGATGCCATTATTCATTAGAGATTTATATATTCTTGTTTGTACCCTTTTGGGGCCAGTATTTACAAAGGAGACTCTGCTGAAATTTTTGGAAAATGTTGATATTTTAAAAATGATCAATGTAACTTAATTGGTTTTAAATCGTGTTCTTGAATAAGTTTTTTCCTTCACTCTATTTGTTTATAGTTTAGATTTTCTGGGCTTTGGCTGACTTAGGTTATGTTACGCCTTAGGATGTTTCGTAATCTAAGTGCCAGTTACGTTCCGTACCTTCAGGTTGTGACACCATGGAAGGTATACAGTTGCAATTGTTCAAAATCATAGTATTGCCATTTGGTAATGCTAGGTGATATTCACCGATGGCAGAAGAATCAACTTATGCTCCGTTCCCTACTCTAAGGGACATATCGCCAGGTCCAACCATCCTACTTTTTCTCAGTCCCCGTAATAAATTACAGATATGAGATCCTAATCCGGTATCTAATACCGAGGAGGTAGGACTGACCGAAAAACAGTTCTCAATAACAAGAACAACTGAAGAAGACGCAATAGTATGCTTCTTCTTCGATGGGGTCCTAAAGGAATTCATGCAATCCTCTTTCCTCTGCTTATACTCATGACTGTTGTCATAAGTTAGAGCCAAATTGATGCTCCCTTGCCCTGAATAAGAATTCGGATCGGTCAAGCGATACATTTTATTATCTTGATTAGGTCATGAAGTGGTTTCTACCTGGAGAGAGAGAAAAGAAATACCCAGCGTGCGCTTTTGCAAGATTAGTTTGGTTATTAGTATATTTAATCAGGATAGCTCCCGCTGTTTCCTCGAATTCTTCTTCAAACCTTAAAAGAAGAATTAGTTGGGATTAATCACAAGTCACAATACTTGCATAACCTTTCGGCTAGGCTGGTGTCGGTACTTCGAGAGAGGTTTTCCAACACTTTCGCGAAGTTCCTTAATTACATAACCTCTTTTTCCTGGAGGCATTGTCCCGCTAACACCGTTCTAGACACCTACTTGGTTTATAGCATTAATTGTTAAGTGAGAAAATCTCCCAAGAGTAATTCTACACATCAGTGGGATCGGGATCCTACTAACTAAGATGGTAGACACTCTAGTCACCATACTCCAGAAGGTATGCAACTCTAGCAAGTTTCCTGTATGTTTGAAACTCCCGATGTTGTTTTTACCCATAACAACCTATGATCTTGACGAGGTCAACAAACCATATGTTGCTAGTCAAGTTCAACCCGTCATTATCTTGATTAATGTAGACCCACCAGCACAACCTTTGACGAAGTCAACAAGGTTGTACGACTGTCCTAAATAATCGCAACTTATGCTACAAACGAGAACTACTTAGCTATCGTTCACTACGCCTTGACGAGGTCAAAAAACGTAGCACGAATACTGAGCAATACTCAATGGAAATGATGGATGGCTATGACTGGGTTTTTGGCGAAAAACCCGTTAACGTAATGAACTTGATATCGTTGAAGGAACCTGAGCAGTTTTGAAAATGAGTGGTTTAGGCTCCGCTTTTTGAAAAACTTGTGTTTTTGAAAAAACCGAGTAATCTACAGTATAAATTTTCGCTCAAGAGGTCACTCCCCGTGAAGGGATCTCAGCTCTTGCCTCGTGGAATGAGGTGCTGGATATTCATGACCGAATACCACTGTGCAAAGTGAAAGAATATAACTACAGTTTTTCGAAATTTGTTCCAACAACATTTTTTAGGTTTATTTTCTTGCATTAATAAAAATTAATGTGGTCCCATCAATTTAATCCTATCACGCCAGAAAATAATGAAAATATGATGTACGTATATGCCATCCGCATTCGCCACTGGGCCCCGTCATCACCGGTTAGGTTACTTAACTAACGACAGAGCGGGGGCTGGACTAGCGCGGGTGCAAAACATATACAACATCTACTAGTATATATATAAGTATATATAACATTCGTCCTAGGAATGATAATAAGCAACAACACAGAATCTTAGCCAACATTACAGAAAGGTGGATAATCTTTGAGCCCCGGGTTTCATTTGAGCCGCAAATAAAACTCGATGTTCCCGGTCGTGTGGATAGCCTGTGCAATAAAAACCTGGACCCCGACGAGCGCGGCAAGTTACCCGCCAATCCCAGAAGTGAGGCAACCCCCTTCAGCAAAGTGATGGGCCATCCAGCACTTCACGGAATCCAGTAACTTGGGCGCCCCTCCATGGATCATCCTATACCCCCTACGAGTGCGGCAAAAAGCCTGCCAATTCTAGAATGAAGCCCTCTCCGTCCCAACGCCATGAGATGCGGGCTTGTTGCCTTCTAGAACCTGTCTATTCATGCATTCCATCATGGGGTAATCCTAGTATAGAAAATGAAAATAATATGTACAAATGGTGACATTGAACTCAACCCGGTCGTGCCCCAAACAAATAATATACAACCCGGCAAAGTCGGCAGTCCACATGTCGGACACTCGCCTCGCAATATAAATATACAAATGAATCTTTAACTGTACCACTAACGTTGCACCACAAGCTATCCACCATGACTATCCAACCACAATCACAACACATACACAAAATATCAACGCGAATGTCATGTTCGCAAACCCGTCTAAAAGAACATATAGCAATTAGACGAGTAATACCGATCGAATGACATTCATGGTCCCCGATGCTAATCTAAGTGCTGATAACAATTAAATAGTTTTTAAAATATCGATTTCGAAATACTCCACAATGCCCCAAAACACAAGATAATTGAAAAATCATTCTGGGCAAAAACAAACATATCCTGAAACCCTAAATCCAAGAGTTAGAGAGTACCAAACAAAAACGACTCGATTCCCCCATCACCAAAACCAGTGAGGCCAGGAATTTTCTTGATGTGGCCGGTCCAAACATGTTAGAATCGCTTCGTTTTTGTTCTGGGTTCATCTTACAGTTAAAGGATCACTCTGCACTAGCTTAAAAAATTTTTAGAGGTCATTTTAAAAATTGACAGAAACTTGATTTCAAGGTTTCGTGTTTTGGAGTTATTTCGGTTTTGTTATTTTAAACAATATTTAAACTGCTAGTATAGGTTTTATAGGGTGGCTCTGATACTTGTTGGGTTACCTTAACACCCTAGACATCGAACGTGGCGGTTTGCGGAACAAAATTTTTCTTACGATTTCAAAAACGGCGCTACGTTAACCCAATGAAAAAATCCGGATCTTTCTATGAACCTATCTAGCCAAACTAGGAGTGCTATCTACTATGGAGAGAATTCTCACCAAACGACCCAACTCCTTCGGTCTTCTTTCCTCGCCACGTGCTCCAAGTGGCCACCTTGAACTTGTTTGATCTCCATTTCCGGCTCCATCGGTCCTCCGGGATCGAGCTTGTTCTCCGGCCCTCCTTTGTCGTAGATGATTCGCCCGAGAGATGTGATCCATGGCTCTAGCTCCTAACTAGGTGTCAATAGGAGCAACTAGAGAACTTGGGTTGCTAATCCAAGTTGTTTAGGATGTAGTGTGGAGATCTATGCGTTCTACTATCTCTATCTTGCCTCTTCACTTGTTTCTCAACTCACGAGAGGGTAGTGAAGAGGAAGATGATGAAGGTGGAGGAAACTCAAGAGGAGGGAGGAGGGTGAAGCAAAAATGGGAGCTCAAAAATAATGAAGCATGCATGTGAGAGAAAAATCAACACAATGGATTTGTGTATGAATTTTCATGAATAAACAAGTGTAGCCATGCTTCAATAGTAACCACAAATGAATAAAGAATTCATTTGTCAACTATTAAAGCTATGCCTCTCACCATGCCCCCTTTCTTCTTAATTTCCACCTCATTTCAATTTATCAATAAATGGAAAAGTCCATGATGAGGTGTCCACCTTCTAGAAGGTAATCTATAATAAAATACGGATTACAGTCTGCTGTACATACATACCTGCATTCGGATAAAAACACGAATACCCAAAGAGATAGAATAACACGAAGAACGTAATACTAGAATATACATATCGAAATACATATATGTAAATAACCAAATAAATACCTGATTTAATTATCCGGCTCAAACCCGAGCCGGCTAGTATTACCAACTGTCCGATCGAAAGTCCGGGTACAAAGTACATCAATCGATCGGAACCCTGCACGTATCCAATATGGCTACTACATCATTTCGCCTGAACCAGGGAAACTTTCTATGTTGGACTCTAAAGACTCGACAGTAAGCCGGCAGTGAGTTACTAGATAAATCTATAACCAGAAGCACGTCAGCGGCACTAGCTGTACGTAACGGCTACACGGGTACCTGTCGAAAAGGAAGGCCGACGAGCAAACTCATCCGGATTCCTACTGAGCTTATCTGTGACAATCTCCGTACAGTCCGGTCTTTTCGTCTGAGAGTATCGTATACCGAGTCTGGGGGTGGTAAACGTCAGACCCTAATAACCCGGTAATTCGTACTGATGTGGATCAGGACCAAACCGGGAAACCACTGATCAGCCTGTTAGTAAATCCCAACTACCTTAGCCAAGGTCTTATGGTCCTGACCAATCGAACATAGTGCAATATCGACTCCCTATACGCTTACTGCCTCCATGTGGCTCGGGACTGTACCCAACAATCGCTCACTGCCTCCGTGGTAGGATAGATGAATCCCTAACAATCGCTCACTGCCTCCATGTGGCTCGGGACTGTACCCAACCAAAACCTGTTTGCACGATTCAGCAGAGCCGTGGTACGATAGTGATCAAAGCACAGTGGGAACTCACACGAGAAAAATGCCGATCTCAGGTCTAAAGACTAACCTGTACTCATGTCACCAGAGAACTTCCACCTGATGATTGGTATAGTACCATCTGGAAGTTCTCGGTGAGTCCGTCCGGTGTACTCACCCCCAGTGAGCACCTGTATTCGATCTTAGGTACGAAAAACCAATGGTTGCGGGACCATACCATCGTCCCTCGTCGGGGTCTAGAAACGTATACACTAGTCTATTCCGGAATATCGATACCCAGTCTCGATACTCCCACGACTAGGGACCATTTAAGGATGTGCGTACCGACTACCCAGCTCCCACAAGCATGATCGCCATCACAACGCAAGTAGTCTAGCAATGATCCTACGAGCTTTATCAACATGTATAAAAGATATGTAATAGCAAGTAAAACATACACATATTAAGATAATGACAAACCAGATAGCATACTATCATATCGAGCATGACTGTCCTGTACATATATATGTCCAAGCACCAAATGTATATATATACAATAATGGCCTCTAGGGCATACATATCCAACAAGTATGCTATCTGGTTACACTTTATCTTAACATGTTGACTGGTATTCTTTACCGTCTTGCTCTCACATGTTGATAAAGCCCTTAGGATATGTACTTGACTACAAGGATTATGATGAGATCATATTAGTGGGGCCAGGGTGGTCTAAAAGTACATCATTTAATCAGTCCTAGTCATGGGAATATCGAGACTAGGGCATCGATATTCCAGAGTAGACTAGTATGTATGTTTCTTGTCCCTTAGAGGGCGATGGTTGATCCCACAACCATTAGTGTGTGACATCAAAGATTGTACACAGGTGCTCATTGGAGAATGGGTACACCGAACAGGACTCGCCGAGGACTCCTAGTTGGTAGTTTACCTATCGTCAGATAGCAGTCCTCTAGTGACAGTGGTACAGGTTAGTCTGTAGACCCGAGATCGTCATAGAGCCTTGTGTGGCTCCCACTGTGCTTTGATTTCCTCCCTAACATGGCTCAAAGGAGTCGTGCAAACAGGTGGATTTTGGATACAGTCCCGAGTCACATGGAGGCAATGAGCGATAGGTTTTGTTTCATCTCTCCCGGTATTAGGAGTTGATATTGCGCTATGCTCGATTGGCTATAACTGAAAATTCCTGGTCAGGGTTGTTGAGATTTACTGATAAGAGTTATCAATAGTTTCTCGAACCATTATAGGCCAGACATCGGCATGACTTATCACGTTACTGGGGTCTGACGTTTACCACCCCTAGACATGATATGCGACATATCAGACGAAGAAACTAGACTGTACGGTAGTGTTACTGATAGGCTTCATGGAGAGTATGGACGATCTTGCTTGTTGATCTTCATATCGCTCAATACCCAGGTAGCCATTATGTCCAGCTAGTATCGCTGACGGCTTGTAGGTGACTGATGTGATCATCACCTACTGCTGGCGTATTGACAAGTCTTTAGAGTCCCATATAGAAGTTTCCTGGTTCAAGCAAAATGAAGTAGGACACATATGTGATATGTGTGTGGGCCAGATTAAATACGAGTATGTGATACCGTATTGTAATCTGGCAGTTATCTGTTATCGGTTAGGTTATATGTGATATAATCAGATTATCGAATCAAGTGTTGATTTGATAATGTGATAAACAGATAAATAATATTAGTCGGTCATATGTGATATAACCGAATTATTAGATCAAGTGTTGATTTAATAATGTGATATATATTATATGTGATATAATTATATTTTAACTAATATCATTAGCTCACTAATTGCTTTATTAATATATATATATATATATATATATATATTAATGTATATTTGATATATATATATATATTATTAAATGAAGCATGGAATGTATTTTTCTATTTTTAGAAAATACAAAATGAGGTGTAATATATGGAGATTTGTGGAATGGGCAAGGCATGGGTTTTTATTATTTGTATATTACTCTTGACTCACTATTCAAGCATGATTACAATTTCTTATTGCATTTTAATTCCATGCTTGAATAAGTGAGGAATGAGAGAGCCATTGAAGTTGACTCTAATTTTTCATTCTTCATGCCTTAGCCCTTTCAAGAGCTCTTGCTCTCCAAAACTTCTCACCTCATCTCCAAACTCAAAACCCTCACATGTAATATGAATCATTGAGTTTGAGAGATCATTTGCGAGCTTACGAAACCCTTACTTCATCATCTCACATTAGATTATCCATTTGATGTGGTGTGTTGCCTTCACTATTGAGATTAGTAAAGGATTAGCTTGAGCTAGTGGACTTCGGGTGGATCGTCTTTTCTGTGAAGATCACGAAGGAGGTTCTTTCATCTTGAAGAGGAGCCAAGTGGAATCGCGTGGACCACAACCCGGAGCTTGAGAAGAGAAGGACTCGATCTACAAGGGTATACCTTCTTTCACTTCTCATGGTTTAATTATATCAAACTTCAAACCCTAATCAACTAGTTAAAGATCATGTTTAGTCTAGCTTAGCACCGATAAAAATTTGAATTTGGCATGCTTGATGTCACTTGGACTTCTTGGTGGTGCTAGGGTAGACTTTCAATTATATCACAGAATCAGCAGAAGCAGGCATATGAAATATAGGATATACTAAGAGGTACGTGTTTTAGATTAAGCCAGTAATGGAAAACACGGATTCAACGGTCGTGATGAATAGCCAAGCCCATATCCCTAGATCCCTACGAGAGTAGTAAGTAATCCTACCAATTCTAGAGTTAGGCAATCGGTCTTGACTCCTCGAGATGGCCTCCCATTAGACTCTAGAACCCAGTTACTTGTGCTCCCTGTCTTCGGTCTATCCTAATGCGGAAAAGTAAATAATATACATCAAATGGAGACAACAACCTTAACCCGGAAGTGTCCCAATAAAAGATTTACATACAAATTTTAATATGAATGAAAATTGAAAAACTCGCATCTTTCGCAAAACCCCCTGGCTATTCAATCACGACGATCCAATATAACATATCAACCAACAACACAATAATATCACATGTCATCAACGTAAGTAAATATGTGTATCCCTAATGTCGTTGTCGTATTGCAACGAGATCGGGGATTCAACCATATATCACACTTACGGTCGCAGAAAAGAAATGAAAACTACAATAATTAGAATCTGCATCATCTTTAGACATCATAAACCCGGAATATCACATATTCCTGATTTCATACATAACCCTATAAATCTTGCATTTAAGTCTAAATTGAAAACACTTTTCAAAAAAAAAAAAACAAGTTGGGTAGTCCAATAAGATTCCCGATTATATGATCGAATGCTCATGGGAACTTTAGAAGATGGTTGCACCCCCCGAGGCCGTCAATGAAGTGCACTTGGGCGGAACTCCGTGGCCGCGAGCACCCGAATGGATGCTTTTCGACCATGGGGTTCTTCTATAGTCACTTGGTCAGGGCTATGGGGCGTGGCTATCTAGTAGTGTCTCCCGGCGACTATTTGCGTACAATACGAGATTGCGACGGAGTTTTGATCCGAATCGAAACTCCGTGGCAATCAATCAAATGAGACTAAAACGCGAGATTTACAAATCGTTAACTAGTTTTCACAAAACTAATCAATGCGGACTCCATAAATTATATCACATATCAAAGCTATCTAGACGATATTAAACATTTCGATTGATGTTTCAAACAATACCAATTCACAGAGAGCTCAACCACTTGAGTCTCATTAAAAATTTCCAGAAAACCAAAAATGAAATGATGAAGAAACTCAAGAAAACTGGAGATCTAACTCCCTAACTTGGTGGCGGAACCGCGGCTAAACTAAGGTTTAGGCGGCGGTTCCGCGGCCAAGTGTAGGGCTTATGATCTTCGTTTTCTTGTGTCTTCATTAATTTACCTGCATGATTTTCTGAATATTTTTAATCTTGAAAATTTCAACATTTGAAAAATTGGACAGAAACATTACAAAATAGGGTCTAAAACTTCGATCGAACACTTTAACGTCGTCTAGACTTCACGTAATTCTCTAGCATGGCTCTGATACCATGAAAGTTTGTTTTAACACCTCTATTAGGTTTCAACAAGTATCAAGTATGCAATTTTAAAAAATCAAGATGTCTAAGTATACTAACCTAGAATCGAACTAGAGAATTAGGGTTTTGTAGCAAGAAAATAACATATAAACTAAGGGAAGAGGGTTTACAACTGTCACGACCCGAAATTGGCACGTGACGGCCCTAATACTACGCAACGTCTACAGGCGTAACACAGTAAAAGAAAGCCAAAACTCAGAAATCTAAACCATTAAAAGACAAGAAAAGATAAGAAACATTGTTTAAACTTTTGAAAATCTCAAGTATAAATTCTTTAAGTCCAATTTACTTTCTTGAAAATTTCGGCAGCACCACCTTTGTAAAAACCAACCCCAAAATGGGTACAACATAAATATAAAATAAACTATCCCCAACGGGAGCAAATCCACGCCAAAAGGCGGAAAACAACCACCACGACAAATATACGACGCCGTAGCGAAGAAATAAAAGACGATAGAAAGGAAACTGTATAAAAGACAACCAAGTCACAAAATAATACAATGTCGTCCTCACCAAGTCTCTAAGTCAACAAGAAAATAGTAGATGTAGAGTACAAGGATACAACGAATATACAATACAAAAACGGATAACCACAAAACCCACCTAAGCAAACTGCACACTGTGAGCTGATGCGGTATCCTTAGTAAAAGATGATAAGATAGATGAATAGCCTGTCTCGACTACTCTAGGAACAATCCTGCAAAACAACTGTGGCACAATGGGAGTGAGTTCCCAACTCGTGAATAGTAAATAACATATGCAGGTAATCGCAAGTATGCACGTACAGCGCGAATCTAACATATGCAATTAATAGCAATAAAAGGTCATATGAATGCAATAATCATGAAAGTACACTAACGGTTACAACAATTACATGAAGCAATAATATCACAATCGGTATGCAATAGTCATGCAATAATGATATGAAAATGTATATATGCAATAGTCATGAAAGGTACACTAGCAGGTACAACTAACACATGAAGCAATGCATATAAATGAAGTATGTAAATGCAATAGTCATGAAAGGTACACTAATAGGTACTACAAATACATGAAACGGTGCATAAAGAATAAATGTGGAGGATGGAATGAAACATGTCATTTCTACGGAATCCTGACATCGTGGTAGGATCAAAATCCATCAAGGCAATCCAAATCCCAATTCCCCAAATCAGCCCCCAAATTGGCTCTCATATCATATAAGTCTCACAAATCCTTAATGTACAATATCGAATAAATCTCATATATCCTGAATGTACAAAGTCAAGTGAATCTCATATATCCTTTATGTACAATATCAAGTAATCTCAAATGTCCTAAATCCAATATCAAGTGAATCTCTTATATTCTAGGTATATTTGCATGAATAATTAAGATGAAGTATATGAATTTATACGTATACATATGTATTAGCGTCCCATTCCACTAATATATATGTATATGCATATATAATAGCGTCCCATTCCACTGTTATATATACTTAGGAGTAAAATATCATGAAAACCAAGTGTCAAGCATCGACACAAAATACCGATCTATCAGGTGCTGTCACCATGACTAGCACCCTGATAGGTACGTATCATATGCTATACCGAAAGCTCGAGTGCCCAGCTCTGACCCTCGCCTCTCGACGTATCCATACGCACATGACTCCCATCGGTATCCCCATGATAACCGCCGAGTCAGTGGTAATGTCACCTAAGTGTATGGTTCCCCTGCCAGGCTCAATCGGAAGGTCCATCAATCGTCTTGCCCTGGGGTACCTCCAGGCCCCACCATGTACCCTCATAGGGCCCCCGACTCCTTGCATGGGGTATATATATATCAGAACCGATAAATCTCATGGTGGATGCTGAAATATCATATCAAGAGAAGCAGGGTTTTTCAAATAATGCATAATTTCATGAACTACCACGGTCCCCAAATCCAGAAAATATCATGAAAAATCCATATCTCAATATGAAAATCCATGAATATAATATATGCAACAGAAAACTGAAATGTAAGCATATAAGGAAAAGCCGCTAATTAACTGCAACAAGTTAATATAAAATATCATGCGGTTCATATTTTCTCCAATTCTAAATAATATCAAGTAAAGGTAAACATGTAGCTATAACTGATATATGTGTAAACATAAAGGTATAGCAAGATATAGATATCTACCTATTAGAAATGATGTAACATACCCCTCGGGTATAAGTGAAGTATGTATACAAAGTATACATGTAGCTATATTATTATGTGTTTATGTACCTATCACTAATGGTACAATACCCTATAGGTATAAAGGTAACTAGCATGTAAGTATGTCAAGACATATGTGTATGCATATGGTTATACAGGTATGCTATAAGTCATATGCGTAAAGAAATATGAATCAATGTCTCAATGTCCCTAACCAAAAAATATCATATCTATTAGTGGGTTGTACGTGACATGGCAATTATTGACGGTATGTGTGGCATACAATCAGTGCTCGTGCAACATGAATCGTCAATAATATGTGCAGTGTCCTAAGGGTACTAGTCCAAGCACAACAATATCTAAGAAATAAAGTGTAGTCGCAAATTCTAAATATGAAATAGAATATGCGACAAGTCAAGTCATTTCTAGCCCAGACGCATAACGCTATGCGGGCGATTTTCCTGTAGATATTAAATCTACTCATCAACGCTCCTAGCTAAGTGAAGCCTACCACCTATTTTCCCTTGTCGTAGTGTCTGAAGTCCCCGCTTGCGAACCTAAAATTTCACAAACACATCACATAAGATAAATATCCTACATCGACGAAAAGACAACGAAACGCAATGAAAACGCCCAGAAAATTACATTGCGCAATTAGCGTATCTAACGCGCACGACATCGGTCAAAAACCCTAACTAGGGTCGCTAAACTACGAAACGCCAAGTCTAGACTCCAATCGTCCCGATCGCACAACACAACACAATTAAATGAGAGGAATTTAATAGATATAACCTCGCAACGACCAATTGAAACCACGTCGGAAAAACCCCGAAACCTAGTAAACAACTTATTGCAATATTTCGCACTAGAATCAAGCTAACACATTTCTAGCGATTTCAAACACCTTATAATAGCTTAACTAAGCTATCTAAACCATTTCTATATTTTTAACTCTTGCAAAATAAGTTTTTGCAAAAACCTAGTAAACAATATTTCATAATTGAACAAAGTATTCATTAACAATAATTAGAATTTTCTACTAGGTCAAGCTTTTTCTAACCACAAATTAACAATTTAATTAACATTAAATACTTAATCAAGCTTTAACCCTAACTCGAATTTCTTAAAAATTATGAATAATGAATTAAATCAAGAATCTAAAGCTATGATAACCATTTAATTAACTAACTTAAAGATCTAAACAAAACAATTTAAGATTAGGGTTTTGAAAATTATACCTCAACAAGAACACCAAATAACAACTTGATCCATCATTTTTTTCTCCAAAAATGTTGTTTTTCTTGAAGATCTAAGCTATTAGTGAAGAGAATTGATGGTTTTATTTTTATTTAGGATGTGGATTTATTTTAGGAATTTTGAAGCATTTTAGTGAGCAAAAAGAGAAGAAAAAAGCTTTGAAAATGATGAGGGCAGAAATTTAGGGAGAGGGCTCAGCCAAGGAGGTGAGGGGGGTGTTTTGTGAATTTTAGTGAAGAATGTTCTAGTAAAAATACAATAAATGTTTCATTAAATGCATTTTGCCACCTTTCATTCTTTTCTTTTCTTTTTTTTTTTAATTCCATTGACCAAAAAAATCTAGATATTTAAAAAGAAAGTTCTAAAATAATTGTAGTGATGATTTCTAATAATTCTCATTTAGAAGAAATTTCTCGATTTACGTGCATAATTTACCGCTTAAAATAATATTTTATTTAGGAAAAATTCTATCTAAACCAAAACCTCCCGTATACTCCCAAAATTCGCGCACTAGCTTTATTTTAGCTAAAATAGGTGCCGGCAAGTTTCTACGGACGTTTGATCGAAATCGGGTTAAAACAGAAAATACCGACTATTTTGCCCTAAAACGGAAAAATTCACAAAACGATTTCTAAAACGTTACAATCTCTCCCCTTATAAAAATTCGTCCCCGAATTTAAAATTTTTTCTAAGCGTACCTTCAAAGAGAAGATTAGAAAACTCCCAAATCTCGCTCGCAGCCTTCCAAGTGATCACTTCACTATACGGCTACGTCCAAGAAAACCCTTCACAGATGGCAAGACCCTTGACCGAAGTTTCTCCACCTGCCGAGCCATTACCCCAATTGGCTGCCGGCGAACGAAACGATCGCGTCCAAGCCAAATAGTCTGATGCTGAATCATGTAAGAAAGGTCATGAAGGTAATTGCAAAGGATCGACACAAGGAATACGGGGTGAACACTCAATAATCTGTGCGGAAGTGCCAAATCAAAGGCAACGGAACTAACTCGCTTTAAGGATCTTAAAAGGACCTATAATCCTGGGATAAGCTTCCAAAAACTCAACACGTCATTTATCGGAAAAAATCCGTAGGAATACATGATCTCCCACTGCGAACTCAAGCCTGCGACCATTACGGTCGGCATAAGACCTCTGTCTGCACTTGGCGACTCTCATCCTGACCTGAACCAACTGGATCATCTCCGAAGTTTCTAGACTAGCTGTGGTCCAAAAATCCTACTTACGCAGAGTCAGAAAAACAGACTGGAGATCGACACCACCTAACAAACAAAACTTAAAGGTTGCCAATTGGAGTGCCTCCTGATAACAGCTATCGAAGGAGAATCCTAACAATGGCAAGAGACGAGCCCAACTGCCGACAATAATTAATATGTACGCACAAGCATATCCTCCACAGTCGGTATAGCCCGCTCTCACAAAACCATCATCCTGCGGATGGAAAGGCGGAGCTAAAGCTCAACCAGTACCCAAGGCTTCCTGAAGCTCCTGCCCAAGACGGCAAGCGAACAGGGTGCCTTCATTGGATACGACCCATGAAGGAACTCCATGCAGCGCGCAAACTTAATAAAGGACAACTGAGCAAACCGAGTATAATCGGACGACAAACATTCAAATGGAGTCATACCCTGACTAAACCTGGGTAGACACCATAACGAAATTCATGGAGATCTGCTCCCACTCCCACTTCGGAACGGTTAAAGGTTGCAACTCTCCAGCCGGTCTCAGATGCTCAACCTAAGCACACAACAAGACACACACCTTGAAACGAAACCCGAAACTTCTCTTTACATCCCTGCACACCCGTAACTATCTCATAAGTCACGTCAAATGCTTATGGAACTTGAATGAGTACAGAGAGTTGACAGATGTTCCTGCTCTAGGATTTCACGTCTCTACCCAATAGTATCAGGTACACAAACGCGCCCCTAAACTTAGCACACCCTTGTCACAAATCAAGGACTCCGAATCATTACCCAGCCAAGTATGCTCAAGAATCTTTGACGAACGAGCATCGGCGGGCAGTGCCTCGCAAAAGCGATTAAGGAATAGTGGTCGGGCGCGGACATGGGCAAGTTGTCCCCTCAGTAGAGGCGAACTTAAGCTATACTTAACGATCGCACAAGAATTGTAAATTTGCAGAAGACTGTCTTAACAATCAACACCCGCTGCAGGAAGATGTATATTAAGCTCTGGTGGTCCGTGAAAATCTGACACAACTCTTGAACAAGTAGTGTCTCCAAATCTCCAACGCAAAATCACCGTGGCCATCTCCAGATCATGAAGGGGATATCCTGCTCGTACTTCCTCCAGATGTAAGGAAGCAAAAGCGATAACTCTATAGTGTCACCTCAGTACACAATCGAGCCCCACTCGCAAAACATCACAGTTAAACAACAAAGTCGCCCGAACCAGAAGCAAAGAAACAACTGATGCAGTTGTTAACCGAGTCTTCAACTGCTGAAAAACTCCACACGCATGCCTCAGTCCAAAGAAAAGAAACCTCCCTTCCGGTCAATTCAGTCAACGGTGCAGCACTACACTAGCAATCCTGCACGTAACGGCGGTAAAAACCTGCTAAGCCCAAAAAATATGCAGACCTCCGTCCTGCACACAAGTCTGGGCCTAAGCTGTACGGCCTCGATCTTCCTCGGAACCATACGAAAACTGTCTCCCGTAACTACATGACCTAGGAGTCAACACAAACAAACCTGAAGGAACACTCTGAGAATCTAGCAAACAGCCGGGGCTCTCCCAATATCTGCAAAACAAATCCTCAAGTGCTACTCCTGTCCCTCACGACACATTGAATAGACTAGAATGTCATCAATAACACAACAATAACCGGTCGAGTAATGGCCTGAAGAAATCTGGTTCATCACCTCTACGAATGCTGCTAGGGCATTGGTGAGTCCAATGACACCACCAAAACACACAAAGCCTGTAGCACGCACAAGGCAGTCTTCGGAATGTCATTACTCCGAACCCGCAACAATGATGACCTGATCCCAAACAAACTTAGAAAATGTCTCGCACTCGGAAGCTGATCGAAGAAATCGTCAATGCGAGGTAAAGGATACTTATCCGCACCGTAAGCCGGTTCAATTGACGATCAATCAATACAAAACCTCAAACAGCCTTCTTTCTCCTTGACGAACAGAAATAGGAGCTCCCCAATGCGAAACACTCAGACACACAAGCCCCACCTATCTAGCAACTCTGCAGCAGATCCTTAAGCTCCCTAAGCTTCGCCGGCTCATCTAGAACAACGTCGGAAAACTCTCGCATGAAGGAAAGCCGGTCCAACAAGCTCACTGTGGCTCCGGTATCACGAATGAATGCCAAGAATCCTCGACAACTTCTCCTCAAAAGCCGACTAGCGAAAAGGCTGAATTCAAGCTGTGAGAGGCGGCACCACTGTCCTCCCGCAAAACAAGAACTGACTTGCCGGGAAAAAAAACCTGACTGTTTCCTCACGGTAGTACACAGATGCCTAGCACGTAGATTACCAGTCCATGCTAAGGAGAACGTCAAATCCAACATCTCTAGAAGGATCAAGTGACAGATGAATCTCCTAACCGATTGGCACACGACTGAAATATATGTTGCGCAACAAAAGAATCGCTGACAGAAATTAACACAACAAACGGCTGATCTAGCTAACATGACTCTCCTTGTCCTAAATCTCTGCTACTCCCGCGACGGTCACGAAAGCTGTCTCGACGACTAGGCCTCTGTCTCTAAGCTAGTACACCGGTACGAGTACTCCATGGTTTTGGAACTCCCAAAGTTTCTGGAATACGTGTCTCATCAACTGGGGCTGCATCCACTGGTGCTATGTAGGTGACAGAATGCTCCATGCTGATCGCAAGGAACAACTGGGTAACAGGGGTGACAACCTCCTGTCGCTGCGCTCGAATGGCCTCAACCAAAGAACTCATCGTCTGGCGTAAGTCCTGCATCTCTGCCACAAGCCTAGAGATACTATCTGTCGAAGGTTGATCCGTCTGCTCCTGTGCAACGAGCGCGCCATCCTGGTTAGTCCTTGACCCACCCGAGTCAACTATGACCTTGACCCTCGCTGCATCACTCTGAGTCCCCATAGTCGTCGGTGGCAAAGGCTATAAATAGAGATAGGATTCGATATGAACACGGAAATCGAATCTTAAGGATATATATCAAGCAAGGAATTTCAAGCAATTTGTACTTAGGTCATTTTAGGCGGAGTACCGCATCATGAGTATGCCGCGGACAAACACACACTACGATACTCTGCTTAAGCTATCTACTCCATCATACCAAGGTCATCCTACACTCCGAAAGGTAAAACCTAGCGCTCTGATACCAACTTTGTCACGACCCAAAATTGGCACGTGACAGCCCTAATACTACGCAACGTCGACAGGCGTAACGTAGTAAAAGAAATCCAAAACCTAGAAATCTAAACCATTAAAAGACAAGAAAAGATAAGAAAAATTGTTTAAAATTTTGAAAATCTCAAGTATAAATTCTTTAAGTCCAATTTACTTTCTCGAAAATTTCGGCAGCACCTCCTTTGTGAAAACCAACCTTAAAATGTGTACAACATAAATATAAAGTGAAGTATCCCCAACGGGAGCAAATCCACGCCAAAAGACGGAAAACAACCACCACAACAAATATACGACGCCGTAGCGAAGAAATAAAAGACGATAGAAAGGAAACTGTATAAAAGACAACCAAGTCACAAAATAATACAATGTCGTCCTCACCAAGTCTCTAAGTCAACAAGAAAATAGTAGATGGAGAGTACAAGGATACAACGAATATACAATACAAAAACGAATAACCACAAAACCCACCTAAGCAAACTGCACACTGTGAGCTGATGCGATATCCTTAGCAAAAGATGATAAGATAGATGAATAGCCTGCCTCGACTACTGTAGGAACAATCCTTCAAAACAACTGTGGCACAACGGGGGTGAGTTGCCAACTCGTGAATAGTAAATAACATATGTAGGTAATCGCAAGTATGCACGTACAACACGAATCTAACATATGCAATTAATAGCAATAAAATGTTATATGAATGCAATAATCATGAAAGTACACTAACGGTTACAACAATTACATGAAGCAATAATATAACAATCGGTATGCAATAGACATGCAATAATGATATGAAAATGTATATATGCAATAGTCATGAAAGGTACACTAGCAGGTACAACTAACACATAAAGCAACACATATAAATGAAGTATGTAAATGCCATAGTCATGAAAGGTACACTAACAGGTACTACTAATACATGAAACGGTACATAAACAATAAATGTGGAGTATGGAATGAAATATGTCATTTCCACGGAATCTTGACATCGTGGTAGGATCAAAATCCATTAAGACAATCCAAATCCCAATTCCCAAAATCAACCCCCAAATTGGCTCTCATATCATATAAGTCTCACAAATCCTTAATGTACAATATCTAATAAACCTCATATATCCTGAATGTACAAAGTCAAGTGAATCTCATATATCCTTTATGTACAATATCAAGTAATCTCAAATGTCCTAAATCCAATATCAAGTGAATCTCTTATATTCTAGATATATTTGCATGAATAATTAAGATGAAGTATATGAATTTATACGTATACATATGTATTAGCGTCCCATTCCACTAATATATATGTATATGCATATATAACAGCGTCCCATTCCACTGTTATATATACTTAGGAGTAAAATATCATGAAAACCAAGTGTCAAGCATCGACACAAAATAGCGATCTATTAGGTGCTGTCACTAAGACTGGCACCCTGATAGGTACGTATCATACGCTATACCGAAAGCTCGAGTGCCTAGCTCTGACCCTCGCCTCTCGACGTATCCAAACGCACATGACTCCCGTCGGTATCCCCATGATAACCGTCGAGTCATTGGTAATGTCACCGGAGTGTATGGTTCCCCTACGAGGCTCAATCGGCAAGGTCCATCAATCGTCTTGCCCCGGGGTACCTCCGGGCCCCACCATGTACCCTCATACGGCCCCCGACTCCTCGCATGGGGTATATATATATCAGAACCGATAAATCTCATGGTGGATGTTGAAATATCATATCAAGGGAAGTCGGGTTTTTCAAATAGTACATAATTTTATGAACTATCACGGTCCCCAAATCCAGAAAATATCATGAAAAATCCATATCTTAATGCGAAAATCCATAAATATAATATATGCAACATAAAACTGAAATGTAAGCATATAAGGAAAAGCCGCTAATTAACTGCAACAAGTTAATATAAAATATCATGTGGTTCCTATTTTCTCCAATTCTAAATAATATCAAGTAAAAGTAAACATATAGCTATAACTGATATATGCGTAAAGATAAAGGTATAGCAAGATATAGATATCTATCTATAAGAAATGATGTAATATACCCCCCGGGTATAAGTGAAGTATGTATGCAAACTATACATGTAGCTATTTTATTACGTGTGTATGTACCTATCATTAATGGTACAATACCTTATAGGTATACAGATAACTAGCATGTAAGTATGTCAAGGCATATGTGTAAGCATGTGGGTATACAGGTATGCTATAAGTCATATTCGTATAGAAATATGAATCAATGTCTCAATGTCCCTAACCAAACAATATCATATCTATAAGTGGGTTGTGCGTGACATGGCAATTGTTGACGGTGTGTGTGGCATACAATCAGTGCTCGTGCAGAATGAATCGTCAATAATATGTGCAGTGTCCTAAGGGTACTAGTCCAAGCACAACAATATCTAAGCAATAAAGTGTAGTCGCAAATTTTAAATATGAAATAGAATATGCGAAAAGTCAAGTCATTTCTAGCCCAGACGCATAACGCCATGCGGGCGATTCCCCTGTAGATATTAAATCTACTCACCAACGCTCCTGGCTAAGTGAAGCCTACCACCTGTTTTCCCTTATCGTAGCGTCCGAAGTCCCCACTTGCGAATCTAAAATTTCACAAACACATCACATAAGCTAAATATCCTACATCGACGAAAAGACAACGAAACGCAATGAAAACGCCCAGAAAATTACATTGCGCAATTAGCGCATCTAACGCGTATGACATCGGTCAAAAACCCTAACTAGGGTCGCTAAACTACGAAACGCCAACTCTAGACTCCGATCGTCCCGATCGCACAACACAACACAATTAAATGCGAGGAATATAATAGATATAACCTCGCAACGACCAATTGAAACCACGTCGGAAAAACCCCGAAACCTAGTAAACAACTTATCGCAATATTTCGCACTAGAATCAAGCTAACACATTTCTAGCGATTTCAAACACCTTATAATAGCTTAACTAAGCTATCTAAACCATTTAAATATTTTTAACACTTGAAAAATAAGTTTTAGCAAAAACCTAGTAAGCAATATTTCATAATTAAACAAATTATTCATTAACAATAATTAGCATTTTCTACTAGGTCAAGCTTTTTCTAACCATTAATTAACATTACATACTTAATCGAGCTTTAACTCTAACTTGAATTTCTTAAAAATTATGAATAATGAATTAAATCAAAAATTTAAAGCTATGATAACCATTTAATTAACTAACTTAAAGATCTAAACATAACAATTTAAGATTAGGGTTTTGAAAATTATACCCCAACAAGAACACCAAATAACAACTTGATCCATCATTTCTCTCTCCAAAAATGATGTTTTTCTTGAAGATCCAAGCTAGTAGTGAAGAGAATTGATGGTTTTATTTTTATTTAGCATTTTGTGGATTTATTTTGGGAATTTTGAAGCATTTTAGTGAGCAAAAAGAGAAGAAAAGAGCATTGAAAATGATTAGGGCAGAAATTTGGGGAGAGGGCTCGGCCAAGGAGGTGAGGAGGGGGGGTGTTTTGTGAATTTTAGTGAAGAAAGTTCTAGTAAAAATACAATAAATATTTCATTAAATGCATATTGCCACCTTTCTTTCTTATCTTTTCTTTTTTCTTTTTAATTCCATTGACCAAAAAAATCTACATATTTAAAAAGAAGGTTCTAAAATAATTATAGTGATGATTTCTAATGATCTCATTTAGAAGAAATTTCTCGATTTACGTGCATAATTTACCGCTTAAAATAATATTTTATTTGGGAAAAATTCTATCTGAATCAAAACTTCCCATATACCCCCAAAATTCATGCACTAGCTTTATTTTAGGTAAAATAGGTGCCGGCAAGTTTCTACGGACGTTTGATTGAAATCAGGTTAAAACAGAAAATACCGACTATTTTGCCCTAAAACGGAAAAATTCGCAAAACGATTTCTAAAATGTTACAACAACCTTTGTAGACCAGTCCATCACTTCTAAAGCTCCAAGTAGTAGTCCCTAGAACTCTTCTTTGACTCCACTTGAAAAAAAGATCGAGCATGCATGAAGTCTTCGAAGCCAAAGATGATCTACCTTGAAGTCTCTCTCACTCAAGCTCACTCTTCACTAATAAAAATATTAGTGAAGCAAACAACCTAAACTAATGGACTAAATTAGTGTAGGTTGATGAAGCAGGAGATTTGCACACTAAAATAATTTTCCCTTTTCTTTTCTCAACTCAAGAAAAACCCTAAAGAGTGAGATGAAGATGAGGATGAACTTGGATTGAGAGAGAGAGAGAACCATGAGGTGAGTGATAAAATGAGTGGAAAATATCTATGAATAAAAAATGAAAATAGGGTGATTCATGACTTCTCAAGTCTTCTACAAGAATCCTAAGAATAATGACTCATTTCCATTTTCTTTAATTCATAAATCAAACCATTTTATACTCATCACTAATCTCATATGTGGTTCTCATACATCCTAGTTCTATGTATCATCAACCGTGATACAATAGTATATACATATATTTATATATATGACATATATATTTATATATATATATATATGTGTGTGTGTGTATAATGAGAAGAAAAACTTTAGTGAGATTGATATTAGTTTATATATATATATAACAAATATATAAATATATATCAAATTATTAAATCAACACTTGAATCAATGATCCGGTTAGATCATATATAACCGACTAATATCAATTGTATATATGTATATCAAATTATTAAATCAACACTTGATTCAATAATCCGGTCATATCACATACAACCGGCTTATATTCAATATTAGTTTATATATATATATATATATATATGAAATTATTAAATCAACACTTGATTCAATAATTTAGCTATATCAAATATAGTCGGGCTAATATCAAAAATATATATAACATATACATTCATCAATGAATCAACAATTGATTCAATAATCCGGTTATATCACATATAACCTGACTAATATCAAATATCACTATATTAGAATACGGTATCACATACTCGTATTTAATCAAGCTCCCGCACATATCTCCATATGTGCCCTAGATCGTTTCGCTTGAGCTAGGAAACCTCTGTGAGGAACTTTAAAGACTCGTCAATACGCCATCAGTAGGTAATGATCTCACGGTGTCATGCTTTCGTCGAGTTTAGTTTAACTAAGATATGTCGGTTTTGTTTGATGAAAATAGTGCATGACGTGAGTCTCAAGTTTTAAAAATACTGCAAGTGCACGGTATGTTGATGCAAGCCGACAAGTACGGGTCGAACCACAGGGAGTGGATATCACGACATCATTTTGAGTTATGAAATAATGGGTTGGAAATGGATTTTTGTCACGTTTTTACAACAATTAAATGAAGAAAGGTTTAGGGTTGTTTAGAGAAAACTTAGGCTACGGTTTGGTATGGTTGCAATACGGCTTTTACCCCGAACTCTCTGTTTTGATTCAAGGTTCATTTTTAGCATGAAATGAATGCAGAATTAGTTAAATGAATTTAGCAAGCATAGAACATATGCTTGTATGCTATATGTCCTATCTAGCTTGTTTGCAACACTTAACTTAATTTCGTATTCCTTTAAACTTCAAATCATAATATAGCAACAATAAAATGCAAAGAAGGAATAAGATATATGTTAAAGGTTGATTTGCAACCATTCAAAACAATATATCTTATCAAGAAAAACATAATACAATTGCATAATTAAGAAAGGAAGTGCAAAATGCAAGAATAAAAAAGGGAGGGGTTAGAAGAAAAACCATTCCACAACCTACCTCACAATAGCCCAAGAACAAACTACTCACACATCATAAATTGAAATAACAATAAAGAAGAAAAAGCAAAAGAGAAGAGAACCAGAATAACCTTGATATAAATGAAGCCTTTATTGCAATGGTTCCAAGTACAAACAAGTGAATTCAAATACCAAAATTTAATCTTGCAAGCTCAAGGAAAAGGTTGCAAGACTAGCTAGAGGTAGGTATGGAATTCACACTAAGGGTTACAAGATCACTAGTTACAATTTTTACAAACTTTTCTCTCACAAAAAATAGTGTCTCTAACTTGCCCAAAGGCCTGGTATTTATAGGCTCAAAACAAAATTAAACAAATAATAAAAACGAGATGATGTGACATCAAGGGAGGGACAGAGAAAATATGGGGACAAACGGGGCAAGGGGGGCCGGCGAGCTCGGACTTTTAGAGGGTGTGGCCGGTTTTAGTCTGAGCTTTCTGTCTCATTTTGGTGTGGTGAAGTCTAGTGCACTCAACAAGTCCACTGGTGTTGTTTGATTTCTTCATATCAGCTCAGATTATATTCAGTAGTTTTGGAGGGAACTTGATGTATTAAGTCACATCAGAACTTTTAGCATTTATTGCACATCACCTTCATTTGTGCTCTTTGTGTGCCAAGGCAGCTCCCCATCAAGTTCTAGTGCACATGCATTGTGTAGGACCAAAAATGGTGTATGCAATATTATTTGCACAAAATCTCATTGGATATCGATCAGTTTTCTGTTCCATTTGCAGTGTCAGCTCCCAAACGTTATATCCGTGATTTTGCGTGCATTTCCAATCTTTTATCATGAACACCTGTAATCTGTAATTACTGAGCAGACACTGGTTAATAGTACCGATATATACGAAATAGATAATGAATGAGTGGTATAAAAATGCAGTTTTCTGTGATGAACAAATACCCCCAAACTTATTTTTTGCTTGTCTCGAGCAAAACAAAAAATTCTAGCCTCACTTTCGCAGGGAACGCGATTGCACTGAGCATGTGCAATAAGCCGTTAAACCTCTAGGTGTCCCTAGTAGGAGGAATGTTGTCTCTTGAGGGTTTTCAGCGGATACTACCCACAAAATCCCATCAAGCTAGTTTCATAAGTTAACATCGACTTTTACTCTTACGGTTTAGTATCTACATTAGAAATTCTATTATCCTAAGTTATAAGTTTTCAACCCTTATATTTCACGCCTCCTATTTATTCAATCTCAGATCCTATACGTTTTGATAGTTTAAGAAAGGTCTCGGTTTCTCTTGAGTTGTCCTTCTAAAGCGCAGTCTCCAATCCGGAATTTTTATCACCTTTACGGAAAACATAAGTCTTATTCTTTATTCTTATCTTTCTTCCAAATATCGATCGTATACCTCTACGTGTGTGTAAATTTTCATCCCTGCACTCAAGAATTCAATTCAAGCTATAGTACCATTGCCTTAATACCTAATACTACTTCTTTTCGTTTATGATGGACGGATTTGCTCACACACTTTTCATGCAACTATTAATGCTTTTTGAGGCACTAAGAGCCGATGACTGAAAGTGTGAGCTTAAAGCGTAAACAGCAGTTTCCACGGCTTGACTTTTTTTTTCCTCAAGACCGGATATATTGTACAAAGATGCTCTTTTGGTGGTTAACTTTAAATACCGTTTTTTCTTTCATACAAGGCTTTTAGGCAGAAGTACTTCTAGGTATCCTCTACTATCTCAAGTTTCAAGGTGCGTGTAAGTGCCATTTGTAGGGTATATAATTTCTGAATTTGGACTCAAGAATAAGAACTATTTTTTCAGACTTATCCTTCAATAAAGTTTTCAATACTTTTCCTTCATCTCGACTTAATTCAAGAACTAAACTCAAGATTACCTATCTCTTACAAAACTGTAAGGATGTATATTTACCAAGATTAAATAGAAGGAGGGTTATCATTAGGGTTTTCAACTTCTAAGACTAGGATTTAGTTATTTCTAAAGTATCAACCAAATTTTCGGAAAAAATCTAAGTTACCATACTAGCTAATTTGCCGACAAAGTTTTTATATTTTTGAAATTTTTTCGATTTTTGATCTGTTTTTTATAAGTGTGCAAATGCAAAAATATACACATGAATGTGAAAGTAGAAGGTAGAAATTTTACCAAGCAAAAATATACCCCCAAACTTAAACTTGACAATGTCCTCATTGTCATGCTATATAACAAGAGCCAAAAACGGTTAAGGGGAAAAATAATAAACAATGATTACAAAAAGAAAAGGCCAAAACGTATATACAAGTTTTAGGGGAAGTGATTCAATCAAGATAATGTGGCTCATGTAAAAACATGAGCTCCCCTGTTTCCGCAGGTAATTCTAAGAATGGCTTCAGACATTGGCCATTGACCTTGAAAGTATTATCCGAGTGCTGATCTTCAGTATTGACTGTACCGTGCGGAAAGATGGTGCGTACAATAAACGGACCTGTCCAACATGACTTCAATTCCAAGAAACAGATGAAGCCTGGAGTCATAAAGAAGAACCTTTTGTCCTATAGTGAAAGTTTTTCTGAGAATCACCTTATCATGAAAAACTTTTGTTTTTTCTTTGTACATTTTGGCGTTGTCATATGCGTCATTGCGTATCTCGTCGAGCTCATTCAATTGAAGTTTTCGAGCCTCGCCGGCCTTTTCTGAGTCGACATTGAGCTGTTTGATTGCCCAGAACGCTCGGTATTCCAATTAAACAGGTAAATGACACGCTTTTCCTCAGATGAGTCGGTATGGGGACATACCTAGATTTGTTTTGAAGGCGGTGCGAAATGCCAAAAGCGCGTCATTTAACTTCAATGACCAATCCTTGCGGTGGTGGCTGACAGTTTTTTCCAAAATCTATTTAATCTGTCTATTGGAAACTTTGACCTGACCGCAAGTCTAAGGTTGGTAGGGTGTTGAAAGTTTGTGACTAATGGAGTACTTCTTCATCAGTGCTTCAAAAGATCGGTTGCAAAAATGTGTTCCATTATCACTGATGATGGTGCGAGGCATACCGAACCGAGAGAAGATGTTCTCTTTTAAGAATTTTACGACAACCTTGTTATCGTTGGCTCGACATGGGACAACCTCTACCCATTTGGACACATAATCCACAGCCAACAAAATGTACAAATTCCCAAAAGAGTTTGGGAATGGCCCCATGAAATCGATACCCTGGACGTCGAAAATTTCTACAATCAGAATAGATTGTAGGGGCATCTGATTCCGTTTTCTAATCTTTCCCATGTGTTGGCAGCGGCTACAGATTTTGAAATATTCGAAATCATCCTTGAAAAGCGTCAGCCAGTAGAAGACGCTTTGCAAAACCTTTTCAGCCGTCTTTCTGGGTCCAAAATGGTCCCCACAAGCTTGATCATGACAAAATGACAGAACACTTCTCGTTTTAGAGTTAGAGATGCACCTTCTAATAATTTGATCTGGACAGTACTTGAACAGGTATGGTTCATCCCAATAAAAGAATTTCACTTGGGAGAGAAATTTTGACTTGTCCTGATTCGACCAGAAGGAAGGTGTTTCTCCAGTGACAAGAAAGTTTACAATATTAGCGAACCAGGGTTCGACTGATACAGAGAGAAGTTGTTCGTCTGGGAAATGCTCATTGATTGGAGTGTCCTCGATTGGTGCATTTGGTAAGCGAGACAAATGATCGGCTACAACGTTGTCGGTTCCCTTCTTGTCCTTGATGGTCAAATCAAATTCTTGAAGAAGGAGAATCCAACGTATTAATCTATCTTTGGCATCCTTTTTTGCAAAGAGCTGCCTAAGTGCAGAATGATCAGTGTAAATTGTGACATGGGTCCCGATCAAGTAAGGATGGAATTTTTCAAGAGCGTACACAACAGCTAAGAATTCTTTTTCCGTAGTTATGTAATTCAGCTATGCGTCATTCAGCGTCCTGCTCACGTAGTGGATAACTTGCAGCTTCTTTTCAAACCGCTAGACAGCGCTTATCGCAAAGTTAGAAGCATCGCACATTAGCTCAAAAGGTTCATTCCAGTCTGTTCCACTTAAGATCGGAGCGGAAGTGAGTTCCGATTTTAAAAGCTTGAACACATGAAGGCAGAAATCAAAGGGAGTATCCTTAGCAAACAAGGAAGTCAAGGGTCTAGCCAGTTTGCTAAAATCCTTGATGAAGCGCCTGTAAAAACCGGCGTGGCCTAAGAATGCCCTGATGTCACGGACAGTCCGTGGAGGTGGGAGGCTTGAAATGACATCGATCTTTGCCTTATCGACTTCAATGCCATTTTCAGAAACGATATGGCCTAACACAATGCCGTGTTTAACCATGAAATGACACTTCTGCCAGTTAAGTGTGAGGTGTTTTTCCTTGCATCGTAACATGACCAGTTCAAGATGCCTCAAACACTCAGAAAATGAATCTCCAAAGACGGAGATACCATCCATAAATACTTCCAAGAATCGCTCTACCATGTCAGAAAATATGCTCATCATGCACCGATGAAATGTTGCAGGTGTATTACAAAGGCCAAAGGGCATGCGACGGTAGGCGAATGTGCCAAAAGGACAAGTAAAAGTCGTTTTGTCCTGATCCTCCGGATCGATCGGGATTTGATTGTAGCCGAAATACCCATCTAAGAAACAATAGTAGGCATGTCCGACTAGGCGTTCAAGCATTTGATCAATGAAGGGCAGCAGGAAATGGTCCTTGCGAGTGGCTGCGTTGAGCTTTCTGTAATCAATACAGACTCTCCATCACGTTTGTGTGCGGGTTGAGACTAGCTCGTTCGCTTCATTCGTGATTACAGTGATACCCGGTTTTTTGGCACAACGTGAATGGGGCTTACCCACTTGCTATCAGAGATGGGAAAGATGATCCCATTGTCAAAACACCTTAGCATTTCATTCCTCACCGCTTCTTTCATCACCGGGTTAAGCCGGCGTTGAGGATCCTTGATGGGTTTGGAATCATAAGTCATATGGATTCTGTGTTGACAGATAGCAGGGCTGATTCCTTTGATATCAGCCATTGACCACCCAATTGCTTCCATGTTCTTTCTCAGAACATCCATAAGAGCCAACTCTTGCTCAGGCGCAAGGTCGGTTGCGATTATAACCGGAAGCGTTTCATTATTTCCCAAGTACGCATACTTGAAGTGGCCAGGAAGAACTTTGAGGTCGAGTTTTGGTGGCTCCTCCACAGATGATCGCACTTCAGGGGCCGGTTTGTTACAAAGTGGTTCAAATTGGGGCCCCCAGTGTGTGTAGGAAGCCTGTTCAGGACTTAGCTTCTCAAAGAAAAGAAGCTCCTTAGAAAACAGTTCTTCAAACGTTTCCTCAAGACACTCATTTTTGAAGTCAAATGTCCCCTCCTCAGACATATCGTATACAACGTTGACTTCAAAAGTGTCGTCGTGTTTCTCGCTCGCTTGGTTCCTAGCATGAAGATGTTGAGGTCAACTGTCATGTTTCCAAATGAGAGTTTCATGGATCCATTACAACAATTGATCAACGCGTTGGATGTGGCTAGGAAAGGCTGCCCCAGTATGAATGGAATTTGACCGTTGGGATTGGTGACGGGCTCAGTCTCCAACACAATGAAATCTACGGAGAATATGAATTCCCCGACCTTGATTAGAATATCATCGATATCTCCCCTTGGTACCTTTGTTGATCGATTTGCCATTTGCAGAGTCACTCTGGTCGGCTTGAGTTCTTCTAATCGCAGTTGTTTGTAAACTGAGTATGGGAGAAGCTTCACACTTGCCCCTAAGTCTAACAAGGCACGATTGATTTGCTTGTCCCCGATAGTGCAAGAAATAGTAGGACAGCCAGGGTCCTTATATTTTACTGGAATGGATTTGGACAAGACATCGCTTAGAGTGGCGGCCAAGAAGACTGTTTTAGGCACATTCGTGCGTCGTTTCTGCGTGCACAAATCCTTCAGGAATTTTGCATACGCCGGAACTTGTTGAACCACGTCCAACAACGGAATGTTAACCTCACAGCGTTTGAAAACCTTTAACACCTTTTCCATACTTGCAGAAGGCTTATTTGATTTCAACCTATTGGGATAGGGAGCCTTAGGCCCAAACACGAAGTTTAGAGAAGTTGCAGATGGAACAGGTGCAGAAGGTGGGAATGTTCATGCTGGATCATCAGGGTGGACTTGCGGCAAATTCTCAAGCTGCTTTGAAGGATGTACAGCAGACGACGACGAAGAAGGAGAAGAAGAAGAAGAAAAAGAAGGTAATGAAGATGGCGACGGATCACAATGAGGAGCAGAAGATGAGATACGTGCTAGTAAACTGACAACCGCATGTTTTGATGAGTCGTTGGGGTTGACAACCTTGTCGTCAATCGTACGACCTGATCTGAGGACGGTGACGGTGCTTACATTCTCAATATTGTTCTGCTGAACAATATGAGCGTTGTTGTTTCTCTGCTCTCTTGGATTCGTCACGGGTTGAGAGAGAAATGTTTCCTTTTCACGTTCATTAACCGCAGCAGCTAGTTGACTGATTTGGGTTTCTAGTCTGGCTATCGCTTGAGTGTTAGCGCTATGCAACTGACTAGATGTTTGCATAAAAGTAGCCAGACTAGACGAAGTCTGCGCAGAAGTTTTAATCAAAGCTTCCAACCCTTTTTCAATGGATGAAACCCTCTTGTCGTCTTGGGTGAACCCAGGGGGTGTAAAGGGTGGGTTAGGCTGATTCGACTGTTGGGGCTGGTTGGTTGAGTATCCCATTTTCTGGTTTTGAAAATTTGAATTTTTAAATTGTCGAAAAGGCGGGTTTGAATTATTGTTTTGAAAAGTTGCCTGATTCCAAGCAAAATTGGAATGATTCTTCTAACCAGGGTTGTACGTCTGTGCAAAGGGATCGTTCCTGGGACGTTGGTTTTGATACAGCGCATTAACGTTTTTTGGTCCCTGGGACCCAACGAGAAACGAACATTCTTCCGTTATGTGGTGTAACACCTTGAAATTCGTTTAGAATGTTTTCTCGTTATTTAGCTAGTGTGCATGTTTTTCGTAAAAATGGATATCTTATTTTCCTTCTTGGCTAGCGGGTTTTGTGTTGTGGAGTGTTTATATATATATATATATATATATATATATATATATATATATATATATAGGGTTGTTAATTATTTTTAGTTGTGTTTACCCTAATTGGAAATTGTGTTAGTGTACACATGCACACTTAGCACATTTTTGTGACTTTGGTTAAAAAGTGTATTATGTTAACCCTTTTTCTTTTCTTGCATGGTTTTATTTATCCCACCCATTTAAGCAAGTCAAAACCCCTTTTTATAATGCAAATTTAAATAGAAATGAAGGTATGGTGGTTAGGTATGGGATTTGACCTTGTTTGACCTTTGCTTCTCTCTCTTTTCTCTTTCTTTCCCTCACTTTTGAGCTCCAGCAGAAAGAAAGGCAGCAACAACACCATTTTCTCCATTTCTCTCTTCTCTTTTCATTCCTCATTAAACCCCCATTCAAACCCTACTCAAAACAACACTTTTCCTTTACAAACCATAGAAAAAAATGAGCTTTTGAGGTGTTTGGTGGTGGATCTGCACACTTGAGGAAAAAGCAGGGATTTTTGGTGTTTCTTAAGGTGTTTTGAAGGTATTAACTCACCCTTAGCACCACTTTTTCATAACTTAAAGTATTTCTAGCAAAATATCACATTTTATGCATGTTTTGTGCTTTATTAAGGGATCTAGTGAGATTGTGATAAAAATTAACTTTTTATGGCTTGATTAGCTTGGTAATGTGATATTAGTGTGGTTTTGGACTTGGGTTTATTTCAGATTTCACAAAAATACCCTAAAGTATCATTTTAGTGCAAAGTGTGACTTTTAGCTTGAAATTGGGTTTTGTTGAAACTGCTACTACCCGGGGTGTTTCAGAATAAAATTGTAATTACCGGGATATACACAGTATGTATGGAGTGCACACACCAAACCCGGGAGCCCAACCCCCTACCCAGGCCGCCGAAAAACTCATTCTGGCCGCAAATTGCGGCCAGATGGGAGGATGGTGGGTTGCGGTTTTTGTGGTTGGTGTCTGCTGGTATTTGGAGTGTGTTGGTATATTTATTTTTATAAAAATATTTCTGTATAAAAATCTGGGACCTATTACCCTATTTTCCGTATTTTAAATCTCCGCGACACACGTGATACGTGTGTGGTTTTGGGTTGTGCTGCGTATCGCGACGCGTCAGGTTAGCTTCAGAAGCGTGATCACACGTTTTAGCGTATCCCGCACGCGCGTTTGGGTTGCAACACGGGGTTCTAGTTTGACCTTAATATTTCGTTTATGGTAGATTTGAACTTATGTGTGTTATATTGTGTAAATCTAGGTTCGCAGGCGAGTGAGACGGACGCTGCGAAGAAGGGGAAACAAGTCGTCGGGTACACTTAGCGCGAGACTTCGGTGAGTAGATTTAACATCTACGGGGATATCGCCCGCATGGCGTTCTACGTCAGGGCTGATAGGACTTTATAGCTACACATTGCATTTACCTACATTGACTGTTCATGGATACTGTTGTTGCATACTGCATTCCCTGCTACATGTATGAAAACTTAGAATTGATAGAACACCGCACTATTACTAACGGTTTATGTTGCATGAGCACCAATCTGCATGTTACACACACACCGTTAGTAATTGCCATGACACACTCACTGTAGATTTTCCATGATCATTATGTTGTAGTTCATTTCACATATGATTCGATATGATTTCCATAGAAATTGGGAGCCGCATGTTGTCTTTAAAAACTGAACTATCTTAAGAAAGGCGGTTTCTCCCTTGTACCTATATCATGATGACTTGTTGTACTTAGCACATCGTATTTGATTTACTCTTGGTGTTGGATTTTTATGTGATTTCTGGTTTTGAGGACCGTGGAATTATTTAAGAAAAGATGCACTATTTGAAAACCCGGTTCCTCATGATATGATATTTTGGTGCGTCCACCACGCGTTTTCTCGGTACTGAGACGTGTGCTTGAAACCCGATTCGAGGAGTGGATGATCCGTTTGCGGGTTCGTGGTGGACCCGGTATGGTTCCCCTCGGCGAAATGATCGATGGACTTTGCCGATTGAGCCTGGAGGTGGGCGAGTACCTACCGGTGATTGGTTAGACCTGGCGATTATCCGGAGGATACCGACCAGAGTCGAGAGATAGATGCGGGATGATCCGTACTGCCGGGGCCTAGGGCCGATACCGCAGACGGAGCCCGTGGGCTGATCCGGACCTACGGAGCCCGATGTATGAGGATTTGCGTGTCGATACTGGACACGAGTATTTATGATATTTTGGGTGCCGATGTTGGGCACTCGTGATTCTCAGAGCGTAGGTTTTACCTTTCGGAGTGTTCCTAGGATGACCCTGGTACAATGGAGTAGGTAGCTGAAGCAGAGTGGCGTAGCGTGCGTATGTTCCGCGGCATACTCACGACACGGTACTCCGCCAAAGCGACCTTAGGACTTATTAATTTAAATTCCTTTTGAGTATATACATTCTTGCGATTCGATTTCTGCATCCTTATCGAATCCTATTTTCCTTTCAGCCATTATGCCGCCAAAGACTACGAGGGCGCAGAGAGCGGCCGCGAGGGCCGAGATTCGAGTTGATTCGTCTGAGACGAGGACTGATCCGTACAGTACACCGGTTGTACCCGAGCAGGCAGTTCCTCCCGTGACAGATCAGATCGCCACGCTAGGGGCTGGTATGCAGGAGATGCGCCAGACGGTGGGATCCAGCATGCAGGAGATGCGCCAGATGATAGGATCGCTAGTTGAGACACTTCGAGCGCAGCGACCAGAGGTGGCTCCACCCGTTACAGAGACCGCGATGGTACCTACCGCACAGCCAGTTGCCTCTGCAGCTATGGAGGTGATTACAGTATCGCTATCAGTGTTCATGAGGCTGAAGCCTCCGGTCTTCACAGGCACCGATGCAGCCGAGGACCCACAGTCCTTTATTGATAGGATGGCTCGGATATGTCGTTCCCTCAGATGCGCATATGCGAGATGGGTTGAGTTCGCGAGCTTTCGCCTAGAAGGTCTTGCGCAGAAATGGTGCGAATCAGTCAAGAAGGGCAGAGCAATAGGTCTTCCTCCTATGACCTGGACAGAGTTCGTGGCGCTATTCCTTGCCCGCTTTCTTCCCCTGAGTGTCAGAGATGCTAGAGCACGCAGATTCGAGTCCTTACGCTAGACTCCGGAGATGTCAGTGGCAGAGTATGATGTGCTGTTTACAGAGCTATCTATCTATTCACCGTATCTAGTGGCTACCAAGGAGTTACGAGTCAAAAGATTTGTTCGAGGCTTGCTTAGACCACTGTTCCTTACGATCAGCGCGCAGCACTACGAGACATATGCAGCAGCGGTAGATGCAGCTCTATTAGTCGAGGAGCGCCTTGCTGAGACTTCGGTAGTTCCAGAACCGAAGAGAGTTCGTACTGGTATATCATCACGGAGACAGACATTCAGACGCCGCGACAGGTATCGTTCAGGCACGAGGAGCGGCAGAGATTCGGGACGAGGCCAGATGTTTAGTTCGTATCCACGGGAGAGTCAGCAGTCGTCGCGAGGTTGCTATAGATGCGGCAGTTTACTTCACCTCGTCAGAGATTGTCCTGAGATTCACCGGAGGGAGACAGCAGCACCGCACGTCACCTTACCACCTTCACCACCCTAGAGGGCGTTGCCTGTTGTTCCTACTGTTACTCCGCGTCAAACTCATACACAGAGAGGTCGTGGGCGTGGAGGAGTTGCTCAGAGGGGACAGGATGACCGAGACAGAGGACAGTCAGTCACAGGTGGACGGCAGGCACGAGTTTTTGCTTTGACGCATCAGGACGCGCAGGCGTCCAATGCGGTGGTCTCAGGTATCCTTCCAGTATGTTCTGTTGATGCACACGTATTGTTCGATCCCGGATCCACGCACTCGTACGTATCTACACACTTCGTGCCGAGTTTGGGTAGAGAGTCCGGTTTGCTTGATCAGCCGCTTGTTGTGACTACTCCTGTGGGAGAGTCGTTTGTTGCTAGGCACGTGTTCCGATCCTGTACCGTCTGTATTGGCGAGAGAGAGCTGCCTGTCGATTTGATCCTTCTCGAGATGTTGGACTTCGACGTTCTTTTGGGCATGGATTGGTTAGCCACGTGCTATGCTTCTATGGACTGCCGTGAGAAGACAGTTAGATTTTGTTTTCCCGGCGAGTCGGTTTTTGTTGTGTTGGGGGACCGTGGTGCCACCCCACACTGTGTGATTTCTTCTTTTCGTGCTGGACAGCTTTTGAGGAAGGGATGTCAGGGATTTCTCGCCTATGTTTGTGATACTAGAGCTACAGAGGTTCCTCCGGATCAGGTTCCGGTTGTTAGCGAGTTCCCTGATGTGTTCCCTGATGAGCTTCCTGGGCTACCGCCCGAGCGCGACATTTCTTTCTGTATTGATTTGGTTCCTGGCACGGGGCCTATTTCTATACCGCCTTATCGGATGGCCCCGGCGAAACTTCGAGAATTGAAGGGTCAGTTGCAAGATTTGCTGGACAAGGGACTTATTCAACCCAGTGTTTCTCCTTGGGGTGCTCCAGACCTGTTTTTCAAGAAGAAGGACGGCAGTTTGCGTCTGTGTATCAACTATCGCCAAATGAACAGGGTAACAGTGCGGAACAGATATCCTGTGCCGCGTATCGACGATTTGTTCGACCAGCTTCAGGGGGCAGGATACTATTCGAGGATCGATTTGCGATTAGGCTATCATCAGCTGCGGGTTCGGCAGGAGGACATTCCTAGGACAGCCTTTCGCACGCGCTGCGGCCATTACGAGTTTTTGGTGATGTCGTTCGGACTTACCAATGTGCCAGCAGCATTCATGGATTTGATGAACCGTATTTTCCGGCCGTATCTTGATCTGTTCATCATTGTATTCATTGACGATATTCTGGTGTATTCTCGGAGTAGAGAGGAGCAAGAGCAGCACCTGCGGATTACACTGCAGACCTTGAGAGAGCATCAGCTTTTCGCCAAATTCTCTAAGTGTGCTTTCTGGCTGGCAGCGTAGACTTCTTGGGGCACGTGATTTCATGAGACGGTATATGTGTAGACCCGAGGAAGATTGAGGCCATTCAGAGTTGGCCCAGACCCACATCAGTTACGGAGATTCGCAGCTTTCTAGGGCTGGTCGGCTACTACAGGCGATTTGTGCAGGATTTCTCTCGCATTGCTACACCTTTGACCGGGTTGACCCGGAAGGGAGTTCCTTTCGTTTGGACAGAGGAGTGTGAGCACAGTTTTCAGCAGTTACGGGCTCTACTGACTACGGCGCCAATATTATCTTTGCCTTCAGGGTCAGGTGGATTTGTGGTATATTGTGATGCTTCTCTAGTGGGGCTAGGGTGTGTTCTGATGTAGCATGATAGGGTGATCGCGTATGCTTCGCGGCAATTGAAGAAACATGAACAGAACTACCCCACACACGATTGGGAGATGGCTGCAGTGATCTTTGCACTTAAGATCTGGCGACATTATTTGTATGGAGAGTCGTGCCAGATATTTACTGATCACAAGAGCTTAAAGTATATCTTCCAGCAGCGAGACCTGAACCTTAGACAGCGCTGATGGATTAAGTTAGTGAAGGACTACGACTACGAGATCTTGTACCACCCGGGCAGGGCTAATGTGGTGGCAGATGCTTTGAGTAGGAGGCCCGGAGGTAGCCTATGTCGTCTGAGCGCAGTACAGAGGAAGTCGTCGGCAGATTGGCAGATCTTATGCGACAGCCGGGTACAGTTTGAGTTTACGCCGATCGGAGGACAGATTGCGCATGTTCGTGCACGCCCACAGTTGCTTGACCGTATATATGAAGCACAGCACAGTGATGACCGTTGTTCAGAGATCAGGACGCAGATAGGACAGGGCAGATTTTCCGAGTTCATGATCGATGATCAGGGGATACTACGATTTGTAGGGTTCCTAGGCACCCTAATGAGGTCTCACAAGGCATCAACCATGCAAATTTCAAAATTCACGGTGCCGAGAAACCCTAAACTACGGATCGTTGGCTAGATGTCTAAGCGAAAAACAAACTAGTTAACACTTAACTACAAGAATACGGAAATACAACCTTTGTAGATCCGGTCCTCCACCTCCACGGCTCCGTGATGAAGTCATCTCCGCTGTCCAAATCAAAATCCGGGCTCTAGCGTTGGCTTCATCGGAGAAAGAGCGGGCAAGGTCGTCGGCTTCATGACGAAGATGATCTACGTCGAGGCATCGCTAGATAAAGCTCCAACTTCACCAAGTGATGAAACTTGTGAAGAAAACACACTCTACTACTTGGCAAGAGGTAGAGGATGAAGAAATAGGAAGTGGGTTCACTTTAGAATTGGATTTCTCACTCATCTCATCAATCCACCATTGATGAAGTGAAGCTTTCTTGATTGAAGAAGATGAAGAAGAAGAAGAAAGTGTTATGATAAGTTAATTTAAAATCAAAAGTAAATCAATACTTATCATAACTTTAACTATAGTCAAGTGTAGAGAATTAACCAAGGTTAGTTGAATGGTTAGGGTTAGGAGAAGAAGACAAGAATGGTAGCTTTGGTCAAACCTTCATGAAGTTTCAACTAGAAACAAAGAAAGCCACCATTCTTCTCTTTAATCCTTTCTAAAAATAAATAAATAAATAAATAAGATAAGAAAAACCCTAATCATTAACTGAACCATGGTTTAATCTTTACACTTAACCAAGTTAACATGCATCATCAAACATGATACAATTAAGTGCACAAAAATATATCGCATATACAATGCGCACATCCGAATGAGAAAATCTATCTTAAATGAACCGATACTAGTTAATGTAAAGTGATATATCAAATATATAATTATACATTAAATCATTAAATCAACACTTGATTTAACGATCCGGTGATATCGCATATAACCGACCAGTTTCAACAGTAACAACTTATCGAATCAACACTTGATCCGATAACCCGGCTATATCGCATATAACCGATCAATGTCACAAATCGCGAGAATCGTATACAGTATCACATACTGGTATCATTCTCGGTCCCGCACATATCTCATATGAGCTCCTATTTCGTTTCGCTTGAGCCAGGAAACCTCTGTGTAGGACTCTAAAGACTCGTCAATACGCCGGCAGCAGATGATGATCATATCAAACACCCACAAGCCGCAAGCGGTCTGCTAAACGTAACGGCCACCCGGGTATTGAGCGATCTGAAGATCGACGAGCAAGCCCGCTCACACTCCAGTGAATCTAACCAGTAACACTACCGTACAGTCCGGTCTGATCGTCTGATATGTCGCATATCTCGCCTAGGGGTGGTAAACGTCAGACCCCAATAGCTCGATAAGTCGTGTCGATATGAGGTCTATAACAATTTGAGAAACTACCGGTAACACTTACCAGTAAATCTCAGCAACCCTGGCCAGGGAATTCCTGTTATAGCCAATCGAACACAGCGCAACATCAACTCCCTATACCGGGAGAGACGAATCCCCTCCTATCGCTCATTGCCTCCATGTGACTCGGGACTGTACCTAAAAACCACCGTTTTGCACGCCCTCTTGGACGTGGTAAGATGGAAATCAAAGCACAGTGGGAACCACACAAGACTCTATGACGATCTCGGGTCAACAGACTACTCTGTACCAGTGTCACCAGAGAACTGCCATCTGACGTAAGGTATAATACCATCTAGGAGTTCTCGGCGAGTCCGTCCAGTGTACCCAGTCTCTACTGAGCACCCGTATATCATCTCTGATGTCAAACACCGATGGATATGGGATCATCCATCGCCCATCTATATGGGTCGAGAAGGTACACGCTAGTCTACTCTGGTATATCAATGCCCCGTCTCGATACACCCACGACTAGGGACTTTGAAGGATGTACTTATAGACTATCTGTCCCCACTAGTATGATCTGCATCATAGTCCAGGTAGTCAAGTACACATCCTAAGGGCTTTACCAACATGTATCAAAGAGACAATCAATGTACACGTTAAGGCAAAGAGTAACCAGATAGCATACTATCATGTCGAGCAAGAAAGACCTCCCTATATATGTCCCAGGATCCACTACAATATACATCCTATGTATAGTAATGGCCTCTAGGGCATACATATAACTAACAATCTCCCACTTGCACTAGGGCCATCTGATAGCAGTGGTTGCAGTATCTCATACTCAACCATCCCATAAAAATCTCTCTCTGGGAACAGGCCTTTGTGAGTGGATCCGCTGTGTTGTCCTCTGAGTCTACTCTCCTAACCTCGATCTCCTTGGAGATCAACTATCTCCATGATCAGGTGATACTGCCTTAGAATATGTCTGGATCACTGATGGGACCTGCGTTCCTTGGCATAAGCCACAACTCCATTGTCACACAATGGGAGGAACATGGTTCATCTTATGAACCAATATACACCCAAACAGCCTCTTTGGTAGCATCTTAAGTAGCGATGTATCCTGCTTTTATCGTCTAGTGTGCCACGGTATCTAGCTTGGAACTCTTCCAACATACCGTCCCTCGATTGAGGGTAAAGACAATGCCTGCGACTGTCATTCAGTCGTCTTTATCACCCTGGAACCCTTCCAGTGATTCTCCCTAGGATCAAATGATATCATCTCACTACAATTAGTGAGTATCCTTGTAGGGTTCCTAGGCACTCTAATGAGGTCTCACAAGGCATCAACCATGCCAATATAAAAATTTACGGTGCCGAGAAACCCTAAACTACGGATCGTCGGCTAGATGTCTAAGCGAAAAAAAAACTAGTTAACACTTAACTAAGAGATACGGAAATACAACCTTTGTAGATCCGGTTCTCCACCTCCATAGCTCCGCAATGAAGTCTCCTCGCTGTCCATAACAAGTCCCGGGCTCTAGCGTCGGCTTCATCGGAGAATGGACGGGCTAGGTCATCGATGTCCATGCCGAAGATGATCTACGTCGAGGCATCGCTAAATCAAGCTCCGACTTCACCAAGTCAAGAAACTTGTGAAGTAAACACACTCTACTACTTGGCAAGAGGTAGAGGATGAAGAAATAGGAGTTGGGTTCACTTTAGAATTGGATTTCTCACTCAAAAACATCAATCACCATTGATGAAGAGAGCTTTCTTCTTGTGAGGAAGAAGAAGAAGATGAAGATAATGTTATGATAAGTTATTATGTAAAAAGAAAATTATAGTAACACTTATCATCTCTCAACCATGGTCAAGTGTAGAGAACAAATCATGGTTAGTGGGAATGGTTAGGGTTAAGCAAGAGACAAAATAGTCACAAAGTCAAAAGCTTCATGAAGCTTCATAATCCATCCAAAGAAAGCCACCATTTATTCTTTAAGCTAATAATTTTCCAAAAAGAATAAAGAATAAATAAATAGATATGAAAAACAAAACCCTAACCATTTAAATAACCATGGTTTAATCTTTACACTTAACCAAATAAGCATGCACCATCAATCATGATACAAACTTGTGTACAAAAGTATATCACATATACAATGTGCACAATCCGAGTGAGAAAATCCATTTAAAGTGAACCAATACTAGTTAATGCAAAGTAATATATCAAATATATAATTATACATTAAATCATTAAATCAACACTTGATTTAACGATCCGGTCATATCGCATATAACCGACTAGTATCCTATGTATCGGCTTATCGAATCAATACTTGATTCGATAACTAGGTTATATCGCATACAACCAATCGATACATTCATCGCGAGAATAGAATACGGTATCACATACACGCATTATTCTCGGTCCCGCACATATCTCATATGCGCTCCTATTTCGTTTCGCTTGAGCCAGGAAACCTCTGTGTAGGACTCTAAAGACTCGTCAATACGCCGGCAGCAGATGATGATCATATCAAGCACCCACAAGCCGCAAGCGGTCTGCTAAACGTAACGGCCACCCGGGTATTGAGCGATCAGAAGATCGACGAGCAAGCCCGCTCACACTCCAGTGAATCCAACCAGTAACACTACCGTACAGTCCGGTCTGATCGTCTGATATGTCGCATATCTCGCCTAGGGGTGGTAAACGTCAGACCCCAATAGCTTGATAAGTCGTGTCGATATGAGGTCTATAACAATTCAAGAAACTACTGATAACACTTACCAGTAAATCTCAGCAACCCTGGCCAGGGATTTCCTGTTATAGCCAATCGAACACAGCGCAACATCAACTCCCTATACCGGGAGAGACGAATCCCCTCCTATCGCTCATTGCCTCCATGTGACTCGGGACTGTACCCAAAAACCACCGTTTTGCACGCCCTCTTGGACGTGGTAAGATGGAAATCAAAGCACAGTGGGAACCACACAAGACTCTATGACGATCTCGGGTCAACAGACTACTCTGTACCAGTGTCACCAGAGAACTGCCATCTGACGTAAGGTATAATACAATCTGGGAGTTCTCGGCGAGTCCGTCCAGTGTATCCAGTCTCTACTGAGCACCCGTATATCATCTCTGATGTCAAACACCAATGGATATGGGATCATCCATCGCCCATCTGTATGGGTCGAGAAGGTATACGCTAGTCTACTCTGGTATATCGATGCCCCGTCTCGATACACCCACGACTAGAGACTTTGAAGGATGTACTTATGGACTACCATGTCCCCACTAGTATGATCCGCATCATAGTCCAGGTAGTCAAGTACACATCCTAAGGGCTTTACCAACATGTAACAGAGAGACAAACAGTATACACGTTAAGGTAAAGATCAACCAGATAGCATACTATCATGTCGAGCAAGAAAGTCCTCCCTATATATGTCCCAGCATCCACTACAATATACATCCTATGTACAGTAATGGCCTCTAGGGCATACATATAACTAACAATCTACCACTTGCACTAGGGCCATCTGTAGCAGTGGTTGTAGTATCTTATACTCAACCATCCCATAAAAATCTCTCTCTGGGAACAGGCCTTTGTGAGTGGATCCGCTGTGTTGTCCTCTGAGTCTGCTCTCCTAATCTCGATCTCCCTGGAGATCAACCATCTCCATGATCAAGTGATACTGCCTTAGAATATGTCTGGATCACTGATGGGACCGGCGTTCCTTGGCATAAGCCACAACTCCATTGTCACACAATGGGAGGAACATAGTTCATCTCATGAACCAATATACACCCAAACAGCCTCTTTGGTAGCATCTTAAGTAGCGATGTATCCTGCCTTTATCGTCTAGTATGCCACGGTATCTAGCTTGGAACTCTTCCAACATACCGTCCCTTTACTGAGGGTTAAGACAATGCCTGTGACTGACATTCAGTCGTCTTTATCACCCTGGAACACTTCGAGTGATTCTCCCCAGGATCAATTGATACTATCTCACTACAACTAGTAAGAATCCTAACATCCAATTAGATCTATCTCATAGATCCAAAATCCAGGATTTAGTAGGTATCACTTTGATCCTATGCGGAGAATCTTTGTGATAAACGGAGATTGATCGAGCGTAGCATAAGAAACTCCTTTCTTATCAAGAGTATGTCATCCACGTACTCTACGAGGATCACCACCATACTCCCTACTACCTTTTTGTTTATACAAGGTTCATCTACCATTTTGATGATGTCAAACTCTTTGACTAATCCATCAAAACAGATGTTCCAACTCCGTGATGCCTGCTTTAATCCTATAAAGCATCTTGCACACGTTTCCACCGCTCCCACTGTCTATGAAGCCCTCTGGCTGTGTACTTATAGACGCTCTCTTCTAAATCATCATTTAGAAAAGCAGTCAAGACACCCAACCACCAGATATCGCAGTTATGGTATGTAGCCGTGGCAAGTAGGATCTGGATGGACTTAAGCATAGCTACTGGAAAAGGTTTCATCATTATCCACGCCTGGTCGATGACGAAAACCTTTAACAAGTCTAGCTTTGAAAGTCTCAACTTTTCCATGTACACCAAGTAATCATCTCAAGATATACTTGCTCCTGATGGGGATTTAACCCTTCAGATATAGCAACTAAAGTCCATACTTTGTTGGTGTATAAGGATTCCATCTCAGATCGATAAACATCCAGCCATTCTCACAGAGTCTCACTCCTGATGGCCAGCTCGAAACTAGTTGGGTCATCATCTCATGATGTAATCCTCGCTCCCACTGTCATAGAAAAACCGAAGTATCTCACAGGTGGGTGAGGAACCCTACTAGATCGACGGAGAGGCTGAGGTTCGTTGGAATCTACTGAATCCTTTGGTTCTATCAAATCATCAGCTGTAGTTTGTATAGATGGAACCTTTCCAGTTGTACATAACTGACCTTGCCTCGAGCTTGTCCGGATTATGCTTTTAGACAAAGCCCGGACAATCCCAAATCTTAACCAACTTAAGATATGGGCTCTTCCCTTATCATATCACATATGAAGTGGTAGAAAACTGATTTGATTCGAACCCTATTCAATAGGTATGCAGCTTCTCAAGTGCATAACACCCAAAAGGAAATAGGTAACTCAGTATTACTCATCATAGAGCACACCATATCAAATAGGGTGTATCTGCTCCGCCCCGACATACCATCGTGCTATGGTGTATTCGGAGGAGTAGTGCTGAGAGAGAATCTCATTCTCCTTTAGAATAGTCCAGGAATTCCATGCACAAGTATTCTCCTCCTTGATCACATCAAAGGACATAATACTTTTACCCGTATTGGTTCTCTACTTCTAACTTATATTCTGTGAATATCTCAAAAGGTTCGGACTTGTGTTTCAACAGGAACATAGGTCTGAATCTCGAAAGATCATCAGAGAATGTAATGAAGTAAAAAGAACCAGTCCTGGCATGTGTAGACAGGGGACCTATATACATCAACATGTATCATCCCAAGAGTAAACTAACTCTTTCTCTGTTTCCATTAAACGGAGCTATGGTCATCTTATCTTCGTGGCATGACTGGCAAGTTTCATAAGATGTAAATTCAAACTAATTTAAATATGCATCTACATGTAACTTCAGCTAGTCGGGTCGCATTGATATGACCTAGTCTACAATGCCTCAAGAAGGATTCGTTCATTTCTGAACTCTTCCTCTTGTGTGTGTTCCATATACTAAGAACTGTAGTTTGATTTAGAACATCAATGCTTTTAGATAACGTGCCTGAACCGATCAACTTTTGATATAGGAAATGTTCAAAACATTATCCAACAATACAAAATTTTATCATTTCTTTACTGATAAGGAGACTGATATGATTTTTTATATCAGGTTCGGTATCTAATAACATTCGTTCAGAATCAATGTATTTGTAATACAGGGTGACAGTGACCAACAGACTTGGCTGCAACACTTGCCCCGTTTTCTGCCTCATGAAACTTATCACCCGTTCTCAGTTCTCTACCTTTCTGTAGCCCTATGTAACAGATTACATATCTGGGATCCTGATCTGGTATCATATACCCAGGACGTAAAGGATACTGAGAAACAGTTCTCTGTAATGAACACACCCGAAGATGATGCATCAGCATGCACTCTCTTCGTTTAGGCGGCACGGGAAATCTGGTATTCCCCAATTTCCTGCTCTGTCTTATAACAATTATAAGTTGGAGCGGGACCAACGTTCCCCAGCTCAGTATAACAAGCGGGTTCGGTCAATATTCCGTATTATTATCTTGATTAAGGCGTGATATGGTCGCTACCTGGAGAGAGAGAGAAGAAAACACTCAGCGTGCGCTTTTGCAAGAATAGATTTTTTATTATTTTATCTAATCAGGATGGCTCCCACTGCTTTTTATCAAATCTTCCTTCAAACCCTAAAAGGAAAGACTAGCCGGGATTAATTACACACTACAAGTTCGCCAATCTTTCAGCCAGGCCAGTGTCGGTACTTTGAGGGAGGTCCCCCGTGCTTTCGCACGAACCTAATTAATGTAAACCTCGTTTTCCCAGAGGCATAACCTCGTTAACACCTTTCTAGACACCTACTTGATCAGCTAATTGTAATGTATAAAACTCTCCCAGGAGTAACAATTACTCGCAGCGGGTATCGGGATCCAACTATCTCATAGAAGGTATGCAATCTCATTGCAAATTTCAACACTTGAAATTCCCGATAATATTTTTCCCCTAGCGTCCTATGACCTTGACAGAGGTCAACAAACCATAGGCTGCTAGTCAAGTTCAACCCGTCATTTTCTGATTGAAGTAAACCCACCCGCACGACCCTTGACAGAGGTCAACAAGGTCGCACGACTACCCTAAATCAATCACATCATATGCTTATGCAGATAAGCACTAATCAGCTACCGCACACTACGCCTTGAGAGAGGTCAACAAACGCAGCACGAATACTAACCAGTACATATATGAAATGACGGAGGGCTACGACAGGTTTTTCTGAAAACCTATTGCGTAATGAACTTGATATCATTGTAGAATCAAATGATTTTGAAATAGAGTGTTTTTGAGGCTTTTCTAGTTTTGCTAAAGGAGTCACTCCCGGTGAAGGGATCGTCGGTCCTTTCCTCGTCGAGTGAGGTGCGAGATATATCATATATATCGCTGTGCAAAGCAAAAACACTTAAAGCAATCAAAAGACAAACCGAGTGTGTAGCATCTGCCAGTTATTGCTAAAGGAGTCACTCCCGGTGAAGGGATCTCGGTCCTTTCCTCATCGAATAAGGTGCAGGATATATCATATATACCTCTGTGCAAAGCAAGAACTGTAGCTACCTGTTTTATTTTGAAATTCGATTCTACAACATCTTTAGGTTTCTTTTATTTCATTAATCACATTAATGAAGTCCCATCATTTAAATACCTAAACATCACAGATGAATACGACGTACACTTATGCCATCCGCATTCGCCTCGATGTCCCCTCGTGCACCGTTAGGTTAGGTAACTAACGACAGAGCGGGGTAGGGCTAGCGCGGGTGTAAAACATAAGTAACGTCTATATAATATATCATATATACTATATACTGTATCTATCACAGAACATCACATGATCACATCACAGATATCGCAGCAGAATAATCATATGAAATATTGGATATACTAGGACGTCCGTGTTTTCAATACGAGCCAGTATAAAACACGGATTCCACGGTCGTGATGAATAGCCAAACCCACACCCCTAGACCCCTACGAGAGCGGCAAGCAACCCTACCAATTCTAGAGTTAGGAGACCCGGACTCGACTCCTCGAGTTGGTCTCCCACTGGACTCCAGAACCCGGTTACTTGTGCTCTCCTCCTTGGGTCTATCCTAGTGCGGAAAAGTAAATAATATACAAACGGTGACAACTTCCGCAACCTGGAAGCGCCCCAATAAAAGAATATTACATACAAGTTTTTACATGAATGAAAATGAAAAACACTCATCTCACATAAAAACCCCCGGCTATTCAAACACGACGATCCAATATAACATATCCAGCAACTTATAACATCACATGTCATCAACGTAAGTAAATATGTCCATCCCAATTGTCGTTGACATATAGCAACGAAACCGGCGATGTCACATATTACACTTACGGTCACAGAAAAGAAAGTGTAAAACTACAACAGTTGGAATCCGCAACCTCCTCAGACATCGCATTCCTGACCAAATGAATTACTTAGACATCATATGCCTAACAATTATAAACCCCGCATTTTAGTCTCATCATTGAAAACACTTTTCAATATTAAGTCGGGTAATTCAACAAGATTCCCGACATCCTGATCGAATGCTCGTCGCAAACTTCAGTAGACGGCTGCACCCCCGATACCGTCGACGAAGTGCACCAAGGAGGAACACCGCTGCCGCGAGCACCCGAACGGATGCTTTCGGCGACGGGGTTCTCCTACGGTCACTTGGTTGGGGCTATGGAGTGAGGTTGTCTGTTAAGTTTACCCGGCGAGTATCCGCGTACGCTACGTGATTGCGACGGACTTTTGATCACATCAAAATTCTGTGGCAACCGATCAAGTGAGACTAAACTGCTATGTTTATAACATTCATTCAGTTATCTCATAACTGTTTGTGAATTCCAATTATTGTATCCCATTCCGGATAAATAGAAAATGTTAAACTTTTCGATCGAACAGTCAAACACCCAAGTTTTCCCGATACAGCTCAAAACATGAAATAAGTCTAACAACATTCAGTTCGTGCCTCAATACCAACGGTCCAGCCGTAGAAGGGTCAAGCCAACGCCTCACATGTGGCACGCCGTACTGCCCCAAACCCGAAGGTTCAAAGGGCAGTTCAAGACGGTCACATAATCGAGTTAAGGTTTGTTGTCTTCTAGAGGGTCCATCGAGTTACTTGCACTACTTAGAACGTCGTTAAACTACGGAAAAATCCAACACTTGGAAATTTCCCGACAGGGGAAAAATTGGGTATTTATATCCGGTCGAACTTTTTAACATATTCTAAAATTTATCCGGAAAGCCACATAGACAAAATTTGACAATCCGATCGAAACACCGAGTCCCCAAAACAACCCCAGAAAATTCAACTGTTGAATAAAATTTAAAAATTCCCATAAAATCCAGCATCAGAAAAGAGGAGTTACTGTGCAAAGATAACAGTGAGATAGGACCGTACGGCCGCGGAACCGCCGCATTAGCCTTGCTCATGCCGCGGAACCGCGGTGGAATAGTGGAATTGGGCCCATGAATTTCACAGTAACTCTTAGATATTCCTGCTGAATTTTTTAGCAATTTTTAATTTAGGAAAATCCCAGAATTTGGAAAAAGTCCAGAGAGCTATTTTGGGAATGGGTTTTCGGTTCGTCCGGCTTTCAAACTCCGTCTAAACTTCGCCTAAGGCTCTAGCTAGGCTCTGATACCACTGTAGGGTTCCTAGGCACTCTAATGAGGTCTCACAAGGCATCAACCATGCCAATATAAAAATTTACGGTGCCGAGAAACCCTAAACTACGGATCGTCGGCTAGATGTCTAAGCGAAAAACAAACTGGTTAACACTTAACTAAGAGATACGGAAATACAACCTTTGTAGATCCGGTTCTCCACCTCCATAGCTCCGCAATGAAGTCTCCTCGCTGTCCAAAACAAGTCCCGGGCTCTAGCGTTGGCTTCATCGGAGAATGGACGGGCTAGGTCATCGATGTCCATGCCGAAGATGATCTACGTCGAGGCATCGCTAAATCAAGCTCCGACTTCACCAAGTCAAGAAACTTGTGAAGTAAACACACTCTACTACTTGGCAAGAGGTAGAGGATGAAGAAATAGGAGTTGGGTTCACTTTAGAATTGGATTTCTCACTCAAAAACATCAATCACCATTGATGAAGAGAGCTTTCTTCTTGTGAGGAAGAAGAAGAAGATGAAGATAATGTTATGATAAGTTATTATGTAAAAATAAAATAATAATAACACTTATCATCTCTCAACCATGGTCAAGTGTAGAGAACAAATCATGGTTAGTGGGAATGGTTAGGGTTAAGCAAGAGACAAAATAGTCACAAAGTCAAAAGCTTCATGAAGCTTCATAATCCATCCAAAGAAAGCCACCATTTATTCTTTAAGCTAATAATTTTACAAAAAGAATAAAGAATAAATAAATAGATATGAAAAACAAAACCCTAACCATTTACATAACCATGGTTTAATCTTTACACTTAACCAAATAAGCATGCACCATCAATCATGATACAAACTTGTGTACAAAAGTATATCACATATACAATGTGCACAATCCGAGTGAGAAAATCCATTTAAAGTGAACCAATACTAGTTAATGCAAAGTAATATATCAAATATATAATTATACATTAAATCATTAAATCAACACTTGATTTAACGATCCGGTCATATGGCATATAACCGACTAGTATCCTATGTATCGGCTTATCGAATCAATACTTGATTCGATAACTAGGTTATATCGCATACAACCAATCGATACATTCATCGCGAGAATAGAATACGGTATCACATACACGCATTATTCTCGGTCCCGCACATATCTCATATGCGCTCCTATTTCGTTTCGCTTGAGCCAGGAAACCTCTGTGTAGGACTCTAAAGACTCGTCAATACGCCGGCAGCAGATGATGATCATATCAAGCACCCACAAGCCGCAAGCGGTCTGCTAAACGTAACGGCCACCCGGGTATTGAGCGATCAGAAGATCGACGAGCAAGCCCGCTCACACTCCAGTGAATCCAACCAGTAACACTACCGTACAGTCCGATCTGATCGTCTGATATGTCGCATATCTCGCCTAGGGGTGGTAAACGTCAGACCCCAATAGCTTGATAAGTCGTGTCGATATGAGGTCTATAAAAATTCGAGAAACTACTGGTAACACTTACCAGTAAATCTCAGCAACCCTGGCCAGGGATTTCCTGTTATAGCCAATCGAACACAGCGCAACATCAACTCCCTATACCGGGAGAGACGAATCCCCTCCTATCGCTCATTGCCTCCATGTGACTCGGGACTGTACCTAAAAACCACCGTTTTGCACGCCCTCTTGGACGTGGTAAGATGGAAATCAAAGCACAGTGGGAACCACACAAGACTCTATGACGATCTCGGGTCAACAGACTACTCTGTACCAGTGTCACCAGAGAACTGCCATCTGACGTAAGGTATAATACCATCTGGGAGTTCTCGGCGAGTCTGTCCAGTGTACCCAGTCTCTACTGAGCACCCGTATATCATCTCTGATGTCAAACACCAATGGATATGGGATCATCCATCGCCCATCTGTATGGGTCGAGAAGGTATACGCTAGTCTACTCTGGTATATCGATGCCCCGTCTCGATACACCCACGACTAGGGACTTTGAAGGATGTACTTATGGACTACCATGTCCCCACTAGTATGATCCGCATCATAGTCCAGGTAGTCAAGTACACATCCTAAGGGCTTTACCAACATGTAACAGAGAGACAAACAGTATACACGTTAAGGTAAAGATCAACCAGATAGCATACTATCATGTCGAGCAAGAAAGTCCTCCCTATATATGTCCCAGCATCCACTACAATATACATCCTATGTATAGTAATGGCCTCTAGGGCATACATATAACTAACAATCCTATCATCCAATTAGATCTATCTCATAGATCCAAAAACCCAGGATTTAGGAGGTATCATCTTGATCCTATGTGGAGAATCATTGTGATAAGCGGAGATTGATCGAGCATAGCATAGGAAACTCCTTCCCTATCAAGAGTATGTCATCCACGTACTCTACGAGGATCGTCACCATACTCCCTACTACCTTTTTGTTTATACAAGGTTCATCTACCATTTTGATAATGTCAAACTCTTTGACTAATTCATCAAAACAGATGTTCCAACTCCGCGATGCCTGCTTTATCCTATAAAGCACCTTGCACACGTTTCCGCTGCTCCCACTGTCTACGAGGCCCTCTGGCTGTGTACTTATAGACGCTCTCTTCTAAAACATCATTTAGAAAAGCTGTCATGACACCCAACCACCAGATATCGTAGTCATGGTATGTAGCCGTGGCAAGTAGGATCTGGATGGACTTAAGCATAGATCCTTAGAAAAAGTTTCATCATGATCCACACCTGGTCAATGATGCAAACCTTTAACAAGTCTAGCTTTGAAAGTCTTAACTTTTCCATTTACACCAAGTAATCTTCTCAAGATATACTTGCTCCTGATGGGGATTTAACCCTTCAGATATAGCAACCAAAGTCCATACTTTGTTGGTGTACATGGATTCCATCTCAGATCACTAAGCATCCAGCCATTCTTACAGAGTCTTACTCCTGATGGCCAGCTCGAAACTAGTTGGGTCATCATCTCATGATGCAATCCTCGCTCCCACTGTCATAGAGAAACCGAAGTATCTCTCAGGTGGGTGAGGAACCCTACTAGATCGGCGGAGAGGTTGAGGTTCGTTGGTAACTATTGAATCCTTTGGTTCTTTCAAATCATCAGCTGCAGTTTGTATAGCAGGAACCTTTCCAGTTCTACATAACTGACCTTGCCTCGAGCTTGTCCGGATTTTGCTTTTCAGACATAGGCTGGACAACCCCAAATCTCAACTAACTTGATAGATGGGCTCTTCCCTTATCATATCATATATGAGGTGGTAGGCAACTGATTTGATTCGAACCCTATTCAATAGGTATGCAGCTTGTCAAGCGCATAACTCCCAAAAAGGAAAAAGGTAACTCAGTAGTACTCATCATAGAGCATACCTTATCATATAGGGTGTGATTGCTCCGCCCCGATATACCATCGTACTATGGTGTATACGGAGGAGTAATGCCGAGAGAGAATCTCATTCTCCTTCAGAAAAGTCCAAGAATTCCGTGCTCAAGTATTCTCCTCCTTGATCTCATCATAGGACATAATACTTATACCCGTATTCTGGTTCTCTACTTCTAACTTATATTCTGTGAATATCTCAAAAGGTTCGGACTTGTGTTTCAACAGGAACATAGGTCTGAATCTCGAAAGATCATCAGAGAATGTAATGAAGTACAAAGAACCGGTCCTGGCATGTGTAGACAGGGGACCTACATACATCAACATGTATCATCCCAAGAGTTGACTAACTCTTTCTCTGTTTCCAATAAACAGAGCTGGTGTCATTATATCTTTGTGACATGACTGGCAAGTTTCACAAGATGTAGATTCAAACTGATTTAAATATGCATCTACATGTAACTTCAGCTAGTCGGGTCACATTGATCTGACCTAGTCTACAATACCTTAAGAAGGATCTGCTCATTTCTGAACTTTTCCTCTTATGTGTGTTCCATATACTAAGAACTGTAGTTTGATTTAGAACATCAATACTTTTAGATAACGTGCCTGAACCGATCAACTTTTGATATAGGAAATGTTCAAAACATTATCCAACAAATACAAAATTTTATCATTTCTTTACTTATAAAGAGACTGATATGATTTTGTATATCAGGTTCGGTATCTAACAACATTCGTTCAGAATCAATGTATTGGTAATACAGGGTGACAGTGACCAACAGACTTGGCTGCAACACTTGCCCCGTTTTATGCCTCATGAAACTTATCACCCGTTCTCAGTTCTCTACCTATCTGTACCCCTATGTAACAGATTACATATCTGGGATCCTGATCCGGTATCATATACCCAGGACGTAAAGGATACTGAGAAACAGTTATGTATAATGAACAAACCCGAAGATGATGCATCAGCATGCACTCTCTTCGTTTTGGCGGCACGGGAATTCTGGTAATCCCCAATTTCCTGCTCTGTCTTATAACAATTATAAGTTGGAGCGGGACCAACGTTCCCCAGCTCAGTATAACAAGCGGGTTCGGTCAATAATCCGTATTATTATCTTGATTAAGGCGTGATATGGTCGCTACCTGGAGAGAGAGAGAAGAAAACACTCAGCGTGCGCTCTTGCAATAATAGATTGGTTATTATTTTATCTAATCAGGATGGCTCCCACTGCTTTTTATCAAATCTTCCTTCAAACCCTAAAAGGAAAGACTAGCGGGATTAATTACACACTACAAGTTCGCCAATCTTTCAGCCAGGCCAGTGTCGGTACTTTGAGGGAGGTCCCCCGTGCTTTCGCACGAACCTAATTAATGTAAACCTCGTTTTCCCAGAGGCGTCAACCCGTTGACACCTTTCTAGACACCTACTTGATCGGCTAATTGTAATGTATAAAACTCTCCTAGGAGTAACACTTACTCTCAGCGGGTATCGGGATCCAACTATCTCATAGAAGGTATGCAATCTCATTGCAAATTTCAACACTTGAAATTCCCGATAATATTTTGCCCCTAGTGTCCTATGACCTTGACGCAGGCCAACAAACCATAGTGCGCTAGTCAAGTTCAACCCGTCATTTCCTGAATGATTTAAACCCACCCGCACGACCCTTAACGCAGGCCAACAAAGTCGCACGACTACCCTAATCCAATCTGCATCATATGCATAAGCAGATAAATACTAGTTAGCTACTGCACACTACGCCTTGACGCAGGCCAACAAACGTAGCACGAATACTAACTACCACTTATCTGAAATGACGGAGGGCTACGACAGGTTTTTCTGAAAACCTATTGCGTAATGAACTTGATATCGTTGTAGAATCAAATGATTTTGAAATGGAGTGCTTTCGAGGCTTTTCTAGTTTTGCTAAAGGAATCACTCCCGGTGAAGGGATCGTCGGTCCTTTCCTCGTCGAATGAGGTGCGGGATATATCATATATATCACTGTGCAAAGCAAAAACACTTAAAAGCAATCAAAAAGACAAACCGAGTGAGTAGCATCTGCCAGTTATTGCTAAAGGAGTCACTCCCGGTGAAGGGATCTCGGTCCTTTCCTCATCGAATAAGGTGCAGGATATATCATATATACCGCTGTGCAAAGCAAGAACTGTAGCTACCTGTTTTATTTTGAAATTCGATTCTACAACATTTTAGGTTTGTTTTATTTCATTAATCACATTAATGAAGTCCCATCATTTAAGTACCTAAACATTACAGATAAATACGACGTACACTTATGCCATCCGCATTCGCCTCGATGTCCCCTCGTGCACCGTTAGGTTAGGTAACTAACGACAGAGCGGGGCAGGGCTAGTACGGGTGTAAAACATAAGTAACGCCTATATAATATATCATATATACTATATACTGTATCTATCACAGAACATCACATGATCACATCACAGATATCGCAGCAGAAGAATCATATGAAATATTGGATATACTAGGACGTCCGTGTTTTCAATACGAGCCAGTATAAAACACGGATTCCACGGTCGTGATGAATAGCCAAACCCACACCTCTAGACCCCTACGAGAGCGGCAAGCAACCCTGCCAATTCTTGAGTTAGGAGACCCGGACTCGACTCCTCGAGTTGGTCTCCCACTGGACTCCAGAACCGGGTTACTTGTGCCCTCCTCCTTGGGTCTATCCTAGTGCGGAAAAGTAAATAATATACATCAACGGTGACAACTTCCGCAACCTGGAAGTGCCCCAATAAAAGAATATTACATACAAGTTTTTACATGAATGAAAATGAAAAACACTCATCTCACATAAAAACCCCCGGCTATTCAAACAAGACGATCCAATATAACATATCCAGCAACACATAACATCACATGTCATCAACGTAAGTAAATATGCGCATCCCAATTGTCGTTGACATATAGCAACGAAACCGGTGATATCACATATTACACTTACGGTCACAGAAAAGAAAGTGTAAAACTACAACAGTTGGAATCCGCAATCTGCATAGATATCGCATGCCTAATCAAATGAATACCTTAGACATCGCATGCCTAACAATTATAAACCCCGCATTTTAGTCTCAAAATCGAAAACACTTTTCAATATCAAGTCGGGCAATTCAACAAGATTCCCGACATCCTGATCGAATGCTCGTCGCAAACTTCAGTAGGCGGCCGCACCCCCGACGCCGTCGACAAAGTGCACCAAGGCGGAACACCGCTGCCGTGAGCACCCGAACGGATGCTTTCGGCGACGGGGTTCTTCTACAGTCACTTGGTCGGGGCTTTGGAGTGAGGCTGTCTATTAAGTTTACCCGGCGAGTATCCGCGTACGCTACGTGATTGCGACGGACTTTTGATCACATCAAAATTCCGTAGCAACCGATCAAGTGAGACTAAACTACTACGTTTATAATATTCATTCAGTTATCTCATAACTCATTGTGAATTCCAATTATTGTATCACATTCCGGATAAATAGAAAATGTTAAACTTTCCGATCGAACGTTCAAACAACCAAGTTTTCCTGATACAGATCAACACATGAAATATGTCTAACAACATTCAGTTCGTGCCTCAGTACCAACGGTCCAGCCGTAGAAGGGTCAAGCCAACGCCTCACATGTGGCACACCGTACTGCCCCAAACCCGAAGGTTCAAAGGGCAGTTCAAGACGGTCACATAATCGAGTTAAGGTTTGTTGTCTTCTAGAGGGTCCATCGCGTTACTTGCACTACTTAGAACGTCGTCAAACTACGGAAAAATCCAACACTTGGAAATTTCCCGACAGGGGAAAAATTGGGTATTTATATCCGGTCGAACTTTTTAACATATTCTAAAATTTATCCGGAAAGTCACACAGACAAAATTTGATAATCCGATCGAACATTCGAATCCCCAAAACAACCCCAGAAAACTCAACTGCATAGGATATATTAAAATTACCCAGAAAACACAGGAATTAATTATAAACATTACTGTGCAAAAAGGAGTCAAAGAATCAACAACATGGCCGCGGAACCGCCGCGCCACGTGGGCTCAGGCCGCGGTTCCGCGGCGTTATGACGGAGTTAGGTCTCCGTTTTTCATAGTAATTCATAAAAAACCCTGCTTAATTTTCTGCATATTTTTAATATTGAAAAATCCAGATTTTTAAAAATTGGACAGAGAGCAATTTGGAAATGGGTTTTCGGGTTCGTTCGGACTTCAAATTCCTTCTAGACTTTGCTTAAGGCTCTAGCTTGGCTCTGATACCACTGTAGGGTTCCTAGGCACCCTAATGAGATCTCACAAGATATCAACCAAGCCAATTTCAAAATTTACGGTGCCGAGAAACCCTAAACTACGGATCGTTGGCTAGATGTCTAAGCGAAAAACAAACTAGTTAACACTTAACTACAAGAATACGGAAATACAACCTTTGTAGATCCGGTCCTCCACCTCCACGGCTCCGTGATGAAGTCATCTCCGCTGTCCAAATCAAAATCCGGGCTCTAGCGTCGGCTTCATCGGAGAAAGAGCGGGCAAGGTCGTCGGCTTCGTGCCGAAGATGATATACGTCGAGGCATCGCTAGATCAAGCTCCAACTTCACCAAGTGATGAAACTTGTGAAGAAAACACACTCTACTACTTGGAAAGAGGTAGAGGATGAAGAAATAGGAAGTGGGTTCACTTTAGAATTGGATTTCTCACTCATCTCATCAATCCACCATTGATGAAGTGAAGCTTTCTTCATTGAAGAAGATGAAGAAGAAGAAGAAAGTGTTATGATAAGTTAATTTAAAATCAAAAGTAAATCAATACTTATCATAACTTTAACTATAGTCAAGTGTAGAGAATTAACCAAGGTTAGTTGAATGGTTAGGGTTAGGAGAAGAAGACAAGAATGGTAGCTTTGGTCAAACCTTCATGAAGTTTCAACTAGAAACAAAGAAAGCCACCATTCTTCTCTTTAATCCTTTCTAAAAATAAATAAATAAATAAATAAGATAAGGAAAACCCTAATCATTAACTTAACCGTGGTTTAATCTTTACACTTAACCAAGTTAACATGCATCATCAAACATGATACAATTAAGTGCACAAAAATATATCGCATATACAATGCGCACATCCGAGTGAGAAAATCTATCTTAAATTAACCGATACTAGTTAATGTAAAATGATATATCAAATATATAATTATACATTAAATCATTAAATCAACACTTGATTTAACGATCCGGTGATATCGCATATAACCGACCAGTTTCAACAGTAACAACTTATCGAATCAACACTTGATCCGATAACCCGGCTATATCGCATATAACCGATCAATGTCACAAATCGCGAGAATCGTATACAGTATCACATACTGGTATCATTCTCGGTCCCGCACATATCTCATATGTGCTTCTATTTCGTTTCGCTTGAGCCAGGAAACCTCTGTGTAGGACTCTAAAGACTCGTCAATATGCCGGCAGCAGATGATGATCATATCAAACACCCACAAGCCGCAAGCGGTCTGCTAAACGTAACGGCCACCCGGGTAATGAGCGATCTGAAGATCGACGAGCAAGCCCGCTTACACTCCAGTGAATCTAACCAGTAACACTACCGTACAGTCCGGTCTGATCGTCTGATATGTCGCATATCTCGCCTAGGGGTGGTAAACGTCAGACCCCAATAGCTCGATAAGTCGTGTCGATATGAGGTCTATAACAATTTGAGAAACTACCGGTAACACTTACCAGTAAATCTCAGCAACCCTGGCCAGGGATTTCCTGTTATAGCCAATCGAACACAGCATAACATCAACTCCCTATACCGGGAGAGACGAATCCCCTCCTATCGCTCATTGCCTCCATGTGACTCGGGACTGTACCCAAAAACCACCGTTTTGCACGCCCTCTTGGACGTGGTAAGATGGAAATCAAAGCACAGTGGGAACCACACAAGACTCTATGACGATCTCGGGTCAACAGACTACTCTGTACCAGTGTCACCAGAGAACTGCCATCTGACGTAAGGTATAATACCATCTGGGAGTTCTCGGCGAGTCCGTCCAGTGTACCCAGTCTTTACTGAGCACCCGTATATCATCTCTGATGTCAAACACCGATGGATATGGGATCATCCATCGCCCATCTATATGGGTCGAGAAGGTACACGCTAGTCTACTCTGGTATATCGATGCCCCGTCTCGATACACCCACGACTAGGGACTTTGAAGGATGTACTTATAGACTATCTGTCCCCACTAGTATGATCTGCATCATAGTCCAGGTAGTCAAGTACACAGCCTAAGGGCTTTACCAACATGTATCAGAGAGACAATCAATGTACACGTTAAGGCAAAGAGTAACCAGATAGCCTAATATCATGTCGAGCAAGAAAGTCCTCCCTATATATGTCCCAGCATCCACTACAATATACATCCTATGTATAGTAATGGCCTCTAGGGCATACATATAACTAACACGATTTGGGACCAGATTGTGCATACCAAATGCTGAGGGACTGCAGCGTGAGATTCTCGAGGAGGCACATCGATCGGTGTATAGCATTCATCCAGGTTCCACCAAGATGTACCACGATTTGAGAGATGCTTACTGGTGGGACGGGATGAAGAGGGACATTGCAGATTTTGTGTTGAGATGCCTGACTTGTCAGCAAGTCAAGGCTGAGCATCAGAGGCCCGCGGGAGAGCTACAGTCATTGCCCATTCCGGAGTAGAAATGGGAACAGATTTCTATGGACTTTATTGTAGGTCTACCCAGGAATAGTCGAGGGTATGACTCCATCTGGGTGATCGTAGATCGTCTGACGTAAGCGACTCACTTCCTACCGGTGAAGACGACTTTCGGATTTGCTCAATATGCCCAGATTTATATTGATGAGATTGTACGACTACACGGAGTTCCGACATGTATTGTGTCCGACAGAGGCACCCAGTTTACCAGCCGACTATGGCAGAGGCTTCAGGAGGCTTTGGGCACCCGCTTGAGTTTCAGTACAGCATTTCATCCGCAGACCGACGGACAGTCCGAGCGGACTATTCAGACTCTCGAGGACATGCTCAGAGCGTGCGTATTAGACTTCGGAGGTAGCTGGATCATCATTTGCCCTTAGTAGAGTTCTCCTATAACAGCAGCTACCAGCAGACCATTCAGATGGCACCGTTTGAGGCTCTTTATGGGAGGAGATGTAGATCGCCCGCCTGTTGGACAGAGCTCAGTGAGAGCAGTATCTTAGGGCCGCAGATTGTGGAGGAGATGACCGCGAAGATCCAGTTGATTCGCGATAGGATGAGAGCAGCCCAGAGTAGGCAGAGATCTTATGCGGACCGTCGTCGGCGCAGACTTGAGTTTTCTGTTGGTGATCATGTTTTCTTGAGGGTCTCCCCAATGAAAGGTGTGATGAGATTTGGGAAGAAGGGGAAGCTTAGTCCCAGGTAGGTGGGCCCCTTCGAGATCCTTGAGCGAGTTGGTACGGTTGCGTATCGTTTAGCCCTTCCGCCCAGTTTTCCAGACGTGCACCCGGTATTTCACGTTTCGATGCTCCGCAGATATCTTCATGATCCTTCGCATGCGATTTAGCACCCGACGATCCAGCTTGAGCGTGACCTTTCCTATGCAGAGCAGCCGGTGATGATCTTGGATCGACAAGTGAAGAAATTGAGATCGAAGGACATACCGTCAGTCAAGGTACTTTGGCGTGGCCAGAGCGGCGAGGAGGTCACTTGGGAGACCGAGAGCGAGATGAGGAGGAGGTATCCCCATCTTTTTGAAGGTATGTATAGTTAGATTTTTAAATTCGGGGACCGAATTTCTTTAAGGGGGGTAGATTGTAACAACTTGAAATTCGTTTAGAATGTTTTCTCGTTATTTAGCTAGTGTGCGTGTTTTTCGTAAAAATGGATATCTTATTTTCCTTCTTGGCTAGCGGGTTTTGTGTTGTGGAGTGTTTATATGGATATATATATATATATATATATATATATATTTATAGGGTTGTTAATTATTTTTAGTTGTGTTTACCCTAATTGGAAATTGTGTTAGTGTACAAATGCACACTTAGCACATTTTTGTGACTTTGGTTAAAAAGTGTATTATGTTAACCCTTTTTCTTTTCTTGCATGGTTTTATTTATCCCACCCATTTACGCAAGTCAAAACCCCTTTTTATAATGCAAATTTAAATAGAAATGAAGGTATGGTGGTTAGGTATGGGATTTGACCTTGTTTGACCTTTGCTTCTCTCTCTTTTCTCTTTCTTTCCCTCACTTCTGAGCTCCAACAGAAAGAAAGGCAGCAACAACACCATTTTCTCCATTTCTCTCTTCTCTTTTCATTCCTCATTAAACCCCCATTCAAACCCTACTCAAAACAACACTTTTCCTTCACAAACCATAGAAAAAAAATGAGCTTTTGAGGTGTTTGGTGGTGGATCTGCACACTTGAGGAAAAAGCAGGGATTTTTGGTGTTTCTTAAGGTGTTTTGAAGGTATTAACTCACCCTTAGCACCACTTTTTCATAACTTAAAGTATTTCTAGCAAAATATCACATTTTATGCATGTTTTGTGCTTTATTAAGGGATCTAGTGAGGTTGTGATAAAAATTAACTTTTTATGGCTTGATTAGCTTGATAATGTGATATTAGTGTGGTTTTGGACTTGGGTTTATTTCAGATTTCACAAAAATACCCTAAAGTATCATTTTAGTGCAAAGTGCGACTTTTAGCTTGAAATTGGGTTCTGTTGAAACTGCTACTACCCGGGGTGTTTCAGAATAAAATTGTAATTACCGGGATATACACAGTATGTATGGAGTGCACACACCAAACCCGGGAGCCCAACCCCCTACCCAGGCCGCCGAAAAACTCATTCTGGCCGCAAATTGCGGCCAGATGGGAGGATGGTGGGTTGGGGTTTTTGTGGTTGGTGTCTGCTGGTATTTGGAGTGTGTTGGTATATTTATTTTTATAAAAATATTTCTGTATAAAAATCTGGGACCTATTACCCTATTTTCCATATTTTAAATCTCCGCGACACACGTGATACGTGTGTGGTTTTGGGTTGTGCTGCGTATCGTGACGCGTCAGGTTAGCTTCAGGAGCGTGATCACACGTTTTAGCATATCGCGCACACGCGCGCTTGGGTTGCAACGCGGGGTTCTAGTTTGACCTTAATATTTCGTTTATGGTAGATTTGAGCTTATGTGTGTTATATTATGTAAATCTAGGTTTGCAGGCGAGTGAGACGGACGCTGCGAAGAAGGGGAAACAAGTCGTCTGCTACACTTAGCGCGAGACTTCGGTGAGTAGATTTAACATCTATGGGGATATCGCCCGCATGGCGTTCTACGTCAGGGATGATAGGACTTTATAGCTACACATTGCATTTACCTACATTGACTGTTCATGGATACTGTTGTTGCATACTGCATTCCCTACTACATGTATGAAAACTTAGAATTGATAGAACACCGCACTATTACTAACGGTTTATGTTGCACGAGCACCAATCTGCATGTTACACACACACCGTTAGTAATTGCCATGACACACTCACTGTAGATTTTCCATAATCATTATGCTGTAGTTCATTTCACATATGATTCGATATGATTTCCATAGAAATTGGGAGCCGCATGCTGTCTTTAAAAACTGAACTATCTTAAGAAAGGCGGTTTCTCCCTTGTACCTATATCATGATGACTTGTTGTACTTAGCACATCGTATTTGATTTACTCTTGGTGTTGGATTTTTATGTGATTTCTGGTTTTGAGGACCGTGGACTTATTTAAGAAAAGATGCACTATTTGAAAACCCGGTTCCTCGTGATATGATATTTTGGTGTGTCCACCACGTGTTTTCTCGGTGCTGAGACGTGTGCTTGAAACCCGATTCGAGGAGTGGATGATCCGTTTGCGGGTTCGTGGTGGACCCGGTATGGTTCCCCTCGGCGAGATGATCGATGGACTTTGCCGATTGAGCCTGGAGGTGGGCGAGTACCTACCGGTGATTGGTTGGACCTGGTGGTTATCCGGAGGATACCGACCAGAGTCGAGAGATGGATGCGGGATGATCCGTACTGCCGGGGCCTAGGGCCGATACCGCAGACGGAGCCCGTGGGCTGATCCGGACCTACGGAGCCCGATGTATGAGGATTTTCGTGTCGATGCTGGACACGAGTATTTATGATATTTTGGTTGCCGATGTTGGGCATTCATGATTCTCAGAGTTTTACAGGATTGGAGGGCCGAGGAGAGTGCCGGCGCCTGAGCTTATTTGGGATTTGGGTGCAGCTTGGGCACCGATTATTTTTCCACGATTGATATTTCGTGTAGATGTTGTTTGTCCCATGCTCAGCAGTGATTATCATGTATCTCATCCTGCAGTTATTTTATCTGACAGAGCATTTGCATGATTATTGCATTTACTGCTTGTCGCATATAGATTTACCTGCTAGCATATGATAGCGTAGTGCAGCACGTGCATGCTCGTGATTACCTTTATATGTTATATCTATTCACGAGTTGGCAACTCACCCCCGTTGTGCCACAGTATTTGCAGGTTGCCTCTTAGAGTAGTCGCGGCAGGCTGCCATTTTGCATCTTTTGGCTTCAGATACCACTACAGTTGGAGCGAGAGCTATTTTGCTATTTAGGTGGGTTGTGGTATCTGGTTACTTTTATTGTACACACTTTTGTATCTAGTATTCTCCATCTACCATATATGTACTTGACTTAGAGACAGTGTGAGGATGATGATGTATTTTTTTTTTTGTATTCTGGTGTCGAGCTCGTGGGAGCCGACTTTTTATTTGCAGTTATTATTCTGGGGTGTTACTTATTGCTCATTCTTCGCTACAACGTCGTATATTACTCATGTGGTGATGGTTTCCACCGTTGGGCATGATTGCTCCCGGTTGGGGATGCTTTGTTCATTATATCTCATTTTCACTTATATCCTGTTTTTACCCGATTTTCGGGTTACTTTTACAAGGGAAATGCTGCCAAAATTATTATAAGGATAATGTAACTTTTAAAAGAACCTCATTGAACCAATTAAGGTTTTCTAAATGTTTTTAATTAAATGTTTTCAACACTCACTACTTTTAAATGGTTTTGATTTCTGGGTTCGGCTTACTTAGTCGCGTTACGCCTGTATACGTTGTGTGGTTAAGTGCCGGTCACGAGTCGAAAGATTCGGGTCGTGACATGTGGCTAGGATGCTGACAGTTAGCACACAAGGTTAGAGAAATTTGATTGACCGGTTGTTAGTTATATGTATGCCCTAGAGGCCATTGCTATACATAGGATGTATATTGTAGTGGATGCTGGGACATATATAGGGAGGACTTTCTTGCTCGACATGATAGTATGGTATCTGGTTGATCTTTACCTTAACGTGTTCACTGATTGTCTCTCTGTTACATGTTGGTAAAGCCCTTAGGATGTGTACTTGACTACCTGGACTATGATGCAGATCATACTAGTGGGGACAAATAGTCTATAAGTACATCCTTCAACGTCCCTAGTCGTGGGTGTATCGAGACGGGGCATCGATATACCAGAGTGGACTAGCGTATACCTTCTCGATCCATACAGATGGGCGATGGATGATCCCATATCCATTGGTGTTTGACATCAGAGATGATATACGGGTGCTCAGTGAAGACTGGGTACACTGGACGGACTCGCCGAGAACTCCCAGATGGTATTATACCTTACGTCAGATGGCAGTTCTCTGGTGACACTGGTACAGAGTAGTCTGTTGACCCGAGATCGTCATAGAGTCTTGTGTGGTTCCCACTGTGCTTTGATTTCCACCTTACCACGTCCAAGAGGGCGTGCAAAAAGGTGGTTTTTGGGTACAGTCCCGAATCATATGGAGGCAATGAGCGATAGGAGGGGATTCGTCTCTCCCGGTATAGGGAGTTGATGTTGCGCTGTGTTCGATTGGCTATAACCGGAAATCCCTGGCCAGGGTTGCTGAGATTTACTGGTAAGTGTTACCAGTAGTTTCTCGAATTGTTATAGACCTCATATCGACCTGACTTATCAAGCTATTGGGGTCTGACGTTTACCACCCCTAGGCGAGATATGCGACATATCAAACGATCAGACCGGACTGTACGGTAAGTGTTACTGGTTGAATTCACAGGAGTGTGAGCGGGCTTGCTCGTCGATCTTCTGATCGCTCAATACCCGGGTGGCCGTTACGTTTAGCAGACCGCTTGCGGCTTGTGGATGTTTGATATGATCATCATCCGCTGCCGGCGTATTGACGAGTCTTTAGAGTCCTACACAGAGGTTTCCTGGCTCAAGCGAAACGAAATAGGAGCGCATATGAGATATGTGCGGGACCGAGAATGATACCAGTATGTGATACTGTATTCGATTCTCGCGATTTGTGACATTGATCGGTTATATGCGATATAGCCGGGTTATCGGATCAAGTGTTGATTCGATAAGTTGTTACTGTTGATACTAGTCGGTTATATGCGATATGACCGGATCATTAAATTAAGTGTTGATTTAATGATTTAATGTATAATTATATATTTGATATATTAATTTGCATTAACTAGTATCGGTTCATTTTAAATGGATTTTCTCACTCGGATGTGCACATTGTATATGTGATATACTTTTGTGCACTTGGATGTATCATGTTTGATGATACATGTTTACTTGAGCTTGTGTAAAGAATAAACCATGGTTTTATGAATGGTTAGGGTTTTGATTTCTTATTCATTTATTCTTTTGGGAAATGAAAGGATAATGAACAAAATGGTTTCTTCTTTATTTCTTTCTTGAAGCTTCATGAAGACTTTGACCAAGTGACCATTTTGTCTCATGCTTAACCCTAACCATTCCACTTAACCATGATTCATTCTCTACACTTGACCATGGTTTGATTATGATAAGTATTCATTTTTCTTTTCAATTTAAATTAACTTATCATATTCATTCTTTCTTCTTCTTTTTCATCATCACATGAAGAAAGCTTGCTACTACAATGGCAACTTGAGAAAACAAGTGAGAAATCCAATTCTAAAGTGAACCCACTTCCTATTTCTTCATCCTCTACCTCTTGCCAAGTAGTATAGAGTGTTTTCTTCATAAGTTTTTTGATTTGGTGAAGTGGGAGCTTGATCTAGTGATGCCTCGACGTAGATCATCTTCGGCATCGACATCGACGACCTAGCCCGCCCTTTTCTCCGACGAAGCCGACGCTAGAGTCCGGGATCCGATTTGGACAGCGGAGGGACTTCATCATGGAGCTATGGAGGTGGAGAACCGGATCTACAAAGGTTGTATTTCCGTTCCTTTAGTTAAGATGTTAACTATTCGCATGTTTCGCCTAAAATTCTAGTTAACGATCAGTATTAGGGTTTCTCGGCACTTGTAAAATTTGAAATTGGTATGGTTGATGCCTTGTGAGACCTTATTAGTGTGCTTAGGAACCCTACAGTGGTATCAGAGACTAGCTAGAGCCTTAGGCGATGCGTAGACGAAGTTTAAAACCCGATCGACCCGAAACACTAACCCGTATTTGCTCTCTGGACTTTTTTGAAAAAATGGGATTTTTCCAGATTAAAAATTGCTAAAAAATTCAGAAGGGAAATATAAGAATTACGGTGCAAAAATTTTCCATTGATTCATCAATAGTGCGGCGGAACCGTGGCACAAGCATGGTTTGTGCGGCGGTTCCGCGGCAAATTTGTCACATTATTTTATATTTTTTGCACAGTAATTTATATTTTTAGGTTCTGGATTTTCTGGGAATTTTTAAAATTTATTCATGAGTTGAATTTTCTGGGGCGTATTGGGAGTTCGTCGATTCAATCGGATTATCAGACTTTGTCTATGTGGCTTTCCAGATATGTTAGAATATGTTAAAAGGTTCGACCGGATATAAATACCCACCTTTTCCCCTGTCGTGAAATTTCCAAGTGTTGGATCTTTCCGTGGTTTAATAACGTTCTAAGTAGTGCAAGTAACGCGACGGTCCCTCTAGAAGACAACAAACCTTAACTCGATTATGTGACCGTCTTGAACTGCCCTTTGAACCTTCGGGTTTGGGGCAGTACGGCGTGCCACATGTGAGGCGTTGGATTGACCCTTCTACGGCTGGACCGTTGGTACTGAGGCACGAACTGAATGTTTATAGACTTATTTCATGTGTTGACCTGTATCGGGAAAACTTGGGTGTTCGAATGTTTGATCGGAAAGTTTAACATTTTCTATTTATCTGGAATGGGATACAATAATTGGAATTCACAAGTAGTTATGAGATAACTGAATGAATGTTATAAACATAGCAGTTTAGTCTCACTTGATCGGTTGCCACGGAATTTTGATGTGATCAAAAGTCCGTCGCAATCACGTAGTGTACGCGGATACTCGCCGGGTAAACTTAATAGACAGCCTCGCCCCATAGCCCCGACCAAGTGACTGTAGGAGAACCCCGTCGCCGAAAGCATCCTTCCGGGTGCTCGCGGTAGCGGTGTTCCGCCTTGGTACACTTTGTCGACGGTATCGGGGGTGCGGCCGCCTACTAAAGTTTGCGACGAGCATTCGATCAGGATGTCGGGAATCCTGTTGAATTGCCCGACTTGATATTGAAAAGTGTTTTCGATTTTGAGACTAAAATGCGGGGTTTATAATTGTTAGGCATGTGATGTCTAAGGAATTCATTTGATTAGGCATGCGATGTCTATGCAGATTGCGGATTCCAACTGTTGTAGTTTTACACTTTCTTTTCTGTGACCGTAAGTGTAATATGTGATATCGCCGGTTTCATTGCTATATGTCAACGATAATTGGGATGGGCATATTTACTTACGTTGATGACATGTGATATTATGTGTTGCTGGATATGTTATATTGGATCGTCGTGTTTGAATAGCCGGGGGTTTTTATGTGAGATGAGTGTTTTTCATTTTCATTCATGTAAAAACATGTATGTAATATTCTTTTTTTAGGGGCACTTCCAGGTTGCGGAAGATGTCACCCTTTGTATATTGTTTTCTTTTCCGCACTAGGATAGACCCAAGGAGGAGGGCACAAGTAACCGGGTTCTAGGGTCCAGTGGGAGACCAACTCGAGGAGTCGAGTTCGGGTCTCCTAACTCTAGAATTGGTAGGGTTGCTTGCCGCTCTCGTAGGGGTCTAGGGGTGTGGGTTTGGCTATTCATCACGACCGTGGAAGCCGTGTTTTAAACTGGCTCGTATTGAAAACACAGACGTCCTAGTATATCCAATATTTCATATGTTTCTTCTGCTGCGATATCTGTGATGTGATCATGTGATATGTTCTGTGATTGATACAGTATATAGTATATATGATATATTATATAGACGTTACTTATGTTTTACACCCGCGCTAACCCTGCCCCGCTCTGCCGTTAGTTACCTAACCTAACGGTGCACGAGGGGACATCGAGGCGAACGCGGATGGCATAAGTGTACGTCGTATTTATCTGTGATGTTTAGGTAACTTAAATGATGGGACTTTATTAATATGATTAATGAAATAAAAAGAAACCTAAGATGTTGTAGAATCGAATTTCAAAAATAAAACAGGTAGCTACAGTTCTTGCTTTGCACAGCGGTATATGTGATATATCCTGCACCTTATTCGATGAGGAAAGGACCGAGATCCCTTCACCGGGAGTGACTCCTTTAGCAATAACTGGCAGATGCTACACACTCGGTTTGTCTTTTGATTGCTTTTAAGAGTTTTTGCTTTGCACAGTGATATATATGATATATCCCGCACCTTATTCGATGAGGAAAGGACCGACGATCCCTTCACCGGGAGTGACTCCTTTAGCAAAACTAGAAAAGCCTCAAAAGCACTCCATTTTTAAAATCATTTGATTCTACAACGATATCAAGTTCATTACGCAATAGGTTTTCAGAAAAACCTGTCGTAGCCCTCCGTCATTTCAGATAAGTACTAGTTAGTATTCGTGCTACGTTTGTTGACTTTGTTAAGGCGTAGTGTGCGGTAGCTAATTAGTGCTTATCTGCATAAGCATATGATGCGATTGGATTAGGGTAGTCGTGCGACTTTATTGACTATGTTAAGGGTCGTGCGGGTGGTTTAATTCAATTGGGAAATGACGGGTTGAACTTGACTAGCACTTATGATTTGTTGACTATGTTAAGGTCATATAGCTGCTAGGGGCAAAATATTATCGGGAATTTCAAGTGTTGAAATTTGCAATGAGATTGCATACCTTCTATGAGATAGTTGGATCCCGATACCCACTGCGAGTAATTGTTACTCCTAGGAGAGTTTTTCACATTCCAATTAGCCGATCAAGTAGGTGTCTAGAAAGGTGTTAACGAGGTTACGCCTCTGGGAAAACGAGGTTTACATTAATTAGGTTCGTGCGGAAGCACGGGGGACCTCCCTTAAAGTACCAACACTGGCCTGGCTGAAAGATTGGCGAACTTGTAGCGTGTAATTAATCCCGGCTAGTCTTTCCTTTTAGAGTTTGAAGGAAGATTTGATAAAAACAGTGGGAGCCATCCTGATTAGATAAAATAATAACCAATCTATTCTTGCAAGAGCATACGCTGAGTGTTTTCTTCTCTCTCTCTCCAGGTAGTGACCATATCACGCCTTAATCAAGATAATAATACGGATTATTGACCGAACCCGTTTGTTATACTGAGCTGGGGAACGTTGGACCCGCTCCAACTTATAATTGTTATAAGACAGAGCAGGAAATTGGGGATTACCAGAATTCCCGTGCCGCCCAAACAAAGCAAGTGCATGCTGTTGCATCATCTTCGGGTGTGTTCATTACAAAGAACTGTTTCTCAAATGTCCTCTACGTCCTGGGTATATGATACCGGATCAGGATCCCATGATATGTAATCTGTTACATAGGGCTACAGATAGGTAGAGAATTGAGAACGGGTGATAAGTTTCATGAGGCAGAAAACGGGGCAAGTGTTGCAGCCAAGTCTGTTCGTCACTGTCACCCTGTATTCCAAATACATTGATTCTGAACGAATGTTATTAAATACCGAACCTGATATACAAAATCATATCTATCTCTTTATTAGTAAAAAAATGATAAAATTTTGTATAGATGGATAATGTTTTGAACATTTCTTATATCAAAAGTTGATCGGTTCAGGCACGTTATCTAAAAGCATTAATGTTCTAAATCAAACTACTGTTCTTTAGTATACGGAACACATACAAGAGGAAGAGTTCAGGAATGAACGAATCCTACTTGAGGCATTGTAGACTAGGTCATATCAATGCGACCCGACTAGCTGAAGTTACATGTAGATGCATATTTAAATCAGTTTGAATTTACATCTTGTTAAACTTGCCAGTCATGTCACAGAGATAATATGACCATAGCTCTGTTTACTGGAAACAGAGAAAGAGTTAGTGAACTCTTGGGATTGATACATGTTGATGTATGTAAAGGCCCCTGTCTACAAATGCCAAGACCGGTTCTTTGTACTTCATTAAATTCTCTGATGATCTCTTTTGATTTAGACGTATGTTCCTGTTGAAACACAAGTCCGAACCTTTTGAGATATTCACAGAATATAAGTTAGAAGTAGAGAACCAAAATACGGGTATAAGTATTATGTCCTTTGATGAGATCAAGGAGGAGAATACTTGAGCACGAAATTCTTGGACTTTTCTAAAGGAGAATGAGATTCTCTCTCAGCATTACTCCTCCGTATACACCATAGCACGATGGTATATCGGGGCGGAGCGATAGCACCCTATGTGATTAGGTGTGCTCTATGATGAGTACTACTGAGTTACCTATTTCCTTTTTGGGAGTTATGCACTTGAGAAGCTGCATATCTATTGAATAGGGTTCAAATCAAATCCGTTGCCTACCACTTCATATTTGATATGATAAGGGAAGAGCCCATCTCTTAAGTTGGTTAAGATTTGGGGTTGTCCGGGTTATGTCTAAAAGCAAAATCCGAACAAGCTCAAGGCAAGGTCTGTTATGTAGAACTGGAAATGTTCCAGCTATACAAATTGCAGCTGATGATTTGATAGAACCAAAGGATTCAGTAGATTCCAACGAACCTCAGCCTCTCCGCCGATCTAGTAGGGTTCCTCACCCACCTGAGAGATACTTCTGTTTCTCTATGACAGTGGGAACGAGAATTGCATCATGAGATGATGACCCAACTAGTTTCGACCTGGCCATCAGGAGTGAAACTCTGTAAGAATGGCTGGATGCTTAGTGATCTGAGATGGAATCCTTATACACCAACAAAGTATGGACTTTGGTTGCTATATCTGAAGGGTTAAATTCCCATCAGGAGCAAGTATATCTTGAGAAGATTACTTGGTGTACTTGGAAAGGTTGAGACTTTCAAAGCTGGACTTATTAAAGGTTTTCGTCATCGACCAGGCGTGGATAATGATGAAACCTTTTCCAGTACCTATGCTTAAGTCCATCCAGATACTACTTGCCACGGCTACATACCATGACTATGATATCTGGCGGTTGGGTGTCATGACTGCTTTTCTAAATGATATTTTAGAACAGTGCGTCTATAAGTACACAGCCAGAGGGCCTCGTAGACAGTGGAAGCAGCGGAAATGTGTGCAAGATGCTTTATAGGATAAAGCAGGCATCGCGGAGTTGGAACATCTGTTTTGATGGATTAGTCAAAGAAGTTGACATCATCAAAATGGTAGATGAACCTTGTATAAACAAAAAGGTAGTAGGGAGTATGGTGACGATCCTCGTAGAGTACATGGATGATATACTCTTAATAGGGAAGGAGTTTCCTATGCTACGCTCGGTCAATCTTCGCTTATCACAATGATTCTCCAATATAGGATCAAAATGATACCTCCTAAATCCTGGATTTTGGATCTATGAGATAGATCTAATTGGATATTAGGATACTCACTAGTTGTAGTGAGATGGTATCAGTTGATCCTGAGGAGAATCACTGGAAGGGTTCCAGGGTGATAAGGACGACTGAAAGTCAGTCGCAGGCATTGTCTTTACCCTCAGTAAAGGTACGGTATGTTGGAAGAGTTCCAAGCTAGATACCGTGGCATACTAGACGATTAAGGCTGAATACATCGCTACTTAAGATGCTACCCAAAGAGGCTGTCTGGGTGTATATATGTTCATGAGATGAACTTAGTTCCTCCCATTGTGTGACAATGGAGTTGTGGCTTATGCCGAGGAACGTTCGTCCCATCAGTGATCCAGACATATTCTAAGGCAGTATCACCTGATCATGGAGATAGTTGATCTCCAGGGTGATTGAGGTTAGGAGAGTAGACTCAGAGGACAACACGGCGGATCCACTCACAAAGGCCTTTTCCCAGAGAGAGACTTTTATGGGATGGTTGAGTATGAGATACTGCAACCACTGCTACCAGATGGCCCTAGTGCAAGTGGGAGATTGTTAGTTATATGTATGCCCTAGAGGCCATTGCTATACATAGGATGTATATTGTAGTGGATGTTGGGACATATATAGGGAGGACTTTCTTGCTCGACATGATAGTATGCTATCTGGTTGATCTTTACCTTAACGTGTTCACTGATTGTCTCTCTGTTATATGTTGGTAAAGCCCTTATGATGTGTACTTGACTACCTAGACTATGATGCAGATCATACTAGTGGGGACAGATAGTCTATAAGTACATCTTTCAAAGTCCCTAGTCGTGGGTGTATCGAGACGGGGCATCGATATACCAGAGTAGCCTAGCGTATACCTTCTCGACCCATACAGATGGGCGATGGATAATCCCATATCCATTGGTGTTTGACATCAGAGATGATATACGGGTGCTCAGTGAAGACTGGGTACACTGGACGGACTCGCCGAGAACTCCCAGATGGTATTATACCTTACGTTAGATGGCAGTTCTTTGGTGACACTGGTACAGAGTAGTCTGTTGACCCGAGATCGTCATAGAGTCTTGTGTGGTTCCCACTGTGCTTTGATTTCCACCTTACCACGTCCAAGAGGGCATGCAAAACGGTGTTTTTTGGGTACAGTCCTGAATCACATGGAGGCAATGAGCGATAGGAGGGGATTCGTCTCTCCCGGTATAGGGAGTTGATGTTGCGCTGTATTCGATTGGCTATAACCGGAAATCCCTGGCCAGGGTTGCTGAGATTTACTGGTAAGTGTTACCAGTAGTTTCTCGAATTGTTATAGACCTCATATCGACACGACTTATCAAGCTATTGGGGTCTGACGTTTACCACCCCTAGGCGAGATATGCGATATATCAGACGATCAGACCGGACTGTACGGTAAGTGTTACTGGTTGGATTCACAGGAGTGTGAGCGGGCTTGCTCGTCGATCTTCTGATCGCTCAATACCCGGGTGGCCGTTACGTTTAGCAGACCGCTTGCGGCTTGTGGATGTTTGATATGATCATCATCCGCTGCCGGCGTATTGACGAGTCTTTAGAGTCCTACATAGAGCTTTTCTGGCTCAAGCGAAACGAAATAGGAGCGCATATAAGATATGTGCGGGACCGAGAATGATACCAGTATGTGATACTGTATTCGATTCTCACGATTTGTGACATTGATCGGTATATGCGATATAACCGGGTTATCGGATCAAGTGTTGATTCGATAAGTTGTTACTGTTGATACTAGTCGGTTATATGCGATATGACCGGATCATAAAATCAAGTGTTGATTTAATGATTTAATGTATAATTATATATTTGATATATTACTTTGCATTAACTAGTATCGGTTCACTTTAAATGGATTTTCTCACTCGGATGTGCACATTGTATATGTGATATACTTTTGTGCACTTGGATGTATCATGTTTGATGATACATGTTTACTTGAGCTTGTGTAAAGAATAAACCATGGTTTTATGAATGGTTAGGGTTTTGATTTCTTATTCATTTATTCTTTTGGGAAATGAAAGGATAATGAACAAAATGGTTTCTTCTTTATTTCTTTCTTGAAGCTTCATGAAGACTTTGACCAAGTGACCATTTTGTCTCATGCTTAACCCTAACCATTCCACTTAACCATGATTCATTCTCTACATTTGACCATGGTTTGATTATGATAAGTATTCATTTTTACTAAGTGTAAAGATTGGCTAAGTGTAAAGATTAAACCATGGTTGTGTAATGGTTAGGGTTTTGTTTTTACTTATTCATTTATTTATTTATCTATTCTTTTTAAGAAATGTATTAAAGAAAAGCAAAATGGTTTCTTGCTTTGTTTTTCTTTCATGAAGCTTGTTGAAGCTTCATGAAGCTTTGACCAAGTGACCATTTTGTCTTCTTCTTTTAACCCTAACCATTCACATAACCTTAGTTAATTCTCTACACTTGACCATGGTTAATTATATGATAAGTATTATTTTCTTTTCACTTATCATATGGATTATCTTTATCTTCTTCTTCTTCTACTTCACATGAAGAAAGCTTGCCTCATCAATGGCAAGTGAAGAAATCAAGTGAGAAATCCAATTCTAAAGTGAACCCACTTCCTATTTCTTCATCCTCTACCTCTTGCCAAGTAGTATAGGGTGTTTTCTTCACAAGTTTTATGATTTGGTGAAGTGGGAGCTTGATCTAGTGATGCCTCGACGTAGATCATCTTCGGCATCGACATCGACGACCTAGCCCGCCCTTTTCTCCGACGAAGCCGACGCTAGAGTCCGGGATCCGATTTGGACAGCGGAGGGACTTCATCATGGAGCTATGGAGGTGGAGAACCGGATCTACAAAGGTTGCATTTCCGTTCCTTTAGTTAAGTTGTTAACTATTCGCATGTTTCGCCTAAAATTCTAGTTAACGATCCGTATTAGGGTTTGTCGGCACTTGTAAAATTTGAAATTGGCATGGTTGATGCATTGTGAGACCTCATTAGTGTGCCTAGGAACCCTACACCGGTAGCGGTGAATTTTTGCCCTCTAAAGCTTCCATTCACCGTACTAGAGCGGCAATTTTTGCTTTGGCAGCTATAGAGGTGTCAACTATGTGTGCACCGCTCCTAGTCACAGATGGTTTCTCACTCACGCTCTCCCACTGAATGGTCTTGTCAGCCAGTTCTTCCAAAAATTTCCATGCGTCCTTAGCACCATAGCTCAGAAATTTGCACTGACAAATGGACTCTAACATCATGCGCAAACTGGAGTATAAACCTTCATTGACAATCTGATATAACCTCCATTGTTCTAACCGATGATGGGGACATTTGATTAAGATATCTTTGAATCTTTCTAAGCATTTCCAAATAATTTCACCCTCTTGTTGTTTAAAATTGTGGATTTCATTCTGAATTCGCACGGTTTTATGAATAGGGTAAAATTTCTTTAGAAAAACTTTCACAAAGTCATCCCATGTCATGATTGATCGAGCTGGCAAACTGTTTAACCAACTTTTCGCATTGTCTTTAAGCGCAAAAGGAATGAATTTGAGCTTAACGACATCCTCACCCACTCCGTGAATTTTTACCATAGCACACATTCCTTCAAATTCACTGATTAGAAGGTAACCATCCTCGGACTCAAGTCTGTGAAATTTTGGGAGTAATGGTATGAATTGCAGCTTGATTTGATAGTTGTTTGCCGCAATGGTGGGCAACACTATGCATGAAGGTAAGGATGAACGGTGTGGGTATCATCTATCCTGTAACGCCGCCTCCTGTTGCTCCACAATCATTTGTTCCGTCATCGTCGGTGGTGTAGGAGAAGAAGGTGAGGGTGAAAGAAGTATATGATCGGACGGCTCCGATGAAGCAGAAGGTAAGAAGGTCTCGGAAGGTTTTGAGGAATCAGAAGGTGTAGAAGAGTTGGAAGATACAATCACAAACCGGACCAATCGAGATTGTGAATCTCTAGTCCAAGTTGACATGCACTATCCAGAAGTGGTAGGGAAAGACTGAGGAAATGGAGGAAAAATTGTTGTTAACTAAAATATTCACAACAACAAATATCACACAAAAAGGTATGAAAAGAACACAAACAAGACACACTGTACACACCTAAACAGTCTAAGGTTACCTAGGTCAACTAGACTTGCTCAAAAAAACTTTCTTTGTGAAGTAAAAATGTATCGCGAAACGGGTCCAAGATAGACTGATCGAGAAGCCAGGTAAGCGAAGAGAAGAAGGGAGATTGTCCCTCGCTTTCGCGAGGCTTCTTAATTAGAATAACCTTCTTTCTTTAGGCGGTTGCACTTTTTGCGCTTTCCTAGACACTTCTTGAGCAATGTATCAATGGGCGGTGTTCGAAATATACTCAACTTTCCCTATTGAGCGCGAAGTCCTTAGAGGCTAAAAGTCTAATTTCTTTTAATATTAATGAGAGTGTGAAAAGTGCTCGTTCTTTGTGGTTTGTGGGCCACGGAGAAGGGTGATGAAATCCCTTACCATATCTTGTTGGGGTTCTTTTGCCCTTAAGTCCATATTAAAGGTATGCAATGCGCAATTCAATGAAAAAGTTGTTCAACACATCAAGCAATCTTTTTATTTTTTATATTTAAAAGCGGCGCTGCAAAAAATACGGGTTAGTACCTTTTGTTGGAGATAGTGCCCTCAGAGTCAATTATTAGGTCACAGGTACGTGATTGTAATGATTGAGGGAGGACCTATCCCGGTAGGACAGTCTTACTCGAGATGATAGTATGCTATCTGGTTTACCTTTATCATCGTGTACTGCTTTAGGTGACCTGACACGTCGCTATTACACGTTGATAGAGCCCCTAGGATTCTTGCTTGACCACCAGCAGTATGAGGGCGATCATATAAGTGGGAGCTGAGGGTCTATAAGCTTATCCTTAAAAGGTCCCTAGTCGTGGGAGTTTCGAGACCGGGCATCGATACTCCATTAGTAGACTAGTGTATACAGTCGAGACCCCGACGAGGGGCGGTGGCCGGTCTCACAAGCCACTGGTGTCAGTTGGATCACCTAAGATGTATACAGGTGCTCATTGGGTTATGAGTACACCGGACAGGACTCGCCGGGAACATGCTAGTTGGTCATATACCAGACGTCAGATGGCAGTTCCCTGGTGACATGTGTGCAGGTTAGTTCATCGACCTGGGGATCGTCATTTGTCTCGTGTGAGTTCCCACTGTACTTTGATTACTACCCTACCACGGCTCAAAGGAGTCGTGCAAACAGGTTTTAGTTGGGTACAGTCCCGAGCCACATGGAGGCAGTGAGCGTATCCTCAGGGGTTCGTCTCTCCCGGTATTGGGGGTGAGGTCGTGCTGTGTCTAGGAGAGCCATTACACAAAGTCCTTGGCCAAGGCAAGGAGATTTACTGGTAGGTATTCCAGTAGTATCTCAGGGTGTTCTGGGCTACACTCCGACACGACTTGTACCGCTTTTGGGGGTCTGACTTTTACCAACCCCCTAGGCCCGCCATGCGATACTCATAGACGAACGGACCGGACTGTACGGATATTGTCACTGACAGGCTCAGTAAGGTGTCAGGATGAGTTCGCTCATCGACGTCCTTTTTAGTCAATACCTGGTAGCCCGTTACGTATTGGCTTATACCTCTGACGTGCTAGTGGTTAAATCCACAACCGAGGTGTTGATGAGTCTTTTGAGTCCCCCACATTCAGTTACTCAGCTTTCGGGCGAAAGGTTGTAGAGGCCGTATGGAGATATGGCAAGGTCCGATCAGATACGTGCGGTATTGCACGGATCAGGATCGGACAGTTTGTACTATAGGCCGTATGGTTATATGGCAGGGTTCGATCAGATACGTGCGGTATTGCACGGATTAGGATCGAACAGATATTACTAGCCGGCTTTGGTTTAAGCCGGATCCTAGTATAGTACAGTGTAGATTTTGTCTCATTGCATTTGTATTTCGGTCGAAATACAGATGCGGGTGTGTATGCACAGTATCGGAGTTTTCCTGTAATTTATTACGGGATCTGTTTTCTGGAGTTGCCAGTTTGCTTTCCGTTTCGGCCAATTTCCATTGTTCCGTTCATTGGCCGAAGATTGGTGGAGGACGGCTTATTTGCATTGTTGCAAATAAGCATTTGTGGAGGGGGTCTTTGCATATTATCATGTCATGATACTTGTCCCATCCATTGACTTGACTTTTTGCTTCATGGTTGTGTCGTGATGGCTTGACCCTTGTTATGTGGTGATGGTTGCTTTGGAGTGTTATTTTCTTTGTGGTGATCATTTGTTTCTCCATCATTACTCTTTTTCCACCCACCCCCTTGTTTGTTCTCTCTCTCTCTCCAATCACACATGAAAGGGGGGGGGCCGGCCACTTTTTGGGTGATGAGAAAATTGCTTCTCTTTTGAGTGGAGAAAAATATGATACATTCATTCTTTAGTATGCTACATTTTTCCTCACCTCTCTCCAAGCTCTCTTTTCCTTCACCAATGGCAATTCCACAATCCCCAAAAATGAGACATGGTTCTTCACACATTCTACAGCGAATCTTGGGCACGTCGAGTAGCCGGCTTCGTGCCCGAGTTGCCTCGGCATTGAGGTGGGAGCCCGTAAACGATGTAGGCAACGTGGTGTATTTCCGGCGACGAGGAGGAGACGGACGGAGATCCCGCGAGGAGATCGGATTGGAGATGAAGACCGGAGGACTTGGATCGTCGGTATATCTCTTTCCCATCTTCTAGTTAGCTTAGACTTGTTAATGGTAACGATCCGGGTGTTATAGTGCGCGGTGGTGCCGGTTTGCTAAGTCCGCAAAATTAAAGTTTTTCACCGCTTCCGCATTCCGGCGTCGGATTGACGGCCGGGGCGCCGCCGTGCACTTAAAGTGGTATCAGAGCCTCGCCATTAACTTAGTCTAGCTTTGTGTAATGTGTTTGCATTTCCGATCGATCAAAAAGTTCCAAAACTGCATTTTAGTTCGCATCAGTTTCTGTTGAAAATTTTTGGTCTCGAAAAATTTTTCAGGTTATAAAATATTGATGTCCTGGAAAATCTAAGAGTTCTGTAAAAATTTGACGAAGTAACTCCACAGTTGGAGCGCGGAACCGCCGCGAAAGCCCCATTTGTGCGGCCCTTCCGCCGCGTACTATTCACATCACTTCACCATTTTTTTACAGAGGCCTTCTGGGCTTAAAATATGGGCTTTGGAATATTAAAGTTGGGCCAATTGTTTCTGTGAGTGCTACAGTTTTCTTTGGGGCCCACTTGTTAATTGTTTGATCAATCGGAAATTTTTTAAACACATTTTTCACAGTATTTACATTATATCTGCGACCGTGAATGTCACTCGATCGGTAAATCCGGTCTAACTGCTATAGCCCGGTTAGACGGATTTGCGAACGTGACTTTCACGTTGATGTTCTATGTATTTGCTGTGATGTTGCGGATCGGTCGTGGGGATAGCCTGGATGCAATGCTAGTACCGTTTTTGTTGTATTATGTATATTTGTTATTGCGGGGCGAGCGTCCGACATGTGGACTGCCGTCACTGCCTGATTGTATTATTATTTTGGGGCACGACCTGGTTGCGGTCGATGTACCCGGTGTATGTATATTTTACTTTCTGTACTAGGATTGCCCCGCGGAGGGGTGCACGGATAGCCGGGTTCTAGAGGGCAACAAGCCCGCATCTCATGGCATTGAGACGGAAGGGGCTTCACTCTAGAATTGGCGGGCTATTCGCCGCACTCGTAGGGGGTACAGGTTGACCCAGGAGGGGTGCCCAAGTTGCCGGATTCCGTGAAGTGCTGGGTGGTCCATTCACGGCGCTGAAGGGGGCTGCCTCGCTTCAGGTTTTGGCGGGTGACTTGCCGCGCCCGTAGGGGTCTAGGATTTCATTGCACAGGCTATCTACACGACCAGGGGAACGTCGGGTTTCAGCGGCTCTGTGAAACCCGGGGATCCCAGATATCTGTATTGTTTCTGTGATGCTGTTCATTCTCTGTGATGTTGCATTTTATTCACGCCTTGAGCGAAATACTATATATTGGTATATATATTAGTAGATGTTGTATATGTTTTTCATCCGCGCTAGTCCAGTCCCCGCTCTGCCGTTAGTTAGCTAACCTAACGGGTGATGACGGGACCCAGTGGCGAATGCGGATGGCATATACGTACGTCAGTATATTTTCGTTCCTTTTGGTGTGATCAATTGATGGGACTGCATTGATTCGGATCAATGCAAAGTTAAAAACAAACCTAATCTGATGTTGTTGGAACACTTTTCAAAAAGCTGTTATTGCAAGGACGTTCACTTTTGTTTTGCATCGTGGTATTCATTTGGAATATCCTGCTCCTCAGTCGACGAGGCAAGGGCCGAGATCCCTTCACCGGGAGTGACCCCTTGGACAGAAGTTTGCGTCAGGGCATTAACTTCACTATAGCCGATTACTTTTGCTTTGCATCGCGGTATTCATTTGGAATATCCTGCACCCCATTCTACGGGGAAAGAGCCGAGATCCCTTCACCGGGAGTGACCTCTTTAGCAACGGTTTTCGTCACTATATTTTTAAAAAGCTATCCGTTCCTTCGACGATATCAAGTTCATTACGTTAAAGGTTTTCGCCAGAAACCATTCGTAGCCCTCCGTCATTTCAGTTAAACATTCGGTAGTATTCAAGCTATGTATTTTGACCTCACGCCAAGGCATAGTGATTGGTAGCTGCCGGGTATTTAGCTGTTGCATAGATAGATGCGTTGGTTTGGGACAGTCGTACTACTATTTTGGCCTACGTCAAGGGTATGTACGGGTGGGTTCAAATTAACCTGGATAATGACGGGTAGAACTTGACATGTGACTTATGATATTTTGACCTCACGCCAAGGTCATAAGAGCATGGGGCAGAAATCTCATCGGGAGTTTCAAAAGAACTGAAACTTGCCAGATATGCGCATACCTTCTGGAGTGTGATACCGTGAGCGGATTCCGTCACGTTGTCATGCGATGAGAGTTGGATCCCGATTCCCACTGATGAGTTAGTTTACTCCTCGGGTAACCCCGACTAATTCTTCTTTCAGGTTTGGAGGAGAATTTGAGGTACAGTGGGAGGATTCCAGATTAGATAAATTGGTAACCATTCTGATCTAGGATAGAGTGCACGCTGAGTGTTTCTTCTCTCTCTCTCTCTGGCAGCGACCATTGACCCGACCCTAAGACTTTGACTCAGTGACCAAGTTGACCGAACCTTCTTAACACTGGCTTTTGGATTGTCAGAGTTGCAGACCTCATTGCCACTCTTACTTTTACCCTTTTCTCCAGGACACCCCGTATTACTACGAACGTCCACTTCCATTGGACAAAACCATCGTATGGTTAGATACGAACTCGAAAGAATTTATTCGAGGATGGTTTCCGGTTCTGGAGAAAACGGATAGGATTATTCAGTTGTCTTTTCCTTTTACCCTCTCTCAGGTTACGAGTACTCCTTGGTTTAGGGGTAGTACACCTATTACGCAAATTGGATTGTCTTCTTCCAAACCTTAGGCTGGTGCCGACCGGTAGGGAATGAAGAAAACCAATTAGCATAACGATGGTGTGCAGAAGGTATTAAGTTCAGACAAAGCAAGGGATTAGTAAGAGGGCAAAGTAAATTGCAACAGATATTCACGACCAAACCAGGTATTTCTTCGCCAATCCTAAAATCACCTTTGTATTTCTCCAGGACACTCCGTATCACTACGAAGATCCACAGTTTATTGGATATTCCATCGTATGGTTATATACGAACTCGAAAGGAACTTGTTCCAGTTCGGGGATGGATTCTGGTCCAGGAGAAATAGGAATAAAGTACATTCAGGTGTCTTTTATCTTCACCTTCTCTCGTGTTGCGAGTGTTCCTAGGATAGGGACAGTACACCCATTATGCTTATTGGATAGTCTTCTTCCAAACCATAGGCTGGTGCCGAACGGTAGGGAAGGAAGAAAACCATTTGGCCTAAAGGGGTGTGCAGAAGGTAATGACTAAAGACACATGAAGGGATTTGGAGAGGTGGCGAAGAACTATACGGTTACAGTCGTGAATCTGGAAGAGGCATTACTAGGAATACCAGGATACCCCATCGAAACATTTCGATGTTTCAGTTTCACTGTGTAATGTTAAAAGAAAACTGATTTCCCAATTAGACACTTACTCCAGGGTATGTATTTACCAGGTACGATTCTCACATCTGTATGGTTTTACAGATGATGAGTGGGAGTAAGTTATTGGGAATTGGGTGATTATCCTCATTATATCGGGATTCGTTGTAATCGGTGATATTTGAGGAAATCACCTGGGCTGTTTGCCGGTTGGCAAATATTTGGTTTTGAATATCCGCAGTTATGCACCAATTTCAAATTGATATATCTGTACGTCTATTTTCATAGAGTGAGATATACCTTTCTGAAATTATGTCTACGACATTTACCTATATCAGTGGATGGTTAGGTAAGGAGCATTAAACAGCGGTGTAATTCTTCTTAACCATAAGTACAGTTTTCAACCTACGACACACAGTGAATGAGTTATCAGACTCAAGGGACTTGTACAGAGTATTGTATGTTGTCCAGGGTCCATCAGGACTGAGGGGATGGTCCTCGTACTATATTCGGTTTACTTATGACTTCTCTAGTTTTTAGACAGGTGTTTCGTGGAAACACAGGGTCCGAATTTTGAGAAGTTATAGGTATTTGAATAGAGTAGAGAACCAGGTATAGCAAGTATCGGGATTCTTCAAAGAGATCGAAGATGTAGATACTTGTGTATGGTATTCAGTTGATAGTAATGATAAAGAGATCTTGCTTCTCTTTCAGGTTACTCATAATTGGAAGTATTCCTAAGTTGAGTAACGCTGATCGGCCTCCTTCCATTTAGTTGACATGCGCTGAGGACAGCTGCATGATTTGAATCTGGTTCAATTAAATCAGTGCCTCTGTTTCTATATTGGATATAGAACAGTTCATATCTTAACGATGTTAAGGTACGGGGAGTTGTCCGGTTTATGATTAAAACCAGACACTGGACAACTCAAGGCACGTTTCTGTAATGGCTGTTTGTGGGTTGACCCAGGCTATGACGCGGGTTGACTTTCTACCATCTGGAAGATCAATAGCAATATTGTTCTTGACTCGCCACTGTTTTAAATTAAAAATGGATTTTTTCAGGAAAACAGTAGTGGGAGTATGGTAGAACTGGAAGTGATTCCGGAACCATAAACGATTACTGAAGATTTGATAAGGAACCTAAAGATTCAATCTGGATTGACATTCCATTGGCCACTCCGCAGATAAGGTGGGTAACTTCAGGCACCCGAGAGGTACTACGGTAGCCTCAAGGACGGTGACAGGGAAGTTCTTGTTTTCCCACAATTGCCATTGCTGTTGATCCAGGTTACGAGACCCGGCGGGAGGATGAGTATAGCGTCGTTCTAAACCAGTTTTAGAAGTGTGCGTCTATATGACTCTGCCAGAGGGTTGTCGTAGTCAGTGGGAGCAGCGGAAACATTGGTGGACAGGTTGCTTATGTCTATTTATAGACTAGAGCAGATGTAGCGGAGATAGATCATCTATTTCTGACGTGACAGTCATGGGTTTGACTTCATCAGAATAGGGGATGGATCTGTTGAGAAGGTAGTAGGGTGTGATATCCTGGTATTTGGATGATATACACATAGTAGGAAAGGAAACTCCTATACTACAATCGGTTATACTTTGGTCGTCACACAGTTGTTTCTCCACAAAGGAAATGGATTTTATATCAGGCATACTGGTTACTAGATCTATGGTTTTAGATCTAGATTTGGGTGGTTTCCCAATCAGGGTACTTGACAGCATTCTAAGAGTATTTAGGATGGACGACTCCTGGCACGGTAGTGTACCTGCAGGTAATGGAGTCACCCTCTCCAAAGGTGTCTTACAGACTAAAGGGGAGAGGGACGGGCATGATTGGCAGATCACTTGCTCAGGCAATTGAGTCAATCGTGAGATGTCAAGTACCACACCAGATGTTGTTCTTGCACTAGATGCAATAAGTTGACATTAATCCAATCCTGGAGAAACAGTCGGAAGCAGTTTTAGAACATAAGTGGATGTTCTAGGGATATGATAACGACAGCCTCATTCAGGAGACGGTTATCATTCCAGGCTTCCAAGGTGACATGGACGACAAGGAGGTTGTCAGAGTTATAGTTTTCCCTCTGACGAGGGGCAGTATTTTGGACAGGTGATCCAAGGCAATACTGAGGGTGGCATGGCGCAGGATACTGATTAAGTTCAGTTGACGATACAGTCTAAGAAGTTTGGATTTGGAGTTCATTTATGAGCTATGTCCCATCAGACATCCAGACACATTCTAAGACAGGTATTGCTCATTTCGGGAGATGGGTTTCTCCGCGAACTTGAGATATAGAGAGACATAGAAAGAAACAACTAAGCGGATCCACTCACTGAGGCTATTCCTCGAACGCAATAGTTCCGCAAACGAGCTTTGTGAGACTGACTAGTAGAGGAGTTGGGTGTTCGGTATCACACGGGCTGTGAGTATGCGACATCGCAATAATTAGCCTTGAGTGCAAGTGGGAGATTGTTGGAGATAGTGCCCTCAGAGTCAATTATTAGGTCACAGGTACGTGATTGTAATGATTGAGGGAGGACCTATCCCGGTAGGACAGTCTTACTCGAGATGATAGTATGCTATCTGGTTTACCTTTATCATCGTGTACTGCTTTAGGTGACCTGACATGTCGCTATTACACATTGATAGAGCCCCTAGGATTCTTGCTTGACCACCAGCAGTATGAGGGCGATCATATAAGTGGGAGCTGAGGGTCTATAAGCTTATCCTTAAAAGGTCCCTAGTCGTGGGAGTTTCGAGACCGGGCATCGATACTCCATTAGTAGACTAGTGTATACAGTCGAGACCCCGACGAGGGGCGGTGGCCGGTCTCACAAGCCACTGGTGTCAGTTGGATCACCTAAGATGTATACAGGTGCTCATTGGGTTATGAGTACACCGGACAGGACTCGCCGGGAACATGCTAGTTGGTCATATACCAGACGTCAGATGGCAGTTCCCTGGTGACATGTGTGCAGGTTAGTTCATCGACCTGGGGATCGTCATTTGTCTCGTGTGAGTTCCCACTGTACTTTGATTACTACCCTACCACGGCTCAAAGGAGTCGTGCAAACAGGTTTTAGTTGGGTACAGTCCCGAGCCACATGGAGGCAGTGAGCGTATCCTCAGGGGTTCGTCTCTCCCGGTATTGGGGGTGAGGTCGTGCTGTGTCTAGGAGAGCCATTACACAAAGTCCTTGGCCAAGGCAAGGAGATTTACTGGTAGGTATTCCAGTAGTATCTCAGGGTGTTCTGGGCTACACTCCGACACGACTTGTACCGCTTTTGGGGGTCTGACTTTTACCAACCCCCTAGGCCCGCCATGCGATACTCATAGACGAACGGACCGAACTGTACGGATATTGTCACTGACAGGCTCAGTAAGGTGTCAGGATGAGTTCGCTCATCGACGTCCTTTTTAGTCAATACCTGGTAGCCCGTTACGTATTGGCTTATACCTCTGACGTGCTAGTTGTTAAATCCACAACCGAGGTGTTGATGAGTCTTTAGAGTCCCCCACATTCAGTTACTCAGCTTTCGGGCGAAAGGTTGTAGAGGCCGTATGGAGATATGGCAAGGTCCGATCAGATACGTGCGGTATTGCACGGATCAGGATCGGACAGTTTGTACTATAGGCCGTATGGTTATATGGCAGGGTTCGATCAGATACGTGCGGTATTGCACGGATCAGGATCGAACAGATATTACTAGCCGGCTTTGGTTTAAGCCGGATCCTAGTATAGTACAGTGTAGATTTTGTCTCATTGCATTTGTATTTCGGTCGAAATACAGATGCGGGTGTGTATACACAGTATCGGGGTTTTTCTGTAATTTATTACGGGATCTGTTTTCTGGAGTTGCCAGTTTGCTTTCCGTTTCGGCCAATTTCCATTGTTCCGTTCATTGGCCGAAGATTGGTGGAGGATGGCTTATTTGCATTGTTGCAAATAAGCATTTGTGGAGGGGGTCTTTGCATATTATCATGTCATGATACTTGTCCCATCCATTGACTTGACTTTTTGCTTCATGGTTGTGTCATGATGGCTTGACCCTTGTTATGTGGTGATGGTTGCTTTGGAGTGTTATTTTCTTTGTGGTGATCATTTGTTTCTCCATCATTACTCTTTTTCCACCCACCCCCTTGTTTGTTCTCTCTCTCTCTCCAATCACACATGAAAGGGGGGGGGCCGGCCACTTTTTGGGTGATGAGAAAATTGCTTCTCTTTTGAGTGGAGAAAAATATGATACATTCATTCTTTAGTATGCTACATTTTTCCTCACCTCTCTCCAAGCTCTCTTTTCCTTCACCAATGGCAATTCCACAATCCCCAAAAATGAGACATGGTTCTTCACACATTCTACAGCGAATCTTGGGCACGTCGAGTTGCCGGCTTCGTGCCCGAGTTGCCTCGGCATTGAGGTGGGAGCCCGTAAACGATGTAGGCAACGTGGTGCATTTCCGGCGACGAGGAGGAGACGGACGGAGATCCCGCGAGGAGATCGGATTGGAGATGAAGACCGGAGGACTTGGATCGTCGGTATATCTCTTTCCCATCTTCTAGTTAGCTTAGACTTGTTAATGGTAACGATCCGGGTGTTATAGTGCGCGGTGGTGCCGGTTTGCTAAGTCCGCAAATTAAAGTTTTTCACCACTTCCGCATTCCGGCGTCGGATTGACGGCCGGGGCGCCGCCGTGCACTTAAACCTTTAGCGTTTGGCAATGTGTTTGCAAAGAATGCTGCAAAGATAGAGTAGTGGATGAGTCGGATTTGAGAAGAAGGCGTTTTAAAGAATACGTACCGATTGATTTTTGGGTTAAAAAACCCCGTTTGACTTGAATCTGTTCGTCTTGAATGGTTCGCTTGTGCGGGTCAATCAACCCGGATCTTTGGCACTGTATCCTGTTATCACCTTGGCTTTGAGAGCACCCCTTTCTTCGCACAATCGTTATTCGCAAATTCCTCGTATCTAAAAATGTCGTAAAAACGACGATTTTAGTATGAAAAGCGATATATATGGCCAAATCCCTGCACACTAAAAATTATAGAAATCAAACAATAAAATTGAAATAATAATTCATCAATAGAGAACAGGAGAAAATTTTGAAGCAATAGGAGTCGTTTGGGCTGGCGGCGCCAGAAATTCCTTCAATGTCACCGGTCTAATCAATGACTTGGGGCTCCAATTTCCTTATGTGGTCTCAGTTTTATAGTATTTTCTCACTTATATTGTTTGATTTTTCTAAATAGTTTCATGGTGTTAGCAGGTCCAAAGAACAGAAAGCATAATGTCAAAAAAAAGATTTTTATGTTTTGGTTTTAAAGGTATATACAAAAAAAACTCAAAATAGCTTAGTGATGTTGCCACTCCCCGGCAACGGCGCCAAAAACTTGTTGGGAATTCACCCGCGCGTGCAAACGCGTATGTTTTGGAATCGAATATGATTTTAACGAAATGGAATGCGCACGCGAGATCGTTCTCGTTTTAAAATTTATAAACCGCAAGTGCACGGCGCGTTGTAGCAAGCCGGCAAGTACGGGTCGATCCGCAGGGAATTATGTATTAGGACTTGTTGTTTAAGGTTCAACAAATAACGAATTGGTTGGTTTATCACAAAAAATGAAAGAATACGAAAACAAAGAAAAGCAAGAAAAGAAGTTAAGAAAGAAGTGGTTGTGGCATTTGCTCGAAAGGTCGAATCACGACGATTCCTTCGACGCTCTCTTGATCATGAGTTGTCCGTCCTTATGTAGATCCCGGCATGAGGCATCATTTGTCAAGGCGGTTGCAAAACACAAATCATCTGTTAGTGTATATGCCCTAGAGGCCATTACTGTATCATACTAGTTTGTATATTACTTAATGGAAGCTTGGGATATTCACCTTGTATATACAATCTTGCTCAAAATAGTAGTATGCTACTTGGTTTATTTCTACTTCAATGTGTACATGTGTTTATTTTAGTATATCACCTATACACATTAGTGGAGCCCTTAGGATCTTTGCTTGATTACCAGCGTTGTGATGGCAGTCACACTAGTGGGGCTGGGTAATCTATAAGCACATCCTTATGCAGGTCCCTGGTCGCAGGACTATCGAGACAGGACATCGATACTCCGGAGTAGACTAGCGCATGCGCTTCTCATACCAGTGTGGGAGACGGTCTGTCCCACAGCCGTCGGTACGTCGTACTTGAGATAGTATGCGGGTGCTCGTTGGGTTACGAGTACACTGGACAGGACTCGTCGGGAACTGACTAGTTGGTATTATGACTATCGTCAGTTATCAGTTCCCAGGTGACATGAGTACAGCTTAGTCCACTGACTTGACACTGTCACTTCGCCTCGAGTGTGTTCCCACTGCATTTTGATTACTACCTTACCATGGCTCAAAGGAGTCGTGCAAACAGGTGGTAGTTGGGTGCAGTCCCGAAGCACTTGGAGGCAGTGACGGTTAGACAGGATTCGTCTCTCCCGGTATTGGGGGTTGACATCGCGCTGTGTCTAGGAGAGCCATTACACGAGTAGTCCCTGGCCAGGGCAAACGAGATATACTGGTAGGCTTCCAGTGTTATCTCAGGGTGTTTTGGGCTTCACTCCGACACGACTTGTACCGCTATTGGGGGACTGACGTTTACCGCCTCCTAGGCCCGCCATGCGATGTATCAGACGAACAGACCGGACTGTACGGAGAATGTCACATTCAGGCTCAGTAGGAGTTCAGATGGGTTTTGCCTCGTCAGTCTTCTTGTCGGCATCTACCTGGGGACCGTTACGCACAGCTAGTGCCACTTGCGGTCTGTGGTTAAACCCACTGCCAGCGTAGTGTCGAGTCTTTAGAGTCCCACACAGAAAGCTATTCGCCTTTAGGCAAAAGAGTAGAGGTCGCATGGTTTTGCGACAGGGTTCAGTCACATCCGTGCACTTGTGCACGTACAGTGTCCGGACAGTTCACACTAGCGGGCTTTGGTTTAAGCCAGATCCTAGTGTACCTTTTGGGATTGGTTTTATCCAGTATGCATTCGTGTTCCTCGGAACGCGGATGCGGGTGTGTATGCACAGTTGACGGAGAGACAGAGGCAGAGGATTCTCATTAGGGTTGTTGACCGTTGACAGTTGACTATTGACTTTTTGCTCAACCCTAATGAGAATATGATATGTGATTAACAATTATATTAATTAAGTATTATGGTGACATGGTTGTTGAGGGATTGACTTTGTTGACTTGTTGACTTTTGTTGACTTGTTGACTTTGTGGACCGGTTGACTAGGCTTGACTAGTTGACCATCATGATAACTATAGCTATCATTTCATGGCAAAGACTTTTGCTTGCTTGCTTTTTTGTGCAAAATGAGTGCATGAAATGATATGGCTATGGTTGCTTAAACCATCACATAATACTTGATTGATATGAGGTGTTATGATTGTTTTGGATTATGAGAGCCAAATGAGAAAAGTCTTCTCTCATTCTTTCATGCTCATTCTCTCTCTTGTTCTTGAGCTCTCATCTCCTCCTCTTGCTCTGCCTCTCTTGACTCTATGGTTCACTTGTCTCATGAGTTGAGAACCAAGAACCATAGATAAAATCCCATACAAACTCTTCTCTACTCACTCAAGTTCATAAGGTTTAGCTAACCGAGTGAACTAGTTTCTTCAAAGTTCGAAGAAGGAGCCAAAGGTTGAAACTTTCAGGTGGATCTATCTTCGGCGCAAGGAGACGACGGGGAGAAGCCGATTCGGACGACCATCGAAGCTTGAAGACGAAGGAGTTCGAGAAAAAGAAAGGTATAACCCCCTAACCGAGTAGTTAGCAACTCGTAGTTAGGTTGTTAGTTAGATGTTTAACAAAGATCCGGGTTTTAAGTCCATGTTACTACCTCGATGAAAATCGTTTTTTACCAAATTCCGCATGCCCGAAAGTACCGGGAGAGGTAGCATGGACTTACAGTGGTATCAAAGCCTAGTTAAACTCTATCTAACATGTTAGCAAAGTAGCTAGAAGATCGATCAAAGAAAAAGTCCCGAAATGAACCCCGATTTCATATTTGCTGTCGATTTTTTATGTTCTGTAAAAATAATAAATCATGCATCAAAAATTGACTCAGGGTTTTTAGAGTGCACTGTAGAAATACGGTCCCCTGATCTCATCATTGCGCCGCGGAAACGCGGTTCCGCGGCCTTCTTGGCTCCTCTCTGGTTGTTCTTTGCTACAGTGTGCTTATGGTGGTATTTTAGGAATTTTAGTATATGTATTTTCAGCCCAGATTTTCCAGAACGAAAATTTTGTGTTTGGGGCCTAAAAATCCGTATTTTTGATCGAACTTCTAAAAGACTTTAGCTGACGGTTTTTTTCTGTAATGTGATATTTGTATAGAACGTCTGCTAATCGCTATATGTCGATTAGTGGGGGTTATACAAATCTGTGATCTGTAATGTTGCTGGAATGTGTATATGAATATGTTGGATTGTCACGGGTGAATAGCCGGGGGTTGTGAGACGAGAGTTTTTCTTTTCTTTCAATTCATGTAAATTTGTAAATTGATATAATATTATTTGTATGACCGCACAACCGGGTCGGGGTTGTAGCCGTCATTGTATAATTTCTTTTTACTGTTTTTGCTCCTAGGATAGACCCATGGAGGGGGTGCACAAACTACCGGGTATCTCGAAGTGCCGAGTGGCCTACTCACGGCGTTGAGGGAGGTTGCTCTACTTCGGGTACTTGGCGGGTAGTTTGCCGCACCCGTAGAGGTCTTGGGTGGGGTATTGGCTATTCACCGCGACCGTGTAATCTGTTTTTCGTTACAGGCTCGTACGAATTGCGGATTCCTAGTATATCCAATGTATTCATCTGTGATCTGAAATGGCTCTCATTGCAATATATCTATATATGATATTATTTAGGCGTTGCTTATGTTTTACAGCCGCGCTAGCCCAGCCCCCGCTCTGTCGTTAGTTAAGTAACCTAACGGGTAATGACGGGGCCCGGTGGCGAATGCGAATGGCATAAGCGTACGTCATATTTTGGTTGTTTTCTGCAATGGTAGGATTAAATGATGGGACGCATTAAAAGAACTAATGCAAGGATATCACGCATTAAAAGAACTAATGCAAGATAATAAACCAAGTGAAAGTCGTTGGAACACTTTCGAAAAACCACTCAGTTCTTTTCAAAACTAACTTTTAAACGCGGAGCTTGAGCCACTCCTTTTAAAAGCTATCTCGTTCCATCGATTATATCAAGTTCACTACGTTCACGGCTTCGCCAAAACCATTCGTAGCCCTCCATCGTTTCACATGGATGGTCAATAGTATTCAAGCTATGTTTGTTGGCCAAAGTCAAGGCATAGTGATTGGTAGCTATTGGGTATTCATGTGCAGCATAAATAGATGCGTTAGTTTGGAACAGTCGTACTGTCTTGTTGGCCAAAGTCAAGGGTAGGTGCGGGTGGATTCAAATTAACCTGGAGAACGACGGGTAGAACTTGACATGTGACTTATGATTTGTTGGCCAAAGTCAAGGTCATAAGAGCATGGGGCAAAAATCCACATCGGGAGTTTCATAAGTACTGAAACTTGCTAGATTTGCATACCACTTGGAATGTGATGATTCTGGTAGGATTCCTTCAGTTTCGTCACGCGATGATATTTGGATCCCGATCCTACTGTGAGTATATGCTACTCCTCGGGAAATTTCTCACTAAACGATCAATGCTACAAACCTAGTAGGTGCCTAGAAAGGTGTTAGCGGGGCTACGCCCCTAGGGAAAAGAGGTTCTTGAATTAAGGAACTTCGCGAAAGCGTTGGAAAACCTCCCTCGAAGTACCGACACTGGCCTGGCTGAACGGTTAAGCAAGTATTGTGCGGTGGGATTGATCCCGACTAATTCTTCCTTTATGGTTTGAGGAGGGATTCGAGAAACAGTGGGAGCTATCCTACTTAGACAAACTAAAAACCACTCTAAACTTGCAAGAGCATCATGCTGAGTGTTTCTTCTCTCTCTCCTAATTGCAGCGACCAATCGACATGACTGGACTTAAGTTACTTCTAGATAAAAACATACTGACAGGGCCAAACTACAAAGATTGGCTCAGGAATGTCAAAATGGCAATCACTTACGACAAGCTGGGGTATCTTCTTACCACCAAAGCTCCCTCTGTCCTTGGTCCCACTTCCAGCGTCGCAGATAAGGAAATCCGTAAGACTTGGGAGATTGATAGCGCGAAGGCCAAGTGCCTCGTACTTGCCTCTATGGACAATGAACATCAGAGGAGGCACGAGAATATGGACTTGGAATCCATATTTCTTCATACAAAAGAACTGTATGGAGAGCAATCTCGTATCGCAAGATACGAAGCGTCTAAAAAGTTATTTTCGGCAAGGATGGCCGTCGAATCATCAGTAGCAGAACACGTGCTTAAGATGATCGGCTACATTGAGGAGCTCGCGGACCTAGGGACCACATTGGAGAGTGAGCTCTATACGGACTTAGTTCTCCAGTCCCTTCCTTCCACTTACGCCCAGTTTATACTGAACTTCAACTTACAAGAAAAAGAAGTTGAACTTTCAGAGCTCCTCAACATGCTGAGGAGCGCAGAGGGCATCCTACAGAAAGGTAGGGAAACATCCACTTTGTTTGTAGGAGGATCATCTTCTTCTAGGTCCAAGGCGAAAGCCAAGGGAAAGAAGAAGAAAGCCCCCGCCAAACCAAGGGGCGGTGTTAGTAAAGTGGATACGAAGGGAAAAGCTAAAGCAACAATGAAAGCGGGGAAGCTTGTGGATAAGGAAGATGTAGGGTTCCTAGGCATGCTAATGAGGTCTCACAAGGCATCAACCATGCCAATTTCAAATTTTACGGGTGCCGAGAAACCCTAATACGGATCGTTGACTAGAAGTTTAGGCGAAAAACGAAACTAGTTAACAATTTAACTAAAAGAGAGAGGCTACAACCTTTGTAGATCCGGTTCTCCACTTCCTTAGCTCCACGTAGGCATCCTCTCGCTGTCCATCTCGAATCCCGGACTCAATCGTCGGCTTGATCGGAGAAATGGGCGGGCTAGGTCGTCGGCTTCGTGCCGAAGATGATCTACGTCGAGGCATCACAAGTTCAAGCTCCAACTCCATCAAGTTGTGAAACTTGTGAAGAAAACACCCTATACTACTTGGCAAGAGGTAGAGGGTGAAGAAATAGGAGGTGGGTTCACTTTAGAATTGGATTTCTCACACTTTAGCTCAAGTTGCCATTAATGGACTTAAGCTTTTTCTTTGAAGATGAAGAAGAAGATGAAGCTAGAATATGATAAGTCTTGATTAAAATTGAAAAGTGAAATGAATACTTATCATATACTAACTAAGGTAGAGTGTAGAGAATTGACCATGGTTACTTGGAAGGGTTAGGGTTAAGCATGAAGACAAGAATGGTTACAAAGTCAAAGCTTCATGAAGCTTCAACTAGAAACAAAGAAAGCCACCATTCTCATCAAAATCTTTTCCAAATAAATAAATAAATAAATGAATAAGAAAAACCCTAATCATCAACTTAACCATGGTTTAATTCTATACACTTAACCAAATGAGCAAGTATCATCAAACATGATACAAACATGTGCACAAAAGTATATCACATATACAACTTGCACATCAAGTGAGAAAATCCATTTAAAGTGAACCAATGCCAGTTAATGCAAAGTAATATATCAAATATATAATTATACATTAAATCATTAAATCAACACTTGATTTAACGATCTGGTCATATCGCATATAACCGACTAGTATCCTATGTATCGGCTTATCGAATCAATCCTTGATTCGATATCTAGGTTATATCGAATATAACCAATCGATACATTCATCGCGAGAATGGAATACGGTATCACATACACGCATTATTCTCGGTCCTGCACATATCTCATATGCGCTCCTATTTCGTTTCGCTTGAGCCAGGAAACCTCTGTGTAGGACTCTAAAGACTCGTCAATACGCCGGTAGCAGATGATGATCATATCAAGCACCTACAAGCCGCAAGCGGTCTGCTAAACGTAACGGCCATCCGGGTATTGAGCGATCAGAAGATCGACGAGCTAGCCCGCTCACACTCCTGTGAATCCAACCAGCAACACTTACCGTACAGTCCGGTCTGTTCGTATGATATGTCGCATATCAAGTCTAGGGGTGGTAAACGTCAGACCCCAATAACAGATAAGTCGTGCCGATGTGAGGCTCATAACGGGTCGAGAAACTACTGGTAACACTTACCAGCAAATCTCTGATCAGCCCTGGCCAGGGACTTCCCTGTTACAGCCAATCGAGCACAGCGCAACATCAACCCCCAATACCGAGAGAGACGAAACCCCTCCTATCGCTCATTGCCTCCATGTGACTCAAGACTGTACCCAAAGACCACCATTTTGCACGCCCTCATGGACGTGGTAAGGTGGAGATCAAAGCACAGTGGGAATCACACAAGACTCTATGACGATCTCGGGTCTACAGACTAACCTGTACAAGTGTCACCTGAGAACTGCCATCTGACGTGAGGTATAATACTATCTGGGAGTTCTCGGCGAGTCCGTCCAGTGTACCCAGTCTCCACTGAGCACCCGTATACCATCTCTGATGTCAAACACCAATGGATATGGGATCATCCATCGCCCATCTCATGGGTCGAGAAGCGTATACGCTAGTCTACACTGGTATATCGATGCCCCGTCTCGATACACCCACGACTAGGGACCTTGAAGGATGTACCTATGGACTACCATGTCCCCACTAGTATGATCTGCATCATAGTCCAGGTAGTCAAGTACACATCCTAAGGGCTTTACCAACATGTAACTATAAGACAGTTTAAAGAGACAAGTGTACATGTTAAGATAAAGAGCAACCAGATAGCATACTATCATATCGAGCAAGAAAGTCATCTCTATATATGTCCAAGCATCCAATATAATATACATCATCTGTACAATACTGGCCTCTAGGGCATATATACAACTAACAATCTCCCACTTGCACTAGGGCCAGCTGCTGTAGTATCGCATACCGAGCATCCCGAAGAGTCTCTCAAACTGTATCTGGGGAATGGCCTTGGTGAGTGGATCCACCGTGTTGTTCTTCGTGTCAACCCTCCTGACCTCGATCTCCCGGCGATCAACTATCTCCCGGATCAGTGATACCGCCTCAGAATATGCCTGGATCGCTGATGGGACCTGGGTTCCTTGGCCAAAGCCACCGCTCCATTGTTATCGCAATACAAAGGTATTGGATGCTTAATGGATGGAACCACTCCAAGTTCAGTAATGAACTTCTTGATCCAGACAGCCTCTTTGGCAGCATCGTTGACAGCGATGTATTCAGCCTCCATCGTCGAGTCTGCCACGGTTTCCTGCTTGGAACTCTTCCAGCTAACCGGCCCTCCGTAAAGGGTAAAGACAAATCCCGACTGCGACTTAGAGTCGTCCTTATCACTCTGGAAGCTCTAATCGGTAAAGGACTCCATTTGGAGTTCTCCGTTACCATACACCAAGAGCATCTCTTTAGTCCTTCGCAAGTACTTGAGAATGCTCTTCACAGCTGCCCAGTGACTCTCTCTAGGATCAACTTGATACCTGCTCACTACACTTAGTGAGTATGCTACATCGGGTCTGGTACATAGCATCGCATACATGATAGAGCCAACAGCCGAAGCATAGGGTATCCCTTGCATGCGAGCTCTCTCCAAATCAGTCTTGGGAGACATCTCTTTGGAGAGAGTGACTCCAGAGATCGTGGGCAAGTTCCCACGCTTGGATTCTTCCATACTAAACCTCATTAGTATGGTGTCAATGTACCTGGATTGGGACAATCCCAATATCCGTTTGGATCTATCTCTATAGATCCTTATTCCCAATATGCAGGAGGCATCACCAAGATCTTTCATTGAGAATCTTTGTGATAAGAAGAGCTTGACCGATTGCAGCATAACAATATCATTTCCTATCAAGAGTATGTCGTCCACGTACAATACGAGGAAGACAACCTTACTCTCTGCCACCTTCTTGTAAATACAAGGTTCATCTGGGTTTTTGACGAAATCAAACTCTTTGATAACGACGTCAAAGCAGATGTTCCAACTCCGCGATGCTTGCTTTAATCCATTAATGGATTTAAGCAGCTTGCACACCTTCCCGTTGCTCCCACTGTCTACGAAGCCCTCTGGCTGAGTCATGTACACGCACTCTTCTAAATCACCATTTAGAAAGGCGGTCTTAACATCCATTTGCCAGATTTCGTAGTCATGATATGCAGCGATGGCAAGCATGATCCGGATGGATTTATGCATAGCCACTGGAGAAAAGGTTTCGTCATAGTCCACACCTGGTCTTTGACGAAAACCCTTTGCAACAAATCTAGCTTTGAAAGTCTCCACTTTCCCATCTACACCAAGTTTCTTCTTGAAGATCCATTTGCTCCCAATGGGTTTTACCCCTTCAGGAGAAACATCCAAAGTCCATACTTTGTTGGTGTACATGGATTCCATCTCGGACCGCATAGCATCCAGCTATTTCACTGAGTCCCTACTCGTGATGGCCTGCTCGAAGCTAGTTGGGTCATCATCCTCCATGATGCAATCCTTGCTCCCACCATCCATGAGAAAAACGTAGTATCTCTTAAGTTGGCGAGGAACCCTACTAGATCGGCGGAGAGGCTGGGGTTCGTCGGGTACTACTGAATCCTCTGGTTCTACCAAGTCTTCTGTTATAGTTTGTGTCGCTGGAACCTCTTCCAGTTCTACCTCAATGCCACTTATCTGTTTCATAAGAAAACTTTTTTTTAAGAAAGTGGCATGTCGAGAAACAAACACCTTTTGTTCCTCGGGATGGTAGAAGATATATCCTTGTGAATTTTTGGGATATCCTACAAACTTACATAAGACTGATCTTGCCTCGAGTTTGTCCGGATTTTGTCTTTTGACATAGGCTGGACAACCCCATATCTTAATATAATTAAGATGTGGTCTCTTCCCTTTCCATATCTCATATGGAGTGGTAGGCACTGATTTGGTAGGAACTCTATTCAATAGGTCCATGGCAGTCTCAAGCGCATATCCCCAGAAGGAAATAGGTAACTCAGCTGTACTCATCATTGAGCGCACCATATCTAATAGGGTGCGGTTTCTCCGTTCAGATACACCGTTGTGCTGTGGTGTATATGGAGGAGTCAGCTGAGAGAGAATCCCATTCTCTTTTAGGAAGTCCAGGAATTCATTGCTCAAGTATTCACCTCCTCGATCAGATCGAAGGATTTTAATACTTTTTCCGGTTTGGTTCTCGACTTCATGTTTATATTCTCTAAATTTCTCAAAACCTTCTAATTTGTGTTTCATCAGGAACACATATCCGAATCTAGAGAGATCGTCAGTGAATGTAATGAAGTACGACGAACCATCCCTGGCATGTGTAGACATGGGACCGCATACATCACTATGTATCAGTCCCAAGAGTTCAGTAACTCTTTCTCCGTGTCCCGTAAACGGAGTTTTGGTCATCTTGCCTTTGAGACATGACTGGCAAGTGTCATAAGATGAAAATTCAAACGGATTTAAATATTCATCCTTATGCAACTTTGCTAGTCGTGTCGCATTGATGTGACCCAGTCTACAATGCCACAAGAAGGATTCGTTCAGTTCAGAACTCTTCCTCTTGTGTGTGTTTGTTATGCTCAGAACTGTTGATTGATTTAGAACATAAATGCCATTGCACAACGTGCCTGATCCAGCCAACTTTTGGTTACGGAAAATGTTCTTAACATTGTCCTGTAATACAAAATTATATCCCTCTTTGCTCAACAAAGAAACCGATATAATGTTGCATATCAGGTTCGGCATGTAATAGCATTCGTTCAGAACCAATGTATTACCAGTTGGTAATACAATGTGATATTCCCCGACAGTCTTAGCTGCAACAATTGCACCATTTCCAACTCTAATGTCTTTATCACCTTCTCCAAGTTCTCTACCTTTTCTAAGCCCATGTAACTGATTACATATATGGGATCCTGACCCGGTATCTAATACCCAGGACGTAGGGGAAATGAAGAAACAGTTCTCTGTAACGAACACACCCGAAGAAAATGCATCATCATGTACTTTCTTCAATCGGGTGGCATGGGAATCCTGGTATTCCCCTATATCATGTTCATTACTATAACTCTTATAAGAAAGAACGGAACCAACGTTCCCCAGCATAGTATAACATGCGGGTTCAGTCAATACATCCATATTATTATCTTTATTAGGGCATGACATGGTCGCTACCTGGAGAGAGAGAGAGAAGAAAACACTTTAGCGTATGCTCTTGCAAGATCAGATTGGTTATTATCTTATCTAATCAGGATGGCTCCCACTGGTTTTTATCAAATCTTCCTTCAAACCCTAAAAGGAAAGACTAGCTGGGATTAATTACACACTACAAGTTCGCCAATCTTTCAGCCAGGCCAGTGTCGGTACTTTGAGGGAGGTCCCCCGTGCTTTCGCACGAACCTAATTAATGTAAACCTCGTTTTCCCAAAGGCGTAACCCCGTTGACACCTTTCTAGACACCTACTTGATCAGCTAATTGCAATGTGTAAAACTCTCTCAGGAGTAACTCTTACTCGCAGTGGGTATCGGGATCCAACTATCTCATAGAAGGTATGCAATCTCATTGCAAATTTCAACACTTGAAATTCCCGATAATATTTTGCCCCTAGCGTGCTATGACCTTGACGCATGCCAAACAACCCATAGTCCACTAGTCAAGTTCAACCCGTACAATTCATGATCGAATTAAACCCACCCGTACGACCCTTGACGCATGCCAAACAACGCCGTACGAATACCTTAATCCAATCGCATCTCATGCTATAGATAAGTAATAATCAGCTACCGTACACTACGCCTTGACGCATGCCAAACAACCGTAGCACGAATACTGAATATTACATATCTGAATTGACGGAGGGCTACGCAGGTTTTTCGGAAAACCATGAGCGTAATGAACTTGATATCGTTGTAGAATCAAATGAAGTTTTGAAATGGAGTGATTTTGAGGCTTTTCTAGTTTTGCTAAAGGGGTCACTCCCGGTGAAAGGATCGTCGGCCCTTTCCTCGTCGAATGAGATGCGGGATATATCATATATATCGCTGTGCAAATCATAAACTATAGAAGCAATCAAAAGTCAAACCGAGTGTGTAGCATCTGCCAGTTATTGCTAAAGGAGTCACTCCCGGTGAAGGGATCTCAGTCCTTTCCTCATCGAATAAGGTGCAGGGTATATCATATATACCGCTATGCAAAGAAAGAACTGTAGCTAGCTGTTTTGTTTAAAATTTGATTCTACAACATCTTAGGTTTCTTTTCATTCATTAATCACATTAATGAAGTCCCATCATTTAAGTCACCTAAACATCACAGATAAATACGACGTACACTTATGCCATCCGCATTCGCCTCGATGTCCCCTCGTGCACCGTTAGGTTAGGAAACTAACGACAGAGCAGGGCAGGGCTAGCGCGGGTGTAAAACATAAGTAACGTCTATATAATATATCATATATACTATATACTGTATCTATCACAGAACATCACATGATCACATCACAGATATCGCAGCAGAAGTAACATATGAAACATTGGATATACTAGGACGTCCGTGTTTTCAATACGAGCCATTATAAAAGACGGATTCCACGATCGTGATGAATAGCCAATCCCACACCCCTAGACCCCTACGAGAGAGGCAAGCAACCCTACCAATTCTAGGGTTAGGAGACCCGGACTCGACTCCTCGAGATGGTCTCCCACTGGACCCCAGAACCCGGTTACTTGTGCTCCCCTCCTTGGGTCTATCCTAGTGCAGAAAAGTAAATAATATACAAAAGGTGACAACATCCGCAACCTGGAAGTGCCCCAATAAAAGAATATTACATACAAGTTTTTACATGAATGAAAAATGAAAAACACTCATCTCACATAAAAAACCCCGGCTATTCAAACACGACAATCCAATATAACATATCCAGCAACACATAACATCACATGTCATCAGCGTAAGTAAATATGCGCATCCCAAAAGTCGTTGACATATAGCAACGAAACCGGCGATATCACATATTACACTTACGGACACAGAAAAGAAAGTGTAAAACTACAATAGTTGGAATCCGCAACCTCTTTAGACATCGCATGCCTAATCAAATGAAATACATAGACATCACATGCCTAACAATTATAAACCCCGCATTTTAGTCTCATTATCGAAAACTCTTTTCAATATCAAGTGAGACTAAACCGCTAGATTTATAACATTCATCCAGTTATCTCATAACTGTTTGTGAATTCCAATTATTGTATCCCATTCCGGATAAATAAAATATTTTAAACTTTTCGATCGAACATTCGAACACCCAAGTTTTTCCCGAAACCGTTCAACACATGAAATAGGTTCAAAGACATTCACTTCATGCCTCAGTACCAACGGTCCAGCCGTAGAAGGGTCAAGCCAACGCCTCACATGTGGCACGCCGTACTGCCCCAAACCCGAAGGTTCAAAGGGCAGTTCAAAACGGTCACATAATCGAGTTAAGGTTTGTTGTCTTCTAGAGGGACCATCGCGTTACTTGCACTACTCAGAACGTCCTTAAACCACAGAAAAATCCAACACTTGGATATTTTCCGGCAGGGGAAAAGTTGGGTATTTATATCCGGTCGAACTTTTTAACATATTCCAAAATATCCGGAAAGCCACATAGACAAAATCTGATAATCCGATCGAAACATCGAAGCTCTAAAACACCTCAGAAAATTCAACTCTTGAATAAATATTAAAAATACCCATAAAACTCAGCTGCTGAAATGATGAATTACTGTGCAAATATTACAGGAAAGTCCCATTAGTTGGCCGCGGAACCGCCGCAGAAGCCAAGCTTCTGCCGCGGTTCCGCCGTACCTTTGACTGTTCATGAGGTAAATTTTGCACCGTAGTTCATATAATTCCCTGCTGAATTTTTTAAGCATTTTTAATCTGGAAAAATCCCAGTTTTTAGAAAAAGTCCAGAGAGCATGATGTGTTAGGGTTTCGGTGTGTATTCGGGTTTCAGACGTCGTCTAGACTTCGCCTAAGGCTCTAGCTAGGCTCTGATACCACTGTAGGGTTCCTAGGCACGCTAATGAGGTCTCACAAGGCATCAACCATGCCAATTTCAAATTTTACGGGTGCCGAGAAACCCTAATACGGATCGTTGACTAGAAGTTTAGGTGAAAAACGAAACTAGTTAACAATTTAACTAAAAGAGAGAGGCTACAACCTTTGTAGATCCGGTTCTCCACTTCCTTAGCTCCACGTAGGCATCCTCTCGCTGTCCATCTCGAATCCCGGACTCAATCGTCGGCTTGATCGGAGAAATGGGCGGGCTAGGTCGTCGGCTTCGTGCCGAAGATGATCTACGTCGAGGCATCACAAGTTCAAGCTCCAACTCCATCAAGTTGTGAAACTTGTGAAGAAAACACCCTATACTACTTGGCAAGAGGTAGAGGGTGAAGAAATAGGAGGTGGGTTCACTTTAGAATTGGATTTCTCACACTTTAGCTCAAGTTGCCATTAATGGACTTAAGCTTTTTCTTTGAAGATGAAGAAGAAGATGAAGCTAGAATGTGATAAGTCTTGATTAAAATTGAAAAGTGAAATGAATACTTATCATATACTAACTAAGGTAGAGTGTTGAGAATTGACCATGGTTACTTGGAAGGGTTAGGGTTAAGCATGAAGACAAGAATGGTTACAAAGTCAAAGCTTCATGAAGCTTCAACTAGAAACAAAGAAAGCCACCATTCTCATCAAAATCTTTTCCAAATAAATAAATAAACAAATAAATAAATAAATGAATAAGCAAAACCCTAATCATCAACTTAACCATGGTTTAATTCTATACACTTAACCAAATGAGCAAGTATCATCAAACATGATACAAACATGTGCACAAAAGTATATCACATATACAACTTGCACATCAAGTGAGAAAATCCATTTAAAGTGAACCAATACCAGTTAATGCAAAGTAATATATCAAAAATATAATTATACATTAAATCATTAAATCAACACTTGATTTAACGATCCGGTCATATCGCATATAACCGACTAGTATCCTATGTATCGGCTTATCGAATCAATCCTTGATTCGATATCTAGGTTATATCGAATATAACCAATCGATACATTCATCGCGAGAATGGAATACGGTATCACATACACGCATTATTCTCGGTCCTGCATATATCTCATATGCGCTCCTATTTCGTTTCGCTTGAGCCAGGAAACCTCTGTGTAGGACTCTAAAGACTCGTCAATACGCTGGTAGCAGATGATGATCATATCAAGCACCTACAAGCCGCAAGCGGTCTGCTAAACGTAACGGCCATCCGGGTATTGAGCGATCAGAAGATCGACGAGCTAGCCCGCTCACACTCCTGTGAATCCAACCAGTAACACTTACCGTACAGTCCGGTCTGTTCGTCTGATATGTCGCATATCAAGTCTAGGGGTGGTAAACGTCAGATCCCAATAACCGATAAGTCGTGCCGATGTGAGGCTCATAACGGGTCGAGAAACTACTGGTAACACTTACCAGTAAATCTCTGATCAGCCCTGGCCAGGGACTTCCCTGTTACAGCCAATCGAGCACAGCGCAACATCAACCCCCAATACCGGGAGAGACGAAACCCCTCCTATCGCTCATTGCCTCCATATGACTCGGGACTGTACCCAAAGACCACCGTTTTGCATGCCCTCATGGACGTGGTAAGGTGGAGATCAAAGCACAGTGGGAATCACACAAGACTCTATGACGATCTCGGGTCTACAGACTAACCTATACAAGTGTCACCTGAGAACTGCCATCTGACGTGAGGTATAATACCATCTGGGAGTTCTCGGCGAGTCCGTACAGTGTACCCAGTCTCCACTGAGCACCCGTATACAATCTCTGATGTCAAACACCAATGGATATGGGATCATCCATCGCCCATCTCATGGGTCGAGAAGCGTATACGCTAGTCTACACTGGTATATCGATGCCCCGTCTCGATACACCCACGACTAGGGACCTTGAAGGATGTACCTATGGCTACCATGTCCCCACTAGTATGATCTGCATCATAGTCCAGGTAGTCAAGTACACATCCTAAGGGCTTTACCAACATGTAACTATAAGACAGTTTAAAGAGACAAGTGTACATGTTAAGATAAAGAGCAACCAGATAGCATACTATCATATCGAGCAAGAAAGTCATCTCTATATATGTCCAAGCATCCAATATAATATACATCATCTGTACAATACTGGCCTCTAGGGCATACATACAACTAACAGAAGAATGCTTCTATTGTCATAAGAAAGGACACTGGAAGAATGATTGCAGGGCCTGGAAGGCCAGAACACAGGAATTGAAGCAGGTTGCAGCTTCAGCTTCAGGTGTGTATGTTATTGAAAACTGTCTTTCAATAAACTCTACTTCCTGGGTATTGGATAGCGGATCAGGATCTCATATCTGTAATTCTTTGCAGGCGTTGAGAAACCGTAGTGTTTTGAAAGCAGGTGACATGACCCTCAGAGCTGCGAACGGAGCTAGCATGGATGCTAAAGCCGTGGGGGACTATCACCTGGGAATGTCAGATGGACATGTTTTGGTTTTGCGTAATTGCTTTTTTGTACCCAACGCAACTTGTAATATCATTTCTGTATCTTTAGTTTCTAAAGAAGGTTATGAATTTGCGTTTGTAAGCAATGTTGTAAACATTCACCTTAATCAAATTCTGATTGGGTCAGGTACATTAAGCAATGGTATATACGTATTAAACCAACCACAGATTTTCAATGTCCAGAATACACACAAAAGAAAGTCTCCGGAAATAAATCAGACTTTCTTATGGCATTGTAGACTGGGTCACATCAATGAGAGAAGGTTGACAAAGTTACATACAGAATGATATTTGAATCCGTTCGAATATCAATCGTATGCCACTTATCAATCCTGTCTCAAAGGAAAGATGACAAAGTCTCCGTTCACTGGACACGGAGTAAGAGCGAGCGAGCTCTTGGGACTCGTACACAGCGACGTGTGCGGTCCAATGTCTACACATGCGCGAAGCGGTTATTCTTACTTCATTACTTTTACGGATGACTTTTCAAGGTACGGTTATGTCTTCTTAATGAAACATAAGTCCGAAGCCTTTGGAAAATTCCAGGAATATAAGAATGAAGTAGAAAAACAAACCGGCAAAAGTATCAAGATCCTAAGATCGGATCGAGGTGGTGAATTCTTGAGTGCCGAGTTCCTGGACTATTTAAAAGAGAATGGAATTCTCTCTCAGCTTACTCCTCCATACACTCCGCAACATAACGGTGTATCGGAGAGACGGAACTGAACCCTATTGGATATGGTACGGTCCATGATGAGTAACGCTGAGTTACCGCGATCATTCTGGGGGTATGCGCTAGAATCAGCTGCATACCTTTTGAACCGAGTTCCCACTAAGACTGTGCCTACTACACCATATGAAATGTGGTGTGGGAAGAGACCCTATCTTAATCACATTAAGACATGGGGAAGTCCAGCTTTTGTCAAAAAGCAGCATGCGGACAAGCTCGAGGCACGCTCAGTACAGTGCAAGTTCGTGGGATATCCAAAAAACTCCAATGGATATTTCTTCTACTGCGAAGAGGAACAAAAGGTTTTTGTTTCTCGTTATGCCTACTTCTTGGAAACTGAGTTTTTGGAAAACCAGATAAGTGGGAGCACAGTAGAACTGGAAGAAATTCCAGAACCACGGACTATTACTGAAAGCTTAGTAGAACCAGAGGGTTCAGAAGAACAGGACATTCCTACGCCGCTCCGCAGGAGTAGTAGGCAGTCTCATCCGCCCGAGAGATACTACGGTTTTCTCATAGACGGGGATAGAGAGGATTGCATCATAGATTATGATGAGCCAACTAGCTTCCAGCAAGCCGTTCAGAGCGTCGACTCGGTAAAATGGCTGGATGCAATGTGGACCGAAATGGAGTCCATGTACACCAACAAAGTATGGACGTTGGACATTGCTCCAGATGGGGTAAAACCCATAGGATGCAAGTGGATCTTCAAAAGGAAGATTGGTGTAGATGGACAGGTTGAGACCTATAAAGCTAGACTTGTTGCAAAGGGTTTTCGTCAAAGACCTGGTTTGGACTATGACGAAACCATTTCTCCAGTGGCTATGCTGAAATCCATTCGGATCCTTCTTGCCATTGCTGCCTTCCACGATTATGAGATTTGGCAAATGGACGTAAAGACAGCTTTTCTAAATGGAAATTTAGAGGAGTGTGTCTATATGGACCAGCCAGAGGGTTTCATTCAGAGTGGGAGCAGCGGAAAGGTGTGCAAGTTGCTTAAGTCCATCTATGGACTAAAGCAGGCATCGCGGAGTTGGAACATCTGTTTTGATGAGACGGTCAAGGAATTTGGCATTATCAAAAATCCAGATGAACCATGCATCTATAGTAGATTTGTAGCGAGAACTGTAGTATTCCTCGTTTTATACGTGGATGACATTCTCTTAATAGGAAATGACATTCCTATGCTACAATCTGTCAAGGGGTTCTTGTCGCACAGGTTCTCCATGAAAGACCTGGGTGATGCCTCATACATCCTGGGGATCCGGATCCATCATGATAGATCCAATAGGATATTAGTGTAGGGTTCCTAGGCACACTAATGAGGTCTCACAAGGCATCAACCACGCCAATTTCAAATTTTACGGGTGCCGAGAAACCTTAATACGGATCGTTAACTAGATATTTAGGCGAAACAATGAAACTAGTTTACAACTAAACTAAAAGAACGGAAATACAACCTTTGTAGATCCGTTTCTCCACCTCCATAGCTCCATGATGAAGTACTCTCCGCTGTCCAAATCGAACCATGACTCTAGCATCGGCTTCATCGGAGAAAAAGCGGGCTAGGTCATCGACGACGATGCCGAAGATGATCTACGTCGAGGCATCACTAGATCAAGCTCCACCTTCACCAAGCCATGAAAACTTGTGAAGGAAACACCCTATACTACTTGGCAAGAGGTAGAGGATGAAGAAATAGGAAGTGGGTTCACTTTAGAATTGGATTTCTCACTCATTTGCTCAAGTTGCCATTGATGGAGGCAAGCTTTTTTCTTTGAAGATGAAGAAGAAGAAGAAGATAGAATATGATAAATCTTATTCAAAAAGAATAATCAAATGAATACTTATCATATCCTAACCTTAGTTAGGTGTAGAGAATAGACCATGGTTAGGTTTAATGGTTTAGGGTTAAGCATGAGACAAAATGGTCATGTAGTCAAAGCTTCATGAAGCTTCAATTACAAACAAAGAAAGCCACCATTTTCTCTTTATCATTTTCTTTTGCTAAAATAAACAAAATGGATAAATAAATGAATAAATGAATAAGTAAATGAAGCAAAAGAAACCCTAACCATTGACCAACCATGGTTTAAACTATACACCAAACTATCATGTATCATCAAACATGATACAATCAAATGCACAAAAGTATATCATATATACAATGTGCACATCAAGTGAGAAAATCCATCTTAAGTGAACCAATACTAGTTAATGCAAAGTAATATATCAAATATATATTTATGCATTAAATTATTAAATCAACACTTGATTTAACGATCCGGTCATATCGCATATAACCGACTAATATCCAATGTATCGACTTATCGAATCAATCCTTGATTCGATAACTAGGTTATATCGCATACAACCAATCGATACATTCATCGCGAGCATAGAATACGGTATCACATACACGCATTATTCTCGGTCCCGCACATATCTCATATGCGCTCCTATTTCGTTTTGCTTGAGCCAGGAAACCTCTGTGTAGGACTCTAAAGACTCGTCAATACGCCGGCAGCAGGTGATGATCATATCAAACACCCACAAGCCGCAAGCGGTCTGCTAAACATAACGGCCACCCGGGTATTGAGCGATCAGAAGATCGACGAGCAAGCCCGCTCATACTCCTGTGAATCCAACCAGTAACACTTACCGTACAGTCCGGTCTGATCGTCTGATATGTCGCATATCTTGCCTAGGGGTGGTAAACATCAGACCCCAATAGCTCGATAAGTCGTATCGATATGAGGCCTATAACAGTTCGAGAAACTACAGGTAATACTTACCAGTAAATCTCAGCAACCTTGGCCAGGGATTTCCGGTTATAGCCAATCGAACACAGCGCAACATCAACTCCCTATACCGGGAGAGACGAATCCCCTCCTATCGCTCATTGCCTCCATGTGATTCGGGACTGTACCCAAAAACCACCGTTTTGCACGCCCTCTTGGACGTGGTAAGATGGAAATCAAAGCACAGTGGGAACCACACAAGACTCTATAACGATCTCGGGTCAACAGACTACTCTGTACCAGTGTCGCTAGAGAACAGCCATCTGACGTAAGGTATAATACCATCTGGGAGTTCTCGGCGAGTCCGTCCAGTGTACCCAGTCTCCACTGAGCACCCGTATATCATCTCTGATGTCAAACACCAATGGATATGGGATCATCCATCGCCCATCTGTATGGGTCGAGAAGGTATACGCTAGTCTACTCTGGTATATCGATGCCCCGTCTCGATAAACCCATGACTAGGGACTTTGAAGGATGTACTTATAGACTACCATGTCCCCACTAGTATGATCTGCATCACAGTCCAGGTAGTCAAGTACACATCCTAAGGGCTTTACCAACATGTAACAGAGAGACAATCAGTGTACACGTTAAGGTAAAGATCAACCAGATAGCATACTATCATGTCGAGCAAGAAAGTCCTCCCTATATATGTCCAAGCATCCACTATAATATACATCCTATGTATAGTAATGGCCTCTAGGGCATACATATAACTAACAATCTCTCACTTGCACTAGGGCCATCTGATAGCAGTGGTTGCAGTATCTCATACTCAACCATCCCATAAAAGTCTCTCTCTGGGAAAAGGCCTTTGTGAGTGGATCCGCCGTGTTGTCCTCTGAGTCTACTCTCCTAACCTCAATCACCCTGGAGATCAACCATCTCCATGATCAGGTGACACTGCCTTAGAATATGTCTGGATCACTGATGGGACGGACGTTCCTTGGCATAAGCCATAACTCCATTGTCTCACAATGGTAGGAACGAAGTTCATCTCATGAACTAATATACATCCAGACTGCCTCTTTGGTAGCATCTTAAGTAGCGATGTATCCTGCCTTTATCGTCTAGTATGCCACGGTATCTAGCTTGGAACTTTTCCAACATACCGTCCCTTTACTAAGGGTAAAGACAATGCCTGTGACTGACATTCAGTCGTCCTTATCACCCTGGAACATTTCCAGTGATTCTTCCCAGATTCGATTGATACCATCTCACTACTACTAGTGAGAATCCTAACATCCAATTAGATCTATCGCATAGATCCAAAATCCAGGATTTAGGAGGTATCACTTTGATCCTATTATGGAGAATTCTTGTGATAACCAGAGATTGACCGAGCGTAGCATAGGAAACTCCTACCCTATCAAGAGTATGTCATCCACGTACTCTACGAGGATCACTACCATACTCTCTACTACCTTCTTGTATATACAAGGTTCATCTACCATTTTGATGATGTCAAACTATTTGACTTCCACATCAAAACAGATGTTCCAACTCCGCGATGCCTGCTTTATCACATAAAACATCTTGCACACGTTTCCGCTGCTCCCACTGTCTATGAAGCCCTCTGGCTGTGTACTTATAGACGCTCTCTTCCAAATCATCATTTAGAAAAGCAGTCATGACACCCAACCACCAGATATCGTAGTCATGGTATGTAGCCGTGGTAAGTAGGATCTGGATGGACTTAAGCATAGATCCTTAGAAAAGGTTTCATCATGATCCATATCTGGTCAATGATTCAAACCTTTAACAAGTCTAGCTTCGAAAGTCTCAACATTTCCATCTACACCAAGTAATCTTCTCAAGATATACTTGCTCCTGATGGGGATTTAACCCTTCAGATATAGCAACCAAAGTCCATACTTTGTTGGTGTATAAGGATTCCATCTCAGATCGCTAAGCATCCAGCCATTCTTACAGAGTCCCACTCCTGATGGCCAGCTCGAAACTAGTTGGGTCATCATCTCATGATGCAATCCTCGCTCCCACTGTCATAGAGGAACCGAAGTATCTCTCAGGTGGGTGAGGAACCCTACTAGATCGGCGGAGAGGGTGAGGTTCGTTGGTTACTATTAAATCCTTTGGTTCTACCAAGTCATCTGCTGTAATTTGTATAGCTGGAACCTTTCCAGTTGTACATAACAGACGTTGCCTCGATCTTGTCCGGATTTTGCTTTTGACATAGGCCGGACAATCCCAAATCTTAACTTTCTCAAGATATGGGCTCTTCCCTTTCCATATCACATATGAAAAGGTAGGCAACAGATTTGATTTGAACCCTATTCAATAGGTATGCAGCTTCTCAAGTGCATAACTCCCAAAAAGGAAACAGGTAACTCAGTAGTACTCATCATAGAGCACACCTTATCACATAGGGTGTGATTGCTCCGCCCCGATATACCATCGTGTTATGGTGTATACGGAGGAGTAATGCTGAGAGAGAATCCCATTCTCCTTTAGAATAGTCCAGGAATTCCGTGCTCAAGTATTCTCCTCCTTGATCCCATCAAAGGACATAATACTTATACCCGTATTGGTTCTTTACTTCTAACTTATATTCTGTGAATATCTCAAAAGGTTCGGACTTGTGTTTCAATAAGAACATATGTCTGAATCTAAAGAGATTATCAGAGAATGTAATGAAGTACAAGGAACCGATCTTGGCATGTGTAGACAGGGGACCTTACATACATCAACATGTATCATCCCAAGAGTTTACTAACTCTTTCTCTGTTTCCAATAAACAGAGCTATGGTCATCTTATCTCTTTGATATGACTGGCAAGTTCCACAAGATGTAAATTCAAACTGATTTAAATATGCATCTACATGTAACTTCAGCCAGTCGGATCGCATTGATATGACCTAGTCTACAATGCCTCAAGAAGAATTCGTTCATTTCTGAACTCTTCCTCTTGTGTGTGTTCCGTACACTAAAGAACTGTAGTTTGATTTAGAACATCAATGCTTTTAGATAACGTGCCTGAACCGATCAACTTTTGATATAGGAAATGTTCAAAACATAATCCAACAATACAAAATTTTATCATTTCTTTAGTAATAAAGAGATTGATATGATTTTGTATATCAGGTTCGGTATCTAATAACATTCGTTCAGAATCAATGTATTTGTAATACAGGGTGACAGTGACCAACAGACTTGGCTGCAACACTTGCCCCGTTTTCTGTCTCATGAAACTTATCACCCGTTCTCAGTTCTCTGCCTTTCTGTAGCCCTATGAAACAGATTACATATCTGGGATCCTGTTCCGATATCAGATACCCCGGACACAGAGGATACTGAGAAACAGTTCTTTTTAACGAACACACCCGAAGATGATGCATCAGCATGCACTCTCTTCGTTTGGGCGGCACGGGAATTCTGGTAATCCCCAATTTCCTGCTTTGTCTTATAACAATTATAAGTTGGAGCGGGACCAACGTTCCCCAGCTCAGTATAACAAGCGGGTTCGGTCAATAAATCCGTTTTATTATCTTGATTAAGGCGTGATATGGTCGCTACCTGGAGAGAGAGAGAAGAAAACACTCAGCGTGCGCTCTTGCAAGAATAGATTGGTTATTTTTTTATCTAATCAGGATGGCTCCCACTGTTTTTATCAAATCTTCCTTCAAACTTTAAAAGGAAAGACTAGCCGGGATTAATTACACTCTACAAGTTCGCCAATCTTTCAGCCAGGCCAGTGTCGGTACTTTGAGGGAGGTTCCCCGTGCTTTCGCACGGACCTAATTACAGTAAACCTCGTTTTCCCAGAGGCGTAACCCCGTTGACACCTTTCTAGACACCTACTTGATCGGCTAATTGCAAAGTGCAAAACTCTCCCAGGAGTAACAATTACTCGCAGCGGGTATCGGGATCCAACTATCTCATAGAAGGTATGCAATCTCATTGCAAATTTCAACACTTGAAATTCCCGATAATATTTTGCCCCTAGCATGCTATGACCTTGACGCATGCCAAACAACCCATAGTCCGCTAGTCAAGTTCAACCCGTACATTTCTTGATTGAATTAAACCCATCTGCACGACCCTTGACGCATGCCAAACAACGCCGTACGAATACCCTAATCCAATCGTATCGTATGCTAGCAGATAAGCACTAGTTAGCTACCGTACACTACGCCTTGATGCATGCCAAACAACCGCATCACGAATACTAACTAGTACTTATCTGAAATGACGGAGGGCTACGACAGGTTTTTCTGAAAACCTATTGCGTAATGAACTTGAAATCGTTGTAGAATCAAATGATTTTAAAATGGAGTGCTTTTGAGGCTTTTCTAGTTTTGCTAAAGGGGTCACTCCCGGTGAAGGGATCGTCGGTCCTTTCCTCGTCGAATGAGGTGCGGTATATATCATATATATCACTGTGCAAAGCAAAAACTCTTAAAAGCAATCAAAAGACAAACCGAGGGTTGTTGCATCTGCCAGTTATCGCTAAAGGAGTCACTCCCTGTGAAGGGATCTCGGTCCTTTCCTCATCGAATAAGGTGCAGGATATATCATATATACCGCTGTGCAAAGCAAGAACTGTAGCTACCTGTTTTATTTTGAAATTCGATTCTACAACATCTTAGGTTTCTTTTATTTCATTAATCACATTAATGAAGTCCCATCATTTAAGTCACCTAAACATCACAGATAAATACGACGTACACTTATGCTATCCGCATTCGCCTCGATGTCCCCTCGTGCACCGTTAGGTTAGGTAACTAACGGCAGAGCGGGGCAGGGCTAGCGCGGGTGTAAAACATAAGCAACGTCTATATAATATATCATATATACTATATACAGTATCTATCTCAGAACATCACATGATCACATCACAGATATGGCAGCAGAAGAATCATATGAAATATTGGATATACTAGGACGTCCGTGTTTTCAATAAGAGCCAGTATAAAACACGGATTCCACGGTCGCGATGAATAGCCAAACCCACACCCCTAGACCCCTACGAGAGTGGCAAGCAACCCTACCAATTCTAGAGTTAGGAGACCCGGACTCGACTCCTCGAGTTGGTCTCCCACTGGACTCCAGAACCCGGTTACTTGTGCTCCCCTCCTTGGGTCTATCCTAGTGCGGAAAAGAAAATAATATACAAAAGGTGACATCTTCCGCAACCTGGAAGTGCCCCAATAAAAGAATATTACATACAGGTTTTTACATGAATGAAAATGAAAACACTCATCTCACATAAAAAAACCCCCGGCTATTCAAACACGACGATCCAATATAACATATCCAGCAACACATAACATCACATGTCATCAACGTAAGTAAATATGCGCATCCCAATTGTCGTTGACATATAGCAACGAAACCGGCGATATTACATATTACACTTACGGTCACAGAAAAGAAAGTGTAAAACTACAACAGTTGGAATCCGCAATCTGCATAGACATCGCATGCCTAATCAAATGAATTCCTTAGACATCACATGCCTAACAATTATAAACCCCGCATTTTAGTCTCAAATCGAAAACACTTTTCAATATCAGGTCGGGCAATTCAACAGGATTCCCGACATCCTGATCGAATACTCGTCGCAAACTTTAATAGGCGGCCGCACCCCCGATACCGTCGACGAAGTGCATCAAGGCGGAACACCGCTACCGCGAGCACCCTGACGAATGCTTTCGGCGACGGGGTTCTCCTACAGTCACTTGGTCGGAGCTATGGGGTGAGGTTGTCTATTAAGTTTACCCGGCGAGTATCCGCGTACACTACGTGATTGCGACGGACTTTTGATTACATCAAAATTCCGTGGCAACCGATCAAGTGAGACTAAAGTGCTTGATTTATAACATTCAATCAGTTATCTCATAACTACTTGTGAATTCCAATTATTGTATCCCATTCCAGATAAATAGAAAATGTTAAACTTTCCGATCGAACATTCAAACACCCAAGTTTTCCGAAACAGATCAACACATGAAATAAGTTTAAAAACATCCAGTTCATACCTCAGTACCAACGGTCCAGCCGTAGAAGGGTCAAGCTAATGCCTCACATGTGGCACGCCGTACCGCCCCAAACCCTAAGGTTCAAAGGGCAGTTCAAGACGGTCACATAATCGAGTTAAGGTTTGTTGTCTTCTAGAAGGACCATCTCTTTACTTCCACTACTTAGAACGTTATTAAACTACGGAAAAAATCCAACACTTGGAAATTTCCCGGCAGGGGAAAAAGTGGGTATTTATATCCAGTCGAACTTTTTAACAGTTTCTAAAATATCCGGAAAAACATAAACGAAGTTAAATTATCCGATCAAATTAACGAATTCCCAATAAAACCCTAGAAAACTCAACACTTGAGTGGAATTAAAAAATTCACATAAAAAATTGCTAAGAAAGGACCTAAGAATAAATATATGAAATTTGAGGGACTAAGTCAAATTTGGGCCGCGGAAGAGCCGCCAAACCCCTGGTTTGGCCGCGGTTCCGCGGTCGAATTATGGAATTAGGAGCCCAAATTTCACAGTAATTCTTAGTTTTTCCTGCTTATTTTTCTGCATATTTTTAATTCACAAAATTCAACAGTTTTGAAAAATGTACAGAGAGCGATTTTGCAATGGGGTTTCGGTTCGATCGGATTTCTAACTCCGTCCACGCATCGCCTAAGGCTCTAGCTAGGCTATGATACCACTGTAGGGTTCCTAGGCACACTAATGAGGTCTCACAAGGCATCAACCACGCCAATTTCAAATTTTACGGGTACCGAGAAACCCTAATACGGATCGTTAACTAGATATTTAGGCGAAACAATGAAACTAGTTTACAACTAAACTAAAAGAACGGAAATACAACCTTTGTAGATCCGTTTCTCCACCTCCATAGCTCCATGATGAAGTCCTCTCCGCTGTCCAAATCGAACCATGACTCTAGCATCGGCTTCATCGGAGAAAAAGCGGGCTAGGTCATCGACGACGATGCCGAAGATGATCTACGTCGAGGCATCACTAGATCAAGCTCCACCTTCACCAAGCCATGAAAACTTGTGAAGGAAACACCCTATACTACTTGGCAAGAGGTAGAGGATGAAGAAATAGGAAGTGGGTTCACTTTAGAATTGGATTTCTCACTCATTTGCTCAAGTTGCCATTGATGGAGGCAAGCTTTTTTCTTTGAAGATGAAGAAGAAGAAGAAGATAGAATATGATAAATCTTATTCAAAAAGAATAATCAAATGAATACTTATCATATCCTAACCTTAGTTAGGTGTAGAGAATAGACCATGGTTAGGTTTAATGGTTTAGGGTTAAGCATGAGACAAAATGGTCATGTAGTCAAAGCTTCATGAAGCTTCAATTACAAACAAAGAAAGCCACCATTTTCTCTTTATCATTTTCTTTTGCTAAAATAAACAAAATGGATAAATAAATGAATAAATGAATAAGTAAATGAAGCAAAAGAAACCCTAACCATTGACCAACCATGGTTTAAACTATACACCAAACTATCATGTATCATCAAACATGATACAATCAAATGCACAAAAGTATATCATATATACAATGTGCACATCAAGTGAGAAAATCCATCTTAAGTGAACCAATACTAGTTAATGCAAAGTAATATATCAAATATATATTTATGCATTAAATCATTAAATCAACACTTGATTTAACGATCCGGTCATATCGCATATAACCGACTAATATCCAATGTATCGACTTATCGAATCAATCCTTGATTCGATAACTAGGTTATATCGCATACAACCAATCGATACATTCATCGCGAGCATAGAATACGGTATCACATACACGCATTATTCTCGGTCCCGCACATATCTCATATGCGCTCCTATTTCGTTTTGCTTGAGCCAGGAAACCTCTGTGTAGGACTCTAAAGACTCGTCAATACGTCGGCAGCAGGTGATGATCATATCAAACACCCACAAGCCGCAAGGGGTCTGCTAAACGTAACGGCCACCCGGGTATTGAGCGATCAGAAGATCGACGAGCAAGCCCGCTCATACTCCTGTGAATCCAACCAGTAACACTTACCGTACAGTCCGGTCTGATCGTCTGATATGTCGCATATCTTGCCTAGGGGTGGTAAACGTTAGACCCCAATAGCTCGATAAGTCGTGTCGATATGAGGCCTATAACAGTTCGAGAAACTACAGGTAACACTTAAAAGTAAATCTCAGCAACCCTGGCCAGGGATTTCCGGTTATAGCCAATCGAACACAGCGCAACATCAACTCCCTATACCGGGAGAGACGAATCCCCTCCTATCGCTCATTGCCTCCATGTGATTCGGGACTGTACCCAAAAACCACCGTTTTGCACGCCCTCTTGGACGTGGTAAGATGGAAATCAAAGCACAGTGGGAACCACACAAGACTCTATGACGATCTCGGGTCAACAGACTACTCTGTACCTGTGTTACCAGAGAACTGCCATCTGACGTAAGGTATAATACCATCTGGGAGTTCTCGGCGAGTCCGTCCAGTGTACCCAGTCTCCACTGAGCACCCGTATATCATCTCTGATGTCAAACACCAATGGATATGGGATCATCCATCGCCCATCTGTATGGGTCGAGAAGGTATACGCTAGTCTACTCTGGTATATCGATGCCCCGTCTCGATAAACCCACGACTAGGGACTTTGAAGGATGTACTTATAGACTACCATGTCCTCACTAGTATGATCCGCATCACAGTCCAGGTAGTCAAGTACACATCCTAAGGGCTTTACCAACATGTAACAGAGAGACAATCAGTGTACACGTTAAGGTAAAGATCAACCAGATAGCATACTATCATGTCGAGCAAGAAAGTCCTCCCTATATATGTCCAAGCATCCACTATAATATACATCCTATGTATAGTAATGGCCTCTAGGGCATACATATAACTAACAATTAGGACTTTCACAGTCCAGGTACATCGACACCATACTGAAAAGATTCAATATGGAAGATTCCAAGCGCGGTAACCTACCGGCTTGTCACGGGATCACCCTCTCTAAAGAGATGTCTCCCAAGACTGATTTGGAGAGGGATCGCATGTCTATTATACCCTACGCTTCTGCGGTAGGCTCTATAATGTATGCGATGTTGTGTACCAGACCGGATGTAGCTTATGCACTGAGTGTGGTAAGCCGGTATCAGTCAAACCCTGGGGAGAAACACTGGATAGCAGTAAAGAACATTCTCAAGTACCTCAGAAGGATTAAGGTGATGTTCTTGGTGTATGGCGGAAAAGACCTCGAGATCGAGGCCTTTGCTGACTCCAGCTTCCAGAGTGACAAGGATGATTCCAAGTCCATGTCGGGTTTTGTCTTTACCCTCAATGGAGGGGCGGTGTGTTGGAAGAGTTCCAAACAGGAAACCGTTGCAGACTCGACGATGGAAGCGGAATACATCGCTGCATCTGATGCCGCAAAAGAAGCTGTCTGGATGAGGAAGTTCTTGAAAGAACTTCAGGTGGTTCCGTCCATTGTTGATCCAATACCTCTGTATTGAGACAACAACGGGGCTATAGCTTTAGCGAAGGAACCCAGGTCCCATCAGAGATCCAGACACATCTTGAGGCGGTATCACTTGATCAGGGAGATCGTGAATCGCCAGGAGATCGAGGTTCGGAGGGTTGCTTCAAAAGATAACACTGCAGATCCATTCACCAAGGCCTTGCCCCAGACTCAGTTCGAGCGGCTGATCGAGATGATAGGTCTTCGATACGCCAGTACATGGTCTTAGTGCAAGTGGGAGATTGTTAGTGTATATGCCCTAGAGGCCATTACTGTATCATACTAGTTTGTATATTACTTAATGGAAGCTTGGGATATTCACCTTGTATATACAATCTTGCTCAAAATAGTAGTACGCTACTTGGTTTGTTTCTACTTCAATATGTACATGTGTTTATTTTAGTATATCACCTATACACATTAGTGGAGCCCTTAGGATCTTTGCTTGATTACCAGCGTTGTGATGGCAGTCACACTAGTGGGGCTGGATAATCTATAAGCACATCCTTATGCAGGTCCCTGGTCGCAGGACTATCGAGACAGGGCATCGATACTCCTGAGTAGACTAGCGCATGCGCTTCTCATCCCAGTGAGGGAGACGGTCTGTCCCACAGCCGTCGGTACGTCGTACATGAGATAGTATGCGGGTGCTCGTTGGGTTACGAGTACACTGGACAGGACTCGTCGGGAACTGACTAGTTGGTATTATGCCTATCGTCAGTTATCAGTTCCCAGGTGACATGAGTACAGCTTAGTCCGCTGACTTGACACTGTCACTTCGCCTCGAGTGTGTTCCCACTGCATTTTGATTACTACCCTACCACGGCTCAAAGGAGTCATGCAAACAGGTGGTAGTTGGGTGCAATCTCGAAGCACTTGGAGGCAGTGACGGTTAGACAGGATTCATCTCTCCCGGTATTAGGGGTTGACATCGCGCTGTGTCTAGGAGAGCCATTACACGAGTAGTCCCTGGCCAGGGCAAACGAGATATACTGGTAGGCTTCCAGTGTTATCTCAGGGTGTTTTGGGCTTCACTCCGACACGACTTGTACCGCTATTGGGGGACTGACGTTTACCGCCCCCTAGGCCCGCCATGCGATGTATCAGACGAACAGACCGGACTGTACGGAGAATGTCACGTTCAGGCTCAGTAGGAGTTCAGATGGGTTTCACCTCGTCAGTCTTCTTGTCGGCATCTACCTGGGGACCGTTATGCACAGCTAGTGCCGCTTGCGGTCTATGGTTAAACCCACTGCCAGCGTAGTGTCGAGTCTTTAGCGTCCCACACAGAAAGCTATTCGCCTTTAGGCAAAAGAGTAGAGGTTGCATGGTTTTGCGACAGGTCGCATGGTTTTGCGACAGGGTTCGGTCACATCTGTGCACTTGTGCACGTACAGTGTCCGGACAGTTCACACTAGCGGGCTTTGGTTTAAGCCAGATCCTAGTGTACCTTTTGGGATTGGTTTTATCCAGTATGCATTCGTGTTCCTCGGAACGCGGATACGGGTGTGTATGCACAGTTAACGGAGAGACAGAGGCAGAGGATTCTCATTAGGGTTGTTGACCGTTGACAGTTGACTATTGACTTTTTGCTCAACCCTAATGAGAATATGATATATGATTAACAATTATATTAATTAAGTATTATGGTGACATGGTTGTTGAGGGATTGACTTTGTTGACTTGTTGACTTTTGTTGACTTGTTGACTTTGTTGACCGGTTGACTAGGCTTGACTAGTTGACCATCATGATAACTATAGCTATCATTTCATGGCAAAGACTTTTGCTTGCTTGCTCTTTTGTGCAAATTGAGTGCATGAAATGATATGGCTATGGTTGCTTAAACCATCACATAATACTTGATTGATATGAGGTGTTATGATTGTTTTGGATTATGAGAGCCAAATGAGAAAAGTCTTCTCTCATTCTTTCATGCTCATTCTCTCTCTTGTTCTTGAGCTCTCATCTCCTCCTCTTGCTCTCCCTCTCTTGACTCTATGGTTCACTTGTCTCATGAGTTGAGAACCAAGAACCATAGATAAAATCCCATACAAACTCTTCTCTACTCACTCTAGTTCACAAGGTTTAGCAAACCGAGTGAACTAGTTTCTTCAAAGTTCGAAGGACCCAAAGGTTGAAGCTTTCAGGTGGATCTATCTTCGGCGCAAGGAGACGATGGGGAGAAGCCGATTCGGACGACCATCGAAGCTTGAAGACAAAGGAGTTCGAGAAAAAGAAAGGTATAACCCCCTAATCGAGTAGTTAGCAACTCGTAGTTAGGTTGTTAGTTAGATGTTTAACAAAGATCCGGGTTTTAAGTCCATGTTACCACCTCTATGAAAATCGTTTTTTACCAAATTCCGCATGCCCGAAAGTACCGGGAGAGGTAGCATGGACTTACATCATCAAATTCCGATATTTGCCGCAAAATATGAAACAAGTTCGTTTGTTCACATATCGTTTGTATGTCCAAGCTTGGGGTATCAACGCTAAGCATAAGATTTAACAAGCATACACCAACATCAAAGATACAAGTTAGTGAGTGAGAGCAAATGATTCTAGTGTTGAGTTTGCTAAGTGTTTGTGATGGTATATGGTATATGAAACCAAGAGATTTATCAAGTCACTTAATCACAAAATACCATATCCAACTTAGCAAACTTAACACCAAAATGATTCTAACCTTAGGCTTGCAAGATGGGATTTGTGGGAAGAATATGGTAAGTGATAAGATTATAAAGTAACCATGGAATCAACATACCATATCAACCCATCCAAGTTACAATACTAACTTTATAATCATATTAAAGCACATTAAACAATAACAAGAGGAGGAGAAGGCAAAGCCTTTCATCTCACTTCCTTACCATTACCACAACCAAAGAAGATTAGTTATACATAATAATGAAAAGAAAAGCAAAGAAAGTAAAGAAAAGAAAGCAAATAACAAAGCAATATATTAACACTTGAAGTTGAGTTACAAGATATTGGTAACTCGTTCAACCTCCATAATAAAGATCTCAAGAGAAAGCTTCAAAAGGGAAGAAGAAGAAGAAACCAAGTGATCGCCCACTCACTCTCAAGCCTAAACCAAAATCAAACTAAAACAAAACTATATATGTGAGAGTATATGAGAGAGAGCCCTTCCCTTGCTCACTGATCTGGATTTTATAGTGTCACGACCCGAAATTTGGCACGTGACGGCCCTTAAACTACGCAACGTCGACAGGCGTAACGCAATTTAAGTAATTCGAAAACCTAGTAATCTAAACCATCAAAAATAGTAAGTGATAAGAACATTATTATAACTTTGAAATCTCAATCAAAATTTTTAAAGTCCAAATTTACTTCCTTTAAAATTTTGGCAGCACCTCCTTTGTAAAACTAGCCCCAAAAAGGGTACATATAAAGATATAAGTAAAGCATCCCCAAACGGGAGCAAAATCCATGCCTAAAGGTGGAAAACAACCACCACAACAGATATACGACGCCGTAGCGAAGAAAAAGACGATATAAATAAAAACTGCATAAAAGTCCTCCAGTGTCATCAAAATAATATACAATATCGTCCTCACAATCCGTCTCTAAGTCAAAACATGAAATAGTAGTTGGAGAGTACTGGATACAACGAATATACAATGAGCAAAATCGAATAACCGTAAAACCCACCTATAGCAAAACTGCACCCAGTCAGCCGTAGCGGTATCCGCAGCAAAAGATGATACAATAGGAAGAAGTAGCCCTGCCAACGACTGCTCTGAGGGACAACCTGCAAAACCCTATGGCACAACGGGGATGAGTTGCCAACTCATGAATAGTAAATAAAATATGCAGGTAATCGAAAGTATGCACGTACTACGATGGTCTATCACATGCAAGCTGATAGCAATAAATGACAATATGTAAATGCAACAGTCATGAAAAGTACTCTATCAGGTACTACTAATACATGAAGCAATGCATATCAAATAAATGCGGAGTACAAAATAGAGCACATCCTGTAAGTCTCATGGAATCTGAGTGTCGAACATCGACACCCAAAAACTTCATGAAAACAAGTATTTAGCATCGACACATAAATACTCATCTATCAGGTGTCGTCACCACGACTGGCCCTGATATGTACGTATTATACGTCTCTCGGAAACCCGAGTGCCCAGCTTCAACACTCGTAATCCACGTATCCATACGTAGATGACTCCGGTCGGTATCCTCCAGATATCTGCCGAGTCCAAATACTGTCTCCGGTAAGGTAGTGGTCCCTCTGATAGGCTCATCGTCTACACCACGAAATCACCTCTCGCCCTAGGGTACCATATCAGGCTCCACCATATACCCACAGATGGTGCCTCCCGCCCCTCAAATCGGGTATCACATGCCAATCTCAGAACCGAGAAATCACATGGTGGACGCATCGAAATATCTTATCAAGAGAAATCGGGTTTTTCAAATAATGCATAATTTCATGAAACTACCACAGTCCTCAAATCCAGAAAACATCAAGTAATGAATAAGTATATTTGCATAGTTCATTATGATGATATATTATGTAGGTGTACATATATAACAGCGTCTCATACCACTGATATATATATACAATATATATATATATATATATATTAGCGTCCTATACCACTGATATATATACGCAGGAGTAAAACATCCAGAAAATATCAAATGAAAAACCATATCTCAATGCGAAATCCATGAAATATAATATATGCAATATGAAACAGTAATATGAGCATATAACGGAAAACCGCTATTTAACTGCAACAAATTATTAAATATAACATGCGGTTCCTAATTTCTCCGAAATCAAATGCAACATCATATAAAGGTGTACCTGTAACTATAGCATGGTGTATGGGTATGTACCTATCAATAATGATGTAATACCATACGGGTGTATGTGTAAGTATGTATGCAAGGTGTACATGTAGCTATGTCTCATATGTGTATATACCTATCACTAATGGTACAATACCATATAGGTACATGGGTAACTAGCATGTAGGCATGGCAAGGTATAGGAGTGTACATGTAAGTATGTATGTAAGCAAGGCATATGTGTAAGCATATAGGTATACAGGTATGCTATGTCTCATATGCATAATGGAATATAAGGATCGTGTCTCAATGTCCCTAAACTATACAATATCACATATGTATAGGTGTCGTGCGTGTCATGGAAATTATCGACAGTGTGTGTGTAGCATGCAATTAGTGCTCGTCAAACATGAACCGTCAATAATTGTGTTGTGTCTCATTAATACTAAGTCCATAAACAACAGGAAATGAGATATGCAACAAAGGTACACATGCACAATCAATATCTATATACTTATAACTAATAGTCATGTCATTTAATCTAGCCCAGACGCATAACGCCATGCGGGCGATTCCCCTGTAGTTGTTAAATCTACTCACAAATGATCCTGGGCTAAGTAAAGCCAACCACTCGCTTCTCCTTCTGCGCAGCGTCCGAAGTCCTCGCCTGCGATCCTAAAATCATAAAATAATATAACAAGTGTATATTAGCAATCGACCAATAACACGTACAAACTACGTTTGACCGAAGCATCAACTCCAAATATACTCTCAAGTGTTCGTCTAGTTGCTAACATGCATAGCGACACTACGAAACCAACCTAAGAGCCAAAGCTACACAAAGTACACGTACCGTGTGTAAGTCGATGTGCAACACCCCACGACTTGCGGGGAGGCGGAAATATGAAAAACGATCTTGTTCTTTTCTTAAACATCAACTAACCGCATGAATCGAAGCTAAACGATAACTAACAACAATCATAGAAGTTCTAAACTACTATGTGAAATGATTATACCTCAAGAACCGTGTCCTTCGGGTCTTCATCGCTGTCCTCCACTCCTCTTAGGCTCCTTGGAACATCGGCAACTTCACGGCCTCCTCAAATCAAAGAAGATCCACCCGAAAGCTCCTACGCCAAGCTTAATCTCAAACTTGAGATAACTAGGTTACTTAAAGTGCTAATCTAAGCTACCTAGAGGATATAGAGTGAGGTTATGGATGTTTTAGTCTATCTAACTCTTGATCTCAACACAGGAGAGGTTAGGGTTAGGGTTTCAAGAGAGAGTGAGCTTGAGGAGAGAGAAGGTGAGAATGATAATGAAAAGAATAATGAACTCATATGAATATATCAACCATAACAATAAATCAAATAAATAATATAAATGATTTATCATCATGGTTAGATTCATTCATCTAGTGTGATTCATCATATGACTCACTAACTCATTAATGAATCATTTAATATAAAGCATGAATCACACAAATGAGTCATTAAGCAATTAATGCTCATGCCACCTTAACCCCTTAATCACCACTCTTCTAGAACCTTCCCGACAAATTACGAGAACGCCCCTCCAATCCGTGAAAACACGGAAAAACTTTAGACTGTATAAATCCAATAACCTGATACTAGAATCTGGCTTAAACCAAAGCCAGCTAGTAAAAACTGTCCGAAAAGTCGTACGTGCGTAAACACACGTACGCATCCGAACCCTTGTCGTAAAACCATACGACCTCTATATCGTTTCGCCTGGAGCAGGTAAACTCTCTGTGTGGGACTTTAAAGACTCGACACTACGCTGGCAGTGGGTTTAACCACAGACCGCAAGCGGCACTAGCTGTACGTAACGGTCCCCAGGTAGATGTCGATAAGAAGGCCGATGAGGAAAACCATCCGAACCCCTACTGAGCCTGATGTGACAATCTCCGTACAGTCCGGTCTTTTCGTCTAAGACTATCGGATATCAAGGCTAGGAGGCGGCAAGCGTCAGTCCCCTAATAGCTGTATAAGTCGTGTCGGAGCGAAGCCCATTACGCCCTGAGAAGCTACTGGAACCTACCAGTATATCTCGCTTGCCCTGGCCAGGGACTTTGCGTAATGGCTCTCTGACACAGTGCGATATCAACTCCCAATACCGGGAGAGACGAATCCTATCTAACCGCCACTGCCTCCAAGTGCTCGGGACTGCACCCAACTGCTACCTGTTTGCACGACTCCTTTGAGCCATAGTGGGGTAGCAATCTAAGAACAGTGGGACACACTCGAGGCGAAGCAGCAGTGTCAAGTCTGCGGACTATGCTGTATTCATGTCATCTAGAAACTGATAACTGACGATGGGTATAATACCAACCAATCAGTTCCCCTGCGAGTCCTGTCCGGTGTACCCATAACCTAACGAGCACCTGCATACTATCTCCAGTACGACTTACTGATGGTTGTGGGACAGACCATCTCCCCAACTGGGATGAGAAGCGTACACACTTAGTCTACTCCGGAATATCGATGCCCTATCTCGATAATCCAACGACCAGGGACCTGTATAGGATGTTGCTTACAGACTACCCAGCCCCCACTAGTGTGACTGCCATCACGACACTGGTAATCAAGCAAAGATCATATGGGCTCTACTAATATGTATAAGTGATACGTTACAAGAAACATATGCACATATTAAAGTAGACTCAAACCAAGTAGCATACTACCATGTTTAGCAAGACTGTTATATACAGCTGTGAATATCCCAAGCTTCCATTAAGTAATATACATGCTAGTATGATACAATAATGGCTCCTAGGGCATATACACTAACACCGTGTTGGAAAGCGTAACATACATAATAGTAACACAAGAAACTAGCAAACTGATCCCAAATTTTGTATACAGTAGAAACATAAAAATCAAACAGGACCAAACATGCTAAAAGCACATCGTACAGCTACCCAGAAAAACCCAAGCCCTAACTCCTCTAATTGGCCGAGGTCGCCGGATTTGCATTGAAAGTCGCCGTCCAAATCCGGTGGGATAGGGTTCGTGCTTGAGGTGAAAGCTTAGGGTCTCTGGTACAACACAACTACGCAGCTAGATTTTCTAGTACACACACTGGGTCACAACAGATCACAGATATCACACAATGACACTAAAAAATACGATATGTGCATGAAACTTTACTTTAAGCGTTCTAAACTAAAACGAATAAGCTACGCAACACTAAAGAGACCTACTTACCTGTTTGAGATCATTACCTACTCCCACAAGCTCAAAAATTCTATCTTTCCAAGCTCCAAGGCATCTAAGAGGCAAAACAAGGTTTAGGAAGTGATTTGGGGAAGGTTTAATGAAGTTTATGATGGTTTTAATGAAGGATAGTGAAGGAAAGGTTAAGTGTTCAGTTTGAGAAAGTGAGGAGATAAGAAATAATGAGAGAAATAGATGAAATGAGAGATAAAGAGAGAGAGGTGAGTGTTGGGTGAGAGGGTAAGTGCACCAAGCATCATTAATGCAACCATTAATGCTAGCAAGCTTAACCCATGAGTCACCATGCCACCTCCTTACCAATCCAAAAGACAAAGAAATATCTCTCCACAAATATCAAGAGGTTTAAGGTTAAGGTTTAGGGTTAAAGCAAAGCAAGGATTAGGATTTAGTTAAGTTGTCATGATCACTAAACTAGATTAACAAAAACACACCCTCACATTAACATGCATATGTGTGTGCAAGCCATAACAAATAATAATAAATTATTAATTAAATATTATAAAATGTGAGAAACCTAAATTGGTAAACTTTTTACAGAAAACCCGTACTATCGCTTAATTAACACTAATCGCAAATCTAAGGTGTTACAATCTCCCCCCTTAAAGAAAATTCGTCCCCGAATTAAAATTCTTACTATGCGTACCGTCAAAGAAATGAGTGCAAAACTTCCACATCTCGCTCGCAGCCTCCTAAGTGATCTTCTCACTAGACGGCTACGCCAAAGAAAAACCTCCACAGATGGAAAGACCCTTGACTGAAGTTTCTCCACCTGCCGATCCATTCACACTATCGGCTGCCGGTGAACGAAAAGATCGCGTCAAAGATAAATGGTCTGATGCTGAATCATGTGAGAAAGGTCATGAAGATATTTGCAAAGTATCGACATAAGGAATATGGGGTGAATACTCAAAAATCTTGGCGGAAGTGCCAAATTATAGGCAATGGTACTAACTCGCTTCAAGGATCTCAAAAGGGCCTACAATCTGGGACTAAGCTTCCCAAAACTCAACACGCCATTCATTGGAGAAATCTGTAGGAATACATGATCTCCCTCCGCGAACTCAAGTCTGCGACCACCACGGTCGGCATAAGACTTCTGTCTGCACTGGGCTGCTCTCATCCTGACTTGAATCAACTGGGTCTTCTTCGAAGTCTCTAGACTAGCTGAGGTCCAAAATCCTTCTCTCGCGGAGTCAGTAAAATAGACTGGCGATCGACATAACCTATACACAAGGCCTAAAAGTTGATATCTGAAACTTCTCCTGATAACCGTTATTGTAGAAGAACTCCATCAATAGCAAGTGACGATCCCAACTGCTAACAAACAATTAGTACATACATACAAGCATATCCTCCAGAGTCTGTATAGTTCCCTCTAACTGACCATCAGCCTACAGATGGAAAAGCGGAGCTAAAGCTCAACCAGTACCCAAGGCTTTCTGAAACTTCTGCCAAAGACGGCTAGCGAACTGGGTGACGCTATTGGATACAACGCATGATGGAACTCCGTGAAAATGCACAAACCTAACAAAGAACAATGAGCAAACTGAGCATACTGAGCATAACCGGACAACAATCACCCGAAAGGAGTCATACCCTCGACTAGCCCTGGGTAGACCCACAACGAATTTCATGGAGATCTGCTCCCATTCCTACTCCGGAACGGTTAAAAGGTTGCAACTCTCCAGCCGATCTCAAATGCTCAACCTTAGCTCGCCAACAAGCCAAGCACTTCGAGACGAAATCTAAAACTTCACCCTTCAACCCTGCCCACCCGTAACTAACTCTCAAGTCACGTTACATCTTGGTGGAACTTGGGTGAACACAGAAAGCTGACTGATGTGCCTGCTCTAGGACCTCGCTTCACTACCCATCAGTATCAGGTATACGCAAACGCGTCCCTAAACGTAGCATACCCTGGTCATAAATCAAGGACTTTGAATCTTTACCCTGCCGAACATGCTCAGAATCTCAAATAAATGAGCATCGGCGGGCTGTGCCTCACGAAAAATGATTAAGTAAAAGTGGACGGGCGCGGACATGAGAAAGTTTTCCCCTAGTAGAGGCGAACTTAAAATGTACTCAACGGTCGCACAAGAACTGTAAATCTGCAAAAGGCTGTCTCTGAACTGCGCACAACTGGAACAAGCTACCCCCGGGCCTACGACTCAAAGCATCAGCTACCACAATCTCCTTGCCACGGGTAATAAAAGATCTCACAAACATAATCCTTTACAAGCTCCATCCAATGGCGCTGTCTCAACTCAGATCCCGCTGCAGGAAGATGAACATTAAGCTCTGGTAGTCCGTGAAAATCTGACACGGCTCTCCGTACAAGTAGTGTCTCCAAATTTCCAGCGCAAGACCACCATGGCCATCTCCAGATCATGAATGGGATAATCCTTCTCGTACTTCTACCAACTGTCGGGAAGAATAAGCGATAACCCTATAGTGCTACATCAGTACACAACCGATCCCCACTCGTGAAACATCACAATAAACAACAAAGTCTCCCGATCCAGAAACAAAGATAGAACTGGTGCAGTCTTCAACTGCTGAAAACTCAGCTCGCATACCACAGTGCAAGAAAAGGAACCCCCTTCCTTGTCAGTACGGTCAACGGTGCAGCGATACTAAAGAAATCCTGCACGAAACGGCGGTAAAAACCGGCTAAGCCCAAAAAGCTGCGGACCTCTGTCCCTGATGCAATTCTGGGCCAAGCTGTACGGCCTTGATCTCCTTTGGGTCCATACGAATACCGTCTCCTGTAACCACGTGACCAAGGAGTTCAATACTATCAATCCTGAAGGAACACTTCGAGAATTTAACAAACCACTGGTGCTCTCCCAATGACTTCAAGGCAAATCCTCAAGTGCCGCTCATGTTCTTCATGACTCTTGGAATAGACCAGAATGTCATCAATAACACAATAATCAACTGGTTGAGGAACGGCCTGAGAGGCCTGGTTCATCACATCTACGAATGTTGCTAGGGCATTGGTGAGTCCAACGACACCACCAAAAACTCACACTGCCCATAGCGCGCATAAAAAGCAGTCTTCGGAATGTCATCACTCCGAACCTGCAATTAATGATGACCTGATCCCAAAACAACTTAGAAAAATGTCTTGCACTCTGGAGCTAAGCAAAGAAATCGTCGAGGCGAGATAAAGGATACCTATCCGCACCGTAACTCTGTTCAATTGACGATCAATCAATGCACAACCTCAAACTTCCGTCCTTCTTTTTGACTAACAGAATAGGAGTTCCCTAAAGCGAAACACTTAGACGTACATGTCCTCCTATTTAGCAACTCTGCAGCTGATCCTTAAGCTCCCTAAGCTCCGCCGGTTCATCTGGAACAACGTCGGAAAACTCTTGCACGATTGGAACCCGGTCCAACAAATCCACTGTTGCTCCGGTATCACTAATGAAAGCCAAGAATCCTCGACATCTTCTCCTTAAAAGCTGACTAGCGAAAAGGGCTGAAATCAAGCTGTGAGGGGCGGCACCACAGTCTCCATGCACAATAAGAACAGACTCGCTGGGAAAACAAAACCTAAATGTTTTCTCGCGGCAGTCCACAGATGCAGAGCAATTAGCTAAACAGTCCGTGGCCAGGAGAACGTCAAAGTCCAACATCTTTAGAAGGATCAAATCGACGAACGGACCTCTATCTCCAACCGATTGGCACACGACCGAAATACGTGTTGCACAACAAAAGAATCGCTGACAGAAGTTAACACAACAAACGGCTGATCTAGCAAACACGACTCTCGGCCCAACCACGGCACGAAGTGTGTAGAACAAACGAGTGCATAGATCCCGAATTAAACAACATGCGCAACAAAAGAACATACGAATAAGATTATCTGAAAACTCTGCATAGGATGCCCACGCGTCGCGATGAGTAGAAGCAAACGCTCGTGCTTGTCCTCTTCCCGCAACTGGCTGAACTCCTCCTCTACCAACCTGTCCCCTCTGAACGAACCCTCCACGACCACGACCTCTCTGAACATAAGTCTGATACGGTACTAAGGAATAATGTCTGACGAAGTGTTGAAGGCTCCCACATCGAAAATATCTATACGATGGCTGCTGACCCTCCTGGGGATAAGAGCTAAACAACTGTCCTCGTCCCAAGCCTCTGCTACTCCCACGACGTAAACGAAATCTGTCGCGGTGACTAAGCATCTGTCTCTGGGCTGATACACCTGTACGAGCCCTCCTCGGTTCTGGAACTTCCAAAGTCTCGGGAAGACGCTCCTCATCTAGTAGGGCTGTGTCTACTGCTGCTGTATACGTGACACAATGATGTGTGCTGATAGCAAGGAATAAGTGGGTAACAGGGGTGGCAACCTCTTGTCGCTGCGTTCGACTGGCCTCAACCTACGTTCCCATCATCTGGCGCAAGTCCTGTATCTCTGCCACTGGCATAGCGATAAGATCTATCGATGGCTGATCAATCTGCTCCTGTACAACGAGCGCACCGTCCTGGTCAATCCTCATCCCAAACGAGTCAACTCTGACCTCGGTTCTCGCTGCCTCTCTCTGAGCCCTCAAAGTCTTCGGCGGCATAATGGCAAGAAATGGAAATAGGATTCGATAGGAACACGGAAATCGAATCACAAGGATATATCATCATGGAAGGAATTTCAAGCAATAAGTACTAAGGTCACTTAGGCAGAGTACCATGTCGTAAGTATGCCGCGGACATACACACACTACGACACTCTGCTTAAGCTTCCTTCTCCATCATACCAAGGTCATCCTACACTCCGAAAAGTAAAACCTAGCGCTCTGATACCAACTTTGTCACGACCCGAAATTTAGCACGTGATGGCCCTTAAACTACGCAACGTCTACAGGCATAACGCAATTTAAGTAAGCTGAAAACCCAGCAATCTAAACTATCAAAAGTAGTAAGTGATAAGAACATTATTAAAACTTTTGAAATCTCAATCAAATTCTTTAAAGTCCAAATTACTTCCATTAAAATTTTGGCAGCACCTACTTTGTAAAAACTAGCCCTAAAAAGGGTACATATAAAGATATAAGTAAAACATCCCTAAACGGGAGCAAAATACACGCCCAAAGGTGGAAAACTACCACCACAATAGATATACGACACCGTGGTGAAGAAAAAAACGATATAAATAAAAACTGCATAAAAGTCCTCCAGTGTCATCAAAATAATATACAATATCGTCCTCACAATCCGTCTCTAAGTCAAAACATGAAATAGTAGATGAAGAGTACTGGATACAACGAATAAACAATGAGCAACAACGGATAACTGCAAAACCCACCTATAGCAAAACTGCACCCAGTCAGCCGTAGCGGCATCCGCAGCAAAAGATGATACAATAGGAAGAAGTAGCCCTGCCAACGACTGCTTTGAGGGACAACCTGCAAAACCCTATGGCACAACGGAGGTGAGTTGCCAACTCGTGAATAGTAAATAACATATGCAGGTAATCGAAAGTATGCACGTACTGCGATGGTCTATCACATGCACGCTGATAGGAATAAATGATAATATGTAAATGCAACAGTCATGAAAGGTACTCTATCAGGTACTATTAATACATGAAGCAATGTATAACAAATAAATGCGGAGTACGGAATAAAACACATCCTGTAAGTCTCATGGAATCTGTGCGTCTAACATCGACACCCGAAAACATCATGAAAACATGTGTCTAGCATCGACACATAAATACTCATCTATCAGGTGCCGTCACCACGAATGGCCCTGATATGTACGTATTATACGTCTCTCGAAAACCCGAGTGCCCAGCTTCGACACTCGTAATCCACGTATCCATACGTCCATGACTCCGGTCGGTATCCTCCAGATATCCGCCGAGTCCAAATACTATCACCGGTAAGATAGTGGTCCCTCTGACAGGCTCATCGTCTGCACCACGAAATCACCTCTCGCCCAGGGGTACCATACTGGGCTCCACCATGCACCCGCAGACAGTGCCACCCGCTCCTCTAATCGGGTATCACATACCAATCTCAGAACCAAGAAATCGTATGGTGGACGCATCGAAATATCATATCAAGAGAAACCGGGTTTTTCAAATAATATATAATTTCATGAAACTACCACGATCCTCAAATCCAGAAAATATCAAGTAATGAATATGTATATTTGCATAGATCATTATGATGATATATTATGTAAGTGTACATATATAATAGTGTCCCATACCACTGATATATATATACATATATATATATATTAGCGTCTCATACCACTGATATATATATATATATATACACAGGAGTAAAACATCCAGGAAACATCATATGAAAACCATATCTCAATGCGAAATCCATGAAATATAATATATACAACATGAAACAGTAATATGAGCTTATAAAGGAAAAACTGCTGTTTAACTGCAACTAGTTATTAAATATATCATGTGGTTCCTAATTTCTCCGAAATCAAATGCAACATCATATAAAGGTGAACCTGTAACTATAGCAAGGTGTATGGGTATGTACCTATCAATAATGATGTAATACCATACGGGTGTATGTGTAAGTATGTATGCAAGGTGTACATGTAGCTATATCTCATATGTGTATATACCTATCACTAATGGTACAATACCATATAGGTATATGGGTAACTAGCATGTAGGCTGTTAGTTATGTGTATGCCCTAGATGCCATTATTGTACATATGATGTATATTATAGTGGATACTTGGATATGTATATACTGAGAAGACTTTCTTGCTCGACATGATAGTATGCTATTTGGTTACCTTTATCTAAACATGTAGACTTGTATTGTGATACTGTCGTGCTCTCACATGTTGATAAAGCCCTTAGGATATGTACTTGACTACAAGGACTATGATGTGGATCATACTAGTGGGGCCATGGTAGTTCATAAGTACATCCTTCAATTGTTCCTAGTTGAGGGAATATCGAGACAGGGCATCGATATTCCAGAGTAGACTAGCGTATACGCTTCTTGACCCATATGATGGGCGATGGATGATCCCACATCCATTAGTGTTTGACATCAAAGATCGTATACGGGTGCTTAATGGAAACTGGGTACACTGAACAGGACTCACCGAGGACTCCTATATGGTAGAATACATATCGTCAGATAGCAGTCCTCTGGTGACACTGGTACAGGTTAGTCTGTAGAGCCGAGATCGTCATAGAGTCTTATGCGACTCCTACTGTGCTTTGATTTCCTCCCTAGCACGCTCAAGAGGAGTCATGCAAACAGGTGGATTTTGGGTATAGTCCCGAGTCGTATGGAGGCAATGAGCGATAGGAGGGGTTTCGTCTCTCCCGGTATTGGGGGTTGATGTTGCGCTATGTTCGATTGGCAATAACTGGAAGTCCCTAGCCAGGGCTGATTTGGAGATCTACTAATAAGGGTTATCGGTAGTTTCTCGACCTATTACGAACCTCACATCGACATGACTTATCACGTTGCTAGGGTTTGACGATTTCCACCCCTAGACTTGATATGCGACATATCAGACGAAGAGACCGGACTATACTGTAGTGTTACTGATAGGATTCATGGAGACTGTGGACAGGCTTGCTTGTTGACCTTCATATCGCTCAATGCCCGGGTAGCCGTTACGTCCAGCTAGTACCGTTGACGGCTTGTAGGTGACTGATATGATCATCACCTACCGCCGGCGTATTAACGAGTCTTTAGAGTCCCACACAGAAGTTCTCTGGTTCAAGCGAAACGAAGTAGGACACATATGTGATATGTGTGCGGGCCTGATTAAATACGAGTATGTGATAGCGTATTGTAATCTGGCAGTCATCTGTTATCGGTGCGGTTATATGTGATATAACCAGATTGTCGAATCAAGTGTTGATTCGATAATATGATATACAGATATATGATATTAGTCAGTCGTATATGATATAACCGGATTATTAGATCAAATGCTGATTTAATAATATGATATAAATTATATGTGATATAATTACATATTAACTAATATCATTAGCTCACTAATTAATCTTCATTAAATATATATTATATATATAATATATATATATATATTAAAATGAAGAATGGCATTTTCTTTTTTATTTTGTGAAAATAGAAATGAGGTGTAAAATGAAGCATGGTTGCAAGCTTGGGTTAAATACTTGTTTATTGATTCTTGACTCACTATTCAATCATGGTTGCAATTGAATATTGCATAATTCTATGCTTGAATGAGTGAGGGGTCTTGGCTTTGCTCTCATTATTCTTGTTCATTCCAAAAGAGTTAGCCATTTTTACTTGCTCATGCTTGCTCATGCTTCTTCTTCCTCCTCTTGCTTTTTCTCAAACTTCAACCCTCACATGAGATGTGAATCATGAAGCTTGAGCACAAATTAGTGAGCTCTTAACATCCCCTACTTCATCATCTCACACCTTTTAGCAAATTAGTGTGATGTGTTTCATGCACTAAAGTGTTTAGTGCAATGGTAGCTTGAACTAGTAGGAGCTTCGTGGTGGATCATCATTGGCGCGAAGGCTACGAAGGGAGCTTGTTCAAAGTCTCAAGAGAAGCCTTGTGGTGTCATGGGACTACTACACGGAGCATATAGAAGAGAAGGACTTGGTTCTACCATGGTATAAACATCTCTTCTTCTCTCTAGTTGACATATCATCTAAAGATAACCATAATAATCTAGTTAAGATCTTGTTAGTCTAGCTTAGCACCAAGAAAAATATGAATTTGGCATGGTAGATGCTTCTACAACCTCATCATGGTGCTAAGGTAGTCCTTCATGGTATCAGAGCCGAACTAGATCATCGGGGAAGGTCATTACGAAATTAAAAAGTTCGATCGGTTTTCAAAACCCGTATTTTTGCAAGTTTCTGTCGATTTTTCCAAAAGTTGGAATTTTTGAAATTAAAAATATCCAAAAAAATCGTGCAGGGTTTCTATGGACCCACAAGAAAATTAGTCCCTTGAGTCGACCGTACGACCGCGGATCCGCGGCCAAACCTTGGTTCTGGCGGTGGATCCGCGGCGCAATAGGTTAGTCAAGGTGTATATTTTCTTGTGTAGGTCCGTAGGTGATATTTGCACTGTTAGGGTATTTTTAACTGTGATTCTCAAGTTGTTGAGTTCTCTGTATTTTGTAAAATTGATCGATATATTTGGCGTCGTATAGATCTTGATGATATGTGATACAATTGTTAGAATCCGGCTTATTGGTTTTGTGAAAACTGGTAATGTATATAGTATATTGTGAATCTAGTATGTTAGTCTCGATTAATCGGTTGCCACGAAGTTTTGATTCGGATCAAAACTCCGTTGCAATCGCGTATTATACGCGAACACTCGCCAGGTAACTCTAGTAGATAGCCACGCCCCATAGCCGCGACCAAGTGACTGTAGGAGAACCCCGTTGCCAAAAAGCACCCACTCGGGTGCTCGCGGCCACGGTGTTCCGCCTTAGTGAACTTCATCGCCGACATCGGGGGTGTGGCCATCTACTAAAGTTTCCGACGAGTATTCGATATTGTAGTCGGGAATCTTGTTGAATTACCCGACTAAGATAATTGAAAAGTGTTTTCAATTTGAGACTAAAATAGAAGGTTTACAGTTTAGGCATGAAATCCGGAATATGCGATATTCCGGGTTTATGATGTCTAAGGATATACGGATTCTAATTATTGTAGTTTTACAATTTCTTTTCTGCGACCGTAAGTGCAATATGTGGGTATCCCGATCTTGTTGCTATATGTCAACCAGTTTCGGAATACATATATTTACTTACGTTGATGATATGTGATGTCATGTGTTGCTGATATGTCTTATTGGATCGTCGTGAAAGAATAGCCGGGGTTTTTATGTGAGATGAGAGTTTTCTTTTTCATTCATGTAAAATTTGTATATAATATTCTTTTATTGGGGCACTTCCGGGATGAGGATGATGTCACCATTGTTGTATATTATTTACTTTTCCGCATTAGGATAGACCCAAGGTAGGGAGCACAGGTAACCGGGTTCTAAAGTCCAGTGGGAGACCATCTCAAGGAGTTGAGACCGGGTCTCCTAACTCTAGAATTGGCAGGGTTACTTGCGGCTCTCGTAGGGGTCTATGGGATGTGGGTTTGGCTATTCTTCACGACCGTGGAATCCGTGTTTTACATTACTGGCTAAATTTAAAACACAGACATCCTAGTATATCCAATATTTCATATGTTTATCTTCTTCTGCTGTGTTCTGTGATGTTGATCATATAACTGCGTGAGACGAATGTAATATTATATATAAGATATATATTAAACGTTGCTTATGTTTTGCACCCGCGCTAGTCCAGCCCCCGCTCTGCCGGTAGTTAAGTAACCTAACGGTGCATGATGGGCCCCGTGGCGAATGCGGATGGCATAAGCGTACGTTCTATTTTCGTTTCATTTCTTCTGTGATGTTTAGGGAATCATTAATTGATGGGACTTCATTAATAAGATTAATGAAAGAAAAGAAACCTAAAGATGTTGTAGAATCAAATTTTCAAAAAGGGTAGCTATAGTTTTTGCTTTGCATAGCGGTATTCCTTGTAGAATATTCAGCACCTTATTTGATAAGGAAAGAGCCAAGATCCCTTCACCGGGAGTGACCTCTTTAGCAAAACTAGCGAATGCTAAAAAACACTCGGTTTAGTTTTTGATTGCTTCTATAGTTCTTGCTTTGCATAGCGGTATTCCTTATAGAATATCCAGCACCTTATTCGATAAGGAAAGAGCCGAGATCCCTTCACCGGGAGTGACCTCTTTAGCGAAACTAGAAAAGCCTCAAAAACACTCCTTTTCAAAATCACTAGTTTCTACAACGATATCAAGTTCATTACGCTCATGGTTTTTCTGAAAAACCAGCGTAGCCCTCCGTCATTTCAGATAGGTACTATTTAGTATTCGTGCTACGTTTGTTGGTTTTCGTCAAGGCGTAGTGTGCGGTAGCTAATTAGTGCTTATCTGTTAAAGCATAAGATGCGATTGGATTAGGGTAGTCATACGACTTTGTTGGCTTTCGTCAAGGGTCGTGCGGGTGGGTTTAATTCAATCAAGAAATGTTGAGCTTGACTAGCGTCCTTTGGTTTGTTGGCTTTCGTCAAGGTCATAGGATGCTGGGGGTAAAAGCATTATCGGAAATTTCAAGTGTTGAAATTTGTAATGAGATTGCATACCTCATATGAGATAGTTGGATCCCGATACCCACTGCGAGTAAGAGTTACTCCTGGGAGAATTTTACACATTACAATTAGCCGATCAAGTAGGTGTCTAGACAGGTGTCAACGGGGTTACGCCTCTGGGAAAACAAGGTTTATTTTAATTAGGTCCATGCGAAAGTACGGGGAACCTACCTCAAAGTACCGGCACTGGCATGGCTGAAAGATTGGAGAACTTGTACAGTGTAATTAATCCCGGCTAGTCTTTCCTTTTAGGGTTTGAAGGAAGATTTGATTAAAACAGTAGGAGCCATCCTGATTAGATATATTAATAACCAATCTAATCTTGCAAGAGCATACGCTAGAGTGTTTTCTTCTCTCTCTCTCCAAGTAGCGACCATGTCACACTTTAATCAAGATAAATAATACGGATGTCTTGACCGAACCCGCTTGTTATACTGCGCTAGGGAACGTTGGTCCTGCTCCAACTTATAATTGTTAAAAGACAGAGCAGGAAATTGGGGATTACCAGAATCCCGTGCCACCCAAACGAAGAAAAGTACATGCTGATGCATCTTCTTCGGGTGTGTTCATTACCGAGAACTGTTCGCAGTATCCTCTACGTCCTGGGTATGTGATACCGGATCAGGATCTCAGATATGTAATATGTTACATAGGCTGTAGATAGGTAGAGAACTGAGATCGGGTGATATGTTTCAAGAGTTGGAAATGGTGTAAAGTGTTGTAGCCAAGTTTGTTGGCAGTTATCACCCTGTATTACCAAATACATTGATTCTGAACAAATGTTATTAGATACCGAACCTGATATACAACATCATATCAGTTTCTTTATTAGTAAAGAAGGATATAATTTTGTGCTATTGGATAATGTTTTGAACATTTCCTATATCAAAAGTTGATCGGTTCAGGCACGTTATCTAAAAACATAGACGTTCTAAATCAAACCACAGTTCTTAACGTATAGAACACACACAAGAGGAATAGTTCAGAAATGAAAAAATCCTTCTTGAGGTATTGTAGACTAGGTCATATCAATGCGACCCGACTAGCTCAAATTACATAAAGATACATATTTAAATCAGTTTGGATTTACATCTTGTGAAACTTGCCAGTCATGTCATAAAGATAAGATGACCACAGCTCCGTTTATTGGAAATAGAGAAAGAGTTATTGAACTTTTGGGATTGATACATGATGATGTATGTGGGTCCCCTGTCTACACATGCCAGGACTGGTTCTTTATATTTCATTACATTCACTGATTATCTCTCAAGATTCGAACATATGTTCCTGTTGAAACACAAGTCTGAACCTTTTGAGAAATTCAATGAATATAAGTTAGAAGTAGAGAACCAAAAAGGGTATAAGTATTATGTCCTATGATGAGATCAGGGAGGATAATACTTGAGCACAGAGATCCTGGATTATTCTAAAGGAGAATGAGATTCTTTCTCAGCATTACTCCTCCGTATACACCACAGCACGCTGGTATATCGGGGCAGAGCAAATCGCACCTTATGTGATATAGTGTGCTCTATGATGAGTACTACTGAGTAGCCTATATCCTTTTTGTAAGTGCACGGCGGCGCCCCGGCCGTCAATCTGACGCCGGAATGCGGAAACGGTGAAAAACTTAAATTTTGCGGACTTTGCAAACCGGCACCACCGCGCACTTTAACCCGGATCGAACCATTAACTAGTCCTAGCTAACTATAAGATGGGTTAGAGATATACCGACGATCCAAGTCCTCCGGTCTTCTCGTCATGGTCCCGATCTCCTGCGGAAAATCCGGTCTCCACCTCTTCGCCGGAAGGGCACCACGTAGCCGGATTCTTTTACGGGCTCCCACCTCAATACCGAGGCAACTCGGGCGCGAAGTTGGCTAGCCGACGCGCCCAAGATAAGCTGTAGAATAATGTAGAAACTTGTCTCTTTGGGGTTTAAGAGATTGCCATGTATGGAGGAATTTTGCACAATGATTTTCATGGATCCAAGAAGGAAAGAGGAGAATGCAAAGAGAAAGGCTCGGCCAAAAGAAAACCATTCTTGTGCTCTCTGGAAAAATTGATGTGTGTGAAGAGTGCACTCCCAAAAAAAATCATGCAAAGGAAATTAATCCTTTACAGCACACACACACACAAAGATGGGGGGGGCCCACGAAATTTCCATAAAGGAAATAACACACAGCACACTCACAAATATTCATTCCTTTTCTAATAAATTAAACCACACCCAAAAATCATACCAGCACTAACAGATTAATTTATTCTCCCCTTATCAAATAAATTAATCCACTCACTCCATGAACAGTGGCCGGTCCAAACTCTTTCACAAAAACAATTTCCAACACAAAACCCATACTCTATCAAATCCTAATTAATGCAAGAAAAGCCAAAAAGATTTCAAAGTCAATCCTTTAGCAAGAAACCCCTCGACAAATGTTATTTGCAAACTTGCAAATAACACCCTCCAACGAAAAGTCCGGCCGGGAAAGAACAAAGGAAAACCGGCCGGAACGGAAAGCAAACTGGCAACTCCAGAAAACTGGTCCCGTAATAAATTACAGGAAAACCCCGATACTGTGCATACACACCCGCATCTGTAATCCGTCCGGATACAAATGCAATGAGACAAAACTACACTATCTAATACTAGGATCCGGCTTAAGCCAAAGCCGGCTAGTAAAAACCGTCCGATTACGATCCGTGCAATACCGTACGTATCTGATCGAACCCTGCCATATCTCCATACGGCCTCTACAGCGTTTCGCCCGAAAGCTGAGTAACTGAAAGTGTGGTGGACTCTAAAGACTCGTCAATACTATGGCTGTGGATTTAACCACTAGCCCGTCAGAGGTATAAGCCAATACGTAACGGGCCACCAGCTATTGACCAAATGGGACGTCGATGAGGAAGCTCACCCCGACACCCAACTGAGCCTGTCAGTGACAATATCCGTACAGTCCGGTCCGTTCGTCTATGAGCATCGCATGTCGGGCCTAGAGGGTGGGTAAAAGTCAGACCCCCAAAAACGGTACAAGTCGTGTCGGAGTGTAGCCCAGAACACCCTGAGATACTACTGGAATACCTACCAGTAAATCTCCTGCCTTGGCCAAGGACTTCGTGTAATGGCTCTCCTAGACACAGCGCGACCTCACCCCCAATACCGGGAGAGACGAAACCCCCGAAGATCCGCTCACTGCCTCCATGTGGCTCGGGACTGTACCCAACTAAAACCTGTTTGCACGACTCGTTTGAGCCGTGGTAGGGTAGTAATCAAAGCACAGTGGGAACTCACACGAGACAAATGACGATCCCCAGGTCGATGAACTAACCTGTACACATGTCACCAGGGAACTGCTATCTGACGTCAGGTATAAGACCAACTAGCATGTTCCCGGCGAGTCCTGTCCGGTGTACTCATAACCCAATGAGCACCTGTATACATCTTAGGTGAACCAACTGACACCAGTGGCTTGTGAGACCGGCCACCGCCCCTCGTCGGGGTCTCGACTGTATACACTAGTCTACTCTGGAGAATCGATGCCCTGTCTCGAAACTCCTACGACTAGGGACCTTTTAAGGATACGCTTGTAGACTCCAGCTCTCACTTATACGATCGCCCTCATACTGCCGGCAGTCAAGCAAGAATCCTAAGGGCTCTATCAACGTGTAATAGCGACCTGTCAGGTCACCTAAAGCAGTACACGATGATAAAGGTAAACCAGATAGCAAACTATCATCTCGAGTAAGACTGTTGCACCGGGATAGGTCCTCCCTCAATCATTGCAATCACGTGCCTGTGATCCAATAATTGACTCTGAGGGCACTATCTCCAACAATCTCCCACTTGCACTCAAGGCTAATTATTGCGATGTCGCATACTCACAGGCCGTGTGATACCGAACACCCAACTCCTCTACTAGTCAGTCGCAGAAAGCTCGTTTGCGGAACTATTGCGTTCGAGGAATAGCCTCAGTGAGCGGATCCGCTTAGTTGTTTCTTTCTATGTCTCTCTATATCTCAAGTTCGCGGAGAAAGCCATCTCCCGAAATGAGCAAAATCAGTCTTAGAATATGTCTGGATGTCTGATGGGACGTAGCTCATAAATGAACTCCAAATCCAAACTTCTTAGACTGTATTGACAACTGAACTTAATCAGTGTCCTGCGCGCCATGCCTCCCTCAGTATTGCCTTGGATCACCTGTCCAAAATACTGCCCTACATCAGAGGGAAAACTATAACTCTGACAACCTCCTTGTCGTCCATGTCACCTTGGAAGCCTGGAATGATAACCGTCTCCTGAATGAGGCTGTCGTTATCATATCCCTAGAACATCCACTTATGTTCTAAAACTGCTTCCGACTGTTTCTCCAGGATTGGATTAATGTCAACTTATTGTATCTAGTGCAAGAACAACATCTGGTGTGGTACTTGACATCTCATGATTGACTCACTTGCCTAAGCAAGTGATCTGCCAATCATGCACGTCCCTCTCCCCTTTAGTCTGTAAGACACCTTTAGAGAGGGTGACTCCATTACCTGCAGGTACACTACCGTGTCAGGAGTCGTCCATCCTAAATACTCTTAGAATGCTGTCAAGTACCCTGATTGGGAAACCACCCAAATCTAGATCTAAAACCATAGATCTAGTAACCAGTATGTCTGATAAAATCCATTTCCTTTTTGGAGAAACCACTGTGTGACGACCAAAGTATAACCGATTGTAGTGTAGGAGTTTCTTTTCCTACTCTGTGTATAACATCCAAATACCAGGATATCACACCCTACTACCTTCTCAACAGATCCATCCCCTATTCTGACGAAGTCAAACCCATGACTGTTACGTCAGAAATAGATGATCTATCTCCGCTACATCTGCTCTAGTCTATAAATAGACATAAGCTACCTGTCCACCAATGCTTCCGCTGCTCCCACTGACTACGACAACCCTCTGGCAGAGTCATATACACGTACACTTCTAAAACTAGTTTTAGAACGACGCTATACTCATCCTCCCGCCGGGTCTTGTAACCTGGAACAACAGCAATGGCAATTGTGGGTAAATAAGAACTTCCCTGTCACCGTCCTTGAGGCCACCGTAGTGCCTCTCGGGTGCCTGAAGTTACCCACCTTATCTGCGGAGTGGCTAATGGAATGTCAATCCAGATTGAATCTTTAGGTTCCTTATCAAATCTTCAGTAATCGTTTGTGGTTCTGGAATCACTTCCAGTTCTACCATACTCCCACTACTGTTTTCTGAAAAAATCCATTTTTAATAAAACTGTGGCGAGTCTAGAACAATATCGCTATTGTTCATCCAGATGGTAGAAAGTCAACCCTCGTCATAGCCTGGGTCAACCCACAAACAGCCATTACAGAAACGTGCCTAGAGTTGTCCAATATCTGGTTTTAAGCATAAACCGGACAACTCCCCGTACCTTAACATCGTTAAGATATGAACTGTTCTATATCCAATATAGAATCAGAGGCACTGATTTATTTGAACCAGATTCACATCATGCAGCTGTCTCCAGTGCATGTCAACTAAATGGAAAGAGGCCGATCAGCGTTACTCAACTTAGGAATACTTCCAATTATGAGTAACCTGAAAGAGAAGCAAGATCTCTTTATCATTACTATCAACTGAATACCATACATAAGTATCTACATCTTCGATCTCTTTGAAGAATCCCGATACTTGCTATACCTGGTTCTCTACTCTATTCAAATACTTATAACTTCTCCAAATTCGGACCCTGTGTTTCTACGAAACACCTGTCTAAAAATTAGAGAAGTCATAAGTAAACTGAATGTAGTACGAGGACCAACCCCTCTGTCCTGATGGACCCTGGACAACATACAATACTCTGTATAAGTCCCTTGAGTCTGATAACTCATTCACTGTGTGTCGTAGATTGAAAACTGTACTTATGGTTAAGAAGAATTACACCGCTGTTTAATGCTCCTTACCTAACCATCCACTGATATAGGTAAATGTCATCGACATAATATCAAAAGGTATATCTCACTCTATGAAAATAGACGTACAGATATATCAATTTGAAATTGGTGCACAACAGCGGATATTCAAAACCAAATATTTGCCGACCGGCAAACAGCCCAGGTGATCTCCTCAAATATCACCGATTACCATGAATCCCGATATAATGAGGATGATCACCCAATTCCCAATAACTTACTCCCACTCATCATCTGTAAAACCATACAGATGTGAGAATCGTACCTGGTAAATACATACCCTGGAGTAAGTATCTAATCGGGAAATCAGTTTTCCTTTAACATTACACAGTGAAACTGAAACATTGAAATGTTCCGATGGGGTATTCTGGTATTCCTAGTAATGCCTCTTCCAGATTCACGACTGTAACCGTATAGTTCTTTGCCACCTCTCCAAATCCCTTCATATGTCTTTAGTCTTTACCTTCTGCACACCCTTTTAGGCCAAATGGTTTTCTTCCTTCCCTACCGTTCGGCACCAGCCTATGGTTTGGAAGAAGACTATCCAATAAGCATAATGGGTGTACTGTCCACATCCTAGGAACACTCGCAATGAGAGAGGGTGAAGATAAAAGACAACCGAATAAACCTTATTCCTATTTCTCCTGAACCAGAATCCATCCCCGAACTGGAACAAGTTCCATTCGAGTTCGTATATAACCATACGATGGAGTATCCAAATAAACTGTGGATCTTCGTAGTGATACGGAGTGTCCTGGAGAAATACAAAGGTGATGTGGGAGTGGTAATGAAATATTTGGTTTGGTCGTGAATATCTGTTGCAATTTACTTTGCCCTCTTACTAATCCCTTGCTTTGTCTGAACTTAATACCTTCTGCACACCATCGTTATGCTAATTGGTTTTCTTCATTCCCTACCGGTCGGCACCAGCCTAAGGTTTGGAAGAAGACAATCCAATTTGCGTAATAGGTGTACTACCCCTAAACCAAGGAGTACTCGTAACCTGAGAGAGGGTAAAAGGAAAAGACAACTGAATAATCCTATCCGTTTTCTCCAGAACCGGAAACCATCCTCGAATAAATTCTTTCGAGTTCGTATCTAACCATACGATGGTTTTGTCCAATGGAAGTGGACGTTCGTAGTAATACGGGGTGTCCTGGAGAAAAAGGGTAAAAGTAGGAGTGGCAATGAGGTCTGCAACTCTGACAATCCAAAAGCCAGTGTTAAGAAGGTTCGGTCAACTTGGTCTCTGAGTCATAGTCTTAGGGTTGGGTCAATGGTCGCTGCCAGAGAGAGAGAGAAAAGAAACACTCAGCGTGCACTCTAACCAAGATCAGAATGGTTACCAATTTATCTAATCTGGAAACCTCCCACTGTACCTCAAATTCTCCTCCAAACCTGAAAGAAGAATTAGTCGGGGTCACCCGAGGAGTAAACTAACTCATCAGTGGGAATCGGGATCCAACTCTCATCGCATGATAACGTGACGGAATCCACTCACGGTATCACACTCCAGAAGGTATGCGCATATCTGGCAAGTTTCAGTTCTTTCGAAACTCCCGATGTGATTTTTACCCCATGCTCTTATGACCTTGACTTTGGCCAACATATCATAAGTCACATGTCAAGTTCAACCCGTCATTCTCCAGGTTAATTTGAATCCACCCGTACATACCCTTGACTTTGGCCAAAATGGCAGTACGACTGTCCCAAACCAACGCATCTATCTATGCTGCATATGAATACCCAATAGCTACCAAACACTGTGCCTTGACTTTGGCCAATATACACAGCTTGAATACTATTGACTATCCATATGAAACGACGGAGGGCTACGAATGGTTTCTGGCGAAAACCTTTAACGTAATGAACTTGATATCGTTGAAGGAACGGATAGCTTTTTAGAAAATATAGTGACGAAAACCTTTACTAAAGAGGTCACTCCCGGTGAAGGGATCTCGGCTCTTTCCCCGTAGAATGGGGTGCAGGATATTCCAACTGAATACCACGATGCAAAGCAAAAGTAATCGGCTATAGTGAAGTTAATGCCCTGACGCAAACTTCTGTCCAAGGGGTCACTCCCGGTGAAGGGATCTCGGCCCTTGCCTCGTCGACTGAGGAGCAGGATATTCCAAATGAATACCACGATGCAAAACAGAAATGAACGTCCTTGCAATAACAGCTTTTTGAAAAGTGTTCCAACAACATCAGATTAGGTTTGTTTATCTTGCATTGATCCGAATCAATGCAGTCCCATCAATTGATCACACCACAAAGAACGAAAATATACTGACGTACGTATATGCCATCCGCATTCGCCACTGGGTCCCGTCATCACCCGTTAGGTTAGCTAACTAACGGCAGAGCGGGGACTGGACTAGCGCGGATGAAAAACATATACAACATCTACTAATATATAGTATTTCGCTCAAGGCGTGAATAAAATGCAACATCACAGAAATGTACAGCATCACAGAACAATACAGATATCTGGGATCCCCGGGTTTCACAGAGCCACTACTGAAACCCGACGTTCCCCTGGTCGTGTGGATAGCCTGTGCAATAAAATCCTAGACCCCTACGGGCGCGGCAAGTTACCCACCAAAACCTGAAGCGAGGCAGCCCCCTTCAGCTCCGTGAATGGACCACCCAGCACTTCACGGAATCCGGCAACTTGGGCACCCCTCCTGGGTCAACCTGTACCCCCTACGAGTGCGGCGAATAGCCCGCCAATCCCAGAGTGAAGCCCCCTCCGTCTCAATGGCATGAGATGCGGGCTTGTTGCCCTCCAGAACCCGGCTATCCGTGCACCCCTCCGCGGGGTAACCCTAGTACAGAAAGTAAAATATACATACACCGGGTACATCGACCGCAACCAGGTCGTGCCCCAAAAGAATAATACAATCAGGCAGTGACGGCAGTCCACATGTCGGACGCTCGCCCCGCAATATCAAATGTACATAATACAACCACAACTGTACTAGCATTGCATCCAGGCTATCCCCACGACCGATCCGCAACATCACAGCATAAACATAGAACATCAACGTGAAAGTCACGTTCGCAAATCCGTCTAACCAGGTTATAGCAGTTAGACAGGATTTACCGATCGAGTGACATTCACGGTCGCAGATATAATGTAAATACTGTGAAAAATGTGTTTAAAATATCCGATCGATCAAAAATTAACAAGTGGGCCCCCAAGCAATACTGTAGCACTCACAGAAAATCTTGGCCCAATTTTAATATTCCAAAACCCCTAAAATTAACCCAGAAGCCCACTGGAAAAACCTGGCCCATTGATCCTTTCATGTTGCGGCGGAACCGCGGCCCAAAGTGGGTATTCGCCGCGGTTCCGCGCTCTCGATGAAAGATCAATGACTCGGATTTCTGCAGTAGTTTTAGGTTTTCATGTACATCACATTTTTGCAACCTGAAAAATTTTTCGACACTAAAAATTTCCAACAGAAAACTGATGTGATCAAAATACGGGTTTTGGAACATTTGATCGATCGGAACTGAAAAACACATTACACAAAGCTAGACCTAGTTAATGGCGAGGCTCTGATACCACTGTAAGTGCACGGCGGCGCCCCGGCCGTCAATCTGACGCCGGAATTCGGAAACGGTGAAAAACTTAAATTTTGCGGACTTTGCAAACCGGCACCACCGCGCACTTTAACCCGGATCGAACCATTAACTAGTCCTAGCTAACTATAAGATGGGTTAGAGATATACCGACGATCCAAGTCCTCCGGTCTTCTCGTCATGGTCCCGATCTCCTGCGGAAAATCCGGTCTCCACCTCTTCGCCGGAAGGGCACCACGTAGCCGGATTCTTTTACGGGCTCCCACCTCAATACCGAGGCAACTCGGGCGCGAAGTTGGCTAGCCGACGCGCCCAAGATAAGCTGTAGAATAATGTAGAAACTTGTCTCTTTGGGGTTTAAGAGATTGCCATGTATGGAGGAATTTTGCACAATGATTTTCATGGATCCAAGAAGGAAAGAGGAGAATGCAAAGAGAAAGGCTCGGCCAAAAGAAAACCATTCTTGTGCTCTCTGGAAAAATTGATGTGTGTGAAGAGTGCACTCCCAAAAAAAATCATGCAAAGGAAATTAATCCTTTACAGCACACACACACAAAAAGATGGGGGGGGCCCACGAAATTTCCATGAAGGAAATAACACACAGCACACTCACAAATATTCATTCCTTTTCTAATAAATTAAACCACACCCAAAAATCATACCAGCACTAACAGATTAATTTATTCTCCCCTTATCAAATAAATTAATCCACTCACTCCATGAACAGTGGCCGGTCCAAACTCTTTCACAAAAACAATTTCCAACACAAAACCCATACTCTATCAAATCCTAATTAATGCAAGAAAAGCCAAAAAGATTTCAAAGTCAATCCTTTAGCAAGAAACCCCTCGACAAATGTTATTTGCAAACTTGCAAATAACACCCTCCAACGAAAAGTCCGGCCGGGAAAGAACAAAGGAAAACCGGCCGGAACGGAAAGCAAACTGGCAACTCCAGAAAACTGGTCCCGTAATAAATTACAGGAAAACCCCGATACTGTGCATACACACCCGCATCTGTAATCCGTCCGGATACAAATGCAATGAGACAAAACTACACTATCTAATACTAGGATCCGGCTTAAGCCAAAGCCGGCTAGTAAAAACCGTCCGATTACGATCCGTGCAATACCGTACGTATCTGATCGAACCTTGCCATATCTCCATACGGCCTCTACAGCGTTTCGCCCGAAAGCTGAGTAACTGAAAGTGTGGTGGACTCTAAAGACTCGTCAATACTATGGCTGTGGATTTAACCACTAGCCCGTCAGAGGTATAAGCCAATACGTAACGGGCCACCAGCTATTGACCAAATGGGACGTCGATGAGGAAGCTCACCCCGACACCCAACTGAGCCTGTCAGTGACAATATCCGTACAGTCCGGTCTGTTCGTCTATGAGCATCGCATGTCGGGCCTAGAGGGTGGGTAAAAGTCAGACCCCCAAAAACGGTACAAGTCGTGTCGGAGTGTAGCCCAGAACACCCTGAGATACTACTGGAATACCTACCAGTAAATCTCCTGCCTTGGCCAAGGACTTCGTGTAATGGCTCTCCTAGACACAGCGCGACCTCACCCCCAATACCGGGAGAGACGAAACCCCCGAAGATCCGCTCACTGCCTCCATGTGGCTCGGGACTGTACCCAACTAAAACCTGTTTGCACGACTCGTTTGAGCCGTGGTAGGGTAGTAATCAAAGCACAGTGGGAACTCACACGAGACAAATGACGATCCCCAGGTCGATGAACTAACCTGTACACATGTCACAAGGGAACTGCTATCTGACGTCAGGTATAAGACCAACTAGCATGTTCCCGGCGAGTCCTGTCCGGTGTACTCATAACCCAATGAGCACCTGTATACATCTTAGGTGAACCAACTGACACCAGTGGCTTGTGAGACCGGCCACCGCCCCTCGTCGGGGTCTCGACTGTATACACTAGTCTACTCTGGAGAATCGATGCCCTGTCTCGAAACTCCTACGACTAGGGACCTTTTAAGGATACGCTTGTAGACTCCAGCTCTCACTTATATGATCGCCCTCATACTGCCGGCAGTCAAGCAAGAATCCTAGGGGCTCTATCAACGTGTAATAGCGACCTGTCAGGTCACCTAAAGCAGTACACGATGATAAAGGTAAACCAGATAGCAAACTATCATCTCGAGTAAGACTGTTGCACCGGGATAGGTCCTCCCTCAATCATTGCAATCACGTGCCTGTGATCCAATAATTGACTCTGAGGGCACTATCTCCAACACTTTTAGAAGTTATGCACTTGAGAAGCTGCATACCTATTGAATAGGTTTCCAACCAAATCAGGTGCCTACCACTCCATATGCGATATGGTATGGGAAAAGCCCGACTCTTAAGAATGTTAAGATTTGGGTTGTCCGGCCTATGTCAAAAGCATGATCCGGACAAGTTTGAGGCAAGGTCAGTTCTGTGGAAGTTTATTGGATATCCCAAGCATTTGCAAAGGAATATCTTCTACCAAACCGAGAAACAACTGTGTTTTATTTCTCGACATGCCATTTTTTTTCTAGTGGAGATGAGGTAGAACTAGAAGGAGTTCCAGCTATATAAACTACAGCTGATGATTTGGTAGAACCTAAGGATTCAATAGTTTCCAACGAACTTCAGCCTCTCCGCCGATCTTGTAGGGTTCCTCACCCACCTGAGAGATACTTCGGTTTTCTCTATGACAGTGGGAGCGAGGATTACATCATGTGAAGATGACCCAACTAGTTTCGAGCAGGCCATCAGGAGTGGTGACTCTGTAAGAATGGCTAGATGCTAAGCGATCTGAGATGGAATCCTTATACACCAACAAAGTATGGACTTTGGTTGCTTTATCTGAAAGGTTAAATCCCTATCAGGAGAAAGTATATCTTGAGAAGATTACTTGGTGTACATGGAAAAGTTGAGACTTTCAAAGCTATGCTTAAGTCTATCCAGATCCTACTTTCCACTGCTACATACTATGACTACGATATCTGGCGGTTGTGTGTCATGGCTGCTTTTCTAAAAATGATGATTTAGAAAAGAGCGTCTATAAGTACACAACCATAGGGCTTCGTAGACAGTGGGAACAGCAGAAACGTGTGCGAGTTGTTTTATGAGATAAATCAAGCATCGCAGAGTTGGAACGTCTGTTTTGATGTGGTAGTCAAAGAGTTTGACTTCATCAAAATGGTAGATGAACCTTGTATATTCAAAAAGGTAGTAGGGAGTATGGTGGTGATCCTCGTATTGTATGTGGATGACATACTCTTGATAGGAAAGGAGTTTCCTATGCTACGCTCGGTCAATCTCCTCTTATCACAAAGATTCTCCATAAAGGACCGAGGTGATACCTCCTAAATCCTGGGTTATGGATCTATGAGATAGATCTATTTGGATATTAGGATTCTCACTAGCCATAATGAGATGAATGGATCCTTGGAAAAATCACTGGAAAGGTTCCATGGTGATAAGGACGACTGAATGTCAGTCAAAGGCATTGTCTTCACCCTCAGAAGAGGGACGGTATGTTGGAAAAGTTCCAAGCTAGATACTGTGGCAAACTAGACGATTAAAGGCTAGATACATCGTTACCAAAGATACTACCAAAGAGGCAGTCTGGATATATTAGTTCATGAGATGAACTTGTTCCTACCATTGTGTGACAATGGAGTTATGGCTTTGTCCAAGGAACCCTGTCCTATCTGTAGTCCAGACATATTCTTAGGCAGTATCACCTGATCATGGAGATGGTTAATCTCCAGGGAGATCGAGGTCAGGAGAGTTGACACGAAGGATAACGTAGCGGATCCACTCACGAAGGCCACCCCTCAGACGCAATTTGAGAGACTTTTTGGGATGTTGTGTATGAGATACTACAACACATGGCCTTAGTGCAAGTGGGTGATTGTTAGTTATGTGTATGCCCTAGAGGCCATTATTGTACATATGATATATATTATAGTGGATACTTGGATATGTATATACTGAGAAGACTTTCTTGCTCGACATGATAGTATGCTATCTGGTTACCTTTATCTAAACATGTTGACTTGTATTGTGATACTGTCGTGCTCTCACGTGTTGATAAAGCCCTTAGGATATGTACTTGACTACCAGGACTATGATGTGGATCATACTAGTGGGTCCATGGTAGTTCACAAGTACATCCTTCAATTGTTCCTATTCGAGGGAATATCGAGACAGGGCATCGATATTGCAGAGTAGACTAGCGTATACGCTTCTTGACCCATATGATGGGCGATGGATGATCCCACATCCATTAGTGTTTGACATCAAAGATCGTATACGGGTGCTCAGTGGAAACTGGGTACATTGAACAGGACTCAGCGAGGACTCCTATGTGGTAGAATACCTATCGTCAAATAGCAGTCCTCTGGTGACAATGGTACAGGTTAGTCTGTAGACCCGAGATCGTCATAAAGTCTTATGTGACTCCCACTTTGCTTTGATTTCCTCCCTACCACGCTCAAGAGGCTTCGTGCAACCAGGTGGAATTTGGGTACAGTCCCGAGTCGTATGGAGGCAATGAGCGATAGGAGGGGTTTCGTCTCTCTCGGTATTGGGGGTTGATGTTGCGCTATGTTCGATTGGCAATAACTGGAAGTCCTTGGCCAGGGCTGATTTGCAGATCTACTGATAAGTGTTATCGGTAGTTTCTCGACCTGTTATGACCCTCACATCGACATGACTTATCACGTTGCTAGGGTTTAACGATTTCCACCCCTAGAAATGATATGCGACATATCAGACGAAGAGACCGGACTGTACAGTAGTGTTACTGATAGGCTTCATGGAGACTGTGGACATGCTTGCTTGTTGACCTTCATATCGCTCAATGCCCGGGTAGCCGTTACGTCCAGCTAGTACCGCTGATGGCTTGTAGGTTACTGATATGATCATCAGCTACTGCCGGCGTATTGACGAGTCTTTAGAGTCCCACACAAAAGTTCCCTGGTTCAAGCGAAACGAAGTAGGACACATATGTGATATGTGTGCGGGCCTGATTAAATACGAGTATGTGATACCGTATTGTAATCTGGCAGTCATCTGTTATCGGTGCAGTTATATGTGATATAACCAGATTGTCAAATCAAGTGTTGATTCGATAATATAATATACAGATATATCATATTAGTCGGTCGTATATGATATAACCGGATTATTAGATCAAATGTTGATTTAATAATATGATATAAATTATAGGTGATATAATTACATATTAACTAATATCATTAGCTCACTAATTAATCTTCATTAAATATATATTATTTATATATATATATATATATTAATATATATATATATATATATACTAAAATGAAGCATGACATTTTCTTTTCTATTTTCTAAAAATAGAAATGAGGTGTAAAATGAAGTATGGTTGCAAGCATGGGTTAAATACTTGTTTATTGATTCTTGACTCACTATTCATGCATGGTTGCAATTTAATATTGCATAATTCCATGCTTGAATGAGTTAGGGGTCTTGGCTTAGCTCTCATTATTCTTGTTCATTCCAAAAGAGTTAGCCATTTTTACTTGCTCATGCTTGCTCTTGCTTCTTCTTCCTCCTCTTGCTTTTTCTCAAGCTTCAACCCTCACATGAGATGTGAATCATGAAGCTTGAGCACAAATTAGTGAGCTCTTAATATCCCCTACTTCATCATCTCACAACTTTTAGCAAATTAGTATAACGTTTTAAAAATAAATAAATAAATAATTAAATAAATAAAAATCCTTTAGGCGAATTTTCTGATTTTCGGTGAAATAAACCGTATTTTTCGTAAAACTTAACCATAATTATTTTTCATCATAAATTAAAAAAGACCGATTTTAATTATGTAATTACTAGTAAATGGTGTTTATTTAGTGACTTATAAATTTTTAGTTTAATTAAATATTTTTCCTAAATTAATTATTTTTAATATTAACATAAGCTTTAATTATACATTAAATTAGTGTAAATTACAAATTTGAAATGGGTTAATTTTATAAAATGAGCCATGGCATATTAGAATCAAGTGTGTAATATGCAAAATCATTTCTCAAATTTTTCCATGGTTCTAGACTTTTCTAGGAAAAGGTTTAAATTAGAAAAGTTTATATAATTAAGGTTTTAAATGAAAAGATGACATTTATTTGTGATGTTTCTAGACAAATCCACACACTCCTCTATCTTTTTCCTCTCTCCCTTGCTAGTGGCCGGCCTCCTCACCCCCATGGCAGCCCCCCCATTTTCCAAGCTCATTTTCCCTTCAAAAATCATCAAAAATTCAACAACATTCCAAAAATAAACCTCAAAATCAATATTCAATCTCTACCATTTTCTTTTGATCTATTTAGCATGGATTTTGGAGTTGGAAACCATTATTTTGGAAGCATAATTTCATGTTTGGATCTCATGTATTGGAGGTATAATTTTTATTCGTTTGGTTAATTGTTGTTAAATGCTTTTATCTAGCATATATAGATTTTCTTAATTAATTCTATTTGCAAGTTTAAAATTCAAGATAGGGTTTATAAAATCAAGTTAGGCTTTTTATTAATTAAGTGGGATTATAATAAGTAGTTTCACATTTTTAGAAATGGAAAATCTAGTATGGTTGATGTATTGTAAATTGTTCTTTCAAAATTATTTAAATTAAACAATTTTGCAAACTAGATTTTTATAAATTATATATATTAATGTGATAAAATTCTAATTAAGGTTTTTATCATTAGAATGTGGTGTTAATGAGGAGATTAACATGTTATTTGAGTGTGAAACATAATCTAGTTACAATTTGCTAGCTTTCACTTTCAAATTTTTACAAAATTGCTATTTTTATTAAAATAGGTTTTTGAAATTCATTTAAAATGTAGGATTAAAAATCTAGTCAAGGTTTTAGCACATCTTTAAGGTTTCATGGAGTGGTTTAACACTTTAAAATATGCAAAATCAAGTTTAGTTGTGGAATTATGAATTTTGGCTTAAAAAGTGTTAAATTTGGCTAAAATTGCAAACTAGAAATTTCAATTTAAGAAAAAATGGTGTGATAAAAATATAGTAAAGGTTTCTATAATCTAGTTATGTTATTTAATGAATATTATGACCATTAGTTTCATTTAAACATTAAGTTTTGAAGTAAAACGGTAAATTGACATTTTCAAGGTTTTGCGAAATAGGACGATTTGATCGATTTTAAGTTTTCGATGATTTAAACCATGTATTATATTATAAATAATGAGTTTTGGAACTACGAGTTGTTTGTTGGTGTTTTATCTTGATCAATCGGCATTTGTACGCCGATATCGAGCAATATTTGGTTCTTTTGCATGAGCGGGTCAGAGGTTTTAACCTATGCGCGTTTCGTACGTCGTATTGGTTTTGTCCGTAATTCAGTTTACGATATTATATATGTTTGCGTATAGGTACCCCTCACGTGGACTTCGGACGAGGAAGAAGAGGAGGGCAACATCGTCTTCGGCAGACAAGGACCAGGTGAGTAGATGTATATCTACGGGGGAAGTCGGGTGGATGGCGTTTAGCACCCCTGCAAACATAGAATTAGAATGTTTCTTATTGTCATTAGGAAGTCGGACGTGGCCTTAGATTCTTGGCGAGTAGGACCCTATTAAATACTTTAGGTTGGACTAGACGGATTTAAAAGGACTTTACCAGAGGTTGAATGTCTTGGAGGGGATTCGTAGGTTTCAGGTAGACACACACGCGCGCACACAGAAACTTGACTTAGTGTATATGTGTATGTGTATATATATATAGGAATGTGTGTAGGTATATATATACACACAACATGTATATGTGAGATAAGGATGTTATATGATACATGGGGATGAGACAATATAACTGGGCTTGATGCCATGATCTCTTGGCTATACAGTCGTGTTATGATGTTAGCGGATCGTTGGAAATGAGAAAATGGATATGTATACATAAACGATAATAGGTGATGACGACATTGAGATATACGAGACTCTAGAATAGAACCCGTACTGTAATCTGTGACTTGATTACGATATGATATATGTATGACTTGATTACGATATGATATATGTGTGACCTGATTACGATATGATATATATGTCATGATATTTTTGAGGAACAATTGACGATGTATATGTACGCAGACAATGATATATGATTGATGATATTGGGATGTATGCGATTACAGTACAGTACCTTTGATCATGACATTATTTGATGATGATATTATACTAATGATGATGTACGTAGGTGATACTTGACCCGTACCTCGATATTGGGATGCCGTACGATGGATTTTACCGTATGAGGCATAAATGTGATGATTGATCCGCACTCTTGATTCGAGAAAGTCGTACTACGTACGTGACGCTATTGAGGCTGGATCGCCGACTATTAGAGATATGGACTCAGACCTTTGGTAGATTCTTATTTCTTATCGACTAGTTTCTTTAGTTTAGTTCCGTAGGGGGTTAGATAGATACTAGTTTAGGCTCGAGTCATATAGTTGTAGTTAGACATGTATATTACAAATGAGTGGTTAATACACATCCATCTTTACATTCAGATCGTAATCATCATGTTGCATGTTCATACATATGTTTCTTTAGTCAGTATGAAACTCTGCCTGTTAGGACACCAGCACCATTACCGATGATGCGCATATTCCACGTACACTTATTTGCCGGCTCACACACATCATCATCGGTAATTGCAATGTCACGTACACTTTAGAACATATTATCTTTTATTGGTAGAATCAGTTAAAGGCTAGATCAATATAATATTGTGATTACTCTCAGGTGTTAGTCTAGACATTGCATTTATTACTCAGACACTTCATGCATTCAGATTTTTACGTTATCATGCAGTATTGTGAGGCTTATGCCGATACTTATTATTTACTTACTCATGATTTTGGGATTTTGGATTTCTATGATATTTCTGGATTTTGGGGAAAACCGCAAGAATATATATAAAAACTTCTCTCTCTCTCCCTCTCTTTTTTAAATATAAGTTGCGGTTTTCTCGTGATGTATGTGTCGTCCACCATGAGATTTCATGTTTTCTGTTGAATTTCGAGACCCGATTCGAGGAGTGGATGAACTGTCTCGGGTACATGGTGGGCCCGGTATGGTACCCCGGGGCAAGAAGATCGAGTTGTACACGATGAGCCTGGCAGGGGAAGACTACCTACCGGTGATGTCTGGCGCGGCGGATATCCGGAGGATACCGACCGTTGTCGTGAGATTTGATGATATGGGCCGATCCGGATTGACGGAGCCCGAGATATTGAGACTATGAGGTATTGAGACTTGATATTTACATGTTTTGTGTCGATGCTTGACACGGATTTCCATGGATTTCATCAAAGATGTTTCAGATTTCTATACAAATTTTACTATGATGAAAGTTAAAGACTACTTATACAGATATATCCAGATTTCAGGGTTGATTGTTTTACATTCATGGTGCATGCATACTCATTCACATGACATATTACTGTTTGAGGCACTGACACGAGCACGGAGCATTTGCACTTACGCGTAGTTTATTACCCTGCCATTACTAGATGACTAGTGATATATTGGTATATTATATGACCTAGGACAACGTCGTGCATTCGATTTCTTTTCGCAGATGTCTTCTACTCACGAGTTGGCAACTCACCCCCGTTGTGCCAAATTTTATTACATGTTTGATGTACAGGTTTCCTTGGCAGCTTGCTGGCACATCATTTCATTCAGGGTGATTTGCATGGTAGGTTGGTTCACTTGTATCTGGACAGCCATTGTACTTTTATTATTTCATTGGTATCTACTAAGCTCCATCAACCAAACTTGTATTACTTGATAAGTTTAAAGGACCAGTTATTTATTTCGACCTTAGAGTCGTGCTTGTATTATTATGGTATCTGGTGGATTTGTTTTCTTTTGAGTTTTGAGCCTCGCCCTTTGGCGTTGTATATTATTGTGCTTGGTGTGGTTGTTTCCGCCTGTTGGCGTAGAGCTAGCTCCCGCTTGGGGATGCCTTTTTATTGTTTGTATATATATTATTCTTGTTTGTACCCGTTTGGGGCCAGTTTTTACAAAGGAGACTCTGCCGAAATTTTTGAGAAAATTGGATGTTGCTTTTAAACTTCTTTTTCTACATATTTTCCTTTACTTCTTCTTTTATATGGTTTAGATTTCTGGGCTTCGGCTTACTTAGATTACGTTGCGCCTCTAGACGCTTCGTAATTTAAGTGCCGGTCACGTTCCGTACTTTCGGGTCGTGACAATTAGTGTGATTTATTTCATGCACTAAACGGTTTAGTGCAATGGTAGCTTGAACTAGTAGGAGCTTCGGGGTGGATCATTATTGGCGTGAAGGCTACGAAGGGAGCTTGTTCAAAGTCTCAAGAGAAGCCTTGTGAAGTTGCGGGACTACTACACGGAGCATATAGAAGAAAAGGACTTGGTTCTACCAAGGTATAAACATCTCTCCTTCTCTCTAGTTGACATATCATCTAAAGATAATCCTAATAATCTAGTTAAGATCTTGTTAGTCTAGCTTAGCACCAAGAAAAATTTGAATTTGGCATGGTAGATGCTTCTACAACCTTATCATGGTGCTAAGGTAGTCCTTCAGCATGGCAAGGTATTGGAGTGTACATGTAAGTATGTATGCAAGCAAGGCATATGTGTATGCATGTAGGTATACAGGTATGCTATGTCTCATATGCACAATGGAATATAAGGATCTTGTCTCAATGTCCCTAAACAATACAATATCACATATGTATAGGTGTCGTGCGTGTCATGGTAATTATCAACGGTGTGTGTGTAGCATGCAATTAGTGCTTGTGAAACATGAATCGTCAATAATAGTGTTGTGTCTCTTTAATACTAAGTCCATAAACAATAAGAAATGAGATATGCAACAAAGGTACACATGCATAATCAATGTCCATATACTTATAACTAATAGTCATGTCATTTAATCTAGCTCAGACGCATAACGCCATGCGGGCGATTCCCCTGTAGTGTTACTAGGCACTCTCACAAGGGTCTACAAGGCATCAACCATACCCGATTTAAAATTTAGACGTGCCGAACAATCTTAACCAAGATCTTTAAAGTAGAGATTAGGCGAAACAAACCATGTTAAACACTTTAACATCTAAGAGTTTGGGATTACAACCTTTGTAGTCCAGTCCTTCGCTTCATAAGCTCCGTGTTGAGGTCCCTTCACTGCGATCATCAAGAATCCGGACTCTAGAGAGGTTCCACGAAGAGAAAGATGCAAGCTGGCTTCCGATCTTCGATAACAAAGATGATCTAGCTTGAAGTTTCTTTAACACAAGCTCTCACTCACAAATGAAGTGAACACCCTAATCTAAATGGCTAAGATAGATTAGGATGATGAAGTAGGATTTTATCTCTCATTTATTTTCTTAATCTCACTCAAAATCATCACTAATGAAAAAGGTAGAAAGCTTTTCCATGAAAGAAGAAGGAAGAAGAAGAAGAACCATTCTCTTTGTGATGAATAATGAATTGTGATGAGTTAGAAATGCAACCATGGGTTAATTATGATAACTTAACCCATGTAGAGAGTGAACCATGGTCAAGGGTTGAGTTGGGTTAACAAATATCATAACTAAATATCTTTACAAAATATCTTTGCAAAAACAAAAAAGCAAACCTTCTAAAAACTTCTAGAAAAGCTTAACCCAAATCAAACCCTAACCATGTTTAATCTCCAATAAACATGTTGTATTAATAACCCTAACATGTTACAATATTATATATCACATATACAATATTTATTGTAACAAAATAAAATAATATAATTAACATATATCGCATATATATCAATGTATTACCCGAGTGAGAAAAAGAATCTTTTAGTGAGCTTATATTAGTTAATGTAATTTAATATATGAAATATATTATTATACATTAAATTATCAAATCAACACTTGATCCGATAATCCGGCTATTTCACAAATAACCGACTAATATAATCTGTATCAGTTCATCGAATCAACACTTGATCCGATGACCCGGCTATATCACATATACCCGGCCGATATCTCATATCGTGAGAATCTAATACGGTATCACATACACGTATTGTTTTCGGTACCGCACATATCATATATGTGCTCCTACTCCATTTTGCCTGAGTCAAGAAACCTCTGCGTAGGATTCTAAAGAATCGTCAATACGCCGGCAGTAGGTGATGATCATATCAAACACCCATAAGCTGCAAGCGGTCAGCTAAACGTAACAGCCACCCAGGTATTGAGCGATCAGAAGATCAACAAGCAAGCTTGTACATTCTCCTGCGAATCCAATCAGTAACACTCCCGTACAGTCTGGTCTCTTCGTCTGATATGTCCCATATCTCGCCTAGGGATGGTAAACGTCAGACTCTAGTAGCTTGATAAGTCATGTCAATATGTGGTCTATAATAGTTCGAGAAACTACTGATAACACTTACCAGTAAATCTCAGCAACCCTGGCAAGGGATTTCCAGTTATAGCAAATCGAACACAGCACAACATCAACTCCCTATTCCGGGAGAGACGAATCCCCTCCTATCACTCATTGCCTCCATATGATTCCGGACTGTACCCAAAAGCCACCTTTTTGCATGCCCTCTTGGACGTGGTATGATGGAAATCAAAGCACAGTGGAAATCATACAAGACTCTATGACGATCTCGGGTCTACAGACTAACCTGTACCAGTGTCACCAGAGAACTGCCATCTGACGTGAGGTATAATACCATCTGGGAGTTCTCGGCGAGTCCGTCCAGTGTACCCAGTCTCTATTGAGCACCCGTACACCATCCTTGATGTCAAACACCGATGGATATGGGATCATCCATCACCCATCATATGGGTCGAGATGTGTATACGCTAGTCTACTCTGGTGCATCGATGCCCTGTCTCGATACACCCTCGACTAGGAACAGTTATAGGATGTACTCGTAGACTACCGTAGCCCCACTAGTATGATCTCATCATAGTCCCAGTAGTCGAGTACATATCCTAAGGGCTTTATCAATATGTAACATAGAGATAATCAGAGTACATGTTAAGATAAAGAGCAACCAGATAGCGTACTATCATGTCGAGCAAGAAAGTCCTCCTTATATATGTCCAAGCATCCACTATAATATACATCGTATGTATAGTAATGGCCTCTAGGGCATACATATAACAACAATCTCCCACTTGCACTCGGGCCATCTGTTGTGGTATCATATACCCAACAATTAGCTGTGGTTGAAGTATCTCATACTGAACCATCCCATAATAGTCTCTACTGGGAAAAAGGCCTTTGTGAGTGGATCCGCGCTGTTGTCCTCTGTGTCTACTCTCCTAACCTCGATCTCCCTGGAGATCAACCATCTCCATGATTAGGTGATACTGCCTAAGAATTATATCTGGATTTCTGATGGGACGGGCGTACTTAGGCCAAAGCCATAACTCCATTGTCACACGATGGTTGGAACGAAGTTCATCTCATGAACTTATATATATCCAGACCGCCTCTTTGGTAGCATCCTTGGTAACGATGTATCTTGCCTTTAATCGTCTAGTATGTCATGGTATCTAGCTTGGAACTCTTCCAACATACCGTCCCTCCACTGAGGGTATAGACAAAGCCTACGACTGACATTCAGTCGTCCTTATCACTCTGGAACCTTTCCAGTGATTCTTCCCAGGATCGTTTGATACCATCTCACTACAACTAGTGAGATTCCTAACATCCAATTAGATCTATCCTATAGATCCATAACCCAGGATTTAGGAGGTATCACCTTGATCCTATATGGAGAATCTTTGTGATAAGAGAAGATTGACCGAGCGTAGCATAGGAAACTCCTTCCCTATCAAGAGTATGTCATCCACGTACTATACGAGGATCACCACCATACTCTCTACTACCTTTTTGTACATACTTGGTTCATTTACCATTTTGATGAAGTCAAACTCTTTGACTACCACATCAAATCAGACGTTCCAACTCCGCGATGCCTGATTTATCACATAAAACATCTTGCTCACGTTTCCATTGCTCCCACTGTCTACGAAGCCCTCTGGCTGTGTACTTATAGACGCTCTCTTCCAAATCATCGTTTAGAAAAGCAGTCATGACACCTAACCGCCAGATATCGTAGTCATGGTATGTAGCCGTGGCAAGTAGGATCTGGATGGACTTAAGCATAGCTTTGAAAGTCTCAACTTTTCCATGTACACCAAGTAATCTTCTCAAGATATACTTGCTCCTGATGGGGATTTAACCCTTCAGATAAAGCAACCAAAGTCCATACTTTGTTGGTGTATAAGGATTCCATCTCAGATCGATAAGCATCCAGTCATTCTCACAGAGTCCCCGCTCCTGATGGTTAGCTCGAAACTAGTTGGGTCATCATCTCATGATGCAATCCTCGCTCCCACTGTCATAGAGAAAACCGATGTATCTCTCAGGTGGGTGAGGAACCCTACTAGATCGGCGGAGAGGTGAGGTTCGTTGGAAACTATTGAATCCTTTAGTTCTACCGAATCATCAGCTGCAGTTTGTATAGCTGTAGCACTTTCCAGTTCTACCTCATGACCAATAATTTCTTCATAAGAAATTCCCTTTCACAAAGGAGGCATGCTGAGAAACAAAACATCTTTTGTTCCTCGGTTTGGTAGAAGATATACCCTTACGAATGCTTGGGATATCCAACAAACTTCCAACAAACTTCCACAAAACTGACTTTGTCTCGAGCTTGTCCGGATTTTGCTTTTAGGCATAGGCCGGACAACCCCAAATCTTAACTTATTTAAGATATGGGCTCTTCCCATTCCATATCACATATGAAGTGGTAGGCAATTGATTTGATTGGAACCCTATTCAATAGGTGTGCAACTTCTCAAGTGCATAACCCCAAAAGAAAATAGGCAACTCAGTAGTACTCATTATAGTGCACACCATATCATATAGGGTGCGATTGTTCCGCCCCGATACACCGACGTGTTGTGGTGTATACGGAGGAGTAATGCTGAGAGAGAATCTCATTCTCCCTTAGAATAGTCCAGGAATCCCGTGCTCAAGTATTCTTCTCCTTGATCTCATCAAAGGACATAATACTTATACCCGTTTTTGGTTCTATACTTCTATCTTATATTCTGTGATTATCTCAAAAGTTTCGGACTTGTGTTTCAACAGGAACATATGTCTGAATCTTAAGAGATCATCAGTGAATGTAATGAAGTACAAAGAACCGGTCCTGGCATGTGTAGACAGGGGACCTTCAAACATCAGCATGTATCAATCCCAAGTGTTCACTAACACTTTCTCTGTTTCCAAAAAACAGAGCTGTGGTCATCTTATCTCTGTGACATGACTGGAAAGTTTAACAAGATGTAAATTCAAACTATTTTAAATATGCATCTATATGTAACTTCAACTAGTCGGGTCGCATTGATATAGCCTAGTCTACAATGCCTCAAGAAGGATTCGTTCATTTCTGAACTCTTTCTCTTGTGTGTGTTCTGTACGTTAAGAACCGTGGTTTGATTTAGAACGTCTATGCTTTTAGATAACGTGCCTGAACCGATCAACTCTTGATATAGGAAATGTTCAAAACATTATCCAACAATACAAAATTATATCCTTCTTTACTAATAAAGAGACTGATATAATGTTGTATATCAGGTTCGATATCTAATAACATTCGTTCAGAATCAATGTATTCTGGTATTACAGGGTGATAACTACCAACAGACTTGGCTGCAACACTTGCACCGTTTCTATCTCATGAAACTTATCACCTGTTCTCAGTTCTCTACCTATCTGTAGCCCATGTAACAAATTACATATGTGGGATCCTGATCCGGTATCAAATACCCAGGACGTAAAGGATATTGAGAAACAGTTCTGTGTAATGAACATACCCGAAGAAGATGCATCAACATGCACTTTCTTCATTTGGGCGGCACGGGAATTCTGGTAATCCCCTATTTCCTGCTCTGCCTTATAACAATTATAAGTTGGAGCGGGACCAACGTTCCCTAGCGCAGTATAACAAGCGGGTTCGGTCAATACATCCGTATTATTATCTTTATTAAGGTGTGACATAGTCGTAACCAGGAGAGAGAGGGAAGAAAACACTCAGCGTATGCTCTTCCAAGATTAGATTGGTTATCAATATATCTAATCAGGATGTTTCCCACTGTTTTAGTCAAATCTTCCTTCAAACCCTAAAAGGAAAGACTAGCCGGGATTAATCACAACCTACAAGTTCGCCAATCTTTCAGCTAGGCCAATGCCGGTACTTTGAGGGAGGTTCCCTGTGCTTTCGCACGGACCTAATTAAAGTAAACCTCATTTTCCCAGGGGCGTAACCCCGTTCACACCTTTCTAGACACCTACTTGATCGGCTAATTGTAATGTGCAAAACTCTCCCAGGAGTAACTCTTACTCGTAGCGGGTATCCGGATCCAACTATCTCATAGAAGGTATGCAATCTCATTGCAAATTTCAACACTTGAAATTCCCAATAATATTTTACCTGGTGACTTATGACCTTAACTATGGTCAACAAATCATAAGCACTAGTCAAATTCTACCCGTCATTTCTTGATTAAATAGACCCACCGACATGACCCTTAACTAAGGTCAACAAAGTCAGATGACTGTCCTAACTAATCGCATCATATGCTATATAGGAAGACATCACTTAGCTACTGTTGGATATATGTATGCCCTAGAGGCCATTATGTGATAGTGGATGTATCTATACATGTATATATTATAGGGTTCCTAGGCACCCCAATGAGGTCTCACGAGGCATCAACCATGCCAATTTCAAATTTAAACGGTGCCGAGAAACCCTAGAACGGATCGTTGGCTAGAAAACTAGGCGAAAAAGCAAACTAGTTTACAACTAAACTAGAAGAATACGGAAATACAACCGTTGTAGATCCGGTGCTCCACCTCCACGGCTCCGTAACGAAGTCCCCTCGCTGTCCTAGTGAATTCCCGGGCTCTAGCGTCGGCTTCGTCGGAGAAATGGCGAGCTAGGTCGTCGATGTCCATGCCGAAGATGATCTACGTCGAGGCATCGCTAGATCAAGCTCCACCTTCACCAAGCCATGAAACTTGTGAAGGAAACACACTCTACTTCTTGGCAAGAGGTAGAGGATGAAGAAATAGGAAGTGGGTTCAATTTAGAATTGGATTTCTCACTCTTTATCATCAATCACCATTGATGACCTAAGCTTTCTTCATGATAGATATGAAGAAGAAGAAGAATAAAGTTATGATAAGTTAATTTTTTAAAAAAGAAAAGAAAATCCAAACTTATCATAACATGACCATGGTTAAGTGTAGAGAACTAATTAGGGTTAAATGAAGTGGTTAGGTTTAAGCATGAGACAAAAGGGTTAGAAAGTCAAAGTGTTCAAGAAACTTCATGAACAAAACAAAAATGCTACCATTTTATCATGCTCTTTTTCTTTTCCAAAAAGAATAAACAAATGAATAATCAAATAGTAAACCCTAACCATTCCATTAACCAAGGTTTAATTCTATACATTTAACAAATAAGGCATGTATCATCAAACATGATACAAGCAAGTGCACAAAATCATATCGCATATGCAATGCGCACACCCGAGTGAGAAAATCCATTTTAAATGAACCAATACTAGTTAATGCAAAGTAATATATCAAATATATAATTATGCATTAAATCATTAAATCAACACTTGATTTAACGATCCGGTCATATCGCATATAACCGGCTAGTATCCTATGTATCGGCTTATCGAATCAATCCTTGATTCGATAACTAGGTTATATCGCATATAACCAATCGATGCATTCATCGCGAGAATAGAATACAGTATCACATACACGCATTATTCTCGGTCCCGCACATATCTCATATGCGCTCTGATTGAAACGAATTCTTGATGTGTAGTATAAAATGGTAAAGAAATCACAATCAAAAATTATTTGACCGCAATCAACTACGGTGTCGGATGTAGATTGTTAGTGAGTGCGGATCGTCCACAGGGAAAGTGTAATCGTTCGTCTTTCGATTTAGGTGAATTGAAACTTTAAGGAAAAGAAAACAAACAATTCAAGATTTAAAGTTGAAGTTCAAGAATGAGAAAAATCTAGATCTAAGAAAGCATTAAAAGATAGAATCAAGAATTGATCGTTTGTTGATTTTTCCAAACCAAATATCAAGAATCGAAATGAGGCTCGTAGAAATCGATCGGATCTATAGATGTGATGTAATCTTAGAATTACGTATTCTTATCCTTCGATGAATTGATACTAGATCGATGATGATCGATGAGAATTAGAGACTTCTTGTGAAACTAGGGTTTCATCTTATCTCTTGTTCTTTCATTGATATCATTCATATTCTAGCCTCTAGTAAATTCAAGAAACGATCGTAGATCCCTAATTTCGAGCGATCACAATCAAGAAAGCATCGCTACGAAACTAGGTCATCGATTCTTGAACTTGCTAGGGTTTACAAAACTCGTAGGACTTAAAAATAGTATTAAGATTTGTTACATCATCATTCTACAATCGTCTCGACTCCTTTACGAGCGGAGTTTTACTCAAACATCACAACAAGAACAACAATTACAAATTGAGATCTAATCATGATGCAAGAATTAAAAGAAAGCAAGATTAAAGAATTTCACCTTTTATTTATATCAACAATTTCGTTACATTCGCTCAAGAACTACAAGAGGAAGAATTCGATCGTCGACTTGGCTTTGCTCGTCTCCGTGGATCGCGGATCGGCTTGGATCACTTGCCCTATTGAAGATCGGCTCGGCTCCTAAAAGGTTGAAGGCTTCTCACTTGATTTGGTACTCAAGATCTTGGATTTGGAGTGGAATTAGGGTTAGGGTTTCGCACAAGCCTTGTCACGAGACTTGTGGAAGAAAATGGTGTAGAATGAACAACCTCATCCCTTAGATCTAGGTTCCTATTTATAGCCATCAAAACCCTAGATCTAGGATTTGAATTTTTAGTTTCCCTCCAAAAGTTTGTTAGATGAAATTTGAATTTCCCTCCAAAAGTTTGTTAAATGAAATTCAAATTTCCCTCCAAAAGTTAGTTGAGTGAAATTCAAATTTCCCTCCAAAAGTTTGTTGAGGAAATTTGAATTTCCCTCCAAAAGTTTGTTGGATGAAATTCGAATTTCCCTCCAAAAGTTTGTTATATGAAATTCAAATTTCTCTCCAAAAGTTAGTTGAGTGAAATTCAAATTTCCCTCCAAAAGTTTGTTGAGGAAATTTGAATTTCCCTCCAAAAGTTTGTTGGATGAAATTCAAATTTCCCTCCAAAAGTTTGTTAGAGGAGAAACTTCTAGATGTGATTAGTTAGGAGGGAGCTTCTAGAAGAGGTTAGTTAGGAGCTTAATTAGGATTAGCCTTGCTTAATGATCTTTGCTGATCTGGCAGGAGCTTCGAGAGAATTCTGGAATTTAACATATCAGAAATGAATGTGGGCTCAGATATTGTGATTCTGCACCAAAAATTAAGCTCTGATGTGTCCAAAGCGCCGCGGATCCGCAGCCCAAGCAGGCTCCTGCCGCGGATCAGCGGCTACTTGTGGGCCTTGGGCTTTGATCTTTCTGGTACAGTCTTGGGATGATTGTTGGGCCTTTATTGTATATATAGAATTGTATAACTCCTTCTGAATTGCTACCAGATCTGAAATGATTTAGTTAGCATATTTTTGATCAGCTCTTTTGCTTTTCTTCCGTATTTCCTGCACAGACTCAAGACAAGTGTTGCGCAAATACAGAAATGATGCGATGCCATGAAATGCGGTCAATTTCTCTTAAAGTGCCGGTTTAAAAGTCTAACACATGCAATCTGATATTTTATGACTGATTTGCTAATATGTGAAATATGAATACCGAACACTTCTAAATGAGTGCAAATGATAGGGAAATTGCCATGTTAAAAATACATTATTTTCGACTGATCAAATACCCCCAAACTTAATTTCGATCGTCTCGAGCGAATGTTTTATTAAAAAGAGAAGGCGAAAATAAAGAAAGAGAAAAACTAACTAGCACACTTTCGTAGGCAACACGATTGCACTGAGCACGTGCAACAAGCCTTTAAACCTCTAGGTGTCCCTAGTAGGAGGAGTGTTGTCTCCTGAGGGTTTTCAGCGGATTGCACCCACAAAATCCAATAATAAAAGGAAGATCATGAATATTACATTTAAAGAAAAGAATCGTATAAGAAAGACTTTGAAAATTAGGGTTTCCAACTAAGCTAGCTTTTCGGTTGTCATGAGCCCTATCTTAATGGTCGTGAAAAGATGTTAGAAATCACGTCCTCCCTCAATAAAACATCGTCTTATTCTTCATTCCTATCTTTCTTCCAAACATCGATCATATCACCCTGCGTGTGTGTAAAGGACATCCCTACACCCGGAGAATTCAATTCAAGCTATCATACTTTTGCCCATCAGCCTCAGTACTTTTTAATCAATGAATATTTAGACGAAATTGCTCACACACTTTCATGCGACCGTTAATAATTCTTGAGCTACTAACCGACCGATTACTAATGTGCTTGCTTACTTGGTGTATTTTCCTCGTCTTGCACCGCCTCAGGCATAGCAGTGACTCCCAGACCAGTTGGCCTTAGGGCACTAGGTGAAGAAGCACCCTCGCTATACATTTTTCTTGCCTTCGGTGATAACAAAACCAGTGTTCATTTTTCTCACCACTTTATATTTTCTTTATTCATTTTTTTTATTTCCTTCATACATCGGCTTTAAGACAAGAGCATTTCAAGGTATCCTCTACTATCCCAGGCTTTAAGACGTGTGTAAGTGCGAATAGCAGGGTAGCAACGTTCAAAATGTTTGGCTTCCAGAATAGAAACTATTTTTCAGACTTATTTTTATCCTCAGATTAGTGACTTCCTTCATCTTACTAACCCTTGGGACAACGGCTCATAACTACTTATTACTAGTTCGTATAAGAAAACTTCTAATTTTCTTGGTTTTCTTAAATTTTTCTAATCTCATGGATGTAATTTTTCACTATCTAATCTTTTATTATCTTATTTATGTACAAAAATCTTTTTATAGTTTTGAAATTTTTTAAATTTTTATCTGTTTTCAAAAAATGTTTTGTGCTTATGCAAATGATATGCAAATGATGCAAAAATAAGCACAAACCTCCCCCAAACTTGTTTTCAACAGTGTCCTCACTGTTGCCATCTGCTAAATCTCAAAAAACCTGTAAGCTTGGGAGGATTTTATTAGTGGGGGCAAAATATTTAAGTGAAGAACTTCCCCAAACTTATTTTTGGCTCAACATTTTATAAAACTTTTCTTTTCAGGAGCCAGAAAAAACATACCCCCCCAAACTTGAGTTATGCAATATTAAACTTTGAAAATCATATGAGAGGGTCAAAAATCATTGGTCGATGCCAAGCTTTGCAAAGACCGAATGTTAACACCAACCATTCAAAAATTTTATCAATGCAGTGCTCTGGTTGGTGGAAGAAGAAGTGGGGAAAGGTTAAGTGGTGGAAGAGAGTGTATGTGCGTCTCATATTGGAGAGACGATGTAGTGAATATGATGGATTACTCGCATTCTTTTTACAGTTCAGAAAAAGGGGTGGAGGTTCGATTTCAGTGAGTGGGACATAATTCATCTCAACACCCGTGTTATTTAGAAATGCGAGTTCATCAGCGAAGATCTCCTCAAAAGTTCCATTTATACCCCGATGAATAATATCATCACACAGTGCGGGGTGATCTTCAGACTCTAAAAGCATTTCATAATCAGTGTTAGTTGTTGACCCGGACATCTCGGTGGAAGATTCCGTATGTGTATGATACATAGTTGGGTCAAACAACAACATATGAAAAGAGTCAAGATCGATATCAGGAGGATCATCAAATTCGCTGCTGTCGACATCCATTAAGTCGACAGAACATACCTGAGCAGTAGGTTCGGAGGGTACACTTCCCAACTTGTAAATGTTCAGTTCTATCGACCTATTCCCGAAAGATAGGGTCATAGAACCGTTACGACAGTTGATTATAGCATTGGAAGTGGCCAAAAAGGGGCGACCTAAAATCACCGGAATTTGATTCCGTGGGTTCGCTACAGGCTGTGTATCAATTACAATAAAGTCCACAGGGAATATAAATTCCCCGATTTTTATTAACACATCCTCCAGTTCACCCCTAGGTTTGGTGATAGATCGGTCAGCCATCTGGAGAGTGCAATTGGTTGGCTTCAACTCTCCGATCCCTAATTGCTCATAGACTGAATATGGAAGCAAGTTAACACTAGCGCCAAGGTCTAGTAGAGCACGGTTAATGTGTTTTTCCCCAATAGAAACGGAAATAGTAGGATATCCAGGATCCTTACGTTTCCTCGGTAGTTGTTGGGGGAAAGCCGTGTCTATTGTCTTTTCCATGAATATCTTCTTGGGCGCATGAGTTTTCCTCTTCCTAGTGCACATGTTCTTAAGAGTTTTCGCATACGACGGAACTTGTTGAATGGCATCTAGGAGAGGGATGTTGGTGTTTACTTGCTTAAAAATGTTCATAATCTTCTCCATATGTGGACTCGGTGTGTTAGCCCTTAACCGATTTGGATAAGGTGCTTTAGCAATAAGCGCTGGGTCCATCATAGGAGAAGGAAGTGGGTGTGGAACCGATCCCAGAATAGAAGTGGGGATCGTCCGTAGAGGGGTAAAAGAGGTGGGCTGCAGTGGCGAGCCTTTTGGGAAATGAAGAATAGGCTCGGAAGAAGATGGTGGGGTAAAAGAACTGGGGTCAGAAGTGTGTGTGTGAGGAAAGGTCTCAGCCGGGGTTCTATTGATTGATTTATTAGTATCATCAAACTCTTCCCCAACGTGAGTGTCAAGCACTCTTCCAGATCTCAACGTGATTGCATCCACATCATGTGAATAGCTAGAATTGGGTAAAGGTTGAGCTGGAAGTTTCCCTTTCTCTCGTGCACTCATTTCGGCTTTTAGTTGTGCAATTTGTTCTTCCATCGATTTGATATTATCATTTTGAGAAATAATGATCTTCATTACATTCTCGACGGAAGATTGCAAACTTGCCGTTCCTTGGATGGATTGTTTCATGAAAGTATCCAAGGTTTGTGCTAGTGCAGAGGTATTATCTGTACCGGTCAATTGCAAAAAAATTTCATGTGGTGCAAAAGTGTTGGCCGGATTTTGGAAATTTTGTGCTTGAAAGGGGTGCTGACTCAATTGAAGTTGTGGGTGCTGTTGTGGTGGAGGGGCCCCTTGGAAATTATTTTGGTTTGGAACCGTGTTTTGAAATTGTGATTGGTTCCAAGCAAAGTTAGGGTTATTCCTCCAACCCTGATCATATGTGGAGGAAGATGGATTGTTTCTAGGTCTTTGAAATGCGGCATTTGTATGCTCAGGACCTTGAAATGGACATTCTTCCGTCAAGTGAGACGGATCAGAACAGCATCCACATACAGTTTTGGAGAGTGATATTTGACTTAAGGCGGCTAAAAATTTGTTTTCCATAGTCTCGAGTTTCTTTTGCATAGCTGAAATGTCAGCTCTAACTCCTATGGAAATATCATTGCCATCCCTAGACGATTGACTCACACCCTCCCACTGTAAAGATTTTTCAGCGAAATTTTCTAAGAATTCCCAGGCTTCCCTATCATCTTTAGTCATGAAGTTGCCTTGACACATTGATTCAAGGGTCTGTCTTGTGTAAGGAGTAATGCCCTCATAAATGATTCGGCAAAGATCCCATCTCGGGATGCCGTGATATGGACATTGGATTAACAGATCCTTGAAGCGGTCAAGACATTTTGAAAATGTTTCATTTGGAAGCTGGGTGAATTGATAGATTTCGCTACGGACTCGAGCTGTCTTTTGATGTGGGTAGAATTTCTTAAGGAATGCTTTGACGAATTCGTCCCAATTTGAAATGGAATGTGCGGTAGTGTTATATAGCCACTTCTCGGCTAAATCGCACAAAGTGAATGGGAGAAGACGTAGATGGAAAGCATCGACAGACAACTGTGAAGTACCCATCATTGCGCATACATTTTCAAATTTCGTGATAAACACGTATGCGTCTTCAGACTCGAGACCGTGAAATTTTGGTAGAAGGTTGATGTATTGGGGTTTTATTTGAAAATTTTCCCCATTGGCTGGTGGAGTGGAAAGACAGGTGGAAAGTGGGCCTCGTGTAGGATAACATCTCTCTTGGAGAGAGATGCGAGGTGGATTCTGCGCACCAACGGACGGCGGCAGGGTAGGGGAAAAGAAGTTCGATGGAGGTGGATCCATCGATGTGGGTGTGGTGGTGGGTAAAGAAAAGGTAAATGTAGAAATACCGACTTTGGGTCGATGAGGGAAACGCGGACTTAACGAGCACTAGAAACCCGTGTCCAGCCTATCTTGTACTAAAAAGGGTTAGTACAAGTGGCAGCGTGAATTTATAATTAGGGGAAAGAATGAATGCGGTGTTTGTTTTAAAAAGATACGGATTTTTGAAAATATGATGCAACAAAACAAATGCAACACACAAAACCCTAGAATCTAGTGGTCACCTAGGTCCGGCTCTAGACCGCTCCTAACTGCCAAAAGACAAGTCGCAGGATCAATCCTCCACTGCCTCTTTGTCCCCCTGTGGCCGGATAAGTGCCAGGTAAGTGGGAAGGAACCACCACTACAGTGGGCCTAATTAATAACCACTAGCCTTAGACACACTCGCCTTAGACACCACAAGAAAACGCGGATAAGCAATGAATTACCCACGGCCTTCTCTTGTCTTAATTGAGCGCGACGGTCCTTAGAGTCATCCCTAGATTTCTTTTAATTAATGAGGGTAAATGCGGATGCAAGTTTGTGATTTTCGGGGCCTAGGAAGGGTAATGAAATCCCCACCTAATTTGGAATTGGCCGTGCCCCTTAATTTCCGTATTTAGAATGCAAACAACCAAGAATAAAAAACACGCACAAATTTTTATTTTGCTTTTGCGCGCTGCGATTTATTTGCAAAGAAACCTGCAGCAAATTGTCAATTGGAGCAGACAAAGGAGGAGATAAGAAAGATAGAGACTTACAGAGAAAAATTGGTGCAGTGAACAGTCACTACAGGCGCGGATCCGCCGCGGATTAGGGGTTCTTGCCGCGGATTGGCGGTGGTCTGTTGGGATCAGTGCACCGAAATTTGTGCACAAGCTCCTGTTCACCTACACAGCTCTCTGGATGTTTCAGAAAAAATTTTCACAGCTCCAATGATTCCAGATTTCCTCGCAATCAAATCACAACACACGTATTAGTGTTTGCACGAATTTTGATCACAAAATTTAGATGGAATAAAATTTTCAACTCAAATTTCAAAATACGAACTATTAGCGCACTTTCCCCGGCAACGGCGCCATTTGATTGAAACGAATTCTTGATGTGTAGTATAAAATGGTAAAGAAATCACAATCAAAAATTATTTGACCGCAATCAACTACGGTGTCGGATGTAGATTGTTAGTGAGTGCGGATCGTCCACAGGGAAAGTGTAATCGTTCGTCTTTCGATTTAGGTGAATTGAAACTTTAAGGAAAAGAAAACAAACAATTCAAGATTTAAAGTTGAAGTTCAAGAATGAGAAAAATCTAGATCTAAGAAAGCATTAAAAGATAGAATCAAGAATTGATCGTTTGTTGATTTTTCCAAACCAAATATCAAGAATCGAAATGAGGCTCGTAGAAATCGATCGGATCTATAGATGTGATGTAATCTTAGAATTACGTATTCTTATCCTTCGATGAATTGATACTAGATCGATGATGATCGATGAGAATTAGAGACTTCTTGTGAAACTAGGGTTTCATCTTATCTCTTGTTCTTTCATTGATATCATTCATATTCTAGCCTCTAGTAAATTCAAGAAACGATCGTAGATCCCTAATTTCGAGCGATCACAATCAAGAAAGCATCGCTACGAAACTAGGACATCGATTCTTGAACTTGCTAGGGTTTACAAAACTCGTAGGACTTAAAAATAGTATTAAGATTTGTTACATCATCATTCTACAATCGTCTCGACTCCTTTACGAGCGGAGTTTTACTCAAACATCACAACAAGAACAACAATTACAAATTGAGATCTAATCATGATGCAAGAATTAAAAGAAAGCAAGATTAAAGAATTTCACCTTTTATTTATATCAACAATTTCGTTACATTCGCTCAAGAACTACAAGAGGAAGAATTCGATCGTCGACTTGGCTTTGCTCGTCTCCGTGGATCGCGGATCGGCTTGGATCACTTGCCCGATTGAAGATCGGCTCGGCTCCTAAAAGGTTGAAGGCTTCTCACTTGATTTGGTACTCAAGATCTTGGATTTGGAGTGGAATTAGGGTTAGGGTTTCGCACAAGCCTTGTCACGAGACTTGTGGAAGAAAATGGTGTAGAATGAACAACCTCATCCCTTAGATCTAGGTTCCTATTTATAGCCATCAAAACCCTAGATCTAGGATTTGAATTTTTAGTTTCCCTCCAAAAGTTTGTTAGATGAAATTTGAATTTCCCTCCAAAAGTTTGTTAAATGAAATTCAAATTTCCCTCCAAAAGTTAGTTGAGTGAAATTCAAATTTCCCTCCAAAAGTTTGTTGAGGAAATTTGAATTTCCCTCCAAAAGTTTGTTGGATGAAATTCGAATTTCCCTCCAAAAGTTTGTTAGATGAAATTCGAATTTCCCTCCAAAAGTTTGTTAAATGAAATTCAAATTTCCCTCCAAAAGTTTCCCTCCAAAAGTTTGTTAGAGGAGAAACTTCTAGATGTGATTAGTTAGGAGGGAGCTTCTAGAAGAGGTTAGTTAGGAGATTAATTAGGATTAGCCTTGCTTAATGATCTTTGCTGATCTGGCAGAAGCTTCGAGAGAATTCTGGAATTTAACATATCAGAAATGAATGTGGGCTCAGATATTGTGATTCTGCACCAAAAATTAAGCTCTGATGTGTCCAAAGCGCCGCGGATCCGCAGCCCAAGCAGGCTCCTGCCGCGGATCAGCGGCTACTTGTGGGCCTTGGGCTTTGATCTTTCTGGTACAGTCTTGGGATGATTGTTGGGCCTTTATTGTATATATAGAATTGTATAACTCCTTCTGAATTGCTACCAGATCTGAAATGATTTAGTTGGCATATTTTTGATCAGCTCTTTTGCTTTTCTTCCGTATTTCCTGCACAGACTCAAGACAAGTGTTGCGCAAATACAGAAATGATGCGATGCCATGAAATGCGGTCAATTTCTCTTAAAGTGCCGGTTTAAAAGTCTAACACATGCAATCTGATATTTTATGACTGATTTGCTAATATGTGAAATATGAATACCGAACACTTCTAAATGAGTGCAAATGATAGGGAAATTGCCATGTTAAAAATACATTATTTTCGACTCATCACGCTCCTATTTCATTTCGCTTGAGCCAGGAAACCTCTGTGTAGGACTCTAAAGACTCGTCAATACGCCGGCAGCAGGCGATGATCATATCAAACACCTACAAGCCGCAAGCGGTCTGCCAAACGTAACGGCCACCCGGGTATTGAGCGATCTGAAGATCGACGAGCAAGCCCGCTCACACTCCAGTGAATCCAACCAGTAACACTACCGTACAGTCCGGTCTGATCGTCTGATATGTCGCATATCTTGCCTAGGGGGTGGTAAACGTCAGACCACAATAGCTCGATAGGTCGTGTCGATATGAGGTCTATAACAATTCGAGAAACTACAGGTAACACTTACCAGTAATTCTCAGCAACCCTGGCCAGGGATTTCCTGTTATAGCCAATCGAACACAGCGCAACATCAACCCCCTATACCGGGAGAGACGAATCCCCTCCTATCGCTCATTGCCTCCATGTGACTCGGGACTGTACCCAAAAACCACCGTTTTGCACGCCCTCTTGGACGTGGTAAGATGGAAATCAAAGCACAGTGGGAACCACACAAGACTCTATGACGATCTCGGGTCAACAGACTACTCTGTACCAGTGTCACCAGAGAACTGCCACCTGACGTGAGGTATAATACCATCTGGGAGTTCTCGGCGAGTCCGTCCAGTGTACCCAGTCTCTACTGAGCACCCGTATATCATCTCTGATGTCAAACACCAATAGATATGGGATCATCCATCGCCCATCTGTATGGGTCGAGAAGGTACACGCTAGTCTACTCTGGTATATCGATGCCCCGTCTCGATACACCCTCGACTAGGGACTTTGAAGGATGTACTTATGGACTACCCTGTTCCCACTAGTATGATCCGCATCATAGTCCAGGTAGTCAAGTACACATCCTAAGGGCTTTACCAACATGTAACAGAGAGACAATCAGTGTACACGTTAAGGTAAAGAGCAACCAGATAGCATACTATCATGTCGAGCAAGAAAGTCCTCCCTATATATGTCCAAGCATCCACTACAATATACATCCTATGTATAGTAATGGCCTCTAGGGCATACATATAACTAACATATATATTCAGTATGCATTCTTGCTCGACATGATAGTATGCTATCTGGTTCTTCTTTATCTGACATGTTGATTTGATTATGCTTTTATTCATACATGCTGATAAAGCCCTGAGGATATCAGCTTGACTACCCTGATTATGTTGGAGATCATACTAGTGGGACATCTGTAGTCTATAAGCATATCCTGGAAAGACCCTAGTCGTAGGTATATCGAGACGGGGCATTGATATACCAGAGTAGACTAGCGTATATGATACTAGACCCATATGATGTGCGATGGATGTTCCCACACTCATCGATGTTTGACATCAAGATCATATACGGGTGCTCAGTGCTGACTGGGTACACTGGACGGACTCACCGAGAACTCCTATATGGAATTATATCTATCGTCGGATAGCAGTTCTCAGGTGACACTGGTACAGGTTAGTCTGTAGACCCGAGATCGTCATAGAGTCTTGTGTGTTCTCCCACTGTACTTTGATTGCCACCCTACCACGGCTCTACTGAGTCGTGCAAACAGGTGGCCGTTGGGTACAGTCCCGAGACACACGAAGGCAATGAGAGATAGGAGGGGTTTCGTCTCTCCCGGTATTGGGAGTTGATGCTGTACTGTGCCCGACTGGTTATATCAGTAAGTCCCTGGCCAGGGCTGCTGAGAATTGCTGATAAGTGTTATCAGTAGTTTCTCGATCTGTTATAGACCATTCATCGGCACGACTCATTGAGTTATTAGGGTCGACGTAACCATCCCTAGGCTCGATATGCAGCATATCTGACGAAGAGACCGGACTGTACGGTAGTGTTGCCGGTTGGCTCGACGGGAGTTGTAGCAGGTTCGCTTGTTTTTTTCTGATTGTTCAATACCCGGGTGGCCGTTACGTTTAGCTGACCGCTTGCGGCTTGGGGGTACCTGATATGATCATCACCCTCTGCCGGCGTATTGACGAGTCTTAGAGTCCCACAAAAGAGTTACCCAGTCCAAGCGAAATGTTGTGGTGCGCGTATGCGATATGCGCATGGACCCGATTAAATGTGCGTATATGATACCGTACATTGATCGGGCGGCTTGCTTTTGGTAGGGTCATATGTGATATGGCCGTATTGATAAATCAAGTGTTGATTTATCATTTAACCATTAGTTTTCTCACTTAAAACCTTTTCTTGGATGATGGATGTGTGCATGCATGTGTGTCTTTCTTTCTTTCTTTCTTGCTTGTTTCATGCACATATGGATGTGCATACATACACACATACATACACCCATCTATCATGGTTGTTAACATATGGAAATGGTGGCAATATAAGACTCACACCATGGATTAAGTGATGGTTTATTATTTAATTTTGTATTTAAAACAAATTGAAAAGAAAAGGATAATCATTTCTAGCTTCTACATTCTTCCTTTGACCTAACCAAGCTTACCTACCTCTAACCTTGAGTTATCCTTCACTTTATGATTTAAAACTCAAGTTAAATAATGTCTCCATCACTTTAACCATGGTTCATAGTAAGAAGAAATAAAATATATAATGATATATTTCTTTTTCTTCTTGAGGGTTATCATTATCTTTATGATCTCTTGTGAAAAATATTGCCACCATCTTCTTCCTCCTTCACATTTGCTCTCTAGTTTTTTCTAGTGAGTAAAATACACTTAAAGAAAGGTTTTTGAAGTGAGAACCTTAACCACAACTTCATTCTACACAAGTTTAGCCGACTTGTTTAGAGTGTTCTCTTCGGTTTTACGAAGTTGCGAGCTTGGACGGAGAACTCCGTGGTGGATCGTCGTGGACGCAAGAGGACTTCAAGAGGACCTCCATTCAACACCCTAGAGACCAAGGAGTCCAGCGAAAGGGAGCTACAAAGGTTGTAGTCTAGAAACCCTAGTTTTGTTCGCTTTAAATTTCGAAACCCTAATTTTCTAGGATCGATTCTTTTGCATGCTTGTTTAGCACCATCAAAATTTAAACTTTGGGACATATGATGCTTCAAAATTCATTATAGGGTGCTACACAAACCAAACATTGGTATCAGAGCCGACCTAGAACATTAGGCGACCTTTTTACGAAGTTAAAACTCCGATCGAACCGAAATACGGCATTTTAGAGTGCTCTCTGGAAATTTTCTAAAATTTGACATTTTTCAGAATTAAAAATATGTAAAAAATTCAGCAGGTAAAAATAAGGATTACGGTACAAAAATTATTCAATGAACAGTAATTGTTGCCGCGGAAACGCGGCCTAAGCTTGCTTAGGCCGCGGTTCCACGGCCGTATACATCAATTCATGGATAATTTTTTTTACAGTAATTCTAGAATCTGCTTGTATATTTTTTAGGGTATTTTTAATCTGTATTTAGTTTTGAAAAATTCTGGAGATGGTTTTGGACTCGTCGATTCGATCGGAATTTTGATTTCGTGGCTTTTCCGGGTAAATTAGAAAGTATTGAAGTATTTGAACGAATATCATTTGCTCACTGTTCACGGGGTTTAAATACTTTGGAAATACGTGCAAGTCTTTTTGTGGTGGTCCCTCTAGAAGACAACCAACCTTAACTCGATTATGTGACCGTCTTGAACTGCCCTTTGAACCTTAGGGTTTGGGGCAGTACGGCGTGCCACATGTGAGGCGTTAGCTTGACCCTTCTATGGCTGGACCGCTACTACTGTGTCACACTCCGGATTTTTGAACCCTGCTCAAGTGTTGAGCTTTAGTGAATCTTGAGTACTGGATCGTTCGTTCGAAAAACTTTAATACTGTCTATTTATCTGGAATGTGATACAATATGTCGAATTCATATAGTTTAGGCATGAAATACGAAATATGTGATATTTCGCATTTTTGATGTCTAAAGAGAATGTGGATTCCAAATATTGTAGTTTTACATTTTTTTTCCTGTGACCGTAAGTGTAGTATGTACGATATCGCCAGTTTCGTTGCTATACATCAACGACAATTGGGGTATGCATACTTACTTACGTTGATGATATGAGATATTATGTGTTGCTGAGATATGATGTGCAGGATTGTCGCGATTGAATAGCCGGGGGTTTTTATGTGAGATGAGAGTTTTATATTTTCATTCATGCAAATTCAAATGTAATGTAATATTCTTTTATTTGGGGCACTCCCGGGTTGAGGTTGTGTCACCAGTGTTGTATATTATTTACTTTTCCGCATTAGGATGGACCCAAGGAGGGGAGCACAGGTGACCGGGTTCTGGGGTTCAGTGGGAGGCCATCTCGAGGAGTCGAGACCGGGTCTCCTAAACTCCAGAATTGGTAGGGTCACTTGCCGCTCTCGTAGGGGTCTAGGGTGTGGGCTTGGCTATTCATCGCGACTGTGGAATCCGTATTTTCTATTCTGGCTAAATACTAAATACGGACGTCCTAGTATATCCCACTTTGTATCTATCTTTCTGCTGCCTGTGTTCTGTGATATCTGAGACGAATGACATATTATATATATGATATATAGTAGACGTTGCTTATGTTTTGCACCCGCGCTAGTCCCGTCCCGGTATGCCGTTAGTTAAGTAACCTAACGGTGCATAACGGAATATTGCGGCGAATGCGGATGGCATAAGCGTACGTGTTATTTTTGTTTCTTTTCTGTGATTGGCTTAAGGACTTAAATGATGGGATTACATTAATGTGATTAATGTAAAGAATATAAACCTAAAAAGATGTTGTAGAATCGGATTTAAAAACCACTCGGCTATTTATGAAAAAGCTATATTTCAAAACTGCGGAGCTTAAGCCACTCCTTTTGAAAACCATTTGATTCTACAACGATATCAAGCTCAAAGCGTTAAAGATTTTCTTAAAAATCATCAGCAACCCTCCGTCATTTTAGGAAGTAGAGTACTTGGTATTCGTGCTACGTTTGTTGACCTTATCCAAGGCGTAGTGTACGGTAGCTAAGTGATGTCTTCCTACAAATGCATATGATGCAGATTAATTAGGACGGGCATATGACTTTGTTGACCTTAGCCAAGGGTCATGTAAACGGGTCTAATTAATCAAGAAATGACGGGTTGAGCTTGACTAGTACTCGTGATTTGTTGACCTTAGCCAAGGTCACGAGTATTAGGGGTAAAAACCATATCGGGAATTTCAATAGTTGAAATTTGCAATGAGATTGCATACCTTCCATGTGATGGTTGGATCCCGATCCCACTGTGGGCAATAGTTGCTCCTAGGAGAGTTTTACAGTTTACAATTAGCTAACTCATTAGGTGTCTAGAAAGGTGTTAACGGGGCTCCGCCTCTGGGAAAACGAGGTTTACTTTAATTAGGTCCGTGCGAAAGCACGGGGAACCTCCCTCAAGTACCGACACTGGCCTAGCTGAACGGTTAGCGAAGTTGTAGAATGTAAATAATCCTGGCTAGTTTTTCTTTTTAAGGTTTGAAAGAAAAACTCGATAAAAGCAGTGGAAAACATCGATTAAACAAGATAATAACCAATCTGATCTATGCAAGAGCTTTCGCTGAGTGTATTCTTTTCTCTCTCTTAATGGCAGATACCCATGACTGGACTCAAGCTTCTACTAGATAAAAACAAACTGAATTGGACCAACTATAAAGACTGGCTGAGGAATCTGAAAATCGCCTTGACTTATGATAAAGTATCATATATCCTCACGGCTTCAGCCCCGCCCGTCCCTGGTCCAAAATCCTCAGTTGCGGACATTGAAGTCCACAAGACATGGGACGCTGACTGTGCCACGGCCAAATGCCTCGCGCTTGCATCGATGGACAACACACATCAAAAGCAGCACGAGGACATGGACATTCACGGTATATTGCTCCATACAAAAGAGTTGTATGGGGAGCAATCCCGTGTATTACGATACGAAGCATCAAGGAAATTGTTTCAGATGCGGATGGCCCCTGGCATACCAGTAGGAGACCATGTTCTGAAGATGATAGCTCTCATAGAAGAGCTTGAGGACCTTGGATGGACGATGGACAATGAACAATATATAGATATTATTCTGCAGTCCCTCCCCTCCACCTTTGCTCAGTTCATAGTGAACTTCAACATGCATGGCATGGAGAAGGAACTCCCTGAACTGCTTAATATGTTAAGGAGTGCTGAGAGCACTATGAAGTTAGCAAAAACTCCCGTTATGACTATTGGACAGTCTTCCTCTTCTCGCCCGAAAGCTAAGGCCAAGGGAAAGAAAAAGAAGAAACCCACTAATCCTAAGGGCGGAGTTAAAAAGGCGAAGGGAAAGGGAAAGTCCAAGGCTGGAGACTCAGGGAAGGGCGAATGTTTTCATTGCCACAAGACAGGACATTGGAAGCGCAATTGCACGGAGTACTTAAGTCTCAAGAAGAAGCATGGTGATGCTTCTGCTTCAGGTGCGTTTGTGACTGAAAACTGTTTTTCAATAAACTCTGCTTCCTGGGTATTAGATACCGGTTCAGGTTCTCATATTTGCAATTCTATGCAGGGGCTGAGAAATAGCAAGGTTTTGAAGACAGGTGACCATACTCTCCGCGTTGGAAATGGTTCCAATGTACATACAGTCGCAGTGGGAGAGTATCACTTGGGGTTGCCATCTGGATGTATTTTGGTTTTGAATCCATGTTATTTTGTACCAAGTATGCTTTGTAATATAATATCCGTTTCTTTGTTGGACAATGAAGGATATAATTTTATGTTGCAGAACAATGTTATGAACATTAACCTGAATCAAATGTTGGTTGGGTATGGTACGCTTAATAACGGTATATATGTCCTAAATCAACACACAGTTTTCAGTATACAACACACTAATAAAAGAAAACTTTCAGAATTAAATGAAGCTTTTCTTTGGCACTGTAGACTTGGTCATATTAACGAAACAAGACTAAACAAGTTACACAAAGATGGATATTTAAATTCTTTTGAATATAAATCTTATGCGACTTGCCAGTCTTGTATCAAGGGTAAAATGACCAAAACTCCGTTTACCGGACACGGAGAAAGAGCTACTCAGCTCCTAGGCCTCATACATAGTGATGTATGTGGGCCAATGTCTACACAGGCTAGAGGAGGTTTTTCATACTTCATTACATTCACTGACGATTTCTCAAGATTCGGTCATGTATTTTTATTAAAGCACAAGTCCGAAGCTTTCGAGAAATTCATTGAATATAAACAAGAAGTAGAAAAACAAACCGGCTTGAGTATCTAGATGCTTCGATCAGATCGAGGTGGTGAGTATCTCAGTACAGAATTTGCAAACTTCCTAAAAGAGAATGGGATTCTCTCTCAGCTCACTCCCCCTTACACACCACAGCACAATGGTGAGTCAGAACGACGGAATAGGACCCTATTAGATATGGTCCGGTCCATGATGAGTGACGCTGAGTTACCCGTCTCGTTTTGGGGGCATGCATTGGAGACTGCAACATTTCTGCTAAACAGGGTTCCAACCAAAACCGTATCTACCACGCCATATGAGATATGGCATGGGAAGAGACCATCTCTTAAACGAATTAAGATTTGGGGTTGCCCGGCCTATGTTAAAAAGCAGAATCCGGACAAACTCGAGACACGGTCAGTCATGTGTAACTTTGTGGGATATCCAAAGAATTCTTATGGATATCTATTCTACCACAAAGAGGAACAAAAGGTGTTTGTTTCTCAACATGCCACATTCTTAGAGAAAGAGTTTTTCACAGATAAAGATGATGGCAAAGTGGTGGATCTAGAAGAGGTTCTAGAGACACAAACTACAAATGACGATTTGGTTGAACCGGCTGTCGCAACAGAAACTGAAGAACCTCGGCCACTCCGTAGGTCTGGTAGGATTTCTCGCCCACTGGAGAGGTACTACGGTTTCCTCATTGATGGTGACAGAGAAGACTGTGTCATGGATGATGATGATCCTACCAGTTTTCAGCAAGCTATCACGAGTAAAGACTCTATGAAGTGGCTGGATGCCATGAGATCCGAAATGGAGTCTATGTACACCAACAAAGTATGGACTTTGGACGTTGTACCCCCTGGGGTAAAACCTATGGGGTGCAAATGGATCTTTAAAAGAAAGATTGGTGTAGATGGGCAGGTAGAGACCTATAAGGCAAGACTTGTGGCGAAAGGCTTTCGTCAAAGACCAGATTTGGACTATGACGAAACTTTTTCGCCCGTAGCCATGCTTAAATCCATTCGGATCCTACTTGCTATTGCTGCTCACTACGACTATGAAATCTGGCAGATGGACGTTAAAACAGCATTTCTAAATGGAGATTTAGAAGAATGCGTTTATATGGATCAGCCAGAAGGCTTCATTGAGAGTGGGAGCAGCGGGAAAGCATGTGGATTGCTTAAATCCATATATGGGTTAAAGCAAGCATCTCGGAGTTGGAACATCTGTTTCGATGATGTTATCAAAGAGTTTGATTTCATCAAAAATCCAGATGAACCTTGTGTTTATAAGAAGGCTGTAGGAAGAGCTGTCACATTCCTCGTATTGTACGTGGATGACATTCTTCTGATAGGAAATGATATTCCTATGCTACAGTCGGTCAAATCTTTCTTATCACTGAGGTTCTCTATGAAGGACCTGGGTGATGCCACATACATTCTGGGTATAAGGATCTATAGAGATAGATTCAAAAGGTTATTGGGATTGTCCCAAACCAGGTACATTGACACCATCCTAAAAAGGTTTAGTATGGAAGACTCCAAACGGGGTGCTTTACCCGCTTGCCATGGGGTCACTCTCTCCAAGGATTCTTGCCCAAAGACCGATGAAGAGAGAGCTCGCATGAGTATTATACCCTATGCTAAGGCAGTAGGATCTATAATGTATGCGATGTTATGTACACACCCAGATGTAGCTTATGCACTTAGTGTTGTAAGCAGATATCAATCCAACCCAGGGGAGAATCACTGGACAGCTGTGAAGAACATTCTTAAGTACTTGCGAAGGACTAAAGAATTGTTCTTGGTGTATGGTAATGGAGATCTCCAAATGGAGGCCTTTACCGATTCGAGCTTCCAGAGCGATAAGGACGACAACAAATCTATCTCTGGGTTTGTATTTACCCTCAATAGAGGGGCGGTGAGTTGGAAGAGTTCCAAACAAGATACCGTTGCAGACTCTACGATAGAAGCTGAGTACATTGCTGCAAATGATGCCGCCAAGGAAGCCGTCTGGATGAAGAAGTTCATCTCGGAGCTAGGAGTAGTTTCAACCATTATTGATCCAATACCTTTGTATTGTGACAATAATGGGGCTATGGCGTTAGCCAAGGAGCCCAGATCCCATTAGCGGTCCAGACACATCCTGAGGCGTTTTCATTTGATCCGGGAGATTGTAGATCGCCGCGAGATCGAGATTAGGAGGGTAGACACAAAGAATAACGCCGCGGATCCATTCACCAAGGCCCTCCCTCAGCCGCAGCATGAGCGACTTTTTGAGATGTTGGGTATGAGATGCGCCAATAACTGGCCTTAGTGCAAGTGAGAGATTGTTGGATATATTGTTAGTTATATGTATGCCCTAGAGGCCATTACTGTACATAGGATGTATATCGTAGTGGATGCTGGGACATATATAGGGAGGACTTTCTTGCTCGACATGATAGTATGCTATCTGGTTGATCTTTACCTTAACGTGTACACTGATTGTCTCCCTGTTACATGTTGGTAAAGCCCTTAGGATCTGTACTTGACTACCTGGACTGTGATGCGGATCATACTAGTGGGGACATGGTAGTCCATAAGTACATCCTTCAAAGTCCCTAGTCGTGGGTGTATCGAGACGGGGCATCGATATACCAGAGTAGACTAGCGTATACCTTCTCGACCCATACAGATGGGCGATGGATGATCCCATATCCATTGGTGTTTGACATCAGAGATGATATACGGGTGCTCAGTAGAGACTGGGTACACTGGACGGACTCGCCGAGAACTCCCAGATGGTATTATACCTCACGTCAGATGGCAGTTCTCTGGTGACACTGGTACAGAGTAGTCTGTTGACCCGAGATCGTCATAGAGTCTTGTGTGGTTCCCACTGTGCTTTGATTTCCATCTTACCACGTCCAAGAGGGCATGCAAAACGGTGGTTTTTGGGTACAGTCCCGAATCACATGGAGGCAATGAGCGATAGGAGGGGATTCGTCTCTCCCGTTATAGGGAGTTGATGTTGCGCTGTGTTCGATTGGCTATAACAGGAAATCCCTGGCCAGGGTTGCTGAGATTTACTGGTAAGTGTTACCAGTAGTTTCTCGAACAGTTATAGACCTCATATCGACACGACTTATCGAGCTATTGGGGTCTGACGTTTACCACCCCTAGGCGAGATATGCGACATATCAGACGATCAGACCGGACTGTACGGTAGTGTTACTGGTCGGATTCACTGGAGTGTGAGCGGGCTTGCTCGTCGATCTTCAGATCGCTCAATACCCGGGTGGCCGTTACGTTTTGCAGACCGCTTGCGGCTTGTGGGTGTTTGATATGATCATCACCTGCTGCCGGCGTATTGACGAGTCTTTAGAGTCCTACACAGAGGTTTCCTGGCTCAAGCGAAACGAAATAGGAGCGCATATGAGATATGTGCGGGACCGAGAATAATACCAGTATGTGATACTGTATTCGATTCTCGTGATGTGACATTGATCGGTTATATGCGATATAGCCGGGTTATCGGATCAAGTGTTGATTCGATAAGTTGTTACTAATGATACTAGTCGGTTATATGCGATATGACCGGATCGTTAAATCAAGTGTTGATTTAATGATTTAATGTATAATTATATATTTGATATATTACTTTGCATCAACTAGTATCGGTTCACTTTAAAATGGATTTTCTCACTCGGGTGTGCGCATTGCATATGCGATATGATTTTGTGCACTTTATTGTATCATGTTTGATGATGCATGATTGCTAGGTTATGTGTAAAGAATTTAACCAAAGTTATTTAAATGGTTAAGGGTTTTACTTATTCATTAATTAGTCTTTTTATTTTTAGAAAAAGGAAAAGAAATGAGAGAAAAATGGTGGCTTATTTTGTTTGCACTTGAAGCTTCATGAAGCTTTTATGATGCAACCATTTTTGTCATATCTCCTAAACCCTAACCATTCCTTTAACCTTGGTCAATTCTCTACACTTAACTTAGGTTAAAGTTATGATAAGAATGATATTATTATTCTTTTCATAATTAACAAGATATACTTTCTTCTTCTTCTTCTTCCATTTCTTCAAGTGAAGAAAGCTTGCCCCATCAATGGCAAGTGATGGAAATGAGTGAGAAATCCAAAACTAAAGTCTACCCACTTCCTATTTCTTCATCCTCTACCTCTTGCCAAGTAGTAGAGTGTGTTTCCTTCACAAGTTTCTTGACTTGGTGAAGTGAGAGCTTGATCTTGCGATGCTTCGACGTAGATCATCTTCGGCATGGACATCGACGACCTAGCTCGCTTATTCTCCGATGAAGTCGACGCTAGAGCCCGGATTCTTTTTGGACAGCGGAGAGGACTTCGTTGCGGAGCTATGGAGGTGGAGAACCGGATCTACAAAGGTTGTATTTCCGTATCTCTTAGTTAAGTGTTAACTAGTTAGCTTTTTCGCCTAGTTTTCTAGCAAACGATCCGTTGTCGGGTCTCTCGGCACCCATAAATTTTTATATTGGCATGTACGATGCCTTGTGAGACCTCACTAGGGTGCCTAGGAACCCTACAGTGGTATCAGAGACTAGCTAGAGCCTTAGGCGAAGTCCAGACGGAATCTGAAACCCGAACGAACCCGAAACCCGTCTCAAAACATGCTCTCTGTCCTTTTTTCAAAAATTGGGATTTTTCCATATTAAAAATATTCAGTAAAATCAGCAGGCAATTCTAAGGGATACTGCAAAATTCGTGTGCCTGATTCCATCAATGCGCCGCGTTTCCGAGGCACGAGCATGGCTCGTGCGGCGGAACCGCGGCCGTTTTGTCGTTTATGGAATCCAAATTTGTACAGTAATTCATAATATGCTGTGCTGGTTTTCCTGGGTATTTTTTCATATTTTTTCAAGAGTTGAATTTTCTGGAGTTGTTTTGGGGATTCGGTGTTTCGATCGGGGTATCAAATTTTGTCTGTGTGGCTTTCCGGATAATTTTTAGAATATGTTAAAAAGTTTGACCGGATATAAATACCCAATTTTTCCCCTGTCGGGAAATTTCCAAGTGTTGGATTTTTCCGTAGTTTAACGACGTTCTAAGTAGTGCAAGTAACGCGATGGACCCTCTAGAAGACAACAAACCTTAACTCGATTATGTGACCGTCTTGAACTGCCATTTGAACCTTCGGGTTTGGGGCGGTACGGCGTGCCACATGTGAGGCGTTGGCTTGACCCTTCTATGGCTGGACCGTCGGTACTGAGGCACGAACTGAATGTTGTTAGACTTATTTCATGTGTTGATCTATATCGGGAAAACTTAGGTGTTCGGATGTTCGATCGGAAAGTTTAACATTTTCTGTTTATCTGGAATGGGATACAATAATTGGAATTCACAAATTGTTATGAGATAACGGAATGAATATTATAAACATAGCAATTTAGTCTCACTTGATCGGTTGCCACGGAATTTTGATGCGATCAAAAGTCCGTCGCAATCACGTAGTGTACGCGGATACTCGCCGGGTAAACTTAATAGACAGCCTCACCCCATAGCCCCGACCAAGTGACTGTAGGAGAACCCCGTCGCCGAAAGCATCCGTTCGGGTGCTCGCGGCAGCTGTGTTCCGCCTTGGTGCACTTCGTCGACGGTATCGGGGGTGCGGCCGCCTACTGAAGTTTGCGACGAGCATTCGATCAGGATGTCGAGAATCTTGTTGAATTGCCCGACTTGATATTGAAAAGTGTTTTCGATTTTGAGACTAAAATGCGGGGTTTATAATTGTTAGGCATGCGATGTCTAAGGAATTCATTGGTTTAGGCATGCGATGTCTAAGAAGGTTGCGGATTCCAACTGTTGTAGTTTTACACTTTCTTTTCTGTGACCGTAAGTGTAATATGTTATATCGCCGGTTTCGTTGCTATATGCCAACGACAATTGGGTGCACATATTTACTTACGTTGATAACATGTGATGTTATGTGTTGCTGGATATGTTATATTGGATCATCGTGTTTGAATAGCCGAGGGGGTTTTTATGTGAGATGATAGTTTTTCATTTTCATTCATGTAAAAACTTGTATGTAATATTCTTTTATTGGGGCGCTTCCAGGTTGCGGAAGTTGTCACCGTTTGTATATTATTTACTTTTCCGCACTAGGATAGACCCAAGGAGGGGAGCATAAGTAACCGGGTTCTGGAGTCCAGTGGGAGACCAACTCGAGGAGTCGAGTCCGGGTCTCCTAACTCCAGAATTGGTAGGGTTGCTTGCCGCTCTCGTAGGGGTCTTGGGGTGTGGGTTTGGCTATTCATCACGACCGTGGAATCCGTGTTTTATACTGGCTCGTATTCAAAACACGGACGTCCTAGTATATCCAATATTTCATATGATTCTTCTGCTGCGATATCTGTGATGTGATCATGTGATGTTCTGTGATAGATACAGTATATAGTATATATGATATATTATATAGACGTTACTTATGTTTTACATCCGTGCTAGCCCTGCCCTGCTCTGTCGTTAGTTACCTAACCTAACGGTGCACGAGGGGACATCGAGGCGAATGCGGATGGCATAAGTGTACGTCGTATTTATCTGTGATGTTTAGGTACTTAAATGATGGGACTTCATTAATGTGATTAATGAAATAAAAGAAACCTAAGATGTTGTAGAATCGAATTTCAAAATAAAACAGGTAGCTACAGTTCTTGCTTTGCACAGCGGTATATGAGATATATCCTGCACCTTATTCGATGAGGAAAGGACCGAGATCCCTTCACCGGGAGTGACTCCTTTAGCAATAACTGGCAGATGCTACACACTCGGTTTGTCTTTTGATTGCTTTTAAGAGTTTTTGCTTTGCACAGTGATATATGTGATATATCCCGCACCTCATTCGACGAGGAAAGGACCGACGATCCCTTCACCGGGAGTGACTCCTTTAGCAAAACTAGAAAAGCCTAAAAAACACTCCATTTTAAAATCATTTGATTCTACAACGATATCAAGTTCATTACGCAATAGGTTTTCAGAAAAACCTGTCGTAGCCCTCCGTCATTTCAGATATGTACTGGTTAGTATTCGTGCTGCGTTTGTTGACCTCTGTCAAGGCGTAGTGTGCGGTAGCTGATTAGTGCTTATCTGCATAAGCATATGATGTGATTGATTTAGGGTAGTCGTGCGACCTTGTTGACCTCTGTCAAGGGTCGTGCGGGTGGGTTTACTTCAATTAGGAAATGACGGGTTGAACTTGACTAGCAGCCTATGGTTTGTTGACCTCTGTCAAGGTCATAGGACGCTAGGGGCAAAATATTATCGGGAATTTCAAGTGTTGAAATTTGCAATGAGATTGCATACTTTCTATGAGATAGTTGGATCCCGATACCTACTGCGAGTAAGAGTTACTCCTGGGAGAGTTTTATACATTACAATTAGCCGATCAAGTAGGTGTCTAGAAAGGTGTTAACGAGGTTACGCCTCTGGGAAAACGAGATTTACATTAATTAGGTTCGTGCGAAAGCACGGGGGACCTCCCTCAAAGTACCGACACTGGCCTGGCTGAAAGATTGGCGAACTTGTAGTGTGTAATTAATCCCGGCTAGTCTTTCCTTTTAGGGTTTGAAGGAAGATTTGATAAAAAGCAGTGGGAGCCATCCTGATTAGATAAAATAAAAACCAATCTATTCTTGCAAGAGCGCACGCTGAGTGTTTTCTTCCCTCTCTCTCCTGGTAGCGACCATATCACGCCTTAATCAAGATAATAATACGGAATATTGACTGAACCCGCTTGTTATACTGAGCTGGGGAACGTTGGTCCCGCTCCACCTTATAAATGTTATAAGATAAAGCAGGAAATTGGGGATTACCAGAATTCCCGTGCCGCCCAAACGAAGAGAGTGCATGCTGATGCATCATCTTCGGGTGTGTTAATTACACAGAACTGTTTCTCAGTATCCTTTACGTCCTGGGTATGTGATACCAGATCTGGATCCCAGATATGTAATCTGTTACATAGGGCTGCAGAAAGGTAGAGAACTGAGAACGGGTGATAAGTTTCATGAGGCAGAAAACGGGGCAAGTGTTGCAGCCAAGTCTGTTGGTCACTGTCATCCTGTATTACAAATACATTGATTCTGAACGAATGTTATTAGATACCGAACCTGATATACAAAATCATATCTATCTCTTTATCAGTAAAGAAATGATAAAATTTTGTATAATTGGATAATGTTTTGAACATTTCCTATATCAAAAGTTGATCGGTTCAGGCACGTTATCTAAAAGCATTGACGTTCTAAATCAAACTACAGTTCTTTACTATACAGAACACACACAAGAGGAAGAGTTCAGAAATGAACGAATCCTTCTTGAGGTATTGTAGACTAGGTCATATCAATGCGACCCGACTAGCTAAGTTCCACATAGATGCATATTTAAAACAGTTTGAATCTACATCTTATGAAACATGCCAGTCATGTCACAAAGATAAGATGACCATAGCTCCGTTTACAGGAAACAGAGAAAGAGTTAGTGAACTCTTGGGATGATACATGTTGATGTATGTAGGTCCCCTGTCTACACATGCCAAGACCGGTTCTTTGTACTTCATTACATTCTCTGATAATCTCTCGAGATTCAGACATATGTTCCTGTTGAAACACAAGTCCGAACCTTTTGAGATATTCACAGAATATAAGTTAGAAGTAGAGAACCAAAATACGGGTATAAGTATTATGTCCTATGATGAGATCAGGGAGGAGAATACTTCAGCATGGAATTTCTGGACAATTCTAAAGGAGAATGAGATTCTCTCTCGGCATTACTCCTCCGAATACACCATAGCACGATGGTATATCGGGGCGGAGCAATCACATCCTATATGATAAGGTGTGCTCTATGATGAGTACTACTGAGTTTCCTATTTTCCTTTTAAGGGGTTATGCACTTGAGAAGCTGCATACCTATTGAATAGGTTCCAATCAAATCAGTTGCCTACCACTTCATATGTGATATGGAAAAGGAAGAGCCCATTTCTTAAGTTAGTTAAGATTTGGGGTTTTCCGGCCTATGTTTAAAAACAAAATCCGGACAAGCTCGAGGCAAGGTCTGTTATGTAGAACTGGAAATGTTCCAGCTATACAAACTACAGCAGATGATTTGATAGAACCAAAGGATTCAGTAGATACCAACGAACCTCAGCCTCTCCGCCGATCTAGTAGGGTTCCTCACCCACCTGAGAGATACTTCGGTTTCTCTCTGACAGTGGGAGCGAGGAATGCATCATGAGATGATGACCCAACTAGCTTCGAGCTGGCCATCAGGAGTAAGACTCTGTAAGAATGGCTGGATGTTTAGCGATCTGAGATGGAATCCTTATACACCAACAAAGTATGGACTTTGGTTGCTATATCTGAAGGGTTAAATCCCCATCAGGAGCAAGTATATCTTGAGAAGATTACTTGGTGTAGATGGAAAAGTTAAGACTTTCAAAGCTAGACTTGTTAAAGCTTTTCGTCATCGACCAGGCGTGGATCATGATGAAACCTTTTCAAGTGACTATGCTTAAGTCCATCCAGATCCTACTTGCCACGGCTACATACCATGACTGTGATATCTGGTGGTTGGGTGTCTTGACTGCTTTTCTAAATGATGATTTAGAAGAGAGCGTCTATAAGTACACAGCCAGAGGGCTTCGTAGACAGTGGGAGCAGCGGGAACGTGTGCAAGATGCTTTATAGGATAAAGCAGTCATCGCGGAGTTGGAACATCTGTTTTGATGAAGCGGTCAAAGAGTTTGACATCATCAAAATGGTAGATGAACCTTGTATAAACAAAAAGGTAGTAGGGAGTATGGTGACGATCCTCGTAGAGTATGTGGATGACATACTCTTGATAAGAAAGGAGTTTCTTATGCTACGCTCGATCAATCTCCGCTTATCATAAAGATTCTCCATATAGGATTAAAGTGATACCTACTAAATCCTGAATTTTGGATCTATGAGATAGATCTAAATGGATGTTAGGATACTCACTAGATGTAGTGAGATGGTGTCAATCGACCCTGGGGAGAATCACTGGAAGTGTTCCAGGGTGATAAAGAAGACTGAATGTCAGTCACAGGCATTGTCTTTACCCTCAGTAAAGGGACGGTATGTTGGAAGAGTTCCAAGTAAGATACCGTGACATACTAGACGATAAAGGCAGGATACATCGCTATTTCAGATACTACCAAAGAGGCTGTTTGGGTATATATTGGTTCATGAGATGAACTATGTTCCTACCATTGTGTGACAATGGAGTTGTGGCTTATGCCAAGGAACGCAGGTCCCATCGGTGATCCAGACATATTCTAAGGCAGTATCACTTGATCATGGAGATGGTTGATCTCCAAGGGATCGAGGTAAGGAGAGTAGACTCAGAGGACAAACACAGCGGATCCACTCACGAAAGGCCTTTTCCCAGAGAGAGACTTTTATGGGAAGGTTGAGTATGAGATACTGCAACCACTGCTACAGATGGACCTAGTGCAAGTGGGAGATTGTTAGTTATATGTATGCCCTAGAGGCCATTACTGTACATAGGATGTATATCGTAGTGGATGCTGGGACATATATAGGGAGGACTTTCTTGCTCGACATGATAGTATGCTATCTGGTTGATCTTTACCTTAACGTGTACACTGATTGTCTCCCTGTTACATGTTGGTAAAGCCCTTAATATCTGTACTTGACTACCTGGACTGTGATGCGGATCATACTAGTGGGGACATGGTGGTCCATAAGTACATCCTTCAAAGTCCCTAGTCGTGGGTGTATCGAGACGGGGCATCGATATACCAGAGTAGAGTAGCGTATACCTTCTCGACCCATACAGATGGGCGATGGATGATCCCATATCCTTTGGTGTTTGACATCAGAGATGATATACGGGTGCTCAGTAGAGACTGGGTACACTGGACGGACTCGCCGAGAACTCCCAGATGGTATTATACCTCACGTCAGATGGCAGTTCTCTGGTGACACTGGTACAGAGTAGTCTGTTGACCCGAGATCGTCATAGAGTCTTGTGTGGTTCCCACTGTGCTTTGATTTCCATCTTACCACGTCCAAGAGGGCGTGCAAAACGGTAGTTTTTGGGTACAGTCCCGAATCACATGGTGGCAATGAGCGATAGGAGGGGATTCGTCTCTCCCGGTATAGGGAGTTGATGTTGCGCTGTGTTCGATTGGCTATAACAGGAAATCCCTGGCTAGGGTTGCTGAGATTTACTGGTAAGTGTTACCAGTAGTTTCTCGAACAGTTATAGACCTCATATCGACACGACTTATCGAGCTATTGGGGTCTGACGTTTACCACCCCTAGGCGAGATATGCGACATATCAGACGATCAGACCGGACTGTACGATAGTGTTACTGGTCGGATTCACTGGAGTGTGAGCGGGCTTGCTCGTCGATCTTCAGATCGCTCAATACCCGGGTGGCCGTTACGTTTAGCAGACCGCTTGCGGCTTGTGGGTGTTTGATATGATCATCACCTGCTGCCGGCGTATTGACGAGTCTTTAGAGTCCTACACAGAGGTTTCCTGGCTCAAGCGAAACGAAATAGGAGCGCATATGAGATATGTGCGGGACCGAGAATAATACCAGTATGTGATACTGTATTCGATTCTCGCGATGTGACATTGATCGGTTATATGCGATATAGCCGGGTTATCGGATCAAGTGTTGATTCGATAAGTTGTTACTAATGATACTAGTCGGTTATATGCGATATGACCGGATCGTTAAATCAAGTGTTGATTTAATGATTTAATGTATAATTATATATTTGATATATTACTTTGCATCAACTAGTATCGGTTCACTTTAAAATGGATTTTCTCACTCAGGTGTGCGCATTGCATATGCGATATGATTTTGTGCACTTTATTGTATCATGTTTGATGATGCATGATTGCTAGGTTATGTGTAAAGAATTTAACCAAATTTATTTAAATGGTTAAGGGTTTTACTTATTCATTAATTAGTCTTTTTATTTTTAGAAAAAGGAAAAGAAATGAGAGAAAAATGGTGGCTTATTTTGTTTGCACTTGAAGCTTCATGAAGCTTTTATGATTCAACCATTTTTGTCTCATCTCCTAAACCCTAACCATTCCTTTAACCTTGGTCAATTCTCTACACTTAACTTAGGTTAAAGTTATGATAAGAATGATATTATTATTCTTTTCATAATTAACAAGATATACTTTCTTCTTCTTCTTCTTCCATTTCTTCAAGTGAAGAAAGCTTGCCCCATCAATGGCAAGTGATGGAAATGAGTGAGAAATCCAAAACTAAAGTCTACACACTTCCTATTTCTTCATCCTCTACCTCTTGCCAAGTAGTAGAGTGTGTTTCCTTCACAAGTTTCTTGACTTGGTGAAGTGAGAGCTTGATCTTGCGATGCTTCGACGTAGATCATCTTCGGCATGGACATCGACGACCTAGCTCGCTTATTCTCCGATGAAGTCGACGCTAGAGCCCGGATTCTTTTTGGACAGCAGAGAGGACTTCGTTGCGGAGCTATGGAGGTGGAGAACCGGATCTACAAAGGTTGTATTTCCGTATCTCTTAGTTAAGTGTTAACTAGTTAGCTTTTTCGCCTAGTTTTCTAGCAAACGATCCGTAGTCGGGTCTCTCGGCACCCATAAATTTTTATATTGGCATGTACGATGCCTTGTGAGACCTCACTAGGGTGCCTAGGAACCCTACATATATGTATGCCCTAGAGGCCATTATGTGATAGTGGATGTATCTATACATGTATATATATTAAGTATGCATTCTTGCTCGACATGATAGTATGCTATCTGGTTCTTCTTTATCTGACATGTTGATTTGATCATACTTTTATTCATACATGCTGATAAAGCCCTGAGGATATCAGCTTGACTACCCTGATTATGATGGAGATCATACTAGTGGGACATCTGTAGTCTATAAGCATATCCTGGAAAGTCCCTAGTCGTAGGTATATCGAGACGGGGCATTGATATACCAGAGTAGACTAGCGTATATGATACTAGACCCATACGATGGGCGATGGATGTTCCCACACTCATCGATGTTTGACATCAAGATCATTTACGGGTGCTCAGTGCTGACTGGGTACACTGGACGGACTCACCGAGAACTCCTATATGGAATTATATCTATCGTCGGATAGCAGTTCTCAGGTGACACTGGTACAGGTTAGTCTGTAGAGCCGAGATCGTCATAGAGTCTTGTGTGTTCTCCCACTGTACTTTGATTGCCACCCTACCACGGCTCTACTGAGTCGTGCAAACAGGTGGCCGTTGGGTACAGTCCCGAGACACACGAAGGCAATGAGCGATAGGAGGGGTTTCGTCTCTCCCGGTATTGGGAGTTGATGCTGTACTGTGCCCGACTGGTTATATCAGTAAGTCCCTGGCCAGGGCTGCTGAGAATTGCTGATAAGTGTTATCAGTAGTTTCTCGATCTGTTATAGACCATTCACCGGCACGACTTATTGAGTTATTAGGGTCGACGTAACCATCCCTAGGCTCGATATGCAGCATATCTGACGAAGAGACCGGACTGTACGGTAGTGTTGCCGGTTGGCTCGACGGGAGTTGTAGCAGGTTCGCTTGTTTTCTTCTGATCGCTCAATACCCGGGTGGCCGTTACGTTTAGCTGACCGCTTGCGGCTTGGGGGTACCTGATATTATCATCACCCTCTGCCGGCGTATTGACGAGTCTTAGAGTCCCACAAAGGAGTTACCCAGTCCAGAAGAAACGTTGCTGTGCGCGTATGCGATATGCGCATGGACCCGATTAAATTTGCGTATATGATACCGTACATTGATCGGGCGGCTTGCTTTTGGTAGGGTCATATGTGATATGGCCGGATTGATAAATCAAGTGTTGATTTATCATTTAACCGTTAGTTTTCTCACTTAAAACCTTTTCTTGGATGATGGATGTGTGCATGCATGTGTGTTTCTCTTTCTTTCTTTCTTGCTAGTTTCATGCACATATGGATGTGCATACATACACACATACATACACCCATCTATCATGGTTGTTAACATATGGAAATGGTGGCAATATAAGACTCACACCATGGATTAAGTGATGGTTTATTATTTAATTTTGTATTTAAAACAAATTGAAAAGAAAAGGATAATCATTTCTAGCTTCTACATTCTTCCTTTGACCTAACCAAGCTTACCTACCTCTAACCTTGAGTTATCCTTCTCTTTATGATTTAAAACTCAAGTTAAATAATGTTTCCATCACTTTAACCATGGTTCATACTAAGAAGAAATAAAATATATAATGATATATTTCTTTTTCTTCTTGAGGGTTATCATTATCTTTATGATCTCTTGTGAAAAATATTGCCACCATCTTCTTCCTCCTTCACATTTGCTCTCTAGTTTTTTCTAGTGAGTAAAATACACTTAAAGAAAGGTTTTTGAAGTGAGAACCTTAACCACAACTTCATTATACACAAGTTTAGCCGATTTGTTTAGAGTGTTCTCTTCGGTTTTACGAAGTTGCGAGCTTGGACGGAGAACTCCGTGGTGGATCGTCGTGGACGCAAGAGGACTTCAAGAGGACCTCCATTCAACACCCTAGAGACCAAGGAGTCCAGCGAAAGGGAGCTACAAAGGTTGTAGTCTCGAAACCCTAGTTTTGTTCGCTTTAAAATTCGAAACCCTAATTTTCTAGGATCGATTCCTTTGCATGCTTGTTTAGCACCATCAAAATTTAAACTTTGGGACATGTGATGCTTCAAAACTCATTATAGGGTGCTACACAATCCTAACAGCTACTGTACACTGTGCCTTAACTAAGGTCAACAAACACAGCACGAATACTAAGTACTCTACTTACTAAAATGACGGAGGGTTACGACAGGTTTTATGAAAACCTTTTGCGTAATGAACTTGATATCGTTGTAGAATCGAGTGATTTTGAGATGGAATGTTTTTGAGGCCTTTTCTAGTTTTGCTAAAGAGGTCACTCCCGGTGAAGGGATCGTCGGCTCTTTCCTTATCGAATAAGGTGCAGGATATTTCACAAATATCACTATGCAAAGCAAAAACTATAAAAACAATCAAAAGACAAACCGAGTTTATAGCATCTGCTAGTTTCGCTAAAGAGGTCACTCCCGGTGAAGGGATCTCGGCTCTTTCCTTATCGAATAAGGTGCTGGATGTTCTACAAGGAACACCGCTAAGCAAAGCAAGAACTAGAGCTACCAGTCTTTAAACAAGTTTCTACAACATCTTTAGGTTTCTTTTAGTTTCATTAATCTCATTAATAAAGTCCCATTTTATTATGCTTCACAAGCATCACACATCTGAAACGAAATCTGCAATATAACATATGTCTCATATATATAATATAAACATTCGTCTCAGGCAGTAATATGATCTCATCACAGAACAGTGCAGCAGAAGAACATATATGAAATATTGGATATACTAGGAGGTCCGTGTTTTAATACGAGCCTGTATAAAACACGGATTCCACGGTCGCGATGAATAGCCAAACCCACATCCCTAGATCCCTACGAGAGCGGCAAGCAACACTGCCAATTCTAGGGTTAGGAGACCCAGTCTCGACTCCTCGAGATGGTCTCCCACTGGACCCTAGAACCCGGTTACTTGTGCTCCCCGCCTTGGGTCTACCTAATGCGGAAAAGTAAATAATATACAATGGTGACATCATCCTCAGGCCGGAAGTGCCCCAATAAAAGAATATTACATACAAATGAATTTTACATGAATGAAAAAGAAAAACTCTCATCTCACATAAAACCCCCGGCAATTCAAACGCGACGATCCAATACAACATATCACAGCAACACATAATATCTCATATCATCAACGTAAGCAAGTATACGTATCCCGATTGTCGTTGATCTATAGCAATGAAACCGGCAATACACCACATACTATGCTTACAGTCACAAAAAAGAAAGTGTAAAACTACAACAGTTGGAATCCGCAACCTCCTTAGACATCGCATGCCTAACCAAATGAATTCCTTAGACATCGCATGACTAACAATTATAAACCCCGCATTTTAGTCTCATTATCGAAAACACTTTTCAATATCTAGTCGGGCAATTCAACAAGATTCCCGACATCCTAATCGAATGCTCGTCGCAAACTATAGTAGACGGCTGCACCCCCGGATGCCGTCGACGAAGTGCACTAAGGCGGAACATCGCTGCCGCGAGCACCCGAACAGATGCTTTTGGCGACGGGGTTCTCCTACAGTCACTTGGTCGGGGCTATGGGGGCGTGGCTATCTATTAAGTTTACCCAGCGAGTATCCACGTACACTACGTGATTGCGACGTACTTTTAATCACATCAAAATTCCGTGGCAACCGATCATCTGAGACTGAACTGCTAGATTTATAACATTCAAATTAGTTATCTCATAACTACTTGTGGAATCCAAATATTGTATCACATTCCAGATAAATAGACAATGTTAAACTTTCCGATCGAATAAACAAACACCCAAGATTTCCCAAATAGTTCTCAACATTTGAAATTAGTTCAAAAGCATCCATCACATGCCACAGTACCAATGGTCCAGCCGTAGAAGGGTCAAGCCAACGCCTCACATGTGGCAACGCCGTACTGCCACAAACTCTAAGGTTTAGAGGCAGTTCAGACGGTCACATAATCGAGTTAAGGTTTGTTGTCTTTTAGAGGGTCCACCGCGTTACTTGCATGACTTAGAACGTTCTTAAACTACGGAAAAATGCAACACTTGGAAATTTTCCGGCAGGGGAAAAAGTGAGTTATTGATATCCGTTCGAACTTTTTAACACGTTCTAAAAATTACCCGGACAAACTAAACGAAGTTTTACTTTCCGATCGAATCAATGAGCTCCAAATACAACCCAGAAAACTCAACACTTGAATGAAATAAAAAATTCCCAGAAACATGCAAAAGTACCTATGGATCAACTGTAGCAAAAACTATCTCTCAATCACCAATACTTGCCGCGGAACCGCCGCCAATACCCTGGTTTGGCCGCGGTTCCGCGGCGCTTTAATTGATTTAGGGGGTCGTTTTTCACAGGTCACAAAAAAATTACCTGCTGAATTTTCTGAGCATTTTTAATATGAAAAATGTCGAATTTTTGAAAAATTTCCAGAAACTAGGTTTTATCGGGTATTCGAAGTTCGATCGGACATTAAACTTCGCCTAGACTTTGCCTAAAGCTCTACCTTGGCTCTGATACCACTGTAGGGTTACTAGGCACTCTCACAAGGGTCTACAAGGCATCAACCATGCCCGATTTAAAATTTAGACGTGCCGAACAACCCTAACCAAGATCTTTAAACTAGAGATTAGGCGAAACAAACCATGTTAAACACTTTAACATCTAAGAGTTTGGGATTACAACCTTTGTAGTCCGGTCCTTCGCTTCATAAGCTCCGTGTTGAGGTCCCTTCGCTGCGATCATCAAGAATCCGGACTCTAGAGAGGCTCCACGAAGAGAAAGATGCAAGCTGGCTTCCGATCTTCGATAACAAAGATGATCTACCTTAAAGTTTCTTTAGCACAAGCTCTCACTCACAAATGAAGTGAACACCCTAATCTAAATGGCTAGGATAGATTAGGATGATGAAGTAGGATTTTAGCTCTCATTTATTTTCTTAATCTCACTCAAAATCATCTCTAATGAAAAAACTAGAAAGCTTTTCCATGAAAGAAGAAGGAAGAAGAAGAAGAACCATTCTCTTTGTGATGAATAATGAATTGTGATAAGATTAGAAATGCAACCATGTGTTAAGTATGATAACTTAACCCATGTAGAGAGTGAACCATGGTCAAGAGTTGAGTTGGGTTAACAAATATCATAACTAAATATCTTTACAAAATATCTTTGCAAAAACAAAAAGCAAAGCTTCTAGAAACTTCTAGAAAATCTTAACCAAAATCAAACCCTAACCATATTTAATCTCCACTAAATATGTTTCATTAATAACCCTAACATGTTACAATATTATATATTACATATACAAAATTTATTGTAACAAAATAAAATAATACAATTAACATATATCGCATATATATCAATGTATTACCCGAGTGAGAAAAAGAATCTTTTAGTGAGCTTATATTAGTTAATATAATTTAATATATCAAATATATTATTATACATTAAATTATCAAATCAACACTTGATCCGATAATCCGGCTATTTCACAAATAACCGACTAATATAATCTGTATCAGTTCATCGAATCAACACTTGATCCGATGACCCAGCTATATCACATGTACTCGGCCGATATCTCATATCGTGAGAATCTAATACGGTATCACATACACGTATTGTTCTCGGTCCCGCACATATCATATATGTGCTCCTACTCCGTTTTGCCTGAGCCAAGAAAGCTCTGTGTAGGACTCTAAAGAATCGTCAATACGCCGGCAGTAGGTGATGATCATATCAAACACCTGCAAGCTGCAAGCGGTCAGCAAAACATAACAGCCACCCAGGTATTGAGCGATCAGTAGATCAACAAGCAAGCCTGTACATTCTCCTGTGAATCCAATCAGTAACACTCCCGTGCAGTCCGGTCTCTTCGTTTGATATGTCGCATATCTCGCCTAGGGGTGGTAAACGTCAGACCCCAGTAGCTTGATAAGTCGTGACGATATGAGGTCTATAACAGTTCGAGAAACTACTGATAATACTTACCAGTAAATCTCAGCAACCCTGGCCAGGGATTTCCAGTTATAACAAATCGAACACAGCACAACATCAACTCCCAATACCGGGAGAGACGAATCCCCTCCTATCGCTCATTGCCTCCATGTGATTCCGGACTGTACCTAAAGGCCACCTTTTTGCACGCCCTCTTAGACGTGGTATGATGGAAATCAAAGCATAGTGGGAATCTGTAACATTTTGATTTTTCCGTTAGAATGTTTTTGTGATAATTAGTATTGGTGCATGTTATTATATTAGTGTTCATAGGATTATTAGTTATTTAGTCGTGTTTAGCAAATTGGAAAATTTTCCTTTGTAGTGGACACTTGCACACTTAGCCATTTTTGAGACATAGGTTTAAGTGTCAGCCAAATTCTTTTGTTGCATGGTTGCTAACTTATTTTCCCACCATTTTAATCTTTTCACAACCCTTTTCATAATTTAAAATCCAAATAAACAAAGAGGCATGGTGGTAGGTAAAGAGCTTGACTTTTGACCCCATTTCCTTGCTCTTCTCTCTCTCTTCTCCTCACTTCAGATTTCCGCAGTATTTCAGCAGAAAAACCCCATCTTCCTCCATCTTTTCTTCTCCTTTTTCATTTCCCTTTGATCCTTACACAAAACCCTATACATATCAACACATTTTCATCACAAAACCTTAGGAAAAGTGAGCTTTTGAGGTGTTTGAAGCAAAATCTGCACACTTGAGGGAAAAGCTGAGACTTTTGGTGTTTTGCAAGGTTCTTAGAAGGTATAAACTCATGTCTTAACCTCTTTTTCCATAACTTGTAGTATTCTTTAGCAAAGATCTCTTTTTTTGTGATATTAAAGGATATTTGTGAAGTATATGTTAGATTGGTGTTCTCATAGTTTAGTTAGCTCCTTTAAGTGTTATTAGAGCTATTTTAATCAGGTTGTACTTTAGGTTTGCACAAAAATACCCTAAACTTTGATTTTAGTGCAAAAGTGTGGATTTTAACTAGAAATAAGGCCCTGTAGGATCTGCTGCTACCCGAGGTATTTCAGAGTGAAACTAGATGTTACTGTAGCATGTGGGGGGGGTATAGAGTGCACACACAAAACCTGCGAGCCCAATTCCCTACCCAGGCCGCCGAAATATGCATTCTGGCCGCAAATAGCGGCCAGATGGGGGTGTTTTGGGTTGGGGTTTGGGGTCTGGGTGTCTGCTGCTATGTGGGTTGTTTTGGTATATATAGTTTTACAATATCTTTTCTGTATCAAAATCTGGAGGTGATTACCTGTTTTCCCGTATTTTTAGTCTTCGCGACACGCGTGATACGTGTGTTTGGGTTTTCGGTTTCTGCGTATCACGACGCGTCGGAGTGGTTTTAGGCGCGTAATCACACGTTTTAGCGTATCGCGCACACGTGCGTTTGTTTCACGACACGAGTTACTAGTTCGGCCTTAATGTCGTGTTTGTGTGACTTCAAGCTTATGTATGATGTATTGTGTAATTCTAGGTTCGCAAGCGAGTGCGGCAGACGCCGCGCAGAAGGGGAAACAAGTTGTTGGCTATACCTAGCGAGAGACTTCGGTGAGTAGATTTAACATCTACGGGGATATTGCCCGCATGGCGTTCTACGTCAGGACAGATAGGACCTTATAGCTATATTCACATACATTGACTGTTCATGGCTACTAATTAGTGCATACTGCATTTCCTGCTATATGGATATAAACTTGAATTGATAGAACACCGCACAATTACTAATGGTCCATGTTGCACGAGCACTATCCTGCATGTTACACACACACGCCGTTAGTAATTGCCATGACACTCACACTGTAGAATTTACATCGGATCATTATATTGTAGCTCATCTATATGTGACATGACATGATATTCATACTTGATGCATATATCACATCGGATCATTATATTGTAGCTCATCTATATGTGACTTGACATGATATTTATATTTGATGCACATATCATATCGGATCATTGACTTGCATATTGATTTGGATTGCATGTGATTTCTGGATTTGGGAACCGTGGCTATTTCAAATATGTAATCATTTAAAAACCCGGTTCCCTTGATATGATATTTCGGTGCGTCCACCATGTGTTTCCTCGGTGCTAGAGTGATATATGTGAACCCGAATCGAGGAGCTGGTTGAGGCCGATTACAGGTACATGGTGGACCCGGTATGGTACCCCGGGGCGAGAACGGTTTCGCTGTATAGTAGACGGTGAGCCTGGCAGAGGGACTACTACCTACCGGTGATTGGTTGGACCTGACAGTTATCCGGAGGATACTGATCAGAGTCGATATATGGATGTGGGGTGATCCGTACTGCCGGGGCCGAGGGCCGATACCGCAGATGGAGCCCGTGGGCTGACCCGGACTGACAAGGCCCGATGGATGAGGATTTGCGTGTCGATACTGGACACGAGTATTTATGATATTTAGGTGCCGATGTTGGGCACTCGAGATTCTCAGAGATTTACAGGATTTGAGGGCCGATGAGGATGCCGGCACCTGAGCTATTTGGGGGATCTGGGTGCATTGATGGACACCGATTATATATTCCACGATGACATTCCGTGTAGATGTTATATTGCCCATTCTCAGCATTTATTACTGTACCTCATCCTGTAGTTATATTACCTGATAGAGCACTTGCATGATTATTGCACATACTGCTTATCACATATTGATATCATCTGTTGGCATATGATAGAGTAGCGCAGTATGTGCATGCTCGCGATTACCTTTATATGTTATCTCTATTAACGAGTTGGCAACTCACCCCCGTTGTGCCACAGTGTTTGCAGGTTGCCCTTCGGAGTAGTTGCTGCAGGCTGCGTTTTGCATCTTTTGAAATAGATACCCCTTTAGTTGGTGTACTAGCTCTTTGCTGATAGGTGGGTTTTGTGCGGTATCTGTTTATCTTTCAGTCATGTACATTGTTGTATCTAGTATTCTCCATCTACCATGTATGTATTTGACTTAGAGACAGTGTGAGGACGATGATGTATATTATTTGTTTCCTGGTGTCGAGCTCGTTGTGAGCCGACTTTTCTTATGCAGTTTTATTCTATCTGTGATGTTCCCACTTGTGGATCTTGATCTTCGCTACGGCGTCGTATATTGCTATCTTGGTGATTGTTTACTTAGATTTCTTAACATGTTAGTAAGTGCTTTCATTTTAAACTTGTAACACTCTACACTTTTACTTATTTGATTTCTGGGTTTTCGGTTCACTTAGTCGCGTTACGCCTGTAGACGTTACGTGGTTAAGTGCCGGTCACGGGCCAAACTTTAGGTCGTGACAAAGTTGGTATCAGAGCGTAGGTTTTACCTTTCGGAGTGTAGGATGACCCTGGTATGATGGAGTAGGTAGCTGCAGCAGGGTAGCGTAGCGTGTGTATGTTCTGCGGCATACTCACGACACGGTACTCCGCCTACGCGACCTTAGGACTTGTTGATTTAAATTCCTTCTTGAGTATATACATTCTTTCGATTCGACTTCCGTATCCTTATCGAATCCTATTGTTCCTTTCAGCCATTATGCCGCCAAAGACTACGAGGGCGCAGAGAGCGGCCGCGAGGGCCGAGATTCGAGTTGACTCGTCGGAGACGAGGACTGATCCGGGTAGTACACCGGTTGTGCCCGAGCAGGCTGTTCCTGCCGTGACAGATCAGATTGCTATGTTAGGGGCTGGTGTGCAGGAGATACGCCAGACGATGGGATCCAGTATGCAGGAGATGCGCCAGATGATAGGATCTCTAGTTGAGACACTTCGAGCGCAGCGACCAGAGGTAGTTCCACCCGTTGCAGAGACCGCGGTGGTACCCACAGTTCAGGCAGTTGCACCTGCGGCTACAGAGGTTATTACAATATCGATGTCAGAGTTTATGAGGCTGAAGCCTCCGGTCTTCACAGGCACCGATGTGGCCGAGGACCCACAGTATTTCATTGATCGGATGGCGCGGATATGTCGTTCACTTAGATGCGCAGATGCGAGATGGGTTGAGTTCATGAGCTTTCGCCTGGAAGGTCTTGCGCAGAAATGGTGCGAATCAGTCGAGAAGGGTAGAGCAGCAGGTCTTCCTCCTATGACCTGGACAGAGTTCGTGGCGCTATTCCTTGCCCGCTTTCTTCCCCTGAGTGTCAGAGATGCTAGAGCACGCAGGTTCGAGTCCTTACGCTAGACGCCAGAGATGTCAGTGGCAGAGTATGACGTGCTGTTCACCGAGCTATCAGTTTATGCTCCATACTTAGTGGCTACCGAGGAGTTGCGAGTCAAGAGATTTGTCCGAGGCTTGCTTACCCCGCTATTCCTTGCTATCAGCGCGCAGCATTACGAGACATACGCAACAGTAGTAGATGCAGCATTATTAGTTGAGGAGCGCCTTGCTGAGACTTCGGCAGTCCCAGAGCCGAAGAGAGTTCGTGCAGATACGTCAGTGCAGAGACGGCCTTTTCGGCATCATGACAGGCACCTTGCAGGTGGCAGAGATCCGAGGCGAGGCCGGTTATTTAGCTCCTATCCCCAGGAGGGCCAGCAACCATCATCGGGATGTTACCGTTGCGAGAGTTCTTATCATCGTGTGCGAGATTGTCCTGAGGTACCCCGGAGTAGGGCGGCAGCACCGCATGTTACATTACCACCTTCACCACCCCAGACGGCATTGCCGATAGTACCTACTGTTACTCCGCGTCAGACGCATGCACAGAAAGGTCGTGGTCACGGAGGATTTGTTCATAGAGGACGAGGTGACCGAGGCAGAGGGCAGCCAGCGGCCGGCAGGGGACAGTTAGTTGCAGGTGGAGGACAGGCGCGAGTTTTTGCTTTGACGCATCAGGACGCGCAGGCGTCCAATGCGGTGGTCTCAGGTATCCTTCCTGTATGTTCGGTTGATGCAGACGTGTTATTCGATCCCGGATCCACGCACTCGTACGTATCTACACACTTTGTGCCGAGTTTGGGTAGAGAGTCCGGTTTGCTTGACCAGCCGCTTGTTGTGACTACTCCTGTGGGAGAGTCTTTTGTTGCTAGGCACGTGTTCCGATCATGTACCGTCCGTATTGGCAAGAGAGAGTTGCCGGTCGATTTGATCCTTCTTGAGATGTTGGACTTCGACGTTCTTTTGGGCATGGATTGGTTAGCCACGTGCTATGCTTCTGTTGACTTCCGCGAGAAGACAGTTCGATTTTGTTTTCCCGGCGAGTCGGTTGTTGTTGTGTTGGGGGATCGTGGTGCTACCCCTCACAGTGTGATTTCTTCTTTTCGTGCTAGACAGCCTTTGCGGAAAGGATGTCAGGGATTTCTCGCCTACGTTTGCGATACTAGAGCTACAGAGGTTCTGATGGATCAGGTTCCGGTCGTTAGCGAGTTCCCTGATGTGTTCCCTGACGAGCTTCCTAGGCTACCGCCCGAGCGTGATATTTCCTTCTGTAGTGATTTGATTCCTGGCACGGGGCCTATTTCTGTACCGCCTTATCGGATGGCCCCGGCGGAACTTAGAGAATTGAAGGGTCAGTTGCAAGATTTGCTGGATAAGGGACTTATTCGACCCAGTGTTTCTCCTTGGGGTGCTCCAGTCCTGTTTGTCAAGAAGAAGGACGGCAGTATGCGTTTGTGTATCGATTACCGGCAGCTGAACAGGGTGACAGTGCGGAACAGGTATCCTTTGCCACGTATCGACGATTTGTTCGACCAGCTTCAGGGGGCAGGATACTTTTCGAGGATCGATTTGCGATCAGGCTACCATCAGCTGCGGGTTCGACAGGAGGACATTTCTAGGACAGCTTTCCGCACGCGTTACGGCCATTATGAGTTTTTGGTGATGTCATTCGGACTCACCAACGCGCCAGCAGCATTCATGGACTTGATGAACTGCATTTTCTGGCCGTATCTTGATCTGTTCATCATAGTGTTCATTGACGATATCTTGGTGTATTCTCAGAGTAGAGAGGAGCACGAGCAGCACCTGCGGATTACACTGCAAACCTTGAGAGAGCATCAGCTTTTCGCCAAATTTTCAAAGTGTGCTTTCTGGCTAGACAGCGTAGACTTCTTAGGGCACGTGATTACACAAGATGGCATATGTGTAGACCCAAGGAAGATCGAGGCAGTTCGGAGTTGGCCTAGACCCACGTCAGTGACGGAGGTTCGCAGCTTTCTAGGGCTGGCAGGCTATTACAGGCGATTTGTGCAGGACTTCTCTCGCATTGCTACACCTTTGACCGGGTTGACCCGGAAGGGAGTTCGCTTCGATTGGACGGAGGAGTGTGAGCACAGTTTCCAGCAGCTACGGGCTCTACTGACTACGACACCGGTGCTATCATTGCCTTCAGGATCAGGCGGATTTGTGGTCTACTGTGATGCTTCACGAGTGGGGCTGGGGTGCGTTTTGATGCAGCATGACAGGGTGATCGCGTATGCTTCGCGGCAATTAAAGAAACATGAACAGAATTACCCCACTCATGATCTGGAGATGGCTGCGGTGGTCTTTGCACTTAAGATCTGGCGACATTATTTGTATGGAGAGTCGTGCCAGATATTCACTGACCACAAGAGCTTAAAGTATATATTTCAGCAGCGAGACCTGAACCTTAGACAGCGCCGATGGGTGGAGTTGGTGAAGGACTACGATTGTGAGATCTTGTATCACCCGGGCAGGACGAATGTAGTGGCGGATGCTTTGAGCAGGAGGCACGGGGGTAGTCTATCCTGCTTGAGCGCAGTGCAGAGGCAGTCACCGTCGGATTGGCAGATCTTATGCGACAGCCGGGCACAGTTCGAGTTTACGCCGATCGGAGGACAGATTGCACATGTTCGTGCACGCCCACAGTTGCTTGACCGTATATATGAGGCACAGCACAGTGATGACCGTTGTTTAGAGATCAGGACACAGATGGGACAGGGCAGATTTTCCGAGTTCGTGATCAATGATCAGGGGATACTACGATTTGGAGCTAGACTGTGCATACCAGATGCTGAGGGATTGCGGCGCGAGATTCTTGAGGAGGCACATCGATCGGTATATAGTGTTCATCCCGGTTCCACCAAGATGTACCATGACTTGAGAGATGTTTACTGGTGGGACGGAATGAAGAGAGACATTGCAGATTTTGTGTCGAGATGCCTGACATGTCAGCAAGTCAAGGCTGAGCACCAGAGGCCTGCGGGAGAGCTACAGCCGTTACCTATTCCGGAGTGGAAATGGGAACAGATCTCTATGGATTTCATTGTAGGTCTACCCAGGACTAGTCGAGGGTATGACTCCATCTGGGTGATCGTGGATCGTTTAACGAAAGCGGCTCACTTCCTACCGGTGAAGACGACTTTTGGATTTGCTTAGTATGCCCAGATTTACATCGATGAGATTGTACGACTGCACGGAGTTCCGACATGTATCGAGTCCGATAGAGGCACCCAATTTACCAGCCGACTATGGCAGATGCTTCAGGAGGCTTTGGGCACTCGTTTGAGTTTTAGCACAGCATTCCATCCGCAGACCGACGGATAGTCAGAGCGGACTATTCAGACTCTCGAGGACATGCTCAGAGCATGCGTATTAGATTTCGGAGGTAGCTGGGATCATCATTTACCCTTAGTAGAGTTCTCCTACAACAACAGCTACCAGGAGACCATTCAGATGGCACCGTTTGAGGCTCTTTATGGGAGGAGATGCAGATCGCCCACCTGTTGGACGGAGCTCAGTGGGAGCAGTATCTTAGGGCCGCAGATTGTGGAGGAGACGACCGCTAAGATCCAGTTGATTCGCGATAGGATGAGAGCAGCCCAGAGTAGGCAGAGATCTTATGCGGACCGTCGTCGGTGCAGACTTGAGTTTTCTGTTGGTGACCATGTTTTCTTGAGGGGCTCCCCAATGAAAGGTGTGATGAGATTTGGTAAGAAGGGGAAGCTCAGTCCCAGATATGTGGGCCCCTTCGAGATCCTCGAGCGTGTTGGTGCGGTTGCGTATCGATTAGCCCTTCCGCCCAGTTTTCCAGATGTGCACCCCGTATTTCACGTTTGGATGCTCCGCAAATATCTTCATGATCCTTCGCATGCGATTCAACACCCGACGATGCAGCTTGAGCGCGACCTTTCCTATGCAGAGCAGCCAGTGATGATCTTGGATCGACAAGTGAAGAAATTGAGGTCGAAGGAGATACCGTCCGTCAAGGTATTTTGGCATGGCCAGAGCGGCGAGGAGGTCACTTGGGAGACCGAGAGCGAGATGAGGAAGAGGTATCCCCATCTTTTTGAAGGTGCTTATGATTAGATTTTTAAATTCGGGGACCGAATTTCTTTAAGGAGGGTAGATTGTAACACTTTGATTTTTCCGTTAGAATGTTTTTGTGATAATTAGTATTGGTGCATGTTATTATATTAGTGTTCATAGGATTATTAGTTATTTAGTCGTGTTTAGCAAATTGGAAAATTTTCCTTTGTAGTGGACACTTGCACACTTAGCCATTTTTGAGACATAGGTTTAAGTGTTAGCCAAATTCTTTTGTTGCATGGTTGCTAACTTATTTTCCCACCATTTTAATCTTTTCATAACCCTTTTCATAATTTAAAATCCAAATAAACAAAGAGGCATGGTGGTAGGTAAAGTGGTTGACTTTTGACCCCATTTCCTTGCTCCTCTCTCTCTTCTCCTCACTTCAGATTTCTGCAGCATTTCAGCAGAAAAACCCCATCTTCCTCCATCTTTTCTTCTCCTTTTTCATTTCCGTTTGATCCTTACACAAAACCCTATACATATCAACACATTTTCATCACAAAACCTTAGGAAAAGTGAGCTTTTGAGGTGTTTGAAGCAAAATCTGCACACTTGAGGGAAAAGCTGAGACTTTTGGTGTTTTGCAAGGTTCTTAGAAGGTATAAACTCATGTCTTAACCTCTTTTTCCATAACTTGTAGTATTCTTTGGCAAAGATCTCTTTTTTTGTGATATTAAAGGATATTTATGAAGTATATGTTAGATTGGTGTTCTCATAGTTTAGTTAGCTCCTTTAAGTGTTATTAGAGCTATTTTAACCAGGTTTTACTTCAGGTTTGCACAAAAATACCCTAAAGTTTGATTTTAGTGCAAAAGTGTGGATTTTAACTAGAAATAAGGCCCTGTAGGATCTGCTGCTACCCGAGGTATTTCAGAGTGAAACTAGATGTTACTGTAGCATGTGTGGGGGGTATAGAGTGCACACACAAAACCTGCGAGCCCAATTCCCTGCCCAGGCCGCCGAAATATGCATTCTGGCCGCAAATTGCGGCCAGATGGGGGTGTTTTGGGTTGGGGTTTGGGGTGTGGGTGTCTGCTGCTATGTGGGTTGTTTTGGTATATATAGTTTTACAATATCTTTTCTGTATCAAAATCTGGAGGTGATTACCTGTTTTCCTGTATTTTTAGTCTTCGCGACACGCATGATACGTGTGTATGGGTTTTGGGTTTCTGCGTATCGCGACGCGTCGGAGTGGCTTTATGCGCGTAATCACACGTTTTAGCGTATCGCGCACACGCGCGTTTGGTTCACGACACGAGTTACTAGTTCGGCCTTAATGTCGTGTTTGTGTGACTTCAAGCTTATGTATGATGTATTGTGTAATTCTAGGTTCGCAAGCGAGTACGGCGGACGCCACGCAGAAGCGGAAACAAGTTGTTGGCTATACCTAGCGAGAGACTTCGGTGAGTAGATTTAACATCTACGGGGATATCGCCCGCATGGCGTTTTACGTCAGGGCTGATAGGACCTTATAGCTATATTCACATACATTGACTGTTCATGGCTACTATTTAGTGCATACTGCATTCCCTACTATATGGATATAAACTAGAATTGATAGAACACCGTACAATTACTAACGGTCCATGTTGCATGAGCACTATCCTGCATGTTACACACACACGCCGTTAGTAATTGCCATGGCACTCACGCTGTAGAATTTACATCGGATCATTATATTATAGCTCATCTATATGTGACATGACATGATATTCATACTTGATGCATATATCACATCGGATCATTATATTGTAGCTCATCTATATGTGACTTGACACGATATTTATATTTGATGCACATATTATATCGGATCATTGACTTGCATATTGATTTGGATTGCATGTGATTTCTGGATTTGGGAACCGTGGCTATTTCAAATATGTAATCATTTAAAAACCCGGTTCCCTTGATATGATATTTCGGTGCGTCCACCATGTGTTTCCTCGGTGCTAGAGTGATATATGTGAACCCGAATCGAGGAGCTGGTTGAGGCCGATTACGGGTATATGGTGGACCCGGTATGGTACCCCGGGGCGAGAACGGTTTCGCTGTGTAGTAGACGGTGAGCCTAGCAGAGGGACTACTACCTACCGGTAATTGGTTGGACCTGACAGTTATCCGGAGGATACTGATCAGAGTCGATAGATGGATGTGGGGTGATCCGTACTGCCGGGGCCGAGGGCCGATACCGCAGACGGAGCCCGTGGGCTGACCCGGACTGACGGGGCCCGATGGATGAGGATTTGCGTGTCGATACTGGACACGAGTATTTATGATATTTGGGTGCCGATGTTGGGCACTCGGGATTCTCAGAGATTTACAGGATTTGAGGGCCGATGAGGATGCCGGCGCCCGAGCTATTTGGGGGATCTGGGTGCATTGATGGACACCGATTATATATTCCACGATGACATTCCGTGTAGATGTTATATTGCCCATGCTCAGCATTTATTACTTTACCTCATCCTGTAGTTATATTACCTGATAGAGCACTTGCATGATTATTACACATACTGCTTATCATATATTGATATCATCTGTTGGCATATGATAGAGTAGCGCAGTACGTGCATGCTCGCGATTACCTTTATATGTTATCTCTATTCACGAGTTGGCAACTCACCCCCGTTGTGCCACAGTGTTTGCAGGTTGCCCTTCGGAGTAGTTGCGGCAGGCTGCGTTTTGCATCTTTTGAAACAGATACCCCTTTAGTTGGTGTACTAGCTCTTTGCTGATAGGTGGGTTTTGTGCGGTATCTGTTTATCATTCAGTCATGTACATTGTTGTATCTAGTATTCTCCATCTACCATGTAAGTATTTGACTTAGAGACAGTGTGAGGACGATGATGTATATTATTTGTTTCCTGGTGTCGAGCTCGTTGTGAGCCGACTTTTCTTATGCAGTTTTATTCTATCTGTGATGTTCCCACTTGTGGACCTTGATCTTCGCTACGGCGTCGTATATTGCTATCTTGGTGATTGTTTACTTAGATTTCTTAACATGTTAGTAAGTGTAGGGTTCCTAGGCACACACTAAAGGTCTCACAAGTGATCAAACTTGGCCAATTCGAAATTTTCCAAGTGCCTACAAACCCTAATACGGATCGTTAACTAGATATATAGACGATGCGATGCGAGTAAACGACTTTAACTCTAACGGAAAGGGGCTACAACCTTTGTAGATCCGGTCCACCACTTCCTAAGCTCCACGATGATGTCCCTCCGCTGTCCAATTCGGATCCCGGACTCTAGCATCGGCTTCATCGGAAAAATGGGCGGGCTTGGTCGTCGGCTTCGATGCCGAAGATGATCTACGTCGAGGCAACTCAAGATCAAGCTCCAACTTCACCAAGCCATGAAACTTGTGAAGAAAACACCCTATACTACTTGGCAAGTGCTAGAGGATGAAGAAATAGGAAGTGGGTTCACTTTAGAATTGGATTTCTTACTCATTTTCACTAGTTGCCCTTGATGGTAACTAGGTTTTCTTCATGTTGAAGATGAAGAAGAAGAAGAAAAGATATCATAAGTGTTATTAAAAATAGAAAATAAAATCAACACTTATCATTTTCTAACCTTGGTTAGGTGTAGAGAATGTACTAGGGTTAAGTGGAATGGTTAGGGTTAAGTATGAGACAAAATGGTCACTTTAGTCAAAGCTTCAAGAAGCTTCAAAGAAAAACAAAACTAGCAACCATTTCATTTCTTATCTTTTCCAAAATAAATAAATAAATAAATAAGTAAGAAAAAGAAAACCCTAATCATTAACTTAACCATGGTTTAATTCTTTACACTTAACCAAGTAAACATGTATCATCAAACATGATACAATCAAGTGCACAAAAGTATCACATATACAACTTGTGATATTCAAGTGAGAAAATCCATTTAAAGTGAACCAATACTAGTTAATGCAAAGTAATATATCAAGTATATAATTATACATTAAATCATTAAATCAACACTTGATTTAATGATCCGGTCATATCGCATATAACCGACTAGTATCCTATGTATCGGCTTATCGAATCAATCCTTGATTCGACAACTAGGTTATATCACATACGACCATTCGATACATTCATCACGAGAATGGAATACGGTATCACATACACGAATTATTCTCGGTCCCGCACATATCTCATATTCGCTCCTATTTCGTTTCGCTTGAGCCAGGAAACCTCTGTGTAGGACTCTAAAGACTCGTCAATACGCCGGCAGCAGGTGATGATCATATCAAACACCCACAAGCCGCAAGCGGTCTGCTAAACGTAACGGCCACCCGGGTATTGAGCGATCAAAAGATCGACGAGCAAGCCCGCTCACACTCCAGTGAATCCAACCAGTAACACTTACCGTACAGTCCGGTCTGTTCGTCTGATATGTCGCATATCTCGCCTAGGGGTGGTAAACGTCAGACCCCAATGGCTCGATAAGTCATGCCGACGTGAGATCCATAACAATCGTGAAACTACTGATAACTCTTACCAGTATATCACAGCAACCCTGGCCAGGGATTTCCTGTTATGGCCAGTCGAGCATAGCGCAACATCAACCCCCAATACCGGGAGAGACGAATCCCCTCCTATCGCTCATTGCCTCCATGTGAATCGGGACTGTACTCAAAAACCACCTGTTTGCACGACTCAGTAGAGCCATGGTAGGGTGGAAATCAAAGCACAGTGGGAGACACACAAGACTCTATGACGATCTCGGGTCAACAGACTAAGCTGTACCAGTGTCACCAGAGAACTGCCATCTGACGTGAGGTATCATACCATCTGGGAGTTCTCGATGAGTCCGTTCAGTGTACCAAGTCCGCACTGAGCACCCGCATACCATCTCCGATGTCAAACACCAATGGATATGGGATCATCCATCGCCCATCACATGGGTCGAGAAGATATACGCTAGTCTACTCTGGAATATCGATGCCCCGTCTCGATATTCCCACGACTAGGAACATTGAAGGATGTACTCATTGACTACCCAGTCCCCACTAGTATGATCTGCATCATAGTCCTGGAAGTCGAGTACACATCCTAAGGGCTTTATCAACATGTAACAGAGAGACAGAAAGTATACATGTTAAGATAAAGAATAACCAGATAGCGTACTATCATGTCGAGCAAGAAAGTCCTACCTATATATGTCCCAGCATCCACTACAATATACATCCAATATACAGTAATGGCCTCTAGGGCATACATATAACTAACAATCTCCCACTTGCACTAGGGCTATCTGTAGCAGTAGTTGTAGTATCTAATACTCAACCATCCCCTAAAAGTCTCTCTTTGGGAAAAGGCCTTCGTGAGTGGATTCGCCGTGTTGTCCTCTGAGTCTACTCTCCTAACCTTGATCACCCTGGAGATCAACTATCTCCATGATCAGGTGATGCTGCCTCAGAATATGTCTGGGTCACTGATGGGACCAGGGTTCCAGGGCCAAAGCCTCACTTCCATTGTCACACAATGGTAGGAACCTAGTTCATCTTATGAACCAATATACACCCAAACTACCTCTTTAGTAGTATCTTAAATAGCGATGTTATCAGCCTTTATCGTCTAGTTTGCCACGGTATCTAGCTTGGAACTCTTCCAACATACCGTCCCTTTACTGAGGGTAAAGACAATGCCTGTGACTGACATTCAGTCGTCCTTATCACCCTGGAATACTTCCAGTGATTCTCCCCAGGAACGATTGATACAATCTCACTACATCTAGTGAGAATCCTAGCATCCAATTACATCTTTCTCATAGATGAAAACTCAGGATTTAGGAGGTATCACTTCAATCCTATATGGAGAATCATTGTGATAAGCGGAGATTGATCGAGCGTAGCATAGGAAACTCCTTCCCTATCAAGAGTATGTTATCCACTTACTCTACGAGGATCTTCACAATACTCCCTACTTCATTTTTGTTTATACAAGGTTCATCTACCATTTTGATGATGTCAAACTCTTGGACTAACACATCAAAACAGATGTTCCAACTCCGCGATACCTGCTTTATCCTATAAAGCATCTTGTACACGTTTCCGCTGCTCCCACTGTCTACGAAGCCCTCTGGCTGTGTACTTATAGACGTTCTCTTCTAAAACATCATTTAGAAAAGCAGTCATGGCACCCAACCGCCAGATATCGTAGTAATGGTATGTAGCCGTGGCAAGTTGGATCTGGATGGACTTAAGCATAGCCACTTGAAAAGGTTTCATCATTATCCACGCCTGGTCGATGACGAAAAGCTTTATCAAGTCTAGCTTTGAAAGTCTCAACTTTTCCATCTACACCAAGTAATCTTCTCAAGATATACTTGCTCCTGATGGGGATTTAACCCTTCAGATATAGCAGCCAAAGTCCATACTTTGTTGGTGTATAAGGATTCCATCTCAGATCGCTAAGCATCCAGCCATTCTTACAGAGTCCCTACTCTCGATGGCCTGCTCGAAACTAGTTGGGTCATCATCTCATGATGCATTCCTCGCTCCCACTGTCATCGAGAAACCGAGGTATCTCTCAGGCGGATGAGGAGCCCTACCAGATCGGCGGAGAGGCTGAGGTTCGTCGGAAACTATTGAATCCTTTGGTTCTGTCAATTCATTAGCAGTTTTGTACAGCTGGAACCTTTCCAGTTCTATAGAACTGTCCTTGCCTCGATCTTGTCCGGATTTTGCTTTAGACATAGGCCGAACAATCCTAAATCTTAACTTACTTAAGAGATAGGCTCTTCCCACACCATATCTCATATGGAGTGGTAGGCACTGATTTGATTCGAACCCTATTCAATAGGTATGCAACTTCATAAGTGCATAACTCCCTAATAGGAAACTCAGTAGTACTAATCATAGAGTGCACCATATCATATAGGGTGTGATTGCTCCGCCCCGATATACCATCGTGCTATGGTGTATACGGAGGAGTAATGCTGAGAGAGAATCTCATTCTCCTTTAGAATAGTCCAGGAATTCCATACACAAGTATTCTCCTCCCTGATCTCATCATAGGATATAATACTTATACCTGTACTTTGGTTCTCTACTTCTAACTTATATTCTGTGAATATCTCAAAAGGTTCGGACTTGTGTTTCAACAGGAACATATGTCTGAATCTTGAGAGATCGTCAGAGAATGTAATGAAGTAAAAAGAACCGGTCCTGGCATGTGTAGACAGGAGACCTTACATACATCATCATATATCAGTCCCAAGAGTTTACTAACTCTTTCTCTGTTTCCAATGAACAGAGCTATGGTCATCTAATCTTTGTGACATGACTGGCAAGTTCCACATGATGTAAATTCAAACTGATTTCAATATGCATCTAAAAAGTAACTTCAGCCAGTCGGGTCGCATTGATATGACCTAGTCTACAATGCTTCAAGAAGGATTCGTTCATTTCTGAACTCTTCCTCTTGTGTGTGTTCTGTATACTAGGAACTGTAGTTTGATTTAGAACGTCAATGCTTTTAGATAACGTGCCTGAACCGATCAACTTTTGATATAGGAAATGTTCAAAACATTATCCATCAATACAAAATTTTATCATTTCTTTACTAATAAAGAGATGGATATGATTTTTTATATTAGGTTCGGTATCTAATAACATTTGTTCAGAATCAATGTATCGGTAATACAGGGTGACAGTGACCAACAGACTTGGCTGCAACACTTGCCCCGTTTTCTGTCTCATGAAACTTATCACCCGTTCTCAGTTTTCTACCCTTTTGTAGCCCTATGTAACAGATTATATATCAGGGATCCTGATCCTGTATCAACTACCCAGGATGCAGAGGATACTGAGAAAACAGTTCTGTATAATGAACACACCCGAAGGAGATGCATCATATGCACTTTCTTCGTTTGGGCGGCATAGGAATTCTGGTATTCCCCTAACTCTTGCTCGGTCGTATAACTATTATAAGATGGAGCGGGACCAACGTTCCCCGGCTCAGTATAACAAGCGGGTTCGGTCAATACATCCATATTATTATCATGATTAAGGCGTGATATGGTCGCTACCTGGAGAGAGAGAGAAGAAAACACTCTGCGTGCGCTCTTGCAAGATTAGATTGGTTATATATTTTATCTAATCAGGTTGGCTCCCACTGTTTTTATCAAATCTTCCTTCAAACCTTAAAAGGAAAGACTAGCCGGGATTAATTACACTCTACAAGTTCGCCAATCTTTCAGCCAGGCCAGTGTCGGTACTTTGAGGGAGGTTCCCCATGCTTTCGTACGGACCTAATTACAGTAAACCTCGTTTTCCCAGAGGCGTAACCCCGTTGACACCTTTCTAGACACCTACTTGATCGGCTAATTGTAAAGTGCAAAACTCTCCCAGGAGTAACATGTTAGTTATATGTATGCCCTAGAGGCCATTACTATACATAGGATGTATAATGTAGTGGATGCTTGGACATATATAGGGAGGACTTTCTTGCTCGACATGATAGTATGCTATCTGGTTGCTCTTTACCTTAACGTGTACACTGATTGTCTCTCTGTTACATGTTGGTAAAGCCCTTAGGATGTGTACTTGACTACCTGGACTATGATGCGGATCATACTAGTGGGGACATGGTAGTCCATAAGTAAATCCTTCAAAGTCCCTAGTCGTGGGTGTATCGAGATGGGGCATCGATATACCAGAGTAGACTAGCGTATACCTTCTCGACCCATACAGATGGGCGATGGATGATCCCATATCCATTGGTGTTTGACATTAGAGATGATATACGGGTGCTCAGTAGAGACTGGGTACACTGGACGGACTCGCCAAGTACTCCCAGATGGTATTATACCTTATGTCAGATGGCAGTTCTCTGGTGACACTGGTACAGAGTAGTCTGTTGACCCGAGATCGTCATAGAGTCTTGAGTGGTTCCCACTGTGCTTTGATTTCCACCTTACCACGTCCAAGAAGGCGTGCAAAACGGTGGTTTTTGGGTACAGTCCCGAATCACATGGAGGCAATGGGCGATAGGAGGGGATTCGTCTCTCCCGGTATAGGTGGTTGATGTTGCGCTGTGTTCGATTGGCTATAACAGGAAATCCCTGGCCAGGGTTGCTGAGATTTACTGGTAAGTGTTACCAGTAGTTTCTCGAATTGTTATAGACCTCATATCGACACGACTTATCGCGCTATTGGGGTCTGACGTTTACCACCCCTAGGCGAGATATGCGACATATCAGACGACGAGACCGGACTGTACGGTAAGTGTTACTGGTTGGATTCACAAGAGTGTGAGCGGGCTTGCTCGTCGATCTTCTGATCGCTCAATACCCGGGTGGCCGTTACGTTTAGCAGACCGCTTGCGGCTTGTGGGTGTTTGATATGATCATCACCTGCTGCCGGCGTATTGACGAGTCTTTAGAGTCCTACACAGAGGTTTCCTGGCTCAAGCGAAACGAAATAGGAGCGCATATGAGATATGTGCGGGACCGAGAATAATGCGTGTATGTGATACCATATTTCATTCTCGCGATGAATGTGTCGAATGGTTGTATGCGATATAACCTAGTTATCGAATCAAGGATTGATTCGATAAATCGATACATTGTATACTAGTCGGTTGTGTGCGACATGACCGGATCATTGAATCAAGTGTTGATTTAATTATTTAATGCATAATTATATATTTGATATATTACTTTGCATTAACTAGTATTGGTTCACTTTAAATGGATTTTCTCACTTGGATGTACAAGTTGTATATGTGATATACTTTTTGTGCAAATGGTTGTATCATGTTTGATGATGCATGAATGCTAGGTTTTGTGTAAAGAGTTAAACCTTGGTTAAGTAAATGGTTAGGGTTTATATTTATTTATTATTCATTTATCTTTTTGTTTATTAGAAAAGATAAAAGAATAATACAAAATGGTTGCTTTCAATGGAGAAGCTTGTTGAAGCTTCATGAAGGTTTTGAACAAAGTAACCATTTTGTCTTCTTCTCCTTAACCCTAACCATTCCTTTAACCTTGGTCAATTCTCTACACATAACTATAGTTAATATTATGATAAGTATTCTTTTTCTTTTCTATTCTAATTAACTTATCATAATATTCATCTTCTTCACAAGAAGAAAAAGCTTGACCATCAATGGTGATTGATGAAAAAGAGTGAGAAATCCAATTCTAAAGTGAACCCACTTCCTATTTCTTCATCCTCTACCTCTTGCCAAGTAGTATAGGGTGTTTCCTTCATAAGTTTTCATGGCTTGGTGAAGGTGGAGCTTGATCTAGTGATGCCTCGACGTAGATCATCTTCGGCATCGTCGTCGATGACCTAGCCCGCTTTTTCTCCGATGAAGCCGATGCTAGAGTCATGGTTCGATTTGGACAGCGGAGAGAACTTCATCATTGAGCTATGGAGGTGGAGAAACGGATCTACAAAGGTTGTATTTGCGTTCTTTTAGTTTAGTTGTAAACTAGTTTCATTGTTTCGCCTATATATCTAGTTAACGATCCGTATTAGGGTTTCTCGGCACCCGTAAAATTTGAAATTGGCATGGTTGATGCCTTGTGAGACCTCATTAGTGTGCCTAGGAACCCTACAGTGGTATCAGAGCCTAGCTAGAGCCTTAGACGATGCGTAGACGACGTTTGAAACCCGATTGAACCAAAACCCTAACCCCAAAATAGCTCTCTGGACTTTTTCTAAAATCTGGGATTTTTCCAAATTAAAAATATGCAAAAAAATCAGCAGGGAATCCTAAGAATTACTGTGCAACACGTGTCTATGATTCCTCCAAGGTGCGGCGGAACCGCGGCAAAAGCCTGGCTTCTGCGGCGGTTCCGCGGCCGCATAATGACGTCACCCACCCAATTTTGCAAAGTAACTTCATTTATTCAGTGCTGAGTTCTCTGGGTATTTTTAAATATTATTCAAGAGTTGAATTTTCTTGGGTTGTTTTGGGGATTCGTTTATTCGATCGGATTGTCAAACTCTGTCTATGTGTCTTTCCGGATGATTTTTGAATATGTTAAAAAGTTCGACCGGATATAAATACCCAACTTTTCCCCTGCCGGAAAATTTCCAAGTGTTGGATTTTTCCGTGGTTTAAAGACGTTCTAAGTAGTGCAAGTAACGCGATGGACCCTCTAGAAGACAACAAACCTTAACTCGATTATGTGACCGTCTTGAACTGCCCTTTGAACCTTCGGGTTTGGGGCAGTACGACGTGCTACATATGAGGCGTTGGCTTGACCCTTCTACGGCTGGACCGTTGGTACTGAGGCACGAACTGAATGTTTTTAGACTTGTTTCATGTGTTGATCTGTATCGGGAAAACTTGGGTGTTTGAATGTTCGATCGGAAAGTTTAACATTTTCTAATTATCTGGAATGTGATACAATAATTGGAATTCACAATAAGTTATGAGATAACTGAATGAATGTTATAAACATAGCAGTTTACTCTCACTTGATCGGTTGCCACGGAATTTTGATGTGATCAAAAGTCCGTCGCAATCACGTAGCGTACGCGGATATTCGCCGATAAACTTAATAGACAGCTATACCCCTTAGCCCCGACCAAGTGACTGTAGGAGAACCCCGTCGCCGAAAGCATCCGTCCGGGTGCTCGCGGTAGCGGTGTTCCGCCTTGGTGCACTTCGTCGACGGTATCGGGGGTGCGGCCGCCTACTAAAGTTTGCGACGAGCATTCGATCAAAATATCGGGAATCCTGTTGAATTGCCCGACTTGATATTGAAAAGTGTTTTCGATAATGAGACTAAAATACGGGGTTTATAATTTTTAGGCATGCGATGTCTAATTATTTCATTTGATTAGGCATGCGAAGCGGTTGCGGATTCCAATTGTTGTAGTTTTACACTTTCTTTTCTGTGACCGTAAGTGTAATATGTGATATCGCCGGTTTCGTTGCTATATGTCAACGACAATTGGGATGCGCATATTTACTTACGTTGATGACATGTGATGTTATGTGTTGCTGGATATGTTATATTGGATCGTCGTGTTTGAATAGCCGGGGGTTTTTATTTGAGATGAGTGTTTTTCATTTTCATTCATGTAAAAACCTGTATGTAATATTCTTTTATTTGGAGCACTTCCAGGTTGCGGAAGTTGTCACCCTTTGTATATTATTTACTTTTCCGCACTAGGATAGACCCAAGAAGGGGAGCACAAGTAACCGGGTTCTGGAGTCCTGTGGGAGACCAACTCGAGGAGTCGAGTCCGGGTCTCCTAACCCTAGAATTGGTAGGGTTGCTTGCCGCTCTCGTAGGGGTCTACGGGTGTGGGTTTGGCTATTCTTCGCGACCGTGGAATCCGTGCTTTATACTGGCTCGTATTGAAAACACGGACGTCCTAGTATATCCAATATTTCATATGATACTTCTGCTGCGATATCTGTGATGTGATCATGTGATGTTCTGTGATAGATACAGTATATTGTATATATGATATATTATATAGACGTTACTTATGTTTTACAACCGCGCTAGCCCTGCCCCGCTCTGCCGTTAGTCACCTAACCTAACGGTGCACGAGGGGACATCGAGGCGAATGCGGATGGCATAAGTGTACGTCGTATTTATCTGTGATGTTTAGGTACTTAAATGATGGGACTTCATTAATGTGATTAATGAAAACAAAAGAAACGTAAGATGTTGTGGAATCGAATTTCAAAAATAAAACAGGTAGCTACAGTTCTTGCTTTGCACAGCGGTATATGTGATATATCCTGCACCTTATTCGATGAGGAAAGGACCGAGATCCCTTCACCGGGAGTGACTCCTTTAGCAATAACTGGCAGATGCTACACACTCGGTTTGTCTTTTGATTGCTTTTATGAGTTTTTGCTTTGCACAGTGGTATATATGATATATCCAGCACCTCATTCGATGAGGAAAGGACCGACGATCCCTTCACCGGGAGTGACTCCTTTAGCAAAACTGGAAAAGCCTCAAAAGCACTCCATTTTAAAATCATTTGATTCTACAACGATATCAAGTTCATTACGCAATAGGTTTTCAGAAAAACCTGTCGTAGCCCTCCGTCATTTCAGATAACTAGTAGTTAGTATTCGTGCTACGTTTGTTGGCCTGCGTCAAGACGTAGTGTGCGGTAGCTAACTGGTATTTAATTGCTTATGCATATGATGCAGATTGGATTAGGGTAGTCGTGCGACTTTGTTGGCCTGCGTCAAGGGTCGTGCGGGTGGGTTTAATTCAATCAGGAAATGACGGGTTGAACTTGACTAGCGCACTATGGTTTGTTGGCCTGCGTCAAGGTCATAGGACGCTAGGGGCAAAATATTATCGGGAATTTCAAGTGTTGAAATTTGCAATGAGATTGCATACCTTCTATGAGATAGTTGGATCCCGATACCCGCTGCGAGTAAGAGTTACTCCTGGGAGAGTTTTATACATTACAATTAGCCGATCAAGTAGGTGTCTAGAAAGGTGTTAACGGGGTTACGCCTCTGGGAAAATGAGGTTTACATTAATTTTGTTCGTGCGAAAGCACGGGGGACCTCCCTCAAAGTACCGACACTGGCCTGGCTGAAAGATTGGCGAACTTGTAGTGTGTAATTAATCCCGGCTAGTCTTTCCTTTTAAGGTTTGAATGAAGATTTGTTAAAAAGCAGTGGGAGCCATCCTGATTAGATAAAATAATAACCAATCTATTCTTGCAAGAGCGCACGCTGAGTGTTTTCTTTTCTCTCTCTCCAGGTAGCGACCATATCACGCCTTAATCAAGATAATAATACGGATTATTGACCGAACCCGCTTGTTATACTGAGCTGGGGAACGTTGGTCCCGCTCCAACTTATAATTGTTATATGACAGAGCAGGAAATTGGGGATTACCAGAATTCCCGTGCCGCCCAAACGAAGAGAGTGCATGATGATGCATCATCTTCGGGTGTGTTCATTACAGAGAACTGTTTCTCAGTATCCTTTACGTCCTCGGTATGTGATACCAGATCAGGATCCCTGATATGTAATCTGTTACATAGGGCTACAGAAAGGTAGAGAACTGAGAACGGGTGATAAGTTTCATGAGGCAGAAAACGGGACAAGAGTTGCAGCCAAGTCTGTTGGTCACTGTCACCCTGTATTACCAATACATTGATTCTGAACGAATGTTATTAGATACCGAACCTGATATACAAAATCATATCAGTCTCTTTATCAGTAAAGAAATGATATAATTTTGTATTGTTGGATAATGTTTTGAACATTTCCTATATCAAAAGTTGATCGGTTCAGGCACGTTATCTAAAAGCATTGATGTTCTAAATCAAACTACAGTTCTAAGTATTCGGAACACACACAAGAAGAAGAGTTCAGAAATGAACGAATCCTACTTGAGGTATTGTAGACTAGGTCATATCAATGCGACCTGACTAAGCGGAAGTTACATTTAGATGCATATTTAAATCTGTTTGAATTTACATCTTGTGAAACTTGCCAGTCATGTCACAGAGATAAGATGACCATAGCTCCGTTTACTGGAAACAGAGAAAGAGTTAGTGAACTCTTGGGATGATACATGTTGATGTATGTAAGGTCCCCTGTCTACAAATGCCAAGACCGGTTCCTTGTACTTCATTACATTCTCTGATAATCTCTTTAGATTCAGACATATGTTCTTGTTGAAACACAAGTCCGAACCTTTTGAGATATTCACAGAATATAAGTTAGAAGTAGAGAACCAATACGGGTATAAGTATTATGTCCTTTGATGTGATCAAGGAGGAGAATACTTGAGCACGGAATTCCTGGACTATTCTAAAGGAGAATGGGATTCTTTCTCAGCATTACTCCTCCGTATACACCATAGCACGATGGTATATCGGGGTGGAGCAATCACACCCTATATGATAAGGTGTGCTCTATGATGAGTACTACTGAGTTACCTATTTCCTTTTGGGAGTTATGCACTTGAGAAGATGCATACCTATTGAATAGGGTTTGAATCAAATCAGTTGCCTACCACTTCATATGTGATATGGAAAGGGAAGAGCCCATATCTTAAGTTAGTTAAGATTTGGGGTTGTCCGGGCTATGTCTAAAAGCATAATCCGGACAAGCTCGAAGCAAGGTTTGTTATGTACAACTGGAAATGTTCCAGCTATACAAACTACAGCAGATGATTTGGTAAAACCAAAGGATTCAATAGTTACCAACGAACCTCAGCCTCTCCGCCGATCTAGTGAGGTTCCTCACCCACCTGAGAGATACTTCGGTTACTCTATGACAGTAGGAGCGAGGATTGCATCATGAGATGATGACCCAACTAGTTTCGAGCTGGCCATCAGGAGTGGGACTCTGTAAGAATGGCTGGATGCTTCGTGATCTGAGATGGAATCCATGTACACCAACAAAGTATGGACTTTGGATGCTATATCTGAAGGGTTAAATCCCCATCAGGAGCAAGTATATCTTGAGAAGATTACTTGGTGTAGATGGAAAAGTTGAGACTTTCAAAGCTAGACTTGTTAAAGGTTTTCGTCATCGACCAGGCATGGATAATGATGAAACCTTTTCCAGTACCTATGCTTAAGTCCATCCAGATACTACTTGCCACGGCTACATACCATGACTACGATATCTGGCGGTTGAGTGTCATGACTGCTTTTCTAAATGATGTTTTAGAAGAGTGCGTCTATAAGTACACAGCCAGAGGGCCTCGTAGACAGTGGGAGCAGCAGAAACGTGTGCAAGATGTTTTATAGGATAAAGCAGGCATCGCGGAGTTGGAACGTCTATTTTGATGAAGTAGTCAAAGAGTTTGACATCATCAAAATGGTAGATGAACCTTGTATAAACAAAAAGGTAGTAGGGAGTATGGTGACGATCCTCGTAGAGTACGTGGATAACATACCCTTGATAGGGAAGGAGTTTCCTATGCTACGCTCGATCAATCTCCGCTTATCATAACGATTCTCCATATAGGATCAAAGTGATACCTCCTAAATCCTGGATTTTGGATCTATGAAATAGATCTAATTGGATATTAGGATACTCACTAGTTGTAGTGAGATGGTATCAATCGATCCTGGGGAGAATCACTGGAAGGGTTCCAAGGTGATAAAGACGACTGAATGTCAGTCACAGGCATTGTCTTTACCCTCAGTGGAGGGACGGTATGTTGGAAGAGTTCCAAGCTAGATACCGTGGCATACTAGATGATAAAGGCTGGATACATCGCTACTTAAGATGCTACCAAAGAGGCTTGTGTGTATATTGATTCATAAGATGAACTACGTTCCTACCATTGTGAGTCAATGGAGTTATGGCTTATGCCAAGGAATGTCCGTCCCATCAGTGATCCAGACATATTCTAAGGCAGCATCACCTGATCATGGAGATAGTTGATCTCCAGGGTGATCGAGGTTAGGAGAGTAGACTCAGAGGACAACACGGCGGATCCACTCACGAAGGCCTATTCCCAGAGAGAGATTTTTTATGGGATGGTTGAGTATGAGATACTACAACCACTGCTATCAGATGGCCCTAGTGCAAGTGGGAGATTGTTAGTTATATGTATGCCCTAGAGGCCATTACTATACATAGGATGTATAATGTAGTGGATGCTTGGACATATATAGGGAGGACTTTCTTGCTCGACATGATAGTATGCTATCTGGTTGCTCTTTACCTTAACGTGTACACTGATTGTCTCTCTGTTACATGTTGGTAAAGCCCTTAGGATGTGTACTTGACTACCTGGACTATGATGCGGATCATACTAGTGGGGACATGGTAGTCCATAAGTACATCCTTCAAAGTCCCTAGTCGTGGGTGTATCGAGACGGGGCATCGATATACCAGAGTAGACTAGCGTATACCTTCTCGACCCATACAGATGGGCGATGGATGATCCCATATCCATTGGTGTTTGACATCAGAGATGATATAAGGGTGCTCAGTAGAGACTGGGTACACTGGACGGACTCGCCGAGAACTCCCAGATGGTATTATACCTTACGTCAGATGGCAGTTCTCTGGTGACACTGGTACAGAGTAGTCTGTTGACCCGAGATCGTCATAGAGTCTTGTGTGGTTCCCACTGTGCTTTGATTTCCACCTTACCACGTCCAAGAGGGCGTGCAAAATGGTGGTTTTGGGTACAGTCCCGAATCACATGGAGGCAATGAGAGATAGGAGGGGATTCGTCTCTCCCGGTATAGGGGGTTAATGTTGCGCTGTGTTCGATTGACTATAACAGGAAATCCCTGGCCAGGGTTTCTGAGATTTACTGGTAAGTGTTACCAGTAGTTTCTCGAATTGTTATAGACCTCATATCGACACGACTTATCGAGCTATTGGGGTCTGACGTTTACCACCCCTCGGCGAGATATGCGACATATCAGACGACGAGACCGGACTGTACGGTAAGTGTTACTGGTTGGATTCACAGGAGTGTGAGTGGGCTTGCTCGTCGATCTTCTGATCGCTCAATACCCGGGTGGCTGTTACGTTTAGCAGACCGCTTGCGGCTTGTGGGTGTTTGATATGATCATCACCTGCTGCCGGCGTATTGACGAGTCTTTAGAGTCCTACACAGAGGTTTCCTGGCTCAAGCGAAACGAAATAGGAGCGCATATGAGATATGTGCGGGACCGAGAATAATGCGTGTATGTGATACCGTATTTCATTCTCGCGATGAATGTGTCGAATGGTTGTATGCGATATAACCTAGTTATCGAATCAAGGATTGATTCGATAAATCGATACATTGTATACTAGTCGGTTGTGTGCGACATGACCCGATCATTGAATCAAGTGTTGATTTAATGATTTAATGCATAATTATATATTTGATATATTACTTTTCATTAACTAGTATTGGTTCACTTTAAATGGATTTTCTCACTTGGATGTACAAGATGTATATGTGATATACTTTTTGTGCAAATGGTTGTATCATATTTGATGATGCATGAATGCTAGGTTTTGTGTAAAGAGTTAAACCTTGGTTAAGTAAATGGTTAGGGTTTATATTTATTTATTATTCATTTATCTTTTTGTTTATTAGAAAAGATAAAACAATAATACAAAATGGTTGCTTTCAATGGAGAAGCTTGTTGAAGCTTCATGAAGGTTTTGAACAAAGTAACCATTTTGTCTTCTTCTCCTTAACCCTAACCATTCCTTTAACCTTGGTCAAGTCTCTACACATAACTATAGTTAATATTATGATAAGTATTCTTTTTCTTTTCTATTCTAATTAACTTATCATAATATTCATCTTCTTCACAAGAAGAAAAAGCTTGACCATCAATGGTGATTGATGAAAAAGAGTGAGAAATCCAATTCTAAAGTGAACCCACTTCCTATTTCTTCATCCTCTACCTCTTGCCAAGTAGTATAGGGTGTTTCCTTCACAAGTTTTCATGGCTTGGTGAAGGTGGAGCTTGATCTAGTGATGCCTCGACGTAGATCATCTTCGGCATCGTCGTCGATGACCTAGCCCGCTTTTTCTCCGATGAAGCCGATGCTAGAGTCATGGTTCGATTTGGACAGCGGAGAGGACTTCATCATCGAGATATGGTGGTGGAGAAACGGATCTACAAAGGTTGTATTTCCGTTCTTTTAGTTTAGTTGTAAACTAGTTTCATTGTTTCGCCTATATATTTAGTTAACGATCCGTATTAGGGTTTCTCGGCACCCGTAAAATTTGAAATTGGCATGGTTGATGCCTTGTGAGACCTCATTAGTGTGCCTAGGAACCCTACAGAACAATTACTCACAGTGGGTATCGGGATCCAACTATCACATAGAAGGTATGCAATCTCATTGCAAATTTCAACACTTGAAACTCCCGATTAAGAATTTTACCCCTAGCACTTATGACCTTAACTATGGTCAACAAATCATAAGTACTAGTCAAGTTCTACCCGTCATTTCGTGATTAATTAGACCCACCCACATGACCCTTAACTAAGGTCAACAAAGTCGCGCGACTGTCCTAACTAATCGCATCATATGCGGTGTAGGAAGACATCACTTAGCTACCGTACACTGTGCCTTAACTAAGGTCAACAAACACAACACGAATACTAAATACTCTACTTCCTAAAATGACGGAGGGTTGCGAATGGTTTTTATGAAAACCTTTAATGCTTTGAACTTGATCTCGTTGCGGAATCAAATGGTTTTTAAATGGAATGTTTTTTTTTGGGCTTTTCTAGTTTTGCTAAATGGGTCACTCCCGGTGAAGGGATCGTCGGCCCTTTCCCCGTCGAATGAGGTGCGGGATATATCATATATATCACTGTGCAAAGCAGAAACTATAGAAGCAATCAAAAGACAAACCGAGTGTGTAGCATCTGCCAGTTATTGCTAAAGGAGTCACTCCCGGTGAAGGGATCTCGGTCCTTTCCTCATCAAATAAGGTGCAGGATGTTCTACAAGGAACACCGCGATGCAAAGCAAGAACTGTAGCTACCTGTTTTTATTTTGAAATTCGATTCCACAACATCAATTAGGTTTATTTTCTTTCATTAATCTCATTAATGAATATCCCATCATTTAAGTCTACCTAAGCATCACAGATAAATATAACGTATGCTTATGCCATCCGCATTCGCCTCGATGTCCCGTCTGCACCGTTAGGTTAGGTGACTAACGCCAGAGCGAGGCAGGGCTAGTGCAGGTGTAAAACATAAGAAACGTCTATATAATATATCATATATACTATATACAATATCTGTCACAGAACATCACATGATCACATCACAGATAAATCACAGCAGAAGATACATATGAAATATTGGATATACTAGGACGTCCGTGTTTTCAATACGAGCCAGTATAAAACACGGATTCCACGGTCGTGATGAATAGCCAATCCCACACCCTTAGACCTCTACGAGAGCGGCAAGCAACCCTACCAATTCTAGGGTTAGGAGACCCGGACTCGACTCCTCGAGTTGGTCTCCCACTGGACCCTAGAACCCGGTTACTTGTGCTCCCCTCCTTGGGTCTATCCTAGTGCAGAAAAGTAAATAATATACAAATGGTGACAACATCCGCAACCTGGAAGTGCCCCAATAAATGAATATTACATACAAGTTTTTACATGAATGAAAATGAAAAACACTCATCTCATATAAAAAGCCCCCGGCTATTCGAACACGACGATCCAATATAACATATCCAGCAACACATAACATCACATGTCATCAACGTAAGTAAACATGCATATCCCAATTGTCGTTGACATATAGCAACGAAACCGGCGATATCACATATTATACTTACGGTCACAGAAAAGAAAGTGTAAAACTACAACAGTTGGAATCCGCAATCTCTTTAGACATCACATGCCTAATCAAATGAAATACTTAGACATCACATGCCTAACAATTATAAACCCCGCATTTTAGTCTCATTATCGAAAACACTTTTCAATATAAAGTCGGGCAATTCAACAGGATTCCCGACATTCAGATCGAATGCTCGTCGCAAACTTTAGTAGGCGGCCGCACCCCCAATACCGTCGACGAAGTGCACTAAGGCGGAACACCGCTACCGCGAGCACCCAAACGGATGCTTTCAGCGACGGGGTTCTCCTACAGTCACTTGGTCGGGGCTATGGGGTGAGGCTGTCTATTAAGTTTACCCGGCGAGTATCCGCGTACCCTACGTGATTGCGACGGACTTTTGATCATATCAAAATTCCGTGGCAACCGATCAAGTGAGACTAAACTGCTATGTTTATAACATTCATTCTGTTATCTCATAACTCTTTGTGAATTCCAATTATTGTATCACATTCCGGATAAATAGAAAATGTTAAACTTTCCGATCGAACAATCGAACACCCAAGTTTTCTCGATACAGCTCAACACATGAAATAAGTCTAAAAACATTCAGTTCATGCCTCAGTACCAACGGTCCAGCCGTAGAAGGGTCAAGCCAACGCCTCACATGTGGCACGCCGTACTGCCCCAAACCCTAAGGTTCAAAGGGCAGTTCAAGACGGTCACATAATCGAGTTAAGGTTTGTTGTCTTCTAGAGGGACCATCGCATTACTTGCACTACTTAGAACGTCATTAAACTACGGAAAAATCCAACAATTGGAAATTTCCCGGCAGAGGAAAAAGTGGGTATTTATATCCGGTCGAACTTTTTAACATATTCTAAAATTATCCGGAAAAGCACACAGACAAAATTAGACGATCCGATCGAAACACCGAGTCCCCAATACAACCTAGAAAACTCAACTCTTGAGTAAAAATTAAAAATTCCCAGAAAACTCAGCACTGGAAAATAGGAATTACTGTGCAAAATAAAATGCAATAGGAGACTAAAGGGCCGCGGAACCGCCGCATTAGCATGCTAATGCCGCGGTTCCGCCGCGCTTTGATGGACTTAGGAGTACGGGCTTCTCAGTAATTCTTAGAATCACCTGCTGGGTTTTCTGCATATTTTTAATTCTCAAAAAACCACGATTTCAGAAAATGTACAGAGAGCATTTTAGGGTTTGGGTTTTGGTTCGATCAGACATCTAATTCCGTCTACGCATCGCCTGAGGCTCTAGCTAGGCTCTGATACCACTGTAGGTCAGGCAGCAACCCCATCCAATGGGGTCGCCATGGCACCAATGGGTCCCTCAGCAGCTACTTTTTACGCATTCCCCCTCGCGAGGACTACAACCCGCCGGAACACCTTCCGGTCTCGGGACACCCTGGGGGTAAGAGCCTATGCTTCGCCACACTGTCACACAGTGAGAACCCCCCATAGGTCGACATCCAATGTCTGGTAGCTCTGATACCACTGTAGGGTTCCTAGGCACACACTAGAGGTCTCACAAGTGATCAAACATGGCCAATTCGAAATTTTCCAAGTGCCTACAAACCCTAATACGGATCGTTAACTAGATATATAGACGATGCGATGCGAGTAAACGACTTTAACTCTAAAGGAAAAGGGATACAACCTTTGTAGATCCGGTCCACCACTTCCTAAGCTCCACGATGATGTCCCTCCGCTGTCCAAATCGGATCCCGGACTCTAGCATCGGTTTCATCGGAAAAATGGACGGGCTTGGTCGTCAGCTTCGATGCCGAAGATGATCTACGTCGAGGCAACTCAAGATCAAGCTCCAACTTCACCAAGCCATGAAACTTATGAAGAAAACACCCTATACTACTTGGCAAGTGGTAGAGGATGAAGAAATAGGAAGTGGGTTCACTTTAGAATTGGATTTCTCACTCATTTTCACTAGTTGCCATTGATGGTAACTAGGTTTTCTTCATGTTGAAGATGAAGAAGAAGAAGAAAAGATATCATAAGTGTTATTAAAAATAGAAAATAAAATCAACACTTATCATTTTCTAACCTTGGTTAGGTGTAGAGAATATACTAGGGTTAAGTGGAATGGTTAAGGTTAAGTATGGGACAAAATGGTCACTTTAGTCAAAGCTTCAAGAAGCTTCAAAGAAAAACAAAACTAGCAACCATTTCATTTCTTATCTTTTCCAAAATAAATAAATAAATAAATAAGTAAGAAAAAGAAACCCCTAATCATTAACTTAACCATGGTTTAATTCTTTACTCTTAACCAAGTAAACATGTATCATCAAACATGATACAATCAAGTGCATAAAAGTATATCACATATACAACTTGTGATATTCAAGTGAGAAAATCCATTTAAAGTGAACCAATACTAGTTAATGCAAAGTAATATATCAAGTATATAATTATACATTAAATCATTAAATCAACACTTGATTTAACGATACGGTCATATCGCATATAACCGACTAGTATCCTATGTATCGGCTTATCGAATCAATCCTTGATTCGACAACTAGGTTATATCACATACGACCATTCGATACATTCATCGCGAGAATGGAATACGGTATCACATACACGAATTATTCTCGGTCCCGTACATATCTCATATGCGCTCCTATTTCGTTTCGCTTAAGCCAGGAGACCTCTGTGTAGGACTCTAAAGACTCGTCAATACGCCGGCAGCAGGTGATGATCATATCAAACACCCACAAGCTGCAAGCGGTCTGCTAAACGTAATGGCCTCCCGGGTATTGAGCGATCAGAAGATCGACGAGCAAGCCCTCTCACACTCCTGTGAATCCAACCAGTAACACTTACCGTACAGTCCGGTCTGTTCGTCTGATATGTCGCATATCTCGCCCAGGGGTGGTAAACGTCAGACCCCAATGGCTCGATAAGTCATGCCGACGTGAGGTCCATAACAATCGTGAAACTACTGATAACTCTTACCAGTATATCACAGCAACCCTGGCCAGGGATTTCCTGTTATGGCCAGTCGAGCATAGCGCAACATCAACCCCCAATACCGTGAGAGACGAATCCCCTCCTATCGCTCATTGCCTCCATATGAATCGGGACTGTACCCAAAAACCACCTGTTTGCATGACTCAGTAGAGCCGTGGTAAGGTGGAAATCAAAGCAAAGTGGGAGACACACAAGACTCTATGACGATCTCGGGTCAACAGACTAAGCTGTACCAGTGTCACCAGAGAACTTCCATCTGACGTGAGGTATCATACCACCTGGGAGTTCTCGGCGAGTCCGTTCAGTGTACCCAGTCTCCACTGAGCACCCGCATACCATCTCCGATGTCAAACACCAATGGATATGGGATCATCCATCGCCCATCACATGGGTCGAGAAGATATACGCTAGTCTACTCTGGAATATCGATGCCCCGTCTCGATATTCCCACGACTAGGAACATTGAAGGATGTACTCATTGACTACCCAGACCCCACTAGTATGATCTGCATCATAGTCCTGGAAGTCGAGTATACATCCTAAGGGCTTTATCAACATGTAACAAAGAGACAGAAAGTATACATGTTAAGATAAAGAGTAACCAGATAGCGTACTATCATGTCGAGCAAGAAAGTCCTACCTATATATGTCCCAGCATCCACTACAATATACATCCAATGTATAGTAATGGCCTCTAGGGCATACATATAACTAACAGTAAGTGCTTTCATTTTAAACTTGTAACACTCTATACTTTTACTGGTTTGATTTCTGGGTTTTCGGTTCACTTAGTCGCGTTACGCCTGTAGACGTTACGTGGTTAAGTGCCGGTCACGGGCCAAACTTTGGGTCGAGACAGAATCACACAAGACTCTATGACGATCTCGGGTCTACAGACTAACCCGTACCAGTGTCACCAGAGCCATCTGACGTGAGGTATAATATCATCTGGGAGTTCTCGGCGAGTCTGTCCAGTATACCCAGTCTCTACTGAGCACCCGTACACCATCCTTAATGCCAAACACCGATGGATATAGGATCATCCATCGCCCATCATATGGGTCAAGATGCGTATACGCTAGTCTATTCTGGTGCATCGATGCCTTGTCTCGATATACCCTCGACTAGGAACAGTTATAGGATGTACTCGTCGACTACCGTGGCCCCACTAGTATGATTTCATCATAGTCCCAGTAGTCGAGTACATATCCTAAGGGCTTTATCAACATGTAACATAGAGACAATCAGAGTACATGTTAAGATAAAAAGCAACCAGATAGCGTACTATCATGTCGAGAAAGAAAGTCCTCCCTATATATGTCCAAGCAACCACTACAATATACATCGTATGTACAGTAATGGCCTCTAGGGCATACATATAACTAACATCCCATGTAGATGTTAAATATGCTTACAAATGATCCTAGGCTAATAAAGCCAACCGCTCGCTTCCCCTTCTGCGCAGCGTCCTAAGTCCTCGCCTGCGATCCTAAAAGCATAAAACAATATAACAAGTGTATATTAGCAATCGACCAATAACACGTACGAACTACGTTTGACCGACGCATCAACTCCAAATATACTCTCAAGTGTTCGTCTAGTGGCTAATGTGCATAGCGACACTACGAAACCAACCTAAGAGCTAAAGCTACACAAAGTACACATATCGTGTCGGATAGCGTAACACACATAATCGTTACACAAGAAACTAGCAAAGTGATCCCAGATTTTGTATGCAGTAGAAACATAAAAATCAAACAGGACCAACACACTAAAACTACATTATACTGCTACCGTGAAAAACCCAATCCCTAACTCCTCTAATAGACCGAGGTCACCGGATTTGCATTGAAAGTCGCCGGCCAAATCCAGTGGGATGGGGTTCGTGCTTCAGGTGAAAGCTTAGGATCTCTGGTACAACAAAACTATACTGCTAGATTTTCTAGTACACACACTAGGTCACAGCAGATCACAGATATCACACAATGACACTAAAAAATATGATATGTGCATGAAACTTTACTTTAAGCGTTCTAAACTGAAACGAATAAGCTACGCAACACTAAAGAGACCTACTTAACAATTTGAGATCATTACCTACTCCCACAAGCTCAAAGATCCTAGCTTTCCAAGCTCCAAGGCATCTAAGAGGCAAAACAAGGTTGACGAAGTGATTTGGTGAAGGTTTAATGAAGTTTTTGATGGTTTTAATGAAGGATGGTGAAGGAAAGGTTAAGTGTTCAGTTTGAGGAAGTGAGGAGATAAGAAATTATGAGAGAGATAGAAGAATGAGAAGGTAAGTGCACCAAGCATCATTAATGCAACCATTAATGCTAGCAAGCTTAACCCATGAGTCACCATGCCACCTCCTTACCAATCCAAAACACAAAGAAATATCTCTCTACAAATATCTAGAGGTTTAAGGTTAAAGTTTAGGGTTAAAGCAAAGCAAGGATTAGGATTTGGTTAAGTTGTCATGGTCACTAAACTAGATTAATACAAATACACCCTCACATTAACATGCACATGTGTGTGCAAGTCATAACAAATAATAATAAATTATTAATTAAATGTTATAAAATGTGAGGAACCCAAATTGGTAATTTTTTTTACAGAAAACCCGCACTATCGCTTAATTAACACTAATCGCAAATCTAAGGTGTTACATATAGGCACCATAAAAGATTAAACAAGTTATAAAAATAAGGTGATGTGACTGCAAGGAAGGGACAGAGAAAAGATGGGGACAAATGGGGCAAGGGGGCCGGCGAGCCCGGATTATTTGGGAGTGTGGCCGGCCTTGGTCCGAGTAAAGGAGCTCGTCTTGGCATGGTGTACTTGTGTGCTCTCCATAATCACTCTGATGCTGTTTGTTTTATCTGTTTAAACCAGGTTTGCATTCAGAGATATGGAGGGAAACTTGATGCCAATATCACATCAAATTTTTTTTGCATTTATTGCCCATCACACCCATATGTGCCCACTGGTTGCACAATTCATCATTTATGTGTGCCAAGGCAGCCCCACCATGGTCCAAGTCATCAAAGAGCTAAGTGCACACTTGTATGTGTTGGACCAAAATTGTGTGCACGCATTTATTTTGCAAAAGCTCTTTGAATATCGGTCGATTTCCTGTTCTGTTTGCAGTGTCGGCTCCCAAATGCTATATCCGTGATATTGAGTTTGTTTCCATTATTTAATCACGAACACCTGTAATCTGTAATTACTGAGAAGACACTGATTAATAGCACCGATATATAACAAAATAGATAATGAATGAGCGGTATTAAAATGCAGTTTTCAGAGATGAACACTAGTCAATACGCTGGCAGTAGTTTTAACCACAAGCATGTCAGTGGCACTAGCTGTACGTAACAGCTACCAAGGTATTGAGCGAAAGGGAGGCCAATGAGCATACTCATCCTGAAACCCTACTGAGCCTGACAGTGACAATATCCGTACAGTCCGGTCCATCCGTCTATGAGTATAGTGTTGGCTATAGTGCCCTCAAGTCAATTATTGGATCGCAGGCAAGTGATTGCAATGATTGAGAGAGGACCTATACCGGTAGGACGGTCTTACTCAAGATGATAGTATGCTATCTGGCTTGTCTTTATCATCGTGTACATACTTCAGATGACATTACAGTTCACTATTACATGTTGATAGAGCCCATAGGTTTCTTTCTCGACTACCAGCAGTATGATGGCGATCATATACGTGATAGTTGGGTGGTCTATAAGCACATCATTAAAGTGTCCCTAGTCGTGGGAGTTTCAAGAATGGGCATCGATACTCCAAGAGTAGACTATTGTATACGGATTGAGACCCCGACGAGGGGTGGTGGCCGGTCTCACAATCCATTGGTGTTAGTTGGTTCACCTAAGATGTATACATGTGCTTATTGGGTTATGAGTACACCGGACAGACTCGCCAGGAACATGCTAGTTGGTATTATATCTATTGTCAGATAGCAGTTCCCTGGTGACATGTGTACAGGTTAGTCTATCGACCTGAGATCGTCATTTGTCTCGTGTGGGTTCCTACTGTGCTTTGATTACTACCCTACCACGACTCAAAGGAGTCGTGCAAACAGGTTTTAGTTGGGTACAGTCTCGAGCCATATGGAGGCAGTGAGCGGATCGTCAGGGGATTCGTCTCTCCCGGTATTGGGGTATGATGTCGTGGTGTACCCGAGTGTCCATCACCAGAAATCCTTGGCCGGGGTTGACGTGAAATACCGATCAAGGATCGGTAGTTTCTCAGTTGGTGATAGGTTTCATGCCGACACTAAATGTCAAGTCATTAGGGGTCTGATTTTATCCAACCCCTAGACTCGATATGTGATGCTCATAGATGAACGGACCGGACTGTACGGATATTGTCACTGTCAGGCTCAGTAGGGTTTTAGGATGAATTTGTTCGTCGGCCTCCCTTTCGCTCAATATCTGGGTAGCCGTTACGTACAGCTAGTGCCACTGACGTGCTTATGGTTAAACCCATTGCCAGCGTATTGACGAGTCTTTACAGTCCCACACAGAGGGTTTTCCTAGTTCGGGCGAAATGTTGTAGAGGCCGTATCGTTTTATGGCAGGGTTCGATCATATACATACACTTGTGCACGGATCATGATCGGACGGATAATACTAGTGGGCTTTAGTTCAAGCCGGATCCTAGTATTATATTGTTGGATTATTTTTCGTCTCGTTGTATTCGTATTCATTCGGAATATGGATGTGGGTATGTATATACAGATGAGGGGTATTCTTGTAATTCGTTACAAGTTCACTTTAGAAGTTGCCATTTCTTTTCTTTCTTTAAACATTTAGTTTAATATTTATTGTTGAAAGTGTGAGTCATGGAATTTTGGCTAAATCTTTGTGGCTTGGCAATTCGTGACTCATGGTGTGTGTCATAGTGTGTGTCATGGTGTGTCATGAGATGAGTCATTTGGTGTGTCATGGTGCATTAATGTTTTTTGTAGTGGGTGGCTGATATTTTGTGCAAAAGGATTTTCTTTAGTTGAGCAAACATAATATCTCACAACTCCACTCAAGAAAACAACACAGACTTCTTTTTCTTCACTTTCCAAAAACAATGCTTCACACTTTCCTTCATGGCTTCTTCTTCAACCTCCACCCAATCCCTCTCATGAGTTGAGAATCTTTGGGAGTTTTGAGACAAAGTATTCATACACTATCTCTACTTCATCTTGGCTATCTAGGTTGGCAAACTAGATACCCGAGTTGCTTCGGTTTTAAGGCGGGAGCGTATTACTAATCCTCGACGTGGATCGTCTTCGACGAGGGAGGCCGGAGATCGAACTTGGTCGTGTTAGTTATATGTATGCCGTAGAGGCCATTATTGTATATGGGATGTATATTTTAGTGGATGCTTGGACATATATAGGGAGGACTTTCTTGCTCGATATGATAGTATGCTATCTGGTTGCATTTTGTCTTAACATGTTGACCTGTATACGTGATGCTGTCTTGCTCTCACATGTTGACAAAGCCCTTTAGGATGTGTACTTGACTCCCAGGACTATGATGGAGATCATACTAGTGGAGCCAAGGGTAGTCCACAAGTACACCCTATAATTGTTCCTAGTCGAGGGAATATCGAGACAGGGCATCGATGCTCCAGAGTAGACTAAAGTATACACATCTGTTGGGATTCCTTAGCACCCTACTTGGTTTTCACAGCAACTACCATGTAGAATTTAAAAATCTAAGGTGCTAATGAACCCTAACCCAAGGATCAAGCTAAAGTAACTAGACAATATAACATTTAATCAACCATTACAAGTAGTGAGCAAGGAATACAACCTTTGTAGACCGGTCCTTCACTTATAAAGCTCCGTGTTGAAGTCCCTTTGCTGCGATCGCTGCAAGTGAAGATTTCCCGAACTCTAGAATGGTTCCATCGGAGAAATGAACAAGCTTGCACGAAGTCTTCAAGGCCGAAGATGATCTATGTCGAGGAGACTCAAACTCAAGCTAACCCTTCACTAGGTCATGAATTTTGTGAAGAGAACGCCCTATAATACCCAAGCAAGTGTATAGGATGATGAAGTAGGAAGTGGGCTCACTTTAGATTTTATTTTCCCACAATATTTCTTCAAGTTTCATGGAGCTAGTAAGCAAGAGGAAGAAGATGAAGAAAGCAACCATGAAAAAAGAAGAATGAAAACTAATGAGGTGAGAATAGCAACCATGGGTGAGTTAGTGTCATACACTAACTCATGTAGAGAATAAACCATGCGTTACAATAATGGTTAGGTTAATAAATATTTACAAGTAAAACAAAACTAGTGGACTAAGCCAAAGATGCTACAAGCTTCTCCAAGCTTCCAAGCATGTGACAATTTCCACTAATTTGTGAATTACCTAAATAAATAAAAACCTTATCATTATTATAGCCATGGTGTAAGTCTCATACACTCATGTTGCATGAGGCATCAAGCATGACACAATAGTTGTGCATTAATATATATCATATATATATCATGTGCACAAAATCAAGTGAGAAAAGAAAACTTAAGTGAGCCAATACTAGTTAATGTAAAGTAATATATAAAATATATAATTATACATTAAATCATTAAATCAACACTTGATTTAATGATCCGGTCATATCTCATATAACCGACTAATATCATGTGTATCGATTTATCGAATCAACACTTGATTCGATAACCCGGCCATATCACATATAACCGATCGATACGAATAAATCGCTAGAATAGAACACGGTATCTTATACGCGTATTAATCTCGGTCCCGCACATATCTCATATGTGCTCCAACCCCGTTTCGCCAGAGCCATGAAATCTCTGTGTAGGACTCTAAAGACTCGTCAATACGCCGGCAGTAGGTGATGATCATATCAAACACCCACAAGCCGCAAGAGGTGTGCTAAACGTAACAGCCACCTAGGTATTGAGCGATCAGAATATCAACAAGCAAGCTTGCTCATACTCCTACGAATCCAATTAGTAACACTTACCGTACAGTCCGGTCTCTTCGTCTAATATGTCGCATATCTCGTCTCAGGGTGGTAAACGTCAGACCCCAGTAACTCGATAAGTCGTGCCGATATGAGGCTCATAACTGTAACATTCCATATAATATAAAATATTATTTTTGGAATGTAATATTAAAATAATATTTTTTCCGAAAACTGCCTGATTTACGAAATTGGGGTTTTCGAAAAAGAGTATAAATATATACCAATAAGTGTGAAATAAATGGAAATTAAAATGATTTATTCATTTAAAAATATATTTAAAGGATTTGTCATTTTTTAAATTTTATTATATGCAGTTTAAATGAAAACCCGAGTAGTGCACTGCTAATCGCGATTAGGCCAAATGCGTGTTTCTATAGTTTTCGTGGTTAGTGCACCATGACATGTTTCATTTGGTTACATGTTCATTTGTGTTGTTTTATGTTACGGTTTTATTATGGTAAGAAAAGAATTGAGAGGAATGATTGAGGAGAGAGAGGGGGGACATAATGATGAGGATAAGCATGCTTGGAGAGGGGGGAAGAGAGAGCGAGAGAGAGAGAGAGAGAGAGAGAGAATAAGTATGAGAGAGAGGGCGGCTGCCTCTATTCTCTTTCCCCCACCATTTTTCACCTCCTTCTTCATCTTCCTCATGCTGACCTCCCTCCACCTTCAACCCCAATTATCATCTCCAAACCTACCTCAAAACCCTATACCCCTTTCACAAAAAAATGATCACCTTCTCATCCTCTACACAATGGACCAAGCAAAGTGGGATTTTGATAACATTAGGAAGCTAGGGTTCTCTTGAGTTTCATCTATGAGGTATAATCCTTTCCATTAGTTTAGTTTATGTTTCCTAGCATTCTAGTTAGTTTAGAAATGGGGTTAAGTTGTGGATTTATGAACTTGGAAATTCCTAGAGAGGGGTTTGAGTGTTGTGTGGTTTGGGTGATGCCTAGTGGCTGTTACAAGACCCTAGAGACCAATTCTTGACCTTGACCAGTGACCAACCCCCAAAATACGAACTTTAGATTCGTCGATATCGGAAAATTGTGAGAATTGTGATGGTATTTATGAATCTGGAGTGACTCGGGGACCTGGAAAATTATTTAGCAGAGACTGAGAGCTATGCAGGCAACCTAGAACCTATACCCAAAACCCAGGACCCCAATTCCTTACTGTGGCCACAAATTTAGCCCTTTTGGACGCAATTTGCGGCTTGGGTTGAGTGAAGATGCTCCGTGTTTGGTCCATGGCTCCTTTTGCTATAAATTAGACCCTTTACATATGCAAAATTGGCTAATTTCACCTTGGGTAAAATCTGGGACCATTTTCTTGAGTGGCTGGATTGTTTTATGACTCCTTTTTAACTTGGTTTTGGTATTTGATATTGTGTTCCATCGTCTGATATTTGTTCGTCAGGGAGGGGGGTTGTTTGGTGGTTTTGAAGGCGTAGTCCGTAGGTTTTAACTTAAAGGCATTTCGCGTGTCGTTTTGGTTTCGAGTCGGATATTAATGCGATACGATATGTTGTAACATGTAGGTACCTTCGCACAAGCTTCGGGATGACGAGCAAGGGCGTGGCGACATCGACTTCGGCAAGAAAGATCAAGGTGAGTAGATCTATATCTACGGGGGAAGTCGGGTGGATGGCGTATAGCACACACGCAAACTTTGATGGAAACTGATTTATTTATAGAATATGGTTAAGGGAACCTTTAATAAAATACTATAGATAGAGTTAAAGGATAGTTAGAGGTGATATCATACGGCTAATATGTGATGACGGGATTTGAGGATGATGTTTGTGTAAGTCCGCGGCGGCGCCCCGGCCGTCGAACCGACGCCGGAAACGCGGAATCAAAAATTTTGCAAACTTGCAAACCGGCACCACCGCGCACTTTTCATCAGGATCGGGCCATTAACCTAGCAACTAGCAAACAAGAAAAGAGTAGAGAAGTATACCAAGCGATCCGTGTCCTTTGGTCTTCGTCTCCACTCCGATCTCCAGCGGAAACTCTGTTCATCTCCTCCTCGTCGGAAAGGGCACCACGTGGCCAAATACTTTTACGGGCTCCCACCTCTTGACCGAGGCAACTCGGGCGCGAAGTTGGCTAGCCTACGCGTCCAAGGGATGCTGTTGAATAGTGTAGAAGCTTGTCTCTTTTGGGGTTATGAGGTTGCCATGATATGGTGGAGGTGAAGAAAGCAACTAAAGAAAATGTGCTTAGGAATTTGGTAGCATGAAAAATGAGATGAGCATTTTTATCCACCAAAATAAAATCCCCTCACTTCTCCCTCTTGAAGTGGCCAGTCCCCTTAGGAAAATGGTGGAGTGTGTGAAGAAAGCAACAAATAATGCAAGGAAGGATTAATAGAAGAGAAAATGGTCACACCAAAATCAAGTATCAATCCTTTCACAAAACCACCTCAATCTCTATCTCATTTGATGCAAGACAAATGATGCAAAAGGAATATAATGATGATAGTCATATCATGAAGCCACAAAGTGCAACAAAACCCCTCCACAAATGTTATTTGCAAATGTGCAAATAACCCCCTCCATCGAAAGTCCGGTCGTGAAGGAATAAAAGAAAACCGGCCGGAACGGAATGCAAACTGGCAACATCAGAAAACTGATCCCGTAATAAATTACAGAAAAACCCCGCTACTGCAAATACATGCCCGCATTTGTATTCCCACTGAACACAAATGCAAAGAGACAAAATCTACACTATCTAATACTAGGATCCGGTTTAAACCAAATCCGGCTAGTAAAAAACCGTCCGATCACGATCCGTGCAATACCGCACGTATCTAATCGAACCCTGCCATATCTCCATACGGCCTCTACAGCGTTTCGCCCGAAACCTGAGTAACCGAGTGTGGTGGACTCTAAAGACTCGTCAATACTATGGTTGTGGATTTAACCACTAGCACGTCAGAGGTATAAGCCAATACGTGACGGGCCACCAGCTATTGACCAAATGGGACGTCGATGAGCGAACTCATCCTGACACCCTACAGAGCCTGTCAGTGACAATATCCGTACAGTCCGGTCCGTTCGTCTATGAGCATCGCATGGCGGGCCTAGGGGGTTGGTAAAAGTCAGACCCCCAATAGCGGTACAAGTCGTGTCGGAGTGTAGCCCAGAACACCCTGAGATACTACTGGAATACCTACCAACAAATCTCCTGCCTTGGCCAAGGACTTTCCATGTTCTGGCTCTCCTAGACACAGCGCGACCTCACCCCCAATACCGGGAGAGACGAACCCCTGCAGATCCGCTCACTGCCTCCATATGGCTCGGGACTGTACCCAACTAAAACCTGTTTGCACGACTCCTTTGAGCCGTGGTAGGGTAGTAATCAAAGCACAGTGAGAACTCACACGAGACAAATGACGATCTCAGGTCGATGAACTAACCTGTACACATGTCACCTGGGAACTGCTATCTGACGTCAGGTATAATACCAACTAGCAGGTTCCCGGCGAGTCCTGTCCGGTGTACCCATAACCCAATGAGCACCTGTATACATCTTAGGTGAACCAACAGACACCAGTGGCTTGTGAGACCGGCCACCGCCCCTCGTCGGGGTCTCGACTGTATACACTAGTCTACTCTGGAGTATCGATGCCCTGTCTCGAAACTCCCACGACTAGGGACCTTTTAAGGATGTGCTTATAGACCCCAGCTCTCATGTATATGATCGCCCTCGAACTGCTGGTAGTCAAGCAAGAATCCTAGGGGCTCTATCAACGTGCAATAGCGACTCGTAAGGTCACCTAAAGCAGTACACGATGATAAAGATAAACCAGATAGCATACTATCATCTCGAGTAAGACTGTCCTACTGGGATAGGTCCTCCCCTCAATCATTGCAATCACGTGCCTGTGATCCAATAATTGACTCTGAGGGCACTATCTCCAACAATCTCCCACTTGCACTCAAGGCTAATTATTGCGATGTCGCATACTCACAGCCCGTGTGATACCGAACACCCAACTCCTCTACTAGTCAGTCTCACAAATCTCGTTTTCGAAACTATTGCGTTCGAGGAATAGCCTCAGTGAGTGGATCCGCTCTGATGTTCCTTTCTACGTCTCTCTATATCTCAAGTTCGCGGAGAAAGCTATCTCCCGAAATGAGCAATACCTGTCTTAGAATGTCTGGATGTCTGATGGGACCTAGCTCATAAATTAATTCCAAATCTAAACTTCTTAGACTGTATCGTCAACTGAACTTAATCAGTATCCTGCGCCATGCCTTCCCTCAGTATCTTCTTGGACCAGCTGTCCAAACTACTGCCCCTCGACAGAGGGAACACTATAACTCTGACAGTCACTCTGCCATCCAGGTCACCGTGGAAGCCTGGAATGATAACCGTCTCCTAAAGGAGGCTGCCGTTATCAATTCCCTAGAACATCAACTTATGTTCTAAAACTGCTTCTGATTGTTTCTCCAGGATTGGATCAACATCAACTTATTGCATCTACTGCAAGAACAACATCCGGTGTGGTACTTGACATTTCATGATTGACTCAATTGCCTAAGCAAGTGATCTGTCAGTCATGCGTATCCCTCTCCCCTTTAGTCTGTAAGACACCTTTAGAGAAGGTGACTCCATCACCTGCAGGTATACTACCGTGCCAGGAGTCGTCCATTCTAAATACTCATAGAATGCCGTCCAAGTACCCAGATTGGGAAACCACCCAAATCTAGATCTAAAACCATAGATCTAGTAACCAGAATGTCCGATATAAGATCCAATTCCTATGTGGAGAAACCACTGTGTGACGACCAAAGTATAACCGATTGTAGTATAGGAATATTACTTCCTACTCTGTGTATGTCATCCAAATACCAGGACATCACACCCTACTACCTTCTTAACAGATCCATCCCCTATTCTGATGAAGTCAAACCTATGACTGTCACATCAGAAATAGATGATCTATCTCCGCTATATCTGCTTTAATCTATAAATAGACATAAGCCTGATATCCACCAATGCTTCCGCTGCTCCCACAGACTACGACAACCCTCTGGCAGAGTCATACAGACGTACACTTCTAAAGCAAGTTTTGAACGACGCTATACTCATCCTCCTGCCTGGTCTCACAGTCTGGAACAATAGCAATGGTAAGTCTGGGTAAACAAGAACCTCCCTGCCACCGTCCTTGAGCATACCGAAGTACCTCTCGGGTGCCTGAGGTTACCCACCATATCTGCGGAGTGGCCAATGGAATGTCAAACCAGATTGAATCTTTAAGTTCTTATCAAATTTTCAGTAATCGTTTGCGGTTCTGGAATCACTTCCAGTTCTACCATACTCCTACTACTGTTTTCTGAAAAATCCATTTTTAACTAAAACTGTGGCAAGTCAAGAACAATATCACTATTGATCTTCCAGATGGTAGAAAATCAACCCTCGTCATAGCCCGGGTCAACCTACAAACAGCCATTACAGAAACGTGCCTTGAGTTATCCGGAGTCTGGTTTTAAGCATAAGCCGGACAACTCCCCGTACCTTAACAATGTCAAGATATAAACTGTTCTATATCCAATATAGAAACAGAGGCACTGATTTAATTGAACCAAATTCAAATCATGCAGCCATCTCCAGTGTATGTCATCTAAATGGAAAGAGGCCGATCAGCGTTACTCAACTTAGGAATACTTCCAATTATGAGTAACCTGAAAGAGAAGCAAGTTCTCTTAACTATTACTATCATCTGAATACCATATACAAGTATCTACATCTTCGATCATTTTGAAGAATCCCGATACTTGCAATACCTGGTTCCCTACTTTATTCTTATACCTATAACTTCTCAAAACTTCGACCCTGTGTTTCTACGAAACACTTGTCTAAGTACCAGAGAAGTCATAAGTAAACCGAATATAGTACGAGGACCAACCCCTCTGTCCTAATGGACACTGGACAATATACAATACTCTGTATAAGTTCCTTGAGTCAAATGACTCAGTCATTGTGTGTCGTAGGTTGAAAACTGTACTTTTGGTTAAGAAGAATTACACCGCTGTTTAATGCTCCTTACCTAACCATCCACTGGGATAGGTAAATGTCATAGACATAATTTCAAAAAGGTATGTCTCACTCTATAAAAATAGACGTACAGATATATCAATTTGAAATTGGTGCATAACAACGGATATTCAAAACCAAATATTTGCCGTCGGGCAAACAACCCAGGTGACTTCCTCAAATATCACCAATTACAACGAATCCCAATATAATGAGGATGATCACCTAATTCCCAATAACTTACTCCCACTCATCATCTGTAAAACCATACAGATGTGAGAATCATACCTGGTAAATACATACCCTGGAGCAAGTGTCTAATTTGGAAATTATTTTTCTTTTAACAGTACACAGTGAAACAGAAACATTGAAATGTTTCGATGGGGTATCCTGGTATTCCTAGTAATGCCTCTTCCATTATCCAGATTCACAACTGTAACCGTATAATTCTTTGCCATTTCACCAAATCCCTTTATATGTCTTTAGTCATTACCTTCTGTACACCCCTTTAGGCCAAATGGTTTTCTTCCTTCCCTACCGTTCGGCACCAGCCTATGGTTTGGAAGAAGACTATCCAATAAGCATAATGGGTGTACTGTCCTAATCCTAGGAGCACTCGCAATGCGAGAGAAGGTGAAGATAAAAGACAACCGAATGAACTTTATTCCTATTTCTCCTGAACCATGATCCATCCCCGAACTGGAACAAGTTCCTTTCGAGTTCGTATATAACCATACGATGGATTATCCAATAAACTTGGGATCTTCGTAGTGATACGGAGTGTCCTGGAGAATACAAAGGTGATTTAGGATTGGCGAAGAAATATTTGGTTTGGTCGTGAATAGCAGTCGCAATTTACTTTGCCCTCTTACTAATCCCTTTCTTTGTCTGAACTTAATACCTTCTGTACACCGTTTAGGCTAATTGGTTTTCTTCATTCCCTACCGGTCGGCACCTGCCTATGGTTTGGAAGAAGACTATCCAATTTGCGTAATAGGTGTACTATCTCCTAAGCCAAGGAGTACTCGCAATCTGAGAGAGAAGGTAAAAGGAAAAGACAACTGAATAGTCCTATTCGTTTTCTCCAGAGCCAGAAACCATCCTCGAATTCCTTCGAGTTCGTATATAACCATACGATGGTTTTGTCCAATGGAAGTGGACGTTCGTAGTAATACGGGGTGTCCCGAAGAAAAGGGTAAAAGTAGGAGTGGCAATGAGGTTTGCAACTCTGACAATCCAAAAGCCAGTGTTAAGAAGGTTCGGTCAACTTGGTCACTGAGTCATAGTCTAGGGTCGGATCAATGGTCGCTGCCAAAGAGAGAGAGAAAAGAAACACTCAGCGTGCACTCTAACCTAGATCAGAATGGTTATCACTTTATCTAATCTGGAAACCTCCCACTGTAACGTCAAATTCTTCCCCAAACCTGAAAGAAGAATTAGCCGGGATCACCCGAGGAGTAAACCAACTCAACAGTGGGAATCGGGATCCAACTATCATCGCATGATAACGTGACGGAATCCGCTCACGCTATCACACTCCAGAAGGTATGCGCATATCTGGCAAGTTTCAGTTCTTTTGAAACTCCCGATGTGGATTTTTGCCCCATGCTCTTATGACCTTGACTTTGGCCAACATATCATAAGTCACATGTCAAGTTCTACCCGTCATTTTCCAGGTTAATTTGAACCCACCCGTACATACCCTTGACTTTGGCCAAAATGGCAGTACGACTGTCCCAAACGAACGCATCTATCTATGCTGCATATGAATACCCAACAACTACCAAACACTATGCCTTGACTTTGGCCAACATACATAGTTTGAATACTATTGACTATCCATATGAAACGACGGAGGGCTACGAATGGTTTCTGGCGAAAACCTTTAACGTAATGAACTTGATATCGTTGAAGGAACGGATAGCTTTTTTAAAAAATATAGTGACGAAAACCTTTGCTAAAGAGGTCACTCCCGGTGAAGGGATCTCGGCTCTTTCCCCGTAGAATGAGGTGCAGGATATTCCAACTGAATACCACGATGCAAAGCAAAAGTAATCGGCTATAGTGAAGTTATTGCCCTGATGCAAACTTTTGTCCAAGGGATCACTCCCGGTGAAGGGATCTCGGCCCTTGCCTCGTCGACTGAGGAGCAGGATATTCCAACTGAATACCACTGTGCTAAACAAAAGAGAATGCCCTTGCAATAACAGCTTTTTGAAAAAAGTGTTCCAACAACATCAGAATAGGTTTGTTTATCCTGCATTGATCTGAATCAACGCAGTCCCATCAATTGATCACACCACAAAGAACGAAAATATACTGATGTACGTATATGCCATCCGCATTCGCCACTGGGTCCCGTCATCACCCGTTAGGTTAGCTAACTAACGACAGAGCGGGGACTGGACTAGCGCGGATGCAAAACATATACAACATCTACTAGTATATATATAATATATAATTTTCGTTCAAGGCGTGATAAAAAGCAACATCACAGAAACGTACAGCATCACAGATCAATACAGATATCTGGGATCCCCGGGTTTCATAGAGCCGCTACTGAAACCCGGCGTTCCTCTGGTCGTGTGGATAGCCTGTGCAATGAAAATCCTAGACCCCTACGGGCGCGGCAAGTTACCCGCCAAAACCTGAAGTGAGGCAGCCCCCTTCAGCAACGTGAATGGACCACCCAGCACTTCACGGAATCCGGTAACTTGGGCACCCCTCCTGGGTCAACCTGTACCCCCTACGAGTGCGGCGAATAGCCCACCAATTCTAGAGTAAAGCCCCCTTCCATCTCAATGCCATGAGATGCGGGCTCGTTGCCCTCTAGAACCCGGCTATCCGTGCACCCCTCCGCGGGGTAAACCTAGTACAGAAAGTAAAATATACATACAACGGGTACATCGACCGCAACCTGGTCGTGCCCCAAAATAATAATACAAACAGGCAGTGACGGCAGTCCACATGTCGGACGCTCGCCCCGCAATATCAAATGTACATATAAAACAAAACTGTACTACCATTGCATCCAGGCTATCCCCTACGACCGATCCGCAACATCACAGCAAAACACAGAACATCAACATGAATGTCACGTTCGCAAATCCGTCTAACCGGGCTATAGCAGTTAGACAGGATTTACCGATCGAGTGACATTCACGGTCACAGATATAATGTAAATACTGTGAACTAGCATGTTTAAAATATCCGATCGAACAAATATTACCAAGTGGGCCCCAAAGCATTACTGTAGCACTTACAGAAAATCTAGGCCCAAAAGGAATATCCCAAAATCCCTATTTTCGACTCAGAAGCAATCTGCAAAATTTTGATCAAGTGATCAATCAAAAGCGCGGCGGAACCGCGGCCCAAGCATGGGTTTGGCCGCGGTTCCGCGGCGGTATGAAGAGATCGCGCGACCAAATTTTCACAGATTGCTTCTATATCCATGCACGGTATTCTGAGACAACCTGAAAAATTTTGGAGCTAAAAAAAAATTTGACAGAGAACAGTGCACTGAAAATACGGTTTTTGCGATTTTTGTTCGATCGGGTTTTAAACACACTAGAGCAAGCTATGCATGGTTAATGGCGAGGCTCTGATACCAATGTAAGTCCGCGGCGGCGCCCCGGCCGTCGAACCGACGTCGGAAACGCGGAAACAAAAATTTTGCAAACTAGCAAACCGGCACCACCGCGCACTTTTCACCCGGATCGGGCCATTAAACTAGCAACTAGCAAACAAGAAAAGAGTAGAGAAGTATACCAAGCGATCCGTGTCCTTCAGTCTTCGTCTCCACTCCGATCTCCAGCGGAAACTCCGTTCATCTCCTCCTCGTCGGAGAGGGCACCACGTGGCCAAATACTTTTACGGGCTCCCACCTCTTGACCGAGGCAACTCGGGCGCGAAGTTGGCTAGCCGACGCGTCCAAGGGATGCTGTAGAATAGTGTAGAAGCTTGTCTCTTTTGGGGTTATGAGGTTGCCATGATATGGTGGAGGTGAAGAAAGCAACTAAAGAAAATGTGCTTAGGAATTTGGTAGCATGAAAAATGAGATGAGCATTTTTATCCACCAAAATAAAATCCCCTCACTTCTCCCTCTTGAAGTGGCCGGCCCCTTTAGGAAAATGGTGGAGTGTGTGAAGAAAGCAACAAATAATGCAAGGAAGGATTAATAGAAGAGAAAATGGTCACACCAAAATCAAGTATCAATCCTTTCACAAAACCACCTCAATCTCTATCTCATTTGATGCAAGACAAATGATGCAAAAGGAATATAATGATGATAGTCATATCATGAAGCCACAAAGTGCAAGAAAACCCCTCCATAAATGTTATTTGCAAATGTGCAAATAACCCCCTCCATCGAAAGTCCGGTCGTGAAGGAATAAAAGAAAACCGGCCGGAATGGAATGCAAACTGGCAACATCAGAAAACTGATCCCGTAATAAATTACAGGAAAACCCCGCTACTGCAAATACATGCCCGCATTTGTATTCCCACTGAACACAAATGCAAAGAGACAAAATCTACACTATCTAATACTAGGATCCGGCTTAAACCAAAGCCGGCTAGTAAAAAACCGTCCGATCACGATCCGTGCAATACCGCACGTATCTGATCGAACCCTGCCATATCTCCATACGGCCTCTTCAGCGTTTCGCCCGAAACCTGAGTAACTGAGTGTGGTGGACTCTAAAGACTCGTCAATACTATGGCTGTGGATTTAACCACTAGCACGTCAGAGGTATAAGCCAATACGTGACGGGCCACCAGCTATTGACCAAAAGGGACGTCGATGAGCGAACTCATCCTGACACCCTACTGAGCCTGTCAGTTACAATATCCGTACAGTCCGGTCCGTTCGTCTATGAGCATCGCATGGCGGGCCTAGGGGGTTGGTAAAAGTCAGACCCCCAATAGCGGTACAAGTCGTGTCGGAGTGTAGCCCAGAACACTCTGAGATACTACTGGAATACCTACCAGAAAATCTCCTGCCTTGGCCAAGGACTTTCCATGTTCTGGCTCTCCTAGACACAGCGCGACCTCACCCCCAATACCGGGAGAGACGAACCCTTGCAGATCCGCTCACTGCCTCCATATGGCTCGGGACTGTACCCAACTAAAACCTGTTTGCATGACTCCTTTGAGCCGTGGTAGGGTAGTAATCAAAGCACAGTGGGAACTCACACGAGACAAATGACGATCTCAGGTCGATGAACTAACCTGTACACATGTCACCTGGGAACTGCTATCTGACGTCAGGTATAATACCTACTAGCAGGTTCCCGACGAGTCCTGTCCGATGTATCCATAACCCAATGAGCACCTGTATACATCTTAGGTGAACCAACAGACACCAGTGGCTTGTGAGACCGGCCACCGCGCCTCGTCGGGGTCTCGACTGTATACACTAGTCTACTCTGGAGTATCAATGCCCTGTCTCGAAACTCCCACGACTAGGGACCTTTTAAGGATGTGCTTATAGACCACAGCTCTCACGTATATGATCGCCCTCATACTGCTGGTAGTCAAGCAAGAATCCTAGGGGCTCTATCAACGTGGAATAGCGACTCGTAAGGTCACCTAAAGCAGTACACGATGATAAAGATAAACCAGATAGCATACTATCATCTCGAGTAAGACTGTCCTACTGGGATAGGTCCTCCCCTCAATCATTGCAATCACGTGCCTGTGATCCAATAATTGACTCTGAGGGCACTATCTCCAACAGTTTGGTGATATTGCCATATAAGGTACTATATGACTAGATAGTCGACGTAGACATGTCATCCGAACCATACCTATTTCCAAACCGAAGAATCGTATGCATCTTTTAAACAGATACCTTGAGGGACGTTAAGGATTTTTTGTAACATTTCAAAAAAATGAAATATTATTTTTGGGAATTTTCATAATTTAATATTAATTTTTAAAGAATATTTCAATAGTCGGTATAATTAAATACCGATAAATGGTGAAAATTCCTGAGAAAATTTTAGAAATCCTAAAATAGGGTATTTTGTGGAAATATGCCATTTTAAGTTTTTATGGTTGAGTATATGTTATTTTTGTGTTAATTGCGATTGAAGATCGCTAACCGGATTTTTGGGCTTTTGTGCAAAAATTATGCACATAACATTTTCCACACTTGTTTCATGTTATGGACTCATAATGGCTTAGGGTTGAACCATGTAGATGACCATGGTGGGTTGAACCATTTGATTAAGTTAATTGGGTTAATTAGTGTTTTGGTTAGGTTAATTAGTTTTAACCTAAGGGATTTGGGCCTTGTCTAAGGGTGATTAGGGTTAGTTGACCTTGTGTAGGGATAGAGTTAGCCATGATGGCTTGCGGGTGCTATCATGCTTTAAGAGAGAGAGAGAGAGAGATGGCTAGGGTGTGCCTTGATCCATTCCCTTCTTCATCACCCTTTGTGCTCTTCACACCCCCTCTCAGTCACATCCTACCCTCACATCTCCCACTCTCACACTCCACCCTAAAACAATCCTTTTCCCCCCTACATCAGCCCCATATCAAATTTTCATCAGCTGCTGCCCAAACACCAACAGTCAACAGCAGCTGCAACCACCAGCCCCTTACCATAGCCCCACACCTATACACCATATCAACACTTCACCCTACAACAGCCCCCAATTGTCCCACTTTAGCCACCAAAACTGCCTCAGCAGCCCATTACATCAGCAGCAGCACATCAGCCCCAAACCTCAGCCATATATCATCATTTCTGCACCAAACCAGCAGCAACAGCTGCTACAACAACCCCACACCCTCATCATACCACAACTCAACCCCCACAACAAAACCACAGCCCCAGCAGCTACTACAACAGCAAAGGAAAAACAAAAGGAATTTGCAAGCAGCAGCAGCCACAGAAGCAGCAGCAGCCACAGAAGCAGCATCAGCCACTGTTGCAACAGCAACTTCAGTCCCGGGGCACTTCAGCAGCAACCACCCCTCCTCCTTCCTTCATCCTCTCTTCTCCTACATTCTAGGACCCCCGTTGAGGTATAATCTCACAACCCAACTCCTATCTTGTTAAGTTAGAGTTGTTTAGCTGAAATTTAGTGTTAATTTGTGATCTAGTGCTAGTTTTAGTGATTTTGAGTGAGATATGGCCAAGTGATGGTTTTGATTGCTAGGGTAACCTTATTAGGTGTATTTGAGACCATTGTGACCAAGATTACCCAGATTTCCAGTTAATACAAGAGTTGTTCGACTTGGTGTAAATTAGCGTTTTTGTCGACTTATTGACCTTTCTGGAAACTGCTACAACCCGAGGTACCCTAAAATAAAATTGACTTGGCAGTAGGTTGTGCAGGCACCCTGGAACCATCACCCCAAACCCTAGCCCCCACCTCATTTTTCAGGCCGCAAATTTAATCCCCGTGGCCGCAATTTGCGGCCAGACCAGAGTGAAATCCCCTCGTTTTGCGTACACAGCCCTATTTCATATAAACTTGACCCCCTGTACGTCTAGTTTTGACTGATTCCAGTTATGGTGAAATCTGGGTTGATTTTCATGAGTTGGCTTATGATTTAGGGCTTATTTTCTTATGGATTTTGGTATTCGATGATTCGTTTCTGTCGGGTGGCATTTGAACGCCAACGACCAGTGAGCATTGGCTGTGTTTGCATGTGAGGCTATAGGTTTTTACTTATAGTCGTAACGTGCACCATTTTGGTTTCCGATGTGGTTTTCATGTGTTTTAGCGTGTGATATCTTTGTAGGTACCCCACGTAGAGACGAGGCGTTGAGATGCAAATGGCGACATCGGCACCGGCACACATAAACAAGGTGAGTAGATTTATATCTACGGGGAGAAGTCGGGTGGATGGCGTATAGCACCCCCGCAATTCGTCGTGATGTATACGGATGCGTATACACACCTATAATTAGTATATGATATTTGGGATTAATGGTGATGTTTAGGATGGACATTAGTGTGTTGGATGATTTGGTGTCGCGAACCCTAGGTAGTGGGTGCACTACACATACATATACACACATACATACTTGCATACATCCTTGTCCATATGTGCTTATGGGATTCTATATAGATATGTGTTCACATACAGACTTGAGGATGAGACATGGGATTGAGATGAGTCGATGATATTTAATCCAAGATTATGATATCGGTGATATAGTAAAATTCGTATTTGGGATACGTCTTGATGCTTTAGCGGGATTTGGGATGATGATGCCATAGGAATAGTGACATATATATGTAAATGATCGACATGTGATTATGATATGAGATATGATATGATATGATATGACATGACAAGATATTTATGATAGGCCGCCTTGGGCGTTGTTTACTCCTTGAGATGATATGTGCTGATGATATCGTTTTTGCTAGAGGCTGTCAATCGGAAGCCGGATTATGATTATATTGATGATTTATGATGATAATATCGATTTAAACTAGACTGTCGATCAGTAGTCAGATCTTGATCATAGTAATGATATTAGCATTGTACTAGACATAGGTCAGTACCCAGATAATGATATTTGATAAAGAGAATACCAGATAAATGATATGACGAATGTGATATTGACCCGTACCCAGATTCGGGGATGCCGTACGACGGATTTACGTACGAGCTATAAATTGATGTTTGATCCGCCCTCTTTACTGTGGATAACCGATTATAGAGATTTGTTATCGGATGTGATATTATCGAGGAGGGATCACTGACTATATATGTATATATAGGTATCGACTCAGATGTTAGGCGGTTTACCTTACCTGCAGTTAGCCCTAGCTCAGCCCTTTTAGCTGGTATAGCTGTACGACTCTTATGGCATTAGATGCAGTTTAGCTATCTTTATGTTTAACATTCAGCTTCCGCATATTATTGTTGTTACTCTTCATCGCATACTTATTATGATTCATATTCCATTATTGATATCATGCTGTTAGGACACCAGCACCATTACCGATGATGCGTATGTTCCACAACACTTACTTGCCAGCTCACACACATCTTCATCGGTAATTGCCATGTCACTACACAGTAGTATTATTGCATCAGGATATAACCCTTGTATGTGCATACTATTATTCCATGTTGTATGATATACTGTTATACTTGCATTTCATTTTTATGTCACATACATCTTGCTTCCTTATTATACGCATTGAGATATGTTGTTTCTATGATATTTTCGGATTTGGGAACCGTGGACATTTCAAAGAGATTATGTAAATGTTTTAAAAACCCGGTTGCCTTTGATATAATATTTCAGTGCGTCCACCATGTGTTTTCTCGGTGCTGAGAGCGACATGTGGAACCCGAATCGAGGAGGTGGATGAGACCGATTGCGGGTACATGGTGGGCCCGGTGCGTTAACCCGGGGCAAGAAGATCGCAGGAGATGGCGTTGAGCCTCGCAAAGGAGCACTACCGACCGGTGATTTTACCCGACACGTCGGATATCCGGAGGATACCGTCATAGTCATGAGATGGATGGTAGGGGCCGATCTGGACTGACGGCGCCCTGGATTTTTGATTGATATATTGAGATTCGAGATATTGCGGTACAGAGATTGTGATTCAGTGATATTGAGATATTGAGATTATGTTTTGTGCCGATGCTAGGCACTGTTTTATGCTGATTTCATTATGATACCTCATTTTAAAGTACAGAAATCTCACAAATTTATGAAAGCAGTTTTCTTCAGTACATGCATTCTGTTTCATGCATTCATACATCATGCATATGATATATTGCCACCTGATGCACTGACACAGGCACATGGGTTTACACTTGGGTTGGATTTTTACCCTAGTCATTGTCATAGATTGCTGGTTATATATATTTGAGGATTATATATTATGATCGTATGACCTAGGATTGCGTCATACATGCGATTTCTGTTCGTAGATATTTTTCTACTCACGAGTTGGCAACTCACCCCCGTTGTGTCCCAGTTTCTTGCAGGTGTTGCCGTACGGGTTTCATTATGGCTTTGCGGGCACAGCTTCTTTCAGGTGACTTGCTAGTAGGTGGGTTATTTGTATCATACCCATCATTATACATTGTATATTATATTCAGTTGTATCTAGAAGTTCCATCAACTAAACATGTACTTATTTGAGATAGAGACTAGTGATGTTTATTCTTTCGACCTTAGAGTCGTGCGTTATATTTCTCTAAGTTTCTTGCTGATTGGAGTTTCCTTTCTGTTGTGATCCTCGCCTTTAGGCGTTGTATATTATGTTGCATACTGGTTGATTTGATATGGTTCTTCCTACACTCTACTACTTTTCTTGGTTTGGATTTCTGGGCTCGGCTTACTTAGAGTACGTACGCCTCGAGACGTTCGTAGTCTAGGTGCCGGTCATATTCCGTACTTTCGGGACGTGAAATTTTTCAAATGATATCTTTTCCTTAAAACACCGTAGCCCCTACTTTAAAAACTACGATTAGCTTCTTTTAGAAACTGTTTGTATGGTTCGGTTGTGTATGTTAGTTAAGATACGTATGCTTATAGTAACGGTAGAATGTATTTGTAAATTGACCTTATGTGAGATATATATGAGATAAAAAGAGAATACGGTTTAATATGTGATATGATGATATATTGGTATATGGTTGTGAGTCGATTGAGATGTTGATACCTTGCCGGTCCCCTGATATGAGATTGTTATGGATGTGACCCGGGACATAGATATATTCATAGATATATATATCGTGGTGAATCATAAGTGATATGTCGTACAAGACGTTAGGTCCGTAGCCCTCGTTATCGTATAGGTTGATAGGATCCCTAATGTTTTAATGTTGTCGTACGATGGATTGTACCGTATGAAATATTGTGAGGCTGGATGCCGATTGATAGATTCACCGACTCGGTCTTGTAGACACGTATACCCTATAGCTTTTTGCTGATGATTTACCTTATGCTGCATTCATGTTATTAGCATTGCATTACTTATACCTATGCTAGTACACCTACACCATTATCGAGGATGCGTATGTTACACGTACACAGATTTTCCGGCTCACACACTTCATCATCGATAATTGCTATGTCACTACACAGTAGAATTGCTGCATCATGATATGACTCCTTGCATGATTTACCTGCTATAGTTACATATACGCCTTCATACGATGTTGCATTTAACTTGGGAGAAATTGAGAACCGCATGATATATTTAAAAAACTAGATTTATTTAAAAAGAGCGGTTTTCCCCTGATATGTGCATATTACTGTTCCATGTTGCATGATATATGGATATGCTTACATTTTTGTTATATGTCGCATACATCATGCTTTACGATTATACGCATTGAGATATGCTGTTTTCATGAGATTTCTGGATTTGATAACCGTGGTTATTTCAAAAGAAAGTATGTATTGTTTTAAAAACTCGGTTTCTCTTGATATGATATTTCAGTGCGTCCACCATGTGTATTCTCGGTTCGGAGATTGGCATGTGTAACCCGATTCGAGGAGCGGTAGGCACCGTCTGCGGGTACATGGTGGACCCGGTGAGGTACCCCGTGGCAAGAAGACTCATATTTTTAGACGGTGAGCCTGGCAGGGGAGCACTACCTACCGGTGATAGTATTTGGACTCGGCGGTTATCTGGAGGATACCGATCGGAGTAGTGAGATGGATATGAGGTCCGACCATGGTGTGCGGAGCCTGAGGGCCGATCTGAGGATGCGGCGCCTGAGATATATGAGGTTTTCATGTCGATGCTGGGCACGGGTTTCATGATGTTTCGAGTGTCGATGCTGGACACTCAGGTTCTATGATTTTGATGTGTCGCGAGGGACACACGTTGATTTATATCCTCATACTTCTATGCATATGCTTTTTTATGATATTTACATGCTTGATGTTGTTGTGTCAGTGGTTGACACGTGGACGGGATCCACATTCATACATACATTGATTTTATGGTTGGGTGATATCCACATGTTGTTAAGCATTGATTACCTTGTTGGCACATACACAGATACGGTCACCCTAGATATCATAGTATTACCTTTATGATACAGTTGACCTAGGAGTCGTTTATTCGATTTCTACTTGTTGATGTTTTTCTACTAACGAGTTGGACACTCACCCCCGTTGTGCCACAGTTCTTCCAGGTTGACCGCATGGATCTGTAGAGGCCTCGCTGGCATACAGTTGCTTTCGGGTGATTTCTTTGGTAGGTGGGACATTTGTATCGTACCCACTCTTGTATTTATATTTCACATTGTATCTAGTCAACTCCATCAATCGAAACTAGTATTTGTATAAGTAATGAGACTTAGCAAGACTTGTAGTTGCGAGACTTGAGCGATGGGTTTATGTTCGCTTTGGGGATTTATGTCTTGCTTTTCCTTATCTTTTGTGGTGATCTTCGCTGTTGGGCGTTGTAACACCTTAGAATGTGTTTTGTGGCTAATTATATTTTAATGTATGGATTTTAATAAAAAGTTTACCAAATTGGTTTTCAAATATTTTATCCTATTCATTGAGTATTTTATTAGGATTTTCTAGGCGCACACACACTTGTGCATGATAACTAGGGTTGTAATTTGGAGGTTAACCATGATTAGAAATCATGGTTAGCTAACCATTTGTCTTAAGTTAGTTTTATGTTTTGTTTAAGTGTGCATGGCTGTTAATATTAAATGAAAAATGAATTTTAAAAAGAAATTGAGAAAGGTTTTAATATTGGTTTGAATTGTTGACTTTGGGAGAGAGAGAGAGAGGGAAAGCATGGGGCAACATGGCTCATGCCATGCTCATTAAACGAGGGAAGAGAAAGAGAGTGGAGGGGTTTTTTTAAATTTCCTCTCATTTCTCTCTTTGTTCTCTCTTTTCACTCACTCTCTCACTCTCTCACACACACACACACACTCAGCAGCAGAGAAGCAGCAGCCTCAGCATCATCAACAACAATAACAGAGACAGCAACAGCAGCCCACATCAGCATCAGCAGCAAGCAGCTGTAGCAGCAACAGCATCAGCCTTAGCAGCAGCAGGAGCCCCAACAGCAGTAGCAACCCCTCATCTTCTTATTCACCTACTCTCTAGGGTTCTACAAGGTATATTTCCTAAACCCAATCCCCTAGTTGCTAAGCTTGTGTGTTGATTAGCTTCGATTGGTGTTAAATAGCTAGTTAGTGCTAAATTATGGTGATTTGTGAGATGTTGTGGCAAATTGATGATCGTGTTGGTAAACCCTACTCATTTAAGTGTTATTAGGGTCACTTGAACTGAGATTTAACCCAGATTACACTAAAATACCATAGGGTTTCCTTTTTGTGCAAATTGGTGATTTTAAAGCGATATTTGTGAGTTCTGAGATCTGCTTTTGACCCGGACCCTACAGGATAAAATTGAGGAAACTGGAGCATGCTCATTAGGTTTAGACAACACCACCAGAACACGAACCCACCATTCCCAATGCAGGCCGCCAATTTATTGCATATGGCCGCAATTTGCGGCCAGGAAGGGGACAGGGGTGTTGGGGTCTTGGCTAGGGTTGTCTGCAATGTTGCCTAGTCTTTTGGCATGTCTAGTTTTGTAAGATTTGACCTGTAGGAAAATCTGGGATCAAATACCGTTTTTCATGTCCGTTGTGTTTGCGCGATACGCGCGATACGTGAGTGGGTTCTGTGATCCAGCATATCGCGGCGTGTCGCGATAGTTTTAGACGCGTACACACACGATTCAGCGTATCGTGCACACGCGCGTTTAGTTCGCGACGCGAGTTTCTCGTTTTGGTTCAATATCGCGTTTTGCGGAATATTTGGCTTATATGTGATTTCCTTATCTTATTTGCAGGCTTGCAGGCAGGGACTACGGATACTGCTACAGAGGGAGCAGATGGTAGGATTCACCTAGCATGGAGTGTAGGTGAGTAGATTTAACATCTACAGGGGAATCGCCCGCTTGGCGTTATGCGTCTGGGCTAAGATTCAAATACCTATCGCACATTCTACGTCATTGTTAGAATTGCGCCCTTACTTTATTTCCTTGATATAGTTATACTGTGATTAGCAGCAGTTGGACACTGCACATATTATTGACGGTTCATGTTGCACGAGCACGGATTGTATGCTACACACACACCGTCAATAATTGCCATGTCACACACTAACCATTATAGATACTATTGCTTATCACTCATGACATCTAGCTTATCGGTATACCTATAGTGCATCATACCTTTAGTGATAGGTACATATACACCTTGCGATACAGCTACAGGTATACCTTGCACATATTTTAGCTACACCGGGGGGATATCCAACATATTTTACTTATACCCAGGGGGGTATACGACATCAGTTCTTATAGGTGGATACCTATACATTGCTACACCTATATGTTACACACATATTCAGTTGCAGTCACATATTTACCTTTACTGATGTTACTTAGCTGTACCTTATTGATTTCGCATACATCTGGTTTCAGCTACATATTCTCTGTTATATGCTCACATTTCAGATATATCGTATATGTTTATTCCTCGATTGCGCATTATTATTTGGATTTTACATGATGTTTTCTGGATTTGGGAACCGCGGAAGTTCATGAAATTATGCATACATTGAAAAACCCGGTTTCCTTGATATGATATTTGCGTATCCACCATGAGTTTTATCGGTGCTGATTATTTATACCACATGCGAGGAGGCGTAGAGGCCGCATGAGGGTACATGGTGGGGCCCGGAGGTACCCCGGGGCGAGAACGGATCGCTGGATTTGTTAGACGGTGAGCCTGTCAGGGGAACCATACCGTCCGGTGATATTACCTTTTACTCGGCGGTTATCTTGGGGATACCGACCGGAGTCTTGTACGTATGCATACGTCGAAAGGCGAGGGTCAGAGCTAGGCACTCGTGCTTTCGGGACAGCGTATGATACGTACCTATCAGGTTTCTGTGTCGATGCTTGGCACATTGTTCTCATGATATTTCTTTTAAACACCTTTGTATATATAACAGGGGATTAGCCGTTGTTATATATACCCTTACACCAATATTAGTGGAATGGGATGCTAATATATGTGTATTGCCCCCATCATATTTATTTCTGCAAATATATATACCTTTAGGATGTTAGAAACTTACTTGAGATTCGACTTGGGATATAGGTGATTCATTGACATGGGATATTGGATATGAAAGAGATTGTTGATTGTACCTTCGGAACATAGGAGATTACTCGATATTGTACATTGAGGAGATGTGAGACTTATATGATGTGAGTGCCCAATGTGGGGGCTGATTTGAGGATTTGGGATTTGAGTGTCTTGATGGATTGTGATCCTGCCACGATGTCAGGTTTCCGTGGAAATGACATATTCTACCCCATACCTCACACTTATCTATTTTATGCACAGTTTCATATATTGGTAGTACCTGTTAGTGTACCCTTATAATAGTTGCATATCTACATTCTCATATCCCTATTGCATGGTTATTGCATACTATTGCCATGTTACTATTGCATCACATATTGATTGTACCTGCTACTGTACTTTCCTTTATTCAGCATTTGCAAGACATGTTATTACTGTAATCGCATATGTTAGATTCATGCTGTACGTGCATTCCTGCGATTACCTGCATATGTTATCTACTATTCACGAGTTGGCAACTCACCCCCGTTGTGCCACAGGTGTTTCAGGTTGTTCCCCGGAGTAGTCGAGGCAGGCTATTCAGCTTTTAAGCTATCATCTTTTGCTACAGATACAGCGTCAGCTCACAGTACTATTTTGCTTAGGTGGGTTTTGGTGGTTATCTGTATTTTGTATTGTACATTCGTTGTATCTTGTACTCTCCATCTACTATTATGTTGTTGACTTAGAGACTTGGTGAGGACGATAATGTATATTATCGTGGATTTGTTGTTTTTTATATACAGCTTTCTTTCTATTGTCTTTATTTCTTCGCTACGGCGTCGTATATTTATGTTGTATTCATTTTGGCCAGTTTTTTACAAAAGGGGGTGTTGCAAAAATTTTAAAGAAAGAAAGTACGACTTTTTAAAGAATTTGGGTTGCGATTTCAAATGTTTCAAAAAACTTATATTATCTTTTCCGTATTTTCTTGGTTTAGATTTCTGGGTTTTGGCTTTCTTTTACTGCGTTACGTCTTTTGGCGTTGCGTAGTATTAGGGCCGTTACGGGCCAATTTTGGGTCGTGACAAAGTTGGTATCAGAGCGCCAGGTTTTACCTTTCGGAGTGTAGGATGACCTTAGTATGATGGAGTAGGTAGCTTAAGCAGAGTAACGTAGTGTGTGTATGTCTGCAGCATACCCACGATGCGGTACCTTGCATTAAGTAACCTAAGTACAATTTGCTTGAAATTCCTTCCTTGATGATTCATATCCTTGAGATTCGATTCCTTATTCTCATCGAATCTTATATCTATTTATAGCCTTGCCGCCGATGACTATGGGGACTCAGAGTGATGCAGCGAGGGCCGAGGTCAGAGTTGGCTTGGGTGAGACGAGTACTGATCAGGATGGCACTCTAGTTGCATTGGTGCAGACGGATCAGCCTACGACATATACTATTGATAGACTTTTGGCAGAGATGCAGGACTTCCGCCAGACGATGAGTTCATTGGTTGAGGTCGTTCGGGAGCTACGACAGGAGGTTGTCACCCCTGTTACTCAGTTGTCACTTGCGATCAGCATGCAGCAGTCCGTCACCTACATAGCACCAGTGGTTGCAGCTCCAGTTGATGAGGCGCATATTCCAGAGGCTCAGAGAGTTCCAGGACAGTGGAGGACTTGTACCAGCGTACCATCCCAGAGGCAGAGGTTTGGTCATCGAGACAGATTTCGTGGCCGTCGCGGGAATAGCAGAGGCTTAGGACGAGGACAGTCGTTCAGCTTTCATCCCCAGGATGGTCAGCAGTCAGCGCGTGGATGTTTTCGATGCGGAAGCCTTCAGCACTTCGTCAGGGATTGTTCCTCAGCACGGCGTCAGGATCGTACTCAGAGAGGCCGTGGACGTGGAAGATTTGCTCAGAGGGCTCAGTCTACCGGGGGAGTTCATCCAGCTGCGAGTAGAGGGCAGACACAGGAGTTTGCTTCTACTCATCGGGACGCGCAGACGTCCAATGTGGAGTTTTTAGGTACCCTTGATTTATATGTTCTTTTCATGTATTTGTTTGTTTTCATGCTTGTGCCGTGGTTGGGTAGATTAGTCATAGTTGTGCTAACTTCTGTCAGCGATTCTTTTGTTGCGCGACACGTATTCAGTTGTGTGCCAATCGGATAGGAGATAGAGATTTGTCCATCGTTTCGATCCTTCTAGAGATGTTGGATTTGACGTTCTCCTGGGCACGGACTGGTTAACTATGTGTTAGGCGTCTGTGGACTACCACGAGGAAACAGTCAGGTTTGTTTTCCCGGAAGGTCAGTTCTTGTTGTGCAGGTGGATAGTGGTGCCGCCTCTCACAGCTTGAATTCAGCCTTTTTCGCTAGTCGGCTTTTAAGGAGATGTCATGGATTCTTGGCATCCATTCGTGATACCGGAGCCACAGTGGGATTGTTGGACCGGGTTCCTTTCGTGAGAGAGTTTTTCCGACGTTGTTCCGGATGAGCCGGCGAAGCTTGGGAGCTAAAGGATCAGCTGCAGAGTTATGGTTTGGGGAGTTTGTGCGTCTGAGTGTTTCACTTTTGGAAGCTCCTATTTCTGTTCGTCGAGGAGGAATTCGGCAGTTTAGGGTTGTGTATCGACGGATCGTCAATTGAACCGGCTTACGGTGCGGATAGGTATCCTTTACCTTGCCGTGACGATTTCTTCGATCAGCTCCAGAGTGCGAGACATTTTTTAAGTTTGCTTGGGATCAGGTCATCATTATTGCGGATTCGGAGTGATGGCATTCCGAAGACTGCCTTGTGCGTGCGACGGCCTTTGTGTGTTTTTGTGAGTCGTTGGATTCACTGATGCCCTAGCAGCATTCGTAGATGTGATAAACCAGATTTCTTCAGGCCGTTCCTCGACCAGTTTTTGTTGTGTTATTTACGACATTCTGGTCTATCTAATGTGTCTTGAGGGACAGTAGTAGCACTTGAGGATTTGTTGTGCAGATACTGGGAGAGTACAAGCAGTTTGCTAGATTCTCGGAGTGTTTCTTCAGGCTTGTTTTGTTTGACTCCTAGGTCTTGTAGCCACGGGAGACGGTTTCGTATGGTTCCGAAGGAGATCGTGACCGTACAGCTTAGGTCCAGACATATGTGCAGGACGGAGATCCGCAGATTTTTAGGCTTAGCAGGTTTTACCGTCGTTTCGTGCAGGATTGCTAGAGTAGTGCTGCACCGTCGACTGAATGGACCGGAAGGGAGGTTTCTTTTCTGTGGACTGAGGCATGTGTACGGAGTTTTCGGCAGTTGAAGATTCTGTTAAACAACTGGATCAGTTCTTTCTTTGCTTTTGGTTCGGGCGACCTTGCTGTTTAACTGTAATGTTTCTTGAGTGGGCTCGAGTGTGTACTGAGGTGACACTATAGAGTTATCGCTTTTGCTTCCCTACATTTGGAGGAAGTACGAGAAGGATATTCCACTCATGATCTGGAGATGGCCGCGGTGGTTTTGCGTTGGAGATTTGGAGACGCTACTTGTTCGAGAGTCATGTCATATTTTCACGGACTACCAGAGCTTAATGTACATCTTCCTGCGGTGGATTTTGTTTGTTGTGATAGTCTGCTGCAGATTTACAGTTCTTTTGTGATCATTGAGTACAACTTAAGTTCGTCTTTACGGAGGGGACAGCTTGCTCATGTCCGCGCCCGACCACTTTCCTTAAATCGTTTTCGCGAGACACTGCCCGCCGATACTCGTTCGTCAGTGATACTTGAGCATACTCGGCTGGGTAACAATTCAGAGACCTTGAATTGTGACAATGGTGTGCTAAATTAGGGGCGCGTTTGTGTACCTGGTATCATCGGGTAGAGACGTGTAATCCTAGAACATGCACATCTGTCAACTCTCTGTATGCATTCAAGTTCCACCAACATTTAGCGTGATTTGTGAGATAGTTACTGTAACGCCTTGAAAAGTCATTTTGGCGTTTTCCTGAAAATCGGTGAAAATTCGGTATTTTTCCGAAAACCGTCCTTTTTGTTATTTTGCAGTTTAGGACTAATTATACCTAATTTGGATAGGTAATTGCTAGTTTTTAGTAGAAAATGAGTTAATTATGAAATTCTGGTCGTTTAAAAAAATTTCCCTATTTTTCAATTTTTTTAATATTATTTTAAGCCGGTAAGAAAATACATTAAATTAGCGATAAATACAAATTTTTCCGGGCTAATTTTAATCCTTAAAATTATGTTAATTAAAATCTAGTTGTAACATAAATTTTTAGTATTTTATTTTGATTTTTAACTAATTTTTCTTATAGGAAACGAAATTTATTGAATTTAAGCTTAAACTTGCAATTTTTGACTTGTAGGGGGTCTTTTTGCATAGAATTTTTTTGTAAAGTCTCTCACACTCACTCTCACTCCCCATGGTCGGCCTCACATAGTTGTAGGACCCCAAGAATTTTCTTCCCCTCTTTTTGACTTTAAATTATGTGAGAATGGGCTAAATAAAGGGTTATTTATATATTTATTTGAGGTAAGGGTATTATGGTAATATAAGAGAGTTGACTTGGACTTTTTTTCCCCACTTCCCCACACTTCTCCCCACTCCCTCACTGCTGAATTCCAGCAGAAAAAAACAGCCCCAAAAATCTCCACTCTTCTTCCATCAAAGTTCATACAAAATTTGCTCCAAAAATCCACAATTTATTCAAAATTCAAACCAAATCCTTCATCCATTCTTCTTAATCTTTCTTGCATGGGTCTTGGATGCTAGGAGACCATGTTTGGAGTCAAAATTTCTTGCTAGATCTCTAGATCTAGAGGTATAATCCTTACCCATTTAAATTCTTTTGGTTAGATTTCTTTAATTGGGTTGTTTTAGTGTAAATATTAGTGTTAATTTCTAGTCTAGGTTTTAAAAGTTCATGGCTTGAAATTTTAATTAGGGTTTAGAAAATCATTATTGGGTTAATTAATTTATTTTGCTATCTAGTGTTTTACTAACCTAATCAATAGGGTTACTTTGCTTATGTGGCTTCAAATTATGTTAATCTAAGTTAATTTAGTGTGAAATTTTGATTGCAATTGCTATTTATAAAAATCAAGAAAGGGTTTGGTTGTGGAATATAGATTTTGAAGCATGATTAATGTGTTGAAATTTTGTGTAGTAGCTATCTAATGGTGTGACTTGGGTGATTATGCTAGATTGTAGTCCTTTTATCGCAAAACGGCGATGTTGCGCCGATTTTTGGAATGTTTGTGCTTACTAGTTTTGTTATAAAAATTATGTGATGAATTATTATGATAACTTGATTATATTTTTAGCATATCCTATGACATTTAGGATGTGTGGGTGCGGATTTTTGTGTGATCGGGTTTTAGTTTTGCCGGGCGACCAAATCGGCGATTTTTGCAGTTTTTGCGATTTTCGCGTGTGTTTCGCGCACCTTGTGCACTTTGTACCTAGCTTGTGAACGTTAGTATTTTCGTTTGGGTTTTGCGTCGTTCTTGACATGTAACCTTATGTTTGGTATTGATGTAAATTCCAGGTCCGGTCGCGGAGACGTCAGACGCGGCTCGAAAGGGGAAGCGGTGATTGGACGCAGCTAGCTAGGGATTTCTGTGAGTAGATGTAACATCTACGGGGGATTATCGTTGGATGGCGCAAGCCGCCCGATAGTTTTAGTAATTTAAAAAGATTCTTAGTGATGTTAGTAATTAGGGGTGTAATACTTATATGATTATTTGCTGCATCCATGCCTTATATTGACATACATATGCGAACCCATGTCATAGGACACCTGCACCATTGCCAGGGTTTTTATATGCAGCACGAACACTATTCATGCTTACACACACGCCCTGGTAATTGCCATGCCACCACACTAGATAACCTATAATTTGAAACCTTTACTAATTGATGCTTAAACCTGTGCTATTGCCTTTAATTCCTTAAAATGAAATCGTAGGATTGCTATTCATGTGCATGTACCTCATCATATTAATTGTTCATGCCTAGTCTATTAATCATGCATTGTAGCTTAATTATTGATACCATATGCATTCATCACCATTGACATATGCATTTATGAGGATTTCTTGAGATTTTATGATATTTCTGGATTTCGGGGGAAAGCCGCAAAATTTCTAAACTTATTATATTTTAAAAATATGTAAATTGCGGTTTTCTAGTGATGTAAGTGTCTTCCACCATGAGTTTGCTGTGGTTTTGGAAATCCGTGTCGAGGAGTGGAGGAACCGGCATGGGTACATGGTGGGCCCGGTAAGGTACCCCGGGGCAAGAGGAATGTGGTGTTGACGTTGAGCCTGGCAGGGGACGGATTACCTACCGGTGACTGTTTGGGACGGCGGATATCCAGAGGATACCGACCGTGGCCGCTAGATGATGAGATATTGATATTTGAGATGGGTCAGCCGGACGGCTGAGGCCAGAGATACATTTATGAGATTTGAGACAGCTTTTGGGTGTCGTTGCTGGACACCGGTTCTCGTCGATTCTTTGAGTATTATGCTGGCATTCTAAAAGAATTTCAAAAACAAAAAGAGATAAATGTTTCTTATATATACCTATTGAGACCTCAGATATTCATGTTGCATACATATCCGTACACTGATGTTGTATACACACCTGCTAGTGCACCCATTCATACCTGTATTTTAGATGCTAGGATGCTTGTGTGCATGCATACGATAGCCTTTGTAGGTGTTATTTATTACTCACGAGTTGGCAACTCACCCCCGTTGTGCCACAGTCTTTTGCAGGTCCGCTCCGTCAGTTCAGTAGCGGCGGGCGCACTTGTTCTTTTGCCTCCTTTGCCTGGACTCGAGGTTTTGCTCTTAGGTGGGTTATGTTACTATTTTTGTACCACCTTGTATATTCTTTGTATCTAGTGCACTCCATCTACTGTATCTACCAGTATTGTTGTATATTGACTTAGAGATGAGACTGTGAGGTTTGTGGACTTTTATGCTGTATTTTGAGGTCGAGCTCACTTGAGTCGACATGCTGTTTTTCTTATGCTTCATTATGATTATTTTGCATGCTGTCGTTTTATATTGCGTGGGATTTGTGACCGCCTTGTGGCGAAGAGCTAGCTCCCGCTTGGGGATGCCCTATTTTGTTGGATTCATATATATTTTGTTGTACCCATTTTGGGGGCCAGTATTTACAAAGGAGACTCTGCCGAAATTTTCGGAAAAATTGGTATTGTTTTTAAAAAGGGTTTTACATGACTTATTTGATAAACACGCTTTCAATTGATTGGGTTTTCTTCACTCTTTTGCTTAATTGGTTTTGTTTTCTGGGCTTTGGCTTACTTATTTTACGGACGTCTTTAGACGTTTCGTAAACTTAAGTGCCAGTCACGTTCCGTACCCTGCGGGTCGTGACAAAGTTGGTATCAGAGCGATAGGTTTTACCTTTTTGAGTGTAGGATGACCCTTGGTAGATGGAGTAAGTGACTTAAGCAGGGTAACGTAGCGTGCGTATGTCCGCGGCATACTTGCGATACGGTACTCCGCCTAAGTGACTTTAGGATATACTTGCTTGAAATTCCTTCTTCAATTCCGTGTATCCTATGATTCTACTGCACCATTCTTGTTGTCCTGTTCCTGTACCAGTCACTATGCCACAGAGGGCTATTAGAGCACAGAGGGCTGCCGCCCGAGATGAGATTCGAGCTGGCTCGTCCGAGACTAGGACTGAGCAGGGTGGTATGCCTACGCCACAGGGACAGACCGATCCACCTTCCCCAGGCCGTATGGATAGGCTCGAGACTGGTATGGAGGAGTTGCGACAGATGATGGGAGGCATGCAGGAGCTACGTCAGATGGTAGGATCCCTAGTTGCAGCCAGTCGTACACCGAGGCCGGATGACGTACCTACTACATCACAGACGACCATGATACCTGCTCCTACTACTACCACCGTGACCATCCCGGTTTCACTACAGGATTTCATGAGGCTGAGACCTCCAGTATTCACCGGCACCAAGGCAACGGAGGACCCACAGACGTTCCTTGACAGTTTAGCCAGGATCTGCCGTTCGCTGAGATGTTCGGATGATCGATGGGTAGAGCTTGCGAGTTTCCGACTAGAGGGTCTCGCACAGACATGGTGGGAGTCAGTCTTGAGAGGTCGAGCTGCAGGTCTACCGCCTATGACTCGGGCCGAGTTTACAGCGGTCTTTCTAGCTCGTTTCCTTCCAGAGAGCGTTCGTGACGCCAGAGCTCGCAGCTTCGAGGCCTTAGTCAAGACACCTGGGATGACGGTGTCTGAGTATGACATCCAGTTTACGCAGTTATCCCGATATGCTCCGTATTTGGTGGATACCGAAGAGAAGATGGTGAAGAGGTTCGTACAGGGACTTGATGCCCAGCTATATCTTGCCATTGGCGCCCAGCACTACGACACTTATTCAGCTACTATGGATACGGCATTACGGATGGAGGCACGCATATCACAGGCTTCGGCCGTTTCTGGGCCGAAGAGGATACGCACCGATGTACCGTCTCAGAGGCAGCACGCCAGATTCTTCCCGAGAGATAGGCCTGGCAGAGGATTTGGACGGGGACAGTTATATGGTTCTTATCCCCAGGGACAGCAGCCGTCGCCAGGGTGTTTTGGGTGTGGGAGTCCGCACCATCTTGTCAGAGGCTGTCCGGCGAGACGACAGGGAGCGGTGACAGTTCCACATGTGACCCTACCACCATCACCACCCCCTCCTCAGAGAGCCCTACTTCTTACCACCGGCGATGCTCCACGCCAGTTAGGTGCACACAGAGGCCGTGGACGCGGCGGTCCTGTTCAGAGAGGACGAAGAGGCAGAGGCCGAGGTCAAGGTCAGCCCGCTATCGGTGGAGGACAGGCCCGAGTATTTGCTTTGACACCGCAGGATGCCCAGGCATCCAATGCCGTTGTGACAGGTACCTTGCCAGTTTGTTCTTTCGACGCGTGGGTATTATTCGACCCAGGTTCCACACATTCGTACGTATCTACACACTTTGCACCGATGTTGGACCGTGAGTCGTCGTCGTTAGATCAGCCGCTTGTTGTTGTTACTCCGGTAGGCGAGTCGTTTGTCGCTCGGTTTGTATTTCGTTTGTGTTCCGTTCGTATCGGGGAGAGGGATTCATCAGTTGATTTGATTCTCCTCGATATGTTGGACTTTGATGTGCTTCTGGGCATGGATTGGCTAGCCACTTGTTATGCTTCGGTGGACTACCGTGAGAAGGCAGTCAGATTTAGCTTTCCGGGAGAGCCAGTCCTTGTTATTCGGGGAGACCGCAGTGTCGCCCTTCCCAGCTTAATTTCGTCTCTTCGCGCTGGTCAGCTCTTGCGGAAGGGATGTCAGGGATTCTTAGCGTGTATTTGTGATACTCGAGCTGCAGAGGATCCGTTAGACCGAGTCCCGGTAGTTTGTGAGTTCCCTGATGTTTTCCCTGATGAGCTACCTGGGCTACCGCCTGAGCGCGATGTTGAGTTCTGCATTGATTTGATTCCTGGTTCGGGGCCTATTTCTCTACCGCCTTATCGGATGGCCCCGACAGAGCTTCGAGAGCTGAAGGATCAGTTGCAGAATTTGTTAGATAAGGGGCTTATTCGACCGAGTGTTTCTCCGTGGGGTGCTCCGGTCCTGTTTGTCAAGAAGAAGGATGGAAGTTTGCGCTTATGTATCGACTATCGCCAGCTGAACAAAGTTACCGTTCGGAACAGATATCCGTTGCCGCGCATTGATGATTTGTTCGACCAGCTTCAGGGTGCGGGGTATTTTTCGAGGATCGACTTGCGATCAGAATACCATCAGCTGCGAGTTCGACAGGAGGATATACCGAGGACAGCTTTCCGCACGCGCTACGGCCACTACGAGTTTTTGGTGATGTCGTTCGGACTCACCAACGCCCCAGCAGCATTCATGGATTTGATGAACCGTACATTCAGGCCGTATCTTGACTTGTTCATCATCGTGTTTGTCGACGATATCTTGGTGTACACCCGGAGCAGAGAGGAGCACGAGCAGCACTTGCGGATTACGTTACAGACTCTGAGGGAGCACCAGCTGTTCGTGAAGTTCTCCAAGTGTGCTTTCTGGCTGGACAGCGTCGGATTTTTGGGTCACGTGGTTACGAGAGACGGCATTTGTGTGGACCCGAAGAAGATTGAGGCTGTTCAGCAGTGGCCCCGACCTACATCGGTTACTGAGATCCGTAGTTTTCTAGACCTGGCGGGCTACTACAGGCGTTTTGTTCAGGATTTCTCCCGTATAGCTGCACCCTTGACCGGTTTGACCCGGAAGGGAGTTCCTTTCGTCTGGACGGAGGAGTGCGAGCGCAGTTTTCAGCAGCTGCGGACATGTTTGACTACGGCGCCGGTATTATCTTTGCCTTCGGGATCAGACGGATTTGTGGTCTACTGTGATGCTTCGCGAGTGGGACTAGGATGCGTATTGATGCAGCATGGCCGGGTGATCGCTTATGCTTCTCGGCAGTTGAAGAAGCATGAACAGAACTACCCCACTCATGATTTGGAGATGGCTGCAGTGGTCTTTGCATTGAAGATTTGGCGACATTACCTATACGGCGAGTCGTGTCAGATATTCACCGATCACAAGAGCTTAAAGTACATATTTCAGCAGCGAGACCTGAACCTCAGACAGCGTCGTTGGATGGAGTTGGTGAAAGACTACGACTGCGAGATCTTATATCACCCAGGCAAGGCGAATGTGGTGGCAGATGCGTTGAGTAGGAGGCCCGGGGGTAGTCTATCCTTTTTGCGCGCAGTGCAGAGGCAGTCGTCAGCAGATTGGCAGATGTTATGCGACAACCGAGTTGAGTTCGAGTTCACTCAGACAGGGGGACAGCTTGCGCATGTTCGTGCACGCCCACAGTTGCTTGACCGTATATGTGAGGCACAGCGCAGTGACGACCGTTGCTCAGAGATCATGGCACAGATGGGACAGGGCAGATTTTCCGAGTTCGTGGTTGACGATCAGGGGATTTTACGATATGGATCTAGACTGTGCGTACCAGATGCTGATGGATTGCGGCGCGACATTCTATAGGAGGCACACCGATCAGTGTATAGTGTCCACCCCGGTTCCACCAAGATGTACCATGATGTGAGAGAGACCTACTGGTGGGACGGGATGAAGAGGGACATTGCGGAGTTTGTTTCGAGATGCCTGACTTGTCAGCAAGTCAAGGCCGAGCACCAGAGGCCCGCAGGAGAGCTACAGCCGTTACCCATTCCAGAGTGGAAATGGGAACAGATTTCGATGGACTTCGTTGTGGGTCTACCCAGGACCAGTCGAGGGTACGACTCCATCTGGGTGATCGTGGATAGATTGACGAAAGCGGCTCACTTTCTACCGGTGAAGACGACTTTCAGCTTCGCTCAGTATGCTCAGCTCTATATTGACGAGATCGTGCGACTACATGGTGTACCGACTTGTATCGTGTTAGATCGAGGCACTCAGTTCACCAGCCGACTTTGGCAGAGACTTCAGGAGGCTTTGGGCACTCGTTTGAGCTTCAGCACAGCGTTTCATCCGCAGACAGACGGACAGTCAGAGCGGACCATTCAGACTCTCGAGGACATGCTCAGAGCGTGCGTTTTAGACTTTGGTGGTAGCTGGGATCGTCATTTACCTCTAGTGGAGTTCTCCTACAACAACAGCTTCCAGGATACTATTCAGATGGCACCTTTCGAGGCATTGTATGGGAGGAGATGCAGATCGCCCGTTTGTTGGACAGAGCTCAGCGAGAGCAGTATTTTGGGGCCGCAGCTTGTTGAGGAGACGACAGCGAAGATACAGTTGATCCGAGACCGGATGAGAGCGGCTCAGAGCAGGCAGAAATCCTATGCAGACAGGCGCCGTCGCAGATTAGAGTTCGCAGTTGGCGACCATGTTTTTCTGAGGGTCTCTCCGATGAAGGGCGTGATGCGTTTTGGGCGAAAGGGGAAGCTTAGCCCTAGATTCGTAGGTCCCTTCGAGATCCTCGAGCGTGTCGGCGCTGTTGCATATCGTTTGGCTCTTCCTCCCAGCTTTCCCGATGTTCACCCCGTCTTCCATGTTTCGATGCTCCGCAAGTACCTTCACGACCCTTCGCATGCGATTCAGCACCCGACAGTCCAGCTAGAGCGCGACCTTTCGTTTGCAGAGCAGCCGGTGGCCATCCTGGATCGGCAGGTGAAGAAGTTGAGATCGAAGATTATACCAACCGTCAAGGTCCTTTGGCGTAGCCCGAGCAGCGAGGAGGTTACCTGGGAGACCGAGGGTGAGATGAGGAAGAAATATCCCCATCTCTTTGAAGGTACGCGTAGTTATTTTTAAATTCGGGGACCGAATTTCTTTAAGGGGGGGAAGATTGTAACGCCTTGAAAAGTCGTTTTGGCGTTTTCCTGAAAATCGGTGAAAATTCGGTATTTTTCCGAAAACCGTCATTTTTGTTATTTTGCAGTTTAGGACTAATTATACCTAATTTGGATAGGTAATTGCTAGTTTTAGTAGAAAATGAGTTAATTATGAAATTCTAGTCATTTAAAAAATTTTCCCTATTTTTCAATTTTTTTAATATTATTTTAAGCCGGTAAGAAAATACATTAAATTAGCGATAAATACAAATTTTTCCGGGCGAATTTTAATCCTTAAAATTATGTTAATTAAAATCTAGTTGTAACATAAATTTTTAGTATTTTATTTTGATTTTTAACTAATTTTTATTATAGGAAACGAAATTTATTGAATTTAAGCTTAAACTTGCAATTTTTGACTTGTAGGGGGTCTTTTTGCATAGAATTTTTTTGTAAAATCTCTCACACTCACTCTCACTCCCCATGGTCGGCCTCACATAGTTGTAGGACCCCAAGAATTTTCTTCCCCTCTTTTTGACTTTAAATTATGTGAGAATGGGCTAAATAAAGGGTTATTTATATATTTATTTGAGGTAAGGGTATTATGGTAATATAAGAGAGTTGACTTGGACTTTTTTTCCCCACTTCCCCACACTTCTCCCCACTCCCTCACTGCTGAATTCCAGCAGAAAAAAACAGCCCCAAAAATCTCCACTCTTCTTCCATCAAAGTTCATCCAAAATTTGCTCCAAAAATCCATAATTTATTCAAAATTCAAACCAAATCCTTCATCCATTCTTCTTAATCTTTCTTGCATGGGTCTTGGATGCTAGGAGACCATGTTTGGAGTCAAAATTTCTTGCTAGATCTCTAGATCTAGAGGTATAATCCTTACCCATTTAAATTCTTTTGGTTAGATTTCTTTAATTGGGTTGTTTTAGTGTAAATATTAGTGTTAATTTCTAGTCTAGGTTTTAAAAGTTCATGGCTTGAAATTTTAATTAGCGTTTAGAAAATCATTATTGGGTTAATTAATTTATTTTGCTATCTAGTGTTTTACTAACCTAATCAATAGGGTTACTTTGCTTATGTGGCTTCAAATTATGCTAATCTAAGTTAATTTAGTGTGAAATTTTGATTGCAATTGCTATTTATAAAAATCAAGAAAGGGTTTGGTTGTGGAATATAGGTTTTGAAGCATGATTAATGTGTTGAAATTTTGTGTAGTAGCTATCTAATGGTGTGACTTGGGTGATTATGCTAGATTGTAGTCCTTTTATCGCAAAACGGCGATGTTGCGCCGATTTTTGGAATGTTTGTGCTTACTAGTTTTGTTATAAAAATTATGTGATGAATTATTATGATAACTTGATTATATTTTTAGCATATCCTATGACATTTAGGATGTGTGGGTGCGGATTTTTGAGTGATCGGGTTTTAGTTTTGCCGGGCGACCAAATCGGCGATTTTTGCAGTTTTTGCGATTTTCGCGTGTGTTTCGCGCACCTTGTGCACTTTGTACCTAGCTTGTGAACGTTAGTATTTTCGTTTGGGTTTTGCGTCGTTCTTGACATGTAACCTTATGTTTGGTATTGATGTAAATTCCAGGTCCGGTCGCGGAGACGTCAGACGCGGCTCGAAAGGGGAAGCGGTGATTGGACGCAGCTAGCTAGGGATTTCTGTGAGTAGATGTAACATCTACGGGGGACTATCGTTGGATGGCGCAAGCCGCCCGATAGTTTTAGTAATTTAAAAAGATTCTTAGTGATGTTAGTAATTAGGGGTGTAATACTTATATGATTATTTGCTGCATCCATGCCTTATATTGACATACATATGCGAACCCATGTTATAGGACACCTGCACCATTGCCAGGGTTTTTATATGCAGCACGAGCACTATTCATGCTTACACACACGCCCTGGTAATTGCCATGCCACCACACTAGATAACCTATAATTTGAAACATTTACTAATTGATGCTTAAACCTGTGCTATTGCCTTTAATTCCTTAAAATGAAATCGTAGGATTGCTATTCATGTGCATGTACCTCATCATATTAATTGTTCATGCCTAGTCTATTAATCATGCATTGTAGCTTAATTATTGATACCATATGCATTCATCACCATTGACATATGCACTTATGAGGATTTCTTGAGATTTTATGATATTTCTGGATTTCGGGGGAAAGCCGCAAAATTTCTAAACTTATTATATTTTAAAAATATGTAAATTGCGGTTTTCTAGTGATGTAAGTGTCTTCCACCATGAGTTTGCTGTGGTTTTGGAAATCCGTGTCGAGGAGTGGAGGAACCGGCATGGGTACATGGTGGGCCCGGTAAGGTACCCCGGGGCAAGAGGAATGTGGTGTTGACGTTGAGCCTGGCAGGGGACGGATTACCTACCGGTGACTGTTTGGGACGGCGGATATCCAGAGGATACCGACCGTGGCCGCTAGATGATGAGATATTGATATTTGAGATGGGTCAGCCGGACGGCTGAGGCCAGAGATACATTTATGAGATTTGAGACAGCTTTTGGGTGTCGTTGCTGGACACCGGTTCTCGTCGATTCTTTGAGTATTATGCTGGCATTCTAAAAGAATTTCAAAAACAAAAAGAGATAAATGTTTCTTATATATACCTATTGAGACCTCAGATATTCATGTTGCATACATATCCGTACACTGATGTTGTATACACACCTGCTAGTGCACCCATTCATACCTGTATTTTAGATGCTAGGATGCTTGTGTGCATGCATACGATAGCCTTTGTAGGTGTTATTTATTACTCACGAGTTGGCAACTCACCCCCGTTGTGCCACAGTCTTTTGCAGGTCCGCTCCGTCAGTTCAGTAGCGGCGGGCGCACTTGTTCTTTTGCCTCCTTTGCCTGGACTCGAGGTTTTGCTCTTAGGTGGGTTATGTTACTATTTTTGTACCACCTTGTATATTCTTTGTATCTAGTGCACTCCATCTACTGTATCTACCAGTATTGTTGTATATTGACTTAGAGATGAGACTGTGAGGTTTGTGGACTTTTATGCTGTATTTTGAGGTCGAGCTCACTTGAGTCGACATGCTGTTTTTCTTATGCTTCATTATGATTATTTTGCATGCTGTCGTTTTATATTGCGTGGGTTTTGTGACCGCCTTGTGGCGAAGAGCTAGCTCCCGCTTGGGGATGCCCTATTATGTTGGATTCATATATATTTTGTTGTACCCATTTTGGGGGCCAGTATTTACAAAGGAGACTCTGCCGAAATTTTCGGAAAAATTGGTATTGTTTTTAAAAAGGGTTTTACATGACTTATTTGATAAACTCGCTTTCAATTGATTGGGTTTTCTTCACTCTTTTGCTTAATTGGTTTTGTTTTCTGGGCTTTGGCTTACTTATTTTACGGACGTCTTTAGACGTTTCGTAAACTTAAGTGCCAGTCACGTTCCGTACCCTGCCGGTCGTGACAGTTACGGGTGGACAGGGATGTAAGGAGAAGTTTCAGGTTTCGTTTCATGGTGTCTGTCTTGTTGTGTGTTTGGGTTGAGCATCTGAGGCCGGCTGGAGAGTTGCAACCTTTTACCGTTCCGAAGTAGGAGTGGGAGCAGATCTCCACGAATTTCGTTATGGTTTCTACCCAAGTTTAGTTAGGGTGTGACTCCATTCGGATTCTTGTCGTCCGGTTATACTCAGTTGCTCAGTTGTTTCTTGTTAAATTGTGTGTTTGTTTTGATTGTTGTCAGCGGTTGGGGATCGTCACTCGCCATCGTTAGGATTCTCCTTCGACAGCTGTTATCAGGAGACACTCCAATTGGCCACCTTTAGGTTTAGGGGTTAGGTCATGTCGATCACCAGTCTGTTGTCTTTCTGACTCTGCGTAAGTAGGACCTTGGACCCCAGCTAGTCTAGAGACTTCGGAGATGGTCCAGTTGTGTTAGGTCAGGATAGGAATTGTCCATTGCGAACTGAGGTCTTATGCCGACTGCGTTGGTCATAGACTCGAGCTCGCAGGGACAGATCATGTATTCCTACGGACTTTCCGATGAATGACGTGTTGGATTTTGGGAAGCTTGTCCCAGGATTTAGGTCCTTCTGAGATCTTATAAGCGAGTTAGTTTCGTTGCCTTTAAATTGGCACTTCCGCCCATATTATTAAATTTTAACCCCGTATTCCTTGTGATGATACTTTACAATTACCTTCTTGACCTTTCTCACATGATTTGGCACCAGACATTTTGGCTTGACGCGATCTTTCGTTCACCAGCAGCCAATGGTATTAATGGCTCGGCAGGCGGGGAAACGTCGGTCAAGGGTCTTGCCATCTGTGAAGGGTTTTCTTGGACGTAGCCGTATAGTGAGGTAATCACTTGGGAGGCTGCTAGCGAGATTTGAGAGTTGTAATCTTCTCTTTGAAGGTACGCGTAGCAGTATATTTTTAAATTCGGGGACGAATTTCTTTTAAGGGGGGGAGATTGTAACACCTTAGAATGTGTTTTGTGGCTAATTATATTTTAATATATGGATTTTAATAAAAAGTTTACCAAATTGGTTTTCAAATATTTTATCCTATTTATTGAGTATTTTATTTGGATTTTTCTAGGCGCACACACACTTATGCATGATAACTAGGGTTGTAATTTGGAGGTTAACCATGATTAGCAATCATGGTTAGCTAACCATTTGTCTTAAGTTAGTTTTATGTTTTGTTTAAGTGTGCATGGTTGTTAATATTAAATGAAAAATGAATTTTAAAAAGAAATTGAGAAAGGTTTTAATATTGGTTTGAATTGTTGACTTTGGGAGAGAGAGAGAGAGGGAAAGCATGGGGCAACATGGCTCATGCCATGCTCATTAAATGAGGGAAGAGAAAGAGAGTGGAGGGTTTTTTTTGAATTTCCTCTCATTTCTCTCTTTGTTCTCTCTTTTCACTCACTCTCTCACTCTCACACACACACACACACACACTCAGCAGCAGAGAAGCAGCAGCCTCAGCATCATCAACAACAACAACAGAGACAGCAACAGCAGCCCACATCAGCATCAGCAGCAAGCAGCTGTAGCAGCAACAGCATCAGCCTTAGCAGTAGCAGGAGCCCCAGCAGCAGTAGCAACCCCTCATCTTCTTCTTCACCTGCTCTCTACGGTTCTACAGGGTATATTTCCTAAACCCAGTCCCCTAGTTGCTAAGCTTGTGTGTTGATTAGCTTCGATTGGTGTTAAATAGCTAGTTAGTGCTAAATTATGGTGATTTGTGAGATGTTGTGGCAAATTGATGATCGTGTTGGTAAACCCTACCCATTTAAGTGTTATTAGGGTCACTTGAACTGAGATTTAACCCAGATTACACTAAAATACCATAGTGTTTCCTTTTTGTGCAAATTGGTGATTTTAAAGCGATATTTGTGACTTCTGAGATCTGCTTTTGACCCGGACCCTACAGGATAAAATTGAGGATACTGGAGCATGCTCATTAGGTTTAGACAACACCACCAGAACACGAACCCACCATTCCCAATGCAGGCCGCCAATTTATTGCATATGGCCGCAATTTGCGGCCAGGAAGGGGACAGGGGTGTTGGGGTCTTGGCTAGGGTTGTCTGCAATGTTGCCTAATCTTTTGGCATGTCTAGTTTTGTAAGATTTGACCTGTAGGAAAATCTGGGATCAAATACCGTTTTTCATGTCCGTTGTGTTTGCGCGATACGTGAGTGGGTTCTGTGATCCAGCGTATCGCGGCGTGTCGCGATAGTTTCAGACGCGTACACACACGATTCAGCGTATCGTGCACACGCACGTTTAGTTCGCGACGCGAGTTTCTCGTTTTGGTCCGATATCGCGTTTTGCGGAATATTTGGCTTATATGTGATTTTCTTGTCTTATTTGCAGGCTTGCAGGCAGGGACTACGGACACTGCTACAGGGGGGAGTAGATGGTAGGATTCACCTAGCATGGAGTGTAGGTGAGTAGATTTAACATCTACAGGGAAATCGCCCGCATGGCGTTATGCGTCTGGGCTAGGATTCAAATACCTATCGCACATTCTACGTCATTGTTAGAATTGCGCCCTTACTTTATTTCCTTGATATAGTTATACTGTGACTAGCAGCCGTAGGACACTGCACATATTATTGACGGTTCATGTTGCACGAGCACGGATTGTATGCTACACACACACCGTCAATAATTGCCATATCACACACTAACCATTATAGATACTATTGCTTATCACTCATGACATCTAGCTTATCGGTATACCTATAGTGTATCATACCTTTAGTGATAGGTACATATACACCTTACGATACAGCTACAGGTATACCTTGCACATATTTTAGCTATACCGGGGGGGATATCCTACATATTTTACTTATACCCAGGGGGGTATACGACATCAGTTCTTATAGGTGGATACCTATACATTGCTACACCTATATGTTACACACATATTCAGTTGCAGTCATATATTTACCTTTACTGATGTTACTTAGCTGTACCTTATTGATTTCGCATACATCTGGTTTCAGCTACATATTCTCTGTTATATGCTCGCATTTCAGATATATCGTATATGTTTATTCCTGGATTGCGCATTATTATTTGGATTTTACATGATGTTTTCTGGATTTGGGAACCGCGGGAGTTCATGAAATTATGCATACATTGAAAAACCCGGTTTCCTTGATATGATATTTGCGTATCCACCATGAGTTTTATCGGTGCTGATTATTTATACCATATGCGAGGAGGCGTAGAGGCCGCATGAGGGTACATAGTGGGGCCCGGAGGTACCCCGGGGCGAGAACGGATCGCTGGATTTGGTAGACGGTGAGCCTGTCAGGGGAACCATACCGTCCTGTGATATTACCTTTTACTCGGCGGTTATCTTGGGGATACCGACCGGAGTCTTGTACGTATGCATACGTCGAAAGGCGAGGGTCAGAGCTAGGCACTCGTGCTTTCGGGACAGCGTATGATACGTACCTATCAGGTTTTCTGTGTCGATGCTTGGCACATTTTTTCATGATATTTCTTTTAAACACCTTTTTATATATAACAGGGGATTAGCCGTTGTTATATATACCCTTACACCAATATTAGTGGAATGGGACGCTAATATATGTGTATTGCCCCCATCATATTTATTTCTGCAAATATATATACCTTTAGGATGTTAGAAACTTACTTGAGATTCGACTTGGGATATAGGTGATTCATTGACATGGGATATTGGATATGAAAGAGATTGTTGATTGTACCTTCGGGATATTGGAGATTACTCGATATTGTATATTGAGAAGATGTGAGACTTATATGATGTGAGTGTCCAATGTGGGGGCTGATTTGAGGATTTGGGATTTGAGTGTCTTGATGGATTGTGATCCTGCCACGATGTCAGGTTTCCGTGGAAATGACATATTCTACCCCATACCTCACACTTATCTATTTTATGCACAGTTTCATATATTGGTAGTACCTGTTAGTGTACCCTTATGATAGTTGCATATCTACATTCTCATATCCCTATTGCATGGTTATTGCATACTATTGTCATGTTACTATTGCTTCACATATTGATTGTACCTGCTACTGTACTTTCCTTTATTCAGCATTTGCATGACATGTTATTACTGTAATCGCATATCTTAGATTCATGCTGTACGTGCATTCCTGCGATTACCTGCATATGTTATCTACTATTCACGAGTTGGCAACTCACCCCCGTTGTGCCACAGGTGTTTCAGGTTGTTCCCCGGAGTAGTCGAGGCAGGCTATTCAGCTTTTCAGCTATCATCTTTTGCTACAGATACCGCGTCAGCTCACAGTACTATTTTGCTTAGGTATGTTTTGGTGGTTATCTGTATTTTGTATTGTACATTCGTTGTATCTTGTACTCTCCATCTACTATTATGTTGTCGACTTAGAGACTTGGTGAGGACGATAATGTATATTATCGTGGATTTGTTGTCTTTTATATACAGCTTTCTTTCTATTGTCTTTATTTCTTCGCTACGGCGTCGTATATTTATGTTGTATTCATTTTGGCCAGTTTTTTACAAAAAGGGGTGTTGCAAAAATTTTAAAGAAAGAAACTAGGACTTTTTATAGAATTTGGGTTGTGATTTCAAATGTTTCAAAAAACTTATATTATCTTTTCCGTATTTTCTTGGTTTAGATTTCTGGGTTTTGGTTTTCTTTTACTGCGTTACGTCTTTTGGCGTTGCGTAGTATTAGGGCCGTCACGGGCCAATTTTGGGTCGTGACAGGCGTCGTATACTTATTTATACTGTCTTGCATGGTTGTGATCCGCCGTTTGGCGATGAGCTTGCTCCCGCTTAGGGATGCCTTTATCTTTATCTTGTATATGTGGTTTTGGATCAAAATATACAAAGATGGTGCTGGACGAAACATGTTTTCAAACTAGTAAATTTCATTTGCATCATTTATGTCCCATTTTCCATGCATTTAAGAAAACTAGATTTTATTATACCTTTATTTCAAAACTCCACCGCCTTTATTTTCTTAAAAAGGGTTTAGATTTCTAGGTTTCAGCTTACTTGAATTCCGTTACGCCTTTATACGTTGCGTGATTCAAGTGCTTGTCACGAGCTAATATTTCGAGTCATGACAAAGTTGGTATCAGAGCGCTAAGTTTAAACTTGGTTCGAGTATATATTTGACTATGCGGAGTTTAGGGCATGTATATATTTCGGAACCTAGGCTTGACCTTACGGAACTTAGACTTGAACAGGGGGGTATTAGACCCAAACTTTCGTTTCATAGGCTGACCCTGATTGTGAAGTAGGTAGATTGAGTAGAGTGACGTACCGTACGTATGTTCCGCGGCATATTTATGATACGGTACTCCACTTAAGAAACCTTAGGATGTAAATATTTTGAAATCAGTGATTCTCTTCATATCCATGATTATACATCCATTTGAGATACTTGATTCTATTTGTTTTCATGATCATACTCTCATTGATGTTGTTTTTTCTTATGATCATGTATCCATGCTGGATCTGTCGTTTCCTTTCATGCCGTTGATCTGCTTTCTTCGATACTTGATTGAGGTTCTTGTCACCATGGTTTGAGCGCAGATTGAGCTGGTACTAAAGATGCGGTCAGGGAGAGCTCGTCCGGTACGAGGACTGACCATCGTATTTTCTGGTGACACGAGAACGTCTCGAGTTAGTATTTATGTTGTGACCTCTCGGATGAGGCGAGTGTTTGGTTTTGCACCGGATGATCGGACCATTGATAGAGCTGCCAGTTGCTAGAGCACTGTTGATGTACAACATACCTCAGAGATTTTGATGTCGCCTACCGTGCAGACAGAGGACCCAGCTGTTGCTGAGATGATGGGATGTCGCTTCCAGGGCTTACGAGCTGAGATTCCTGGAGCTTCCTGGCAGAGATGCGACAGGAGATAGCTAGTCTATCCCGAGTTAAGAGACGAAGGTGATTCGTCAGATTGATGCACCGACACAGGCCCAGTTGAGTTGAAGATTTCCAGTGTGGAGAGTCTTACTCAGGTCTAGAGATGACCGATCCAGAGATGACCGTGATGCACCATCGTTCCTGGAAGATTGAGGCATTCTTTAGCGTGCGGACGAAGGGCATTCGCATGTCGTCTAGGCGAAGTTAAAAAGTTCGAACGAATGTCAGAAACCCATTTTTCCATGTTTAAAGTATTCGAAGGAACATGCAAGTAATTCTGTGGACCCTCTAGAAGAATGAAACACTAACTTGACATAATGACCTTGGAACCTCTTCCGAACCTTAGGGTTTGCAGCAGTTCAACTGTTCCATCAGTGAGGCTTGGGTTTGCCCTTCTACGGTTGGTCCAAAGGTACCGTGGCATGTACTGGATATTATTAGACTGTGCTCAGGTGTTGAGCTTTCGGGGAATTATGAGACTTTGACAAATCGATCGAAAAGTTTGGCATCGTCCGAATATCATGTGATAAGAGATCAGCCAGTAGACCAGCTTCGGATAGAGGATCTCACCCAGATGCGTTGTGATTTGATCGAGAACGGACGAGTATTGAGTATCCCTCCGATGGTTGGGACGAGTTCCCGAGGATGTATTCGGGTAGAGATCTTCTACAGAGTGATGAAGATACCGAGTTCATTATTTCGAGTCCGTGTGAGAGACTCTGGATTGACTGAAGCCGAGGAGCATTGCAGTATGCAGATAGCACGACGTGATGTCAAGGTGGACGATGATAAAGACGAGTGGAGCCAAAGGTTCATGCGAGATGCTGACGATCTGTTGCTACTCCCCGTCGAGATTAAAGATCTGATATGCATACAGAGGCGTTGGGATGTGGCCAATTCCTGAGGAAATGTTGCGCTGAGAACGCAGATGTCCAGAGAAATGAGGACCCAGAGACAGAAGGCGCTATACCATGAGCAGGAAGCAAGCAGATGTCCTTGCTCTGCCAATTTTAGGCACGCCGACTTTTTCGACATTGTAGCAGGTGTACCTCAATGTCATTTATTGCGATTTGCGTTGTGATCCGAGTATCATGCTTATATCGCTTGGATTTGAGTTTTGATGATTGAGTTTCATGATATTGTTTTCGTGCACCATGTCTACACCTACTTGGTATTTACATTTTGAGTATAGTTATTGCACTTGAGATATGTTTTTATACACCGTTGTGTTGGTTTATAATTTATGCATATCTGTTGCGCTTGATATTGATTTTGTGCCTTGGCTGCACATGTTTATGATTTCATGGATTTCATACAGTTGATCTGATTTTGTGCGTGTGGTACGCACTCGATTTGATTTTTGCACTCGGTATAGCTTATATGTGCTTGTAGTGCATCGATATGTGTTTTGTGCACGCAGTTGCACCCGTTTATGATTTTATGCACCTTGGTACACTCGGTGTTGCTATTCACGGATTTGACTTATTAATGGGTATTTTGTGCACTAGATGCACCAGATTGTATTTCGTGCACTAGATGCACTGTATTTGTATTTCGTGCACTGGTTGCACTGGATTGAGATTTTCGTGCACTCTAGATGCACTTGATGTGCTTGTCGTGCACACCCGTTGCACATGATAGATGCTTTCGTGCACACCCTTTGCACGTAGTTTTGGATTTTTTGCATGTTATGGCACTTGTATTTGGATATGATTTCCGTGCGCACCAGACGCATGTGATTGTTGGATACGCCTTTTGAGGCTGATTTGCTTTTGAGCATCTTGTTTTCATGATGGGCACTATGTTATGTAGTTGCCAAACGGAACTGATCTGAGGACAGTACCTGAGTACTTTGCATGCATTAAAAGCTTACCAAGGGCTTTTCAAAAGGAGCTATAGTCTCGCTATTTCTTACGTGTCCGTAAGCGACACGAACGTTTATAAAGGAAAACCTTTTTGGGATATTTTAAAATGGACGGGATGTATATCTGAGCAAAACATATACGAAACTATATTTATTATTTTACAATTGAGCGTCCTTCACTTGTGCCGTGAGTTACGCATCACGCGGCGATTCAGAAAAGATTTTGCATGTATTTTATTCAGATTTTGAAAGTTTTCCAAAGATGCGTACTATACATGTATTATAGTATTTGACTAGTGTATATTGGATTTCAGTAGTGGATTTCGAGATCTATAACTCTATTGTAACTTCAAGGATATGCATGCAAATTAGATGATTTGCGTGACGCTTGACGGAGTTCGATTTTGAGTTTTTGTACTCGTTTTCATGCGCACTGAAGCGCTGTATTATTCTGTATCTTCCGTGATTTCGGAGCCCCATTGATTTCAGCTGATTATTGAAATGTTTTAGATTTTGGGGGTTTAAATTTAAATTCGGGGACCAAATTTATTTAAGGGGGAAGATTGTAACATTTCAGAAAATATAAAATATTATTTTTGGAATTTAATATTAAAATAATATTTTTCCCGAAAACTGCCCAATTTGCGAAATTGGGGTTTTCGAAAAAGGGTATAAATATATACCAACAAGTGTGAAATAAATGGAAATTAAAATGATTTATTCATTTAAAAATATATTTAAAGGATTAGGCATTTTTTAAATTTTATTATATGCCGTTTAAATGAAAACCCGAGTAGTGCACTGCTAATCGCGATTAGGCCATATCCGTGTTTCTACAGTTTTCATGGTTAGTGCACCATGACATGTTTCATTTGGTTATATGTTCATTTGTGTTGTTTTATGTTATGATTTTATTATGGTGAGAAAAGAATTGAGAAGAATGATTGAGGAGAGAGAGGGGGGGGGACATAATGATGAGTGTAAGCATGCTTGGAGAGAGAGAGAGAGAGAGAGAGAGAATAGGTCTGTAAGTCCACATTGCCCACCCCGGTTCTTACGGGGAGGCGGAAACGGTAAAAAACGATTTTTTATGACAAGGCAATATGGACTAGAAAAGTGGATCTTTGCTAAACAAAAACCTAGCAAACTAACTGCATGTTTAACTACTATATTAGAGGGTTATACCTAGGTCTTGAACTACTTCTCTTCTTGCTCCTTGGAGTGGTTTAAACGGCTCCACCTCGCAGTCTCCTCTTTGTCGAAGAAGGATCCACCCGAAAGCCTCTACCTTGAGCTTTAACCTCAACCGAGAGGCAACTAAAGTGCTTGGCTTGCTAAACCTAGAAATCTAGAGTGAGTAGAGAGGAGTTTTAGTGGTTTTATCTCAATAGCTCATGGTTCTCAACACATGAGACATGAGAGCTTTGAAAAAGAGGAAGAGGATGAGCTTTGGATGAGAGAGAGTGATCAGGTGAGAATGAGATAATAATTTACAACCATGCTCACAAAAGTAAGAATAATGATGATAATAATAATAATTAAGAATTTTGATGGTTATTTTCAATGACCATTATCATTTCATGCATTTAATGCATTTTGTAAAGAACAAGAAGCATCATTGAAATGAAATGATGATGGTCAACAAGTACACAATGGTCAACCGATCAACAAAAGTCAAATGTTCAACTCAACCATGGCACAATAATACTTAATTAATATTATTAATCATATTTCTTATTCTCATTAGGGTTTAGAAAAAGTCAACGGTCAACAACCCTAATGAGAATCCTCTGCCTCTGCCTCTGCCAACTGTGCATACACACCCGCATCCGTGTTCTGAGGAATACGAATACAATAAGATAAAACCAATCCCAAAACATATACTAGGATCTGGTTTAAACCAAAGCCCGCTAGTAATAACTGCCCGGACACCAAACGTGCATAAGTGCGCGAATGTGAACGAACCCTGTCGCAAAACCATGCGACCTTTACTCTGTTTTGCCTAAAGGCGAATAGCCCTCTTTGTGGGACTCTAAAGGCTCGACACTGCACTGGAAGTGGGTTTAACTACAAGCCGCAAGCGGTACTAGCTGTACATAACGGTCCCCAGGTAGATGCCGATAAGAAGACTGATGAGGTGAACCTATCCGAACTCTTACTGAGCCTGAATATGACAATCTCCGTACAGTCCGGTCTGTTCGTCTGAGAATATCGCATGGCGAGCCTATGGGGTGGTAAACGTCAGTCCCCTACTAGCGGTACAAGTCGTGTCGGAGTGTAGCCCAGAACACCCTGAGATAACACTGGAAAACCTACCAGTATATCTCGCTTGCCATGGCCAGGGACGACTATGTGTAATGGCTCTCCTAGACACAACGCGATATCAAACCCCAATACCGGGAGAGACGAATCCTGTCTAACTGTCACTGCCTCTAAGTGCTTCGGGACTGCACCCAACTGCTACCTGTTTGCTCGACTCATTTGAGCCGTGGTAGGGTAGCAATCTAAGAACAGTAGGAACACACTCGAGGCGAAGTGATAGTGTCAAGTCAGTGGACTAAGCTGTACTCATGTCACTTGGGAACTGATAACTGACGATAGGTATAGTACCAACCAACAGTTCCCGACGAGTCATGTCCAGTGTACTCGTAACCTAACGAGCACCCGCATACTATCTCAAGTACAACGTACTGACGGCTGTAGGACAGACCATCTCCCCTGCTGGGATGAGAAACACATACGCTAGTCTACTCCGGAGTATCGATGCCCCGTCTCAATAATCCTACGACTAGGGACCTTTATAAGGATGTGCTTGCAGATTACCCAGCCCCCACTAGTATGACTGCCATCACAACGCTGGTAATCAAGCAAAGATCCTAAGGGCTCCACTAATGTGTATAGGCGATATGCTAAAAGAAACACATGCACACATTAAAGTAGAAACAAACCAAGTAGCATACTACCATTTCGAGCAAGATTGTCTATACAACTATGAATATCCCAAGCTTCCATCAAGTAATATACAAACTAGTATGATACAGTAATGGCCTATAGGGCATATACACTAACAATCTCCCACTTGTACAAAGGCCATATACTGGCGTATCGAAGACCTATCATCTCGATCAGCCGCTCGAACTGAGTCTGGGGTATGGCCTTCGTGAATGGATCTGCAGTGTTATTCTCCGAATTTATTCTCTTCACCTCGATCTCCCGGCGATCTACGATCTCCCTGATCAGGTGGTACCGCCTCAAAATGTGCCTGGACTTCTGATGGGACCTGGGTTCCTTCGCTAAAGCTATAGCGCCGTTGTTGTCACAATACAGCGGTATTGGATCAACAATGGTAGGAACCACCTGAAGCTCCATGAGGAACTTCTTCATCCAGACAGCTTCCTTTGCCGCATCGCAAGCAGCTATGTACTACGCTTCCATAGTTGAGTCAGCAACGGTTTCCTGCTTGGAACTCTTCCAACAAACCGCCCCTCCATTGAGGGTAAAGACATAATCCGACATGGACTTGGAGTCATCCTTGTCACTCTGGAACCTGGAGTCAGCAAAGGCCTCGATCTGGAGGTCTTTTCCTCCATACAACAATAACATTTCCTTAGTCCTTCTCAGGTACTTGAGAATGTTCTTTACTGCTATCCAGTGTTTCTCCCCTGGGTCCGACTGATACCGGCTTACAACGCTCAATGTGTATGCAACATCTGGTCTGGTACACAACATCGCATACATTATAGAGCCTACCGCTGATGCGTAGGGTATAGATGACATGCGAGCCCATTCCAAATCAGTCTTGGGAGACATATCTTTAGAGAGGGTGATTCCGTGACAAGCCGGTAGATTACCGCACTTTGAATCTTCCATACTGAATCGTTTCAGTATGGTGTCGATGTACCTGGACTGCGAAAGTCCCAACATCCTCTTGGATCTATCACGATAGATCTGGATCCCTAGAATATAGTTGGCATCGCCCAGGTCCTTCATGGAGAACCTCTGTGACAAGAATCCTTTGACTGACTGTAGCATAGGAATATCATTTCTTATTAGGAGAATTTCATCCACGTACAAGACGAGGAATACCACAGTTCTCCCTACAATCTTACTGTAAATGCATGGCTCTTCTGGGTTTTTGATAAAGTCGAATTTTTTGACAGTATCATCAAAGCAGATGTTCCAACTCCGCGATGCCTGCTTCAGTCCATAGATGGACTTAAGCAACTTGTACACTTTACCGCTGCACCCACTCTGAATGAATCCCTCCGGCTGATCCATATAGATGCACTCTTCCAAATTTCCATTTAGGAAAGCCGTCTTTACGTCCATCTGCCAGATCTCATAATCGTGGAAGGCGGCAATGGCAAGAAGGATCCGAATGGATTTGAGCATAGCCAAAAGGTCTCGTCATAGTCCAAACCAGGTCTTTGACGAAAACCCTTTGCAACAAGTCTAGCATTATAGGTTTCAACCTGCCCATCTACACCAATCTTCTTTCTGAAGATCCATTTGCAGCCTACGGGTTTTACCCCTTCTGGAGCAAAGTCCAAAGTCCAAACTTTGTTGGTATACATGTACTCCATGTACTCCATCTCGGTCCGCATTTCATCCAGCCATTTTACTGAGTCACCGCTCTGAATGGCTTGCTGGAAGCTAGTAGGCTCATCATAATCAATAGTGCAATCCTCTCTATTCCCGTCTATGAGAAAACCGTAGTATCTCTCGGGCGGATGTGACTGCCTACTACTCCTGCGGAGTGGCGCAGGGATGTCCGGTTCTCCTGAAACTTCTGGTTCTTCCAAGCTTTCAGTAGCAGCTTGTGGTTCTGGAATTTCTTCCAGTTCTATTGCGCTTCCACTTATCTGACTTTCTAAAAATTCAGTTTCCAAGAAGTGGGCATGCTGAGAAACAAAAACCTTTTGTTCCTCTGCGGAATAGAAAAGATACCTCCTGGAGTTCTTGGGGTATCCCACAAACTTACACAGTACTGAGCGTGCCTCGAGCTTGTCCGCATGCTGCTTCTTTACAAAAGCTGGACATCCCTATGCCTTAAGATACTTAAGACTGGGTTTCTTCCCACTCCACATCTGATATGGGGTGGTAGGTACAGTCTTGGTTGGAGCCTTGTTTAAAAGATATGCAGCTGTTTCTAGTGCATAACCCCAGAAAGACCGCGGTAACTCAGTCTTACTCATCATGGAACGAACCATATCCAATAGAGTTCGATTCCGTCTTTCCGATACACCGTTGTGTTGTGGTGTGTATGGAGGAGTAAGCTGAGAGAGAATTCCATTCTCTTTTAAGTAGCCCAGAAACTCGGCACTCAAGTATTCACCACCTCGATCAGATCTCAGTGTCTTGATACTTTTGCCTGTTTGTTTTTCAACATCATTCTTGTATTCCCGAAATTTCTCAAAGGCCTCGGATTTATGATTCATCAGGAAGACATGTACATACCTAGAGAAATCATCCGTAAAAGTAATGAAGTATGAATAACCACTTCGCGCATGTGTAGACATTGAACCACACACGTCACTGTGTATGAGTCCCAAGAGCGAGCTCGCTCTTACTCCGTATCCAGTGAACGGAGTCTTTGTCATCTTTCCCATGAGACAAGATTCACAAGCAGCATAAGACTGATACTCGAACGGATTCAAGTATCCCTCTTTATGTAACTTTGTTAACCGTGTCACATTAATGTGTCCCAGTCTACAATATCATAAGAAATCCTGATTTGTTTCCGGAGACTTTCTTTTAAGTGTGTTCTGGACACTGAAAATCTGAGCTTGATTCAATACGTATATCCCATTTTCTAATGTACCTGACCCAATCAGAACTTGATTTAGGTGGATGTGTACCACATCGCTTACAAAAGTAAAATCATATCCTTCCTTAGAAAGTAAGGATACATATATGATATTACAAGTCGCACTAGGTACATACAAACAGTTACACAGAATCAATATCTGCCCAGTTGTCAGTCCAAAATGATATTCCCCTACGGATTCAGCGTCCATGCTCATTCCGTTGGCAACCCTGAGAGTCATATCAGCTATCTTGATAACTCTACGGTTTCTCAGAGCCTGTAATGAAGTACAGATGTGAGATCCTGATCCGGTATCCAATACCCAGGAAGTAGGGTTAACTGACATACAGTTTTCTACTACGAACACACTCGAAGCCGAAGCCACAACATGCTTCGAATCCTGGCTACTGGCTTTGCTAGCCTTGCAATCCTTCTGCCAATGTTCATTCCCGTAACAATAGGAACGTCCCTCCTTTACTACATCCAGTCCCGAAACTTTTGCCCTTCCCTTTCCTTCTACTACCCTGGTTTCCTTCAGGGTATAAGTAGAGGGCAGAGACTATAAAATCAAGTCAGTACTTGACCCGTTATTCAACGTGGTCTTCAGGTCCGTGAGCTCATCAAAATATCTGGTCTCTGTAAGGACGTTGCCCCCTACAGATGACCCGATAACCAACCTTGCTTGAAGCAATTCGTTCGAGGTCTCATATCTTGCGATATGAGATTGCTCTCCATATAAATCTTTGTTATAGAGGAAGATAGAAACTAAGTCCATCTTCTCGTGTTGCCTCTGGTATGCACCATCAACTGAGGACAACACGAGGCACTTGGCATTCGCACAGTCTTTTTCCGATGTCTTCCGGATATCAATATCCGTGACAGGGGAAACTGGTCCTGAGAAGGCAGGGGTTTGATTAGTTAAGAGGTGTCCCAACTCGTTTTGGGCAATGGACATCTGGACAAACCTTTGCCAGTCATAACAGTCAGATTCAGTCATTTTATTATCTAGATGTAACCTATGTGTGGTCACTGGATCGCTGCAATTAGGAGAGAGAGAAAAATCGGCATGATGCTCTTGCAAGTTTAGATTGGTTTTTAGTTTATCTAAACAGGATGGCTCCCACTGTTTCTCGAATCCTTCCTCAAACCAAAAAGGAAGAATTAGTCGGGATCAAGCTCACCGTACAATAGTTGCTTAACCGTTCAGCCAGGCCAGTGTTGGTACTTCGAGGGAGGTTTTCCAACGCTTTCGCGAAGTTCCTTAATTAAATAAACTCTTTTCCCTGTGGGCGTAGCCCCGCTAACACCTTTCTAGACACCTACTTGGTTTATAGCATTGATCGTTAAGTGAGAAAGTTCCCGAGGAGTAGCATATACTCACAGTAGGATCGGGATCCAAATATCATCGTGTGATAAAACTGAAGGAATCCTACCAGAACACTCCAAATGGTATGCAGCGCTAGCAAGTTTCAGTTTCTTTAGAAACTCCCGATGTGGATTTTTGCCCCATGCTCTTATGACCTTGACGAAGGTCAACAAATCATAATTCACATGTCATGTTCTACCCGTCATTGTCCAGGTTAATTTGAACCCACCCGTATATACCCTTGACGAAGGTCAACAAGGTAATACGACAGTCCCAAACCAACACATCTATCTATGCTACATATGAACACCCAATAGCTACCAATCACTATGCCTTGACGAAGGTCAACAAACATAGCTTGAATACTATTGAATATTCATATGAAATGACGGAGGGCTACGAATGGTTTTGGCGAAACCGTGAACGTAGTGAACTTGATATAATCGAAGGAACCTTGATAGCTTTTAAAGGAGTGGTTTAAGCTCCGCATTTTTAAATGTTTTCTATTTTGAAAAGAAACCGAGTGGTTTTGAAATTGTTCCAACGACTTTAAGTTTGGTTTATTTTCTTGCATTAATTTAATGCGTCCCATCATTTAATCCTACCATTGCAGGAAACAAAGAAAATATGACGTATGCTTACGCCATCCGCATTCGCCACGGGGCCCTGTCATCACCCATTAGGTTACTTAACTAACGACAGAGCGGGGGCTGGACTAGCGTGGATGCAAAACATAAGCAACGCCTACTAGATATCATATATAGATATATACATTCATCAGATGCAATGATAGCCATTCCAGATCACAGATGAACATATTGGATATACTAGGAATCCGCGTTTCGTTCGAGCCTGTAACGAAAGACGGATTACATGGTCGCGATGAATAGCCAAACCCCACCCTAGATCCCTACGGGTGCGGCAAACTACCCGCCAAGTACCCGAAGTGAAGCAACCTCCCTCAACAACGTGAGTAGGCCACTCGGCACTTCAAGCTACCCGGTAGTTTGTGCACCCCACCTTGGGTCTATCCTAGGAGCAAAAACAGTAAAAGAAATAATATACAATGGCGGCTACAACGTCATCCCGGATGTGCGGCCATAGAAATAATATTACATCAATTTACATATTACATCAAATTAAAGATAAAGAAAACTCTCATCTTAAAACTCCCGGCTATTCATCCGCGACAATCCAACGAGTTCATATAGACAATCCATCAACATTACAGATCACAGATATGCACAACTCCCACTAATCGACGTATAGCGATTAGTTGACGTTCAGTGCATATATCACATCACAGATATAACCCATTAGCTAAAGTCTACAGAACTTCGATCAAAAATACGGATTTGTAACTACCCCAAACACAACTTTGTTCTCTGGAAAATCTGGGCAGAAACAAAATACTTTAAAAATCTCAAAACAGAACACTGAACACACTGCAGCAAATCCGAGTCGCTGTAACACCTTAGGTCGTGTTTAGGGGATAATTATATTGTTAATAGATAGTTTTGGTAAAAAGTTTACCAAATTAAGTTTCAGATAAATTATTCTAATTAATGAATATTTTATTAGGATTTTTCTAGGCACACACACACTTGTGCATGTAAACTAGGGTTTAGTTTGGGGTTAAAACCATGATTAGCAACCATGGTGGGTTAACCTATTTGTATTAAGTGTTTTGGGATTTATTTGGGTTTTATTTATTTGTGTGTTGTTTTATTTATTTGAAATTCTTTTGTTTTTGTCTTTTGTTGACTTGGTGCATGAGAGAGGGAGTATGGGCATGGCTTGAGCCATGCTCATTAAATGAAGAGAGAGGGAAAGAGAGAGGGGGGGTTTTGACTTGGGGCCACATTTCTTTGATCATTTCCCTCACAACACACACACACACACTCAGCTGAGAAAGAGAGAGAGAGAGGCAGCAGCTGCAGAGGCAGCATCAGCAGCAGCAGCAGAAAGCAGTAACAGCAGCAGCAGGCAGTGGCAGCAGCAACAACACTAACAGCAGTTGCAGCAGCACTCCCATCTCCTCCACCTCCTTTCTCCTTGCACCTAGGGTCTTGTAAGGTATAGAATCTGAGCCCAACTTATTGTTTGTTTAACGTATGCGTAGTTTAGTTCGGTTTGTGTAAAAAGGTGAGATTTGTGCTTGAAATGGTGATTTGTGTGGACTTATGGTTTAGTGATGTTAGTATTGGTTAACCTAGCCTAATTAGGTGTTATTAAGACCATGTAAACCTAGTTAGACCCCAGATTACAACAAAATACCATAGGATTTCAAATTGTGCAAATTTAGTATTTTTAAGTGAACAAATTGGATTTCTGTGATCTGTTATAGGCCCGAGTAGTTCAGGTTGAAATTGAGTTAACTGGAGCATGTATACAAGGTATAGACCACACCACCAGAGCCCGAGACCTCCACCCCATAGAGAGGCCGCAAATTTATTCTTTCTAGCCTCAATTTGCGGCCAGATAGGGGAATTTTTGGGTGAATTTTGGATGGGTAGGAGTCTGTTGTGATTTCTAGGCCAGTGGTATGTATAGTTTTGTAAGTTGTTAGCCTGGGTAGAATCTGGGATGTTATATCGTATTTCTAGTACTTTTGGTTCGCGCGATATGCGAGAGGGTTCCATGATTCAGCGTATCGCGGCGTATCGGGGTTAGTTTTAGACGCGTGCACACGTTTAGCGTATCATACACACGCGCGTTTAGTTCGCGACGCGAGCGTATCGTTTGACTTCGATATCGCGTTTTGTGAGATAGTTGCTTATATATGGATTCTTGTGAAATTCCAGGTTCGCAGGCGGGTACATCAGGCGAAGCTAAGAAAGGGAAGCAAGTGGTCGGCTACGAGTAGCGCACGACCAGGTGAGTAGATTTAACATCTATGGGGAAATCGCCCGTATGGCGTTAAGCGTCAGGGCGAGTCAGGATATTAGATTGTAGATGTTCACATGGACTGTAATAGCATACCTTGTTGTTGCATATAGGAATGATAGCACAGAACACTGCACTGTCACTAACGGTTCAAGTCGCACGAGCACGATTGATATGCTACACTCACACCGTTAGTGATTGCCATGACACTCACATTATAGGATTGCTATAAATCATATATCATACTGATTCCACCCTATTGATGTTGTCATGAATTGCCGCATAACAGCAAGTGCTATATCCATATTCAGGCACATATGCATCACATACCCCTCCTGGTACTACATGCACACTGTATATTCATACCAGTGCACACATATATTGATATCTTCATACCTGCGCACATGCACACTGTATATTCATACCAGTGCACACATATATTGATATCTTCATACCTGCGCACATGCACACCGTATATTCATACCAGTGCACACATATATTGATATGCTCATACCTGCACACTTGTACACTGTATATTCATACCAGTGCACCCATATATTGATATGTTCATACCTGCGCACATGCACACTGTATATTCGTACCAGTGCACACATATATTGATATCTTCATACTTGCTTAGATTACGCATTGAGATATGTTGTTTCCATGTTAATTCTGGATTTGGGGAACCGTGGATATTTCAAAGAGAATAGTCAATTATTTAAAAACCCGGTTTCCCTTGATATGATATTTCGGTGAGTCCACCATGTGTTTTCTCGGTACTAGAGTGACATATATGTGAACCCGAATCGAGGAGTTGGATGAGGCCGATTACGGGTACATGGTGGACTCGGTATGGTACCCCGGGACGAGAACGGTTTCGCTGTGTAGTAGACGGTGAGCCTGACAGAGGGACTACTACCTACCGGTGATTGGTTGGACCTGGCGGTTATCCAGAGGATACCGACCAGAGTCTATGGATGGATACGGGACGACTCGTACTGCCGGGGCCGAGGGCCGATACCGCAGACAGAGCCCGTGGGCTGATCCGAACTGACGGATGCCCTATACAGGAGGATTTGCATGTCGATGCTTGGCACGAGTATTTCTTGATATTTTGGGTGCCGATGTTGGCCACTCACGGTTATATGAGATTTACAGGATTGGAGGACCGAGGAGGATGACGACATCTGAGTAGTATTGGGTTTTGGGTACATTGATGGGTACCGATTATACTTTCCACGATGACATTCAGTGTAGATGTTATATTTCCCATGCTCAGTATGTAGTAATTGATATCTCATCCTGTACCTATTGTACCTGATATAGTACACATTGCTATACCTGATCACTGCATACCCTGTTCATTCTATATAGGGTTGTTAGATTTCATTGCTATACATGATCATTGCATACTCTGTTCATTCTATATAGGGTTGCTAGATTTCATTGCAGACATGATCATTGCATACTCTTTTCATTCTATATAGGGTTGTTAGATTTCATTGCTATACATGATCATTGCATACTCTGTTCATTCTATATAGGGTTGTTAGATTTCATTGCTATACATGATCATTGCATACTCTGTTCATTCTATATAGGGTTGTTAGATTGCATTGCTGTACCTGATCATTGCATACCCTGTTCATTCTATATAGGGTTGTTAGATGGCATTGTTATACCTGATCATCACATTTCTTGCTCATCACATGGAGATGTTATTAGACCGCACCTGTTGCATATTTGAGCATCCAGTTCATCATATAGATGTTATCTGTTGATATAGGTTAGAGTATCGTAGCACGTGCATACTCGCGATTACCTTTATATGTTATCTTCTATTCACGAGTTGGCAACTCACCCCCGTTGTGCCACAGTGTTTGCAGGTTGCCCTTCGGAGTAGTCGCGGCAGGCTGCATTCTTGCATCTTTTGACACAGATACCCCTACAGTTGGTGTGCTAGCTCTTTTGCTGATAGGTGGGTTTGTGCGGTATCTGGTTATCTTTCAGTTATGTACATTGTTGTATCTAGTACTCTCCATCTACCACTTATGTATTGACTTAGAGACCAGTTGTGAGGACGATGTATATTATTTTGTATTCTGGTGTCGAGCTCGTTGTGAGCCGACTCTACTTATGCAGTTTATTCTATCTGTGAAGTTTCCCACCTGTTGCTCATTTTCTTCGCTACGGCGTCGTATATTGTTATCTTAGTAATTTGTTCTATTAAAAGCTTAAATCACTCTATACTTTTACTGGTTTGATTTCTGGGTTTTCGGCTTACTTAGTCGCGTTACGCCTGTAGACGTTACGTGGTTAAGTGCCGGTCACGGGCCAAACTTTGGGTCGTGACAAAGTTGGTATCAGAGCGTAGGTTTTACCTTCGGAGTGTAGGATGACCCTGGTATGATGGAGTAGGTAGCTGCAGCAGAGTGGCATAGCGTGCGTATGTTCCGCGGCATACTCACGACACGGTACTCCGCCTAAGCGACCTTAGGACTTATTGATTGAATTTCCTTTATGATCGTATATATCCTTGTGATTCGATTTTCATATCCTCATCGAATCCTACCTTCTTTCCAGCCATTATGCCGCCAAGGACTACGAGGGTGCAGAGAGAGGCCGGGAGAGCCGAGGTTCGAGTTGATTTATCTGAGACGAGGACTGATCCGAGTAGTACCCATGTTGTACCAGGACAGATTATTTCTCCTACGACAGATCAGATCGCTAGACTAGTGGCAGAGATGCAGAGCTTACGCCAGACGATGAGCTCATTGGTAGAGGTCGTTCGAGCGCAGCGACAGATGGTTGCCACCCCTGTTACCTAGTTGTTCCTTGCAATCATCATGCAGTATTCCGTCCCCTACATAGCACCGGTGGAGGTAGCCCCTGTTTACGAGACACGTCTTCCAGAGACCGTGAGAGTTTCGGAACAGTTGTGGAATCGTACTGGTGTACCAGCCCAGAGCAGAGGCATAGGACGAGGACAGTCGTTTGGCTTCCATCCCCAGGCAGGACAGCAGGCAGCGCGTAGGTGTTTACGATGCGGAAGCCTTCAACACCTCATCAGGCAGTGTTCCTTCACAGCACGTCAGGGTCGTATTCTGAGACGTCGTGGACGCGGAGGGTTTGCACAAAGGGGTCAGGCTAGTAGAGGAGGAGTTCGATCAGTCGCAGATGAAGGACAGGTACAAGTTTTCGCTTCGACACATCGGGACGCGCGGGCGTCCAATGCTGTGGTTTCAGGTACTCTTTCAGTATGTTCTTTTGTTGCACTCGTATGTTTACACACTTCGTGCCGGGTTTAGGACAGGAGTCGTGCTGGGTAGATTAGCCGTTTGTTGTGTTAACTTCCGTCAGCAATCCTTTTATTGTGCAACACGTACTTCGGTCTTGTGCCGATCGGATAGGAGATAGAGATTTATCTGCTATTTTGATCCTCCTAGAGATGTTGGATTTGGCGATCTCCTGGGCACGGACTGGTTAGCTACTTGTTAGGCGTTGTGGGCTACCGTGAGGAAACAGTTAGGGTTTGTTTTCCCGGGCAAGTCAGTTCTTGTTGTGCAGGTGGATAGTGGTGCCGCCTCTTACAGCTTGAATTCAGCCTTATTTGCTAGACGGCTCTGAAGAGATGTCGTGGATTCTTGGCGTTTTTCGTGATGCTGTAGCCACAGTTGGTTTGTTGGACCAGTTCTCTTTCGTGCGAGAATTTTTCCGACGTCATTCCAAGATGAGCCGGCGAAGCTTAAGGAGCTAAGGATCTTCTGCAGAGTGGTTGTTGAGGGAGTTGTGCGTCTGAGTGTTTCGCATTTAGGAAGCTCCTATTTCTGTCCGTCCAGGAGGAAAACGACAGATTGAGGTTGTGTATTGATGGATCGTCACTTGAATCGGCTTACGGTGCAGATAAGTATCCTGTACCTCGCACTGACGAATTCTTCGATCAGCACCAGAGTGCGAGACCTTGTCTAAGTTCGTTAGGGATCAGGTCATCATTGTTGCGGGTCCGGAGTGATGACATTCCGAAGACTGCCTTGTGCGTGCTACGGGCTTGTGTGTTTTGGGTGTGTCACTAGGCTCATCAATGCTCTAGCAATATTCGTAGGTGTGATGAACTAGTTTTCTTCGGGCCGTTCCTCGACTAGTTATTGTTGTGTCATTTACGACATCCTAGTCTTTTTAGTGTGTCTTGAGGAATAGGAGTAGCACTTGAGGATCTGTTATACGGATACTGGGAGAGCCCCAGCGGTTTACTAGATTCTCGGAGTGTTCCCTTCAAGCTTGTGGTGTTGACTCCTAGGTTCTGTAGTTACCGAGCCGAATTGGTATGGTTTTGAGGAAGATCGTGGCCATACAGCTTAGGCCCAAATTTGTGAGCCCGACGGTGGTCCGCATATTTTTTTGGCTTAGCAGGTGTTACCGCCGTCTCATGCAGGATTGCTAGTGTAATGTTGCCCCGTTGACTTGATTAACTGGAATGGAGGTTTCTTTTCTGTAGACTGAGGCTTGCGTGCGGAGTTTCCGCAGTTGAAGACTCGGTTAACAACTGCTTCAGCCCTTTCCTTGCTCTTTGGTTCGGGCGACTTTGTGGTTTAACTGTGATGTTTCGTGAGTAGGACTCGAATGTGTACTGAGGTGACACAATGGAGTTATCGCTTTTGCTTCCTTACATTTGGAGGAAGTACGATAAGGATATTGCACTCATGATCTGGAGATGGCCGCGATGGTTTTGAGTTGGAGATTAGAGACACCACTTGTTTGAAAGTCGTGTCAGATTTTCACGGACCACCAGAGTTAAATGTACATCTTCCTGCGGCGAAAAAATTGATTGTTGTGATAATCCTCCGCAGATTCACAGTTCTTGTGCGATCGTTGAGTACAGCATAAGTTTGTCTCTTCTGAGGAGACAGCTTGCTCATGTCCGCGCCCGACCACTTTTCTTAAATCGCTTTCGCGAGACACTGCCCGCCGACGCTCGTTCGTCAGAGGTATTGGAGCCTACTCGGCTGGGTAATGATTTGGAATCTTTGACTGGTGGCAAGGGTGTGCTAGGCTAGAGAGGCACTTGTGTACCTAATTTTATAGGAAAGAGACGAGGAATCCTAGGGCAGGCACATCGGTTAGCTTTCTGTACTCATTCAAGCCCCACCAACTGTTAACGTAACTTGTAAGGTAGTTACGGGTGGGCAGGGACAGAAAAAGAAGTCTTGGGATTCGTTTCAAGGTGTCTGTCTTGTTGTGTGTTTGTGTTGGGCAACTGAGACCGGCTGGAGAGTTGCAACCTGTAACCGTTCCGAAGAGGGAACGAGAGCAGATCTCCCCGAAATTCGTTATGGTGTCTACCCAGGAGTTGTCAGGATGTGGCTCCATTCGGATGTTTGTCATCCGGTGATACTCAGTTTGCTTAGTTGTTATTGTTAAGTTGTGCGTATGTAGAAATTGTTGTCGGCAGTTGGGGATCGTCGTTTACCATCGATAGGGTTCTCCTTTGATAGCAGTTATCAGGAGACACTCCAATTGGTAACCTTTAGGATTAGAGGATAGGTCATGTCGATCACCAGTCTATTTTTTCTAACTCCATGTTATAGGATTTTTGGACCTCAGCTAGTTTAGAAATTTCGGAAATGACCCGGTTGTTTTGGGTCAGGATGAGTTTGGTCCATTGCGGATGGAGATCAGATGCTGACCAAGAGGGTCGCAGATTCAAGTTCGCAATGGCAGATCATGTATTCCCACAGGAAATTTCCGATAAATGACATGTTGAGTTTTGGGAAGCTTTCCAGGATAGTAAGTCTTTTAGGGATCCCTAAGGCAAGTTGGTTCGTTGCCTTAAGTTGGGCACTTCCACCCAGATTATTGAGTATTCACCCCGTATTTCCTATGTCGATACTTTGCAATTACCTTCATGACCTTTCTCATTGGATTCAGCGCCAGACCAATTAAGTTCGAGTGTGATCCTTCGTTCACCAACAGCCAGCCGTAATTTTGGGCCGGCAGGTGAAGAAACTTCGATCGAAGGTCTTGCCATCAGTGAAGGTATTCTGGTGCATCCCAAACGGTGAAGAGATCACTTGGAAGGGTGAGGGCGAGATGCGGAAGAAGTTCCCTCATCTTTCTGAAGGTATGCGTAGCTTGTATTTTAAAATTCGGGGACGAATTTTCTTTAAGGGGGGAAGATTGTAACACCTTAGGTCGTGTTTAGGGGATAATTATATTGTTAATAGATAGTTTTGGTAAAAAGTTTACCAAATTAAGTTTCAGATAAATTATTCTAATTAATGAATATTTTATTAGGATTTTTCTAGGCACACACACACTTGTGCATGTAAACTAGGGTTTAGTTTGGGGTTAAAACCATGATTAGCAACCATGGTGGGTTAACCTATTTGTATTAAGTGTTTTGGGATTTATTTGGGTTTTATTTATTTGTGTGTTGTTTTATTTATTTGAAATTCTTTTGTTTTTGTCTTTTGTTGACTTGGTGCATGAGAGAGGGAGTATGGGCATGGCTTGAGCCATGCTCATTAAATGAAGAGAGAGGGAAAGAGAGAGGGGGGGTTTGTAGGGTTCCTAGGCACCCTAATGAGGTCTCACAAGGCATCAACCATGCCAATTTCAAAAAATCTAGGTGCCGAGAAACCCGACTACGGATCGTCGGCTAGAATTTTAGGCGAAAAAGGAAACTAGTTAACACTTAACTACAAGATACGGAAATACAACCTTTGTAGATCCGGTTCTCCACCTCCATAGCTCCACAATGAAGTCTCCTCGCTGTCCATAACAAGTCCCGGGCTCTAGCGTCGGCTTCATCGGAGAATGTACGGGCTAGGTCATCGATGTCCATGCCGAAGATGATCTACGTCGAGGCATCGCTAAATCAAGCTCCGACTTCATCAAGTCAAGAAACTTGTGAAGAAAACACACTCTACTACTTGGCAAGAGGTAGAGGATGAAGAAATAGGAAGTGGGTAGACTTTAGAATTGGATTTCTCACTTGTTTCATCAATCCACCATTGATGAGGCTTGCTTTCTTCAAGTGAAGAAAGGAAGAAGAAGATAGAAATTGTTATGATAAGTTTTTTTTAGAAAATAGAAAATAATAGAATACTTATCATAATCAACCATGGTAAAGTGTAAAGACTAAACTAAGGTTAAATGAAGTGGTTAGGGTTAAGCATGAGACAAAAATGGTCACATAGTCAAAAGTTCAAGAAGCTTCAACTAGAATCCAAAATTAGCAACCATTTTCTTTTTATGCTTATCATATTCCAAAATGAATAATTAAATAAGATAAAAGAATAAAACAAAACCCTAACCATTATCATGTAACCATGGTTTGATCTTTACACAAAAACCCTAGCAAACATGTATCATCAAACAGGATACAATCAAGTGCACAAAAGTATATCACATATACAATGTGTACATCCAAGTGAGAAAATCCATCTTAAGTAAACCGATACTAGTTAATGCAAACTAATATATCAAATATATAATTACGCAATAAATCATTAAATCAACACTTGATTTAACGATCCGGTCATATCGCATATAACCGACTAGTATCCAATGTATCGGCTTATCGAATCAACCCTTGATTCGATAACTAGGTCATATCGCATACAACCAATCGATACATTCATCGCGAGAATAGAATACGGTATCACATACATGCATTATTCTCGGTCCCGCACATATCTCATATGCGCTCCTATTTCGTTTCGCTTGAGCCAGGAAACCTCTGTGTAGGACTCTAAAGACTCGTCAATACGCCGGCAGCAGGTGATGATCATATCAAACACCCACAAGCCGCAAGCAGTCTGCTAAACGTAACGGCCACCCGGGTATTGAGCGATCAGAAGATCGACGAGCAAGCCCGCTCACACTCCAGTGAATCCAACCAGTAACACTACCGTACAGTCCGGTCTGATCGTCTGATATGTCGCATATCTCGCCTAGGGGTGGTAAACGTCAGACCCCAATAGCTCGATAAGTCGTGTCGATATGAGGTCTATAACTATTCGAGAAACTACTGGTAACACTTACCAGTAAATCTCAGCAACCCTGGCCAGGGATTTCCTGTTATAGCCAATCGAACACAGCGCAACATCAACCCCCTATACCGGGAGAGACGAATCCCCTCCTATCGCTCATTGCCTCCATGTGACTCGGGACTGTACCCAAAAACCACCGTTTTGCACGCCCTCTTGGACGTGGTAAGATGGAAATCAAAGTACAGTGGGAACCACACAAGACTCTATGACGATCTCGGGTCAACAGACTACTCTGTACCAGTGTCACCAGAGAACTGCCATCTGACGTGAGGTATAATACCATCTGGGAGTTCTCGGCGAGTCCGTCCAGTGTACCCAGTCTCTACTGAGCACCCGTATATCATCTCCGATGTCAAACACCAATGGATATGGGATCATCCATCGCCCATCTGTATGGGTCGAGAAGGTACACGCTAGTCTACTCTGGTATATCGATGCCCCATCTCGATACACCCACGACTAGGGACTTTGAAGGATGTACTTATGGACTACCATGTCCCCACTAGTATGATCTGCATCATAGTCCAGGTAGTCAAGCACACATCCTAAGGGCTTTACCAACATGTAACAGAGAGACAATCAGTGTACACGTTAAGGTAAAGATCAACCAGATAGCATACTATCATGTCGAGCAAGAAAGTCCTCCCTATATATGTCCCAGCATCCACTACAATATACATCCAATGTACAGTAATGGTCTCTAGGGCATACATATAACTAACAATCTCCCACTTGCACTAGGGCCATCTGCAGCAGTGGTTATAGTATCTCATACTCAACCATCCCATAAAAGTCTCTCTCTGGGAACAGGCCTTCGTGAGTGGATCCGCTGTGTTGTCCTCTGAGTCTACTCTCCAAACCTCGATCACCCTGGAGATCAACTATCTCCATGATCAGGCGACACTGCCTTAGAATATGTCTGGATCACTGATGGGACCTGCGTTCCTTGGCATAAGCCACAACTCCATTGTCACACAATGGGAGGAACATAGTTCATCTCATGAACCAATATACACCCAAACAGCCTCTTTGGTAGCATCTTTAGTAGCGATGTATCCTGCCTTTATCGTCTAGTATGCCACGGTATCTAGCTTGGAACTCTTCCAACATACCGTCCCTTTACTGAGGGTAAAGACAATGCCTGCGACTGACATTCAGTCGTCTTTATCACCCTGGAACCATTTCAGTGATTCTCCCCAGGGTCTATTGATACCGTCTCACTACAGCTAGTGAGTATCCTAACATCCATTTAGATCTATCTCATAGATCCACAAACCCAGGATTTAGGAGGTATCACTTTGATCCTATATGGAGAATCATTGTGATAAGCGGAGATTGATCGAGCGTAGCATAGGAAACTCTTTCCCTATCAAGAGTATGTCATCCACGTACTCTACGAGGATCGTCACCATACTCCCTACTACCTTTTTGTTTATACAAGGTTCATCTACCATTTTGATGATGTCAACTTCATTGACTAATCCATCAAAACAGACGTTCCAACTCCGCGATGCCTGCTTTATCCTATAAGCATCTTGCACACGTTTCCGCTGCTCCCACTGTCTACGAGGCCCTCTGGCTGTGTACTTATAGACGCATTCTTCTAAAACATCATTTAGAAAAGCAGTCATGACACCCAACCACCAGATATCATAGTCATGGTATGCAGCCGTGGCAAGTAGGATCTGGATGGACTTAAGCTTGGTTACTTGAAAAAGGTTTCATCATAATCCACGCCTGGTAAATGATGCAAACTTTTAACAACTCTAGCTTTGAAAGTCTCAACTTTTCGATGTACACCAAGTAATCTTCTCAAGATATACTTGCTCCTGATGGGGATTTAACCCTTCAGATATAGCAACCAAAGTCCATACTTTGTTGGTGTATATGGATTCCATCTCAGATCACTAAGCATCCAGCCATTCTTATAAAGTCTTACTCCTGATGGCCAGCTCGAAACTAGTTGGGTCATCATCTCATGATGCAATCCTCGCTCCCACTGTCATAGAGAAACAGAAGTATCTCTCAGGTGGGTGAGGAATCCTACTAGATCGGCGGAGAGGCTGAGGTTCGTTGGAATCTACTGAATCCTTTGGTTCTATCAAATCATCAGCTGTAGTTTGTATGGCTGGAACTTTTCCAGTTCTACATTACAGACCTTGCCTCGAGCTTGTCCGGATTTTGCTTTTAGACATAGGCCGGACAACCCCAAATCTTAACTACCTTAAGAGATGGGCTCTTCCCATACCATATCACATATGAAGCGGTAGGCAACTGATTTGATTGGAACCCTATTCAATAGGTATGCAGCTTCTTAAGTGCACAACTCCCTAAAAGGAAATAGGTAACTCAGTAATACTCATCATAGAGCACACCATATCATATAGGGTGTGATTGCTCCGCCCCGATATACCATCGTGCTATGGTGTATTCAGAGGAGTAATGCCGAGAGAGAATCTCATTCTCCTTTAGAATAGTCCAGGATTTCCGTGCTCAAGTATTCTCCTCCTTGATCACATCAAAGGACATAATACTTATACCCGTATTTTGGTTCTCTACTTCTAACTTATATTCTGTGAATATCTCAAAAGGTTCGGACTTGTGTTTCAACAGGAACATAGGTCTGAATCTCGAAAGATCATCAGAGAATGTAATGAAGTATAAAGAACCAGTCTTGGCAAGTGTAGACTGGGGACCTACATACATCAACATGTATCATCCCAAAAGTTCACTAACTCTTTCTCTGTTTCCAATAAACAGAGCTGTGGTCATCTTATCTTTGTGACATGATTGGCGAGTTTCACAAGATGTAAATTCAAACTGATTTAAATATGCATCTATATGTAACTCTAGCTGGTCGGGTCACATTGATCTGACCTAGTCTACAATGCCTCAAGAAGGATTCGTTCATTTCTGAACTCTTCCTCTTTTGTGTGTTCCGTATACTAAGAACTGTAGTTTGATTTAGAACATCAATGCTTTTAGATAACGTGCCTGAACCGATCAACTTTTGATATAGGAAATGTTCAAAACATTATCCAACAATACAAAATTATATCCTTTCTTTACTAATAAAGAGAGAGATATGATTTTGTATATCAGGTTCGGTATCTAATAACATTCGTTCAGAATCAATGTATTGGTAATACAGGGTGACAGTGACCAACAGACTTGGCTGCAACACTTGCCCCGTTTTCTGTCTCATGAAACTTATCACCCGTTCTCAGTTCTCTACCTTTCTGTAGCCCTATGTAACTGATTACATATCTGGGATCCTGATCCGGTATCATATACCCAGGACGTAAAGGATACTGAGAAACAGTTCTGTATAATGAACAAACCCGAAGATGATGCATCAGCATGCACTCTCTTCGTTTGGGCTGCACGGGAATTCTGGTAATCCCCAATTTCCTGCTCTGTCTTATAACAATTATAAGTTGGAGCGGGACCAACGTTCCCCAGCTCAGTATAACAAGCGGGTTCGGTCAAATATCCGTATTATTATCTTGATTAAGGCGTGATATGGTCGCTACCAGGAGAGAGAGAGAAGAAAACACTCAGCGTGTGCTCTTGCAAGAATAGATTGGTTATTATTTTATCTAATCAGGATGGCTCCCACTGCTTTTTATCAAATCTTCCTTCAAACCCTAAAAGGAAAGACTAGCCGGGATTAATTACACACTACAAGTTCGCCAATCTTTCAGCCAGGCCAGTGTCGGTACTTTGAGGGAGGTCCCCCGTGCTTTCGCACGAACCTAATTAATGTAAACCTCGTTTTCCCAGAGGCGTAACCTCGTTAACACCTTTCTAGACACCTACTTGATCGGCTAATTGTAATGTATAAAACTCTCCCAGGAGTAACTCTTACTCGCAGCGGGTATCGGGATCCAACTATCTCATAGAAGGTATGCAATCTCATTGCAAATTTCAACACTTGAAATTCCCGATAATATTTTGCCCCATGCGATCTATGACCTTGACTGAGTCAACAAACCATAGACCGCAAGTAAAGTTCAACCCGTCATTTCTCGATTGAATTAAACCCACCCGCACGACCCTTGACTGAGTCAACAAGGCCGCACGACTACCCTAATCCAATCGCATCATATGCTTTGCAGATAAGCAATAATCAGCTACCGCACACTACGCCGTGACTGAGTCAACAAACGCAGCACGAATACTAACTATTACCTATCTGAAATGACGGAGGGCTACGACAGGTTTTTAAGAAAACCTTTTGCGTAATGAACTTTATATCGTTGTAGAATCAAATGATTTTGAAATGGAGTGTTTTTGAGGCTTTTCTAGTTTTGCTAAAGGAGTCACTCCCGGTGAAGGGATCGTCGGTCCTTTCCTCGTCGAATGAGATGCGGGATATATCATATATATCGCTGTGCAAAGCAAAAACACTTAAAAGCAATCAAAAGACAAACCGAGTGTATAACATCTGCCAGTTATTGCTAAAGGAGTCACTCCCGGTGAAGGGATCTCGGTCCTTTCCTCATCGAATAAGGTGCAGGATATATCATATATACCTCTGTGCAAAGCAAGAACTGTAGCTACCTGTTTTATTTTGAAATTCGATTCTACAACATCTTAGGTTTCTTTTAGTTCATTAATCATATTAATGAAGTCCCATCATTTAAGTACCTAAACATCACAGATAAATACGACGTACACTTATGCCATCCGCATTCGCCTCGATGTCCCCTCGTGCACCGTTAGGTTAGGTAACTAACGACAGAGCGGGGCAGGGCTAGCGCTGGTGTAAAACATAAGTAACATCTATATAATATATCATATATACTATATAAAGTATCTATCACAGAACATCACATGATCACATCACAGATATCGCAGCAGAAGAATCATATGAAATATTGGATATACTAGGACGTCCGTGTTTTCAATACGAGCCAGTATAAAACACGGATTCCACGGTCGTGATGAATAGCCAAACCCACACCCCAAGACCCCTACGAGAGCGGCAAGCAACCCTACCAATTCTAGAGTTAGGAGACCCGGACTCGACTCCTCGAGTTGGTCTCCCACTGGACTCCAGAACACGGTTACTTGTGCCCTCCTCCTTGGGTCTATCCTAGTGCGGAAAAGTAAATAATATACAAACGGTGACAACTTCCGCAACCTGGAAGTGCCCCAATAAAAGAATATTACATACAAGTTTTTACATGAATGAAAATGAAAAACACCCATCTCACATAAAAACCCCCGGCTATTCAAACACGACGATCCAATATATCATATCCAGCAACACATAACATCACATGTCATCAACGTAAGTAAATATGTCCATCCCAATTGTCGTTGACATATAGCAACGAAACTGGCGATATCACATATTACACTTACGGTCACAGAAAAGAAAGTGTAAAACTACAACAGTTGGAATTCGCAATCACCTCAGACATCGCATGCCTGACCAAATGAATTCTTTAGACATCGCATGCCTAACAATTATAAACCCCGCATTTTAGTCTCAAAATTGAAAACACTTTTCAATATCAAGTCGGGCAATTCAACAAGATTCCCGACATCCTGATCGAATGCTCGTCGCAAACTTCAGTAGGCGGCCGCACCCCCGACGCCGTCGACGAAGTGCACCAAGGCGGAACACCGCTACCGCGAGCACCCTGACGGATGCTTTCGGCGACTGGGTTCTCCTACAGTCACTTGGTCGGGGCTATGGAGTGAGGTTGTCTATTAAGTTTACCCGGCGAGTATCCGCGTACGCTACGTGATTGGAATGGACTTTTGATCACATCAAAATTCCGTGGCAACCGATCAAGTGAGACTAAACTGCTATGTTTATAACATTCATTCAGTTATCTCATAACTTCTTGTGAATTCCAATTATTGTATCCCATTCCGGATAAATAGAAAATGATAAACTTTCCGATCGAACAGTCAAACACCCAAGTTTTCCCGATACAGCTCAACACATGAAATAAGTCTAACAACATTCAGTTCGTGCCTCAGTACCAACGGTCCAGCCGTAGAAGGGTCAAGCCAACGCCTCACATGTGGCACGCCGTACTGCCCCAAACCCGAAGGTTCAAAGGGAAGTTCAAGACGGTCACATAATCGAGTTAAGGTTTGTTGTCTTCTAGAGGGACCATCGTTTTACTTGCACTACTTAGAACGTCGTTAAACTACGGAAAAATCCAACACTTGGAAATTTCCCGACAGGGGAAAAATTGGGTATTTATATCCGGTCGAACTTTTTAACATATTCTAAAATTTATCCGGAAAGCCACACAGACAAAATTTGATACTCCGATCGAATATACGAAGTCCCAACACTACCCCAGAAAATTCAACTCTTGAATAAATACTAAAAATTTCCAGAAGACTCAGCATTACAAAACATGAATTACTGTGCAAGCCACGTGGTGTAACTCAACACAGTGGCCGTGGAACCGCCGCGTATCCTATGGTGGGGGCCGCGGTTCCGCGCCTCTGTAGTCGAGTTATTATCACGTGCTTCACAGTAACTCATGCAATTACCTGCTGAATTTTTTGGTAATTTTTAATCTGGAAAAATCCACGTTTTCAGAAAAAGTACAGAGAGCAATTTGTATTGGGGTTTCGGGTTCGTTCGGAAATCAAATTCCGTCTGGACTTCGCCTAAGGCTCTAGCTAGGCTCTGATACCACTGTAGGGTTCCTAGAAACCCTAATGAGGTCTCACAAGGCATCAACCATGTCAATTTCAAAAAAATCTAGGTGCCGAGAAACCCGACTACGGATCGTCGGCTAGAATTCTAGGCGAAAAAGGAAACTAGTTAACACTTAACTACAAGATACGGAAATACAACCTTTGTAGATCCGGTTCTCCACCTCCATAGCTCCGCAATGAAGTCTCCTCGCTGTCCATAACAAGTCCCGGGCTCTAGCGTCGGCTTCATCGGAGAATGGACGGGCTAGGTCATCGATGTCCATGCCGAAGATGATCTACGTCGAGGCATCGCTAAATCAAGCTCCGACTTCACCAAGTCAAGAAAATTGTGAAGAAAACACACTCTACTACTTGGCAAGAGGTAGAGGATGAAGAAATAGGAAGTGGGTAGACTTTAGAATTGGATTTCTCACTTGTTTCATCAATCCACCATTGATGAGGCTTGCTTTCTTCAAGTGAAGAAAGGAAGAAGAAGATAGAAATTGTTATGATAAGTTTTTTTTAGAAAATAGAAAATAATAGAATACTTATCATAATCAACCATGGTAAAGTGTAGAGACTAAACTAAGGTTAAATGAAGTGGTTAGGGTTAAGCATGAGACAAAAATGGTCACATAGTCAAAAGTTCAAGAAGCTTCAACTAGAATCCAAAATTAGCAACCATTTTCTTTTTATGCTTATCATATTCCAAAATGAATAATTAAATAAGATAAAAGAATAAAACAAAACCCTAACCATTATCATGTAACCATGGTTTGATCTTTACACAAAAACCCTAGCAAACATGTATCATCAAACATGATACAATCAAGTGCACAAAAGTATATCACATATACAATGTGTACATCCAAGTGAGAAAATCCATCTTAAGTAAACCGATACTAGTTAATGCAAACTAATATATCAAATATATAATTACGCAATAAATCATTAAATCAACACTTGATTTAACGATCCGGTCATATCGCATATAACCGACTAATATCCAATGTATCGGCTTATCGAATCAACCCTTGATTCGATAACTAGGTCATATCGCATACAACCAATCGATACATTCATCGCGAGAATAGAATACGGTATCACATACATGCATTATTCTCGGTCCCGCACATATCTCATATGCGCTCCTATTTCGTTTCGCTTGAGCCAGGAAACCTCTGTGTAGGACTCTAAAGACTCGTCAATACGCCGGCAGCAGGTGATGATCATATCAAACACCCACAAGCCGCAAGCGGTCTGCTAAACGTAACGGCCACCCGGGTATTGAGCGATCAGAAGATCGACGAGCAAGCCCGCTCACACTCCAGTGAATCCAACCAGTAACACTACCGTACAGTCCGGTCTGATCGTCTGATATGTCGCATATCTCGCCTAGGGGTGGTAAACGTCAGACCCCAATAGCTCGATAAGTCGTGTCGATATGAGGTCTATAACTATTCGAGAAACTACTGGTAACACTTACCAGTAAATCTCAGCAACCCTGGCCAGGGATTTCCTGTTATAGCCAATCGAACACAGCGCAACATCAACCCCCTATACCGGGAGAGACGAATCCCCTCCTATCGCTCATTGCCTCCATGTGACTCGGGACTGTACCCAAAAACCACCGTTTTGCACGCCCTCTTGGACGTGGTAAGATGGAAATCAAAGCACAGTGGGAACCACACAAGACTCTATGACGATCTCGGGTCAACAGACTACTCTGTACCAGTGTCACCAGAGAACTGCCATCTGACGTGAGGTATAATACCATCTGGGAGTTCTCGGCGAGTCCGTCCAGTGTACCCAGTCTCTACTGAGCACCCGTATATCATCTCCGATGTCAAACACCAATGGATATGGGATCATCCATCGCCCATCTGTATGGGTCGAGAAGGTACACGCTAGTCTACTCTGGTATATCGATGCCCCATCTCGATACACCCACGACTAGGGACTTTGAAGGATGTACTTATGGACTACCATGTCCCCACTAGTATGATCCGCATAATAGTCCAGGTAGTCAAGCACACATCCTAAGGGCTTTACCAATATGTAACAGAGAGACAATCAGTGTACACGTTAAGGTAAAGATCAACCAGATAGCATACTATCATGTTGAGCAAGAAAGTCATCCCTATATATGTCCCAGCATCCACTACAATATACATCCAATGTACAGTAATGGCCTCTAGGGCATACATATAACTAACAGGGTTTTGACTTGGGGCCACATTTCTTTGATCATTTCCCTCACAACACACACACACACACTTAGCTGAGAAAGAGAGAGAGAGAGGCAGCAGCTGCAGAGGCAGCATCAGCAGCAGCAGCAGAAAGCAGTAACAGCAGCAGCAGGCAGCAGCAGCAGCAGCAACACTAACAGCAGCCCCCCCAGCAGTTGCAGCAGCACTCCCATCTCCTCCACCTCCTTTCTCCTTGCACCTAGGGTCTTGTAAGGTATAGAATCTGAGCCCAACTTATTGTTTGTTTAACGTATGCGTAGTTTAGTTCGGTTTGTGTAAAAAGGTGAGATTTGTGCTTGAAATGGTGATTTGTGTGGACTTATGGTTTAGTGATGTTAGTATTGGTTAACCTAGCCTAATTAGGTGTTATTAAGACCATGTAAACCTAGTTAGACCCCAGATTACAACAAAATACCATAGGATTTCAAATTGTGCAAATTTAGTGTTTTTAAGTGAACAAATTGGATTTCTGTGATCTGCTATAGGCCCGAGTAGTTCAGGTTGAAATTGAGTTCACTGGAGCATGTATACAAGGTATAGACCACACCACCAGAGCCCGAGACCCCCACCCTATAGAGAGGTCGCAAATTTATTCTTTCTAGCCGCAATTTGCGGCCAGATAGGGGAATTTTTGGGTGAATTTTGGATGGGTAGGAGTCTGTTGTGATTTCTAGGCCAGTGGTATGTATAGTTTTGTAAGTTGTTAGCCTGGGTAGAATCTGGGATGTTATATCGTATTTCTAGTACTTTTGGTTCGCGCGATACGCGCGATACGCAAGAGGGTTCCATGATTCAGCGTATCGCGGCGTATCGGGGTTAGTTTTAGACGCGTGCACACGTTTAGCGTATCGTACACACGCGCGTTTAGTTCGCGACGCGAGCGTATCGTTTGACTTCGATATCGCGTTTTGCGAGATAGTTGCTTATATATGGATTCTTGTGAAATTCCAGGTTCGTAGGCGGGTACATCAGGCGAAGCTAAGAAAGGGAAGCAAGTGGTCGGCTACGAGTAGCGCACGACCAGGTGAGTAGATTTAACATCTACGGGGAAATCGCCCGTATGGCGTTAAGCGTCAGGGCGAGTCAGGATATTAGATTGTAGATGTTCACATGGACTGTAGTAGCATACCTTGTTGTTGCATATAGGAATGATAGCACAGAACACTGCACTGTCACTAACGGTTCAAGTCGCACGAGCACGATTGATATGCTACACCCACACCGTTAGTGATTGCCATGACACTCACATTATAGGATTGCTATAAATCATATATCATATTGATTCCACCCTATTGATGTTGTCATGAATTGCCGCATAACAGCATGTGTTATATCCATATTCAGGCACATATGCATCACATACCCCTACTGGTACTACATGCACACTGTATATTCATACCAGTGCACACATATATTGATATCTTCATACCTGCGCACATGCACACTGTATATTCATACCAGTGCACACATATATTGATATCTTCATACCTGCGCACATGCACACCGTATATTCATACCAGTGCACACATATATTGATATGCTCATACCTGCACACATGCACATTGTATATTCATACCAGTGCACCCATATATTGATATGTTCATACCTGCGCACATGCACACTGTATATTCGTACCAGTGCACACATATATTGATATCTTCATACTTGCTTAGATTACGCATTGAGATATGTTGTTTCCATGTTAATTCTGGATTTGGGGAACCGTGGATATTTCAAAGAGAATAGTTAATTATTTAAAAACCCGGTTTCCCTTGATATGATATTTCGGTGCGTCCACCATGTGTTTTCTCGGTACTAGAGTGATATATATGTGAACCCGAATCGAGGAGTTGGATGAGGCCGATTACGGGTACATGGTGGACCCGGTATGGTACCCCGGGGCGAGAACGGTTTCGCTGTGTAGTAGACGGTGAGCCTGACAGAGGGACTACTACCTACCGGTGATTGGTTGGACCTGGCAGTTATCCGGAGGATACCGACCAGAGTCTATGGATGGATACGGGACGACTCGTACTGCCGGGGCCGAGGGCCGATACGCAGACAGAGCCCGTGGGCTGATCCAGACTGACGGATGCCCTATACAGGAGGATTTGCGTGTCGATGCTTGGCACGAGTATTTCTTGATATTTTGGGTGCCGATGTTGGCCACTCACGGTTATATGAGATTTACAGGATTGGAGGACCGAGGAGGTGTTGGATATATGTATGCCCTAGAGGCCATTATGTGATAGTGGATGTATCTATACATGTATATATATATATATTCAGTATGCATTCTTGCTCGACATGATAGTGTGCTATCTGGTTCTTCTTTATCTGACATGTTGATTTGATCATGCTTGTTATTCACTCATACATGCTGATAAAGCCCTGAGGATATTGGCTTGACTACTCTGATTATGATGGAGATCATACTAGTAGGACATCTGTAGTCTATAAGCATATCCTGGAAAGTCCCTAGTCGTAGGTATATCGAGACGGGGCATTGATATACCAGAGTAGACTAGCGTATATGATACTAGACCCATGTGATGGGCGATGGATGATCCCATATCCATTGGTGTTTGACATCAAGATCATATACGGGTGCTCAGTAGTGACTGGGTACACTGGACGGACTCGCCGAGAACTCCTATATGGAATTATATCTATCGTCGGATAGCAGTTCTCAGGTGACATTGGTACAGGTTATTCTGTAGACCCGAGATCGTCATAGAGTCTTGTGTGTTCTCCCACTGTACTTTGATTGCCACCCTACCACGGCTCTACTGAGTCGTGCCAACAGGTGGCCGTTGGGTACAGTCCCGAGACACACGAAGGCAATGAGCGATAGGAGGGGTTTCGTCTCTCCCGGTATTGGGGGTTGATGCTGTGCTGTGCCCGACTGGTTATATCAGTAAGTCCCTGGCCAGGGCTGCTGAGATTTGCTGATAATTGTTATCGGTAGTTTCTCGATCTGTTATAGACCATTCACCGGCATGACTTATTGAGTTATTAGGGTCGACGTGACCATCCCTAGGCTCGATATGCAGCATATCTGACGAAGAGACCGGACTGTACGGTTGTGTTGCCGGATGGCTCGACGGGAGTTGTAGCAGGTTCGCTTGTTTTCTTCTGATCGCTCAATACCCGGGTGGCCGTTACGTTTAGCTGACCGCTTACGGCTTGAGGGTACCTGATATGATCATCACCCTCTGCCGGCGTATTGACAAGTCTTAGAGTCCGACAAAGGAGTTACCCAGTCCAGGCGAAACGTTGTGGTGCGCGTATGCGATATGCGCATGCACCCGATTAAAATGTGCGTATATGATACCGAACATTGATCGGGTGGCCTGCTTTTGGTGGGGTCGTATGAGATATGACCGGATTGATAAATTAAGTGTTGATTTATCATCTAACCATTAGTTTTCTCACTTGAAACCTTTCTAGGGTTTGATGGATGTATGCATGCATGCATGTGTTTCTTTCTTTCATTTTAGTTTCATGCACATGTGGATGTGCATACATGCATACATACATACACCCATCCATCATGGTTGTTAGTATATGGAAATGGTGGCAATATAAGACTCACACCATGGATTAAATTATGGATTATTATTTAATTTTGGTTTTAAAACAAAATGAAAAGGAAAGGATAATCATTCTAGCTTCTACATTCTTCCTTTGACCTAACCATGCTTACCTACCTCTTAACTTGAGTTATCCTTCTCTTTATCATTTAAAACTCAAGTTAAATAATGTCTCCATCACTTTAACCATGGTTCATAGTAAGAAGAAATAAAATATATATATTGATATATTTCCTTTTCTTCTAGTGAGTTATCTTTATCTTATTACCTCTTATGAAAAATATTGCCACCATCTTCTTCCTCTTTCTCATTTGCTCTCTAGTTTTTCTAGTGAGTAAATCACACTTAAAGAAAGGTTTTTGAAGTGAGAATCTTAACCACAACTTCATTCTACACAAGTTTAGCCAACTTGTTTAGAGTGTTCTCTTCGGTTTTACGAAGTTGCGAGCTTGGACGGAGAACTCCGTGATGGATCGTCATGGACTCAAGAGGACTTCAAGAGGACTTCCATTCAACACCCTAGAGACCAAGGAGTCCAGCGAAAGGGAGCTACAAAGGTTGTAGTCTCGAAACCCTAGATTAGTTTGCTTTAAATTTCGAAACCCTAATTTTCTAGGATCGATTCCTTTGCATGTTCGTTTAGCACCATAAAAATTTAAACTTTTGGACTTCTGATGCTTCAAAACTCTACATAGGGTGATACACAAACCTTACATTGATATCAGAGCCGACCTAGAACATTAGGCGTCGCTTTTACGAAGTAAAAATCCCGATCGGACAAAAATACTGTTTTCTTGGACCCTCTATGGACAAATTCTAAAATCTGACCTTTTTCAGAATTAAAAATACTTAAAAAATACAGCAGGGAAATATAAGAATTATGGTGAAGTACGAAGACATGAACAGTTAATTTGGCTGCTGAACCGCGGCAAATCCTTGCTTAGGCCGCGGTTCCGCGGCCGTACTGTAGTATTATTGCATGGGAATTTCACTGTAATTCATATTTCTGCTTGTATAGTGTTTTAGGTATGTTTAATCTGAATGTTGTTCTGTATTATCTGGAGATGGTTTTGGACGCGTTATTTTGATCGGTATTTTCATTTCGTAGCTTTTCCGGGTAAATAAGAAAGTATTGAAGTGTTTGAACGAGTATCATTTGCTCACTATTCACGGGGTTTAAAAACTTTGGAAATACGTGCAAGTCTTTTTGTGGTGGTCCCTCTAGAAGACAACAAACCTTAACTCGATTATGTGACCGTCTTGAACTGCCCTTTGAACCTTAGGGTTTGGGGCAGTACGGCGTGCCACATGTGAGGCGTTGGCTTGACCCTTCTACGGCTGGACCGCTACTACTATGTCACACTCCAGGTGTTTGAACTCTGCTCAAGTGTTGGGCTTTAGTGAATCCTGGGTATTTGATCGTTCGTTCGAAAACTTCGATACTTTCTGTTTATCCGGAATGTGATGCAATGTGTGGAATTCATATTACTAGACATGAAATACGGAATATGTGATATTTTGCAATTGCGATGTCTAAAGAGAATGTGGATTCCAGATATTGCAGTTTTACACTTTCTTTTCTGTGACCGTAAGTGTAGTATGTACGATATCGCCGGTTTCGTTGCTATACATCAACGACAATTGGGGTATGCATACTTACTTACGTTGATGATATGAGATATTATGTGTTGCTGAGATATGATGTGCAGGATTGTCGCGATTGAATAGCCGGGGGGTTTTATGTGAGATGAGAGTTTTATATTTTCATTCATGTAAATTCAAATGTAATGTAATATTCTTTTATTTGGGGCACTTCCGGGTTGAGGTTGTGTTACCAGTGTTGTATATTATTTACTTTTCCGCATTAGGATGGACCCAAGGAGGGGAGCACAGGTGACCGGGTTCTGGGGTTCAGTGGGAGGCCATCTCGAGGAGTCGAGACCGGGTCTCCTAAACTCCAGAATTGCCAGGGTCACTTTCCGCTCTCGTAGGGGTCCAGGGTGTGGGCTTGGCTATTTATCGCGACTGTAGAATCCGTATTTTCTATTCTGGCTAAATACTAAATACGGACGTCCTAGTATATCCCACGTTATATCTATATTTCTGCTGCCTGTGTTCTGTGATATCTGAGACGAATGACATATTATATATATGATATATAGTAGACGTTGCTTATGTTTTACACCCGCGTTAGTCCCGTCCCGGTATGCCGTTAGTTAAGTAACCTAACGGTGCATAACGGAACATTGCGGCGAATGCGGATGGCATAAGCGTACGTGTTATTTTCGTTTCTTTTCTGTGATTGGCTTAAGGACTTAAATGATGGGATTACATTAATGTGATTAATGTAAAGAAAATAAACCTAAAAAGATGTTGTAGAATCGGATTTGAAAACTACTCGGCTATTTATGAAAAAGCTATATTTCAAAACTGCGGAGCTTAAGCCACTCCTTTTGGAAACCGTTTGATTCTACAACGATATCAAGTTCAAAGCGTTAAAGATTTTCTTAAAAATCATCCGCAACTCTCCGTCATTTTAGGAAGTAGAGTACTTAGTATTCGTGCTACGTTTGTTGACCTTAGCCAAGGCGTAGTGTACGGTAGCTAAGTGATGTCTTCCTATAAACGCATATGATGCAGATTAATTAGGACGAGCATATGACTTTGTTGACCTTAGCCAATGGTCATGTGAACGGGTCTAATTAATCAAGAAATGACGGGTTGAGCTTGACTAGTGCTCGTGATTTGTTGACCTTAGCCAAGGTCACGAGTATTAGGGGTAAAAACCACATCGGGAATTTCAATAGTTGAAATTTGCAATGAGATTGCATACCTTCCATATGATGGTTGGATCCCGATCCCACTGTGGGCAATAGTTGCTCCTAGGAGAGTTTTACAGTTTACAATTAGCTAACACATTAGGTGTCTAGAAAGGTGTTAACGGGGCTCCGCCTCTGGGAAAACGAGGTTTACTCTAATTAGGTCTGTGCGAAAGCACGGGGAACCTCCCTCAAGTACCGATACTGGCCTGGCTGAACGGTTAGCGAAGTTGTAGACTGTAATTAATCCTGGCTAGTTTTTCTTTTTAAGGTTTGAAAGAAAAACTCGATAAAAGCAGTGGGAAACATCGATTAGACAAGATAATAAACCAATCTAATCTATGCAAGAGCTTTCGCTGAGTGTATTCTTTTCTCTCTCTTAATGGCAGATACCCATGACTGGACTCAAGCTTTTACTAGATAAAAACAAACTGAATGGGACCAACTATAAAGACTGGCTGAGGAATCTGAAAATCGCCTTGACTTATGATAAAGTATCATATGTCCTCACGGCTTCAGCCCCGCCCGTCCCTGGTCCAAAATCCTCAGTTGCAGACATTGAAGTCCGCAAGACATGGGACGCTGACTGTGCCACGGCCACATGCCTCGCGCTTGCATCGATGGATAACACACATCAAAAGCAGCACGAGGACATGGACATTCACGGTATATTGCTCCAAACAAAGGAGTTGTATGGGGAGCAATCCTGCGTATTACGATACGAAGCATCAAAGAAATTGTTTCAGATGCGAATGGCCCCTGGCACACCAGTAGGAGACCATGTTCTGAAGATGATAGCTCTTATAGAAGAGCTTGAGGACCTTGGATGGACGATGGATAATGAACAATATATAGATATTATTCTGCAGTCCCTCCCCTCCACCTTTGCTCAGTTCATAGTGAACTTCAACATGCATGGCATGGAGAAGGACCTCCCTGAACTCCTTAATATGTTAAGGAGTGCAGAGAGCACTATGAAGTTAGCAAAAACTCCCGTTATGACTATTGGACAGTCTTCCTCTTCTCGCCCGAAAGCCAAGGCCAAGGGAAAGAAAAAGAAGAAACCCACTAATCCTAAGGGCGGAGTTAAAAAGGTGAAGGGAAAGGGAAAGTCCAAGGCTGGAGACTCGGAGAAGGGCGAATGTTTTCACTGCCACAAGACAGGACATTGGAAGCGCAATTGCACGGAGTACTTAAGTCTCAAGAAGAAGCATGGTGATGCTTCTGCTTCAGGTGCGTTTGTGACTGAAAACTGTTTTTCTATAAACTTTGTTTCCTGGGTATTGGATACCGGTTCAGGTTCTCACATTTACAATTCTATGCAGGGGCTGAGAAATAGCAAGGTTTTGAGGACAGGTGACCATACTCTCCGCGTTGGAAATGGTTCCAATGTACATACAGTCGCAGTGGGAGAGTATCACTTGGGGTTGCCATCTGGATGTATTTTGGTTTTAAATCCATGTTATTTTGTACCAAGTATGCTATGTAATATAATATCTGTTTCTTTGTTGGACAATGAAGGGTATAATTTTGTATTGCAGAACAATGTTATGAACATTAACCTGAATCAAATGTTGGTTGGGTATGGTACACTAAACAACGGAATATATGTCCTAAATCAAAATCAACACACAGTTTTCAGTATACAACACACTAATAAAAGAAAATTTTCAGAATTAAATGAAGCTTTTCTTTGGCACTGTAGACTTGGTCATATTAACGAAACAAGACTAAACAAGTTACACAAAGATGGATATTTAAACTCTTTTGAATATAAATCTTATGCGACTTGCCAGTCTTGTATCAAGGGTAAAATGACCAAAACTCCGTTTACCGGACACGGAGAAAGAGCTACTCAGCTCCTGGGCCTCATACATAGTGATGTATGTGGGCCTATGTCTACACAGGCTAGAGGCGGTTTTTCATACTTCATTACATTCACTGATGATTTCTCAAGATTCGGTCAAGTATTTTTATTAAAACACAAGTCCGAAGCTTTTGAGAAATTCATTGAATATAAACAAGAAGTAGAAAAACAAACCGGCTTGAGTATCAAGATGCTTCGATCAGATCGAGGTGGTGAGTATCTCAGTGCAGAATTTGCAAACTTCTTGAAAGAGAATGGGATTCTCTCTCAGCTCACTCCTCCTTACACACCACAGCACAACGGTATGTCAGAACGAAGGAATAGGACCCTATTAGATATGGTCCGGTCCATGATGAGTGACGCTGAGTTACCCGTCTCGTTTTGGGGGCATGCATTAGAGACTGCAGCGTTTCTACTGAACAGGGTTCCAACCAAAGCCGTGTCCACCACACCATATGAGATATGGCATGGGAAGAGACCATCTCTTAAGAGAATTAAGATTTGGGGTTGCCCGGCCTATGTTAAAAAGCAGAATCCGGACAAACTCGAGACACGGTCGGTCATGTGTAACTTTGTGGGATATCCAAAGAATTCTTATGGATATCTATTCTACCACAAAGAGGAACAAAAAGTGTCCGTTTCTCAACATGCCACATTCTTGGAAAAAGAGTTTTTCACAGACAAAGATGATGGCAAGGTGGTGGATCTAGAAGAGATTCTAGAGACACAAACTACAAATGACGATTTGGTTGAACCGGCTGTTGCAGCAGAAACTAAAGAACCTCGGCCACTCCGTAGGTCTGGTAGGACTTCTCGCCCACCGGAGAGGTAGTACGGTTTCCTCATTGATGGTAACGGAGAAGATTGCATCATGGATGATGATGATCCTACCAGTTTTCGGCAAGCTATCACGAGTAAAGACTCTGTGAAGTGGCTGGATGCCATGAGATCGAAAATGGAGTCTATGTACACCAACAAAGTGTGGACTTTGGACGTTGTACCCCCTGGGGTAAAACCTGTAGGGTGCAAATGGATCTTTAAAAGAAAGATTGGTGTAGATGGGCAGGTGGAGACCTATAAGGCAAGACTTGTGGCGAAGGGTTTTCGTCAAAGACCAGGTTTGGACTATGACGAGACTTTTTCTCCCGTAGCCATGCTTAAATCCATTCGGATCCTACTTGCTATTGCTGCTCACTACGACTATGAAATCTGGCAGATGGACGTTAAAACCGCGTTTCTAAATGGAAATTTGGAAGAATGCGTTTATATGGATCAGCCAGAGGGCTTCATTGATAGTGGGAGCAGCGGGAAAGCATGTAAATTGCTTAAATCCATATATGGGTTAAAGCAGGCATCACGGAGTTGGAACATCTGTTTCGATGATGTCATCAAAGAGTTTGATTTCATCAAAAATCCAGATGAACCTTGTGTTTATAAGAAGGCTGTAGGGAGAGCTGTCACATTCCTCGTATTGTACGTGGACGACATTCTTCTGATAGGAAATGATATTCCTATGCTACAGTCGGTCAAATCTTTTTAATCACTAAGGTTCTCCATGAAGGACCTGGGTGATGCCACATACATTCTGGGCATAAGGATCTATAGGGATAGATCCAAAAGGTTATTAGGATTGTCCCAAACCAGATACATTGACACCATCCTAAAAAGGTTTAGTATGGAAGACTCCAAGCGGGGTGCCTTACCCGCTTGCCATGGGGTCACTCTCTCCAAGGATTCTTGTCCAAAGACCGATGAAGAGAGAGCTCGCATGAGTATTATACCCTATGCTTCGGCAGTAGGATCTATAATGTATGCGATGTTATGTACACGCCCAAATGTAGCTTATGCAATTAGTGTTGTAAGCAGGTATCAATCCAACCCAGGGGAGAATCACTGGACAGCTGTGAAGAACATTCTTAAGTACTTGCGAAGGACTAAAGAATTGTTCTTGGTGTATGGTAATGGAGATCTCCAAATGGAGGCCTTTACCGATTCGAGCTTCCAGAGCGATAAGGACGACAGCAAATCTATCTCTGGGTTTGTATTTACCCTCAATGGAGGGGCGGTGAGTTAGAAGAGTTCCAAACAAGATACCGTTGCAGACTCTACGATTGAAGCTGAGTACATTGCTGCAAATGATGCCGCCAAGGAAGCCGTCTGGATGAAGAAGTTCGTCTCGGAGCTAGGAGTAGTTCCAACCATTATTGATCCAATACCTTTGTATTGTGATAATAATGGGGCTGTAGCGTTAGCCAAGGAGCCCAGATCCCATCAACGGTCCAGACACATCCTGAGGCATTTTCATTTGATCCGGAAGATTGTAGATCGCCGCGAGATCGAGATTAGGAGGGTAGACACAAAGAATAACGCCGCGGATCCATTCACCAAGGCCCTCCCTCAGCCGCAGCATGAGCGACTTTTTGAGAAGTTGGGTATGAGATACGCCAATAACTGGCCTTAGTGCAAGTGGGAGATTGTTGGATATATGTATGCCCTAGAGGCCATTATGTGATAGTGGATGTATCTATACATGTATATATATATATATTCAGTATGCATTCTTGCTCGACATGATAGTATGCTATCTGGTTCTTCTTTATCTGACATGTTGATTTGATCATGCTTGTTATTCACTCATACATGCTGATAAAGCCCTGAGGATATTGGCTTGACTACTCTGATTATGATGGAGATCATACTAGTGGGACATCTGTAGTCTATAAGCATATCCTGGAAAGTCCCTAGTCGTAGGTATATCGAGACGGGGCATTGATATACCAGAGTAGACTAGCGTATATGATACTAGACCCATGTGATGGGCGATGGATGATCCCATATCCATTGGTGTTTGACATCAAGATCATATACGGGTGCTCAGTGGTGACTGGGTACACTGGACGGACTCGCCGAGAACTCCTATATGGAATTATATCTATCGTCGGATAGCAGTTCTCAGGTGACACTGGTACAGGTTAGTCTGTAGACCCGAGATCGTCATAGAGTCTTGTGTGTTCTCCCACTGTACTTTGATTGCCACCCTACCACGGCTCTACTGAGTCGTGCAAACAGGTGGCCGTTGGGTACAGTCCCAAGACACACGAAGGCAATGAGCGATAGTAGGGGTTTCGTCTCTGCCGGTATTGGGGGTTGATGCTGTGCTGTGCCCGACTGGTTATATTAGTAAGTCCTTGGCCAGGGCTGCTGAGATTTGCTGATAAGTGTTATCGGTAGTTTCTCGATCTGTTATAGACTATTCACCGGCACGACTTATTGAGTTATTAGGGTCGACATGACCATCCCTAGGCTCGATATGCAGCATATCTGACGAAGAGACCGGACTGTACGGTAGTGTTGCCGGATGGCTCGACGGGAGTTGTAGCAGGTTCGCTTGTTTTCTTCTGATCGCTCAATACCTGGGTGGCCGTTACGTTTAGCTGACCGCTTGCGGCTTGAGGGTACCTGATATGATCATCACCCTCTGCCGGCGTATTGACGAGTCTTAGAGTCCCACAAAGGAGTTACCCAGTCCAGCCGAAACGTTGTGGTGCGCGTATGCGATATGCGCATGCACCCGATTAAAATGTGCGTATATGATACCGAACATTGATCGGGTGGCCTGCTTTTGGTGGGGTCGTATGAGATATGACCGGATTGATAAATTAAGTGTTGATTTATCATCTAACCATTAGTTTTCTCACTTGAAACCTTTCTAGGGTTTGATGGATGTATGCATGCATGCATGTGTTTCTTTCTTTCATTCTAGTTTCATGCACATGTGGATGTGCATACATGCATACATACATACACTCATCCATCATGGTTGTTAGTATATGGAAATGGTGGCAATATAAGACTCACACCATGGATTAAATTATGGATTATTATTTAATTTTGGTTTTAAAACAAAACGAAAAGGAAAGGATAATCATTCTAGCTTCTACATTCTTCCTTTGACCTAACCATGGTTACCTACCTCTTAACTTGAGTTATCCTTCTCTTTATCATTTAAAACTCAAGTTAAATAATGTCTCCATCACTTTAACCATGGTTCATAGTAAGAAGAAATAAAATATATATATTGATATATTTCTTTTTCTTCTAGTGAGTTATCTTTATCTTATTACCTCTTGTGAAAAATATTGCCACCATCTTCTTCCTCTTTCTCATTTGCTCTCTAGTTTTTTCTAGTGAGTAAATCACACATAAAGAAAGGTTTTTGAAGTGAGAATCTTAACCACAACTTCATTCTACACAAGTTTAGCCAACTTGTTTAGAGTGTTCTCTTCGGTTTTACGAAGTTGCGAGCTTGGACGGAGAACTCCGTGGTGGATCGTCGTGGACACAAGAGGACTTCAAGAGGACTTCCATTCAACACCCTAGAGACCAAGGAGTCCAGCGAAAGGGAGCTACAAAGGTTGTAGTCTCGAAACCCTAGATTAGTTCGCTTTAAATTTCGAAACCCTAATTTTCTAGGATCGATTCCTTTGCATGTTCGTTTAGCACCATAAAAATTTAAACTTTTGGACATGTGATGCTTCAAAACTCTTCATAGGGTGCTACACAAACCTTACAGGAGGATGACGACATCTGAGTAGTATTGGGTTTTGGGTACATTGATGGGTACCGATTATACTTTCCACGATGACATTCCGTGTAGATGTTATATTTCCTATGCTCAGTATGTAGTAATTGATATCTCATCCTGTACCTATTGTACCTGATATAGTACACATTGCTATACCTGATCACTGCATACCCTGTTCATTCTATATAGGGTTGTTAGATTTCATTGCTATATATGATCATTGCATACTTTGTTCATTCTATATAGGGTTGCTAGATTTCATTGCAGACATGATCATTGCATACTCTGTTCATTCTATATAGGGTTGTTAGATTTCATTGCTATACATGATCATTGCATAATCTGTTCATTCTATATAGGGTTGTTAGATTTCATTGCTATACATGATCATTGCATACTCTGTTCATGCTATATAGGCTTGTTAGATTGCATTGCTGTACCTGATCATTGCATACCCTGTTCATTCTATATAGGGTTGTTGAATGGCATTGTTATACCTGATCATCACATTTCTTGCTCATCACATGGAGATGTTATTAGACCGCACTTGTTGCATATTTGAGCATCCAGTTCATCATATAGATGTTATTTGTTGATATAGATTAGAGTATCGTGGCACGTGCATACTCGCGATTACCTTTATATGTTATCTTCTATTCACGAGTTGGCAACTCACCCCCGTTGTGCCACAGTGTTTGCAGGTTGCCCTTCGGAGTAGTCGTGGCAGGCTGCATTCTTGCATCTTTTGACACAGATACCCCTACAGTTGGTGTGCTAGCTCTTTTGCTGATAGGTGGGTTTGTGCGGTATCTGGTTATCTTTCAGTTATGTACATTGTTGTATCCAGTACTCTCCATCTACCACTTATGTATTGACTTAGAGACCAGTTGTGAGGACGATGTATATTATTTTGTATTCTGGTGTCGAGCTCGTTGTGAGCCGACTCTACTTATGCAGTTTATTCTATCTGTGATGTTTCCCACCTGTTGCTCATTTTCTTCGCTACGGCGTCGTATATTGTTATCTTAGTAATTTTTTCTATTAAATGCTTAAATCACTCTATACTTTTACTGGTTTGATTTCTGGGTTTTCGGCTTACTTAGTCGCGTTACGCCTGTAGACGTTACGTAGTTAAGTGTCGGTCACGGGCCAAACTTTGGGTCGTGACAGTCGCGGCCGAGTCAACTCGTCCGCGGATCCGCCGCGAGACGCTTGGTCTCGCCATGTTTCCGCGGCGCGTTGACCGAGTCAGTGGCTCGTTTTTGCTGTACGTTCTTATAAAACCCTGAGCCGATTTTTAAGATATGTGGAATTATTTTTGGAGCAGTTTTTAAAATCGGCAGAAAGTTAAGTTTTTGGACGTGTTTTGCTATTTTTTTTTCGGATCGAAATTCTAAATACTTTGCTAACATGCCAGTTGTTTTTTAGCTAAGCTCTGATACCACTATAAGTCCACGTTGCCCACCCCGGTTCTTACGGGGAGGCGGAAACGGTAAAAAATGATTTTTTATGACAAGGCAACATGGACTAGAAAAGAGGATTTTTGCTAAACAAAAACCTAGCAAACTAACTACAAGTTTAACTACAATTTTAGAGGGTTATACCTAGGTCTTGAACTCCTTCTCTTCTTGCTCCTTGGAGTGGTTTGAACGGCTCCACCTCGCGGTCTCCTCTTTGTCGAAGAAGGATCCACCCGAAAGCCTCTACCTTGAGCTCCTACCTCAACCGAGAAGCAACTAAAGTGCTTGGCTTGCTAAACCTAGAACTCTAGAGTGAGTAGAGAGGAGTTTTAGTGGTTTTATCTCAATAGCTCATAGTTCTCAACTCATGAGACATGAGAGCTTTGAGAGATAGGAAGAGGATGAGCTTTGGATGAGAGAGAGTGATCAAGTGAGAATGAGATAATAATTTACAACCATGCTCACAAAAGTAAGAAAAATGATTATAATAATAATTAAGAATTATGATGGTTAGTTTCAATGACCATTATCATTTCATGCATTTAATGCAGCTTGCAAAGAACAAGAAGTATCATTGTAATTAAATGATGATAGTCAACAAGTCCACAATGGTCAACCGGTCAACAAAGTCAACAAGTCAACAAAAGTCAAATGTTCAACTCAACCATGGCACAATAATCCTTAATTAATATTATTAATCATATTTCTTATTCTCATTAGGGTTTAGAAAAAGTCAACCGTCAACAACCCTAATGAGATCCTCTGCCTCTGTCTCTGTCAACTGTGCATACACACCCGCATCCGTGTTACGAGGAACACGAATACAATAAGATAAAACCAATCCCAAAACATATACTAGGATCTGGCTTAAACCAAAGCCCGCTAGTAATAACTGCCCTGACACCAAACGTGTACAAGTGTGCGGATGTGAACGAACCCTGTCGCAAAACCATGCGACCTCTACTCTGTTTTGCCCAAAGGAGAATAGCCCTCTGTGTGGGACTCTAAAGACTCGACACTACGCTGGCAGTGGGTTTAACCACAGGCCGTAAGCGGTACTAGCTATACGTAACGGTCCCCAAGTAGATGCCGATAAGAATACTGATGAGGTGAACCCATCCGAACTCCTACAGAACCTGAATGTGACAATCTCCGTACAGTCCGGTCTGTTCATCTGAGAATATCGCATGGTGGGCCTAGAGGGTGGTAAACGTCAGTCCCCTACTAGCGGTACATGTCGTGTCGGAGTGTAGCCCAGAACAGCCTGAGATAACACTGGAAAACCTACCAGTATATCTCGCTTGCCCTGGCAAGGGACGACTATGTGTAATGGCTCTCCTAGATACAGCGCGATATCAACCTGTTGGATATAGTGCCGTCAGAGTCAATTATTGGATTGCAGGCACGTTATTGCAATGATCGAGGGAGGACCTATGCCGGTTGGACAATCTTACTCAGGATGATTGTAAAATATCTGGTTTGTCTTTATCATCGTGTACATGCTTTAGGTGACATTGTGGTTCACTATTACACGTTGATAGAGAATAGTATGCTACCATGGTTTATCTTTATCATCGTGTACTGCTTTAAGTGACCTTACAGGTCGCGATTACACATTGATAGAGCCCTTAGGATTCTTGCTTGACTACCAGCAGTATGATGGCGATCATATACGTGGGAGCTGGGGTTTATAAGCACATCCTTAAAAGGTCCCTAGTCGTGGGAGTTTCGAGATAGGGCATCGATACTTCGGAGTAGACTAGTGTATACAGTCTAGACCCCGACGAGGGGCGGTGTCCGGTCTCACAAGCCATTGGTGTCAGTTGGTTCACCTAAGATGTATACAGGTGCTCATTGGGTTATGAGTACACCGGACAGGACTCGCCGGGAACCTGCTAGTTGGTATTATACCTGACGTCAGATAGCAGTTCCCTGGTGACATGTGTGCATGTTAGTTCATCGACCTGAGGTCGTCATTTGTCTCGTGTGAGTTCCCACTGTGCTTTGATTACTACCCTACCACGGCTCAAAGGAGTCGTGCAAACACGTTTTAGTTGGGTACGGTCCCGAGCCATATAATGGCAAGTGAGCGGATCGGCAGGGGATTCGTCTCTCCCGGTATTGGGGGTGAGATCGCGCTGTGTCTAGGAGAGCCATTACATAAAGCCCTCGGCCGAGGAAGGAGATTTACTGGTAGGTATTCCAGTAGTATCTCAGGATGTTCTGGGCTACACTCCGACACGACTTGTACCGCTTTTAGGGGTCTGACTTCTACCAACCCCCTAAGCCCGCCATGCGATGCTCATAGACGAACGGACCGGACTGTACGGATATTGTCACTGACAGGCTCGGTAGGGTGTCAGGATGAGTTCGCTCATCGACCTCCCTTTTGGTCAATACTTAGTAGCCCGTTACGTACGGCTAATACCTCTGACGTGTTAGTGGTTAAATCCACAGCCAAAGTATTGACGAGTCTTTAGAGTCCCCCACAGACAGTTTCTCAAGTTTCGGGCGAAATGTTGTAGAGGCCGTATGATATATGGAAGGGTTCGATCATATACGTACGGTATTGCACGGATCATGATCGGACGGATCATACTAGTGGGCTTTGGTTTAAGCGGGATCCTAGTATTAGATTTGTTGGATTACTTTAGTCTCATCGCATACGCATTCAGTCGGAATGCGGATGCAGGTATGTATATACAGGTTAGGGGTATCCTCGTGATCCATCACGAGTTTACTTTAGATGTTGCCGTATCTTTTTCTTGTGGCAAACATTTGGATTAATGTTTGCATTTGGAAATAATGAGATAGAATTCATCATGAGATGCATTTAATGTGACATGGACATATTAGGTGACTCATGGTCTCTTTTTTAGCATTAATGTCATATTAATGGATTGATTTGGGTGATGAAATGAGAGGAAGAGAGAGAAGGGCAGCCATGTATATGTTAGCTCTTGTATTCGTTTGAGACTTACTCTCATTCTTGATAGCATAACAAAAGAAAAGAAAATGGCTCCTCTTCTTCTTCTTCCTCTTTTCTTCTCTAGCTCCTAATTTCCATCAACGGCTTCATCTTTAACCTCCATCCATCTCATGGGTGCAAGAGACAAAGTGATCACAAACATTCTCTACATTACCTTGGACATGTCGGCTAGCACACTTCGTGCCCGAGTTGCTTCGGACGAAGCGGGAGTACGTAAAAAGACTCGTAGATGTGGTGCCCTTTCCGATGAGGAGATCAAGTCCGGAGTTGCCGCGGGGAGCTTGGGATGGTGGCCAAAGACCGAAGGACACGGATCGATCGGTATAGCATTCTATCCCTTCTCTAGATAGCTAGTTGTAGGTTAATGGTTCGATCCGAGTTTTAAGCATACGATAGCGCCGGTTTTCAAGTTAAGAAAAATTTTTGTTTCCGCATTTTGGCCTAGGAAAGAAGGGCGGGGCGCTACCGTAGTCTTACATGGTATCAGAGCCACGCCATTAACCTTTACTAGCTTGCTCTAGCGTGTTTAGAACTTCGATCGGACAAAATTTCTTAAAACTGCATTTCCAATTTATCAGTTTCTGTCGAAATTTTTCTGTGGTCAAAAAATTATTTGGTGTATTGCAGAAAATCAGGCAGGGTTTTTTAGGAAATCTGAGAAAATTTGGTATGCTATTGTCACTGTAGCGCGGCGGAACCGCGGCCGTACCATCATTTTGGCCGCGGTTCCGCGGCAGGACTGTAGCAACAGTGCGCCATTTTTTCTACAGAGGTTTCTGACTTGAAAATGTGGTTTCTGGTATTTTTTGTTTGGGCCCAGATTTGTCTGAGTACTGGGAATTGTGCTTGGGGCCCACTTAAGGAAATTTTGTCGATCGAAAATTTAAACATGTTAGTTCACAGTATTTACATTATATCTGCGACCGTGAATGTCATTTGATCGGTAAATCCTGTCTAATTGCTATCGTTCTTTTAGACGGATTTGCGAACGTGACATTCACATTGATGTTCTGTGTTGTGCTGTGATGTTGCGGTTTTTTCGTAGTGGATAGCCTGGATGCAAAGGTAGTACAGTTTAGTTGTATTTGTACATTTGATATTGCGGGGCGAGCATCCAACATGTGGACTGCCGTAACTGCCTGTTTGTATATTATTCTTTTGGGGCACGACCGGGCTGAGGTCGATGTACCCGTTGTATATTTTACTTTCTGTACTAGGATTACCCCACGGAGGGGTGCACGGATAGCCGAGTTCTAGAGGGCAATGTGCCCGCATCTCATGGCTTTGAAACGAAGGGGGCTTCACTCTAGAATTGGCGGGCTATTCGCCGCACTCCTAGGGGGTACAAGTTGACCCAAGGAGGGGTTTTCAAGTTACCGGATTCCGTGAAGTGCTGGGTGGTCCATTCACGTTGTTGAAGGGGGCTACCTCGCTTCAGGTTTTGGCGGGTAACTTGCCGCGCCCATAGGGGTCTAGGATTTCATTGCACAGGCTATCCATACGACCAGGGGAACGTCGGGTTTCAGTAGCGGCTCTATGAAACCCGGGGATCCCAGATTATCTATATTGTTCTGTGATGCTTATTACATTTCTGTGATGTTGCATTTTATCACGCCTTGAGCGAATATTATATATTGATATATATACTAGTAGATGTTGTATATGTTTTATACCCGCGCTAGTCCAGTCCCCGCTCTGTCATTAGTTAAGTAACCTAACGGGTGATGACGGGACCCAGTGGCGAATGCGGATGGCATACACGTACATCATATTTTCGTTCTTTTGTGGTGTGATTAATTGATGGGACTACGTTGATTCAGATCAATGCAAGCTAAACAAACCTATTCTGATGTTGTTGGAACATTTTTCAAAAAAAAGCTGTTATTGCAAGGACGTTCTCTTTTGTTTTGCACAGTGGTATTCGGTTATGAATATCCGGCACCTCAGTCGACGAGGCAAGGGCCGAGATCCCTTCACCGGGAGTGACCCCTTGGACAGAAGTTTGCGTCAGGGTAATAACTTCACTATAGCTGATTGCCTTTTTGCTTTGCATCGTGGTATTCAGTTGGAATATCCTGCACCTCATTCTGCAGGGAAAGAGCCGAGATCCCTTCACCGGGAGTGACCTCTTTAGCAAAGGGTTTTCGCCACTATATTTTTATAAAAAGCTATGCAGTTCCTTCAACGATATCAAGTTCATTACGTTAAAGGCTTTTTGCCAAAAACCAGCCGTAGCCCTCCGTCATTTCCTACGGGTATTATTTTGTATTCGTGTTGCGTTTGTTGACCTAGTCAAGACGTAGTGTTCGGTAGCTAAGTGGTACTTGTTTGTTGCATAAATGGGATTGGTTAGGACAGTCGTGCAGCCTTGTTGACCTAGTTAAGGGCACGTACGGGTGGGTTTAATGCAATCCAGAATAATGACGGGTTGAACTTGACTAGCGGTTTATGGTTTGTTGACCTAGTCAAGGTCATAAGCCGCTTGGGGTAAAAATCACATCGGGAGTTTCGAAAGAAACTGAAACTTGCCAGATATGCGCATACGTTCTGGAGTGTGATAACGTGAGTGGATTCCGTCGCGTTATCATGCGATGATAGTTGGATCCCGATTCCTACTGATGAGTTGGTTTACTCCTCGGGTGATCCCGACTAATTCTTCTTTCAGGTTTGGAGGAGAATTTGAGGATACAGTGGGAGGTTTCCTGATTGGTTAAAGTGATAACCATTCTGATCTAGATTAGAGTGCACGCTGAGTGTTTCTTTTCTCTCTCTCTTTGACAGCGACCATGGCCCGACCCTTGACTATGACTCAGTGACCAAGTTAACCGAATCTTCTTAAAAACTGGCCTTTGGATTGTCAGAGTTGCATACTTCATTGCCACTCCTACTTTTACCATTTTCTCCAGAACACCCTGTATTATTACGAATGTCCACTTCCATTAGATAAAACCGTCGTATGGTTATATACGAACTCGAAGGAACTTGTTCCAGATTCGAGGATGGTTTCCGGCTCTGGGGAAAACGAATAGGATTATTCAGTTGTCTTTTCCTCTTACCTTCTCTCAGGTTGCGAGTGCTCCTTGGATTAGGACAGTACACCTATTACGCTAATTAGATAGTCTTCTTCCAAACCATAGGCAGGTGCCGAACGGTAAGGAATGAATAAAACCATTTAGCTTAAACGGTGTACAGAAGGTATTAAGTAAAGACAAATAAAGGGATTAGTAAGAGGGCAAAGTAAATTGCGACTGCTATTTACGACCAAACTAAGTATTCCTTCGCCGATCCTACATCACCTTTGTATTTTTCCAGAACACCCCGTATCACTATGAAGATCCACAGTTATTTGGATACTCCATCGTATGGTTATATACGAACTCGAAGGAAATTGTTCCAGTTCGGGGATGGATTCTGATTCAGGAGAAATAGGAATAAGGTTTTATTCAGTTGTCTTTTATCTTCATCTTCTCTCAGGTTACGAGTACTCCTAAGATTAGGAGAGTACACCCATTATGCCTATTGGATCGTCTTCCTCCAAACCATAGGCTGGTGTCGAACGGTAGGGAAGGAAGAAAAACATTTGGCCTAAAGGGGTGTACAGAAGGTAATGACTAAAGACATATAAAGGGATTTGGAGAGATGGCAAAGAAACACACGGTCACAGTTGTGAATCTGATAATGGAAGAGGCATTACTATGAATACCCGGATACCCCTTCGAAGCATTTATATGTTTCAGTTTCACTGTGCATTGTTAATAGAAAACTGATTTCCCAATTAGACACTAGCTCTAGGGTATGTATTTACAAGGTATGATTCTCACATCTATATGGTTTTGCAGATGATGAGTGGGAGTAAGTTATTGGGAATTAGGTGATCATCCTCATTATATCGGAATTCGTTGTAATTGGTGATATTTGAGGAAATCGCCTGGGCTGTTTGCCGGACGACAAATATTTGGTTTTGAATATCCGTTGTTATGCACCAATTTCAAATTGATATATGTGTACGTTTATTTTTATAAAGTGAGATATAACTTTTTGAAATCATGTCCATGACATTTACCTATATCAGTGGATGGTTAGGTAAGGAGCATTAAACAGCGGTGTAATTCTTCTTAACCATAAGTACAGTTTTCAACCTGCGACACATAGGGAATGATTTATTAGACTCAAGGGACTTATACAGAGTATTGTATGTTGTCCAGTGTCCATGAGGACAGAGGGGTTGGTACTCATACTATATTCTGTTTACTTGTGACTTCTCTAGTTCTTAGACATGTGTTTCATAGAAATGCAAGGTCTATGTTTTGAGAAGTTGTAGGTATAAGAATAAAGTAGAGAACCAGATGTTGCAAGTATCGGGATTCTTCAAGGTGATCGAAGATGTAGATACTTGTGTATGGTACTCAGTTGATAGTAATGATTTTGAGAAACTTATTTCTCTTTCAGGTTACTCATATATGGATGGATTCCTAAGTTGAGTAACGCTGATCAGCCTCCTTCCATTTAGTTTACATGCGCTGGAGACAGCTGCGTGATTTGAATCTGGTTCCAATTAAATCAGTGCCTCTTTTCTATATTGGATATAGAATAGTTCATATCTTAACAATGTTAAGGTACGGGGAGTTGTCCGGCTTATGCTTAAAACCAGACTCTGGATAACTCAAGGCACGTTTATGTAATGGCTGTTTGTGGGTTGACTTGGGCTATGACGATGGTTAACTTTCTACCATCTGGAAGATCAATAGTGATATTGTTCTTGACTCGCCACAGTTTTAAGTAAAATGGATTTTTTCATAAAACAGTAGTGGGAGTATGGTAGAGCTGGAAGTGATTCCAGAACCGCAAACGATTACTGAAAATTTGATAAGAACCTAAAGATTCAATCTGGTTTGACATTCCATTGGCCACTCCGCAGATATGGTGGGTAACCTCAGGCATTCGAGAGGTGCTTCGGTATGCTCAAAGACGGTGACAGGGAGGTTCTTGTTTACCCAGACTTGCCATTGCTGTTGTTCCAGACTGTGAGACCCGGCAGGAAGATGAGTATAGCGTCGTTCTAAACGAGCTTTAGAAGTGTATGTGTATATGACTCTGCCAGAGGGTTGTCGTAGTCAGTGGGCAGCGGAAGCATAGTGGACAAGTAGCTTATGTCTATTTATGGACTAAAGCAAATATAGCGGAGATAGATCATCTATTTCTGATGTGACAGTCATAGGTTTTACTTCATCAGAATAGAGGATGGATCTGTTAAGAAGGTAGTAGGGTGTGATGTCCTGGTATTTGGATGGCATACACAGAATAGGAAGTGAAATTCCTATACTACGATCAGTAATACTTTGATTGTCACACAGTGGTTTCTCCATATAGGTTATAAATATAATATCAGACATTCTGGTTACTGGATCTATGGTTTTAGATCTAGATTTAGGTAGTTTCCCAATCTGGGTACTTACAGCATTCTAAAGGTGTTTTAGAATGGACGACTCCTGGCACGGTAGTGTACCTGCAGGTGATGGAGTCACCCTCTCTAAAGGTGTCTTACAGACTAAAGGGGAGAGGGATGTGCATGATTGGCAGATCATTTGCTTAGGTAATTGAGTCAATCATGAGATGTCAAGTACCACACCAGATGTTGTTTTTGCAGTAGATGCAATAAGTGGATATTGATCCAATCCTGGAGAAACATTCGGAAGCAGTTTTAGAACATAAGTGGAAGTTCTAGGGATATGATAAACAGCAGCCTCCTTCGGGAGACAGTTATCATTCCAGGCTTCCAAGGTGACCTGAATGATAGAGTGACTGTTAGAGTTATAGTTTTCCCTCTGATGAGGGGCAGTATTTTGGATAGGTGGTCCAAGCGAATACTGAGGGAGGCTTGGCGTAGGATACTGATTAAGTTCAGTTGACGATACAGTCTAAGAAGTTTGGATTTGGAGTTCATTTATGAACTAAGTCCTATAAGATATCCAGACATATTCTAAGACAGGTATTCCTCATTTCGGAAGATGGCTTTCTCCGCGAACTTGAGATAAAGAGAGACATAGAAAGAAACATCAAGACGGATCCACTAGCTGAGGCTATTTCTCGAACGCAATAGTTTCATAAATGAGCTTTGTGAGACTGATTAGTAGAGGAGTTGGGTGTTCGGTATCACACGGGCTATGAGTATGCGACATTGCAATAATTAGTCTTGAGTGCAAGTGGGAGATTGTTGGATATAGTGCCCTCAGAGTCAATTATTGGAGCGCAGGCACGTGATTGCAATGATTGAGGGAGGACCTATGCCGGTAGGACAATCTTACTCAGGATGATTGTATACTATCTGGTTTGTCTCTATCATCGTGTACATGCTTTAGGTGACATTGTGGTTCACTATTACACGTTGATAGAGAATAGTATGCTACCATGGTTTATCTTTTTCATCGTGTACTGCTTTAGGTGACCTTACAGGTTGCTATTACACATTGATAGAGCCCTTAGGATTCTTGCTTGACTACCAGCGGTATGATGGCGCTCATATACGTGGGAGCTGGGGTCTATAAGCACATCTTTAAAAGGTCCCTAGTCATGGGAGTTTCGAGACAGGGCATCGATACCCCGAAGTAGACTAGTGTATACAGTCTAGACCCCGATAAGGGGCGGTGGCCGGTCTCACAAGCCATTGGTATCATTTGGTTCACCTAAGATGTATACAGTTGCTCATTGGGCTATGAGTACACCGGACAGGACTCGCCGGGAACCTACTAGTTGGTATTATACCTGACGTCAGATAGCAGTTCCCTGGTGACATGTGTACAGGTTAGTTCAACGACCTGAGGTCGTCATTTGTCTCGTGTGAGTTCCCACTGTGCTTTGATTACTACCCTACCACGGCTCAAAGGAGTCGTGCAAACAGGTTTTAGTTGGGTACAGTCCCGAGCCACATAAAGGCAAGTGAGCGGATCGGCAAGGGATTCGTCTCTCCCGGTATTGGGGGTTAGATCGCGTTGTGTCTAGGAGAGCCATTACACAAAGCCCTCGGCCGAGGAAGGAGATTTACTGGTAGGTATTCCAGTAGTATCTCAGGGTGTTCTGGGCTACACTCGGACACGACTTGTACCGCTTTTAGGGGTCTGACTTTTACCAACCCCCTAAGCCCGCCATACGATGCTCATAGACGAACGGACCGGACTGTACGGATATTGTCACTGACAGGCTCAGTAGGGTGTCAGGATGAGTTCGCTCATCGACCTCCCTTTTGGTCAATACTTAGTAGCCCGTTACGTACGGCTAATACCTCTGACGTGCTAGTGGTTAAATCCACAGTCAAAGTATTGACAAGTCTTTAGAGTCCCCCACAGACAGTTTCTCAAGTTTCGGGCGAAACGTTGTAGAGGCCGTATGATATATAGCAGGGTTCAATCATATACGTGCGGTATTGCACGGATCATGATCCGACAGATCATACTAGTGGGCTTTGGTTTAAGCCGGATCCTAGTATCAGATTTGTTGGATTACTTTAGTCTCATCGCATTCGCATTCAGTCGGAATGCGGATGCAGGTATGTATATACAGGTGAGGGGTATCCTTGTGATCCGTCACGAGTTTACTTTAGATATTGTCGTATCTTTTTGTTGTGGTAAACATGTGGATTAATGTTTTCATTTGGAAATAATGAGCTAGAATTCATCATGAGATGCATTTAATGTGACATGGACATATTAGGTGACTCATGGTCTCTTTTTTAGCATTAATGTCACATTAGTGGATTGATTTGGGTGATGAAATGAGAGGAAGAGAGAGAAGGGCAGCCATGTATATGTTAGCTCTTGTATTATTTTGAGACTTACTCTCATTCTTGATAGCATAACAAAAGAAAAGAAAATGGCTCCTCTTCTTCTTCTTCCTCTTTTCTTCTCTAGCTCCTAATTTCCATCAACGGCTTCATCTTTAACCTCCATCCATCTCATGGGTGCAAGAGACAAAGTGATCACAAACATTCTCTACATCATCTTGGACACGTCGGCTAGCACACTTCATGCCCGAGTTGCTTCGGACGAAGCGGGAGCCCGTAAAAAGACTCGTAGATGTGGTGCCCTTTCCGACGAGGAGATCAAGACCGGAGTTGCCCCGGGGAGCTTGGGATGGTGTCCAAAGACCGAAGGACACAGATCGATCGGTATAGCATTCTATCCTTTCTCTAGATAGCTAGTTGTAGGTTAATGGTTCGATCCAAGTTTTAAGCATACGATAGCGCCGGTTTTCAAGTAAGAAAAATTTTCGTTTCCGCATTTTGGCCTAGGAAAGACGGCCGGGGCGCTACCGTAGTCTTACACAACCCCCAATACCGGGAGAGACGAATCCTGTCTAACCGTCACTGCCTCCAAGTGCTTCGGGACTGCACCCAACTGCTACATATTTGAACGACTTATTTGAGCCGTGGTTGGGTAGCAATCTAAGAACAGTGGGAACACATTCGAGGCGAAGTGACAGTGTCAAGTCAGCGGACTAAGCTGTACTCATGTCACCTGGGAACTGATAACTAACGATAGGTATAGTACCAACCAACAGTTCCCGACGAGTCCTGTCCAGTGTACTCGTAACCTAACGAGCACCCGCATACTATCTCAAGTACGATGTACTGACGGCTGTGGGACAGACTATCTCCCCAGCTGTGATGAGAAACGCATACACTAGTCTACTTCGGAGTATCGATGCCCCGTCTCGATAATCCTACGACTAGGGACCTGTATAAGGATGTGCTTACAGATTACCCAGCCTCGACAAGTGTGACTGCCATCACAACGCTGGTAATCATGCAAAGATCCTAAGGGCTCCACTAATGTGTATAGGCGATATTGTTAGTGTATATTCCCTAGAGGCCATTACTGTATCATACTAGTTTGTATATTACTTGATGGAAGCTTGGGATATTCACAATTGTATAGAAAATCTTGCTCGAAATGGTAGTATGCTGCTTGGTTTGTTTCTACTTCAATGTGTGCATGTGTTTCTTTTAGCATATCGCTTATACACATTAGTGGAGCCCTTAAGATCTTTGCTTGATTACCAGCGTTGTGATGGCAGTCTCACTAGTGGGGGCTGGATAACCTACAAGCACATCCTTATACAGGTCCCTAGTCGTTGGATTATCGAGACGGGGCATCGATACTCCGGAGTAGACTAGCGCATGCGCTTCTCATCCCAGCAGGGGAGATGGTCTGTCCCACAGCCATTAGTACGTCGTACTTGAGATAGTATGCGGGTGCTCGTTAGGTTACGAGTACACTGGACAGGACTCGTCGGGAACTGTTGGTTGGTATTATACCTATCGTCAGTTATCAGTTCCCAAGTGACATGAGTACAGCTTAGTCCACTGACTTGACACCATCACTTCGCCTCGAGTGTGTTCCTACTGTTCTTTGATTACTACCCTACCACGGTTCAAAGGAGTCGTGCAAACAGGTAGTAGTTGGGTGCAGTCCCGAAGCACTTGGAGGCAGTGGCAGTTAGACATGATTCGTATCTCTCGGTATTGGGGGTTGATATCGCGCTGTGTCTAGGAGAGCCATTACACAAAGTCCCTGGCCAGGGCAAGCGAGATATGCTGATAGGTTTTCCAGTGTTATCTCAGGGTATTCTGGGCTACACTCCGACACGACTTGTACCGCTATTAGGGGACTGACGTTTACCTCCCTCTTGGCCCGCCATGCGATATTCTCAGACGAACAAACCGGACTGTACGGAGATTGTCACATTCAGGCTCAGTAGGAGTTCGGATGGGTTTACCTCATCGGCCTTCTTATCGACGTCTACCTGGGGAACGTTACGTACAGCTAGTGCCGCTTGCGGTCTGTAGTTAAACCCACTGCCAGCGTAGTATCGAGTCTTCAGAGTCCCAAACAGAGAGTTTCCCTGCACTGAGCGAAACGTGTAGAGGCCGTATGGTTTTACGGTAAGGCTACGATCACTTACGTGCACTTGTGGGCGTATGCTGTTCGGGCAGACAATGCTAGTGGGCTTTGGTTTAAGCTAGATCCTAGTATTGTATGGATGGATTAGTTTTGTCTTCTGTGCATTCGCGTTTTACGGAATGCGGATGCGGGTGTGTCTGCACGATTATGAGGAGCGAAGAAGGAGGAGGTGCCTCATTAGGGTTTTCACAGTTGGTTCGGTCAAAACCATTGTGAGGCGGGGAAATTATTTACTAATCTTTTTAATGATAATTATGTTATGGCTAATTGCTTTGACCATTTGACCATGTTTGACCTTGTTAACTATTTGACCATAGTTGACTAGGATCTTTCATGAGTGATCTAGAGTATTCTTTTGCTTTTTGGCTTTTGATTTTATTTTTGTGATGATAATGGTCTAATCAAGGTAGCCATCAACTTTATCATGAAAAGATTAGTAATGATGATGTTTATGGATTATTATTCCATGGTTCATTATTCTTAGTTCATAATTCTATTCTCATTCTCTCTCATGAAATGAGAAGCTCCATGGTTGCTCCTTCATCTTCCTCCTCTTGATTTTTCCTTTGATCTCATGTGTTGAGAAAATAAGGAAGTAAATTGACAAACACATCCATCTTCTTCTTCTACACAACCTAGGACATCAAGCTTATCAACCTTGTTGTACTAGTTACCTCGGCTTGAGGTGGAGCTCGGAACACAAACTCTCGGGTGGATCGTCTTCGACTCAAGGAGGCCGCGGAGGTGACCAAGATTCGGATCGATCCTCGGAGTTTGGATGGACGAGCAGGACAGCGGAGAGAAAACCCGAAGGACCGGATTCATGAGGTATAATCTTTATGACATAGTAGATAGAACCTCATGTAGTTTGCTAGGTTTTTGTTTAGCAAAGATCCTCCTTTTAGTCCATGTTGTCTTGTGTCAAAAAATCGTTTTTTTTTACCGTTTCCGACTCCCCATAAGAACGGGGGTGAGCAACGTGGACTTAAAGTGGTATCAGAGCCTAGCTAAACAACAATTAGCATATTAGCAAAGTATTTGGAATTTCGATCCGAAAAAAATCGCAAAACACGTCCGAAAAATGAACTTTCTGCCGGTTTTTAAACCTGCTCTAAAAATAATTTGACACACCTTAAAAATCGGCTCAGGGTTTTTTAAAAACACACAGCAAAAACGAGCCAGTGACTCAGTCGACTTACCGCGGAACCGCGGCGAAACCATGCGTTTCGCCGCGGATCTACGGCCGAGTTGACTCGGCCGCGACTTGGTTTTGCTGCAATGTGTTCAGTGTTCTGTTTTGGGAATTTTTGCATATTTTGTTTCTGCCCAGAATTCCCAGCGAACAAAGTTGTGTTTGGGGTAGTTGCAAATCCGTATTTTTGATCGAAGTTCTGTAGACTTTAGCTAATGGATTATATCTGTGATGTGATATATACACTGAACGTCAACTAAACGCTATACGTCGATTAGTGGGGTTGTGCATATCTGTAATCTGTAATGTTGTTGGATTGTTACGGATGAATAGCCAAGGGATATGAGATGAGAGTTTTCTTTATCTTTCATCTGATGTAATATGTAAATTGATGTAATATTATTTTATGGCCGCACATCCGGGATGAGGTTGTAGCCGCTATTGTATATTATTTCTTTTACTGTTTTTTGCTCCTAGGATAGACCCAAGGTGGGGTGTACAAACTACCGGGTATCTCGAAGTGCCGAGTGGCCTACTCACGTTGTTGAGAGAGGTTGCTTCAGTTCGGGTACTTGGCGGGTAGTTTGCCGCACCCGTAGGGTCTACGGTGGGGTTTGGCTATTCATCGCGACCGTGTAATCTGTCTTTCGTTGCAGGCTCGAACGAAACGCGGATTCCTAGTATATCCAAAATGTTCATCTGTGATCTGGAATGGCTATCATTGCATCTGATGAATGTATATATCTATATATGATATTTAGTAGGCGTTGCTTATGTTTTGCATCCACGCTAGTCCAGCCCCCGCTCTGTCGTTAGTTAAGTAACCTAACGGGTGATGACGGGGCCCCGTGGCGAATGCGGATGGTATAAGCGTACGTCATATTTTCGTTGTTTTCTGCAATGGTAGGATTAAATGATGGGACGCATTAAATTAATGCAAGAAAATAAACCAAATTAAAGTCGTTGGAACAATTTCAAAACCACTCAGTTTCTTTTCAAAAACAACTTTTAAACGCGGAGCTTAAACCACTCCTTTTAAAAGCTATCAAGGTTCCTTCGATTATATCAAGTTCACTACGTTCACGGTTTCGCCAAAACCATTCGTAGCCCTCCGTCGTTTCATATGAATATCCAATAGTATTCAAGCTATGTTTGTTGGCCTTAATCAAGGCATAGTGATTGGTAGCTACCGGGTATTCATATGTTGCATAGATAGATCTGTTGGTTTGGGACTGTCGTATTACTTGGTTGACCATAGTCAAGGGTATATACGGGTGGGTTCAAATCAACCTGGATAATGAGGGTAGAACTTAACATGTAATTTATGATTTGTTGGCCTTAGTCAAGGTCATAAGAGCATGAGGCAAAAATCCACATCGGGAGTTTCTAAAGAAACTGAAACTTGCTAGCGCTGCATACCATTTGGAGTGTGATGATTCTGGTAGGATTCTATCAGTTTTATCACACGATGATATTTGGATCCCAATCCTACTGTGAGTATATGCTACTCCTCGGGAACTTTCTCACTTAACGATCAATGCTATAAACCAAGTAGGTGTCTAGAAAGGTGTTAGAGGGGCTACACCCACAGGGAAAAGAGGTTATTTAATTAAGGAACTTCGCGAAAGCGTTGGAAAACCTCCCTCGAAGTACTAACACTAGCCTGGCTGAACGGTTAAGCAAGTATTGTACGGTGAGATTGATCCCGACTAATTCTCCCTTTTTGGTTTAAGGAAGGATTCGAGTAACAGTGGGAACCATCCTGTTTATATAAACTAAAAACCAATCTAAACTTGCAAGAGCATTATACTGAGTGTTTTCTTCTCTCTCTCTTAATTGCAGCGACCCAGTGACCACACATAGGTTACATCTAGATAATAAAATGACTGAATCTGACTATTATGACTGGCAAAGGTCTGTCCAGATGTGCATTACCCATGACAAGCAGGGACACCTCTTAACTAATCAAACCCCTGCCGTCTCAGGACCAGTTTCTGTTGGATGTATATGCCCAAGAGGCCAGTATTGTATATGTATATATATATGGATACTAGGGATATGTATGTATAGAACAATCTTGCTCAGTTTTATAGTATATTATTTGACTTGTCTTTATCGGGATATGTGTATTTATTGTTATTATATCTTGTTTGCACATATTGATAAAGGCTCGATACGGTAGTATACTATTGTGGTTTGTCTTTATCTTAACATGGCATATGTCATACTCGTTATTACATATTGCGGTTACATGTTGATAAAGCCCTTAGGATCTTGCTTGACTACCTGCGTTGTGATGGCGATCATACTTGTGGGAGCAGGGTAGTCTATAAGCACATCCTTAAATGGTCCCTAGTCGCGTGAGTATCGAGACTAGGCATTGATACTCCAGAGTAGACTGGTGTATACGTTTCTACCCCGTCGGGGGATAGTTGGTCCCGCAGCCATTGGTCTGATGCACCTAAGATCGTATACAGATGCTCACTGGGTATGAGTACACTGGACGGAGTCGCCGAGAACTTCCATATGGTACTATACCTATTGTCAGATGGAAGTACTCAGGTGACATGTGTATAGGTTATTCTTTGGACCCAAGATCGACATTTGTCTTGTGTGAGTTCCCACTGAACTTTGATCACTACCCTACCACGGCTCTACTGAGTTGTGCAAACAGGTCTAGGTTGGGTTCAGTCCCGAGCCACATGGAGGCAGTGAGCGATTGTCGGGGATTCGTCTCTCCCAGTATAGGGAGTTGATATCGCACTGTGATTCGATTGGTCAGGACCATAAGACCTTGGCTAAGGCACTTGGGATTTACTGATAGGTTGATCAGTAGTTTCCCGGATTGGCCCTGAGCCACATCGGCACGACTTATCAGGTTGTTAGGGTCTGACGTTCACCATCCCCTAAACCCGGTATGCGATACTCTTTGACGAAGAGACCGGACTGTACGGATATTGTCACGGATAGGCTCAGTAGGAGATCCGGACGAGTTTGCTCGTCGGCCTTCCTTTTCAACAGGTACCTAGGCAGCCGTTACGTACAGCTAGTGCCGCTGACGTGCTTGTGGTTAAACCCACTGCCAGAGTACTGTCGAGTCTTTAGAGTCCCACATAGAGGGTTTCCCTGATCCAGGCAAAACGATGTAGTAGCCGTATTGGATACGTGCAGGGTTCGATCGATTGATGTACTTGGTACTCGGATTTTCGATCGGACAGTTTGTAATACTAGCCGGCTCGGGTTTGAGCCGGATTATTAAATCAGGTATTGATTTAATAATTTACATATATGTATTTCGATATATATATATTCTAGTATTACGTTCTTCGTGTTATTCTATCTCTTTTGGGCGTTCGGATTTTCATCTGATTGCCGGTATATTTGTACAGTAGTTGGAAATCCGTATTTATTACAGTTTTCCTTAGAAGGTGGCCACCTCATTATGCATTTTCCATTTATTCAATAAATGGAAATGAGGTGTAAAGTGTAAGGAATGGGAGGAATGGGCATGACCATGCTTTAATAATCAACAAATGAATTTTCAATTCATTTGTGGTTACTATTGAAGCATGGTTGTCATTTGTTTATTGAAAGAATTCATACACAAAACTAATGTGTGTGTTTTTCTCTTTCAGGTTTTTCATTCATTTTCTCTTGAGCTCTCATTCCTCTCCTTCCTCACTAGCTTCCTCCACCTTCATCTTCTTCCTCTTCACTACTTCTCATGTGTTGAGAATCAAGTGAAGAGGTAAGAAAGAGATAGCTTCACACATAGAAATCCAAACTACATCCTAGACTACATGGTTTAGCAGACCAAGTTCTCTAGTTGCTCCTTTTAGTTACATAGTTAGGAGCTAGAGCCATGGATCATATTCCCCGGGTGGATCGTCTACGACAAAAGGAGGCTGGAGAACAAGCTCGATCCTGGAGAACCGATGGAGCCGTAGTTGGAGTTCAAACAAGTTCAAGGTGGATGCAAGGAGCTAAGGATGAAGAACGAAGACCGAAGGACTCGAATCTTTTGGTATATCATTTTTCATAGTAGTTAGCATCTCTTTGTTTGCTAGTTGGTTTTATGGTAAAGATCGGGTTTTTAAGTTATCTTTGCGCCCCTTTTAAAGCTCTAGAAAAAATTTTGTTCCGCAAACCGCTTCGTTTGGAGGCTCGGGCGTGAATATAACTCAACATGGTATCAGAGCCACCCCATAAAACCTATACTAGCTAGTTCAAACGTGTTTAGAATAACGATCGACCGAAAATTCCAAAAACCGCATTTCATTTCATGATGTTTCTGTTGATTTTTAAAAGTGCTCAAAAAATTAATTTTAAGGTCTCAGAAAATCATGGAGGCTTTTATAAGAACCCACAAAAAAATTGGGCCCATGAACCCATAATTCCACCGCGGAACCGCCGCATAATGCAACACTTGGCCGCATTTCTGCGGCGGTATATGGGCCTTTGGGCCACAAATTTCTTCTGGGCCTCTTAAATATTGGGATTTGTGTTTCTGGATAATTATTTTTTGGGCCCAGATTTGTTACAGTGTTGGTTTAAAACTTGGGGCCCACTTGGAAAGTTTAGTCGATCGTAATTTTAAAACACGTATTTTATTTTCAGTACATTCATTTTTATCAGCGACCGGGAATGTCACTCGATCGGTAAAACTCGTCTGATTGCTATATGTTCCTCAGACGGGTTTTGCGAACGTGACATTCGCGTTAATGTTGTGTGCTTGTGCTGTGTTTGTGGTGGGATTGTCGTGGTGGATAGCGTGTGGTGCAATGTTAGAAATACAGTTTATAATTCATTTGTACATTTGTTATTGTGGGGCGAGCGTTCGACATGTGGATTGCCGTCTTTGCCGTTTGTATATTATTTTGGGGCACAACCGGGCTGAGGTCGATGTCACCGGTTGTATATATTTTTAATTTTCTGTATTACTATTACCCCGCGGTGGGGTGCACGATTAGCCGGGTTCTGGAAGGTAACAAGCCCGCATCTCAAGGCGCTGAGACGGAGGGGGCTTCATTCTAGAACTGGCGGGCTATTCGCCGCACTCGTAGGGGGTACAGGTTTTCATTGCACAGGCTATCCACACGACCGGGAACGTCGGGTTTTATTTGCGTCTCAAATGAAACCCGGGGCTCCAAGATTATCCACCATTCTGTATTGTTATCTGTGATGTTGTTTATTATCATGCCTCGGATGAATGTTATATATACTTATATATATACTAGTAGATGTTGTATATGTTTTGCACCCGTGCTAGTCCAGCCCCCGCTCTGTCGTTAGTTAAGTAACCTAACGGGTGATGACGGGGCCCCGTGGCGAATGCGGATGGCATATACGTATATTTTATTTTCGTTCTTTTCTGGTGTGATAGGTTACAAATTGATGGGACCGCATTAATTTTAATTAATGCAAGATAAAAAACCTAAAAGATGTTTTTGGAACCAGATTTTAAAAACTGACATTACAGACGTTCTCTTTTGCTTTGCACAGTGGTATTCATTTTGGAATATCCAGCACCTCATTCGACGAGGCAAGGGCCGAGATCCCTTCACCGGGAGTGACCCCTTGAGTAAAAGTTTGTGTCAGGGTAATAACTTCACTATAGTCGATTATTTTTTCTTTGCATCATGGTATTCAGTTTGGAATATCCTGCACCTCATTCGACGAGGAAAGAGCCGAGATCCCTTCACAGGGAGTGACCTCTTTAGCAGAAGTTTTCGCCACTATATATTTGCAAAAATACTCAGGTTCCTTCAAACGATATCAAGTTCATTACGTTAATGGGTTTTTCGCCAAAAACCCAGCCATAGCCCTCCGTCATTTCAGATACGTAACATTTAGTATTCGTGCTATGTTTGTTGGCATCCGTCAAGGCATAGTGTGCGGTAGCTGAATGATACTTATTTGTTGCATGGATATGCATTAATTTAGGACAGTCATGCAGCCTTGTTGGCATCCATCAAGGGCATGTATGGGTGGGTCTAAATTAATCAGGACAATGACGGGTAGAACTTGACTTGCGCTTTATGATTTGTTGGCATCCGTCAAGGTCATAAAACGCTTGGGGGCAAAAACCACATCGGGAGTTTCAAACATACAGGAAACTTGCAGATTTTAGCATACCTTCTGGAGTGTGGTGATTAGAGTGGATTCCATCTAGTGCATCACACAATGATAGTTGGATCCCGATCCTACTGATGAGTAGGATTACTCTCGGGAAATTATCACACTTAACAATCAATGCTATAAACCAAGTAGGTATCTAGAAAGGTGTTAGCGGGGCTATGCCTCCAGGGAAAAGAGGTTATTTAATTAAGGAACTTCGCGAAAGCGTTGGAAAACCTCCCTCGAAGTACCAACACCGGCCTGGCTGAAAGGTTAAGCAAGTATTGTGACGTGCGATTAATCCAGACTAGTTCTTCTTTTAGAGTTTGAAGAAGAATTTGAGGAAACAGTAAGAGCCATCCTGATTAGATAAATTAATAACCAATCTAATCTTGCAAGAGCGCACGCTGAGTGTTTTCCCTCTCTCTCTCCAGGTAGCAACCATTTCACGCCCTAATTAAGATAATGAAATGTATCGCTTGACCGATCTGAATTCTTATTCGGGGCTGGGGAACGTCAGTTCGGCTCTAACTTATGACAACTGTCATAAGTATGAGCAAGGGAAAGAGGAAAGTGTGAATTCCTTGATAAACCCATCGAAAAAGAAACACACTGTTGCGTCTTCTTCAGGTGTTCTTGTTATTGAGAACTGTTTTTCGGTCAGTCCTACCTCCTGGGTACTCGATACCAGATCAGGATCTCATATCTGTAATTTATTGCAGAGACTGAGAAAAAGTAGGATATTTAGACCTGGTGATATGTCCCTCAGAGTAGGGAATGGAGCACAAGTTAATGCTGTGGCCGTCGGTGAATATCACCTAGTGTTGCCAAATGGCAATACTATGATTTTGAACAATTGCTACTATGTACCTTCCATGCTTTGCAACATCATATCAGTTTCTTTACTTGATAAGGATGGATATAACTTTGTTCTTGATAGAAATATCATGAACATTTACCTAGATAAGGTACTGGTTGCAGAAGGTACACTGTGTAATGGTATCTATGTTCTAAATCAGAATACAGTGCTCAATGTACAAAACACACGCAAGAGGAAGAGTTCAGATACGAACAAATCCTACTTGTGGAATTGTAGACTTGGTCATATCGGAGAGAAAAGACTGAGTAAGTTACATAAAGATGGATTCTTGAATACGTTCGAATTTTCATCTTACGAAACTTGTCAGTCTTGTCTCAAAGGAAAGATGACCAAATCTCCGTTCACCGGGCATGGAGATAGAGAAACAGAGCTCTTGGGACTCATACACAGTGATGTATGTGGTCCAATGTCTATACATGCAAGGGGTGGGTTCTCATACTTCATCACATTCACTGACGATCTCTCTAGATTCGGATATGTGTATCTCATGAAACACAAATCTGAAGCTTTTGAGAAATTCAAGGAATTCAAAAACGAAGTAGAAAACCAGACTGGCAAAAGTATCAAGATCCTCCGATCTGATAGAGGAGGGGAGTACTTAAGCACTGAGTTCAGGGACTTTCTAAAAGAGAATGGTATTCTCTCTCAACTTACTCCTCCGTATACACCACAGCACAACGGTGTACCGGAGCGGAGGAATCATACCTTATTGGATATGGTTCGCTCCATGATGAGTAATGCTGATTTACCTCTTTCTTTTTGGGGACTTGCGCTTGAAACAGCAGCCTATCTATTGAATAGAGTTCCGACCAAATCTGTGCCTACCACCCCATATGAACTGTGGGAGCGAAAGAGACCATACCTTAATTTTATTAAGATATGGGGTTTTCCAGCTTATGTAAAGAAGCAGAACCCGGACAAACTCGAGGCACGGTCAGTTTTGTGTAAGTTTGTTGGATATCCTAAGTATTCACAAGGATATCAATTCTACCACACCGAGGAACAGAAGGTGTTTGTTGCTCGCCACGCTGTCTTCTTAGAAAGGGAATTTCTTGCAAAAGAAATTAGTGGGAGCACGGTAGAACTGGAAGAAATTCCAGAAGGACAAACTGTAACTGAAGATTTGGTGGAACCTCAGGATTCAATAACCCCGGACGAACCTCAGCCACTTCGCAGATCTAGTAGGATTTCTCATCCTCCCGAGAGATACTACGGTTTTCTCATATATGGGGATCGAAAGGATTGCATCTTGGAAGAAGATGATCCTACTAGTTTCAGACAAGCCATTATCAGTAAGGACTCTGATAAGTGGCTGGATGCTATGCAATCTGAAATGGAGTCCATGTACACCAATAAAGTGCGGACCCTGGAAGTTGCTCCACCTGGGGTGAAACTCGTTGGATGCAAATGGATCTACAAGAGGAAACTTGGTGTAGATGGGCATGTGGAAACCTATAAGGCTAGACTCCTTGCATAAGGTTTTCGTCAAAGACCAGGAGTGGACTATGATGAAACTTTTTCTCCAGTGGCTATGCTCAAATCCATTAGGATCCTGCTTGCCATTGCTGCCTTCCATGACTATGAAATCTAGCAGATGGACGTGAAAACGGCTTTTCTAAATGGAAGTTTAGAAGAGTGCGTTTATATGGATCAGCCAGAAGGTTTTGTAGACAGTGGGAGCAGCGGGAAGGTGTGTAAGCTGTTCAAATCTATTTATGGATTGAAGCAAGCATCGCGGAGCTGGAACATCTGTTTTGATGAAACAGTAAAGGACTTTGACTTCATCAAGAACGAAGATGAGCCATGTATTTATAAGAAGATTGTAGGACAAACTGTCATGTTCCTAGTCTTGTACGTGGACGGCATTCTTTTGATAGGAAATGACATTCCTATGCTACAGTCGGTCAAGCTATTCTTATCACAAAGGTTCTCTATGAAAGACCTAGGAGATGCCTCGTACATTCTAGGGATCAAGATCTACAGAGATAGATCCAAGAGACTATTGGGACTTTCACAGTCCAGGTACATAGAGACCGTACTAAAGAGACTTAGTATGGAAGATTCCAAGCACGGTAACATACCCGCATTGCACGGAATCACCCTATCCAAGGAGATGTCTCCCAAGAATGACGACGAGAGGGTTCGCATGGTCACTATACCCTACGCTTCGGCGGTAGGATCTATAATGTATGCAATGCTATGTACAAGACCAGATGTAGCTTACGCGCTGAGCATGGTGAGCCGGTATCAGTCAAACCCAGGTGAGGACCACTGGACAGCAGTAAAGAACATTCTCAAGTACCTGAGAAGGACTAAGGAGATGTTCCTGATTTACGGTAATGGAGACCTCAGGGTCGAGTCTTTTACCGACTCAAGCTTCCAGAGTGACAAGGATGACAGCAAGTCTGTCTCGGGTTTTGTGTTTACCCTCAACGGAGAGGCGGTATGTTGGAAGAGTTCCAAACAGCATACCGTCGCAGACTCGACGATGGAGGCTGAATACATTGCTGCAAGAGATGCCGCAAAAGAGGGGGTCTGGATAAAGAAGTTCATAGCTGAACTTCAGGTAGTTCCGTCCATTATTGATCCAATACCAATGTATTACGATAACAATGCGGCTATAGCTTTAGCGAAGGAACCACGGTCCCATCAGAAATCTAGGCACATCTTAAGGCGGTATCACCTGATCAGGGAGATCGTAGATCGCCAGGAGATCGAGGTCCGGAGAGTGGATACGAAGGACAACACGGCGGATCCATTTACAAAGGCCCTCCCTCAAGCAAAGTTCGAGCGACTTTTTGGGATGTTGGGTATGCGGTACGCCAGCAGCTGGCTGATTGATAGCGATTCTGCGTGTTCAAGTTTTAGTTAAATACCGCAATCAAGACGGTTTTGCTCGTAGCTAGCCGGTTGAGTACGGGTCGTCCGCAGGGAGATGGGAATCTTTTTCTATGTGCTTTAACGAGTTAAGTCCAGTTTTTCAGATTTTGTTGTGATTAGTTAAGCGGTAAAATGATATGTAAAGAGAGCTTGATAGGGTTAGGATTAGGTTAGTTTGAGTTAGGAGTCTCCACATCTTTCGTTGCCCCTCTTAATATCGGTGTTACGGTAATCGGCAACAACGGGGATTAGCACGACTAGGAAGGAACTTGCGAGTATAAGCTAGGCTTTCCAACGCATAAGTTCTTCCTTTTGGTGCTTGTCCGTCCGTTCTTGGCACTTAGCCATAACCTCCGGTTAATTCAACCACAACCGGTCTCACTACGGAATCACCGCTATCATGTAGGATAGGGTGCCGTAAGGAGCGGATTATGGTTCAATTAACGGGAGTCGAATTAAGCTGTTGGGCAAGGAAAGAGTGAGAGAGATTTCCTTCTCTCAAACTTCCCTTATCCTACCCTAACAAGTATTAAACTACTCACACATCATGATACGGAAAAATAAAAAAAAACAAAAGAGGAAGATAGAAAGAAAGAGATTAGAAGATAACAACTAGCTATTTGCGACCTCACCTTGGCGAGGATCGAGCGTAAGCATCATAGTCGTTTTAAGGATAAAAAAAAGAGAGAAGAAAGAAACAACACGAAATAACAACAACTAGTTAACAAATGAAAATTACAACAATTATAGAAAGAACAAGACAAGCATGATAATAAAATGAACTTCTTTATTCACCATTCTTCACTCACAAAGCTCACTACAAGTTTTACTGGAGAAGAGATGAGAAGAAGAAGAACATGTATTCTAAAACCTAGAAAAAGAATACAAGATTATGTACCCTTTCCTTCTCAAAGTTCTGGGCTATTTATAGACTGGAGAATGGAAATCTAGGGCAACCACCAGAACACATATGAAAAGACCCAAATACCCCCCAAAGCCCATGCTCTGACTCCACAGAGTGGCCGCGGATCCGTGGCCTAAGCCTCCCTATGCCGCGGATCCGCCGCACTCTGGTGGAGTTAGAGCATGGGATTTTTGGTGCTTCCCTGGTTGGCTGTGTACTTTATTCTGGCATATTTATTTTCTCAAATTGTCTTCACGATTTTTCCAGAATTTCTGTTGAGGGAAAGGTGGACTTTTTGTGGATGTTTTTGTCATGATTGCCTCGAGCTCCGCGTAGATTTCTTGGATCTTGTGCTGCCATTGAGCCTTGTGCATGAAAACGACATTGATTTGACATTTTGTCTCTTAAACTGGTATCTGGCAACATACGGATGAAGAGCGGAGACCGTGTTTTCTCAGTGGTTGGCAGGAACCCGGATTTTGTCGTGTTTTCCATGAATTTCACCGTTTTAGAACCGAGAACCTGTATCCTGCATTTTACTAGCAAACACGGCTCAAGAGTATCTACCGATAAGCAATGTGATAAAAATTAGGCGGTATGAAAATGTAAAAATCTGATATGAACAAATACCCCCAAACTTATCATTTGCTCGTCCCGAGCAAAGCTAATTTATTCACAAAAAATTTCCTAACCTCACTTTCGCAGGGAACGTGATTGCACTGAGCATGTGCAACAAGCCGTTAAACCTCTAGGTGTCCCTAGTAGGAGGAGTGTTGTCTCCTGAGGGTTTTCAGCGGATACTACCCACAAAATCCGGTCAAGTTGGTTTTGTAAAATAACTAAGATTCAAAACCTAAAGTTGTGTTTTAGAAAATAACAATTCTATAATCCTAAGTCTAGATCATCGAACCTTTATTTTTCACACCTCACTTCTTATTTAACTATAGATTTTATATGTCTTTACGTGCAGTGCAAATAGTGTCGCTAAGTTCCAGAAGGATCGATTAAAGTCATCATGTCGCACACTAAAACCTAGATAACAATTTTAAAAGGATCACATAAGTTTTATAAAGAGTTAAGCATTTTTCAAGTTTCGTTTTCCAGTAAAGTTTCAACTTCAGAATTTCTATCTTCCCTAACAGGAAACTAGGTCTTATTCTTCACTCCATCTTTTTCTTGTTTTCATTTCATACACACCTCTGTGAACGTGCAATAGTCTTTATCATAGAGTAAAACCTTCATATCTCCGCTAAATTTTTTTTTATAAAAGTCTGTCTTTTATCAAGATTATTCTCACACAAAGAACCATTAGGAATTTTAGCTCGGAGAGAACACTTGCTTGACTTTGTTTTAATCTGGACTTTCTAGGCTTCTTAGCGAGCTTTGGGCCAATGCACCCAAACCAGTTGGTTTTAGGGAATTAGGTGTAGAAACACCCCAGCGGACTTAATTACTCAAGTTACCTAGGTCCAAATACAAAAGACAGTTTGGTGTGAAAATCAGATGATTTAATACGAACGGAGACATAACCGGCAGTTCAATTATTATTTTTTTGGATAAAAGACGTGTTTAGTGGGTTCGGTGTGTAATCATTCCAATCAAGTTTCAGATGGGTTATTTTTCAGACTTAGTTCCAATTATGGCATCAATAATATTCCTTCATATTCGCTTTACTTCATAAACTATTCTTGACATTACTTATTTTAGAACAAACCTATTTGATCCTCAGAAAATCATTTATCTGTTTAAAAGTTTTTAAACATGAAAGACTTGTCATCTAATTTCCAAAAACTCATGACACGTGTAGTGTGATGTAAAGACGTATATCAGCTATAGTTAACTTCAAAGGAGAGTTATCTTTCAGGTTTTCAAAATCTAAACATAAGATTTAGTTAATCCTATTTTTTTCAAACAAAAACCGTCGAAATGTTGAATCAGAGTTCTTCCACAAGCTAACTTGACAGAAAAGTTTTTATATTTTTTAGAAAATTTTCAGATTTTTATGGATTTTATGGATTTTAATATACATATGAATGCGAAGGTAAGAAATGCGTACCGAGCGTACCCCCAAACTTAAACTGGACAGTGTCCTCACTGTCAGTGCATGAAGAGATCATTTGAAGGGGCAAAATTGTCGGTTAGCGATACACAATTTTTTTTTTTGTTTTTGTTTTTAAAGAAAAGAAAAAGAATATACACAAGTATATACAAAATGGTTTATACAGACCCCCAAACTTATTTGGAATAGTGTCCACTGTTCTTGGCTGGATAACCGAAGTTTGGAGGTAGGCAGAGGAAGATTAGGCAGGGTAAACCGGCTCCAGTAAGAACAGGAGCTCCTCTGTTGGTTCGGCGCTAAGGTACGGTTTGCATCGGTGTCCGTTTACTTTGAAAAGTGAACCGTCCTTTGGATTTTCCAAATCCACAGCGCCCTGCGGATACACATTCCGCACAAAATACGGCCCTTTCCAGCGAGATCTGAGCTTTCCTGGGTGGAAGTGAAGTCGGGTGTCGTAAAGCAGTACCTGCTGACCAGGTACGAAGGTTTTGCGCAAAAGGTGTTTATCGTGAAACACCTTCGTTCGATTTTTAACGACAACCGCGTTATCGTAAGCCTCATCCCTAAGCTCGCTCAGTTCGTTCAACTGCAGCTTCCGATGGCTGCCCGCATCCTCGAGAGACAGATTCAGCTCCTTTATCGCCCAAAATGCGCGATGCTCTATTTCGACAGGTAGGTGGCAGGCTTTTCCGTACACAGGCCGATAGGGAGACATGCCAAGGTCGGTCTTATAAGCGGTTCGAAATGCCCAAAGGGCATCAGTGAGTTTCAGCGACCAATCCTTACGGTTCTTTGAAACCGTCTTCTCCAGTATCTGATTGATTTGCCGATTTGAAACTTCGGCCTGCCCGCAGGTTTGGGGGTGGTAGGGCGTAGAGAGCTTATGATTAATGGAGTATTTCCGCATCAAGGCCTCGAAAGTCTTGTTGCAGAAATGACTTCCATTGTCGCTAATGATCGCTCGGGGGTGCCCAAACCGGGAGAAAATGTTTTCTTTAAGGAACCTAACGACAACCTTGTTGTCGTTAGTCCGGCTGGGCATAGCCTCGACCCATTTAGAGACGTAATCAACAGCGAGAAGGATGTACAAGTTCCCGAAAGAGCTGGGAAACGGCCCCATGAAATCTATCCCCCAAACATCGAAAATCTCCACAACCAAGATCGGTTGGAGCGGCATCTCGTTCCTCCGGGATATCCGGCCCATGTGTTGGCACCGGGAGCAAGTCTTGCAATGGTCATGAGCGTCTTTGAAGAGTTGTGGCCAGTAGAAACCACATTGCAAGATCTTCTCAGCAGTCTTTCTGGGGCCAAAATGCCCGCCACATGCTTGATCGTAGCAAAACGACAGCACACTCTTGAATTCCTCGTCAGGGACACACCGACGAATAATCTGGTCAGGACAGTACTTGAACAAATATGGTTCGTCCCAGTAAAAGTGCTTTACTTGGGATAAGAAGCGAAACCTGTCCTGACTTGACCATTCAGTCGGTAGTAATCCTGTGGCCAAATAGTTCACAATATCTACGAACCAGGGTTCGCAAGATACTGTCAAGAGTTGTTCATCCGGGAAAACTTCGTTGATCGGAATTAGAAGCGAAGGCGAAGAAGGAAGTCATGAGAGATGGTCGGCAACTACGTTTTCATATCCTCGTTTGTCCTTAATGACAAGGTCAAACTCTTGAAGCAAGAGGATCCAACGTATTAACCGAGATTTTGCATCTTTCTTCGCAAAAAGATGGCGCAGAGCAGAATGGTCGGTGTAGACAATGACTGGAGAGCCGATGAGGTAGGGCCTGAACTTTTCTAAAGCAAATACAACAGCTAAGAATTCCTTCTCAGTTGTTGTATAATTGAGTTGGGCGTCGTTCAGGGTTCGGCTCGCGTAATAGATTACGTGCGGCATCTTGTTGATGTGTTGTCCAAGGACAGCACCAATGGCAAAGTCGGATGCATCGCACATAATCTCGAATGGGTGCGTCCAGTCAGGTGAAGAAAGAACGGGAGCAGAAGTGAGTGAGCTTTTCAATGACTCGAAGGCAGTCACACAGCTCGAGTTGAAGTCGAATGGCGTGTCCTTGGCCAGCAAAAGAGTCAAGGGCCTAGCGATCTTGCTAAAGTCCTTGATGAACCGTCTATAGAAACCGGCATGGCCAAGGAAGGCTCGGATATCTCTGACGCATCGGGGAGGAGGCAGATTGGAGATGACCTCAATCTTTGCTTTGTCAACCTCTATGCCATTTTGCGAGATGATTTGTCCTAAGACAATACCTTCGCGCACCATGAAGTGGCATTTCTCCCAATTCAAAGTGAGATTCTTGTCCTTACATCGGGTAAGGACAGCGTCAAGATGCAGCAAACACTCGTTGAAGGAATCGCCGAAGATGGAGAAGTCATCCATGAAAATCTCCAAAAATTTTTCCACCATGTCCGAGAAGATACCCATCATACACCGCTGGAAGGTAGCGGGCGCATTGCATAACCCAAAGGGCATGCGACGATATGCAAACGTGCCGAAAGGACAAGTGAAAGTGGTTTTGTCCTGGTCTTTTTCGGCGATGGGAATTTGATTATAGCCAGAGTAGCCATCAAGAAAGCAGTAGTACTCATGTCCGGCCAATCGTTCAAGCATTTGGTCAATGAAAGGTAGCGGAAAGTGGTATTTCCGCGTTGCGGCGTTGAGTTTTCTGTAATCAATGCATACTCGCCACCCAGTTTGGGTGCGAGTAGGGATTAACTCGTTCGCCTCGTTGGTTATGACCGTGATGCCCGACTTCTTGGGGACAACATGAATGGGGCTAACCCACTGGCTATCAGAGATAGGGTAAATGATACCACTATCTAGACATTTTACGATCTCCTTCTTCACAGCCTCTTTCATGATTGGATTGAGCCGTCTTTGTGGATCCCGGGCTGGTTTGGCATCATCCATCAGATGAATGTGATGCTCAACGATCAGGGGACTAATCCCCTTGATGTCCGCCATGGACCAGCCAAAAGCTTGCCTGTTGCTGTGCAAGACCGCGAGAAGGGCTTTCTCTTGCTCGGGAGCTAGAGAAGCCGAGATGATGACAGGGAGGGTCTCGTTCTCACCTAAGTAAGCGTACTTAAGGTGAGACGGCAAAGGCTTGAGTTCGAGCGTTGGAGGTGAAACGATGGAAGGCAAGATTGGTTCAAAGGTCTCGAACTCAAAGGACTCCAGCAAAGGTTCAAAGCGAGTGTAGGCAACCGAGCTGGATGGTTCAGGTAACTCATCCGGAAAGTCGAAGGATTCAAACTCGGGTTGTGCGCGGCTAAGATCGTTCGAGAACGTGAAACACTCGTAGTCATTGTCGGGCGCAGAAACAGCAGCAGGTTCGAAGAGAAACGCACTAGTGGCGTCAAGATTATCATGATCAAACAGAAACTCCTCGAATTCACACTCTTCTGGGGTGATCTCCTGGATCGAGCAGACGTCCAATATATGAGCATTAGGTTCGGCGGGCTGATTCCCCAACCTAAAAATGTTGAGTTCAATCGTCATATTTCCAAAAGAGAGGTTCATCGAACCATTGCGACAATTGATCACAGCATTTGAGGTTGCGAGAAATGGGCGACCGAGTATCACCGGAATTTGATTCCGGGGGTTAGCTACAGGCTGTGTATCTAATACAATGAAGTCAACGGGGAATATGAAGTCCCCGACCTTTATTAACACATCCTCTAGCTCACCCCTAGGATGGGTGATCGATCGGTCGGCCATTTGGAGAGTGCAGTGCGTGGGTTTCAGCTCTCCGACGCCTAATTGCTCGTATACTGAATACGGAAGCAGGTTAACACTGGCACCAAGATCTAGAAGTGCGCGGTTGATGTTCTTATCCCCAATGGTAATTGAAATCGTAGGACAGCCAGGGTCCTTCCGTTTTTGTTGTAAAGATTGGGTAAGAGCATCACTCACAGCACTAGCAAAGAAAACTTTCTTTGGTACCTGAGATTTCCTCTTTTTCGTGCACAAGTCCTTTAAGATTTTCGCGTAGGACGGGACTTGTTGGACATCATCTAAAAGAGGAATGTTAATGTTAACCTTCTTAAATAACTCCAGAATCTTCTCCATTTGAGGATTTTGTTTATTAGACCTCAACCGGTTTGGAAATGGAACATTTTGAAAATTGGTTGAGTCTAATGCTGGAGGAGGAGATTGTGGACTTGGAACGGATCCCAGAACAGGTGTTTTCGTGGAGTGAGAAGTGGGTCCGTTCATAGCAGAAGAAGAGGAAGGGGAGCCTTGTGAAGAACGGAGAATAGGCTCAGAAGACGAAGAAGAAGAAGAAGAAGAAGAAGCAGCGGCCGGGGTGTCATCGTTGATTCGTTTGCCAATGTTGTTTTGCAGCATCCTTCCCGATCTCAATGTGGTCACGGCACTCACATTATGGTTCTGTTGTTCAAGAGCAACATGTGCATTATGTGGGTGACCGGGATTTAGGAGTGGTTGGGACGGGAGCTTCCCCTTCTCTCGCTCGCTTAAGGCCGCGTTCAGCTGTGCAATCTGGGCCTCGATGGTCTTGATGCTTTGCCCATGTGCAGCAGTGTGTTGCACTAAAGATTGAATGGAAGACTGGATGTTGGCGGTGGACTGAGTCGACTGTTTAACGAACGCCTCCAGACTTCGTTCGAGCGAGGAAACCTTATCGTTGTTTGACGGAACAAAGTTGTTTGGTGGAAAAGAATTGTTGGGTGCAAAGTTGTTCGTCTGATTTTGGAAGGGTTGGGGTTGGAAGGGTTGCTGATACTGAGTTTGTTGTTGCGCTTGTTGTTGCGGCGGAGGGGCCCTTTGGAAATTGTTGCCCTGGAATTGATTTTGATTCTGATTCTAGGCGAAATTGGGGTGGTTCCTCCAACCGGGATTGTAGGTGGAAGAGTATGGATCATTCCTCGGTCTTTGCTGGAATGCAGCATTAACCTGATCCTGTCCTTGCGAGGGTGGATTGTAAGGACACTCTTCGGTCAAGTGGGAAGGATCGGAACAACAAGCGCAAATGGTACGAAGGGGGAGAACAGGGGCAGGAGCAGGAGCAGGAGAAGAAAACTTGCTCTCTATCGCTTCAAGCTTTCTTGTTATTGCAGCCATTTCAGCTTTCATCGCAATAGAGACATCAAGTTGGTGAATTCCTACCCTAGACTGACCGGTAGAAATGGAGGTAGAAGAAGAAGACATCGGTCTGGTGCTCTCCCATTATAGCGTTTGCTCCGCAAGGTCGTCAAAGAATTGCCACGCTTCCTCGTCAGATTTCGATAGGAAGTGGCCCTGACAGATGGTTTCCAACAACTGCTTCGTTGCTGGGTTCAGGCCCTCGTATAAGGTTTGGCAGAGTTGCCATTTCTCTATACCGTGGTGAGGACACTGAACAAGATGGTCTTTGTATCGGTCAAAGCACTTCCAGAAGGGTTCAGAAGGAAACTGAGAGAATTGGTTGATTTCATTTCGAATCCTTGCGGTCTTATGATTCGGATAGAATTTTTTTAGAAACGCTTTAACAAACTCGTCCCAGCTGGTGATTGAGTGGGAAGCGGTGCTATACAGCCATTTTTCAGCAAGATCGCATAAAGTGAACGGAATGACCCGTAGACGTATAGCATCGTCCGACAGCTGGGTGGTTTTCATCATGGCACAGACGTTTTGAAATTTGTTAATGAAGATATAGGCATCTTCAGATTCAAGCCCATGAAAACGTGGAAATGTTGATGAAGTGGGGCTTAATTTCAAAGTTGTCCCCATTGGCCGGAGGAAGAGAAAGGCAGGTGGGAAGTGCAGAACGGGTGGGATAGAAACGATCCTGGAGTGCAATTCGTTGCGGCGCTACAATAGGCGGTGGTGGTGGGATATTGGTCTCCGTAGGAGGTGGAGCCAATCCAGGGGTGGTCAAAGAGATGTTCGGATTAAATCCTGACATCGCGGAAGAAGAGGTTGGTGAAGGTGAAGGTGAAGATGTATGAACAGAATTCCAGTCAACGTCGGAGTTGGCCGGCAAAGGAAGGGGTGAAAGAGGAGTGAACGAAGTATCGACTTCGGAGTCGATCGCGTAGTCGGTAGCGACTAACGTAACGCGGACTAGACGGGCGCTAGTGTCCCGAGTCCAAGCGGACATACACTAAACGAGTTTAGTATAGTCAAAGCGGAGAAGGTGAGGGTAAGAAAACGTCAATGGAGAAAGGCGACAAAGGGCAAGTTTTTATAAAAGTTTTTGATTTTTTTTTTGTTTTGTTTTTAGAAAGAGATTTACAGAAATATGTACGGAAATACGGCTTAAGTAATCACAAACAAGATATACATAATCACACCTAGATCTAGGGTAACCTAGGTCTACTAGACCTGCTCCTGAACTTGATTGTGTAAGTCCACGTTGCGACCCCCGGTTCTTACGGGGAGGCGGAAACGGTATAAAAATCAAATTTTAAGCGCAAGGGGCAACATGGACTAAGCAAAGTCGGGATCTTTGACTAAACTAAAACTAGCAAACTTAGCTAAAGAGAGTTAGCTACTCGGATAGAGATGGTTATACCTAAAACTTGAACTCCTTCTCTTCAAGCTCCGATGGTGGTCCGATGGCTCCTTCCCGTCGTCTCCGTACGCCGAAGATAGATCCACTTGAAAGCTCCAACCTTTAGCTCCTTCTTCGTTCTTTGAAGAAACTAGTTCACTTGGTTTGCTAAACCTAGTGAACTAGAATGAGTAGAGAGGAAATAGAATGGGATTTTATCTATGGTTCTTGATTCTCAACTCATGAGACAAGAGAACCATAGATCAAGAGAGGGAGCAAGAGGTTGAGGGTGAGAGCAAGAGGAGAGCTCAAGAACAAGAGAGAGAATGAGCAAGAAAGAATGAGCAAGTATTTTGTCTCTCATCCTCTCATAATCCAAAGCAATGATCACTCATCATATTAACAAAAGTCTTATGTGATGGTTAGAAGCAACCACAACCATATCATTTCATGCACTCATTTTACACAAATGAGCAAGTAAACAAAAGTCTTTGCCATGAAATGATGGCTATGGTCATCATGATGGTCAACTAGTCAAGCCTAGTCAACCGGTCAACAAGTCAACAAAAGTCAACAAGTCACCAAAGTCAACAAGTCAACAAAAGTCAACAAGTCAACAACCATATCACCATAATACTTAATTAATATAATAGTTAATCACATATCATATTCTCATTAGGGTTGAGCATAAAGTCAAAAAGTCAACGGTCAACTGTCAACAACCCTAATGAGAATCCGCTGCCTCTGCCTCCCTGTCAACTGTGCATACACACCCGCATCCGCGTTCCGAGGAACACGAATGCAAACTGGATAAATCCAATCCCATAAGGTACACTAGGATCTGGCTTAAACCAAAGCCCGCTAGTGTAAACTGTCCGGACACTGTACGTGCACAAGTGCACGGATGTGACCGAACCCTGTCGCAAAACCATGCGACCTGTCGCAATACCATGCGACCTCTACTCTTTTGCCTAAAGGCGAAAAGCTTTTTGTGTGGGACTCTAAAGACTCGACACTACGCTGGCAGTGGGTTTAACCACAGACCGCAAGCGGCACTAGCTGTGCGTAACGGTCCCCAGGTAATGCCGACAAGAAGACCGACGAGGCGAAACCCATCTGAACTCCTACTGAGCCTGAGTGTGACATTCTCCGTACAGTCCGGTCTGTTCGTCTGATACATCGCATGGCGGGCCTAGGGGGCGGTAAACGTCAGTCCCCCAATAGCGGTACAAGTCGTGCCGGAGCGAAGCCCAAAACACCCTGAGATAACACTGGAAACCTACCAGTATATCTCGTTTGCCCTGGCCAAGGACTACTCGTGTAATGGCTCTCCTAGACACAGCGCGATGTCAACTCCCAATACCGGGAGAGACGAATCCTGTCTAACCGTCACTGCCTCCAAGTGCTTCGGGACTGCACCCAACCACTACCTGTTTGCACGACTCCTTTGAGCCGTGGTAGGGTAGTGGTCAAAGTACAGTGGGAACACACTCGAGGCGGAGTGACAGTGTCAAGTCAGCAGACTAAGCTGTACTCAGGTCACCTGGGAACTGATAACTGACGATAGGTATAATACCAACTAGTCAGTTCCCGACGAGTCATGTCCAGTGTACCCGTAACCTAACGAGCACCCGCATACTATCTCAAGTACGACGTACTGACGGCTGTGGGACAGACCGTCTCCCACACTGGGATGAGAAGCGCATGCGCTGGTCTACTCCGGAGTATCGATGCCCTGTCTCGATAGTCCTGCGACCAGGGACCTGCATAAGGATGTGCTTATAGATTACCCAGCCCCACTAGTGTGACGGCCATCACATCGTTGGTAATCAAGCAAAGATCCTAAGGGCTCCACTAATGTGTATAGGCGATATACAAAATATAAACACATGTACACATTGAAGTAGAAACAAACCAAGTAGCATACTACTATTTTGAGCAAGATTGTATATACAAGGTGAATATCCCAAGCATCCATTAAGTAATATACAAACCAGTATGATACAGTAATGGCCTCTAGGGCATATACACTAACAATCTCCCACTTGCACTAAGGCCATGTACTGGCGTATCGAAGACCTATTATCTCGATCAGCCGCTCGAACTGAGTCTGGGGCAGGGCCTTGGTGAATGGATCTGCAGTGTTATCTTCTGAAGCGACTCTCCGAACCTCGATCTCCTGGCGATCCACGATCTCCCTGATCAGGTGATACCGCCTCAAGATGTGCCTGGATCTCTGATGGGACCTGGGTTCCTTCGCTAAAGCTATAGCCCCGTTGTTGTCGCAATACAGAGGTATTGGATCAACAATGGACGGAACCACCTGAAGTTCTTTCAAGAACTTCCTCATCCAGACAGCTTCTTTTGCGGCATCAGATGCAGCGATGTATTCCGCTTCCATCGTCGAGTCTGCAACGGTTTCTTGTTTGGAACTCTTCCAACACACCGCCCCTCCATTGAGGGTAAAGACAAAGCCCGACATGGACTTGGAATCATCCTTGTCACTTTGGAAGCTGGAGTCAGCAAAGGCCTCGATCTGGAGGTCTTTTCCGCCATACACCAAGAACATCTCCTTAGTCCTTCTCAGGTACTTGAGAATGTTCTTTACCGCTATCCAGTGTTTCTCCCCAGGGTTTGACTGATACCGGCTTACCACACTCAGTGCATAAGCTACATCCGGTCTGGTACACAACATCGCATATATTATAGAGCCTACCGCAGAAGCGTAGGGTATAATAGACATGCGATCCCTCTCCAAATCAGTCTTGGGAGACATCTCTTTAGAGAGGGTGATCCCGTGACAAGCCGGTAGGTTACCGCGCTTGGAATCTTCCATACTGAATCTCTTCAGTATGGTGTCGATGTACCTGGACTGTGATAGTCCTAATATCCTCTTGGATCTGTCACGGTAGATCCGGATACCCAGAATGTACGAGGCATCACCCAGGTCTTTCATGGAGAACCTGTGTGACAAGAACCCCTTGACAGATTGTAGCATAGGAATGTCATTTCCTATTAAGAGAATGTCATCCACGTATAAAACGAGGAATACTACATTTCTCGCTACAAATCTACTATAGATGCATGGTTCATCTGGATTTTTGATAAAGCCAAATTCTTTGACCATTTCATCAAAGCAGATGTTCCAACTCCGCGACGCCTGCTTTAGTCCATAGATGGACTTAAGCAACTTGCACACCTTTCCGCTGCTCCCACTCTGAATGAAACCCTCCGGCTGGTCCATATAGACACACTCCTCTAAATTTCCATTTAGAAAAGCTGTCTTTACGTCCATTTGCCAGATCTCATAATCGTGGAAGGCAGCAATGGCAAGAAGGATCCGAATGGATTTCAGCATGGCTACTGGAGAAAAGGTTTCGTCATAGTCCAAGCCAGGTCTTTGACGAAAACCCTTTGCTACCAGCCTAGCTTTATAGGTCTCAACCTGTCCATCTACACCAATCTTCCTTTTGAAGATCCACTTGCATCCTACGGGTTTTACCCCGTCTGGAGCAATGTCCAACGTCCATACCTTGTTGGTGTACATGGACTCCATTTCGGTCCGCATTGCATCCAGCCATTTCACTGAGTCAACGCTCTGAACGGCCTGCTGGAAGCTAGTAGGCTCATCATAATCTATGATGCAATCCTCTCTATCCCCGTCTATGAGAAAACCGTAGTATCTCTCGGGCGGATGAGACTGCCTACTACTCCTGCGGAGCGGCGTAGGAATGTCTTGTTCTGTTGAACCCTCTGGTTCCACTAAACTTTCAGTAATAGTCCGTGGTTCTGGAATTTCTTCCAGTTCTACTGTGCTCCCACTTATCTGGGTTTCCAAAAACTCAGTTTCCAAGAAGTAGGCATGACGAGAAACAAGGACTTTTTGTTCCTCTTCACAGTAGAAGAAATATCCTTTGGAATTCTTTGGTTATCCCACAAACTTGCACTGTACTGAGCGTGCCTCGAGCTTGTCCGCATGCTTCTTTTTGACAAAAGCTGGACATCCCCATGTCTTAATATGCTTAAGATAGGGTCTCTTCCCACACCACATTTCATATGGTGTAGTAGGCACGGTCTTAGTAGGAACTCGGTTCAAAAGGTATGCGGCTGATTCTAGCGCATATCCCCAGAATGATCGCGGCAACTCAGCGTTACTCATCATGGACCGCACCATATCCAATAGGGTGCGGTTCCGTCTCTCCGATAGACCGTTATGTTGCGGGGTGTATGGAGGAGTAAGCTGAGAGAGAATTCCGTTCTCTTTTAAATAGTCCAGGAACTCGGCACTTAAGTATTCTCCACCTCGATCCGATCTTAGAATCTTAATACTTTTGCCGGTCTGTTTCTCTACTTCATTCTTATACTCCTGGAATTTTCCAAAGGCCTCGGACTTATGTTTCATCAAGAAGACATAACCGTACCTTGAGAAGTCATCCGTAAAAGTAATGAAGTAAGAATGTCCGCTTCGGGCATGTGTAGACATTGGACCGCACACGTCACTGTGTATGAGTCCCAAGAGCTCGCTCGCTCTTACTCCTTGTCCAGTAAACGGAGTCTTTGTCATCTTTCCTTTGAGACAAGATTGACAAGTGGCATACGATTGATATTCGAACGCATTCAAATATCCTTCTGTATGTAACTTAGTCAACCTTCTCTCATTGATGTGACCCAATCTACAATGCCATAAGAAAGTCCGATTCATTTCCGGAGACTTTCTTTTGTGTGTATTCTGGACGTTGAAAATCTGTGGTTGGTTTAACACGTATATACCATTACTCAATGTACCTGACCCAATCAAAACTTGATTAAGGTGAATGTTTACAACATTACTTACAAACGCAAATTCATAACCTTCTTTAGAAACTAAAGATACAGAAATGATATTACAAGTTGCGTTGGGTACAAAAAAGCAATTACGCAAAACCAAAACATGTCCATCTGACATTCCCAGGTGATAGTCCCCCACGGCTTTAGCATCCATGCTAGCTCCGTTCGCAACTTTGAGGGTCATGTCACCTGCCTTCAAAACCCTACGGTTTCTCAACGCCTGCAAAGAATTACAGATATGAGATCCTGATCCGGTATCCAATACCCAGGAAGTAGAGTTTATTGAAAGACAATTTTCAATAACATACACACCTGAAGCTGAAGCTGCAACCTGCTTCAATTCCTGTGTTCTGGCCTTCCAGGCCCTGCAATCATTCTTCCAGTGTCCTTTCTTATGACAATAGAAGCATTCTTCCTTATCCACAAGCTTCCCCGCTATCTTTGTTGCTTTACCTTTTCCCTTCGTATCCATTTTACTAACACCGTCCCTTGGTTTGGCGGGGGCCTTCTTCTTCTTTCCCTTGGCTTTCGCCTTGGACCTAGAAGAAGTTGATCCTCCTACAAACAAAGTGGATGTATCCCTACCTTTCTGTAGGGTGCCCTCTGCGCTCCTCAGCATGTTGAGGAGCTCTGAAAGTTCAACCTCTTTTTCTTGTAAGTTGAAGTTCAGTATAAACTGGGCATAAGTGGAAGGAAGGGACTGGAGAACTATATCCGTATATAGCTCACTCTCCAATGTGATCCCTAGGTCAGCGAGCTCCTCAATGTAGCCGATCATCTTTAGCACGTGCTCGGCTACTGATGATCCGACGGCCATTCTTGTCGAAAATAACTTTTTCGACGCTTCGTATCTTGCGATACGTGATTGCTCTCCATACAGTTCTTTTGTATGGAGCAATATGGACTCCATGTCCATATTCTCATGCCTCCTCTGATGTTCGTTGTCCATCGAGGCAAGCAGGAGGCACTTGGCCTTCGCGCTATCAATCTCCCAAGTCTTGCGGATTTCCTTATCCGCGACGCTGGAAGTTAGACCAGGGACAGGGGGAGCTTTGGTGGTAAGAAGATACCCCAGCTTGTCATAAGTGATTCTATCTTGACATTCCTGAGCCAATCTTTGTAGTTTGGCCCTGTCAGTTTGTTTTTATCTAGGAGTAACTTAAGTCCAGTCATGTTGATTGGTCGCTGCAATTAGGAGAGAGAAGAAGAAACACTCAGCATGATGCTCTTACAAGTTTAGAGTGGTTTTTAGTTTGTCTAAACAGGATGGCTCCCACTGTTTCTCGAATCCCTCCTCAAACCATAAAGGAAGAATTAGCCGGGATCAATCCCACCGCACAATACTTGCTTAACCGTTCAGCCAGGCCGGTGTCGGTACTTCGAGGGAGGTTTTCCAACGCTTTCGCGAAGTTCCTTAATTAAAGAACCTCTTTTCCCTGGGGGCGTAGCCCCGCTAACACCTTTCTAGGCACCTACTAGGTTTATAGCATTGATCGATTAGTGAGAAATTTCCCGAGGAGTAGCATATACTTACAGTAGGATCGGGATCCAAATATCATTGCGTGACGAAACTGAAGGAATCCTACCAGAATCATCACACTCCAAATGGTATGCAAATCTAGCAAGTTTCAGTACTTATGAAACTCCCGATGTGGATTTTTGCCCCATGCTCTTATGACCTTGACTTTGGCCAACAAATCATAAGTCACATGTCAAGTTCTGCCCGTCGTTCTCCAGGTTAATTTGAATCCACCCGCACCTACCCTTGACTTTGGCCAACAAGGCAGTACGACTGTTCCAAACCAACGCATCTATCTATGCTGCACATGAATACCCAATAGCTACCAATCACTGTGCCTTGACTTTGGCCAACAAACACAGCTTGAATACTATTGACTATTCATGTGAAACGACGGAGGGCTACGGATGGTTTTGGCAAAACCGTGAACGTAGTGAACTTGATTTGGTCGATGGAACGAGATAGCTTTTAAAAGGAGTGGCTCAAGCTCCGCATTTAAAAGTTGTTTTTGAAAAGAACCGAGTGGTTTTTCGAAAGTGTTCCAACGACTTTAACTTGGTTTATTATCTTGCATTAGTTCTTTTAATGCGTGATATTCTTGCATTAGTTCTTTTAATGCGTCCCATCATTTAATCCTACCATTGCAGAAAACAACCAAAATATGACGTACGCTTATGCCATTCGCATTCGCCACTGGGCCCCGTCATTACCCGTTAGGTTACTTAACTAACGACAGAGCGGGGGCTGGGCTAGCGCGTCTGTAAAACATAAGCAACGCTTAAATAATATCATATATAGATATACTGCAATGATAAACATTTCAGATCACAGATAAATACATTGGATATACTAGGAATCTGTAATTTGTACGAGCCTGTAACAAGAACAGATTACACGGTCGCGGTGAATAGCCAAAACCCCACCCAAGACCCCTACGGGTGCGGCAAACTACCCGCCAAGTACCCGAAGCGTAGCAACCTCCCTCATCTCCATGAGTAGGCCACTCGACACTTCGGCATACCCGGTGGTTTGTGCACCCCTCCATGGGTCTATCCTAGGAGCAAAAACAGTAAAAAGAAATTATACAATGACGGCTACAACCCCGACCCGGTTGTGCGGCCATACAAATAATTATTACATCAATTTACAAATTTACATGAATTGCAAGAAAAGAAAACTCTCGTCTCACAACCCCCGGCTATTCACCCGCGACAATCCAACATATTTATATACACATTTCAGCACATACAGATCATGTATAACCCCGACCAATCGACTTATAGCGATTAGCCGACGTTCAATACATGCAAACATCACAGATATAACCATCATAGTCAAAGTGCAGTGAAGTTCGGAAAAAATACGGAATTATAGGACCCCAAAAGGAAATTTCTTTTCTGGAAAATCTGGGCACATATAATATATTTCAAAAATCCCAAAACCAACACAGACACACACTGCACGAAAAACGATGCAGAGAAGACGACAAACTGCGGCGCTTCCGCGGCACATGCCTACCTAGTCCGGCGGAAGCGCGGCGGTTTGAACGAATTAGGGCAACGTTTTTCTTGGGTGTTCACACAAAACCCTGAGCCGAATTTAGGAGTATAAAGTTTTTAATTTTGACCAGAAAAAATTTCAACAGAAACTCAGGTTTTGTAAAAGTTAGGTTTTTGGATTTTTCCCGGTTCCGAACTTCGTTACACTTTACTACCAAGCTAGTTTAAGTTTAGTTAGGCTCTGATACCACTGTAAGTCCACGTTGCGACCCCCTGTTCTTACGGGGAGGCGGAAACGGTATAAAAATCAAATTTTAAGCGCAAGGGGCAACATGGACTAAGCAAAGTCGGGATCTTTGACTAAACTAAAACTAGCAAACTTAGCTAAAGAGAGTTAGCTACTCGGATAGAGATGGTTATACCTAAAACTTGAACTCCTTCTCTTCAAGCTCCGATGGTGGTCCGATGGCTCCTTCTCGTCGTCTCCGTACGCCGAAGATAGATCCACTTGAAAGCTCCAACCTTTAGCTCCTTCTTCGTTCTTTGAAGAAACTAGTTCACTTGGTTTGATAAACCTAGTGAACTAGAATGAGTAGAGAGGAAATAGAATGGGATTTTATCTATGGTTCTTGATTCTCAACTCATGAGACAAGAGAACCATAGATCAAGAGAGGGAGCAAGAGGTTGAGGGTGAGAGCAAGAGGAGAGCTCAAGAACAAGAGAGAGAATGAGCAAGAAAGAATGAGCAAGTATTTTGTCTCTCACCCTCTCATAATCCAAAGCAATGATCACTCATCATATTAACAAAAGTCTTATGTGATGGTTAGAAGCAACCACAACCATATCATTTCATGCACTCATTTTACACAAATGAGCAAGTAAACAAAAGTCTTTGCCATGAAATGATGGCTATGGTCATCATGATGGTCAACTAGTCAAGCCTAGTCAACCGGTCAACAAGTCAACAAAAGTCAACAAGTCACCAAAGTCAACAAGTCAACAAAAGTCAACAAGTCAACAACCATATCACCATAATACTTAATTAATATAATAGTTAATCGCATATCATATTCTCATTAGGGTTGAGCATAAAGTCAAAAAGTCAACGGTCAACTGTCAACAACCCTAATGAGAATCCGCTGCCTCTGCCTCCCTGTCAACTGTGCATACACACCCGCATCCGCGTTCCGAGGAACACGAATGCAAACTGGATAAATCCAATCCCATAAGGTACACTAGGATCTGGCTTAAACCAAAGCCCGCTAGTGTAAACTGTCCGGACACTGTACGTGCACAAGTGCACGGATGTGACCGAACCCTGTCGCAAAACCATGCGACCTGTCGCAATACCATGAGACCTCTACTCTTTTGCCTAAAGGCGAAAAGCTTTCTGTGTGGGACTCTAAAGACTCGACACTACGCTGGCAGTGGGTTTAACCACAGACCGCAAGCGGCACTAGCTGTGCGTAACGGTCCCCAGGTAATGCCGACAAGAAGACCGACGAGGCGAAACCCATCTGAACTCCTACTGAGCCTGAGTGTGACATTCTCCGTACAGTCCGGTCTGTTCGTCTGATACATCGCATGGCGGGCCTAGGGGGCGGTAAACGTCAGTCCCCCAATAGCGGTACAAGTCGTGCCGGAGCGAAGCCCAAAACACCCTGAGATAACACTGGAAACCTACCAGTATATCTCGTTTGCCCTGGCCAGGGACTACTCGTGTAATGGCTCTCCTAGACACAGCGCGATGTCAACTCCCAATACCGGGAGAGACGAATCCTGTCTAACCGTCACTGCCTCCAAGTGCTTCGGGACTGCACCCAACCACTACCTGTTTGCACGACTCCTTTGAGCCGTGGTAGGGTAGTGGTCAAAGTACAGTGGGAACACACTCGAGGCGGAGTGACAGTGTCAAGTCAGCAGACTAAGCTGTACTCATGTCACCTGGGAACTGATAACTGACGATAGGTATAATACCAACTAGTCAGTTCCCGACGAGTCATGTCCAGTGTACCCGTAACCTAACGAGCACCCGCATACTATCTCAAGTACGACGTACTGACGGCTGTGGGACAGACCGTCTCCCACACTGGGATGAGAAGCGCATGCGCTGGTCTACTCCGGAGTATCGATGCCCTGTCTCGATAGTCCTGCGACCAGGGACCTGCATAAGGATGTGCTTATAGATTACCCAGCCCCACTAGTGTGACGGCCATCACATCGCTGGTAATCAAGCAAAGATCCTAAGGGCTCCACTAATGTGTATAGGCGATATACAAAATATAAACACATGTACACATTGAAGTAGAAACAAACCAAGTAGCATACTACTATTTTGAGCAAGATTGTATATACAAGGTGAATATCCCAAGCATCCATTAAGTAATATACAAACCAGTATGATACAGTAATGGCCTCTAGGGCATATACACTAACAGATTGTCAAAGTTAAACAGTGTCGAGAAACGGGCTTAAAAATACACTGATCACGAGGCCAGGTAAGTGCAGAGATAAGAGGAGGTTGTCCAACGCTTTCGCGAAGTTCCTTAATTAAATAACCCTTTCTCTTTCGGCGGTTGCGCCTTTAACACTTTCCTAGACACCCCGTAAACAATATACCGTTAAGCGAGGTTCTAAACACGGTTTATCTTCTCCTAATGAGCGCGAAGTCCTTAGGGCTGAAGTCTAGTATTTTTTAATTTACAATGGACAATGCATATGCTTTTGTGATTTTTGGGGTCCTGGGAAGGGTGATGAAATCCCCACCCAATCTGGATTTGGTTTCAAGCCCCTTAAGTCCGTATTAAAGAATGCAAAGCGGTAACAAATCAACTGCAAACAATTTTTTATTTGCGGCGCAAAGAATCCTGCACAAGAACAGTTTATTGGAAGGGGGAGAAGAATTTGCGCAAAGAAGGCTGCAGAAAACACAATTCAGTGGAGTCCAGAGGAGTGGAGAGGAGAACAGGGACTTACAGAGAGATTTTGGCAGCCCAAAGGCACCAAGTGGCCGCGGATCCGCGGCTTAAGCCCTCTATTGCCGCGGTTCCGCAGCAGGAACAGGGAGTTGGGCCTTCAGTTTTTGTGTGGGTGCTGGTATGGGTCTCCTCTGCTTGTCTGGATCTTCTGAATTTTTATTTGCTCACTGTACCTGCTCCAGATCTTGACAGTAGACCGTTTGTTCTGTCGCGGTGTAGCCACGAAATGTGGGTCTATCTTCCCACGTCTTTGGCACTGTACTTGAACTCCGTCTTATCCGACGTCTTTGGCGCCGATCTTGAACTTCGTATTTTCCTGCACACTTGCACAAAAGTTAATCAAAAACAACAAGATAGTTTTTTTTTTACAATGTATATATTTTTTTTGTTTTTCGGTTGTTTTTATATTCACAAGTTAACCCGAAATTACACAAAGAAATAAACTACCGTCTCCCCGGCAACGGCGCCATTTGATTCTTAGCGATTCTGCGTGTTCAAGTTTTAGTTAAATACCGCAATCAAGACGGTTTTGCTCGTAGCTAGCCGGTTGAGTACGGGTCGTCCGCAGGGAGATGGGAATCTTTTTCTATGTGCTTTAACGAGTTAAGTCCAGTTTTTCAGATTTTGTTGTGATTAGTTAAGCGGTAAAATGATATGTAAAGAGAGCTTGTTAGGGTTAGGATTAGGTTAGTTTGAGTTAGGAGTCTCCGCATCTTTCGTTGCCTCTCTTAATATCGGTGTTATGGTAATCGGCAACAACGGGGATTAGCACGACTAGGAAGGAACTTGCGAGTATAAGCTAGGCTTTCCAACGCATAAGTTCTTCCTTTTGGTGCTTGTCCGTCCGTTCTTGGCTCTTAGCCATAACCTCCGGTTAATTCAACCACAACCGGTCTCACTACGGAATCACCGCTATCATGTGGGATAGGGTGCCGTAAGGAGCGGATTGTGGTTCAATTAACGGGAGTCGAATTAAGCTGTTGGGCAAGGAAAGAGTGAGAGAGATTTCCTTCTCTCAAACTTCCCTTATCCTACCCTAACAAGTATTAAACTACTCACACATCATGATACGGAAAAATAAAACAAAACAAAAGAGGAAGATAGAAAGAAAGAGATTAGAAGATAACAACTAGCTATTTGCGACCTCACCTTGGCGAGGATCGAGCGTAAGCATCATAGTCGTTTTAAGGATAAAAAAAAAGAGAGAAGAAAGAAACAACACGAAATAACAACTAGTTAACAAATGAAAATTACAACAATTATAGAAAGAACAAGACAAGCATGATAATAAAATGAACTTCTTTATTCACCATTCTTCACTCACAAAGCTCACTACAAGTTTTAATGGAGAAGAGATGAGAAGAAGAAGAACATGTATTCTAAAACCTAGAAAAAGAATACAAGATTATGGACCCTTTCCTTCTCAAAGTTCTGGGCTATTTATAGGCTGGAGAATGGAAATCTAGGGCAACCACCAGAACACATATGAAAAGACCCAAATACCCCCCAAAGCCCATGCTCTGACTCCACAGAGTGGCCGCGGATCCGCGGCCTAAGCCTCCCTATGCCGCGGATCCGCCGCACTCTGGTGGAGTTAGAGCATGGGATTTTTGGTGCTTCCCTGGTTTGCTGTGTACTTTATTCTGGCATATTTATTTTCTCAAATTGTCTTCACGATTTTTCCAGAATTTCTGTTGAGGGAAAGGTGGACTTTTTGTGGATGTTTTTGTCATGATTGCCTCGAGCTCCGCGTAGATTTCTTGGATCTTATGCTGCCATTGAGCCTTGTGCATGAAAACGACATTGATTTGACATTTTGTCTCTTAAACTGGTATCTGGCAACATACGGATGAAGAGCGGAGACCGTGTTTTCACAGTGGTTGGCAGGAACCCGGATTTTGTCGTGTTTTCCATGAATTTCACCGTTTTAGAACCGAGAACCTGTATCCTGCATTTTACTAGCAAACACGGCTCAAGAGTATCTACCGATAAGCAATGTGATAAAAATTGGGCGGTATGAAAATGCAAAAATCTGATATGAACACTGGCCTTAGAGCAGACGTTGGGTATTCGGTATGCCAATCACTGGCCTTTAGTGCAAGTGGGAGATTGTTAGATGGATATGCCCTAGAGGCCAGTATTGTATATGTATATATATATGGATACTAGGGATATGTTGTTTATCCCAATCAGAGCAAAGCTCTGTTTAAATTCCAAAGGGGAAAAAGAAGCAATGCTTCTGTTTTTCTCCAATCAGAGCAAAGCTCTGCCTAAAAAAAAAGAGAAAAAAAAAACGCGCTCAGCGCAACTGCGCGACACGTGTCAGCGCAGCGCAACTGCGCGCTGCGCGACACGTGTCTGCGCAGCGCACAGTTGCGCTGCGCAGCAGAGAGAGGAAAAAAAAGCGCTCAGGTACTGCGCGCTGCGCGGCACGTGTCGCGCAGCGCACCAGCGCGTTGCGCAACACGTGTCTGCGCAGCGCACAGTTGCGCTGCGCAGCATAAAAGGAAGAGAAGGAAAAAAAAAAAAAAAAAAAAGCCGCAGTCGCGCAGCGCAACTGCGCGCTGCGGGACACGTGCCTGCGCAGCGCATAGTTGCGCTGCGCAGCACAAAAGGAAGAGGAAAAAAAAAGCGCGTGCTGCGCGACACGTGTCGCGCAGCGCAACTGCGCGATGCGCGACACGTGTCTGCGCAGCGCACAGTTGCGCTGCGCAGCAAAAGAAAAAAAAAGCTGCGCGGCACGTGTCAGCACAGCGCGACCCGTGTCACGCGCTGGGGCATCTGCGCCAAACAGAATTAAAATATTCAAGAAATATTTTCTGTTCTTGTTAAAACAAGAAGATTTCTTCTGCAAAGCAGAAGCCCTTGGATCAAAAATCCAACGGTGGGGAAAATTCCCTAAATCACTCAGAGAAAGATCTCTTTAACAAATTTAACTAATTTATGGGAACTATAAAATGGACCCCAGACCTCAATTAAAAGGCATTAACATTTTTCTAAAAAAGAGAGAGAGAGAGAGAGAGAACTCTGAGAAACTCCTCAAGAATAAAAAAGGTAAAAACCTTTAGAAAAAGAGAAAGTTCTCTTATGAACAGATCATAGATCTAAAAACAAGATCAATGATCTTTAATAAAAATAAAATAAAATAAAATAGTGCTTTGCACTTGTTCATGAACCTTTGGTTTTTTAAGATAAAAAAAAAACTTATCTTCTTCTTTGATCTAAATTAGATCAAAGAATTTAACAGTGCTTTGCACTTTTTATGAACCTTTGGTTCCTGAAATAAATAGAAAAAAAATTTGTTTTTTTTTTCTTTGATCTAAATTAGATCAAGGAAACGAATAGTGCTTTGCACTTCTTTTATGAACCATTGGTTCTTGAATCTAAAAGATTCTCAAATTAATAGTGTTTTGCACTTATGAATCTGCGCTGTTGCGCTCTCTGATTGGCGCAAAGCGCCTGATAAATGCAATGCATTTCCTAAAAGGGCCAGGCCCAAATCAAAAAGACCAAACAGGCAAAAATAAATTGCAAAGCAATAAAAGGGCAGAGCCCAAATGAAATTGATGCTCTGCATCATTCATAAAGGGCAGAGCCCAAAACAAATTGATGCTCTGCATCCTTTCTGGGCAAAACCCAAATAAAAATAAAAAGAAATGCAAGGCAGAAGTAAATAAAATGTTGAACGTTTCAACTGGACTTAGCCCAATTTTGGCCGTAAGTCCTTAAATTAAATTGACTGAGCACGACCGCTCTTTTAAATTAATTTATATCCGGTTTGAGGGTACATCTCCGAGCTCCTCTGACACTTATCGTTGTAATCCTTCAACGACGTCAGAGAGGTGACGGGTCCCGACGACTACATATGTCAATATGGACTGCGGGGTCCTTAAACTGGTGTACCGAAACATCCTTAAACTAATATTGGACCGGAACGTCCTTAAACTAATATCGGACCGGAACGTCCTTAAACTAACGGTGGACCACTATGTCCTTAAACTGGTATTGGACCACCATGTCCCTAAACTGGCACAATAGAGCCCAAATGCTCTTTTGTCGGATCTAAACGATCCCGTTAAGTCGATCTTAGTCCCAAACTGGACTAACGTATCCTTAACAACCGTTTAAATTGATCTTAGCCTCAAATATGGCTAACGCAACCTTAAACCTTCAAACATACTTTAGTCCCTCCGTATACTATAAATTCCCCCAATCAACTTTGGCTCAAGGGTACATCTCTGAACTCCTCTGACATTTTTCGTTGTAATTCTTCAACGTCGTCAGAAAGGTGATGGGTCCCGACGACCATACATGCAATGGACCACTATGTCCCTAAACTGGAACAATAGAGCCCAAATGCTCTTTTGTCGGATCTAAACGATCCCGTTAAGTTGATCTTAGTCTCAAACAGGACTAACGTATCCTTGACGAACGTTTAAGTCGATCTTAGCCGCAACGCGACTAAGACATCCTTAAACTAAAAACACCAAACCCAAATCTAAGTAAATACGGATTTGGACCAATCCACGTCCTACGGGCGACGGCATTACTCAGTCTCCGTATACAATCCACGGGCAATGTTCATAACAGAATACTGCATTTTATACCGCCCATTCTTATGCTCGTGTGTTTATAGGTAGGTGCTTTTAATCCGTGTTTGTTACATATTTACAGAGTACAGGTTTCCAGTCCAAATACTGCAAATCAAGACAAAATCTCCACAGTTACACCAAATACAGAACATCTGTTGACAGCAGATAAAAGCCGGGTTCCGATCATCCATATCCGTCCAGTGCCGAGTACCAGTTCCTGAGACAAGACATATGACAGTGGTCATTCGTGTCTGGGACAAGCACAGAGCACGAGGGAGGCTACACAAGAATCAATGGGTGCGCGGAGCTCGAGGGAGATAAAGTCAAATGTGTTGAAAAATGAAGCCATCATTGTTGACTATTGGAACCTGAAGCAATCATAGAAGAATATTGAAAATCTGTACATGTTTAACAGAAGAAAACAGCAACACAGGACCCCCAAAGAAACCCGACCACCTAATTCCTCCACATGGCCGCGGATCCGCGGCCAATAGGGGGTATTGGCCGCGGATCCGCGGCCGTACTGACTCCTTGATGTGTCGTTTTTTAGGGGTAGTTTGGGGACTTCATATAGTGGCAGATTCTTGCCCTAGGTCTTCAACCCTCTGCCTATAAATACTCCAGAATTGAGCTAAGCCAAGGGTCCAATTCTAAGTTCATTCTTTGTTCCTCTTTTGTAGTTTTTTGTGTAGTTCTTCTTCTTCTTCTTCATTCTTTTTCCATGAAAATTGTAGTGAGAGCTTTTTGAGTGGGAGATCAATGAAGATGAGGGCTTTTCGTATCATTCTCTTTTGTTTCTTCTTCCCCTTGAGATTCTTGCTTTCCCTTGATCATTCAACCTCTTCATTGAGCTTGAATGGTTAAGGGTTAGTTATTGATCTCAAGGGTCGTATTTTCTTATGGAATTAGCGCTTCATTTCACATGCGTTCTCTATCCTTCCCTTGATCTTGCAATCTCTTGATTGAGCTTGCAAGTTTAAGGGTTGGCTATTGATCACATGCTTGTCTTGAGTTCTAGTTTCTTGTTCTTTTTATCACTTTTTATTACTTGCTTATTATTATCTTGCTTTACTTTCTTGCAATTTAATTCATGCACTTAATTACTTGTAATCTTTTCTTTTCTTTGTTCTTTTCTTTTGCTCTCTTTTATTCATTTTGTGAATGGTTGTAATTATTGTTGTTAAGATGAAATACGGTATTGTAAGTTAATATCTTCTTTCTCAATTCCTTTTCCCGTTATTTTCCATTGAACTCCGCCCAAACCATACGCAAGCGCTCCGTTAGGCACCCTACCCTAACAAGGTAACGGTGATTCCTAACCGCGACCGGTTGCGTTCGGTTTGGCCGGAGGCGAAAGCAAGAGACAAGAACGGAAGGACAAGGGTGAAAAAGCCGTATTCCACGAATACCGCGCTTAAATCCCCCAATCCACGTTGTTGCCGATTGCTCTAGCTTCAATTGGTCAAGACTCGGCTCAAAGGTTTTGAGTACGGATTTCTGTAGCTTACAAGTTCGTATCTTTTTCTTGACAACTTTATACTTGCAAATAATACACATAGGATAGTCTCGAACAAACATACACAAATTCTTTATTGACTCGTCTAAGACAAGAACGGACATACAACCATCTCCCTGTGGATCGACCCGTGCTCAACCGGCTAGCTGCATAACGACACCGTCTTGATTGCGGTTAACTTTAATTCTTCCAATCAAATGGCGCCGTTGCCGGGAAGACGGTAGCGTATTTTCTTTCTTGTTATTCGGTTTAATATTCTTTTTGTATATATATATAAAAAAAAATATTCTTTTTTTTTTTGATCATTTTTTTTGGGCAAGAGTGCAGATTTTTGCAGATATGCAAACTGCGATTGTGGGGAGCAAAGTGTACATTCAAGGCTAAGGTGATTGCAAAGTACAGTGCCAAAGATCCGGGTAGTTTGACCCGCGCAAGCGAACTTTTCAAGCTTACCGGATTTGATTCAACGGGGGTTTCCTAACCCAAAAACTTAACGGTACGTACTTTACTAACACCTTCTTCTCAAATCCGACGCATCCAATATATTATTCTTTGCAGGATTCTTTGCAAGTTCGCTAGCAAACGCTAAAAAATTGACTAACCCGTATTTGTTGCAGTGCCGCGCTTAAACTAAAAAACGATTTTTTGATTCTTTATAGAATTTTTATTGAATTGCGCATTGCATCAATTAATACGGACTTAAGGGCAAGCGAACCCCACAACATACGGTAAAGGATTTCATCACCTTTTCCGTGGACCACAAATCACGAACTTGAGCATAACGTTTACCCGCACAAATTTTAAAAGAAATTAGACTTTAAGCCTTAAGGACTTCGCGCTCACTAGGAGAAGTTAACTGTGTTTAGAACCTCGCATAACGGTATATTGTTTACGGGGTGTCTAGGAAAGTGTTAACGGCGCAACCGCCAAAAGAGAAAGGGTTATTTAATTAAGGAACTTCGCGAAAGCGTTGGAAAACCTCCCCTTATCTCTGCACTTACCTGGCCTCGTGATCAGTGTATCTTGAGCCCGTTTCTCGACACAGTTTTACTTCGACAATCAAGTTCTGGAGCAGGTCTAGTTGACCTAGGTGAACCCTAGAACGATTAGGTGTATGGTATTTTTGTGTCATGATTGTTTTTGTCCATATTCTTTTTTGTGTATATTTCATTCTTTTGTTAATATCTCTAAAAAAAAATCACATTCTTTTCCCCCTCCTTTTCTCTGCCTTTCCTTCTTTCTCTCTTCATATCATGGGTACCCCACCTCGCAAAACACTTGCCGAACTTTGGTACCCACAACCAGACATTACTTCTTACGGTTCTTGCTTTGGCCGAACGTCAAACGATCCCTCCATGCCCAAAATCTCTTTGAAAGATCGGATAGACGCGTCTAGGACAAACACTTGCCCTTCGCAATCCACTTTGTATCAACCTTTTCAACTTCCCCCACCCTCTTATGTTGATACCCCTTTTGCAAGTCGTCCTTTATCCATCGCTGAACATATTGAACAATCCTGTAGCCGATCTTTCACTCCTTTCACCACTACAGATTCTTGGGATCAACAATTCCATTCACCTTCTTATCCAAAGGTTGATCCTACCCCTGTCCAACCATTCAATTCCTACCAGTCCTACCCGACTTTTGCACCTTCCCTAGACATTGCTTCTACACAGCCTTTTGGGAATTTTCAGTATCCAAACAACTTTGAATCCTTTACTGAAACCCCTTCACAACCAATGTCTAGTCTAGAACAGTCGTTGGAAGACTTTAGGGTAGCGTCAAGCCAACAGATGATGGATTTGAATGCGTCCATGGCCGCCCTCATGCAACCTAGTGACCCGGTAGCTAGTTTTCAGCTAGCTCCAAATTTTCCAATGTATGAAGAGGCGGTCGGACAGGCTGTGAATTTGAGTGGAGAGAGTGAGCTGTACCCCCTTCCAAATCAAACCTACCCGTTTCAAATTGAAACCCACAACTCCTGTGTTGAAAGTCTATCAAGTGTCCCAACTGAATTATCAATTGAAGATAGAATGTTTAATGAGTTGTGCGACTTTGTAGGGTTTGATTTACCTGATTGTGAAGGGTCCCTTCCAAGTGAAACCAATCCCAAACCTTTTGACCTCTACACCTCCACTCTAGAACCCGAATCGATTGAAATCCATGCTTTTGTTGAGGTGTCTGAGAATATTGATTTTCACTTGATTGAGGATATTGACGCTGGGAATATTTTGGATGATGAACCCATAGATTTGGCTGAGTTTTTCTCTTCAAATCATCATCCCGAGTCATTAAATGTTTTTCCCGAACCCTATATGCGTCTGGATTTTGATGAAATATGCATGGATGTGCTAAATTTTGAGGAGAATTTTGAGGATATTTTTGAGGATGAAATAGTTCTAGATGATGAGTCGGATTTTCCAATTCATCCTGTTCCTTTCACTGACTGTGTACATTATCCAGAACCCTTAACCGATACCCTTCCTCACCCACTTCCCTCCATCCTTTCCATCGTTCCTACATTGCAAGAAACCGTATCATTTTTACTTCCTGTGTCTGGTTTACCAAGTTCGGCGTACCCGTGGTTTCTCACGAATCTTGAGGGATTTGACCCCATTTCTCGACGGATAAATATATTAGCACAATCGCTTTTCACACATCGGTCATCACAAATTGTGCTAATCTATTCACTCCATTTGCACCCTCAAGTTCGTACTCCACTTCTTTTTCCCTTCCGCCATTCTTCTTCTGATATACCGAGACCGTATCCCGCTTCTATCTCCATACGGTCTCGCGTATTCTCCTTTTCTTTCCTCTTCACCTTCTTTCACCAGCCACTGCTTTATCACGATAAGATCTTTCAATGGTTGGTACTAACTTTTGGCCTGTGTAAGGCCTTGTATAGCTTGATACTGTTCTTTCCCCCCTAAACCTGAACTTCAACGCCTAACAGTGGAAACACTGTTTTACTTAAGTTTGGGAGGAACACCTTTTTTGTATATATTTTTTGTTTTCCTTTTTGTTTTGTATATAATTTATTTTTTGGGGGAGCGCCGACAATTTTGACTCTCTTGGTATAACCTGACAGTGAGGGCACTGTCAAGTTTAAGTTTGGGGGTGTGCTCGGTAAGCTTTCTTCCTTCGCATTCATTTGTATATTTTGCATTTGCATACCTTATTTAAAAACCCATAAAAATCGAAATTTTTTTCCAAAAAATATAAAAACTTTGTTGTCAAGTTAGCTAATAGGGTAACTTAGATCTTTATTCCGAAAGTTTAGTTGATATGATAGAAATAACTAAATTCTAGGCTTAGGATTTGAAAACCCTAAAAATAACCCTCATTCTGTCTAACTTTGGTAAGTATACGTCCTTACAGTTTTTTTTTGAGAAATTGGTAATCTTGAGTTCAGTTTTTGAGTTAAGTCAGGATAAAGGGAAAGTATTGAAGCTTTACCGGAGGTTAAGTCTGAAAAATAGTTTCTTTTCTTGAGTTCAAATTTAGAAAGTATATACCCTACAACTACACTTACACGCACCTTGAAACTTGGGATAGTAGAGGATACCTAGAAATACTCTTGCCTAAAAGCCTAGTATGAAAGAAAAAACGGTATTTAAAGCTAAACACCAAAAGAGCATATTGAAAAATATATCCAGTCTTGAAAAAGAAAAAGAAAAAAAAAGAAAAAGAAAAAAATAGAATAAAGTCAAGACCTGGAAACTGCTATTTACGTTTTAAAGTTCACACATTCAGTAATCGGTCGTTAGTGCCTCAAGAAGCATTAATAGTCGCATGAAAGGTGTGTGAGTAAATCCGTCCATCCTTAATGAAAAGAAGTAGTATTAGGTATTAGGGCAAGGGTATTATAGCTTGAATTGAATTCTTGAGTGTAGGGGTGCAAATATACACACACGTAGGGGTATACAATCGATGTTTGAATAAAAGATAGAAATAAAGAATAAGACTTGTGTTTTCTGTAAAGTTGATAAAAATCCCTGATTTGAGGCCGCACTTTAGAAAGAAAACTCAGGAGAACCAACATCTTTCTAAACTTTTTTGGAACGTATAGGACCTAAGGTTAAATAGATAGGAGGTGTGAAAAATAAGGGTTGGATATTTCTAACTTAGGATGATAGAATTTCTAACGTAAATACTAAACTGTAGGAGTAGAATCTATGTTAACTTATGACACTAGCTTGACGGGATTTTGTGGGTAGTATCCGCTGAAAACCCTCAGGAGACAACACTCCTCCTACTAGGGACACCTAGAGGTTTAACGGCTTGTTGCACCTGCTCAGTGCAATCGCGTTCCCTGCGAAAGTGCGGTTAGGATTTTATTTTTGTGAATAATTGGTTTTGCTCGGGACGAGCAAAAGTTAAGTTTGGGGGTATTTGTTCATAACAGAATACTGCATTTTATACCGCCCATTCTTATGCTCGTGTGTTTATAGGTAGGTGCTTTTAATCCGTGTTTGTTACATATTTACAGAGTACAGGTTTCCAGTCCAAATATTGCAAATCAAGACAAAATCTCCACAGTTACACCAAATACAGAACATCTGTTGACAGCAGATAAAAGCCGGGTTCCGATCATCCATATCCGTCCAGTGCCGAGTACCAGTTCCTGAGACAAGACATATGACAGGGGTCATTCGTGTCTGGGACAAGCACAGAGCACGAGGGAGGCTACACAAGAATCAATGGGTGCGCGGAGCTCGAGGGAGATAAAGTCAAATGTGTTGAAAAATGAAGCCATCATTATTGACTATTGGAGCCTGAAGCAATCATAGAAGAATATTGAAAATATGTACATGTTTAACAGAAGAAAACAGCAACACAGGACCACCAAAGAAACCCGACCACCTAATTCCTCCACATGGCCGCGGATCCGCGGCTAATAGGGGGTATTGGCCGCGGATCCGCGGCCGTACTGACTCCTTGATGTGTCGTTTTTTAGGGGTAGTTTGGGGACTTCATATAGTGGCAGATTCTTGCCCTAGGTCTTCAACCCTCTGCCTATAAATACTCCAGAATTGAGCTAAGCCAAGGGTCCAATTCTAAGTTCATTCTTTGTTCCTCTTTTGTAGTTTTTTGTGTAGTTCTTCTTCTTCTTCTTCATTCTTTTTCCATGAAAATTATAGTGAGAGCTTTTTGAGTGGGAGATCAATGAAGATGAGGGCTTTTCGTATCATTCTCTTTTGTTTCTTCTTCCCCTTGAGATTCTTGCTTTCCCTTGATCATTCAACCTCTTCATTGAGCTTGAATGGTTAAGGGTTAGTTATTGATCTCAAGGGTCGTATTTTCTTATGGAATTAGCGCTTCATTTCACATGCGTTCTCTACCCTTCCCTTGATCTTGCAACCTCTTGATTGAGCTTGCAAGTTTAAGGGTTGGCTATTGATCACATGCTTGTCTTGAGTTCTAGTTTCTTGTTCTTTTTATCGCTTTTTATTACTTGCTTATTATTATCTTGCTTTACTTTCTTGCAATTTAATTCATGCACTTAATTACTTGTAATCTTTTCTTTTCTTTGTTCTTTTCTTTTGCTCTCTTTTGTTCATTTTGTGAATGGTTGTAATTATTGTTGTTAAGATGAAATACGGTATTGTAAGTTAATATCTTCTTTCTCATTTCCTTTTCCCGTTATTTTCCATTGAACTCCGCCCAAACCATACGCAAGCGCTCCGCTAGGCACCCTACCCTAACAAGGTAACGGTGATTCCTAACCACGACCGGTTGCGTTCGGTTTGGCCGGAGGCGAAAGCAAGAGACAAGAACGGAAGGACAAGGGTGAATAAGCCGTATTCCACGAATACCGCGCTTAAATCCCCCAATCCACGTTGTTGCCGATTGCTCTAGCTTCAATTGGTCAAGACTCGGCTCAAAGGTTTTGAGTACGGATTTCTGTAGCTTACAAGTTCGTATCTTTTTCTTAACAACATTATACTTGCAAATAATACACATAGGATGGTCTCGAACAAACATACACAAATTCTTTATTGACTCGTCTAAGACAAGAACGACCATACAACCATCTCCCTGTGGATCGACCCGTGCTCAACCGGCTAGCTGCATAGCGACACCGTCTTGATTGCGGTTAACTTTAATTCTTTCAATCAGGCAACCACAAACAAAACAAACACCCACGACACGAAGTGAAATTCTGGAGAAGGAGAAAGTTGTTACCGCGAAGCGGTAGCGTAATTAACTGCAGGGGCTTGCGCCTGCAGGGAAGAGCGTCCCCACAATCAAAAACCCCTCTAGCGAGGGGGAATCTGACAAAGTCTGCTACATCGGTCGCATCCGTCTAAACCTTCGATATACGGTGCCATAAATCAACTTGGCATCTTCGAAGAGGTGGACGGATAAAACCAAATAGCATCTGCCCCGAATCTCAGCGTCAAGGCCATCGCGGTCCTGTGCGCCGCCGTTCGGAGGGGAACAGATTCTGGCACGCCCGGTGGGACCTCTTTCTCTTTCCACTCCACACTTCGTGTGTCGTGTTCGCGAACAAATCACGGTTTGCTGTGATTGCCTGTGGATTCAAGGTTCTAAGATTGGGTGTCTTGCTTCATGCAGAAAACAGAAAATCGATGGCTTCGAACTGCACCGTCCACAGCGATAACTCTCGCTCCGTCATTGCTGGAGGAGTGACTTATGGGCCCCAAGCGGCCTCCCTTTTCAAAATGCCGGTGGAGCAGGTGGCTCAAGCTACCACTGGACTATTTTTTGGGACCATGCTCCCACCAATGAGCTTCAACGCCCTAATGACATTGCAAGAAGCTCCAAAGAAGTCGGTCTTCGATCGACTTACCGCTGCCGCGACCCCTCTCAACGGGTCGTCCAACTCCACTGCTTCAGTTTTTAACGGACTAGGCTAGAGCTCTAACAGGCTCATAAAGAAGCCTGCCATACCAGAAGGCGTTATCCCGAAGCGGATAGCCATTCCAACTCCCATTCCTGGCAAAATCACCAAGGTTGCTTCCCATGTTCAGAAGTTCGCTTCTGACAAATTGGCCGTCCCCGTTCAACGGACGTCGATCTTTAAAAAGCTGGTACCAGTATATTCTGACCAACACAGGGGGCATGAGGAAGTCACCCCTATAGCTGAAACAACTCCATCAGCACGACACGCTCGACGTAGCCACTGGCGTCGAGTAAGGAAGGCTGGGGGCAACTCCCCCTCTGAGATAACTCCGCCAGCTCCAACGGTTGGGATCGATACTGCTGTTCCAACCAAGAACAGCTTTGAACTGCTCAACAAGGTACGCAGAAACTCTCCTACTGCGATGTTGAAACGAACTCCTTCACCTGTGGAGAATACTCCAGAGAAGAAGCTAGAGCAGCCCCCTCAACGGCTGTCCTCTAAAATTTACAAAGTCTGGCGACAGGTCCAAGAGTCGGTGATCAATCAAGACTGCCTCCGACGACAGAAAAAGATGAAGGTTCGGCAGGGGAAGGATTACTCTGTCAAACCACAAAAAGCAAAAGCTACTTGGGTGCCCACTACAACGGCTCCCTTAACTCCAATCACTCAAAAAAGGAGGCCACAAAAAGCCCCTGTGAACATGGCGAAGCATAAAAACGCTGAACACAAACGCCCCAAATCTGGGGGCATGGTGGTGCACACTGTTTATATGGCTTCTGGAAAGGAGGAAAGCCGCACTTCTACGAACCACCGACCGCTTACCCGATCCGTGACGAAAGCCCAGGAGCAACAACAAAAGCTTCGGGAAATGATGACTACAATGGCTGCACTCACTGAGCCAAAAGAAAGCTCTGAAACGTCTTCGGATGAACGTCAAGAACAAGAAACTGACGCTGACTTTTTACGCAGAGTCCTCAAAAAGAGGGACAAAGAAGCTGCAGAGCAGGCGGCTAACATAAAGCAGATGGCGCTCCTCTTCCAAGATATGGTAGGGATGATGTTACAGCCGGACCCTCCTGCTGAAGACCCTCCGATCGTCCTTGAAGACGACAGGGGAGAAACGTCAAATCCTCCGCCGGTTTTATCAACAGCCAAGGAAGAGGCAATCTCCAAAGTTGACCTAGACGAATATATAGCTCAGCAGATCCGGGTTCATCAGGCAAATGAAGCGGCTAGGCAAATTGTTAGAACCGGACGACCGTATCCGAGCTGGTATGACCAAATCAGTTACCCGCCAGGATATACGATCCCTAAATTCCACGTATATAAAGGGACAGGGAGTCCGCATCAGCATGTCGCTCAATTCAGGGCCTTATGCGGCAATACTCGAGGCGATGACAAATTGTTGCTACGTCAATTCGTCGGCAGCTTAGCAGAAACAGCCTTTGAATGGTATTCGGAGCTACCTAACGACTCTGTCAAAACATTTGCAGAGATGGAACTGCTGTTTACACAAAGATTCGCAAGTGCTAGTGAACGCACCCCGATTACAGCACTGATAAATGCCAGGATAAGGCCCGGCGAAACGTGGGTCCAATACGCAACACGATGGCGAAACCTATGGTCGAAATGCGAACAACGCATAGAAGAGGCACCTGCGATAGGCATGTTTGTGGGCACTCTCGATCCGCAGGCGACCATCTCACAATTCATGATGTTCTTCAGGCCGACCACCTTCCAGGCCTTGATTGACAAATTAGCCCAAATGGACCAGATGGGCCATAGACCGTCTCCTCCAAAATCAGATTCCCGAGATGAGAAAGGAAAAGGGAAAGCGATCGTCGTCGCCAATGCTCAACAACAGTCGAGCAGCTCAAAGCCGGTCGTTCGCCAAAACAACGCACGTCCATGCCCATCCCTCGAAGAGAGGCTAGGACGTTCTTACTCGTTTCCTCAGAATAAAACGGGAAGACTGTTCGAGCTGGCAGTGCGCAACAGACTCATTAATCTACCGAGTCCGAAGCGTCTGTCGCAGCCAGGCGATCTTAATAATCCCAATTATTGCCCTTACCACCAAACGGTAAGTCACCCGATTGAGGATTGTTTCGTCTTTAAGGGATGGATCGAAGATCAGTACCTACAAGGCAAGTTCGCGTTGTCGGAAAACTGGAAGGTGAACCCACCACAGCCGCATACTCCAAAGAAGACAAACACGCCGGGGGCAACTTGTCATGTGATCTCTCACTCATTGGCAGATAATAAAGAGGCTCCTTGCACCGAGAAAACGAGGGCGGACCCTGAAAAAGAAATTCCGCAGCCGTCAGACAAGTTGATCGATGCCTTCCTAAATGAAATTAGTCTGAAAGCAAAAGCCAATCAAGAGCATGAAATGGCCATACTGGAAAGAGCCAAGGCATTCCCGTCAAATCAAAAGCCATACACTGCGGGTAAAAACAAATTCAAGACGAGGAAAAGGTTCGCCAAAGCTCTGTCAGTAGGAATGAAGCTACCGTCCTCTTAAGAAAATACTCTCGCTGAGGCAGAGATGCACCCTAACTTCTGTTTATATCATCAGAAGATCATACATCCTACCGAAGACTGCAAATCCTTTAACTGTTGGTGGCAAGAGTATGTTGCTCAAAAGCAACACTTCGACGGGACAAAGTGTGAAGCTTGTGGACATCGGAAAAATGCGATATATGAGCGCAAAAGAGTCGCCGACGATTGCCATATAGCCGACTCTAAGGCATCGCAAATTATCACCTTTGGAAGCAACTCTGATGGAGAAGCTATCCCCAACTCTTCCCTCGGGGAATCTATTTCAAAAATAAAGGAATTGAGAAGCTGCGAGAACGTTCAGCCATGCAATCGCATGCTACTCGGAAAAATCCCGGCCCCACAAACAACGGAGCGAACAAAAAGGATAAAAGAAAAGGAAAAAAGGCCCTCGTCGCCAGCGCTCAACAACAATCAGGTGACCCTAGACCGGTTGCTTGCCAAAGCAACAAGCGGCAACCCTTCCAGGAAAAGTTGAAACGTCCTTACTTGTTTCCCCAGGATAAAACGAGGAAACTGTTTAAGCTGGCAGTGCGCAACAGATTCATCAATCTGCCGAGTCCGAAACGTCTGCTACAGCCTGGCGATGTCAACGATCCTAATTACTGCCCCTACCATCGAGCAGTAAGTCATCCGATCGAAGATTGCTTCGTCTTCAAAAACTGGGTTGAAGACCAATACCAACAAGGCAAACTCGCGCTGTCCGAAAACTGGAAGGTGAGCCCGCCACAACCATATGCTCCGAAAAAGATGGAGACGCCGGGGGCATCATGTTCATTCATGGAGAAGGACTCATAGACCGAAAAGTCAATAAACCAGATATTCGCCTCAAATACGGCGACAACGGACCGAAACGTCCTTAAACTAACAACGGACCGAGATGTCCTTAAACTAATGATGGACCGAAATGTCCTTAAACTAATAGCGGACCGAGACGTCCTTAAACTAATAGCAGACCGAAACGTCTTTAAACTAATACCGCAGCATCCTTAGGCTGACGAGATAAAAAAAATAAAAATAAAAAAAATAAAAAATAAAAAAAAACGGTATGTCCATAAGCAAAAAGGGCACGGATGAAAACCCGAAAGGGCTCCGTGAGTAAAAACAGCAGGACTACCGGCGAGTGTTCGTGAAAACCCGGAAGGGCGCGACCTCGTAAAAAAAAAGAAGAAGAAGAAAATAAAAAGAATAAAATAAAACGGTATGTCCATAAGCAAAACGGGCACGGATGAAAACCCGAGAGGGCTCCGTGAGTAAAACAGCAGGACTACCGGCGAGTGTTTGTGAAAACCCGAAAGGGCGCAACCTCGTTAAGAAACACTTATAGGGGCCTCTCGACCCTATAAGGAGAAACCACCCGCGTGAGATCCTTACGACTCACAAGGGAACAACACGCTTAGGGATCCCCACGATTCCTAAGGAGAAAATACACTTGCGAGATCCTCACGACTCGTAAGGAGAACTCTCTTATGGGACCCTCACGGCTCATAAGATTTGAAAGTCTTAAGTTACAGAAACCTTAACCTGTTCTTAAGCAACCCCCACAACTTTCGACATTGCCCTACAAGTGGCCCTATATTGGCCCTTGTATACAATCCACGGGCGCGAATAAACATTTCCCTAACCAAGTCCCATCCGTGACTGGGGATATGTCCACACGGTGAACAACCCTTGTGAGTCCTCTCGACTCATAAGGAGATAACACTCTTGTAAGATCCTTACGACTTATAAGAGAACATACACTTAGGAATCCTCACGATTCCTAAGGAGAAAACGCACCTGCGAGATCCTCACGACTCGTAGGGAGAAATACTTTTGTGAGACCCTTACGGCTCATGAAGTCAAAAGCCTTAGTCGACAGAATCCTAACCCTGTTTACTAAGATACCCTTTGTTCGATATCGACAAAGGCAAATGATGATTCGCTCCTAGCAATATTCCAGTTGTAGCGATGCTGATGCCTAAATCGGTATCAAATTCCAAGTCCTTTCATGGCAGATGATGATTCGCTCCTGGCAATATCCCAGTTGTAGCGATGCTGATGCCTAAATCGGTATCAAATTCCAAGTTCTTTCACGGCAAATGATGATTCGCTCCTGGCAATATTCCGGTCGCAGCGATGCTGATGCTAAGATTGGTATCAGATCCCAAAACCCACACTCGCGATAAAAAAAATCAGCGAGCCAAAAATGCATATGAAATAGCCGAAATGATAGGGCAACTTGCAATAAAAAGCAGCAAGTAAAAATGTATGCATGCAAAATAGCCGAAATGATTGGGCAACTCGCAATAAAAAGAAGCGAGTAAAAATAAAATAAATAGCCGAAATGATTGGGCACCGCGAAAAATAGCCGAAATGATTGGGCAATCGCGACCTTCGCGATATAAAAGCTGAAATGATAGAGCATCGCGGAAAGAATAAAAAAAAATGAAAGAATGAAACTTTTTGCCCTACAGGTGAAATCACACCGATCCATGTATACAATCCAGGGGCACAGATAAAGAGGGAACCATACCTTCCCAACAGGCTCCATAAAAAAGCGAAGCCAAATCTCGACGGTTCATAGACAACCTAGAGACAATCTCGACATTTGTCGCAATATTACAGACACGATGTCAACAAATGAAGCAAACGAAGATCCCGAGCTTCAGGGTTTCGACGTCAACATCGACGACTTAGAAATCACCAACGGCGTTTCTCCTTACTCCAACTAGATGTTGACATGACGTCAACAACCGACCTTAGAATCGCAACGACACGGAACCATGGCAAAGTCTCTAGTTCCAAATCTCAATGGCCACATCTGCAGCCTGGACACCAACAACGGTGTGCCTCCTCATTCCAGCAGGACACAGATATTACACCATCAAGCGGAGCGATGGCAAAATCCCAGCTTTACCTCAGCATTCGTCTCGATACAGTAGACGCAATGTCAACAACGGCGTTCCTCCGCAGTCCAGCTGGAGGCAGATGCAACGTCAACAAAAGACCTCACGGTCGAAACAAAGCGGAGTGACGGCAAAATCCCAGCTCCACCTCAGCATTCGTCTCAATACACCAGACGCAGTGTGAGCAAATGAAGCGAAGGCCAAATTCCTAGCTTCAAGGTCTTAACGGCAAGTCATATAAGGCCTGAAAGACCACCGGAGATCATCTCACATGGAGTGGTCACCTCCTCGACGTTCGTTTCGATACAGCAGACGAGTTGTCACCCCAGCGTTCTTCCTCCAGCAGGGATTCAGATGTGACAAAGCAAACGAAGCGAAGGCCACATTCCTAGCTTCAACGTCTTTACGGTAACTCACATAAAACCGGAAAGACAATCGGAGATCATCTCACACCAGCACAGAGTGATCACCACCTTGATGTTCGTCTCGATACAGCAGACGAAATGTCAACCCCAGCATTCTTCCTCCAGCAGGGATTCGGACGTGACAAAGCAAACGAAGCGAAGGCCACATTCCTAGCTTCAACGCCTTTACGGTAACTCACATAAAACCGGAAAGACAATCGGAGATCATCTCGCACCAGCACAGAATGGTCACCACCTCGACATCCGTCTCAATAAAGCAGACGAGATGTCACCCCAATGTTCGTATCGACACAGCATACGCAACGTCATTAAACGAATGGAGCCACGGCAAAATCCCTAGTTCCAAACCTCGGCGGTTAACCAGTAACCTAGAGACAACCTCGACGTCCGTCTCGATACAGCAGACGAGATGTCATCCCAACGTTCGTCTCGACACAGCAGACGCAACGTCATCAAACAAACGGAGCCACGGCAAAATCCCTAGTTCCCACCGCAACATTCGTCTCGATACAGCAGACGCAATGCCAGCAAACGAAGCAAAGGCCAAATTCCAAGCTTCAGGGTCTTGACGGCAACTCATATAAAGCCCGAAAGACTATCGGAGATCATCCCCACACCAGCGCGGAGTGGTTATGACTCATCGGGGCTCACCAAAATAAGCCTAACCTCAAGTAAAAAGCGACATGGCAAATTCCTAACGCTTGCTCTTCCGACGGTCAAACTGCCAAGGAGGATTGCTTGAAGACGTCTTGTCCAGCCCCCGAAGGGATCAGAGACACGGCAGTCGCAGGGCTACTCGAACAGCACGATTGCCTATCGAGGACTATATCAGCTTATGCGACGGTACGATGGCCAAAACCCTAAGTACCACCAACCTTAACGGGCTTCTGGCGTAAAGAGCAGAGGTTAAATACGACGTTAAGATGTTCTTGCGAGAAACGTTCGATTCGTCTCGACTTGTGAAAAATTGTCGAGGCGGCTCGACTCGTGAGATAAAGCCTTAGGCAGTGGGCATAAAAGAAGCCTGTTTCCTAAGCATTGGGACCCTGCGAGTTGGCCCAAAACGGTCTCTTGCATACCATCCACGGGTCTCACTCTCCAACGTCGAACTTCGACAAGGAGGGAAGCAACCGCTTACAAGTCCTCTCGACTCGTAAGAGGGAAAAATTCTTTTGTAGGATCCTTACGACTTACAAGAGAAAACCACACTTAGGAATCCTCACGATTCCTAAGGAGAAAAACCCGCCTACGAGATCCTCTCGATCCGTAGGGAGAAAAGTCTCTATGAGACCCTCACGGCTCATAGAGTTGAAAAGTCTTAGGCAGCAGATCTGAACCTGCGGCCTAAGCCCTCGCTATCTCATGAAGAAATCAAGAACCTTACTCTGTTACCTGCTAATTATGACGACATGCTGAGAAAGAGGAAAAGCAACAGAAAGAGCACCCGATTTACGTTTGATCAAGCGTTCAAGACGTATTCATTCATGCATGGGCAAAAAGACTCAGGACAAAGATATATAATAAAGACAAGCTGGGATAAAAAAAAATTCCATTAATATTGCCCGAAGTTCTTACAGTCATAAAAACAATAAACGAAAGTTACAATGGAATAACCTCAGATCCAGGGCATGGATTGAGGAATTCAAAAGCGATCCTATCTATGACTTTCCAAGCCTCGCGGACCATCCTAGTGTGCTTCCTTTCGTGAGCACAAGCATCAGGGTCCCTCCCGATGTCTTCCACCCTCCGATAAGCAGCGAGTATGGCAGACTGTTGAAAGACCTCGTGCAAGAGGTCAATAAGACTGTCTCGCCGTTTCTTCGAGATAAAGTTCAACAGGTACACAGAGTGCACCTTGTCCTCAGCGGCATCCAACGCCTTAAGCGGCACACCGGAACAGAATAGGGGAAGCGCTTCCCAGGTAGCTCCCACGATAAGTTTAAGAAGAAAGGAACGTCGGGGATGCAGTGGACCGTTGTATGCGTCGAAGCGACTCATTATTTCAGCACACTCCTCGTTTGTGAACTCCCGATTTTGAGAGCGGCCAAGTCGGCGGATGCCCTCATGAGAGATGATCTCGTTAAGAGCATACATATGGGCGTCCATTGTTCCTATGAAAGAGGGTCAACAGAATTATCAGAAAGACTGATTAAGCAAAACGATATAATGCACTGAGGAATAAAATGCCATATTTAAGTTCCAAGATCCATGAAGAATCCTCAAGAGTTCTTCTATATGATTTGGGAGGAGCAAAGCTCCATTAATGAATTAAGAAAATCCAAGGAAAATCTTTCAGAGAGCAGAGCTCTATGGAACCCTAGTAGGGTCCCCTTTAGTTCTCTTTAGATCCTTTTAAGACCTGTAGAGCAAAGCTCTGCTAAGTGAAACCCTAAATATGTTTCCTTTAGATCAGGGATCTATTGAGAGCGATGCTCTATCAACAAAAATTAATTTAACTTAATTTAATCCAAATTAAAATTTTCACCTAAAAGTTTTAAGAGTTTAACTCTTAAAATTCTTGAAAAATAAAAAACGGGGCTCTGAGTTCTGAAAGTAAAAATTTAGAGATAAAAATCATCTAAGGGACCAAAAGTCCTATTTATAGGCATCAAGTGCCCTTTCAGCTTTCAAGAGATGGCGCGACGGTTCGGAGTCTAGCACCGCTGCGCTCACGTTAGGAGGCCACGTAAGCGTAACGGTGGGGGGGCATTTGTTTATCCCAATAAGAGCAAAGCTCTGTTTAAATTCCAAGGTGGAAAAAGAAGCAATGCTTCTGTTTTTCTCCAATCAGAGCAAAACTCTGCCTAAAAAAAAAGAGAAAAAAAAAACGCGCAGCGCAACTGCGCGACACGTGTCAGCGCAGCGCAACTGCGCGCTGCGCGACACGTGTCTGCGCAGCGCACAGTTGCGCTGCGCACCAGAGAGAGAAAAAAAAAAAAGCGCGCAGCGCACCTGCGCGACACGTGTCGCGCAGCGCACCTGCGTGCTGCGCGACACGTGTCTGCGCAGCGCACAGTTGCGCTGCGCAGCATAAAAGGAAGAGAAGGAAAAAAAAAAAAGCGCGCGGCACACCTGTGTCGCGCAGCGCAACTGCGCGACACCTGTGTCGCGCAGCGCAACTGCACGACACCTGTGTCGCGCAGCGCAACTGCGCGACACGTGTCGCGCAGCGCATAGTTGCGCTGCGTAGCACAAAAGCAAGAGGAAGAAAAAAAAAAACGCGCGCAGCGCACCTGCGCGCTGCGCGACACGTGTCTGCGCAGCGCACAGTTGCGCTGCGGAAAAAAAAAAAGCTGCGCGGCACGTGTCAGCACAGCGCAACACGTGTCACGCGCTGGGGCATCTGCGCCAAACAGAATTAAAATATTCAAGAAATCTTTTCTGTTCTTGTTAAAATAAGAAGATTTTCTTCTGCAAAGCAGAAGCCCTTGGATCAAAGATCCAACGGTGGGGAAAATTCCCTAAATCACTCAGAGAAAGATCTCTTTAACAAATTTAACAAATTCAACATTTTTCTAAAAAAAGAGAGAGAGAGAGAGAGAACTCTGAGAAACTCTTCAAGAATAAAAAAGGTAAAAATCTTTAGAAAAAGAGAAAGTTCTCTTATGAACAGATCATAGATCTAAAAACAAGATCAATGATCTTTAATAAAAATAAAATAAAATAAAATAGTGCTTTGCACTTGTTCATGAACCTTTGGTTTTTTAAGATAAAAAAAAACTTATCTTCTTCTTTGATCTAAATTAGATCAAAGAATTTAACAGTGCTTTGCACTTTTTATGAACCTTTGGTTCCTGAAATAAAAAGAAAAAACTTTTTTTCTTTGATCTAAATTAGATCAAGAGATCAAATAGTGCTTTGCACTTGTTTTATGAACCATTGGTTCTTGAATCTAAAAGATTCTCAAATTAATAGTGCTTTGCACTTATAAATCTGCGCTGTTGCGCTCTCTGATTGGCGCAAAGTGACTGATAAATGCAATGCATTTCCTAAAAGGGCCAGGCCCAAATCAAAAAGATCAAACAGGCCAAAATAAATTGCAAAGCAATAAAAGGGCAGAGCCCAAATGAAATTGATGCTCTGCATCATTTATAAAGGGCAGAGCCCAAAACAAATTGATGCTCTGCATCCTTTCTGGGCAAAGTCCAAATAAAAATAAAAAGAAATGCAAGGCAGAAGCAAATAAAATGTTGAACGTTTCAACTGGACTTAGCCCAATTTTGGCCGTAAGTCTTTAAATTAAATTGACCGAGCACGACTGCTCTTTTAAATTAATTTATATCCGGTTCGAGGGTACATCTCCGAGCTCCTCTGACACTTATCGTTGTAATCCTTCAACGACGTCAGAGAGGTGACGGGTCCCGACGACCACATCTGTCAATATGGACTGCGGGGTCCTTAAACTCGTGGACCGAAACGTCCTTAAACTAATATTGGATCGAAACGTCCTTAAACTAACGGTGGACCACTATGTCCTTAAACTGGTATTGGACCACCATGTCCCTAAACTGGCACAATAGAGCCCAAATGCTCTTTTGTCGGATCTAAACGATCCCGTTAAGTCGATCTTAGTCTCAAACTGGACTAACGTATCCTTAACAACCGTTTAAGTTGATCTTAGCCTCAAATATGGCTAACGCATCTTTAAACCTTCAAACAGACTTTAGTCCCTCCGTATACTATAAATTCCCCCAATCAACTTTGGCTCAAGGGTACATCTCTGAACTCCTCTGATATTTGTCGTTGTAATTCTTCAACGTCGTCAGAGAGGTGACGGGTCCCGACGACCATACATGCAATGGACCACTATGTCCCTAAACTGGAACAATAGAGCCCAAATGCTCTTTTGTCGGATCTAAACGATCCCGTTAAGTTGATCTTATTCTCAAACAGGACTAACGTATCCTTGACGAACGTTTAAGTCGATCTTAGCCGCAACGCGACTAAGTCATCCTTAAACTAAAAACACCAAATCCAAATCTAAGTAAATACGGATTTGGACTAATCCACGTCCTACGGACGACGGTATTACTCAGTCTCCGTATACAATCCACGGGCAACCACAAACAAAACAAACACCCACGACACGAAGTGAAATTCTGGAGAAGGAGAAAGTTGTTACCGCGAAGCGGTAGCGTAATTAACTGCAGGGGCTTGCGCCTGCAGGGAAGAGCGTCCCCACAATCAAAAACCTCTCTAGCGAGGGGGAATCTGACAAAGTTTGCTACATCGGCCGCATCCGTCTAAACCTTCGATACACGGTGCCATAAATCAACTTGGCATCTTCGGAGAGGTGGACGGATAAAACCAAATAGCATCTGCCCCGAATCTCAGCGTCAGGCCATCGCGGTCCTGTGCGCCGCCTTTCGGAGGGGAACATATGTATGTACAGAACAATCTTGCTAAATTTTATAGTATATTATTTGACTTGTCTTTATCGGGATATGTGTATTTATTGTTATTATATCTGGTTTGCACATATTGATAAAGGCTCGATACGGTAGTATACTATTGTGGTTTGTCTTTATCTTAACATGGCATATGTCATACTCGTTATTACATATTGCGGTTACATGTTGATAAAGCCCTTAGGATCTTGCTTGACTACCTGCGTTGTGATGGCGATCATTCTTGTGGGAGCAGGGTAGTCCATAAGCACATCCTTAAATGGTCCTTAGTCGCGTGAGTATCGAGACTGGGCATTGATACTCCAGAGTAGACTGGTGTATACGTTTCTACCCCGTCGGGGGATGGTTGGTCCCGCAACCATTGGTCTGATGCACCTAAGATCGTATACAGGTGCTTACTGGGTGTGAGTACACTGGACGGACTCGCCGAGAACTTCCATATGGTACTATACCTATCGTCAGATGGAAGTTCTCAGGTGACATGTGTACAGGTTAGTCTTTGGACCCGAGATCAGCATTTTTCTTGTGTGAGTTCCCACTGAACTTTGATCACTACCCTACCACGGCTCTACTGAGTCGTGCAAACAGGTCTTGGTTGGGTTCAGTCCCGAGCCACATGGAGGCAGTAAGCGATTGTCGGGGATTCATCTCTCCCGGTATAGGGAGTTGATATCGCACTGTGATTCGATTGGTCAGGACCATAAGACCTTGGCCAAGGCACTTGGGATTTACTGATAGGTTGATCAGTAGTTTCCCGGATTGGTCCTGAGCCACATCGGCACAACTTATCAGGTTGTTAGGGTCTGACGTTCACCATCCCCTAGACCCGGTATGCGATACTCTTTGACGAAGAGACCGGACTGTACGGATATTGTCACGGATAGGCTCAGTAGGAGATCCGGATGAGTTTGTTCGTCGGCCTTCCTTTTCGACAGGTAGCTGGGCAGCCGTTACGTACAGCTAGTGCCGCTGACGTGCTTCTGGTTAAACCCACTGCCAGAGTACTGTCGAGTCTTTAGAGTCCCACACAGAGGGTTTCCCTGATCCAGGCAAAACGATGTAGTAGTCGTATTGGATACGTGCAGGGTTCAATCGATTGATGTACTTGGTACTCGGATTTTCGATCGGACAGTTTGTAATACTAGCCGGCTCGGGTTTGAGCCGGATTATTAAATCAGGTATTGATTTAATAATTTACATATATGTATTTCGATATATATATATATTCTAGTATTACGTTCTTCGTGTTATTCTATCTCTTTTGGGCGTTCGGATTTTTATCTGATTGCCGGTATATTTGTACAGTAGCTGGAAATCCGTATTTATTACAGTTTCCTTCTAGAAGGTGGCCACCTCATTATGCATTTTCCATTTATTCAATAAATGGAAATGAGGTGTAAAGTGTAAGGAATAGGCGGAATGGGCATGACCATGCTTTAATAATAAACAAATGAATTTTCAATTCAATTGTGGTTACTATTGAAGCATGGTTGTCATTTGTTTATTGAAAGAATTCATACACAAAACTAATGTGTGTGTTTTTCTCTTTCAGGTTTTTCATTCATTTTCTTTTGAGCTCTCATTCCTCTCCTTCCTCACTAGCTTCCTCCACCTTCATCTTCTTCCTCTTCACTACCTTCTCATGTGTTGAGAATCAAGTGAAGAGGTAAGAAAGAGATAACTTCACACTTAGAAATCTAAACTACATCCTAGACTACTTGGTTTAGCAAACCAAGTTCTCTAGTTGCTCCTTTTAGTTACATAGTTAGGAGCTAGAGCCATGGATCATATTCCCCGGGTGGATCGTCTACGACAAAAGGTGGCCGGAGAACAAGCTCGATCCCGGAGGACCGATGGAGCCGAAGTTGGAGTTCAAACAAGTTCAAGGTGGATGCAAGGAGTTAAGGATGAAGAACGAAGACCGAAGGACTCGAATCTTTTGGTATATCTTTTTTCATAGTAGTTAGCATCTCTTTGTTTGCTAGTTGGTTTTATGGTAAAGATCCAGTTTTTAAGTTATCTTTGCGCCGCTTTTAAAGCTCTGGAAAATTTTTTGTTCCGCAAACCGCTTCGTTTGGAGGCTCGGGCGTGAGTATAACTCAACAGTTTCCCCTGTCACGGATATTGATATCCGTAAGTTATCGGAAAAAGACTGTGCGAAAGCCAAGTGCCTCGTGTTAGCCTCAGTTGATGGTGCATACCAGAGGAAGCATGAGAAGATGGACTTAGTTTCTATCTTTCTCCATAACAAAGATTTATATGGAGAGCAATCTCGTATCGCAAGATATGAGACCTCGAACGAATTGCTTCAAGCGAGCTTGGCTATCGGGTCATCTGTAGGGGGCAACGTCCTTACAGAGACCAGCTATTTTGACCTCACGGACCTGAAGACCACGTTGAAGAACGGGTCAAATACAAACTTGATTCTACAGTCTCTGCCATCTACTTATACCCTGAAGGAAACCAGGGTCGTAGAAGGAAAGGGAAGGGCAAAAGTTTCGGGACTGCATGTAGTAAAGGATGGACATTCCTATTGTTACGGGAATGAACATTGGCAGAAGGATTGCAGGGCTAGTAAAGCCGGTAGCCAGGATTCGAAGCATGTTGTGGCTTCGGCTTCGGGTGTGTTTGTAATAGAAAATTGTATGTCAGTTAACCCTACTTCCTAGTTATTGGATACCGGATCAGGATCTCATATCTGTAATTCATTACAGGCTCTGAGAAACCGTAGGGTTATCAGGATAGGTGATATGACTCTCAGGGTTGCCAACGGAATGAGCTTGGATGCTGAATCCGTAGAAGAATATCATCTTGGACTGACAACTGGGCAGATATTGATCCTGCGTGACTGTTTGTATGTACCTAGTGCGACTTGTAATATCATATCTGTATCCTTACGTTCTAAAGAAGGATATGATTTTACTTTTGTAAGCGATGTGGTCCACATCCACCTAAATCAAGTTCTGATTGGGTCAGGTACATTAAAAAACGGGATATACGTATTGAATCAAGCTCAGATTTTCAGTGTCCAGAACACACTTAAAAGAAAGTCTCCGGAATTAAATCAGGCTTTCTTATGGCATTGTAGAATGGGTCACATTAATGAGACACGGTTGACAAAGTTACATAAAGAGGGATATTTGAATCCGTTCGAGTACCAGTCTTATGCCACTTGTGAATCTTGTCTCATGGGAAAGATGACAAAGACTCCGTTCACTGGACACAGAGAAAGAGCAAGCGAGCTCTTGGGACTCATACACAGTGACGTGTGTGGTCCAATATCTACACATGCGCGAAGTGGTTATTCATACTTCGTTACTTTCACAGATGATTTCTCTAGGTATGGACATGTCTTCCTGATGAAGCATAAATCCGAGGTCTTTGAGAAATTTCAGGAATACAAGAATGAAGTTGAAAAACAAACAGGCAAAAGTATCAAGACACTGAGATCTGATCGAGGTGGTGAATACTTGAGTGCCGAGTTTCTAGACTACTTAAAAGAGAATGGAATTCTCTCGCAGCTTACTCCTCCATACACACCACAACACAATGGTGTATCGGAAAGACGGAATCGAACTCTATTGGATATGGTTCATTCCATGATGAGTAAGGCTGAGTTACCATGATCTTTCTGGGATTATGCACGAGAAACAGCTGCATATTTTTTGAACCAAGTTCCTACTAAGTCAGTGCCTACCACACCATATCAGATGTGGAGTGGGAACAAATCCTGTCTTAAACACTTTAAGACATGGGGATGTCCAGCTTTTGTCAAAAAGCAGCATGCGGACAAGCTCGAGGCATGCTCAGTACAGTGTAAGTTTGTGGGATACCCAAAGAACTCCAAGGGGGTATGTTTTCTATTACGCAGAAGAGCAAAAGGTCATTGTTTCTCATCATGCCCGCTTCTTGGAAACTGAGTTTCTGGAAAATCAGATAAGTGGGAGCGCAATAGAACTGGAAGAAATTCCAGAACCACAAGCTATTACTGAAATCTTGGTAGAACCAGAAGGTTCAGGAGAACCGGACATCCCAGCACCACTCCGCAGGAGTAGTAGGCAGTCTCATCCGCCCGAAAGATACTACGGTTTTCTTATAGACGGGGATAGAGAGGATTGCACCATTGATAATGATGAGCCTACTAGCTTCCAGCAAGCCATTCAGAGCGGTGACTCAGTAAAATGGCTGGATGCAATGCGGACCGAGATGGAGTCCATGTACACCAATAAAGTTTGGACTTTGGACTTTGCTCCAGAAGGGGTAAAACCCGTAGGCTGCAAATGGATCTTCAGAAAGAAGATTGGTGTAGATGGGCAGGTTGAAACCTATAAAGCTAGACTTGTTGCAAAGGGTTTTCGTCAAAGACCTGGTTTGGACTATGACAAGACATTTTCTCCAGTGGCTATGCTCAAATCCATTCGGATCCTTCTTGCCATTGCTGCCTTCCACAATTATGAAATCTGGCAGATGGACGTAAAGACGGCTTTCCTAAATGGAAATTTGGAAGAGTGCGTCTATATGGATCAGCCGGAGGGATTCATTCAGAGTGGGAGCAGCGGTAAAGTGTGCAAGTTTCTCAAGTCCATCTATGGACTGAAGCAGGCATCGCGGAGTTGGAACATCTGCTTTGATGATACTGTCAAAGAATTCGACTTTATCAAAAACCCAGATGAACCATGCATTTACTGTAAGATTGTAGGGAGAATTGTGGTATTCCTCGTCTTGTACGTGGATGACATTCTCCTAATAGGAAATGATATTCTTATGCTACAGTCAGTCAAAGGATTCTTGTCACAGAGGTTCTCCATGAAGGACCTGGGCGATGCCAACTACATTCTGGGGATCCAGATCTATCGTGATAGATCTAAGAGGATGTTGGGACTTTCGCAGTCCAGGTACATCGACACCATACTGAAACGATTCAGTATGGAAGATTCAAAGCGCGGTAATCTACCGACTTGTCACGGAATCAACCTCTCCAAAGAGATGTCTCCCAAGACTGATTTGGAAAGGGCTCGCATGTCATCTATACCCTACGCATCTGCGGTAGGCTCTATAATGTATGCGATGTTGTGTACCAGACCAGATGTAGCATACGCATTGAGCGTTGTAAGCCGGTATCAGTCGGACCAAGGGGAGAAACACTGGCTAGCAGTAAAGAACATTCTCAAGTACCTGAGAAGGACTAAGGAGATGTTCTTGGTGTATGGTGGAAAAGATCTCCAGATCGAGGCCTTTGCTGACTCCAGCTTCCAGAGTGACAAGGATGACTCCAAGTCCATGTCGGGTTATGTCTTTACCCTCAATGGAGGGACGGTTTGCTGGAAGAGTTCCAAGCAGGAAACCGTTGCTGACTCAACTATGGAAGTGGAGTACATAGCTGCTTGCGATGCCGCAAAGGAAGCAGTCTAGATGAATAAGTTCCTCATGGAGCTTCAGGTGGTTCCTACCATTGTTGATCCAATACCGCTGTATTGTGACAACAACGGCGCTATAGCTTTAGCGAAGGGACCTAGGTCCCATCAGAAGTCCAGGCACATTTTGAGGCGGTACCACCTGATCAGGGAGATCGAGGATCGCCGGGAGATCGAGGTGAAGAGAGTAAATTCGGAGAATAACACTGCAGATCCATTTACGAAGGCCATACCCCAGACTCAGTTCGAGCGGCTGATCGAGATGATAGGTCTTCGATACGCCGGTATATGGCCTTAGTGCAAGTAGGAGATTGTTAGTGTATATGCCCTAGAGGCCATTACAGTATCATACTAGTTTGTATATTACTTGATTGAAGCTTGGGATATTCACAGTTGTATAGACAATCTTGCTCGAAATGGTAGTATGCTACTTGGTTTGTTTCTACTTCAATGTGTGCATGTGTTTCTTTTAGCATATCGCTTATACACATTAGTGGAGCCCTTAGGATCTTTACTTGATTACCAGCGTTGTGATGGCAGTCACACTAGTAGGGGCTGGGTAATCTACATGCATATCCTTATACAGGTCCCTAGTCGTTGGATTATCGAGACGGGGCATCGATACTCCGGAGTAGACTAGCGCATGCGCTTCTCATCCCAGCAGGGGAGATGGTCTATCCCACAGTCATTAGTACGTCGTACTTGAGATAGTATGCGGGTGCTCGTTAGGTTACGAGTACACTAGACAGGACTCGTCGGGAACTGTTGGTTGGTATTATACCTATCGTCAGTTATCAGTTCCCAGGTGACATGAATACAGCTTAGTCCGCTGACTTGACACCGTCACTTCGCCTCGAGTGTGTTCCCACTGTTCTTTGATTACTACCCTACCACGGCTCAAAGGAGTCGTGCAAACAGGTAGTAGTTGGGTGCAGTCCCGAAGCACTTGGACGTAGTGACGGTTAGACAGGATTCGTCTCTCCCGGTATTGGGGGTTGATATCGCGCTGTGTCTAGGAGAGCCATTACACAATGTCCCTGGCCAGGGCAAGCGAGATATGCTGGTAGGTTTTCCAGTGTTATTTCAGGGTGTTCTGGGCTACACTCCGACACGACTTGTACCGCTATTAGGGGACTGACGCTTACCGCCCCTAGGCCCGCCATGCGATATTCTCAGACAAACAGACAGGACTGTACGGAGATTGTCGCATTCAAGCTCAGTAGGAGTTCGGATGGGTTTACCTCATCGGCCTTCTTATCGACATCTACCTGGGGACCATTACGTACAGCTAGTGCCGCTTGCGGTCTGTGGTTAAACCCACTGCCAGCGTAGTGTCGCGTCTTTAGAGTCCTACACAGAGAGTTTCCCTGCACTGAGCGAAAGGTGTAGAGGCCGTATGGTTTTACGGCAAGGCTACGATCACTTACGTGCGTATGCTGTTCGGGCAGACAAGGCTAGTGGGCATTGGTTTAAGCCGGATCTTAGTATTGTATGGATGGATTAGTTTTGTCTTCTGTGCATTCGCGTTCTACGGAATACGGATGCGAGTGTGTATGCACGGTTCTGAGGAGCGAAGAAGGAGGAGGTGCCTCATTAGGGTTTTGACAGTTGGTTCGTTCAAAACCATTGTGAGGCGGGGACATTATTTACTAATCTTTTTAATGATAATTATGTTATGGCTAATTGCTTTAACCATTTGACCATGTTTGACCTTGTTGACTATTTGACCATAGTTGACTAGGATCTTTCATGAGTGATCTAGAGTATTCTTTTGCTTTTTGGCTTTTGATTTTATTTTTGTGATGATAATGGTCTAATCAAGGTAGCTATCAACTTTATCTTGAAAAGATTAGTAATGATGATGTTTATGGATTATTATTCCATGGTTCATTATTCTTGGTTCATAATTCTATTCTCATTCTCTCTCATGAAATAAGAAGCTCCATGGTTGCTCCTTCATCTTCCTCCTCTTGATTTTTCCTTTGATCTCATGTGTTGAGAAAATAAGGAAGTAAATTGATAAACACGTCCATCTTCTTCTTCTACACAATCTAGGACATCAAGCTTAGCAACCATGTTGTCCTAGTTACCTCGGCTTGAGGTGGAGCTCGGAACACAAACTCTCGGGTGGATCGTCTTCGACTCAAGGAGGCCGCGGAAGTGACCAAGATCCGGATCGATCCTCGGAGCTTGGATGGACGAGCAGGACAGCGGAGTGAAGACCCGAAGGACCGGTTTCGTGAGGTATAATCTCTATGACATAGTAGATAGAACCTCATGTAGTTTGCTAGGTTTTTGTTTAGCAAAGGTCCTCCTTTTAGTCCATGTCACCTTGTGTCAAAAAGTCATTTTTTTTTACCGTTTCCACCTCCCAGTAAGAACCGGGGTGAGCAACGTGGACTTACAGATATGCTATTAGTAACACATGCACACATTAAAGTAGAAACAAACCAAGTAGCATACTACCATTTTGAGCAAGATTGTCTATACAACTGTGAATATCCCAAGCTTCCATCAAGTAATATACAAACTAGTATGATACACTAATGGCCTCTAGGGCATATACACTAACAAAGAGAGAGAAGGGGGCTGCCTCTATTCTCTTTCCCCCACCATTTTTCACCTCCTTCTTCATCTTCCTCAAGCTGACCTCCCTCCACCTTCAACCCCTATTATCATCTCCAAACCTTCCTCGAAACCCTATACCCTTTTCACAAAAAAATGATCACCTCCTCATCCTCTACACAATGGACCAAGCAAAGTGGGATTTTGATAACATTGGGAAGCTAGGGTTTTTTTGAGTTTCATCTATGAGGTATAATCCTTTCCATTAGTTTAGTTTATGTTTCTTAGCATTCTAGTTAGTTTAGAAACGGGGTTAAGGTGTGGATTTATGAACTTGGAAATTCCTAGAGAGGGATTTGAGTGTTGTGTGGTTTGGGTGATGCCTAGTGGCTGTTACAAGTCCCTACAGACCAATTCTTGACCTGGACCTGTGACCAAACTCCAAAATACGAACTTTAGATTCGTCGATATCGGAAAATTGTGAGAATTGTGATGGTATTTAGGAATCTGGAGTGACTCGGGGATCTGGAAAATTATTTAGTAAAGACTGAGAGCTATGCAAGCAACCTAGAACCTATACCAAAAACCCAGGACCCCAATTCCTTACTGTGGCCATAAATTTACCCCTTTTGGCTGCAATTTGCGGCCTGGGTTGAGTGGAAATGCTCCGTGTTTGGTCCATGGCTCCTTTTGCTATAAATTAGACCCTTTACATATGCAAAATTGGCTAATTCCACCTAGAGTAAAATCTGGGATCATTTTCTTGAGTTGCTGGATTGTTTTACGACTTTGTTTTAACTTGGTTTTGGTATTTGATATTGTGTTCCGTCGTCTGATGTTTGTACGTCAGCGACGGGGGTTGTTTGGTGGTATTGAAGGCGTAGTCCGTAGGTTTTAACCTATAGGCATTTCGCGTGTCGTTTTGGTTTCGAGTCGGATATTAATGCGATACAATACATTATGACATGTAGGTACCTCCGCGCATGCTTCGGGATGATGAGCAAAGGCGTGGCCACATTGACTTCGGCAAGAAAGATCAAGGTGAGTAGATCTATATCTACGGAGGAAGTCGGGTGGATGGCGTATAGCACCCCCGCAAACTTTTATGGAAATCGATTTATTTATAAAATATGGTTAATGGAACCTTTAATAGAATACTATAGATATAGTTAAAGGATAGTTAGAGGTGATATGATACGGCTAATATGTGATGACGGGATTTGAGGATGATGTTTGATGATATTTCCATTTAGGGTACTATAGGACTAGATAGTCGACGTAGACGTGTCATCCGAACCATACCTATTTCCAAACTGAAAAATCGTATGCATCTTTTAAACAGATACCTTGAGGGACGTTACAGATTCTTCAAATGATATCTTTTCCTTAAAACACTGTTTCCCCTACTTTCAAAACTACGATTAGCTTCTTTTAGAAACTGATTGTATGGTTCCGGTGTGTATGTTAGTTTAGATACGTATGCTTATAGTATAGGTAGAATGTATTTGTAAATTGACCTTATGTGAGATATAAATGTGATAAAAAGAGAATACGATTTAATATGTGATATGATGATATGTTGGTATACGGATGTGAGTCGATTGAGATGATTGATACCTTGCCGGTCCCCTGATATGAGATTGTTATGGATGTGACCCAGGACATAGGTATATTCATAGATATATATATCGTGGTGAATTGTGAGTGATATGTCGTACGAGATGTTAGGTCCGTACCTCTCGTTGTCATATAGGGTGATAGGATCCCTAATGTTTTAATGTTACCGTATGATGGATTGTACCGTAAGCAATATTGTGAGGCTGGATGTCAATTGATAAATTCACCGACTCGGTCTTGTAGACACGTATACCCTATAACTTTTAGCTGATGATTTACCTTATACTGCATTCATGTTATTCGCATTGCATTACTTATACCTGTGCTTGTACACTTACACCATTATCGATGATGCGTATGTTACACGTACACAGATTTGCCGGCTCACACACTTCATCATCGATAATTGCGATGTCACTACACTGTAGAATTGCTGCATCATGATATGACTCCTTACATGACTTACCTGCTATAGTTATATATACCCCTTCATACAATGTTGCATTTGACTTGGGAGATATTGAGAACCGCATGATATATTTAAAAAACTGGATTTATCTAAAAAGAGCGGTTTTCCCCTGATATATGCATATTACTGTTCCATGTTGCATGATATATGGATATGCTTACATTTCTGTTATATGTCGCATACATCATGCTTTACGATTATACGCAATGAGATATGTTGTTTTCATGAGATTTCTGGATTTGAGAACCGTGATTATTTCAAAAGAACGCAAGTATTGTTTTAAAAACCCGGTTTCTCTTGATATGATATTTCAGTGCATCCACCATGTGTTTTCTCGGTTCTGAGATTGGCATGTGTAACCCGAATCGAGGAGCGGTAGGCACCATCTGCGGGTACATGGTGGACCCGGTGAGGTATCCCGGGGCAAGAAGACTCGTATTGTTAGACGGTGAGCCTGGCAAGGGAGCACTACCTATCAGTGATAGTATTTGGACTCGACGGTTATCCGGAGGATACCGACGGAAGTAGTAAGATAGATATGAGGGCCGACCAGGGTGTGCGGGCTTAAGGGCCGATCTGAGGATGCGGCGCCTGAGATATATGAGAATTTACGTGTCGATGCTAGGCACGGGTTTCATGATGTTTCGAGTGTTGATGCAGGACACTCAGGTTCCATGATTTTGATGTGTCGCGAGGGACACACGTTGATTTATATCCTCATACTTCCATGCATATGCTTTTTTATGATATTTACATGCATGATATTGTTGTGTCAGTGGTTGACACGTGGACGGGATCCACATGCATACATACATTGATTTTATGGTTGGATGATATCCACATGCTGTTAGGCATTGATTACCTTGTTGGCACATACGCAGATACGGTGACCCTAGATATCATAGTATTACCTTTATGATACAGTTGACCTAGGAGTCGTTATTTATTCAATTTATACTTGTTGATGTTTTTCTACTCACGAGTTGGCAACTCGCCCCCGTTATGCCACAGTTCTTGTAGGTTGACCGCATGGATCAGTAGCGGCCTCGCTGGCACACGGTTGCTTTCGAGTGATTGCTTTGGTAGGTGGGATATTTGTATCGTACCAACTCTAGTATTTATATTTCACATTGTATCTAGTCAACTCCATCAATCGAAACTAGTATTTGTATAAGTAATGAGACTTACCTAGAATTGTAGTTGCGAGACTTGGGCGATGGGTTTATGTTCGCTTTGGGGATTTATGTCTTGCTTTTCCTTATCTTTTGTGGTGATCTTCGCTGTTGGGCGTCGTATACTTATTTATACTATCTTGCATAGTTGTGATCCGCCGTTTGGCGAAGAGCTAGCTCCCGCTTGGGGATGCCATTATCTTTATCTTGTATATGTGGTTTTGGATCAAAATATACAAAGGAGGTGCTGCCCAATTTTTAAAGGACGAAACGTGTTTTCAAACTAGAAAATTTCATTTGCATCATATATGTCCCTTTTTCCATGCATTTAAGAAAACTTGATTTCATTATACCTTTATTTCAAAACTCCACCTCCTTTATTTTCTTAAAAAGGGTTTAGATTTCTGGGTTTCAGCTTACTTGAATTCCGTTACGCCTTTAGACGTTGCGTGATTCAAGTGCTGTCCACGAGCTAATATTTCGGGTCTTGACAATAACAGGTCGAGAAACTACTGGTAACACTTACCAGTAAATCTCAGAATTAGCCCTGGCCAGGGACTTCATGTTATAGCCAAACGAGCACAGCGCAACATCAACTCCCAATACCGGGAGAGATGAATCCCCTCCTATCGCTCATTGCCTCCATGTGACTCAGGACTGTACCCAAAAACCACCGTTTTGGACGTTCTCATGAATGTGGTAAGGTGGAAATCAAAGCAAATTGGCTATCACACAAGACTCTATGACGATCTTGTGTTGACAGACTAACCTGTACCTGTTAGGTTAGCCTAGCACCTCATGAAGGGATTGGAAGCATCACATGTACCAAAGATGGAATTTTTAGGGTGCTAAGTTAACGATCATTTAATCGTTCCTAGAAAATTAGGGTTTCAAAATTTTGCATATCAACATAAGCAAGAAAAGATTGGGTTTTGAGAGTACAACCTTTGTAGCTCCCTACGCTAGACTCCTCGGCTACTTAGGGTTTATAAACGGGTCCGCTTGAACTCCTTTAGGTCACCGATGATCCACCCGGAGTCCGCTTTGTCCAAACTTGCAACTTCACCCGATCAAGAGAATGAAATGAAGCTAACACTCCAAACAAGTGGGCTAGACTTGTGTAGAATGGTGTTGTGGTTCTCTTTCTCACTTCAAAAACCTTTCTTGATGTGTATTTTGCTCACTATAAAATACTAGAGAGCAAAAGAAGAAAGAGGAAGAAGATGATGGCTTTTCTTTTTCAAGAAGAGAAAAGATTAACCTTAGAAAAGAAATGAAAATATATCTATATATATTTATTTATTCTCATCTCAAACCATGGTTAGAATATGAAGATATTATTGTATCATAGTTTAAAACACCTAAGGAAAAATAACCAAGGGTTAAAGAGTGGGTGAGCATGGTAAGATGAAGAAGAGTGTAGAAACAATCCAATAATTAACCATTTTTCTTCCCTTTTTGTTTTAGTATAAATACAATAATAATCCATATTAAAAACCATGGTGTGAGTCTTATATTGCCATCATATTCCATGTATAAGCAACCATGAAGGATGATGCATGTATGTATGTGTGTATGCACATCCACATGTGCATGAAACTAAAAGAAAGAAAGCATACATGCATGCATACATCCATCATGTACAAGAAAAGGTTTCAAGTGAGAAAACTAATGATTCAATGATAAATCAACACTTGATTTATCAATCCGGCCATATCACATATGACCCCACCAAAAGCAAGCCGCCCGATCAATATACGGTATCCTATACGCGCATTTTAATCGGGTCCATGCGCATATCGCATACGCGCACCACAACGTTTCGCCTGGACTAGGTAACTCCTTTGTGGGACTCTAAGACTCGTCAATACGCCGGCAGTGGGTGATGATCATATCAAGCACCCCCAAGCCGCAAGCGGTCAGCTAAACGTAATGGCCACCCGGGTATTGAACGATCAGAAGAGAACAAGCGAACCTGCTACAACTCCCGTCGAGCCAACCGGCAACACTACCGTGCAGTCCGGTCTCCTCGTCTGATATGTCGCATATCAAGTCTAGGGGTGGTAAACGTCAAACCCCAATAACCGATAAGTCGTGCCGATGTGAGGCTCATAATGGGTCGAGAAAATACTGGTAACACTTACCAGTAAATCTCCAATCAGCCCTGGCCAGGGACTTCCCTGTTACGGCCAATCGAGCACAGTGCAACATCAACCCCCAATACCGGGAGAGACGAAAACCCTCCTATCGCTCATTGCCTCCATGTGACTCGGGACTGTAACCAAAAACCACCGTTTTGCACGCCCTTATGGACGTGGTAAGGTGGAAATCAAACCACAGTAGGAATCACACAAGACTCTATGACGATCTCGGGTCTACAGACTAACCTGCACAAGTGTCACCTGAGAACTTCCATCTAACGTGAGGTATAATACCATCTGGGAGTTCTCGGCGAGTCCGTCCAGTATACCCAGTCTCCACTGAGCACCCGTATACCATCTCTAATGTCAAACACCAATGGATATGGGATCATCCATCGCCCATCTCATGGGTCGAGAAGTGTATACGCTAGTCTGCACTGGTATATCGATGCCCCGTCTCGATACACCTACGACTAGGGACCTTGAAGGATGTACTTATGGACTACCATGTCCCTACTAGTATGATCCGTATCATAGTCCAGGTAGTCAAGTACACATCCTAATGGCTTTACCAACATGTAACCATAAGACAGTATAAAGAGACAAGTATACATGTTAAGATAAAGAGCAACCAGATAGCATACTATCATATCGAGCAAGAAAGTCATCTCAATATATGTCCAAGCATCCAATATAATATATATCATCTGTACAATACTGGCCTCTAGGGCATACATACAACTAATAATCTCCCACTTGCATTAGGGCCAGCTGCTGTAGTATCGCATACCGAGCATCCCGAAGAGTCTCTCAAACTGTATCTGGGGAATGGCCTTCGTGAGTGGATCCGCTGTGTTATTCTTCGTGTCAACCCTCCTGACCTCGATCTCCCGGCGATCAACTATCTTCCGGATCAGGTGATACCGCCTCAGGATATGCCTGGATCGCTGATGGGACCTGGGTTCCTTGGCCAAAGCCACCGCTCCATTGTTATCGCAATACAAAGGTATTGGATTCTCAATGGATGGAACCACTCCAAGTTCAGTAATGAACTTCTTGATCCAGAAAGCCTCTTTGGCAGCATCGTTGGCAGCGATGTATTCAGCCTCCATCGTCGAGTCTGCCATGGTTTCCTGCTTGGAACTCTTCCAGCTAACCGCCCCTCCGTAAAGGGTAAAGACAAATCCCGACCGCGACTTAGAGTCGTCCTTATCACTCTGGAAGCTCGAATCGGTAAAGGACTCCACTTGGAGTTCTCCGTTACCATACACCAAGAGCATCTCTTTAGTCCTTCGCAAGTACTTGAGAATGCTCTTCACAGCTGTCCAGTGACTCTCTTCAGGATCAGCTTGATACCTGCTCACTACACTTAGTGAGTATGCTACATCGGGTCTGGTACATAGCATCGCGTACATGATAGAGCCTACAGCCGAAGCATAGGGTATCCCTTGCATGCGAGCTCTCTCCAAATCAGTCTTGGGAGACATCTCTTTGGAGAGAGTGACTCCAGAGATCGTGGGTAAGTTCCCACGCTTGGATTTTTCCATACTAAACCTCTTTAGTATGGTGTCAATGTACCTGGATTGGGACAATCCCAATATCCGTTTGGATCTATCTTTATAGATCCTAATCCCCAATAAGCAGGAGGCATCACCAAGATCTTTCATTGAGAATCTTTATGATAAGAAGAGCTTGACCGATTGCAGCATAGGAATGTCATTTCCTATCAAGAGTATGTCGTCCACGTACAATACGAGGAAGACAACCTTACTCTCTGCTACCTTCTTGTAAATACAAGGTTCATCTACGTTTTTGACGAAATCAAACTCGTTGATAACGACGTCAAAGCAGATGTTCCAACTCCGCGATGCTTGCTTTAATCCGTAAATGGATTTAAGCAGCTTGAATACCTTCCCGCTGCTCCCACTATCTACGAAGCCCTCTGTCTGAGTCATGTACACGCACTCTTCTAAATCACCGTTTAGAAAGGCGGTCTTAACATCCATTTGCCAGATTTCGTAATCATGATATGCAGCGATAGCAAGCATGATCTGGATGGATTTAAGCATAGCTACTGGAGAAAAAGTTTCGTCATAGTCCACACCTGGTCTTTGACGAAAACCCTTTGCAACAAGTCTAGCTTTGAAAGTCTCCACTTTCCCATCTACACCAAGTTTTTTCTTGAAGATCCACTTGCTCCCAATGGGTTTTACCCCTTCAGGAGCATCTTCCAAAGTCCATACTTTGTTGGTGTACATGGATTCCATCTCGGACCGCATAGCATCCAGCCATTTCACTGAGTCCCCACTCGTGATGGCCTGCTCGAAGCTAGTTGGGTCATCATCCTCCATGATGCAATCCCCGCTCCCACCATCCATGAGAAAACCGTAGTATCTCTCAGGTTGGCGAGGAACCCTACTAGATCGGCGGAGAGTCTGAGGTTCGTTGGGAGCTACTAAATTTTTTGGTTCCACTAAATCTTCAGTTACGGTTTGTGTATATGGAACCTCTTCCAACTCTACCACTTTGCCACTAATTTCTTTTACAAGAAATTCCTTTTCTAAAAAGGTGGCATGTTGAGCAACAAACACTTTTTGTTCCTCACCGTGGTAGAAAAAATACCTATATGAGTTCTTTGGATATCCCACAAACTTGCAAAGAACCGACCATGCCTCGAGTTTGTCCGAATTTTGTCTTTTGACATAGGCCGGACAACCCCATATCTTAACTCGTTTAAGATATGGCCTCTTCCCACTCCATATCTCATATGGTGTGGTAGGTACAGATTTAGATGGAACTTGATTCAATAGGTATGTTGCTGTCTGCAGCGCATATCCCTAGAAGGAAATAGGTAACTCAGCTGTGCTCATCATAGAGCGCACCATATCTAATAGGGTGCGGTTCCTCCATTCCGATACACTGTTGTGCTGTGGTGTATATGGAGGAGTCAGCTGAGAGAGAATCCCATTCTCTTTTAGGAAGTCCAGGAATTCACTGCTCAAGTATTTACCTCCTCGATCAGATCGAAGGATTTTAATACTTTTTCCGGTTTGGTTCTCAACTTCTTGTTTATATTCTCTAAATTTCTCAAAATCTTCTGATTTGTGTTTCATCTGGAACACATATCTGAATCTAGAAAGATCGTCAGTGAATGTAATGAAGTACGAAGAACCATCCCTGGCATGTGTAGATATGGGACCGCATACATCACAATGTATCAGTCCCAAGAGTTCGGTAACTCTTTCTCCGTGTCCCGTAAATGGAGTTTTGGTCATCTTGCCTCTGAGACATAACTGGCAAGTGTCATAAGATGAAAATTCGAACGGTTTCAAATATCCATCTTTATGCAACTTAGCAAGTCGTGTCGCATTGATGTGACCTAGTCTACAATGCCACAAGAAGGATTCGTTCAGATCTGAACTCTTCCTCTTGTGTGTGTTTGTTATACTCAGAACTGTTGATTGATTTAGAACATAAATACCATTGCACAACGTGCCTGATCCAACCAACTTTTGGTTACGGAAAATGTTCATAACATTATCCTGTAATACAAAATTATATCCCTCTTTACTCAATAAAGAAACCGATATAATGTTGCATATCAGGTTCGGCATGTAATAGCATTCGTTCAGAATCAATATATTACCAGTTGGTAATGCAAGGTGATATTCCCCGACAGTCTTAGCTGCAACAATTGCACCATTTCCAACTCTTATGTCTTTATCACCTTCTCCAAGTTCTCTGCCTTTTCTAAGCCCAAGTAACTGATTACATATATGGGATCCTGACCCGGTATCTAATACCCAGGACGTAGGGCAAATGGAGAATCAGTTCTCTGTAACAAACACACCCGAAGAAAATGCATCAACATGTACTTTCTTCATTCGGGTGGTATGGGAATCCTGGTATTCCCCTATATCCCGTTCAGTCCTATAACTCTTATAAGAAAGAACGGAACCAACGTTCCCCAGCACAGTATAACATGCGGGTTCGGTCAATACATCCATATTATTATCTTGATTAAGGCATGACATGGTCGCTACCTGGAGAGAGAGAGAAGAAAACACTTTAGCGTATGCTCTTGCAAGATCAGATTGGTTATTATCTTATCTAATCAGGATAGATCCCACTGGTTTTTATCAAATCTTCCTTCAAACCCTAAAAGGAAAGACTAGCCGGGATTAATTATACCCTACAACTTCGCCGATCTTTCAGCCAGGCCAGTGTCGGTACTTTGAGGGAGGTTCCCCGTGCTTTCGCACGGACCTAATTAAAGTAAACCTCGTTTTCCCAGAGGCGTAACCCGTTGACACCTTTCCAGACACCTACTTTATCGGCTAATTGTCCTGTGTAAAACTCTCCCAGGAGTAACAATTACTCGTAGTGGGTATCGGGATCCAACTATCTCATAGAAGGTATGCAATCTCATTACAAATTTCAACACTTGAAATTCCCGATAATATTTTGCCCCAAACAATCTATGACCTTGACAAGGTCAACAAACCATAGACCGTAAGTCAAGTTCAACCCGTCACTTCTTAATTGAATTAAACCCACCCGCACGACCCTTGATAAGGACAACAAGGCCGTACGACTACCATAATCCAATCTGCATCATATTCATAAGCAGATAAATACTGGTCAGCTACCGCACACTGCGCCTTGACAAGGTCAACAAACGCAGCACGAATACTAAGCAGGACTTATCTGAAATGACGGAGGGCTACGATAGGTTTTTCTGAAAACCTATTGCGTAATGAACTTGATATCGTTGTAGAATCAAGTGAAGTTTTGAAATGGAGTGATTTTGAGGCTTTTATTAGTTTTGCTAAAGAGGCACTCCCGGTGAAGGGATCTCGGCTCTTTCCTCATCGAATAAGGTGCGGGATATATCATATATATCACTGTACAAAGCAAAACTCCAAAAGCAATCAAAAGCAAACCGATTGTTGTAGCATCTGCCAGTTTCGCTAAAGAGGTCACTCCCGGTGAAGGGATCTCGGCTCTTTCCTCATCGAATAAGGTGCAGGGTATATCATATATACCGCTATGCAAAGCAAAACTGTAGCTACCCTTTTATTTGATAATTTGATTCTACAACATCTTTTAGGTTTCTTTTCTTTCATTAATCACATTAATGAAGTCCCATCATTTAAGTCACCTAAACATCACAGATAAATACGACGTACACTTATGCCATCCGCATTCGCCTCGATATCCCCTCGTGCACCGTTAGGTTAGGTAACTAATGACAGAGCAGGGCAGGGCTAGTGCGGGTGCAAAACATAAGTAACGTCTATAAAATATATCATATATACTATATAAAGTATCTATCACAGCACATCACATGATCACATCACAGATATCGCAGCAGAAACATAGATATAATGTGGGATATACTAGGACGTCCGTATTTAGTATTTAGCCAACAATAGAAAATACGGATTCCACAGTCGCGATGAATAGCCAAGCCCACACCCTGGACCCCTACGAGAGCGGCAAGCGACCCTACCAATTCTGGAGTTTAGGAGACCCGGTCTCGACTCCTCGAGATGGCCTCCCACTGAACCCCAGAATCCGGTCACCTGTGCTCCCCTCCTTGGGTCCATCCTAATGCAGAAAAGTAAATAATATACAGCACTGGTGGCATCAACCTCAACCCGGAAGTGCCCTAAATAAAAGAATATTACATTACATTTGAATTTACATGAATGAAAATATAAAACTCTCATCTCACATAAAACCCCTCGGCTATTCAATCGCGACAATCCTGCACATCATATCTCAGCAACACATAATATCTCTTATCATCAACGTAAGTAAGTATGCATACACCGATTGTCGTCGACGTATAGCAACGACAATCAGCAATACCTCTACATACTACATTTATGGTCACAGAAAATAAAGTGTAAAACTGCAATATCTGGAATCCACATTCTATTCAGACATCGTAAATGCGAAATATCACATACATCGTATTTCATGTCTAGTAATATGAATTCCACACATTGCATCACATTCCAGATAATTAGACAGTATTAAAGTTTTCGAACGAACGATCAAATACCCAAGATTCACTAAAACTCAACACTTGAGCGGAGTTCAAAAACCCGGAGTGTGACACAGTAGTAGCGGTCCAGCCGTAGAAAGGTCAAGCCAACGCCTCACATGTGGCATGCCGTACTGCCCCAAACCCTAAGGTTCAAAGGGCAGTTCAAGACGGTTACATAATCGAGTTAAGGTTTGTTGTCTTCTAGAGGGTCCACCACAAAACTTGCACGTATCTCCAAAATATTTAAACCCCGTGAAAAGTGAGCAAATGATACTCGTTCAAACACTTCAATACTTTCTAATTTACCCGGAAAGAAACATAACAAAATTAAATTCTCCGATCGAATCGATGCTAACAAAATGAACCCCTAAATGCTCAACACTTGAGTCAGTTTAAAAATACCCATAAAATATCACTCACAGAATAAAGAATTACTGTGCAAACAGAGATGCCAAAAGACACCATACTGCCGCGGTTCCGCGGCACAAGCAAGGATTTGCCGCGGAACCGCGGTGGAATTTTCGATTCAGGTCCTCGGTTTGCACGATAATTCTTATAAAACCGTGCCGATTTTTTTAGATATTTTTAATTCCCAAAAATCCCAGATTTTAAAAAATGTCCAGAGAGGGGTTGATTTTGTCGATATCGGGTTCGATCGGGGTTTTAACTTCGTTAAAGTGTCGCCTAATGTTCTAGGTCGGCTCTGATACCAATGTTGGGTTAGCCTAGCACCTCATGAAGGGATTGGAAGTATCACATGTACTAAAGATGGAATTTTTAGGGTGCTAAGTTAATGATCATTGAATCGTTCCTAGAAAATTAGGGTTTCGAAATTTTGCATATCAACATAAGCAAGAAAAGCTAGGGTTTTGAGAGTACAACCTTTGTAGCTCCCTACGCTAGACTCCTCGGCTACTTGGGGTTTGGAAACGGGTCCGCTTGACTCTTCTAGGTCACCGATGATCCACCCGGAGTCCGCTTTGTCCAAGCTTGCAACTTCACCCGATCAAGAGAATGAAATGAAGCTAACACTCCAAACTAGTGGGCTAGACTTGTGTAGAATGGTGTTGTGGTTCTCTTTCTCACTTCAAAAACCTTTCTTGATGTGTATTTTGCTCACAATAAAATACTAGAGAGCAAAAGAAGAAGGAGGAAGAAGATGATGGCTTTTCTTTTTCAAGAAGAGAAAAGATTAACCTTAGAAAAAAAATGTAAATATATCTATATATACTTATTTCTTCTCATCTCAAACCATGGTTAGAATATGAAGATATTATTGTATCATAGTTTAAAACACCTAAGGAAAAATAACCAAGGGTTAAAGAGTGGGTGAGCATGGTAAGATGAAGAAGAGTGTAGAAACAATCCAATAATTAACCCTTTTTCTTCCCTTTTTGATTTAGTATAAATACAATAATAATCCATATTAAAAACCATGGTGTGAGTCTTATATTGCCATCATATTCCATGTATAAGCAACCATGAAGGATGATGCATGTATGTATGTGTGTATGCACATCTACATGTGCATGAAATTAAAAGAAAGAAAGCATACATGCATGCATACATCCATCATGTACAAGAAAAGGTTTCAAGTGAGAAAACTAATGGTTAAATGATAAATCAATGCTTGATTTATCAATCCGGCCATATCACATATGACCCCACCAAAAGCAAGCCGCCCGATCAATATACGGTATCCTATACGTGCATTTTAATCGGGTCCATGCGCATATCGCATACGCGTACCACAACGTTTCCCCTGGACTAGGTAACTCCTTTGTGGGACTCTAAGACTCGTCAATACGCCAGCAGTGGGTGATGATCATATCAAGCACCCCCAAACTGCAAGCGGTCAGCTAAACGTAACGGCCACCCGGGTATTGAGCGATCAGAAGAGAACAAGCGAACCTGCTACAACTCCCATCGAGCCAACCGGCAACACTACCGTGCAGTCCGGTCTCCTCGTCTGATATGTCGCATATCAAGTCTAGGGGTGGTAAACGTCAGACCCCAATAACCGATAAGTCGTGCCGATGTGAGGCTCATAACGGTTCGAGAAACTACTGGTAACACTTACCAGTAAATCTCCAATCAGCCCTGGCCAGGGACTTCCCTGTTACGGCCAATCGAGCACAGTGCAACATCAACCCCCAATACCGGGAGAGACGAAACCCCTCCTATCGCTCATTGCCTCCATGTGACTCGGGACTGTAACCAAAAACCACCGTTTTGCACGCCCTTATGGACGTAGTAAGGTGGAAATCAAAGCACAGTGGGAATCACACAAGACTCTATGACGATCTCCGGTCTACAGACCAACCTGCACAAGTGTTACCTGAGAACTGCCATCTGACGTGAGGTATAATACCATCTGGGAGTTCTCGGCGAGTCCGTCCAGTGTACCCAGTCTCCACTGAGCACCCGTATACCATCTCTGATGTCAAACACCAATGGATATGGGATCATCCATCGCCCATCTAATGGGTCGAGAAGTGTATACGCTAGTCTACACTGGTATATCGATGCCCCGTCTCGATACACCTACGACTAGGGACCTTGAAGGATGTACTTATGGACTACCATGTCCCCACTAGTATGATCCGTATCATAGTCCAGGTAGTCAAGTACACATCCTAAGGGCTTTACCAATATGTAACCATAAGACAGTATAAAGAGACAAGTATAAATGTTAAGATAAAGAGCAACCAGATAGCTTACTATCATATCGAGCAAGAAAGTCATCTCTATATATGTCCAAGCATCCAATATAATATACATCATCTGTATAATACTGGCCTCTAGGGCATACATACAACTAACAGTACCAGTGTCACCAGAGAACTGCCATCTGACGTGAGGTATAATACCATCTGGGAATTCTCGGCGAGTCTGTCTAGTGTACCCAGTCTCCACTAAGCACCCGTATATCATCTCTGATGTCAAACACCAATGGATATGGGATCATCCATCGCCCTTCTACATGGGTCGAGAAGCTATACGCTAGTCTACTCTGGTATATCGATGCCCCGTCTCGATACACCTACGACTAAGGACATTAAAGGATGTACTTACCGACTACCTGTGTCCCACTAGTATGATCTGTTGGGTTCCTAGGCACACTCAAGAGGTCTGACAAGGCATCAACCATGCCAAATTCAAAATTTTCCAGTGCCGAGAAACCCTAATACGGATCGTTAACAAGAAATTATGCGAAACATGCAACTAGTAAACAACTTAACTAAGTGAACAGAAATACAACCTTTGTAGATCCGGTCCTCCACCACCTTAGCTCCGTGTTGACGTCCCTCGCTGTGATCATCGGATCCCGGACTCTAGCGTCGGCTTCATCGGAGAAATGGGCGGGCTAGGTCGTCGACTTCGATGCCGAAGATGATCTACGTCGAGGCAACTCAAGATCAAGCTCCAACTTCACCAAGTCATGAAACTTGTGAAGAAAACACCCTATACTACTTGGCATGTGGTAGAGGATGAAGAAATAGGAAGTGGGTTCACTTTGGATTTGGATTTCTCACTCTTTTTCTCATGTTGCCATTAATGGTAGCAAGCTTTCTTCTTGTTGAAGAAGAAGAAGAAGAAGCAAAAGAAAGTGATAAGAATAATTATTCAAATGATAAATCAAGTGAAGTTATCATAATGGAACCATGGTAGAGTGTAGAGAATAAACTATGGTTAAAGCAAATGGTTAGGGTTAAGGAAAGAAACAAAATGGTCAAAGCTTTTTCAAAGCTTCAAGAAGCTTCAAGATAAATCCAGAGAAAGCCACCATTTCATTTCTTGCCTTAAAGAATAAATAAATAAATAAAATTCTAACCATTTAACCTAATTATAGTTTAAAGCATACACACACCCAAGTTTTCATGTATCATCAAACATGATACAAACAAGTGCACAAAACTATATCGTATATACAATGTGCACAACAAGTGAGAAAATCCATCTTAAGTGAACCAATACTAGTTAATGCAAAGTAATATATCAAATATATAATTATGCATTAAATCATTAAATCAACACTTGATTTAATGATCCGGTCATATCGCATATAACCGACTAATATCAAGTGTATCAATGTATCGAATCAACACTTTATTCAGTAACCCGGCTATATCACATATAACCTGCCGATGATACAAATCGCGAGAATAGAATCCAGTATCACATAATGGTATTATTCTCGGTCCCGCACATATCTCATATGCGCTCCTATTTCGTTTCGCTTGAGCCAGGAAACCTCTGTGTAGGACTCAAAAGACTCGTCAATACGCCGGCAGCAGGTGAAGATCATATCAAACACCCACAAGCCGCAAGCGGTCTGCTAAACGTAACGGCCACCCGGGTATTGAGCGATCATAAGATCGACGAGCAAGCCCGCTCACACTCCTGTGAATCCAACTAGTAACACTTACCGTACAGTCCGGTCTGATCGCCTGATATGTCGCATATCTTGCCTAGGGGTGGTAAACGTCAGACCCCAGTAGCTCGATAAGTCGTGTCGATATGAGGTCTATAACAGTTCGAGAAACTACTGGTAACACTTACCAGTAAATCTCAGCAACCCTTACCAGGGATTTCTGGTTATAGCCAATCGAACACAGCGCAACATCAACTCCCTATACCGGGAGAGACGAATCCCCTCCTATCGCTCATTGCCTCCATGTGATTTGGGACTGTACCCAAAAACCACCGTTTTTCACGCCCTCTTAGACGTGGTAAGGTGGAAATCAAAGCACAGTGGGATTCACACAAGACTCTATGACGATCTCGGGTCAACAGACTACTCTGTACCAGTGTCACCAGAGAACTGCCATCTGACGTAAGGTATAATACAATCTGGGAGTTCTCGACGAGTCCGTCCAGTATACCCAGTCTCCACAGAGCACCCGCATATCATCTCTGATGTCAAACACCAATGGATATAGGATCATCCATCGCCCATCTGTATGGGTCGAGAAGGTATACGCTAGTCTACTCTGGTATATCGATGCCCCGTCTCGATACACCCACGATTAGGGACTTTGAAGGATGTACTTATGGACTACCATGTCCCCACTAGGATGATCCGCATCATAGTCTAGGTAGTCAAGTACACATCCTAAGGGCTTTACCAGCATGTAACAGAGAGACAATCAGTGTACACGTTAAGGTAAAGATAAACCAGATAGCATACTATCAAGTCAAGCAAGAAAGTCCTCCGTATATATGTCCCAGCATCCACTACAATATACATCCTATGTACAGTAATGGCCTCTAGGGCATACATATAACTAACAATTTCCCACTTGTACTAGGGCCATCTGTAGCAGTGGTTGTAGTATCTCATACTCAACCATCCCATAAAAGCCTCTCTCTGGAAAAAAGCCTTTGTGAGTGGATCCGCCGTGTTGTCCTCTGAGTCTACTCTCCTAACCTCGATCACCCTGGAGATCAACCATCTCCATGATCAGGTGATACTGCCTTAGAATATGTCTGGGTCACTGATGGGACCGGGGTTCCTGGGCCAAAGCCACAGTTCCATTGTCACACAATGGTAGGAACCTAGTTCATCTCATGAACCATTATACACCCAAACTGTCTCTTTGGTAGCATCTTAAGTAGCGATGTATCCAGCCTTTATCGTCTAGTATGCCATGGTATCTAGCTTGGAACTCTTCCAACATACCGTCCCTTCACTGAGGGTAAAGACAATGCCTGTGACTGACTTTCAGTCGTCCTTATCACCCTGGAACACTTCCAGTGATTCTCCCCAGGATCGATTGATACCATCTCACTACATCTAGTGAGAATCCTAACATCCATTTAGATCTATCTTATAGATCCAAAACCCAGGATTTAGTAGGTATCACTTTGATCCTATGTGGAGAATTATTGTGATAAGCGGAGATTGATCGAGCGTAGAATAGGAAACTCCTTCCCTATCAAGAGTATGTCATCCACGTACTCTACGAGGATCGTCACTATACTCCCTACTACCTTTTTGTTTATACAAGGTTCATTTACCATTTTGATGATGTCAAACTCTTTGACTAATACATCAAAACAGATGTTCCAACTCCGCGATGCCTGCTTTATCACATAAAACATCTTGCACACGTTTTCGCTGCTCCCACTGTCTACGAAGCCCTCTGACTGTGTACTTACAGACTCTCTTTTCTGAAACATCATTTTAGAAAAGCAGTCATGACACCCAACCACCAGATATCGTAGTCATGGTATGTAGCCGTGGCAAGTAGGATCTGGATGGACTTAAGCATAGCTACTTAGAAAAGGTTTCAACAAAATCCATACCTGGTCAATGATGCAAACCTTTAACAAGTCTAGCTTTGAAAATTTCAACTTTTCCAAGTACACCAAGTAATCTTCTCAAGATATACTTGCTCCTGATGGGGATTTAACCCTTCAGATATAGCAACCAAAGTCCATACTTTGTTGGTGTATAAGGATTCCATCTCAGATCGCTAAGCATCCAGCCATTCTTACAGAGTCCCACTCCTGATGGCCAGCTCGAAACTAGTTGGGTCATCATCTCATGATACAATCCTCGCTCCCACTGTCATAGAGAAACAGAAGTATCTCTCAGGTGGGTTAGGAACCCTACTAGATCGGCGGAGAGGCTGAGGTTCGTTGGTAATTATTGAATCATTTGGTTCTTTCAAATCATCAGCTGCAGTTTGTATAGCTGGAACATTTCCAGTTCTATATAACAGACCTTGCCTCGAGCTTGTCCGGATTTTTCTTTTAGACATAGCCCGGACATCCCCAAATCTTAACCAACTTAAGATATGGGCTCTTCCCTTTCCATATCACATATGAAGTGGTAGGCAACAGATTTGATTTGAACCCTATTCAATAGGTATGCAAATTCATAAGTGCATAACTCCCAAAAGGAAATAGGTAACTCAGTAGTACTCATCATAAAGCACACCATATCATATAGGGTGTTAAATTGCTCCGCCCCGATATACTATCGTGCTATGGTGTATACGGAGGAGTAATGCTGAGAGAGAATCTCATTCTCCTTTAGAATAGTCCAGGAATTCTATGCACAAGTATTCTCCTCCTTGATCTCATCAAAGGACATAATACTTATACCCGTATTGGTTCTCTACTTCTAACTTATATTCTGTGAATATCTCAAAAGGTTCGGACTTCTGTTTCAACAGGAACATATGACTGAATCTTGAGAGATCATCAGAGAATGTAATGAAGTACAAAGAACCGGTCCTGACATGTGTAGACGGGGGACCTTACATACATCAACATGTATCAATCTCAAGAGTTTACTAACTCTTTCTCTGTTTCCAATAAACAGAGCTATGGTCATCTTATCTTTGTGACATGACTGGCAAGTTTCACAAGATGTAAATTCAAACTGATTTAAATATGCATCTATATGTAACTTCAGCTAGTCGGGTCGCATTGATATGACCTAGTCTACAATACCTCAAGAAGGATTCGTTCATTTCTGAACTCTTCCTCTTGTGTGTGTTCTGTATACTAAGAACTGTAGTTTGATTTAGAACATCAATGCTTTTAGATAACGTGCCTAAACCGATCAACTTTTGTTATAGGAAATGTTCAAAACATTATCCAACAATACAAAATTTTATCATTTCTTTACTAATAAAGAGACTGATATGATTTTGTATATCAGGTTCGGTATCTAATAACATTCGTTCAGAATCAATGTATTTGGAATACAGGGTGACAGTGACCAACAGACTTGGCTGCAACACTTGCACCGTTTTCTGTCTCATGAAACTTATTACCCGATCTCAGTTCTCTACCTTTCTGTAGCCCTATTTAACAGATTACATATCTGGGATCCTGATCCGGTATCAAATACCGAGGACGTAGATAATACAGAGAAATAGTTCTTTGTAATGAACACACCCGAAGGAGATGCATCATATGCACTTTCTTCGTTTGGGCGGCATAGGAATTCTGGTATTCCCCTATTTCCTGCTCTGTCTTATAACAATTATAAGTTGGAGCTGGACCAACGTTCCCCAGCTCAGTATAACAAGCGGGTTCGGTCAATATTCCGTATTATTATCTTGATTAAGGCGTGATATGGTCGCTACCTGGAGAGAGAGAGAAGAAAACACTCAGCGTGCGCTCTTGCAAGAATAGATTGGTTATAATTTTATCTAATCAGGATGGCTCCCACTGTTTTTATCAAATCTTCCTTCAACCCCTAAAAGGAAAGACTAGCCAGGATTAATTATACACTACAAGTTCGCCAATCTTTCAGCCAGGCCAGTGTCGGTACTTTGAGGGAGGTCCCCCGTGCTTTCGCACGAACCTAATTAATGTAAACCTCGTTTTTCCAGAGGCGTAACCTTGTTAACACCTTTCTAGACACCTACTTGATCGGCTAATTGTAATGTGTAAAACTCTCCCAGGAGTAACTCTTACTCGCAGTGGGTATCGGGATCCAACTATCTCATAGAAGGTATGCAATCTCATTGCAAATTTCAACACTTGAAATTCCCGATAATATTTTGCCCCTAGCACCCTATGACCATGATGGAGATCAACAAACCATAGGCTACTAGTCAAGTTCAACCCGTCATTTCTTAATTGAATCAAACCCACCCGCACGACCCTTAACGAAAGCCAAAAAAGCCGCAATACTACCCTAATCCAATCGCATCGTATGCAGCAGATAAGCAGCATATAGCTACCGCACACTACACCTTGACGAAAGCCAACAAATGTAGCACGAATACTATATACAACTTATCTGAAATGACGGAGGGCTACGACAGGTTTTTCTGAAAACCTATTGCGTAATGAACTTGATATCGTTGTAGGATCGAATGAATTTTGAAATGGAGTGTTTTTGAGGCTTTTCTAGTTTTGCTAAAGGAGTCACTCCCGGTGAAGGGATCGTCGGTCCTTTCCTCGTCGAATGAGGTGCGGGATATATCATATATATCACTGTGTAAAGCAGAAACTATAGAAGCAATCAAAAGACAAATCGAGGGTTGTAGCATCTGCCAGTTATTGCTAAAGGAGTCACTCCCGGCGAAGGGATCTCGGTCCTTTCCTTATCGAATAAGGTGCAGGATATATCATATATATCGCTGTGCAAAGCAAGAACTGTAGCTACCTGTTTTATTTTTGAAATTCGATTCTACAATATCTTTAGGTTTCTTTTACTTTCATTAATCATATTAATGAAGTCCCATCATTTAAAACACCTAATCATTACAGATAAATACGACGTACACTTATGCCATCCGCATTCGCCTCGATGTCCCCTCGTGCACCGTTAGGGTAGGTAACTAACGACAGAGCGGGGCAGGGCTAGCGCGGGTGTAAAACATAAGTAACGTCTATATAATATATCATATATACTATATACAGTATCTATCACAGAACATATCACATGATCACATCACAGATATCGCAGCAGAATAAACATATGAAACATTGGATATATTAGGACGTCCGTGTTTTTAATACGAGCCAGTATAAAACACGGATTCCACGGTCGCGATGAATAGCAAAACCCACACCCCTAGACCCCTACGAGAGCGGCAAGCAACCCTACCAATTCTAGAGTTAGGAGACCCGGACTCGACTCCTCAAGTTGGTCTCCCACTGGACTCTAGAACCCGGTTACTTATGCCCTCCTCCTTGGGTCTATCCTAGTGCGGAAAAGTAAATAATATACAATGGTGACATCTTCCGCAACCTGGAAGTGCCCCAATAAATGAATATTACATACAAGTTTTTACATGAATGAAAATGAAAAACACTCATCTCACATAAAAAAAACCTGGCTATTCAAACACGACGATCCAATATAACATATCCAGCAACACATAACATCACATGTCATCAACGTAAGTAAATATGCGCATCCCAATTGTCGTTGACATATAGCAACGAAACCGGCGATATCATATATTACACTTACGGTCACAGAAAAGAAAGTGTAAAACTACAACAGTTGGAATCCGCAACCTGCATAGACATCGCATGCCTAATCAAATGAATTCCTTAGACATCGCATGCCTAACAATTATAAACCCCGCATTTTAGTCTCATTATCGAAAACACTTTTCAATGTAAAGTCGGGCAATTCAACAGGATTCCCGGCATCCTGACCGAATACTCGTCGCAAACTTTAGTAGACGGCCGCACCCCCGATACCGTCGACGAAGTGCACCAAGGCGGAACACCACTACCGCGAGCACCCGAACGGATGCTTTCAGTGACGGGGTTCTCTTACAGTTACTTGGTCGGGGCTAAGGGGTGTAGCTGTCTATTAAGTTTATCCGGCGAGTATCCGCGTACGCTACGTGATTGCGACGGAATTTTGATCGCATCAAAATTCCGTGGCAACCGATCAAGTGAGACTAAAGTGTTATGTTTATAACATTCATTCAGTTATCTCATAACTATTTGTGGATTCCAAATATTGTATCACATTCCGGATAAATAGAAAATGTCAAACTTTCCGATCGAACAATCGAACACCCAAGTTTTCCCGAAACAGCTCAACACATGAAACAAGTTTAAAAACATTCACTTCATGCCTCAGTACCAACGGTCCAGCCGTAGAAGGGTCAAGCCAACGCCTCACATGTGGCACGCCGTACTGCCCCAAACCCAAAGGTTCAAAGGGCAGTTCAAGACGGTCACATAATCGAATTAAGGTTTGTTGTCTTCTAGAGGGACCATCGCGTTACTTGCACTACTTAGAACGTCATTAAACTACGGAAAAATCTAACACTTGGAAATTTCCCGGTAGGGGAAAAAGTGGGTATTTATATCCGGTCGAACTTTTTAACATATTCAAAAATTATCCGGAAAACACATATACAAAATTAGACAATCCGATCGAATAATCGAATCCCCAAAACAACCCTAGAAAACTCAACTGTTGAGTAAAATATAAAAATTCCCAGAAGACTCAGCACTTCCAGGCAAGAATTACTGTGCAATCCACGTGGCCTAACTCAGCAATATGGCCGCGGAACCGCCGCGAAACCCAGGGTGAGGCCGAGGTTCCGCGGCGCTTTGGTCGAGTTAGAGTCACGTGCTTCACAGTAACTCCTACAATTCCCTGCTGAATTTTTTGGCAATTTTTAATTCACAAAAATTCAAATTACCAGAAAATTTCCAGAGAGTGGTTTGAGTTAGGGTTTCGGGGTTCGTTCGGATTTCTAACGTCGTCTACACTTCGCCTAAGGCTCTAGCTAGGCTCTGATACCACTGTTAGGTTCCTAAGCACACTCAAGAGGTCTCACAAGGCATCAACCATGCCAAATTCAAAATTTTCCGGTGCCGAGAAACCCTAATACGGATCGTTAACTAGAAATTAGGCGAAATATGCAACTAGTAAACAACTTAACTAAGTGAACGGAAATACAACCTTTATAGATCCGGTCCTCCACCTCCTGAGCTCCGTGTTGACGTCCCTCGCTGCGATCATCGGATCCCGGACTCTAGCGTCGGCTTCATCGGAGAAATGGACGGGCTAGGTCGTCGACTTCGATGCCGAAGATGATCTACGTCGAGGCAACTCAAGATCAAGCTCCAACTTCACCAAGTCATGAAACTTGTGAAGAAAACACCCTATACTACTTGGCAAGTGGTAGAGGATGAAGAAATAGGAAGTGGGTTCACTTTGGATTTGGATTTCTCACTCTTTTTCTCATGTTGCCATTAATGGTAGCAAGCTTTCTTCTTGTTGAAGAAGAAGAAGAAGAAGCAAAAGAATGTGATAAGAATAATTATTCAAATGATAAAACAAGTGAAGTTATCATAATGGAACCATGGTAGAGTGTAGAGAATAAACTATAGTTAAAACAAATGGTTAGGGTTAAGGAAAGAAACAAAATGGTCAAAGCTTTTTCAAAGCTTCAAGAAGCTTCAAGATAAATCCAAACAAAGCCACCATTTCATTTCTTGCCTTAAAGAATAAATAAATAAATAAAATCCTAACCATTTAACCTAATCATAGTTTAAAGCATACACACACCCAAGTTTGCATGTATCATCAAACATGATACAAACAAGTGCACAAAACTATATCGTATATACAATGTGCACAATAAGTGAGAAAATCCATCTTAAGTGAACCAATACTAGTTAATGCAAAGTAATATATCAAATATATAATTATGCATTAAATCATTAAATCAACACTTGATTTAATGATCCGGTCATATCGCATATAACCGACTAATATCAAGTGTATCAATGTATCGAATCAACACTTGATTCAGTAACCCGGCTATATCACATATAACCTGCCGATGATACAAATCACGAGAATAGAATCCAGTATCACAAACTGGTATTATTCTCGGTCCCGCACATATCTCATATGCGCTCCTATTTCGTTTCGCTTGAGCCAGGAAACCTCTGTGTAGGACACTAAAGACTCGTCAATACGCCGGCAGCAGGTGATGATCATATCAAACACCCACAAGCCACAAGCGGTCTGCTAAACGTAACGGCCACTCGGGTATTGAACGATCAGAAGATCGACGAGCAAGCCCGCTCACACTCCTGTGAATCCAACCAGTAACACTTACCGTACAGTCCGGTCTGATCGCTTGATAAGTCGCATATCTTGCCTAGGGGTGGTAAACGTCAGACCCCAGTAGCTCGATAAGTCGTGTCGATATGAGGTCTATAACAGTTCGAGAAACTACTGGTAACACTTACCAGTAAATCTTAGCAACCCTGGCCAGGGATTTCCGGTTATAGCCAATCGAACACAGCACAACATCAACTCCCTATACCGGGAGAGACGAATCCCCTCCTATCGCTCATTGCCTCCATGTGATTCGGGACTGTACCCAAAAACCACCGTTTTGCACGCCCTCTTGGACGTGGTAAGGTGGAAATCAAAGCACTGTGGGAATCACACAAGACTCTATGACAATCTCTGGTCAACAGACTACTCTGTACCAGTGTCACCAGAGAACTGCCATCTAACGTAAGGTATAATACCATCTGGGAGTTCTCGGCGAGTCCGTCCAGTGTACCCAGTCTCCACTGAGTACCCGCATATCATCTCTGATGTCAAACACCAATGGATATGGGATCATCCATCGCCCATCTGTATGGGTCGAGAAGGTATACGCTAGTCTACTCTGGTATATCGATGCCCCGTCTCGATACACCCACGACTAGGGACTTTGAAGGATGTACTTATGGACTACCATGTCCCCACTTGGATGATCCGCATCATAGTCCAGGTAGTCAAGTACACATCCTAAGCGCTTTACAAACATGTAACAGAGTGACAATCAGTGTACACGTTAAGGTAAAGAGCAACCAGATAGCATACTATCTTGTCGAGCAAGAAAGTCCTCCCTATATATGTCCCAGCATCTACTACAATATACATCCTATGTACAGTAATGGCCTCTATGGCATACATATAACTAACATGATCTGCATCATAATCCAGGTAGTCAAGTACACATCCTAAGGGCTTTACCAACATGTAACAGAGAGACAATCAGTGTACATGTTAAGATAAAGAGTAACCAGATAGCATGCTATCATGTCGAGCAAGAAAGTCCTCTCTATATATGTCCAAGCATCCACTACAATAAACATCTTATGTACAGTAATGGCCTCTAGGGCATACATATAACTAACAATCTCCCACTTGCACTAGGGCCATCATATAGCAGTGGTTGAAGTATCTCATACTCAACAATCCCATAAAAGTCTCTCTCTGGTAAAAAGGCCTTTGTGAGTGGATCCACCGTGTTTTCCTCTGAGTCTACACTCCTAACCTCGATCTCCCTGGAGATCAACCATCTCTATGATCTGGTGATACTGCCTTAGAATATGTCTGGGTCACCGATGGGACGGGGGTTCCTAGGCCTAAGCCACAACTCCATTGTCACACAATGGTAGGAACGAAGTTCATCTCATGAACTAATATACACCCAGACTTCCTCTTTGGTAGAATCTTTGGTAGCGATGTATCTAGCCTTTAACGTCTAGTTTGTCATGGTATCTAGCTTAGAACTCTTCCAACATACCATCCCTCCACTGAGGGTAAAGACAATGCCTGTGACTGACATTCAGTCAATCTTACCACCTTGGAATCTATCCAGTGATTCTCCCTAGGATCGATTGATACCATCTCACTACACCTAGTGAGAATCCTAACATCCACTTAGATCTATCTCATAGATCCAAAACTTAGGATTTAGGAGTCATCACCTTGATCCTATATAGAGAATCCTTGTGATAAGAGGAGATTGACCGAGCGTAGCATAGGAAACTCCTTTCCTATCAAGAGTATGTCATCCACGTACAATACAAGGATCACAACCATACTTCCTACTACCCTTTTGTATATACAAGGTTCATCTATTATTTTGATGAAGTCAAATGCTTCGACTACCACATCAAAACAGATGTTCCAACTCCGCGATGCCTTCTTTAACCCATAAAGAAACTTGCACACATTTCCGCTTCTCCCACTATTAACGAAGCCTTCTGGCTGTGTACTTATAGATGCTCTCTTCTAAATCATTATTTAGAATAGCATTCATGACACCCAACCGCCAGATATCGTAGTCATGGTATGTAGCAATGGCAAGTTGGATCCGGATGGACTTAAGTGTTAGTTATATGTATGCCCTAGAGGCCATTACTGTACATTGGATGTATATTGTAGTGGATGCTGGGACATATATAGGTAGGACTTTCTTGCTCGACATGATAGTATGCTATCTGGTTGCTCTTTATCTTAACGTGTATACTTTCTGTCTCTCTGATTACATGTTGATAAAGCCCTTAGGATGTGTACCCGTCTTCCAGGACTATGATGCAGATCATACTAGTGGGGCCTGGGTAGTCAATGAGTACATCCTTCATTGTTCCTAGTCGAGGGAATATCGAGACGGGGCATCGATATTCCAGAGTAGACTAGCGTATATCTTCTCGACTCATGCGATGGGCGATGGATGATCCCATATCCATTGGTGTTTGACATCGGAGATGGTATGCGGGTGCTCAGTGGAGACTGGGTACACTGAACGGACTCGCCGAGAACTCCCAGATGGTATTATACCTCACGTCAGATGGCTGTTCTCTGGTGACACTGGTACAGCTTAGTCTGTTGACCCGAGATCGTCATAAAGTCTTTTGTGTCTCCCACTGTGCTTTGATTTCCACCCTACCACGGCTCTACTGAGTTGTGCAAACAGGTGGTTTTTGGGTACAGTCCCGATTCACATGGAGGCAATGAGCGATAGGAGGGGATTCGTCTCTCCCGGTATTGGGGGTTGATGTTGCGCAATGCTCGACTGGCCATAACAGGAAATCCCTGGCCAGGGTTGCAGTGATATACTGGTAAGAGTTATCAGTAGTTTCACGAATGTTATGGACCCTACTTCGGCATGACTTATCGAGCTACTGGGGTCTGACGTTTACACCCCTAGGCGAGATATGCGACATATCAGAAGAACAGACCGGACTGTACGGTAAGTGTTACTGGTTGGATTCACAGGAGTGTGAGCGGGCTTGCTCGTCGATCTTCTGATCGCTCAATACCCGGGTGGCCGTTACGTTTAGCAGACCGCTTGCGGCTTGTGGGTGTTTGATATGATCATCATCTGCTGCCGGCGTATTGACGAGTCTTTAGAGTCCTACACAGAGGTTTCCTGGCTCAAGTGAAACGAAATAGGAGCGCATATGATATATGTGCGGGACCGAGAATAATGCGTGTATGTGATACCGTATTCTATTCTCGCGATGAATGTATCGATTGGTTATATGCGATATAACCTAGTTATCGAATCAAGGATTGATTCGATAAGCCGATACATTGGATACTAGTCGGTTATATACGATATGACCGGATCGTTAAATCAAGTGTTGATTTAATGATTTAATGTATAATTATATATTTGATATATTACTTTGCATTAACTAGTATTGGTTCACTTTAAATGGATTTACTCACTTGGTTTGTGCACATTGCATATGTGATATATTTTGAGCACATGATTGTATCATGTTTGATGATACATGCAAGCTAGGGTTAGTGTAAAGAATTAGACCATGGTTAAGATTATGATTAGGGTTTTCTTTTTTCTTATTTATTTATTTATTTATTTTGGAAAAAGATGAGAAAAGAATGGTTGCTATTTTTGTTTACTAGTTGAAGATTCTTGAAGCTTTGAATTAGTCCACCATTCTTGTCTCATCCTTAACCCTAACCATTCAAGTTAACCATGGTCCATTCTCTACAACTAACCAAGGGTTAGTAAATGATAAGTATTGATTTATTTATCATTTACATAAAACTTAATATATCTTCTTCTTCTTCTTCATCTTCTTCCTCCATGAAGAAAGTTTGCTACTCCAATGGCAAGTGATGAAAACTAGTGAGAAATCCAATTCTAAAGTGAACCCACATCCTATTTCTTCATCCTCTACCTCTTGCCAAGTAGTATAGGGTGTTTCCTTCACAAGTTTTCTTGACTTGGTGAAGTTGGAGCTTGATCTAGCGATGCTTCGACGTAGATCATCTTCGGCATGGACATCGACGAACTAGCTCGCCTATTCTCCGATGAAGCCGACGCTAGAGCCCGGAATTTGTTTTGGACAGCGAGAGGACTTCATTGCGGAGCTATGGAGGTGGAGCACCGGATCTACAAAGGTTGTATTTCCGTATTCTCTTAGTAAAGTAGTTTACTAGTTGCTTTTTCGCCTATATATCTAGTTAACGATCCGTATTAGGGTTTGTAGGCACTTGTAAAATTTCAATTGGCCATGTTTGATCACTTGTGAGACTCCATTAGAATGCCTAGGAACCCTACATTAAGCATAGACACCAGAAAAGATTTCGTCATTATCCACACCTGGTTGATGACGAGAACCTTTTGCAACAAGTCTTAGCTTTGAAAGTCTCAACTTTTCCATCTACACCAAGTAACCTTCTCAAGATATACTTGCTCCTGATGGGGATTTATCCCTTCAGATATAGCAACCAAAGTCCATACTTTGTTGGTGTATATAGATTCCATCTCAGATCGCTTAGCATCCAGCCATTCTTACAGAGTCCCCACTCTTGATGGCCTGCTTGATACTAGTTGGGTCATCATCTCATGATGTAATCCTCGCTCCCACTGTTATCGAGAAACCTAGGTATCTCTCAGGCGGATGAGGAACCCTACCAGATCGGCGGAGAGGCTGAGATTCATCGGGAACTATTGAATCCTCCGGTTCTACCAAATCATCAGCTGTAGTTTGTATAGCTGGAACTCTTTCCAGTTCTACCTCATGACCACAAATTTCTTTCATAAAAAATCCCCTTTTCTACAAAAAGGCGGCATGCCGAGAAATAAAACACTTTTTGTTCCTCGGTGCGGTAGAAGATATTCCCTTGCGAATGCTTGGGATATCCAACAAACTTTTACAGAATTGACCTTGCCTCGAGCTTGTTCAGATTTTGCTTTTGACATAGGCCGGACAACCCCAAATCTTAACTTACTTAAGACATGAGCTCTTCCCATACCATATCTCATTTGGAGTGGTAGGCACCTGATTTGGTTAGAACTGATTCAATAGGTATGCAGCTTCTCAAGTGCATAACTCCCACAAAGAAAATAGGTAACTCAGTAGTACTCATCATAGAGCGCACCATATCTCATAGGGTGCGATTGCTCCATCCCGATATACCGATGTGCTGTAGTGTATACGGAGGAGTGATGCTAAGAGAGAATCTCATTCTCCTTTAGAATAGTCCAGGAATTCCGTGCTCAAGTATTCTCCTCCCTGATCACATCAAAGGACATAATACTTATACCCGTTTGGTTCTTTACTTCTGATAAATTCATTGAATTTCTCTAAAGTTTCCGACTTGTGTTTCAACAGGAACATATGTCCGAATCTTGAGGGATCATCAGTGAATGTAATGAAGTACAAAGAACCGGTCCTGGCATGTGTAGACAGTGGACTTACATACATCATTATGTATCAATCCCAAGAGTTCATTAACACTTTCTCTGTTTCCAATAAACGGAGCTATGGTCATCTTATCTTTGTGACATGACTGGCAAGTTTCACAAGATGTAAATTCAAACTGATTTAAATATGCATCTTAATGTAACTTAGCTAGTCGGGTCGCATTGATATGACCTAGTTTATAATGCCTCAAGAAGGATTTGTTCATTTCTGAACTCTTCCTCTTGTGTGTGTTCTGTACATTAAGAACTGTGGTTTGATTTAGAACGTATATGCTTTTAGATAACGTGCCTGAACCGATCAACTCTTGATATAGGAAATGTTCAAAACATTATCCAACAATACAAAATTATATCCTTCTTTACTAAATAAAGAGACTGATATGATGTTGTATATCTGGTTCGGTATCTAATAATATTCGTTCAGAATCAATGTATTTGGTAATACAGGGTGATAACTTCCAACAAGATTGGCTGCAACACTTGCACCGTTTTCAACTCTTGAAACTTATCACCCGTTTTCAGTTCTCTACCTATCTGCAGCCCATGTAATAGATTACATATATGGGATCCTGATCCGGTATCACATACCGAGGACGTAGAGGATATTGAAAAACAGTACTCGGTAATGAACACGCCCGAAGAAGATGCATCATCATGCACTTTCTTCGTTTGGACGGCACAGGAATTCTGGTAATTCCCTATTTCCTGCTCGGTCTTATAACAATTATAAGTTGGAGTGGGACCAACGTTCCCCAGCACAGTATAACAAGCGGGTTCGGTTAATACATCCATATTATTATCTTGATTAAGGCATGACATGGTCACTACCTGGAGAGAGAGAGAGAGAGAAAAGAAAACACTCAGCGTATGCTCTTGCAAGATCAGATTGGTTATTATTTTATCTAATCAGCATGGCTCTCACTATTTCTATCAAATCTTCCTCCAAACCCTAAAAGGAAAGACTAGCCGGGATTAATTACACCCTACAAGTTGGCAAATTTTTCAGCCAGGCCAGTGCCTGTACTTTGAAGGAGGTTCTCCGTGCTTTCGCACGGACCTAATTAAAATAAACCTCGTTTGCCCAAGGGCATAACCCCATTGACACCTTTCTCGACACCTACTTGATTGGCTAATTATAATGTGTAAAAGTCACCCAGGAGTAACAATTACTCATAGTTGGTATTAAGATCCAACTATCTCATAAAAGGTATGCAATCTCATTGCAAATTTCAACACTTGAAATTTCCGATAATATTTTTCCCCAAACCCCCTATTACCTTGACAAAGGCCAACAAATCATAGGATGCTAGCCAAGTTCAACCCGTTATTTCCTGATTGTATTAAACCCACCTGCACTACCCTTGACAAAGGCCAACAAATCATAGGATGCTGGCCAAGTTCAACCCGTTATTTCCTGATTGTATTAAACCCACCCGCACGACCCTTGACAAAGGCCAACAAGGTCGTACGACTACCCTAATCCAATCTGCATCACATGCATAAGCAGATAAACACCATTCAGCTACCGCACACTACGCCTTGACAAAGGCCAACAAACACATCACGAATACTAAACGGTCCTTATCTGAAATGACGGAGGGCTACGACAGGTTTTTCAGAAAACCTTTTGCATAATGAACTTGATATCGTTGTAGAATCGAGTGTCACGACTCGGAAGGTACGGAACATGACCGGCACTTAAACTATGAAACGTCTCGAGGCGTACCTAATCTAAGTAAGCCAAAACCCAGAATTCCAAACCATGTAAAGCAGTAGAGTGAAAGAAAAACCAATTTTAAAGCAAGAAATTTAACAACATAAATCGAAATATACATTTTTAAAATCTTTAGTCTTTTCTGAAAATTTCGGTAGAGTTTCCTTTGTAAATACTGACCCCAAACGGGTACAAAAGCTGCTAAAACATATATAGTGAATAAAGGCATCCCCAAGCGGGAGCTAGCTCTTCGTCAATCGATGACCACAACCACGCAAGCAATATAATATACAACACCGAAGGACGAGGATCAAACTCAAAAGGAAACTCAAAACATCAAGAAACCCCATAATAATACAACGCGTGACACTAAGGTCGAAATAATATACAACTGGTCTCTAGTCTGAAATAAATACATGTCTGGTTGATGGAGTTTACTAGATACAACTGAAATATTAAATGCACAATGGTGGTCACGATGCAAGTGAACCCACCTACCAAAGCAATCACCCGGAAGGAACAATGTGCTAGCAAAGCTGTAACGAAACCTATACGGCAAAACCTGCAGGGAACTGTGGCACAACGGGGGTGAGTTGCCAACTCGTGAGTAGAAAACATCTAAGAGTAGAAATCGCATGCATGACGCTATCCTAGGTTATATCAAGTAATAACCTCAAATAATATCCTGGTACATGCTCGTGTCAGTGCCTCAGATAGCAACATATCAGATATATGATGTATATATGCATGACGAATGGAAACAGAATACATCATGTAATCAACAGAGAAATCGGTGTCAAGCATCGACACCAAACATAAATCTCAGTATCTCAATATCTCAAATCTCAAAATCTCAGTGTCTCAAATCCCAATATCTCAATATCTCAATATCTAGGGCTCCGTAAGTCCGGATCGGCCCACATCGTCAAATCACACGACCACGAACGGTATCCTGCGGATATCCGCCGCGCCAGGTAAAATCACTGGTAGGCAGTCTGCCCCTGCCAGGCTCATCATCCTCCATGAAATCACTCTCGCCCCGGGGTACCATACCGGGTCCACCATGTACCCGAGACGGTTCATGCTACTTCTCGAAACGGGTCTCGAAATCCAACAGCTATCATGAAAACTCATGGTGGATGACTCATACATCACGAGAAAACCGCAACTTGCATTTTAAAGAGAGAGAGAGAGAGAAGTTTATATATATTCCTGCGTTTTCCCCCTAAATCCCGAAATCTCATGAAAATCCAAAATCCAAAATCAAGAGTAAGTAAATAGTGAATATCGGCATAAATCTCCATAATACTGCATGACAAATGAATATATATGAATGCATCTGATATCATGCAGTTAGTGCAATAGTTAAACTAGCATATGGAAGCTATAACATATCGCAACTATCAACTAGCAAGCTATGTCAATGAATAGTATTTTCTAAATTGTACGTGACATGGCAATTACCGATGACGATGTGTGTGAGCCGGCAAGCAGGTGTACGTAGAACATACGCATCATCGGTAATGGTGCTCGTGTCCTGACAGCAGGGTTTCATGATAATTACATATAACATATGTACAAGCATGCAATGCGATGAAACATCATGAATATACAGAAGGTGATGTAGTAACAGCAACACTGAAAAATATACCTACCCAATATACGAGTCATACAGTTTTGGTATTTAAAATACACACGATTTTCCCCTTTTGAAAATGAGTATGACTCGAGCCCAGTCAAAAGGGTAAGGTAATCCACCTAAGTCTGAGTCGATCTATATATATACCAAGTAGTCGGTGATCTCGCCTCAATAGTATCACATACGATACAAAATATATATATGACATCCTCGAGTCAAGAGTGCGGATCTAACATCATAACTATATCTCATACGGTAAATCTATCGTACGGCATCCCAAATCTGGGTATGGGTCAAATATCTTATTTATCTCATTACTTATCTGGTATCCTTATCATCATATGTCATGAACTGGGGTACAGATCTAAGTCTAGTACACTACTAATATCATCAACAATATCTTGATCTGGCTACTGATCTAAGGTCTCATACAATCCGATATCATCAACACATATTATCATATAGAAATATATATCGCCCAAGCGATCCACTATAAATATCATAACATATCTCATCTCATATCTTGATCACATGCCAACTATCATATATATATCATCATCCACATGGTATCGTTGTCCAACGATCCGCTATAACATCATGACATATCTCGGTCACATATAAATATCTCACGGCATCATGCCCGATCATATCGACTCATTCCCAAGTATCATATAACATCCTCATCATCCAAGCACATGAATACCAATATATTTATGTCCCCAATACGCACAAGGAAATAAAAGTATGCGAGTATGTGTATGTGCGTGTATGCAAATCTTTACTCTAGGTTTTCGGGACTAAGAAATCAACTAAAGTCCTTTCTTCAATTCTCGCTAACACTAACCCCTAATCTCCTAAAGGTTTTCTTGCTAAGGTTCATATCACACACTAACATGTAAAAGTATATATATATCACATCCCATCATTTCTCACAACTTTGCGGGGGTGCTATAAGCCATCCACCCGACTTCCCCCGTAGATATAATCTACTCACCTGATCTTCGCTTGCCGATACCGACGTCGCCATGTGCTTGCTTGTCGTCTCGAAGTCCTCATGGGGGTACCTACACATCATAACGTATCGTATCGTATTAAAACCCAATTCAAAACCAAAACGACATGCTAAAAGCCGATAGGTTAGAACCTATGGACTACGCCTTCAAAACCATGAAATAACACTTGATATCGATGTACAAACGTCAAACCATCGAGTTAAAAAATTTTTCTAAAATACAGAATTCAAAATAAGCAAAACAAAACCCTGAAATAAAAGAGCAACTCATGAAACTAGTCCCAGATTTTGATTAAGGTGAAAACAATGTGCACAAACAATACTGGGGTGATGTATGTAGGATATATGACCTACAGAAGCAACCTGAGAACCCAACTCACCAAGGTGGCCGGCCCCAAGCCATCAAATTCCGGCGAGCTCGGTTATGGCGGGGGGAGTTGGGGTGTCGTCTTGTCATGGTGGTCTCATATTGGTCTAAAAGAGTCTCTGGTATTGTTTGCTCATCTAGTAATGGCCTCGGATATCTCCAAATTTCCCTGCACCCACTAAATTCTCACAAAACCGACATGGATAGTTTCAGTTTTTGTTTTTCAGGTTTTACTTCAAGTTTGGTCTTGGTTTTTAGCACTTAGGGGTGTTTCCTAGTCACTAATTACACTCAAGTTCACCAACACAACTCAAGGAAACTCTAACCCTCTCTAGAATTTTCCAAACACATCAAAACCTCTCTAAATCACATCCAAATTTAAATAGAGGCTATAGAAACTTAACTAATACACCAATGGTGGAAATATTACCTCATTTGGGACTCAAGAATCCCCTTCAGCGTCAAAATCCCATTTTGCTCGGTCCATAGTGCTTCCTTTGAGCTTGAGCATGTTTTTAATGAAATGAAGATGGGGTTTTGGGTTGTGTTTGATGATGTTATGAGGGTTGAAGAGGAGGGGGAGATGAGGTGCTGCCATGGTGATGGAGGAAGAAGAAAGATGATGAAGATGATTGCAATACCACTTGGTCAAAGAAAACCCCTCATTGCAATAACACTTGGTCAAAGAAAACCCCTCACATTTCTCTCTCATGCCCATACCTCTAGACTTTTCTTTTTCTTGTTTTCTTTTCTATTTTCTTTTCCTTTTCTTTTCTCTTCTCATATAAAACCAAAACCATGAATGAAAATGAAGAGAAGGCCATGTAGGAAAATGTAACAAAATGTAAAAAAATGATATGGTGCATGTTTTGCACAAAACAAGCTTAATGCGCGATTAGCGATATTTAACCGCGATTAGCGTTAAAAGTGCATATAATTAATCCTAAAAATTCATAATTTGCATAAATTATACAAAGCACCTTTTTTTTAGTAATTTCTATAATTTTCCAAATTTTCCCCAAATTTATCGGTATTTAATTTTACAGTCTTATTAAAATATTCAATATAATTATTATTTAATTATAAAAATTCCCAAAAATAATAATTTATTTTCCTGAAATGTTACAATCTTCCTCCCTTAAAAAAATTCGGTCCCCGAATTTAAATTTAAACCCCTCAAATCCTAAAACATTTCAGTAGAATGTCCAAGTCGTCGGGGCTCCGAAATCATCAATACATAAGACGCATCATAGCGCAATGCATGCGCATGAACAATGAGTAGATAACTAAAAATCAAAACTCCGTCAAGCATCCCACAATTATCGGAGTTATGGCGAAGACACCGATGTAAAAGCCCAAAACAAAACCAACATGATCTAAATCAACAATGCAAGTAAACATCATAACTATACATATAATTATCTGAAGGCAATGCATGCCAACCCTTTTAAGTCGCTGTGCAATGCGCATATCACTGCACAGTGGCGAACATCTAATATAAGAAAATAACTATACATATATATATATATATATCCTTTGTTTAATATTTATGTCCCGCCGTTTTGAAAATAATTTAGAAGGATTCCCTTGTTTTAAACGTTTCATGTCATATCAGACACGTAGGTAAATACTGAGACTATAGCTCCCTGTTTGGAAATCCCTTCGATAACTCTCAATGCATACAAAATATATCCAGGTACTGTCCTCTGACTAGTCCTGCTCAGTACGAAAACAAATAGAAAATATCATAAAACGTACTGCTCCATAATAAATCAATCCCAAAACGTGCATATGAAAGCTACGTGCATCTGGTGTGCACGGAAATAAAAATCTATGAATGTGCCATACATGTGCACAAAAACAACATCTAAGTGCAACGGGTGTGCACGAAATACCTGTCAGAGGCAACGTGTATGCCTGACAGCAAAGTCAGGTGCATCAGATATGCACGAAGAATCTCGATTTAGTGCATCTGGCGTGCACCAAAATTGCATCACGCACGCCAAATATGCGCAAGAATCCCAATCAAGTGCACAAAGTGCACGGAAACACTATCAAATATCAGAATCGAAATCGACGGTATATGTCACGACCCAAAATGGTACAGAACGTGACTGGCACTCAAATTACGAAACGTCTCGAGGCGTACGTAATCTAAGCCAATGCCCAGAAATCAAAACCAAAAGAGCAGTAGAGTGAAGGAAAACCAAAATATAGAAAGAAATTTCCAAATAATTAAGTCGCATCAAGTCTTTTAAAAGCAACATCACATTTCCCCAAAATTTCGGCAGAGTCTCCTCTATAAAAACTGGCCCTAAAACGGGTACAAATCACGAATATATGAATAACATGAAATAAGGCATCTCCAAGCGGGAGCTAGCTCTTCGCCGAAGCGGACACAAATCCCATGCAATGTAAATCATCAACGTGCAAAATAAGCATAAAAGCACAAGTAAAAAAGCATCATGTCGGCTCAAATGAGCTCGACCCCGGGAAATAACATAAATATCCACAAATCTCCCTATCTCGTCTCTAGGTCGATATACATCAATACAAGTAGCAGGTACAGTTGATGGAGTACTCTAGATACAGTGAATATACAAGGTGGAAATAAAATAATATCACAACCCACCTACGAGTAAAAGTCTCAAGTCCAGGCAAAAGGAGCAAGCGCGTCCGCCGCTACAGTGCTGAGGGAGCGGACCTGCAAAAAGGCTGTGGCACAACGGGGGTGAGTTGCCAACTCATGAGTAATAAGTAACATCTATAAAGGCTATCGTAAGCATGCACGCAAAGGGTCATAACTAAACAATACTGATATAGCGTGATGTACTGGCAGGTATGTAACATGAATCAACTCTACAATACTGGTATAGCATGATGTACTGGCAGGTATGTAACATGAATCAACTCTACAATACTGGTATAGCAGGATGTACTGGCAGATATATAACATGAATCAACTCTACAATACTGGTTTAGCATGATGTACTGGCAGGTAAGTAACATGAATCAACTCTACAATACTGGTATAGTATGATGTACTGGCAGGTATGTAACATGAATCAACATTACAATACTGGTATAGCATGATGTACTGGCAGGTATGTAACATGAATCAACTCTACAATGCTGGTGTAGCATGATGTACTGGCAGGTATGTAACATGAATCAACTCTATATACTGGTATAGCATAACGTACTGGCGGTATGTAATATGAATCAACTCTACAATACTGGTATAGCATGATGTACTGGCAGGTATGTAACATGAATCAACTCTACAATATTGGTATAGCATGATGTACTGGCAGGTTTGTAACATGATCAACTCTACAATACCGATAAAGCATGATGTACTGGCAGGTATGTAAAACGAATCAACTCTACAATACTGGTATAGCACGATGTACTAGCAGGTATGTAACATGAATCAACTCTACAATACTGGTATAGCATGATGTACTGGCTGGTATGTAACATGAATCAACTCTACAATACTGCTATAGCATGATGTACTGGCGGTATGTAACATGAATCAACTCTACATAGTGGTATAGCATGATGTACTGGCGGTATGTAACATGAATCAACTCTACAATACTGGTAGAGCATGATGTACTGGCTGGTATGTAACACGAATCAACTCTACACGAGATCCGAATATATTTATACGAGAAAAACATCATTTTCATCTTAGAAAACTCCTGTGAAGTATCTGAAGTAATATCCATGAAATCAACAATCCGTGTCCAGCATCGACACCTCAAACGACTATCTCAAAATCTCAAGTATGTAGTTCAATAGTACTTGTGTCGCATAACTCATGATAATGATGCAATAATTTCACATTCTCAATTTACCAAGTTTAATAGTACTTGTGTCGCATAACCCATGATAATAATGCAATAGTTTCACATTCTTAATTTAGCAAGTTCAATAGTACTTGTGTCGTATAACTCATGATAATGATGCAATAGTTTCACATTCTCAATTTAGCAAGTTCAATGATTCTACATAATGAACTAACACATATATGGATATAAAAGTCATGCAATGCAGCAAAATAGATAGCTAGGAACTGTACGCAAAATGCCTATACTACTAGAAGTTTTAAGACTAGCGGGCGCCTCGCGCCATCCATACGATTTCCCTCGTAGATGTGTACATCTACTCACCCGTGATCTGGTGCTAGGTGTATCCGACCACCTGCTTTCCTTTCTCCGCGGCGTCCGAAGTTCCCGCCTGCGAACCTAAAATTTACACAAAGCAACACATATAAGGCACAATCCTTCCAAAAAGGCGATATCATGATCAAGGGAAAAACTCGCATTGGAAACTAAACGCGCGTGCACTCGATACGTCAAAACGTGTGTAGCCTCACCAAAAACCACCCCGACTCGCTGTGTCACGCAGTGCACCACGGACCCAACACACAAAACGCATGTGTCGCATAAGTTAGAAAGTATCGAAAAGGGGTTTTAAGTTCCAGATTTTGATTCGGGTGAAATTATAAAAAGTTGCATATACCAAAACCCTTAAATATAGAGCATGTAGGGCATTTTTCGTCACCCCATTGAGATGGGAATACGCGCGCACTTGTCAGGCGCATTACAGATTCCCCCTACCTAGGGTAGGCCGGGGTTTAATGATTGTGGGGATCCGAATCTCCGGCAGCCGCGGACTAAGCTACCGTTAATTACCCCTCGCTTTTGGAGCGAGAGAACCTCCGATTGACGGGTTAAACTGGTCATGCGAACTCAATCTGCAGTGTTGTGCTTTGAAGGGGTTTTGAATATATCGGGGGCCCCGCAGAGTTTTTACGAGGGTCCCGGTACCCGGATAGCGGGCTGGGGGTCAAGGGGGCTAGCAGCCCCCTTGCAGAGTGCGGGGCAGCGCCCGTTAGAATTTTTTTTTTCTAACAGGGACAGTGTCGTGGAGTATGTGTGTGTGCATATGTATACATATGGGTGTATATATGTATATATTTAAAAAAAGGGGGGGAAGGCATCCAAAGGATGCGTGGGGCCAGCGCCAGCGCTTTGAGCGCAAGAGCGCTAGTGCACTGAGCGCTAGCGCGCCACGTGTCAGCACGTGGCCTCTCGGGCGCTAGCTCTTTAGGCACTAGCGCTCTGAGCGTAAGAGCGCTGGCGCACTGAGCACTAGCGCGCCACGTGTCAGCACGTGGGCGCTCGGGCGCTTGCGCTTTGGGCGCCAGCGCTCTGAGCGCAAGAGCGCTAGAACTGAGCACTAGCGTGCTACGCGTCAGCAAGTAGGCGCTCGGGTGCTAGCGCTTTGGACGCTAGCTCTCTGAGCGCAAGAGCGCTAGCGCGCCACGTGTCAACACGTGGGCGCTCGAGCGCTAGCGCGCCATGTGTCAGCACGTGGGCGCTCGAGCACTAGCGCTCTGGGCGCAAGTGCGCTAGCGCACCACGTGTCAGCACGTGGGCGCTCGAGCGCTAGCGCTCTGGGCGCAAGAGCGCTAGCGCACCACGTGTCAGCACGTGGGCACTCGAGCAGCAAAAGGGACTTGGTCCCTGCAATGGGAGTTGTACTCCCAGAATGGAGCACTTATTATTCTGTATATATATGAGGGGTTAAACTCCTAAGATGTTTTGAAGCTGATGAAGGGCTTCTCCCCTTGAGCCCTAGTTCTTCGCCAAAGTGGGATTTCTGAAGATGGGTCTTCTTCTTTCTCCATTGTTTGGCCGGATCATGAAGATCAAGAGATGTGGGATTTTAAAAATCTCTTCTTTTTGAGATCTGATAGTAGATCCAAGTTCCCCTTTGTGGGTTTTATGGTGAAAAACTATTTAATTTTGAAAAAAGAAGAGTAAAACTCTTGATTTAATTTAAAAGAAAGAAGAAGGTTTTGAACCTTCAGAAAGGGGAAAGAGGCACAAACCCTAGGTTTTTTTTGAGAGAATGAAAAGTATTACTTTATTCATCATCATGTTGCCTTATATAGGCTTATATGTTTACATATAGCCCCTAGGGCTTTGCAAAATGGCATCTTGCCCATCCCATGGCTCATGTGCCATTTCTTTTTGCACATAAGCTATGGGCTTACAAAAAATTGGCTTTATGCCCATTTTGCATACATTCATGCACAAAAATTACATCAAAATTATTTGTTACATGATTTTTTATTTTGGTATGGCGGAAGGCCGGACGCTTCGTGTTCGGGCTCGACCCGGGCATTTGGCCCACTTGCTTGGGCTTGGGCCCACCTGGTTTGGGGTTGATCTTGACTTTGACTTGGTCAACCGGGGTGCAAATTTTGACACCAACAAATTGCCCCCATCAATAAATGCACACCACATATGTGATTCGTGTGCATGAGATTGATGGATCTTCTTTCGCGTGGAGGCGACTTTCTTTGGTTCCCACCTTTTGGGATGCACTGCCCTTTTTACGACGTGGACGGTCGGCGCTTGACATGTCTCCGAGACGGAGTGTCCGTGGTAGACGTTTTCCTGGCCCGTAGCGATCTGGTTCCTGCTTTGTAGGAAGCCTGCACTGCCCTTTTTGCGACATGGACGGTCGACGCTCTGATCCCGAGCGATTTGGTTCCAGATTTGTGGGAAGCCTGCACTGCCCTTTTTGCGACATGGACGGTCGACGCTCTGATCCGGAGCGATTTGGTTCCCGATTTATGGGAAGCCTGCACTGCCCATTTTGCGACCTGGACGGTCGACGCTCTGATCCGGAGCGATTTGGTTCCCAATTTGTGGAAAGCTTGCACTGCCCGTTTTGCGACATGGACGGTCGACGCTGTGATCCGGAGCGATTTGGTTCTCGATTTGTGGGAAGCCTGCACTGCCCGTTTTGCGACATAGACGGTCGACGCTCTGATCCGGAACGATTTGGTTCCCGATTTATGGGAAGCCTGCACTGCCCGTTTTGCGACAAGGACGGTCGACGCTCTAATCCGGAACGATTTGCTTCCCGATTTGTGGGAAGCCTACATTGCCCGTTTTGCGACAAGGACGGTCGACGCTCTAATCCGGAACGATTTGGTTCCCGATTTTTGGGAAGCCTGCACTTCCCGTTTTGCGACATGGACGGTCGATGCTTGACGCGTCTCCAAGAAGGAGTGTCCGTGGTAGACGTTTCCCTGGCCCGGAGTGATCTGGTTCCTCCTTTGTAGGAAGCCTGCACTGCCCTTTTTGCGACATGGACGGTCGACGCTCTGATCCGGAGCGATTTGGTAGTCGTGTCCCCGGCACGGAGTGTCGCTGGTCGACGTTTCCCTGAGGCGGAGTGTCTGCTGGTTGACGTGTCCCCGAGACGGAGTGTCTGCTTGACGTTTCCCCGTTACGGAGTGTCGTTGTTGGACGTTCCCCTGATGCGCAGTGTCTGTGTTGGACGTTTTCCCGATGCAGAGTGTCGCTGGTTGACGTGTCCCCGAGACGGAGTATCTGTTGTCGATGTGCCCCCGGCACGGAGTATCTGCTTGATGTTTCCCCGAGGCGGAGAATCGGCTGGTTGACGTATACCCGAGACGGAGTGTCTGTTGTCGATGTGCCCCGGCACGGAGTGTCTGCTTGATGTTTCCCCGAGGCGGAGTATCCGCTGGTTGACGTATCCCCGAGACGGAGTGTCTGTTGTCGATGTGCTCCCGGCACGGAGTGTCTTGATGTTTTCCCGGCTCGGAGTGTCGCTGTTTGACGCAAAGGTCGATGTTGGAATTAGTTGGTTTGATTTGTTTGATTTGTTTGATTTGAGTTGACATCAGCATCGCTATACTGGAATATGGTACCAGGAGCAAATCATCATCTGTCATGAGAGGATTTGTTTTTATTTTGTTTGGCATCTGCATTGCTGCACTGGAATAAAGCCAGGACCAACTCATCATTTTCCCCGAGAGGATTTGGGAATTGGTGGCTTAGGAGACAGGTTTAGATCCCTATCACCTATGGCTTTTCAATTTTATGGGCCGTAAGGGTCCCATAAAAGCATTTTCTCCCTACGAGTCGAAAGGATCTCGTAGGCGTTTTTTCTCCTTAGGAGTCGTGGGGACTCCTAAGTGTGTGGCTCCTTTGTGAGTCGTAAGGATCTCACGCGGGAATTTTCTCCTCACAAAGTCGTGTATTTCATCTCTTTTTCACGAGTTTACGCCCTTTCAGGTTTTCACAAACTTGCCGGCAGTCCTGCTGTTTTTACTCACGGAGCCCTTTTGGGTTTTCATCCGTGCCTATTTTGCTTGTGGACATACCATTTCTATTTTTTTTTTTATGTTTTCATTATTTTGGTGGGACTTTGAATGTGGTCTCACCGGTAGGACTTGGGAGAGATTGGGGTTGTTTTACGCTTGTGGATTGTATACGGTTTTGCAGGATGTATGATCCAGACCGTAGGGCCGGAAACATTTCGGGTCTTTGTTGGCGTCTGCATCGCTGCACTGGAATATGGTACCAAGAGCGACTCATCATTCGCCATTGGGGTATGGGAGTTGGAATTTGGTTGGCGTCTGCATCGCAGCACTGGAATGTAATACCAGGAGCGACTCATCATTCGCCGTTTGGGATTCATTGCTGCACCAGAATATGGTACCAGGAGCGACTCATCATTCGCCTCTTGGGGATTAGGGAGCGTGTTAGTTATATGTATGCCCTAGAGGCCATTACTGTACATTGGATGTATATTGTAGTGGATGCTGGGACATATATAGGGAGGACTTTCTTGCTCGACATGATAGTATGCTATCTGGTTCCACTTTACCTTAACGTGTACACTGATTGTCTCTCTGTTACATGTTGGTAAAGCCCTTAGGATGTGTACTTGACTACCTGACTATGATGCGGATCATACTAGTAGGGAGATGGTAGTCCATAAGTACATCCTTCAAAGTCCCTAGTCGTGGGTGTATCGAGACGGGGCATCGATATACCAGAGTAGACTAGCGTATACCTTCTCGACCCATACAGATGGGCGATGGATGATCCCATATCCATTGGTGTTTGACATCGGAGATGATATACGGGTGCTCAGTGGAGACTGGGTACACTGGACGGACTCGCCGAGAACTCCCAGATGGTATTATACCTTAAGTCAGATGGCAATTCTCTGGTGACACTGGTACAGAGTAGTCTGTTGACCCGAGATCGTCATAGAGTCTTGTGTGGTTCCCACTGTGCTTTGATTTCCACCTTACCACGTCTAAGAGGGCGTGCAAAACGGTGGTTTTTGGGTACTGTCCCGAGTCACATGGAGGCAATGAGCGATTGGAGGGGATTCGTCTCTCCCGGTAGAGGGAGTTGATGTTGCGCTGTGTTCGATTGGCTATGACCGGAAATCCCTGGCCAGGGTTGCTGAGATTTACTGGTAAGTGTTACCAGTAGTTTCTCGAACTATTATAGACCTCATATCGACACGACTTATCGAGCTATTGGGGTCTGACGTTTACCACCCTTAGGCAGGATATGCGACATATCAGACGATCAGACCGGACTGTACGGTAAGTGTTACTGGTTGGATTCACAGGAGTGTGAGCAGGCTTGCTCGTCGATCTTCTGATCGCTCAATACCCGGGTGGCCGTTACGTTTAGCAGACCGCTTGCGGCTTGTGGGTGTTTGATATGATCATCACCTGCTGCCGGCGTATTGACGAGTCTTTAGAGTCCTACACAGAGGTTTCCTGGCTCAAGCAAAACGAAATAGGAGCGCATATGAGATATGTGCGGGACCGAGAATAATGCGTGTATGTGATACCGTATTCTATTCTCGCGATGAATGTATCGATATGGTTGTATGCGATATAACCTAGTTATCGAATCAAGGATTGATTCCATAAGCCGATACATTGGATATTAGTCGGTCACATGCGATATGACCGGATCGTTAAATCAAGTGTTGATTTAATGATTTAATGCATAATTATATATTTGATATATTACTTTGCATTAACTAGTATTGGTTTACTTTAAATGGATTTTCTCACTTTATGTGCACATTGTATATGTGATTCACTTTTGTACACAAGTTTGTATCATGTTTGATGATGCATGCTCATTAGGGTTTGTGTGAAGATTAAACCATGGTTGTGTAATGGTTAAGGGTTTTCATTTTCTTTATTTATTTATTTATTTTATTTTGGAAAATAAAATGAGAGAAAATGGTGGCTTTCTTTGTTTGACATTGAAGCTTCATGAAGGTTTGACTAAGTGACAATTTTGTCTCATGCTTAACCCTAACCATTCCCACTAACCGTAGTTTAGTCTCTACACTTAACCATGGTTTGAATATGATAAGTATTGATTTTATTTTCCATTTTTAATTAACACTTATCATATTCTTTCTTTCTTCTTCTTCTACTTCACTTGAAGAAAAGCTTGCCTCCATCAATGGCAACTTGAGCAAATGAGTGAGAAATCCAATTCTAAAGTGAACCCACTTCCTATTTCTTCATCCTCTACCTCTTGCCAAGTAGTATAGGGTGTTTCCTTCACAAGTTTTCATGGCTTGGTGAAGGTGGAGCTTGATCTAGTGTTGCCTCGATGTAGATCATCTTCGGCATCGTCGTCGATGACCTAGCCCGCTTTTTCTCCGATGAAGCCGATGCTAGAGTCATGGTTCGATTTGGACAGCGGAGAGGACTTCATCATGGAGCTATGGAGGTGGAGAAACGGATCTACAAAGGTTGTATTTCAGTTCTCTTAGTAAAGTAGTTTACTAGTTTCATGTTTCGCCTATATATATCTAGTTAACGATCCGTATTAGGGTTTCTCGGCACCCGTAAAATTTGAAATTGGCATGGTTGCTGCCTTGTGAGACCTCATTAGTGTGCCTAGGAACCCTACAGAGCGATGTCTTAGGAGACAGGTTTAGATCCCTATCACCTAAGGCTTTTCAATTTTATGGGCCGTGAGGGTCCCATAAAAGCATTTTCTCCCTACGAGTCGTAAGGATCCCGTATATGTATTTTCTCCTTGGGAGTCATGAGGACCCCCAAGTGTGTTTTTCCTTGGTGAGTCGTAAGGATCTCACGAAGGTTTGAACTCCTCATGCATCGTGAGGACACATGAGTAGGTCTTTCCAATGAAGCATAATTCCAAAGGCGGAGACCAGCCGCGTAACTGGTGATTGCGGTGGGGCATGGGTATGATGAGAATTATTAGAGCCCGTGGATTGTATACGATGGTCAACTTTGGGACCAACCGTAGGGCCGGAAGAATTTTGAGAAATTGGATTTTGGTTGGCGTCTGCATCGCTGCACTGGAATATGGTACCAGGAGCGACTCATCATTCGCCTTTGTTTTGTTTGTTTTCGTTTTTGTTTTACCGCGATTGCTCTATCATTTCAGCTTTTCTTATCGCGAAGATCGCGATTGCCCCATCATTTCGGCTTTATTTTCATCTTTATTTTACTCGCTGATTTTTATTGTGAGTTACCCCATCATTTCGGCTTTTCTTTATTTTTCTTTTATTTACACATTTTTTGTTTATTTACACATATATATATTCTTTTTACATTCCCAGTTTAACGACTTAGAGGTCGATTGTTCCCAGTTTAATGACGTGGTGGTCGATTGTTCCCAGTTTAACGACGTGGTGGTCATCTGTTTCCAGTTTGACGACATAGAGGTCATCTGTTTCCAGTTTAACGACGTAGAGGTCATCTATTTCCAGTTTAACGACGTGGAGGTCATCTGTTTCCATTTTAACGACGTGGAGGTCATCTGTTTCCAGTTTAACGACGTAGAGGTCATCTGTTTCCAGTTTAACAACCTAGAGGTCATCTGTTTCCAGTTTAAAGACTTAGAGGTCATCTGTTTCCAGTTTAACAACTTGGTGGTCATATGTTTCCAGTTTAACGACATAGAGGTCATCTGTTTCCAGTTTAAAGACTTAGAGGTCATCTGTTTCCAGTTTAACGACTTGGTGGTCATCTGACGGGGAGCTTAGAGAAGATACCCGATTTAATAGTTGTCAGGGGCACCGCTGGAGCTTGCCCGAAATGCCTTATTACTTTTTTGGTGTTGACAGCCCTGCCCCCAGCTGGGGCCAAGGAAAGTCGTTCAAACACCGACTTGCATTTGTGTTGGGACGCCCTCGCGACCATGACACTCGGCCTTTTTCCCTTTGAGACCGGTTTGTCTGTTACCAGAGCTTGAGGAGATTGGACGGCGTTAGCTGACACGAACATAATAGAGCCAAATGGTAGCGGCTCCTCCTCCCATTTTCGCTCAAAACTGGCCGGATGGACCGTCCTGGAGTCTATCTTCATCGTGTAGGAGACGAGATTTGTGTCGAGAGCTGAGCTTGTCCTTGGAGACATTTTTGCTGCGGCTGGAGATTGCAACTTGAAATTTGTTAACCTGTGCAAAAAAGCATGATTTCAGTACGGGCAGTCGATATGTATATTGATTGAGTTCGCATGAACGCTTAACCCGAAATATGGGAGGAGAGATAGTCCTACCGGGCGTGCCAGAATCTGTAGGTTGTTTTTCGTCACCCAATTGAGATGGGAATACGCGCGCGCTTGTCAGGCGCATTACAGATTCCCCCTGCCTAGGGTAGGCCGGGGTTTAATGATTGTGGGGATCCGAATCTCCGGCAGTCGCGGACTAAGCTGCCGTTAATTACCCCTCGCCTTTGGAGCGAGGGAACCTCCGATTGACAGGTTAAACTGGTCATGCGAACTCAATGTGCAGTGTTTTGATTTGAAGGGGTTTTGGATATATCGGGGGCCCCGCAGAGTTTTTACGGGGTCCCGCTAGCCGGATAGCGGGCTGGGGGTCAAGGGGGCTAGCAGCCCCCTGCGGGGTGCGGGGCAGCGCCCCGTTAGAAATTTTTTTTCTAACAGGAACGGTGTCGTGGAGTATGTGTGTATACATATGTATACATATGTGTATATATATATATGTATATATATATATAAAAGGGGGGGAAGGCATCCAAAGGATGTGTGGGGCCAGCGCCAGCGCTTTGAGCGCAAGAGCGCTAGCGCACTGGGCGCTAGCACGCCGTGTATCAGCACGTGGGCGCTCAGGCACTAGCGCTCTGAGCACAAGAGCGCTAGCGCACTAAGCCCTAGCACGCCACGTGTCAGCACGTGGGCGCTCGGGCGCTAGCGCTCTGAGCGCAAGAGTGCTAGCGCACCGAGCACTAGCGCGCCACGTAGGCGCTCGGGCGCTAGCGCTTTGGGCGCTAGCGCAAGGGCGCTAGCGCAAGAGCGCTAGCGCTTTGGGTGCTAGCGCGCCACGTGTCAACACGTGGGCGCTCAGGCGCTAGCGCTTTGGGCGCTCCGGTGCTAGCGCTCTGAGCGCAAGAGCGCTAGCACTTTGAGTGCTAGCGCGCCACGTGTCAACACGTGGGCGCTCGAGCGCTAGCGCTCTGAGCGCAAACGCGCTAGCGCTATGAGCGCTAGTGCACCACGTGTCCGCACGTGGGCGCTCGAGCGCTAGCGCTCTGTGCGCAAGAGCGCTTGCGCACCACGTGTCAGCACGTGGGCGCTCGAGTAGCAAAAGGGACTTGGTCCCTGTAATAGGAGTTGTACTCCCAGAAAGGAGCACTTATTATTCTGTATGTGTTTGTGTGTGTGTATATATATATATGAGGAGTTAAACTCTTAAGATGTTTTGAAACTGATGAAGGGCTTCTCCCCTTGAGCCCTTGTACTTCCCCAAAGTGGGGTTTCTGAGATGGGTCTCCTTCTTCCTCCTTTGTTTGGCCGGATCTTGAAGATCAAGAGATATGGGATTTTAAAAATCTCTTCTTTTTGAGATCTGATGGTAGATCCAAGTTCCCCTTTGTGGGTTTTATGGTGAAAAACTATTTAGTTTTGAAAAAAGAAGAGTAAAACTCTTGATTTAATTTAAAAGAAAGAAGAAGGTTTGGAACCTTCAGAAAGAGGAAAGAGGCACAAACCCTAGTCTTTTTTTGAGAGAATGAAAAGTATTACTTTATTCATCATCATGTTGCCTTATATAGGCTTACATGTTTACATATAGCCCCTTGGGCTTTGCAAAATGGCATCTTGCCCATCCCATGGCTCATGTGCCATTTCTTTTTGCACATAAGCTATGGGGTTACAAAAATTGGCTTTATACCTATTTTGCATACATTCATGCACAAATATTACATCAAAATTATTTGTTACATGATTTTTTATTTTGGTATGGCGGAAGGCCGGACGGTTCGTGTTCGGGCTCGACCCGGGCATTTGGCCCACTTGCATGGGCTTGGGCCCACCTGGCTTGGGGTTGACCTTGACTTTGACTTGGTCAATCGGGGTGCAAATTTTGACCCCAACAGAGCAGACTCCCACAGACTAAACCCCAACACAAGACAACACCATCTGGCCGCAAATTGCGGCCAAAATGAATAAAATTGCGGCCATAAAATGGGTAAGGGGTCTCGTGCTCTATGTGTGTGATCTAGGTCTAGTGAGCATATTCCAGTTAACTCAGATTTTACCTGAAGCACTCGGGTCAACAACAGATTCAAAAAGGCTAAAAATCTACATTAAAACGTTAAATTACACTAATTTGAAACCCTATGGTATTTTAGTGAAATCTGGGGCAAAACTTAGTTTAAATGGCCTTAAAAACACTTAGTTAAGCTACATTAACCATAAAAATCCTCACTTGGCCAACTCTCCACTTAAATCACAATTCTAGCACTAAAATCACATTAAACACTAATTAAAACATAACAACCATATTCTAGCAAAAGAAAGGAGTTAAGTTTTAGAAATTATACCCCACTTGATCCTACCATGCCGGAAGAAGAAGAAGAAGAAGAAGAAGAGGAAATTCTGCTGCTGCTGCTGCTGCTGTTGTTGTGTTGTTGTTGTTGCTATTGCTAAAGCTGTTGCTGATGCTATTGCTAAAGCTGGTGCTGATGCTGCTGCTTCTGATTCTGCTGCTATGTGTTGTGTGTGTGTGAGTGAGAGGGAGGGAGAAGTGAGAATGAGTGGGGGGAAAATAATTGATTTGAAAAATAAAGAAATGAGAGTCAACCCCCCCCCCCTCTCTCTCCTCATTAATTGTCAAGCATGGCTCATGCCATCATGCTCTCTCTCTCTCTCCTACTCAAGTCAACCCCTAACACTAATTCTATTTTTTTTTAAAAACAAATTAACTAACACTTTTAATTAACCTCATATTAACCTAATTAAATGGGTTAGTCCACCATGGTTATGTAAACATGGTTTAACCCCAAACTTAGTCCTAGTTAACATGCACATGTGTGTGCAGTCCAAAATAAATTCTAATAAAATATTCATAAATCCTGATAAAATATTTGAAAACCGTTCTGATAAACTTTTTACTAAAACCCCCACATTAAAGCGTAATAACCCCTAATCATATTCTAAGGTGCTACAATCTTCCCCTCTTAAGAAAATTCGACCGCGAATTTAAAATATAGCTACGCGTACCTTCAAATAGATGAGGGAATTTCTTTCGCATCTCGCCCTCGGCCTCCCAAGTGATCTCTTCACCATTCGGGCTGTGCCAAAGAACCTTCACAGATGGCAAGACCTTTGATCGAAGTTTCTTCACCTGTCAGTCCAATATCATTACAGGCTGCTCGGTGAACGAAAGATCACGCTCAAGCTGAACGGCCTGATGCTGAATCATGTGAGAAGGGTCATGAAGATATCTGCGTAGCATTGACACATGGAATACGGGGTGAACATCCAGAAAGCTGGGTGGAAGAGCCAAACGATATGCAACAGCGCCGACACGCTCGAGGATCTTGAAGGGACCCACAAATCTGGGGCCAAGCTTTCCTTTTCGCCCAAACCTCATCACGCTCTTCATTGGAGAGACCCTCAGAAAAACATGATCGCCAACTGCGAACTCTAGTCTGTGACGGCGTCTGTCCGCTTATGACTTCTGCCTGCTCTGAGCCGCTCTCATCCGATCTCGTATCAACTGTACTTTATCGGTCGTCTCCTGCACGATCTGCTGCCCCAAAATACTGCTCTCGCTGAGCTCTGTCCAACAGACGGGCGATCTACATCTCCTCCCATACAAGGCCTCGAAAGGTGCCATCTGAATAGTATCCTGGAAGCTGTTGTTGTAGGAGAACTCCACTAAGGGTAAATGATGATCCCAGCTACCACCGAACTCTAAAACTCACGCTCGGAGCATGTCCTCGAGAGTCTGAATAGTCCGCTCTGACTAGCCGTCGGTCTGCGGATGAAATGCTGTGCTGAAACTCAAACGGGTGCCCAACGCCTCCTGAAGTTTCTGCCATAGTCGGCTGGTAAACCGGGTGCCTCGATCTGACACGATACATGTCGGGACGCCTGCAACCGTACGATTTCATCGATATAAATCTGGGCATACTGAGCAAAACCGAAAGTGATCTTCACTCACAGGAAGTGAGCCGCTTTCATCAAACTATCCACGATCACCCAAATGGAGTTGTACCCTCGATTGGTCCTGGGTAGACTCACAATGAAGTCTATAGAAATCTGCTCCCACTTCCACTCCGGAATGGGCAAAGGCTGCAACTCTCCCGCGGGCCTCTGGTGCTCGGCCTTGACTTGCTGATAAGTCAGGCATCCCGACACGAAGTCTGTGACATCCTCTTCATTCCGTCCCACCAATAAACATCTCTCAGATCACGGTACATTTTGGTGGAACCGGGATGAATGCTATAAATCGATCTATAAGCCTCTTCAAGAATCTCACGCCGCAGTCCCTCAGAATCTGGTACGCACAATCGGGTCCCAAATCGCAGTACTCCCTGATCATTGATCACGAACTCGGGGTCTTTGCCCTGCCTAATCTGCTCTATGACCTTTGAAAGACGGTCATCACTGGGCTGTGCCTCGCGAATACGGTCAAGCAACTGCGGACGTGCATGAATATGCGCAAGCTGTCCCCCGGTTGGAGTGAACTCAAATTCCACTCAGCTGTCACATAAAACCTGCCAATCTGCTGACGACTGCCTCTGCACGGCGCTCAAACAAGATAGACTTCCTCCGGGACTCCTACTCAAAGCATCTGCCACCACGTTCGCCTTGCCCGGATGGTAAAGGATCTCGCAATCATAGTCTTTCACCAGCTCCATCCAACGGTGCTGTCTCAGATTCAAGTCTCACTGCTGAAATATGTACTTCAAGCTTTTGTGGTCCATGAATATTTGGCACGACTCTCCGTATAGGTAATGTCTCCAGATCTTGAGTGCAAACACTACTGCAGCCATCTCTAAATCGTGCATAGGATAGTTCTATTCATGCGTTTTCAGCTGCCGAGAAGCATACGCGATAACCCTATCGTGCTGCATTAACATGCAACCTAGTCCCACTGGAGAAGCGTTACAATAAACCACGAATCCGCCTGATATCGAAGGCAATGACAACACTGTAGGGTTCCTAGGCATACTAATGATGTCTCACAAGGCATCAACCATGCCAATTTCAAATTTTACAAGTGCCGAGAAATCCTAATACGGATCGTTAACTAGATTTTAGGGCGAAAACCGAACAAGTAAACAACTTTACTAAGAAGTGAACGGAAATACAACCTTTGTAGATCCGGTCCTCCATCTCCATAGCTCCGTGATGAAGTCCCCCCGCTGCGATCATCGGATCCCGGGCTCTAGCGTCGGCTTCATCGGAGAAATGAGCGGGCTAGGTCGTCGGCTTCAATGCCGAAGATGATCTACGTCGAGGCAACACAAGATCAAGCTCCAACTTCACCAAGCCATGAAACTTGTGAAGAAAACACCCTATACTACTTGGAAAGTGGTAGAGGATGATGAAATAGGAAGTGGGTTCACATTAGAATTGGATTTCTCACTCTATTTCTCATTTCACCATTGATGGTAGCAAGCTTTTCTTCATCTTCAAGAAGAAGAAGAAGAAGAAGAAGATATGATAAGTGTTATGTAAAATACAAAATAAAAGATACTTATCATATTGCAACCATAGTTAGGTGTAGAGAATAAACCAAGGTTAGGTGAATGGTTAGGTTAGGCAAAGAAACAAAAATGGTTGACCTTTTTCAAAGCTTCATGAAGCTTCAAGTAAATCCAAAAGCAACCATTTCTTTTCTTTCCTAAAAAGGAAATAAACAAAATAAATGAAAAAGTAAATAAAATCAAAACCCTAACCATTACATAACCATGGTTTAATCTAAACATACACCCAAACATTCATGTATCATCAAACATGATACAATCAAGTGTACAAAAATATATCACATATACAATGTGCACATCAAGTGAGAAAATCCTTTTAAAGTGAACCAATACTAGTTAATGCAAAGTAATATATCAAATATATAATTATACATTAAATCATTAAATCAACACTTGATTTAACGATCCGGTCATATCGCATATGACCGACTAATATCCAATGTATCGGCTTATCGAATCAATCCTCGATTCGATAACTAGGTTATATCGCATACAACCAATCGATACATTTATCGCGAGAATAGAATACGGTATCACATACACGCATTATTCTCGGTCCCGCACATATCTCATATGCGCTCCTATTTCGTTTCGCTTGAGCCAGGAAACCTCTTGTAGGACTCTAAAGACTCGTCAATACGCCGGCAGCAGGTGATGATCATATCAAACACCCACAAGCCGCAAGCGGTCTGCTAAACGTAACGGCCACCCGGGTATTGAGCGATCAGAAGATCGACGAGCAAGCCCGCTCACACTCCTGTGAATCCAACCAGTAACACTTACCGTACAGTCCGGTCTCGTCGTCTGATATGTCGCATATCTTGCCTAGGGGTGGTAAACGTCAGACCCCAGTAGCTCGATAAGTCGTGTCGATATGAGGTTTATAAAAGTTCGAGAAACTATAGGTAACACTTACCAGTAAATCTCAGCAACCCTGGCCAGGGATTTCCGGTTATAGCCAATCGAACACAGCGCAACATCAACTCCCTATACCGGAAGAGACGAATCCCCTCCTATCGCTCATTGCCTCCATGTGAATCGGGACTGTACCCAAAAACCACCTGTTTGCACGACTCAGTAGAGCCGTGGTAGGGTGGAAATCAAAGCACAGTAGGAGACACACAAGACTCTATGACGATCTCGGGTCAACAGACTAAGCTGTACTAGTGTCACCAGAGAACTGCTATCTGACGTGAGGTATAATACCATCTGGGAGTTCTCGGCGAGTCCGTTCACTATACCCAGTATCCACTGAGCACCCGTATACCATCTCTGATGTCAAACACCAATGGATATGGGATCATCCATCGCCCATCACATGGGTCGAGAAGATATATGCTAGTCTACTCTGGAATATCGATGCCCTGTCTCGATATTCCCACGACTAGGAATATTGAAGGATGTACTCATGGACTACCTAGGCCCCACTAGTATGATCTGCATCATAGTCCTGGAAGTCGAGTACACATCCTAAGGGCTTTATCAACATGTAATCAGAGAGACAGAGAGTATACATATTAAGATAAAGAGCAACCAGATAGCGTACTATCATGTCGAGCAAGAAAGTCCTTCCTATATATGTCCCAGCATCCACTACAATATACATCCAATGTACAGTAATGGCCTCTAGGGCATACATATAACTAACAATCTCCCACTTGCACTAGGGCCATCTGTAGCAGTGGTTGCAGTATCACATACTCAACCATCCCATATAAGTCTCTCTCTGGGAAAAGGCCTTTATGAGTGGATCCGCCGTGTTGTCCTCTGTGTCTTCTCTCCTAACCTCGATCACCCTGAAGATCAACTATCTCAATGATCAGGTGATGCTGTCTCAGAATATGTCTGGGTCACTGATGAGACCAGGGTTCCTAGGCCGAAGCCACACTTCCATTGTCATACAATGGTAGGAACCTAGTTCAACTTATGAACCAATATACATCCAGACTGCCTCTTTGGTAGCATCTTAAGTAGCGATGTATCGAGCCTTTATCGTCTAGTATGCCACGGTATCTAGCTTGGAACTCTTCCAACATACCGTCCCTTTACTGAGGGTAAAGACAATGCCTGTGACTGACTTTCAATCGTCCTTATCACCCTGGAACCCTTCCAGTGATTCTTCTCAGGATCGGTTGATACCATCTCACTACAACTAGTGAGAATCCTAACATCCAATTAGATCTATCTCATAGATCCAAAACCCAGGATTTAGGAGGTATCACTTTGATCCTATATGGAGAATCATTGTGATAAGCGGAGATTGACCGAGCGTAGCATAGGAAACTACTTCCCTATCAAGAGTATGTCATCCACGTACTCTACGAGGATCACCACCATACTCTCCACTACCTTTTTGTTTATACAAGGTTCATCTACCATTTTGATGATGTCAAACTCTTTGACTAACACATCAAAACAGATGTTCCAACTCCGCGATACCTGCTTTATCCTATAAAGCATCTTGTACACGTTTCCGCTGCTCCCACTGTCTACGAAGCCCTCTGGCTGTGTACTTATAGACGTTCTCTTCTAAAACATCATTTAGAAAAGCAGTCATGGCACCCAACCGCCAGATATCGTAGTCATGGTATGTAGCCGTGGCAAGTAGGATCTGGATGGACTTAAGCATAGCCACTTGAAAAGGTTTCATCATTATCCGCGCCTGGTCGATGACGAAAGGTTTTAACAAGTCTAGCTTTGAAAGTCTCAACCTTTCCATCTACACCAAGTAATCTTCTCAAGATATACTTGCTCCTGATGGGGATTTAACCCTTCAGATATAGCAACCAAAGTCCATACTTTGTTGGTGTACATGGATTCCGTCTCAGATCGCTAAGCATCCAGCCATTCTTACAGAGTCCCTACTCTCGATGGCCTGCTCGAAACTAGTTGGGTCATCATCTCCTGATGCATTCCTCGCTCCCACTGTCATCTAGAAACCGAGGTATCTCTCAGGCGGATGAGGAACCCTACTAGATCGGCGGAGAGGCTGAGGTTCGTCGGGAACTATTGAATCCTTTGGTTCTGTCAAATCATCATCTGCAGTTTTGTATAGCTGGAATCTTTCCAGTTCTACAGAACTGACCTTGCCTCGATCTTGTCCGGATTTTTCTTTTGACATAGGCCGGACAATCCCAAATCTTAACTTACTTAAGAGATGGGCTCTTCTCATACCATTTCTCATATGGAGTGGTAGGCACTGATTTGATTCGAACCTAATTCAATAGGTATGAAGCTTTTCAAGCGCATAACTCCCAAAAAGGAAACAGGTAACTCAGTATTACTCATCATAGAGCGCACCATATCGAATAGGGTGCAATTGCTCCGTCCTGATATACCATCGTGCTATGGTGTATACGGAGGAGTAATGATGAGAGAGAATCTCATTCTCCTTTAGAATAGTCCAGGAATTCCGTGCTCAAGTATTCTCCTCCTTGATCACATCAAAGGACATAATACTTATACCCGTTTTGGTTCTTTACTTCTAACTTATATTCTGTGAATGTCTCAAAAGGTTCGGACTTGTGTTTCAACAAGAACATATGTTTGAATCTAAAGAGATTATCAGAGAATGTAATAAAGTACAAAGAACCGGTCTTGGCATGTGTAGGCAGGGGACCTACATACATCATCATGTATTAGTCCCAAGAGTTTACTAACTCTTTCTCCGTTTCCAATAAACAGAGCTATGGTCATCTTATCTTTGTGACATGACTGGTAAGTTTCACAAGATGTAAATTCAAACTGATTTAAATATGCATCTAAATGTAACTTCAGTCAGTCGGGTCGCATTGATATGACCTAGTCTACAATACCTTAAGAAGGATTCGTTCATATCTGAACTCTTCCTCTTGTGTGTGTTCCGTATACTAAAGAACTGTAGTTTGATTTAGAACATCAATGCTTTTAGATAACGTGCCTGAACTGATCAACTTTTGATATAGGAAATGTTCAAAACATTATCCATCAATACAAAATTTTATCATTTCTTTATTTATAAAGAGACTGATATGATTTTGTATATCAGGTTCGGTATCTAATAGCATTTGTTTAGAATCAATGTATTGGTAACACAGGGTGACAGTGACCAACAGACTTGGCTGCAACACTTGCCCCGTTTTCTGTCTCATGAAACTTATCACCCGTTCTCAGTTTTTCTACCATTTTGTAGCCCTATGTAACAGATTACATATCTGGGATCTTGATCCGGTATCAAATACCCAGGATGCAGACGATACTGAGAAACAATTCTTTGTAACGAACATATCCGAAGGAGATGCATCATATGCACTCTCTTCATTTGGGCGGCATAGGAATTCTGATATTCCCCTATTTCCTGCTCTGTCTTATAACAATTATAAGTTGGAGCGGGACCAACGTTCCCCAGCTCAGTATAACAAGCGGGTTCGGTCAATACATCCATATTATTATCTTGATTAAGGCGTGATATGGTCGCTACCTGGAGAGAGAGAGAAGAAAACACTCTGCGTGCGCTCTTGTAAGATTAGATTGGTTATATATTTTATCTAATCAGAATGGCTCCCACTGTTTTTATCAAATCTTCCTTCAAACCTTAAAAGGAAAGACTAGCCGGGATTAATTACACTCTACGAGTTCGCCAATCTTTCAGCCAGGCCAGTGTCGGTACTTTGAGGGAGGTTCCACGTGCTTTCGCACGGACCTAATTACAGTAAATCTCGTTTTCCCAGAGGCGTAACCCCGTTGACACCTTTCTAGACACCTACTTGATCGGCTAATTGCAAAGTGCAAAACTCTCCCAGGAGTAACAATTACTCGCAGTGGGTATCGGGATCCAACGATCACATAGAAGGTATGCAATCTCATTGCAAGTTTCAACACTTGAAACTCCCGATAATGGTTTTTACCCCTAGTACCTATGACATTGGCTAAGGTCAACAAATCATAGGTACTAGTCAAGTTCTACCCATCATTTCGTGATTAATTAGACCCACCCACATGACCCTTGGCTAAGGTCAACAAAGCCACATGACTGTCCTAACTAATCGCATCATATGCTGTGTAGGAAGACATCACTTAGCAACCGCACACTACGCCTCGGCTATGGTCGACAAACGTAGCACGAATACTAAGTACTCTACTTCCTAAAATGACGGAGGGTTGCGAATGGTTTTTAAGAAAACCTTTAACGCTTTGAACTTGATCTCGTTGCGGAATCAAATGGTTTTTAAATGGAATGTTTTTGAGGCTTTTCTAGTTTTGCTAAAGGGGTCACTCCCGGTGAAGGGATCGTCGGCCCTTTCCTCGTCGAATGAGGTGCGGGATATATCATATATATCACTGTGCAAAGCAGAAACTATAGAAGCAATCAAAGAGACAAACCGAGGGTTGTAGCATCTGCCAGTTATTGCTAAAGAAGTCACCCCCTGTGAAGGGATCTCGGTCCTTTCCTTATCGAATAAGGTGCAGGATGTTCTATAAGGAACACCGCGATGCAAAGAAAGAACTGTAGCTACCTGTTTTATTTTTGAAATTCGATTCCACAACATCAATTAGGTTTATTTTCTTTCATTAATCTCATTAATGAATGTCCCATCATTTAAGTCCACCTAAACATCACAGATAAATATAACGTACGCTTATGCCATCCGCATTCGCCTCGATGCCCCGTCTGCACCGTTAGGTTAGGTAACTAACGCCAGAGCGAGGCAGGGCTAGCGCGGGTGTAAAACATAAGCAACGTCTATATAATATATCATATATACTATATACCATATCTATCTGAACAAATCACATGATCACATCACAGATAACGCAGCAGAAAATATCATATGAAATATTGGATATACTAGGACGTCCGTGTTTTCAATACGAGCCAGTATAAAACACGGATTCCACGGTCATGATGAATAGCCAAACCCACACCCCTAGACCCCTACGAGAGCGGCAAGTAACCCTACCAATTCTAGAGTTAGGAGACCCGGACTCGACTCCTCAAGTTGGTCTCCCACTGGACCCTAGAACCCGGTTACTTGTGCCTTCCTCCTTGGGTCTATCCTAGTGCAGAAAAGTAAATAATATACAAATGGTGACATCATCCGCAACCTGGAAGTGTCCCAATAAATGAATATTACATACAAGTTTTTACATGAATGAAAATGAAAAACACTCATCTCACATAAAAACCCCGCGGCTATTCGAACACGACGATCCAATATAACAATCCAGCAACACATAACATCACATGTCATCAACGTAAGTAAATATGCGCATCCCAATTGTCGTTGACATATAGCAACGAAACCGGCAATATCACATATTACACTTACGGTCATAGAAAAGAAAGTGTAAAACTACAACAGTTGGAATCCGCATCCTCTTTAGACATCGCATGCCTAATCAAATGAAATACTTAGACATCACATGCCTAACAATTATAAACCCCGCATTTTAGTCTCATTATCGAAAACTCTTTTCAATATCAAGTCGGGGAATTCAACAGGATTCCCGATGTTCTGATCGAATGCTGGTCGCAAACTTTAGTAGGCGGCCGCACCCCCGACGCCGTCGACGAAGTGCACCAAGGCGGAACACCGCTGCCGCGAGCACCCGTACGGATGCTTTCGGCGACGGGGTTCTCCTACAGTCACTTGGTCGGGGCTATGGGGCGAGGCTGTCTATTAAGTTTACCCGACGAGTATCCGCGTACACTACGTGATTGCGACGGACTTTTGATCACATCAAAATTCCGTGGCAACCGATCAAGTGAGACTAAACTACTAAACTGCTATGTTTATAACATTCATTCAGTTATCTCATAACTACTTGTGAATTCCAAATATTATAACACATTCCGGATAAATAGAAAATGTTAAACTTTCCGATCGAACAATCGAACACCCAAGTTTTCCCGAAACAGCTCAACACATGAAATAAGTTTAAAAACATTCACTTCGTACCTCAGTACCAACGGTCCAGCCGTAGAAGGGTCAAGCCAACGCCTCACATGTGGTACGCCGTACTGCCCCAAACCCGAAGGTTCAAAAGGCAGTTCAAGACGGTCACATAATCGAGTTAAGGTTTGCTGTCTTCTAGAGGGACCATCGCATTACTTGCACTACTTAGAACGTCATTAAACTACGGAAAAAATCCAACAATTGGAAATTTCCCGGTAGGGGAAAGAGTGCGTATTTATATCCGGTCGAACTTTTTAACATATTCTAAAATTACCCGGAAAAACACACAGACAAAGTTTGATAATCCGATCGAATTTACGAACTCCCAATACAACCCAGAATATTCAACTCTTGAATAAATATTAAAAAATCCCAGAAAATCCAGAACCAAAATATAGGAATTACTGTGCAAAAACTACTGGGGAATGAGACAATACGGCCGCGGAACCGCCGCAGAAGGCATGCTTCTGCCGCTATTCCGCGGCGGTTTAGATGATTCAGGGGCTCGTTTTGCACTATAATTCTTATATCCTCCTGCTGAATTTTTTAAGAATTTTTAATCAGGAAAAAACCCAGTTTTTTTAAAAAAGTACAGAGAGCCGTTTTGTGTTAGGGTTTCGGTTCGATCGGACTTCTTACTCCGTCTACGCATCGCCTAAGGCTCTAGCTAGTCTCTGATTCCACTGTAGGGTTCCTAGGCACACTAATGAGGTCTCACAAGGCATCAACCATGCCAATTTCAAAACCCTAACCATTACATAACCATGGTTTAATCTAAACATACACCCAAACATTCATGTATCATCAAACATGATACAATCAAGTGTACAAAAATATATCACATATACAATGTGCACATCAAGTGAGAAAATCCTTTTAAAGTGAACCAATACTAGTTAATGCAAAGTAATATATCAAATATATAATTATACATTAAATCATTAAATCAACACTTGATTTAACGATCCGGTCATATCGCATATGACCGACTAATATCCAATGTATCGGCTTATCGAATCAATCCTCGATTCGATAACTAGGTTATATCGCATACAACCAATCGATACATTTATCGCGAGAATAGAATACGGTATCACATACACGCATTATTCTCGGTCCCGCACATATCTCATATGCGCTCCTATTTCGTTTCGCTTGAGCCAGGAAACCTCTGTGTAGGACTCTAAAGACTCGTCAATACGCCGGCAGCAGGTGATGATCATATCAAACACCCACAAGCCGCAAGCAGTCTGCTAAACGTAACGGCCACCCGGGTATTGAGCGATCAGAAGATCGACGAGCAAGCCCGCTCACACTCCTATGAATCCAACCAGTAACACTTACCGTACAGTCCGGTCTCGTCGTCTGATATGTCGCATATCTTGCCTAGGGGTGGTAAACGTCATACCCCAGTAGCTCGATAAGTCGTGTCGATATGAGGTCTATAAAAGTTCGAGAAACTACAGGTAACACTTACCAGTAAATCTCAGCAACCCTGGCCAGGGATTTCCGGTTATAGCCAATCGAACACAGCGCAACATCAACTCCCTATACCGGGAGAGACGAATCCTCACCTATCGCTCATTGCCTCCATGTGAATCGGGACTGTACCCAAAAACCAACTGTTTGCACGACTCAGTAGAGCCGTGGTAGGGTGGAAATCAAAGCACAGTGGAAGACACACAAGACTCTATGACGATCTCGGGTCAACAGACTAAGCTGTACTAGTGTCACCAGAGAACTGCCATCTGACGTGAGGTATAATACCATCTGGGAGTTCTCGGCGAGTCCGTTCAGTGTACCTAGTCTCCACTGAGCACCCGTATACCATCTCTGATGTCAAACACCAATGGATATGGGATCATCCATCGCCCATCACATGGGTCGAGAAGATGTACGCTAGTCTACTCTGGAATATCGATGCCCTGTCTCGATATTCCCACGACTAGGAACATTGAAGGATGTACTCATGGACTACCCTGGCCCCACTAGTATGATCTGCATCATAGTCCTGAAAGTCGAGTACACATCCTAAGGGCTTTATCAACATGTAATCAGATAGACAGAGAGTATACATGTTAAGATAAAGAGCAACCAGATAGCGTACTATCATGTCGAGCAAGAAAGTCCTTCCTATATATGTCCCAGCATCCACTACAATATACATCCAATGTACAGTAATGGCCTCTAGGGCATACATATAACTAACAAACACTGGTGCTGTAGTCAGACGAGTCTTCAACTGCTGGAAGCTATGCTCACACGCCTCGGTCCAACCAAAAGGAACTCCCTTCCGGGTCAACCCAGTCAACAGTGCAACAATACGGGAGAAGTCCTGAACAAATCGTCGGTAGTAGTCAGCCATGCCTAGGAAACTGCGGATCTCCGTAACTGATGTTGGTCTGGGCCAATGCTGAACGGCCTTGATCTTCTTCGGGTCCACACATATGCCATCTCTCATAATCACGTGACCCAAGTAATCAACGCTGTCAAGCCAAAATGCGCACTTGGAGAATTTCGCGAACAGCTGGTGCTCCCTCAAAGTCTGCAATGTGATCCGCAAATGCTGCTCGTGCTCCTCTCGGCTCTAAGAATACACCAAAATGTCGTCAATAAACACGATGATGAACAGATCTAGATACGGCCTGAAATCCGGTTCATCAAGTCCATATACGTGGCTGGTGCATTGGTGAGTCCGAACGATATCACCAAAAACTCATAGTGCCCGTAACGCGGGCGAAAAGCTGTCCTCGGAATATCTTCCTACCGCACCCGCAACTGGTCGTAACCCGATCGCAAGTTAATCCTCGAAAAGTATCCCGCACCCTGAAACTAGTCGAACAAATCATCGATACATGGTAAGGGATATCCGTTCCGTACGGTAACCCTGTTCAGCTGGCGGTAATAAATGCACAAGAGCAAACTGCCGTCTTTCTTCTTGACGAACAGGACAGGAGCACCCCACGGAGAAACACTAGGTCGAACAAGCCTTTTATCTAACAAATCCTGCTACTGGTCCTTCAGCTCTCTAAGCTCCGTCGGGGCCATCCAATAAGGCGGTATAAAAATAGGCCCTGTGCAGGGAACCAAATCAATGCAGAAAGCAACGTTGAGCTCAGGCGGTAGCCTAGGAAGCTCGTTAAGGAAAACATCAGGGAACTCACACACAATCGGGACCTGGTCCAACGGAACCTCTGCAGCTCGAGTATCATACACAGATGCTAAGAATCCCTGACATCCCTTCCGTAAGAGCTGACCAACGCGAAGAGATGAAATCAAGCTGTGAAGGGTGACGCTGCGGTCTCCTTGAATCATAAGGACTGGCTCTCCCGGAAAGCTAAATCTGACTGCCTTCTCACGGCAGTCCACAGATGCATAATAAGTGGCTAGCCAGTCCATGCCCAGAAGCACATCAAAATCCAACATATCGAGGAGAATCAAATCAACCGAAGAATCCCTCTCCCCGATACAAACAGAACACAAACGAAACACAAAACGAGTGACAAATGACTCGCCTATCGGAGTAACAACAACAAGCGGCTGATCTAACGATGACGACTCATGGCCCAACATTAGTGCAAAGTGTGTAGACACATACGAATGTCTGGAACCTGGGTCGAATAATACCCGTGCGTCGAAAGAACATACTGGCAAGGTACCTGTCACAACGGCATTGGATGCCTGCGCATCCTGCGGAATCAAAGCGAACACTCGGGCCTGTCCCTTACCAATAGCTGGCTGTCCTCGTCCTCGGCCTCTGCCTCCTCGTCCTCTCTGAATAGGACCACCACATCCACGGCCTCTAGGGGCGTCTAACTGACGTGGAACACCACCGGAGGTACGAAGTAGAGCTCTCTGAGGAGGTAGTGAAGGTGGTAAAGTCACGTGTGGAACTGTCACCGCTCCATGTCGTCTTACCATACAGTCTCTAATACGATGGTACAGACTCCCGCACCTAAAACATCCTGGCGACGTTTGCTAGCCCTGCGGATAAGAACCAAATAACTGACCCCGTCTGACCCCCTGCCGCCACCATATCTCGGAAAGAATTTATCACGATGTCTCCCCATCTGCCTCTGAGCTGGCACATCGGTACGAATCCTCTTCGGCCCAGAAACGACCGAAGTCCCTGAAATGTGTGCCTCCATCCGTAAGGCTGTGTCCATAACAGCTGCATAAGTGTCGAAGTGTTCGGCGCCGATGGCAAGGAATAACTGTGTGTCGAGTCCCTGCATAAACCTTTTTACCCTCTTCTCTTCAGTATCAACCAAGAACAGAGCATATCTGGACAACTGCGTAAACTGGATATCATACTCTGACACGGTCATCCCTGGAGTCTTGCGCAAAGCCTCAAAACTATGGGATTTAGCATCACGAACGCTCTCGGGAAGGAAATGGGCTAGAAATACCGCTGTGAACTCGGCCGAAGTCATAGGAGGCAGATCTGCAGCTCGACCACTCCCGACTGACTCACACCATGTCTGTGCGAGGCCTCTAGACGGAAACTCGTAAGCTCCACCCATCTATCGTCGGAACATCTGAGCGAATGGCAAATCCTAGCTAATGTGTCGAGGAATGTCTGCGGATCCTCCGCTGCATCAGTGCCGGTGAAGGCTGGGGGTCTCAGTCTCATAAAATCCTGTAGTGATACTGGAATAGCCACGGTAGTAGTAGGGGCAACTGTCTGGGCAGCAAGTACCATCGTAGTTTATGCTGTGGTAGGTATGTCCTCCGACCTCGGTGCACGACTGGCTTCTACTAATGATCCCACCATCTGCCGTAACTCCTGCATACCTCCCATCATCTGTCGTAACTCCTCCATACCAGACTCTGGCCTATCCATGCGGCCTGGGGAAGGCGGATCAGTCTGTCCCTGAGGCGTAGGTACGCCACCCTGCTCGGTCCTCGTCTCGGACGAGCCTGCTCGGATCTCATCTCGGGAGGCAGCCCTCTGCGCTCTCGTAGCCTTCGACGGTATAGTGGCTGGTAAAGGAAACAAGATAATAAGAACAGTGCAATAGAATCATAGGATACACAGAATTGAAGAAGGAATTTTAAGCAAGATATCCTAAAGTCACATAGGCAGAGTACCGTATCGCAAGTAGGCCGCTGACATACACACGCTACGTTACCCTGCTTAAGTCACTTACTCCATCTACCAAGGGTCATCCTACACTCAGAAAGGTAAAACCTATCGCTCTGATACCAACTTTGTCACGACCCAAAAAGGTACGGAACGTGACTGGCACTTAAATTACAAAAAGTCTCGAGGCGTACGTAATCTAAGTAAGCCGAAGCCAGCAGTAGAGTGAAGGAAAACCAAAATATAGAAAGAAATTTCCAAATAATTAAGTCGCATCAAGTCTTTCAAAAGCAACATCACATTTCCCAAAAATTTCGGCAGAGTCTCCTCTATAAAAACTGGCCCCAAAACGGGTACAAATCACGAATATATGAATAACATGAAATAAGGCATCCCAAGCGGGAGCTAGCTCTTCGCCGAAGCCGACACAAATCCCATGCAATGTAAATCATCAACGTGCAAAATAATCATAAAAGCACAAGTAAAAAGCATCATGTCGGTTCAAGTGAGCATGACCCCGGGAAATAACATAAATATCCACAAATCTCCCTGTCCCGTCTCTAGGTCGATATACATCAATACAAGTAGCAGGTACAGTAGATGGAGTACTCTAGATACAATGAATATACAAGGTGAAAACAAATTAATATCACAACCCACCTACGAGCAAAAGTCTCAAGTCAGGGCAAAAGGAGCAAGTGCGTCCACCGCTACAGTGCTGACGGAGCGAACCTGCAAAAAGGCTGTAGCACAACAGGGGTGAGTTTCCAACTCGTGAGTAATAAGTAACATCTATAAAGGCTATCGTAAGTATGTACGCAAAGGGTCAAAACTCAACAATACTGATATAGCGTGATGTACTGGCAGGTATGTAACATGAATCAACTCTACAATACTGGTATAGCATGATATACTGGCAGATATGTAACATGAATTAACTCTACAATACTGGTATAGCATGATGTACTGGCAGGTATGTAACATGAATCAACTCTACATACTGGTGTAGCATGATGTATTGGAAGGTATGTAACATGAGTCAACTCTACATACTTGTATAGCATGATGTACTGGCGGTATATAACATGAATCAACTCTACAATACTGTTATAGCATGATGTACTGGCAGGTATGTAACATGAATCAACTCTACAATACTGGTATAGCATGATGTACTGGGAGGTATGTAACATGAATCCACTCTACAATACTGGTATAGCATGATGTACTGGCAGGTATGTAACATGAATCAACTCTACAATACTGGTATAGCATGATGTACTGGCAGGTATGTAACATGAATCAACTCTACAATACCGGTATAGCATGATGTGCTGGCAGGTATGTAACATGATTCAACTCTACAATACTGGTATGTCATGATGTACTAGCGGTATATAACATGAATCAACTCTACATACTGGTATAGCATGATGTACTGGCGCTATGTAACATGAATCAACTCTACAATACTGGTAGAGCATGATGTACTGGCAGGTATGTAACATGAATCAACTCTACACGAAATCCGAATATATTTATACGAGAAAAACATCATTTTCATCTTAGAAAACTCCTGTGAAGTATCTGAAGTAATATCCATGAAATCAATAGAAATCCGTGTCCAGCATCGGCACCTCAAATGACTATCTCAAAATCTCAAGTATCGGTATCACACTATCTCGGGCCCCAGCCGTCCGGCTGGCCCATCTCAAAGTATCAATATCTCAAAATCCCACGACCACGGTCGGTATCCTCTGGATATCCGCCGCGCCAACAATCACCGGTAGGTAGTCTGCCCCTACCAAGCTCATCGTCTATAACTCGATCTTCTTGCCCCGGGGTACCTTACCAGGCCCACCATATACCCGAGACGGTTCATCCTACTCCTCGAATCGGGTCTCGAAAACCAACAGAAAACCCATGGTGGACGACACATATATCAATCACGAGAAAACCGTACTTACAACATTTAAAAAAGAGATATCTGGTTTAATAAATATTGCTGTTTCCCCCCAAAAAACTCATAAATCTCAAGTGCAGAAATCCTCAGAAAATCACCATAAGCACGCATGTTAGCTAGAATGGAATTATGGTATTAACTATACAAACTGCAATATGTAGCTAGAAAACTGTATATGAATGATGATACGATGATTGAATTTTCTCAATTTAGCAAGTTGAATAGTACTGTGTCGCATAACTCATGATAATGATGCAATAGTTTCACATTCTCAATTTATCAAGTTCAATAGTACTTGTTGCATAACTCATGATAATGATGCAATAGTTTCACAATCTCAATTTAGCAAGTTCAATAGTACTTGTGTCGCATAACTCTGTTAGTGTATATGCCCTAGAGGCCATTACTGTATCATACTAGTATGTATATTACTTGATGGAAGCTTGGGATATTCACAGTTGTACAGACAATTTTGCTCAATATAGTAGTATGCTACTTGGTTTGTCTCTGCTTTAATGTGTACATGTGTGTTTATTTATTATATCACCTATACGCATTAGTAGAGCCCTTAGGATCTTTGCTTGATTACCGGCGTTGTGATGGCGATCACACTCGTGGGGGCTGGGTAATCTACAAGCACATCCTTATACACGTCCCTAGTCGTGGGAGTATCGAGATAGGGCATCGATGCTCCGGAGTAGACTAGCGTATGCGCTTCTCATCCCAGCACGGGAGACGGTCTGTCCCACAGCCGTCGGTACGTCGTCCTTGAGATAGTATGCGGGTGCTCGTTAGGTTACGAGTACAATGGACAGGACTCGTCGGGAACTGATGGTTGGTATTATACCTATCGTCAGTTATCAGTTCCCAGGTGACATGAGTACAGCTTAGTCCGCTGACTTGACACTGTCACTTCGCCTCGAGTGTGTTCCCACTGTTCTTTGATTACTACCCTACCACGGCTCTACTGAGTCGTGCAAACAGGTAGTAGTTGGGAGCAGTCCCGAAGCACTTGGAGGCAGTGACGGTTAGACAGGATTCGTCTCTCCCGGTATTGGGGGTTGACATCGCGCTGTGTCTAGGAGAGCCATTACACAAGTAGTCCCTGGCCAGGGCAAGCGAGATATACTGGTAGGTTCCAGTGTTATCTCAGGGTGTTCTGGGCTGCACTCCAACACGACTTGTACCGCTATTAGGGGTCTGACGCATGCCGCCCCCCTAGGCCCGACATGCGATGTATCAGACGAACAGACCGGACTGTACGGAGATTGTCACATACAGGCTCAGTAGGAGTTCGGATGGGTTTACCTCATCGGCCTTCTTATCGACATCTACCTGGGGACCGTTACGTACAGCTAGTGCCGCTTGCGGTCTGTGGTTAAACCCACTGCCAGCGTAGTGTCGAGTCTTTAGAGTCCCACACAGAAAGTTTCCCTGCACTGAGCGAAACGTGTAGAGGCCGTATGGTTTTACGGCAGGGCTGCGATCACTTACGTACACTTGTGTGCGTATGGTGTTCGGGCAGGCAGTACTAGTAGGCTTTGGTTTAAGCCGGATCCTAGTATTGCACGGATGGATTTGTTTTGTCTTCTGTGCATCCGCATTCTACGGAATACGGATGCAGGTGTGTATGCACAGTTTTTCGGAGTGATGAAAGAGGAGGTGCCTCATTAGGGTTTTTGGCAGTTGTTTCGGCCAAAACCGTTATGTGGCAGGCTCATTAGGGTTTTGACAGTTGATTCGGTCAATACCATTTTGAGGCGGACTCATTAGGGTTTTGACAGTTCGTTTGGTCAAAACCATTATGAGCCGCGAACATCATTTACTAATCCTATTAGTGATAATCTTATGATGGCTAATTGCATTGACCATTTGACCCCGTTGACCTCTCTTGACTTTGTTGACCGGTTGACCGGGTTGACCATTGACTTTCAAGAAGGTTCCACACTCTTCTTTTCTTTTCCTTTTTCTTTTGGATTATGATAATGGTCATTTCAAAAGTAGCCATCAACTTTATCTTGATGGGATTAGTAATGATGTTGTTTTGCATTATTTGCAACCATGGTTGTTTTTATTTTGATCATAATTTTATTCTCATTCTCTCTCTTGAAAATGAGAAGCTCCATGGTTGCTAACCTTCCTCCTTCTTCTTCCTCCTCTTGATTTCTCCTTTGATCTCATGTGTTGAGAGAAAAAGGATTTCACTTGACAAACACATCCATACATCTCCTCTACACATCCTAGGGCTTCTAGATTAGCAATCTCCTTGCCCTAGTTACCTCGGCTTGAGGTGGAGCTCGGTGTACATCTCTCGGGTGGATCGTCTTCGACTCAAGGAGGCCGCGGAGGTGACCAAAGTCCGGATCAACCATTGAGCAAGCAAAGAGAAGAGCAACAAGAAGTGAAGAACAACAAGGAGTGAAGAACAACAAGAAGAGAAGGAGTTCAAGTTGAGGTATAACCCCTAACCGAGTAGATAACATCTCAAGTTAGGTAGCTAGTGTATTGTTTAGCAAAGATCCGGCTTTTATCGTCCATGTTACAAAGTTTAGAAAAAAATTTGTTTTACCGTTTCCGCAACCCCGAAAGTACCGGGAGAGGTAACGTGGACCAAACAGTGGTATCAGAGCCTAACTAAACATAAACTAGCTTGGTAGTGAAGTGTATCGAAGTTCGAAACGGAAAAATCGAAAAAACCGAGTTATAAAAACCTGAGTTTCTGTTAAAATTTTTTCTGGTCAAAACAAAATTTGTTATACTCCAAAAATCATCTCAGGGTTTTTAGAAGAAAGACACCAAAAACGAGCCAGCAACTCGACCAAAGCGCCGCGTTTCCGCGGCAATAGCAATATATTGCCGCGGAACCGTGGCCATCTTGGTGAGTCACTGGGTCGTTTTTGGTGCAGAGTGTTTCTGACTTGGTTTTAGGATTTTTAAGATGGTTTAAATGTGCCCAGATTTTCCAGAATAGAAATTTGTTTTTGGGGGCCTATAAATCCGTATTTTTTTTCCGAACTTCAATATACTTTGACTATAAAGGTTATATCTGTGATGTTCTTATGTATTGAACGTCGGCTAATCGCTATATGTCGATTAGTCGGGGTTATACATATTTATGATCTGTGATTGTTGTTGATGGTTTGTGTATATGAACTCGTTGGATTGTCGCGGATGAATAGCCGGGGTGGATGTGAGATGAGAGTTTCTTTTTCTTTCATTCATGTAATAAATTTGTAAATTGATGTAATATTTTTTGTATGGCCGCACAACCGGGTCGGGGTTGTAGCCGTCATTGTATAATTCTTTTTACTGTTTTTGCTCCTACGATAGACCCAGGGAGGGGGTGCACAAACTACCGGGTATCTCGAAGTGCCGAGTGGCCTACTCATGGCATTGAGGGAGGTTGCTTCGCTTCGGGTACTTGGCGGGTAGTTTGCCGCACCCGTAGGGGTCTTGGGTGGGGTTTTGGCTATTCATTGTGACCGTGTAATCCGCTTTTCGTTGCAGGCTTGAACGAATCGCGGGTTCCTAGTATATCCAAAGTGTTCATCTGTGATCTGGATTGGCTATCGTTGCAGTATATCTATATATAATAACTATTTAGGCGTTGCTTATGTTTTACAGCCGCGCTAGCCCAGCCCCCGCTCTGTCGTTAGTTAAGTAACCTAACGGGTGATGACGGGGCCCAGTGGCGAATGCGAATGGCATAAGCGTACGTCATATTTTGGTTGTTTTCTGCAATGGTAGGATTTAAATGATGGGACGCATTAAAAGAACCAATGCAAGAAAATAAACCTAAAAGACGTTGTTGGAACAATTTTTCAAAAAGCTGTTATTGCAAGGACGTTCATTTTTGTTTTGCATCGCGGTATTCGGTTGTGAATGCCCAGCACCTCAGTCGACGAGGCAAGGGCCGAGATCCCTTCATCGGGAGTGACCCCTTGGACAAAAGTTTGCGTCAGGGTAATAACTTCACTATAGTCGATTATTCTTGCTTTGCATCGAGGTATTCAGTTTGGAATATCCTGCACCTCATTCGACGAGGAAAGAGCCGAGATCCCTTTGCAGGGAGTGACCTCTTTAGCAAAAGTTTTCGCCACTATATTTTCAAAAAGATTACCAGGTTCCTTCAACGATATCAAGTTCATTATGTTAACGGGTTTTTCGCCAAAAACCCAGCCGTAGCCCTCCGTCGTTTCGGATAATTAATACTTAGTATTCGTGCTGCGTTTGTTGATTATTCGTCAAGACACAGTGAACGGTAGCTGAGTAATAATTCTCTGTTGCACTGATAGATGCGATTGGTTAGGACGGTCGCATGATTTTGTTGATTATTCGTCAAGGATCATGCGGGCGGGTCTAATGCAATCCTGGATAACGACGGGTTGAACTTGACTAGGACCTTTTGATTTGTTGATTATTCGTCAAGGTCACTTGAGTCCTAGGGGCAAAAACCATATCGGGAGTTTCAAAAGTACTGAAACTTGCAGATTTAGCATACCTTCTGGAGTGTGGTGACTAGAGTGGATTCCATCTAGGTCATCACACAATGATGGTTGGATCCCGATCCCACTGATGAGTTGGATTACTCTTGGGAGATTATTTCACTAAACGATCAATGCTATAAACCTAGTAGGTGTCTAGAAAGGTGTTAGCGGGGCTACGCCCCCAGGGAAAAGACGTTCTTGAATTAAGGAACTTCGCGAAAGCGTTGGAAAACCTCCCTCGAAGTACCGACACTAGCCTGGCTGAAAGGTTAAGCAAGTATTGTGACGTGAATTAAAATCCTGACTAGTTCTTCTTTTAAAAGGTTTTAAGAAGAATTTGAGTAAACAGTGGGAGACATCCTGGTTAGATAAATTAATAAACCAATCTAATTTTGCAAGAGCATACGCAGAGTGTTTCTTTTCTCTCTCTCCAGGCAGCAACCTTTTCACGCCCTAATCAAGATAATAAAATGTATCGCTTGACCGATCCGAATTCTTATTCGGGACTGGGGAAAGTTGGTTCAGCTCTAACTTGTGACAACAGTCATGAGTATGAGAATGGGAAAATGGATTGTATGGATTTCCAGGATACCCAGTCGAAGAAGAAGCATGGTTTTGCATCTACTTCAGGTGTTCTTGTAATTGAGAACTGTTTTACGGTCAGCCCTACCTCCTGGGTACTTGATACCGGATCAGGATCTCATATCTGTAATTTATTACAGGGACTGAGAAAAAGTAGGAAAGTTGCACCGGGTGATATGTCGCTCAGAGTAGCGAACGGAGCACAAGTTAATGCGGCAGCCGTCGGTGAATATCACCTAGTATTGCCAAATGGCAAGACTATGATTTTGAACGATTGCTACTATGTACCCTCCATGGTTTGCAACATCATATCAGTTTCTTTAATCGATAAAGATGGATATAACTTTGTTCTTGAAAAGAATATCATGAACATTTACCTTGATAAGGTACTGGTTGCAGAGGGTACACTGTGTAATGGTATCTACGTTCTAAATCAGAATACAGTTCTCAATATACAAAACACACGCAAGAGGAAGAATTCAGATACGAATGAATCATACTTGTGGCATTGTAGACTTGGTCATGTCGGAGAGAAAATACTGAGTAAGTTGCATAAAAATGGACTCTTGGATGCGTTCGAGTTTTCATCTTATGAAACTTGTCAGTCTTGTCTCAAAGGGAAGATGACCAAATCTCCGTTCACCGGACATGGAGAAAGAGCAGCAGAGCTCTTGGGACTCGTACATAGTGATGTATGTGGTCCGATGTCTATACATGCAAGGGGTGGGTTCTCGTACTTCATCACATTCACTGACGATCTCTCTAGGTTCGGATATGTGTATCTGATGAAACACAAATCTGAAGCTTTTGAGAAATTCAAGGAATTCAGAAACGAAGTAGAGAACCAGACAGGCAAAAGTATCAAGATCCTCCGGTCTGACAGGGGAGGGGAGTACTTAAGCACGGAATTCCTTGATTACTTAAAAGAGAATGGTATTCTCTCTCAGCTTACTCCTCCTTATACACCACAGCACAACGGTGTATCGGAGCGGAGGAATCGTACCCTATTGGATATGGTTCGCTCCATGATGAGTAGTGCTGAGTTACCTCTTTCATTCTGGGGACATGCGCTTCAGACAGCGGCATACCTTTTGAATCAAGTTCCGTCCAAATCTGTGCCTAAAACTCCGTATGAAATATGGAGCAGTAAGAAACCATGTCTGAAGTTTATTAAGATATGGGGTTGTCCGGCCTATGTGAAAACACAGAAACCGGACAAGCTAGAGGCACGATCAGTTCTGTGTAAATTTGTGGGATATCCTAAAAACTCACTGGGATATCTGTTCTACCACACTGAGGAACAGAAGGTGTTTGTATCTCGCCACGCCACCTTCTTAGAAAGGGAGTTTCTTGCAAAAGAAACTAGTGGGAGTTCGGTAGAACTGGAAGAAATTCAGCGACCACAAAATGTAACTGAAAATTTGGAGGAACCGCTAGATTCTATAACCCCAGACGAACCTCAGCCACTCCGCAGATCTGGTAGGATTTCTCATCCGCCCGAGAGATACTACGGTTTTCTCATAGACGGGGATCAAGAGGATTGCATCTTGGAAGAAGATGACCTTACCAGTTTCAGGCAGGCCATTATCAGTAGGGACTCTGATAAGTGGCAGGAAGCAATGCAATCCGAAATGGAGTCCATGTACGCCAATAAAGTGTGGACCTTGGATATTGCTCCACCTGGGGTAAAACCCGTTGGATGCAAATGGATCTACAAAAGGAAACTTGGTGTAGATGGGCAGGTGGAAACCTATAAAGCTAGACTCGTTGCAAAAGGTTTTCGTCAAAGACCTGGTTTGGACTATGACGAGACTTTTTCTCCGGTGGCTATGCTCAAATCCATTCGGATCCTACTTGCCATTGCTGCCTTCCATGACTATGAAATCTGGCAGATGGATGTTAAGACGGCTTTCCTAAACGGTTGTTTGGAAGTGTGCGTTTACATGGATCAACCAGAAGTTTCGTAGACAGTGGGAGCAGCGGAAGGGTGTGCAAGTTGCTTAAATCCATTTATGGATTAAAGTAGGCATCGCGGAGCTGGAACATCTGTTTTGATGAGGCAATCAAGGAATTTGATTTCATCAAGAACGAAGATGAACCCTGTGTATATAAGAAGATTGTAGGACGAACTGTCGTATTCCTAGTCTTGTACGTGGACGACATTCTTTTGATAGGAAATGATATTCCTATGCTACAGTCGGTCAAGCTATTTTTGTCACAAAGGTTCTCCATGAAGGACCTGGGTGATGCCTCGTACATTCTGGGGATCAAGATCTATAGAGATAGATCCAAGAGACTATTGGGACTTTCGCAGTCCAGGTACATAGAGACCGTACTAAAGAGATTTAGTATGGAGGGTTCCAAGCGCGGTAACATACCCGCATTGCACGGAATTACCCTCTCCAAGAAGATGTCTCCTAAGACTGACGAGGAGAGGGTTCGCATGAGCACTATACCCTACGCTTCGGCGGTAGGATCTATAATGTATGCGATGCTCTGTACAAGACCAGATGTAGCTTACGCGTTGAGCGCGGTAAGCCGGTATCAGTCAGACCCAGGGAAGGACTACTGGACAGCAGTGAAGAACATTCTCAAGTACCTAAGAAGGACTAAGGAGATGTTCCTGGTTTACGGTAATGGAGACCTCAGGGTCGAGTCCTTTACCGATTCAAGCTTCCAGAGTGACAAAGATGACAGCAAGTCCGTCTCGGGTTTTGTGTTTACCCTCAACGGAGGGGCGGTATGTTGGAGGAGTTCCAAGCAGGATACCGTCGTAGACTCGACGATGGAGGCTGAATACATTGCTGCAAGGGATGCCGCAAAAGAGGCGGTCTGGATAAAGAAGTTCATTAGTGAACTTCAGGTGGTTCCGTCCATTGTTGACCCAATACCTTTGTATTGCGATAACAATGGGGCTATAGCTTTAGCGAAGGAACCAAGGTCCCATCAGAAATCCAGGCACATCTTAAGGCGGTATCACCTGATCAGGGAGATCATTGATCGCCAGGAGATCGAGGTACGGAGAGTGGACACAAAGGACAACACTGCGGACCCATTCATGAAGGCTTTACCCCAGACTCAGTTCGAGCGGCTGATCGAGATGATAGGTCTTCGATACGCCAGTACATGGCCATAGTGCAAGTGGGAGATTGTTAGTGTATATGCCCTAGAGGCCATTACTGTATCATACTAGTATGTATATTACTTGATGGAAGCTTGGGATATTCACAGTTGTACAGACAATCTTGCTCAATATAGTAGTATGCTACTTGGTTTGTCTCTGCTTTAATGTGTACATGTGTGTTTATTTATTATATCACCTATACGCGTTAGTAGAGCCCTTAGGATCTTTGCTTGATTACCGGCGTTGTGATGGCGATCACACTCGTGGGGGCTGGGTAATCTACAAGTACATCCTTATACACGTCCCTAGTCGTGGGAGTATCGAGATAGGGCATCGATGCTCCGGAGTAGACTAGCGTATGCGCTTCTCATCCCAGCACGGGAGACGGTCTGTCCCACAGCCGTCGGTACGTCGTACTTGAGATAGTATACGGGTGCTCGTTAGGTTACGAGTACACTGGACAGGACTCGTCGGGAACTGATGGTTGGTATTATACCTATCGTCAGTTATCAGTTCCCAGGTGACATGAGTACAGCTTAGTCCGCTGACTTGACACTGTCACTTCACCTCGAGTGTGTTCCCACTGTTCTTTGATTACTACCCTACCACGGCTCTACTGAGTCGTGCAAACAGGTAGTAGTTGGGAGCAGTCCCGAAGCACTTGGAGGCAGTGACGGTTAGACAGGATTTGTCTCTCCCGGTATTGGGGGTTGACATCGCGCTGTTTCTAGGAGAGCCATTACACAAGTAGTCCCTGGCCAGGGCAAGCGAGATATACTGGTAGGTTCCAGTGTTATCTCAGGGTGTTCTGGGCTTCACTCCGACACGACTTGTACCGCTATTAGGGGTCTGACGCTTGCCGCCCCCTAGGCCCGACATGCGATGTATCAGACGAACAGACCGGACTGTACGGAGATTGTCACATACAGGCTCAGTAGGAGTTCAGATGGGTTTACCTCATCGGCCTTCTTATCGACATCTACCTGGGGACCATTACGTACAGCTAGTGCCGCTTGCGGTCTGTAGTTAAACCCACTGCCAGCGTAGTGTCGAGTCTTTAGAGTCCCACACAGAGAGTTTCCCTGCACTGAGCGAAATGTGTAGAGGCCGTATGGTTTTACGGCAGGGCTGCGATCACTTACGTACACTTGTGTGCGTATGGTGTTCGGGCAGGCAGTACTAGTAGGCTTTGGTTTAAGCCGGATCCTAGTATTGCACGGATGGATTTGTTTTGTCTTCTGTGCATCCGCATTCTACGGAATACGGATGCAGGTGTGTATGCACAGCTTTTCGGAGTGATGAAGGAGGAGGTGCCTCATTAGGGTTTTTGGCAGTTGTTTCGGCCAAAACCGTTATGTGGCAGGCTCATTAGGGTTTTGACAGTTGATTCGGTCAAAACCATTTTGAGGCGGACTCATTAGGGTTTTGACAGTTCGTTTGGTCAAAACCATTATGAGCCACGAACATCATTTACTAATCCTATTAGTGATAATCTTATGATGGCTAATTGCATTGACCATTTGACCCCGTTGACCTCTCTTGACTTTATTGACCGGTTGACCGGGTTGACCATTGAATTTCAAGAGGGTTCCACACTCTTCTTTTCTTTTCCTTTTTCTTTTGGATTATGATAATGGTCATTTCAAAAGTAGCCATCAACTTTATCTTGATGGGATTAGTAATGATGTTGTTTTGCATTATTTGCAACCATGGTTGTTTTTCTTTTGATCATAATTTTATTCTCATTCTCTCTCTTGAAAATGAGAAGCTCCATGGTTGCTAACCTTCCTCCTTCTTCTTCCTCCTCTTGATTTCTCCTTTGATCTCATGTGTTGAGAGAAAAAGGATTTCACTTGACAAGCACATCCATACATCTCCTCTACACATCCTAGGGCTTCTAGATTAGCAATCTCCTTGCCCTAGTTACCTCGGCTTGAGGTGGAGCTCGGTGTACATCTCTCAGGTGGATCGTCTTCAACTCAAGGAGGCCGCGGAGGTGACCAAAGTCCGGATCAACCATTGAGCAAGCAAAGAGAAGAGCAACAAGAAGTGAAGAACAACAAGGAGTGAAGAACAACAAGAAGAGAAGGAGTTCAAGTTGAGGTATAACCCCTAACCGAGTAGATAACATCTCAAGTTAGGTAGCTAGTGTATTGTTTAGCAAAGATCCGGCTTTTACGGTCCATGTTACAAAGTTTAGAAAAAATTTTGTTTTACCGTTTCCGCAACCCCGAAAGTACCGGGAGAGGTAACGTGGACCTAACAAACTCATGATAATGATGCAATAGTTTCACATTCTCAATTTAGCAAGTTCAATAGTACTTGTGTCGCATAACCCATGATAATGATGCAATAGTTTTGTTAGTTATATGTATGCCCTAGAGGCCATTACTGTACATAGGATGTATATTGTAGTGGATGTTGGGACATATATAGGTATGACTTTCTTGCTCGACATGATAGTATGCTATCTGGTTGCTCTTTATCTTAACATGTATACTTTCAGTCTCTCTGTTACATGTTGATAAAGCCCTTAGGATGTGTACTCGACTTCCAGGACTATGATGTAGATCATACTAGTAGGGCTTGGGTAGTCCATGAGTACATCCTTCAATGTTCCTAGTCGTGGGAATATCGAGACGGGGCGTCGATATTCCAGATTAGACTAGCGTATATCTTCTCGACCCATGTGATGGGCGATGGATGATCCCATATCCATTGGTGTTTGACATCAGAGATGGTATGCGTGTGCTCAGTGATGACTGGGTACACTGAACGGACTCGCCGAGAACTCTCAGATGGTATTATACCTCACGTCAGATGGCAATTCTCTGGTGACACTGGTACAGCTTAGTCTGTTGACCCGAGATCGTCATAGAGTCTTGTGTGTCTCCCACTGTTCTTTGATTTCCACCCTACCACGGCTCTACTGAGTCATGCAAACAGGTGGTTTTTGGGTACAGTCCTGATTCACATGGAGGCAATGAGCGATAGGAGGGTATTCGTGTCTCCCGGTATTGAGGGTTGATGTTGCGCTATGCACGACTGGCCATAACTGGAAATCCCTAGCCAGGGTTGCAGTAATTTACTGGTAAGAGTTATCAGTAGTTTCACGCTATGTTATGGACCTTACATCGGCATGACTTATCGAGCTACTGGGGTCTGACGTTTACCACCCCTAGGCGAGATATGCGACATATCAGACGAACAGACCGGACTGTACGGTATGTGTTATTGATTGGATTCACAGGAGTGTGAGCGGGCATGCTCGTTGATCTTCTGATCGCTCAATACCCAGGTGGCCGTTACGTTTAGCAGACCGCATGCGGCTTGAGGGTGTTTGATATGATCATCACCTGCTGCCGGCGTATTGACGAGTCTTTAGAGTCCTACACAGAGGTTTCCTGGCTCAAGCGAAACGAGATAGGAGCGCATATGAGATATGTGCGGGACCGAGAATAATATGAGTATGTGATACTGTATTCTATTCTCGCGATATGTATCATTGGACGGTTATATGAGATATAGCTGGGTTACCGAATCAAGTGTTGATTCGATACATTGATACACATGATATTAGTCGGTTATATGCAGTATGACCGGATCGTTAAATCAAGTGTTGATTTAATGATTTAATGTATAATTATATATTTGATATATTAATTTACATTAACTAGTATTTGTTCACTTAAGATGGATTTTCTCACTTGAGGTGCACATTGTATATATGATATAGTTTTGTGCACTAGTTTGTATCATGTTTGATGATACATGCAAACTTGGGTGTGTGTATGCTTTAAACCATGTTTAGGTTAATGGTTATGGTTTTAAATTATTCACTTATTCATTTTATTTACTTTTGGCAAAAATGAAATGGTGGCTAACTTTGTTTTTTGCTTAAGCTGCATGAAGCTTCTTAGCTTTATCTACCATTTTGTTTTTTCCTTAACCTAACCATTCACTTAAACCCTAGTTTAGTCTTTACACTAGTTACCTCACCTATGGTTGCATTATGATAAGAATCACTTGGATATTCTTTTTAAAAATTATTATTCTTATCATATTCTTCTTCTTCTTCTTCTTCTTCTTCTTCTTCTAAAAGAAGAAGAAATCTTGCTACCTCCAATGGTGCCATGAGAAAAAGAGTGAGAAATCCAAATCCAAAGTGAACCCACTTCCTATTTCTTCATCCTCTACCACTTTCCATGTAGTAGAGTGTGTTATCTTCATAAGTTCTATGACCAAGTGAAGATGGAACTTGATCTTGAGTTGCCTCGACGTAGATCATCTTCGGCATCGAAGTCGACGACCTAGCCCGCCCATTTCTCCGATGAAACCGACGCTAGAGTCCGCGATCCGATGATCGCAGCGGAGGGACATCATCACGGAGCTAAAGAGGTGGAGGACCGGATCTACAAAGGTTGTAGTCACTTTCACTTTATAGTAAAGTTGTTTACTTGTATATCTTTCGCCTTACCTCTAGTTAACGATCTAGTATAGGGTTCTTTGGCACATGGAAATTTTTGATTTTGGCATGGTTGATCAGTTGTAGAACTTCATGGGTGTGCCTAGGATCCCTACAGTGGTATCAGAGCCTAGCTAGAGCTTTAGGCAAAGTGTAGGCGATGTTAGAAGTCCGATCAAACCCGAAACCCTAATCCAAAACCATCCTCTGTACATTTTTTGAAATCTGGGATTTTTGTGGATTAAAAATATGCAGAAAAATCAGCAGGGTTTTCTAAGAAACACTGTGCAGCACGTGCGCCAGAGTCCATTAAAGCGCCGCGGAAACGCGGCACGAGCATGGCTCGTGCGGCGGTTCCGCGGCCATACAGTACCATTAACTTGTGAATTTTCCACAGTAATTTCTTTCTTCAGTTGCTGATTTTTCTGGGAATTTTTAATGCTTACTCAAGAGTTGAGTTTTCTGGGTTGTATTGGGGACTCGAAGATTCGATCGGATTGTCTAATTTTGTCTATGTGTTTTTCCAGGTAATTTTAGAATATGTTAAAAAAGTTCGACCGGATATAAATACCCAATTTTTTCCCTGCCGGAAAATTTCCAAGTGTTGGATTTTTCCGTGGTTTAAAGACGTTCTAAGTAGTGCAAGTAACGCGATGGACCCTTTAGAAGACAACAAACCTTAACTCGATTATGTGACCGTCTTGAACTGTCCTTTGAACCTTAGGGATTGGGGCAGTACGGCGTGCCACATGTGAGGCGTTGGCTTGACCCTTCTACGGCTGGACCGTTGGTACTGTGGCATGAAGTGGATGTTTTTAAACTTATTTCATGTGTTGAGCTGTTTCGGGAAAACTTGGGTGTTTGATTGTTCGATCGGAAAGTTTAACACTTTCTATTTATTCGGAATGTGATACAATATTTGGAATCCACAAATAGTTATGAGATAACTGATTTGAATATTATAAACATAGCAGTTTAGTCTTAATTGATCGGTTACTACGGAATTTTGATGCGATAAAAAATCCGTCGCAATCACGTAGCGTACGCGGATACTCACTGGGTAAACTTAATAGACAGCTACACCCCATAGCCCCGACCAATTGACTGTAGGAGAACCCCGTCGCCGAAAGCATCCGTTCGGGTGCTCGCGGCAGCGGTGTTCCTCCTTGGTGCACTTCGTCGACGGCATCGAGAGTGCGGCCGCCTAATAAAGTTTGCGACGAGCATTCGATCAAAATGTCGGGAATCTTGTTGAATTGCCCGACTTGATATTGAAAATAGTTTTCGATAATGAGACTAAAATGCGGGGTTTATAATTGTTAGGCATGCGATGTCTAAGGAATTCGTTTGGTTAGGCATGCGATGTCTAAGGAATTTGCGGATTCCAACTGTTGTAGTTTTACACTTTCTTTTCTGTGCCGTAAGTGTAATATGTGATATCGCCGGTTTCGTTGCTATATGTCAACGACAATTGGGATGGGCATATTTACTTACGTTGATGACATGTGATGTTATGTGTTGCCGGATATATTATATTGGATCGTCGTGTTTGAATTGTTAGTGTTTATGCCCTAGAAGGCCATTACTGTATCATACTAGTTTGTATATTACTTAATGGAAGCTTGGGATATTCACATGTATATAACAGTCTTGCTAAACATGGTAGTATGCTACTTGGTTTTTCTATCTTAATATGTGAGTGTACGTATTGATAGAGCTCTTAGGATCTTGCTTGTCTACCAGCGTTGTGATGGCAGTCACACTAGTGGGGGCTGGGTAGTCTACAAGCACATCCTTATTCAGGTCCCTGGTCGTTGGATTATCGAGACAGAGCATCGATATCCGGAGTAGACTAGTGTGTACGCTTCTCATCCCAGTTGGGGAGATGGTCTGTCCCACAGCCGTCAGTACGTCGTACTGGAGATAGTATGCAGGTGCTCGTTAGGTTACGGGTACACCGGACAGGACTCACAGGGAACTGTTGGTTGGTTTGATACCAGTCGTCAGTGAGCAGTTCCCAGGTGACATGAGTACAGCATAGTCCGCAGACTTGACACTGCTACTTCGCCTCGAGTGTGTCCCACTGTTCTTAGATTGCTACCCTACCACGGCTCAAAGGAGTCGTGCAAACAGGTAGCAGTTGGGTGCAGTCCCGAGCACTTGGAGGCAGTGGCGGTTAGACAGGATTCGTCCCTCCCGGTATTGGGAGTAGATATCGTGCTGTGTCAGAGAGCCATTACGCAAAGTCCCTGGCCAGGGCAAGCGAGATTTGCTGGTAGGTTCCAGTAGTTTCTCAGGGTGTAATGGGCTTCCCTCCGACACGACTTATACCGCTATTAGGGGACTGACGCTTGCCGCCCCCCTAGGCCCGATATGCGATAGTCTTGGACGAACGGACCAGACTGTATGGAGATTGTCACATCAGACTCAGTAGGAGTTCGGATGGGTTTCCTCATCGGCCTTCTTATCGACAACTACCTGGGGACCGTTACGTACAGCTAGTGCCGCTTACGGTCTGTGGTTAAACCCACTGCCAGCGTAGTAGTCGAGTCTCTAGAGTCCCACACAGAGAGTTTCCTACTCCAAGCGAAACGATATAGAGGTTGCATGGTTTTGCGACAAAGGGTTCGGACGCATACGTGCGTTTACGCACGTATGACTTTCGGACAGTTTTTACCAGTCGGCTTTGGTTTAAGCCAGTTACTGGTATCCGGTTATTGGATTTTTACAGTCTAAAGTTTTTCCGTATTTTTGCGGATCGGAGGGGCGTTCTCGTAATTGTGCAAGAAGCTTCTAGAAGATGTGACTAAGGAGGTTATTTTGGATAAGATTGTGAGTCATGAGGGTGATTCATCATTATCATTATTGCACCATAAATGATAATGACACATGCTTAATGAATCACCACTTTGCATTTATGAAGCATGCTTATTCATTTCTTTTATTCATTATTCTAAAATAAGAATGCTTCATAATATATTATGATACACTCACAATCTCATCTCATTATCATTTATCATATTCTCTCTCCTCAAGCTCTCATCTTCAAGAGACTAATCCTTAATCCTCATGTGTTGAGATCAAAGGTTTAGTTAGACTTAAACATCCATTACCTTCACTCTATATCATCCTTTCTTCTTTGATTAGCAATCAAAGTAGATTAGTTACCTCAAGTTAGAGGTGTAGCTTGGTGTTTTGCTCTCGGGTGGATCGTCTACTACCTAGAGAAGGCCGAGGAGAACAAAGGAGGACACAAAGACGAAGGACCGGTTTCATTAGGTATAATCCCCAAACACAATTGATAAGAAACTCTTTGTGTACGGTTATTTATAGTTTAGCTTCGATTCAAGCGGTTAGTCGATGTTCGTTCTCTAAACATGATCGTTTTTGAAAATTCCGCCTCCCCACAAGTACTGGGGTGTACTACATCGACTTACAGTGGTATCAGAGCCTCGCTAAACAATAAATAACTTGATTGCAAATTTGTACGAATTTCGAACGGAAAAACGAAGCCGGAAAACCCTAAATCTGTTCAGTTTCTGTCGAACTTAAAATGATGTCCAAAAATTTTTCAGGTAAGTTCAGAGAGCTTGAAAAGACACCAGAAGAACACCCAAGAAAAACAGTCGCCTGAATCGCCTAACTCGCCGCGGAACCGCGGCCTCAGCCTACTGAGTCGCCGCGCTTCCGCCGCCGAGTTGGCGAGTCAGGAGCCGATTTTTCTTCTGTTGCTTCTATGTATTATTTGGGGTTTTCTGGAATATTTAATATTTGCTCAGGTTACAGTTTAACAGAGCGGATTTTGAAGCAATATTGATGTTATTTAATCGATCGAAATTGTACAGTATTTGCATATTGGATTATATCTGTGATTGTTTAATGTGTTCGTAAACCTCCCCTAACTACTAGTATGTCGGTTGGCAGGGGGTTGCACATTTCTGTAATGGTTATATCTGTTTGTGCATATAAACTGTATTGGATTGTTGTGGTGTTTAGCCGGGGTTTTGCAATGGGTTATTGTTTAATTCATTTGTTGTAAATGTAATTTGTTGTAATATTATTTTTGCGGGGCACTTCCAGGTTGCGGTTGTAGCCACCGTTGTATTATTTCATTTTACTATTTTTGCTCCTAGGACTGACCCAAGGTGGGGTACACAAACTGCCGGGCGGGTAGTTTGCCGTACCCGTAGGGGTCGAGGGTGGGGTAACGGCTATTCATCACAACTGTGTAATCTGTCTTTTCTTGCAGGCTCAAAAGAAATACAGATTGCTTGCAAATCTAATATTGTTTATCTGTGTTCTGGAATGAATATCATTGCGTCAGACGAATGTAAAATATCTATATATATTGTATCTATTTAGACGTCACTTATGTTTTACACCCGCGCTAGCCCAGCCCCCGCTCTGTCGTTAGTTAAGTAACCTAACGGGTGATGACGGGACCCCGTGGCGAATGCGGATGGCATAAGAGGACGTTGTATTTTCGTTGTTTTCTGCAATGATAGGTTAATGATGGGACGCATTATCTATAATGCAAAAAAAAACAAACCAAAGTTTAAATCGTTGGAACAATTTAAAAGAAACCACTCGGTTATTTTTAAAACAGATATTTTTAAATGCGGAGCTTTAACCACTCCTTTTAAAAGCTATCAGGTTCCTTCGGTTATATCAAGTTCACTACGTTCACGGTTTCGCCAAAACCATTCGTAGCCCTCCGTCATTTCATCTGGGTATTCAGTAGTATTCAAGCTATGTATTTTGACCTAACGCCAGGGCATAGTGTTTGGTAGCTACTGGGTATTCATTTGTTGCATAGGTAGATGTAGTTAGTTTGGGACAGTCGTATTATCATTTTGGCCGAACGTCAAGGATATATACGGATGGGTTCAAATTGACAAGATAATGATGGGTAGAACTTGACATGTGACTTATGACATTTTGACCTAACGCCAAGGTCATAAGAGCATGGGGCAGAAATAAATATCGGGAATTTCTAAAGAAACTGAAATTTGCAAAGAGATGCATACCATTTGGAGTTTGATGAATGTTGGTAGGATTCCTTCAACATTATCATACGATGATATTTGGATCCCGATCCTACTGTGAGTATATGCTACTTATCAGGATATTCGTCACTTAACGATCAATGCTATAAACCTAGTAGGTGTCCAGAAAGGTGTCAGCGGGGTTACGCCCCCAGAGAAAAGAGGTTATTTAATTAAGGAACTTCGCGAAAGCGTTGGAAAACCTCCCTCGAAGTATCGACACTGGCCTGGCTGAACGGTTAAGCAAGTATTGTACGGTGAGAATAGTCCTGGCTAATTCTTCTTTTATGGTTTGAGGAAGGATTCGAGAAACAGTTGGAGCCATCCAGTTTAGATAAACTAAAAACCACTCTAAACTTGCAAGAGCATCATGCTAAAGTGTTTTCTTCTCTCTCTCCTAATTGCAGCGACCCTGAAAATGACTGGACTTAAGTTACTTTTAGAAAAAAATATACTGACGGGGCCAAACTATAAAGATTGGCTGCGGAATGTCAAAATGGCCTTGACCTATGACAAATTGGGGTACGTCCTCACCGCTACGGCACCTGCTGTCCCTGGTCCCAAATCCAGCAATGCGGATAAGGAAATCTGCAAAACCTGGGATTTAGATTGCGCGAGAGCCAAGTGCATCGTGCTTGCCTCTATGAACAATGAACATCAGAGGAGGCACGAGGATATGTCCTTAGATGGCATATTTCTCCATACAAAGGAACTTTATGGAGAGCAATCTCGTATAGCAAGATACGAGACCTCTAAGAAATTGTTTCGAGCGAGGTTGGCTGTCGGGTCATCGGTAGGTGAACATGTCCTACAGATGATCGGCTATATTGAAGAGCTCGCAGACCTTGGGACGACTTTGGATAATGAGCTGTATACAGACCTTATTCTCCAGTCCCTTCCTCCCACCTACGCCCAGTTTATCCTCAACTTCAATCTTCAAGGAAAAGAAGTTGAACTTGCGGAACTCCTGAACATGTTAAGGAGTGCAGAGGGCACCTTGCAGAAGGCAAGGGAAACACCCGCTATGTTTGTTGGCGGTGCATCTTCTTCCGGGTCCAAGGCTAGGGCCAAAGGAAGGAAGAAGAAGGCCGCACCCAAACCTAGAGGAGGTGTTAGTAAGGTGGGAAAGAAGGGAAAGAAAAAGATAGCAGTACCGATAGTTGGCCAGGATGAGTGCTTCCATTGTCACAGGAAAGGGCACTGGAAGAAGGATTGCAAGGCATGGAACGCCAAGAACCAGGAACCGAAGCAAGCTGTGGCTTCGACTTCAGGTGTGTTTGTAATTGAGAATTGTCTGTCGATCAACTCTACTTCCTGGGTATTGGATACCGGATCAGGATCTCATATTTGCAATTCATTGCAGGCACTGAGAAACCGTAGAGTGCTAAAGGAAGGTGATATGATCCTCAGGGTTGCTAACGGAGCTAGCGTGGGAGCTGCGTCCGTCGGGGATTATCACCTAGGATTGACGAGTGGACATATTTTGGTTTTGCATAACTGTTATTTTGTACCAAGCTTAACGTGTAATATCATATCAGTTTCCTTGTTATCGAATAAAGGTTATGATTTCACGTTTATAAGAGATGTTGTTAACATCCACCTTAATCATGGTTTGATTGGGTCCGGTACTCTAAATAACGGCATATATGTTTTAAACCAACTCCAAATTTTCAATGTCCAGAACACACTAAAAAGAAAGTCTCCAGATTTAAATAAAGCTTTCTTATGGCATTGTAGAATGGGTCACATCAATGAGAGAAGGTTGACTAAGTTGCATAGAGAAGGATATTTGGACACGTTCGAATATCAATCTTATGACACTTGTCAATCCTGTCTCAAAGGAAAGATGACAAAGACTCCATTTACTGGATAAGGAGTAAGAGCGAGCGAGCTCTTAGGACTCATACACAGCGATGTATGCGGTCCAATGTCTACACATGCGAGAGGTGGTTTTTCCTATTTCATTACTTTCACGGATGATTACTCAAGATACGGATTCATTTATCTGATGAAACATAAATCCGAGGCTTTTGAGAAATTCCAAGAGTATAAGAATGAAGTAGAAAACCAAACCGGCAAAAGTATTAAGACACTAAGATCTGATCGAGGTGGAGAATACTTAAGTGCCGAGTTCCTAGGTTACCTAAAAGAGAAAGGAATTCTCTCTCAGCTTACTCCTCCATACACTCCACAGCATAACGGTGTATCGGAGAGACGGAATCGAACCCTATTGGATATGGTACGATCCATGATGAGTAATGCTGAGTTACCGCGATCTTTCTGGGGTTATGCGCTAGAATCAGCGGCATATCTTTTGAACATGGTTCCTACCAAGACTGTGCCTACCACACCATATCAGATGTGGAGTGGGAAGAAACCCCATCTACAGTATATAAAGATTTGGGGATGTCCAGCTTTTGTTAAAAAGCAGCATGTGGACAAGCTCGAGGCACGATCAGTAAAGTGTAAGTTTGTGGGATATCCAAAGCACTCCAGGGGATATCTATTCTATTACGCAGAGGAACAAAAGGTGTTTGTTTCTCGTAATGCCCATTTTCTAGAACATCAGTTTTTGGAAAAGGAATCAAGTGGGAGCGAAATAGAACTGGAAGAAATTCCAGAACCACAAACTAATACTGAAAGTTTGGTAGAACCGGTAGTTCAAGAAGAACAGAACATTCCCGCACCCCTCCGCAGGAGTAGTAGGCCGTCTCATCCGCCTGAGAGATACTACGGTTTTCTCATAGACGGGGATAGAGAGGATTGCATCATAGATGATGATGAACCTACTGACTTCCAGCAGGCCATCCAGAGCGGCGAATCGGTACGATGGTTAGATGCAATGCGGACCGAGATGGAGTCCATGTACACCAACAAATTATGGACTTTGGACTTTGCTCCAGATGGGGTAAAACCCATAGGATGCAAATGGATCTTCAAGAAAAAGATTGGTGTAGATGGACAGGTGGAAACCTATAAGGCTAGACTTGTTGCAAAAGGTTTTCGTCAAAGACCTGGTTTGGACTATGACGAAACTTTTTCTCCAGTGGCTATGCTCAAATCCATTCGGGTCCTTCTTGCTATTGCTGCCTTCCATGATTATGAAATCTGGCAGATGGACGTAAAGACGGCTTTTCTGAATGGAAATTTAGAAGAGAGCGTCTATATGGATCAGCCAGAGGGTTTCAATCAGAGTGGGAGCAGCGGGAAAGTATGCAAGCTGCTTAAGTCCATTTATGGACTAAAGCAGGCATCGCGGAGTTGGAACATCTGTTTTGATGAGACAGTCAAAGAGTATGACTTTATCAAAAATCCAGATGAACCGTGCATATATAGTAAAGTTGTGGCCAGAAGTGTCGTATTCCTCGTCTTGTACGTGGATGACATTCTATTGATAGGAAATGACATTCCTATGCTACAATCTGTCAAAGGATTCTTGTCACACAGGTTCTCCATGAAAGACCTGGGTGATGCCTCGTACATTCTGGGGATCCGGATCTATCGTGATAGATCCAAGAGGATGTTAGGACTTTCGCAGTCCAGGTATATCGACACTGTACTGAAAAGATTCAGTATGGAAGATTCTAAGCGCGGTAATCTACCGGCTTGTCACGGAATCACCCTCTCCAAAGAGATGTCTCCCAAGACTGATTTGGAAAGGGAACGCATGTCTATTATACCCTACGCTTCTGCGGTAGGCTCTATAATGTATGCGATGTTGTGTACCAGACCAGATGTAGCTTACGCACTGAGCGTAGTAAGCCGGTATCAGTCAGACCCAGGGGAGAAGCACTGGATAGCAGTAAAGAACATTCTCAAGTACCTGAGGAGGACTAAGGAGATGTTCTTGGTTTACGGCGGAAAAGACCTCAGGTTGGAGGCCTTTGCTGATTCCGGCTTCCAGAGTGATAAGGACGATTCCAAGTCCATGTCGGGTTATGTCTTTACCCTCAATGGAGGGGCGGTGTGCTGGAAGAGCTCCAAGCAGGACACCGTTGCTGACTCGATGATGGAAGCGGAGTATATAGCTGCTTGCGATGCCGCAAAAGAAGCAGTCTGGATGAAGAAGTTCCTAACAGAACTTCAGGTGGTTCCTACCATAGTTGATCCAATACCTCTGTATTGCGACAACAACGGAGCTATAGCTTTAGCGAAGGAACCAAGGTCCCATCAGAAGTCCAGACACATCTTGAGGCGGTATCACCTGATCAGGGAGATCATTGATCGTCAGGAGATCGAGGTTCGGAGAGTTGCTTCTGAAGAGAACATTGCTGATCCATTCACGAAGTCTCTTCCTCAGATTCAGTTCGAGAGGCTACTCGAGATCATTGGTCTACGATATGCCAGTACATGGCCCTAGTGCAAGTGGGAGATTGTTAGTGTTTATGCCCTAGAAGGCCATTACTGTATCATACTAGTTTGTATATTACTTAATGGAAGCTTGGGATATTCACATGTATATAACAGTCTTGCTAAACATGGTAGTATGCTACTTGGTTTTTCTATCTTAATATGTGAGTGTACGTATTGATAGAGCTCTTAGGATCTTGCTTGTCTACCAGCGTTGTGATGGCAGTCACACTAGTGGGGGCTGGGTAGTCTACAAGCACATCCTTATTCAGGTCCCTGGTCGTTGGATTATCGAGACAGAGCATCGATATCCGGAGTAGACTAGTGTGTACGCTTCTCATCCCAGTTGGGGAGATGGTCTGTCCCACAGCCGTCAGTACGTCGTACTGGAGATAGTATGCAGGTGCTCGTTAGGTTACGGGTACACCGGACAGGACTCACAGGGAACTGTTGGTTGGTTTGATACCAGTCGTCAGTGAGCAGTTCCCAGGTGACATGCGTACAGCATATTCCGCAGACTTGACACTGCTACTTCGCCTCGAGTGTGTCCCACTGTTCTTAGATTGCTACCCTACCACGGCTCAAAGGAGTCGTGCAAACAGGTAGCAGTTGGGTGCAGTCCTGAGCACTTGGAGGCAGTGGCGGTTAGACAGGATTTGTCCCTCCCGGTATTGGGAGTAGATATCGTGCTGTGTCAGAGAGCCATTACGCAAAGTCCCTGGCCAGGGCAAGCGAGATTTGCTGGTAGGTTCCAGTAGTTTCTCAGGGTGTAATGGGCTTCCCTCCGACACGACTTATACCGCTATTAGGGGACTGACGCTTGCCGCCCCCCTAGGCCCGATATGCGATAGTCTTGGACGAACGGACCGGACTATATGGAGATTGTCACATCAGACTCAGTAGGAGTTCGGATGGGTTTCCTCATCGGCCTTCTTATCGACAACTACCTGGGGACCGTTACGTACAGCTAGTGCCGCTTACGGTCTGTGGTTAAACCCACTGCCAGCGTAGTAGTCGAGTCTCTAGAGTCCCACACAGAGAGTTTCCTACTCCAGGCGAAACGATATAGAGGTTGCATGGTTTTGCGACAAAGGGTTCGGACGCATACGTGTGTTTACGCACGTATGACTTTCGGACAGTTTTTACCAGTCGGCTTTGGTTTAAGCCAGTTACTGGTATCCGGTTATTGGATTTTTACAGTCTAATGTTTTTCCGTATTTTTGCGGATCGGAGGGGCGTTCTCGTAATTGTGCGAGAAGCTTCTAGAAGATGTGACTAAGGAGGTTACTTTGGATAAGATTGTGAGTCATGAGGGTGATTCATCATTATCATTATTGCACCATAAATGATAATGACACATGCTTAATGAATCACCACTTTGCATTTATGAAGCATGCTTATTCATTTCTTTTATTCATTATTCTAAAATAAGAATGCTTCATAATATATTATGATACACTCACAATCTCATCTCATTATCATTTATCATATTCTCTCTCCTCAAGCTCTCATCTTCAAGAGACTAATCCTTAATCCTCATGTGTTGAGATCAAAGGTTTAGTTAGACTTAAACATCCATTACCTTCACTCTATATCATCCTTTCTTCTTTGATTAGCAATCAAAGTAGATTAGTTACCTCAAGTTAGAGGTGTAGCTTGGTGTTTTGCTCTCGGGTGGATCGTCTACTACCTAGAGAAGGCCGAGGAGAACAAAGGAGGACACAAAGACGAAGGACCGGTTTCATTAGGTATAATCCCTAAACACAATTGATAAGAAACTCTTTGTGTACGGTTATTTATAGTTTAGCTTCGATTCAAGCGGTTAGTCGATGTTCGTTCTCTAAACATGATCGTTTTTGAAAATTCCGCCTCCCCACAAGTACTGGGGTGTACTACATCGACTTACATGAATAGCCGGGGGGTTTTATGTGAGACGAGTGGTTTTCATTTTCATTCATGTAAAAACTTGTATGTAATATTCTTTTATTGGGGCACTTCCAGGTTGCGGATGATGTCACCATTTGTATATTATTTACTTTTCCACATTAGGATAGACCCAAGGCGGGGTGCATAAGTAACCGGGTTCTAGGGTCCAGTGGGTGACCAACTCGAGGAGTCGAGTGCGGGTCTCCTAACTCTAGAATTGGTAGGGTTGCTTGCCGCTCTCGTAGGGGTCTAGGGGTGTGGGTTTGGCTATTCATCGCGCCCGTAGAATCCGTGTTTTATACTGGCTCGTATTAAAAACACGGACGTCCTAGTATATCCAATATTTCATATGATATTTTCTGCTGCGTTATCTGTGATGTGATCATGTGATTTGTTCAGATAGATATTGTATATAGTATATATGATATATTATATAGACGTTGCTTATGTTTTACACCCGCGCTAGCCTTGCCTCGCTCTAGCGTTAGTTACCTAACCTAACGGTGCAGACGGGATATCGAGGCGAATGCGGATGTCATAAGTGTACGTTATATTTATCTGTGATGTTTAGGTGGACTTAAATGATGGGACATTCATTAATGTGATTAATGAAAGAAAATAAACCTAAAAGATATTGTGGAATCGAATTTCAAAAATAAAAACAGGTAGCTACAGTTCTTGCTTTGCATCGCGGTGTTCCTTGTAGAACATCCTGCACCTTATTCAATAAGGAAAGGACCGAGATCCCTTCACCGGGAGTGACTCTTTTAGCAATAACTGGCAAATGGTACAACCCTCGGTTTGGCTTTTGATTGCTTCTATAGTTTCTGCTTTGCACAACGGTATATATGATATATCCTGCACCTTATTCGATGAGGAAAGGGCCGACGATCCCTTCACCGGGAGTGGCCCCTTTAGAAAAACTAGAAAAGCCTCAAAAACACTCCATTTAAAAACCATTTGATTCCGCAACGAGATCAAGTTCAAAGCATTAAAGGTTTTATTAAAAACCATTTGCAACCCTCCGTCATTTTAGGAAGTAGAGTACTTAGTATTCGTGTTGTGTTTGTTGACCATAGTCAAGGCACAGTGTACGGTAGCTAAGTGATGTCTTCCTACACGGCATATGATGCGATTAGTTAGGACAGTCATGTGGCTTTATTGACCTTAGCCAAGGGTCATGTGGGTGGGTCTAATTAATCACGAAATGACGGGTAGAACTTGACTAGTGCTTATGATTTGTTGATCTTAGCCAAGGTCATAGGTGCTAGGGGTAAAAACCATTATCGGGAGTTTCAAGTGTTGAAATTTGCAATGAGATTGCATACCTTCTAAATGATAGTTGGATCCCGATACCCACTGCGAGTAATTGTTACTCCTGGGAGAGTTTTGCACTTTGCAATTAGCCGATCAAGTAGGTGTCTAGAAAGGTGTCAACGGGGTTACGCCTCTGGGAAAATGAGGTTTACTGTAATTAGGTCCGTGCGAAAGCACGGGGAACCTCCCTCAAAGTACCGACACTGGCCTGGCTGAAAGATTGGCGAACTTATAGCGTGTAATTAATCCCGGCTAGTCTTTCCTTTTAGGGTTTGAAGGAAGATTTGATAAAAACAGTGGGAGCCATCCTGATTAGATAAAATAATAACCAATCTGATCTTGCAAGAGCATACGCTGAGTGTTTTCTTCTCTCTCTCTCCAGGTAGCGACCATATCACGCCTTAATCAAGATAATAATATGGATGTATTGACCAAACCCGCTTGTTATACTGAGCTGGGGAACGTTGGTCCCGCTCCAACTTATAATTGTTATAAGACAGAGCAGGAAATAGGGGAATACCAGGATTCCTATGCCGCCCAAACGAAGAAAGTGTATATGATGCATCTCCTTCGGGTGTGTTCATTATAAAGAACTGTTTCTCATTGTTCTCTATGTCCTGGGTATTTGATACCGGATCAGGATCCCGCAGATGTAATCCGTTACATAGGGCTACAGAAAGGTAGAGAACTGAGAACGGGTGATAAGTTTCATGAGACAGAAAACGAGGCAAGTGTTGCAGCCAAGTCTGTTGGTCACTGTCACCCTGTATTACCAGTACGTTGATTCTGAACAAATGCTATTAGATACCGAACCTGATATACAAAATCATATCAGTCTCTTTATTAATAAAGAAAGGATATAATTTTGTATTGTTGAATAATGCTTTGAACATTTCCTATTTCAAAAGTTGATCGGTTTAGGCACGTTATCTAAAAGCATTGACGTTCTAAATCAAACTACAGTTCCTAGTATACAGAACACACACAAGAGGAAGAGTTCAGAAATGAACGAATCCTTCTTGAGGCATTGTAGACTAGGTCATATCAATGCGACCCGACTGGCTGAAGTTACATTTAGATGCATATTTAAATTTACATCTTATGAAACTTGCCCGTCATGTCACAGAGATAAGATGACCATAGCTCTATTTACTGGAAACAGAGAAAGAGTTAGTGAACTCTTGGGACTGATACATTGTGATATATAGAGGTCCCCAGTCTACATATGCCAAGACTGGTTCTTTGTATTTCATTTCATTCTCTGATAATCTCTCAAGATTCAGACATATGTTCCTGTTGAAACACAAGTCCGAACCTTTTGAGATATTCACAGAATATAAGTTAGAAATAGAGAACCAAAAATCGGGTATAAGTATTATGTCCTATGATAAGATCAGGGAGGAGAATACTTGTGCATAGAATTCCTGGACTATTCTAAAGGAGAATGAGATTCTCTCTCCGTATTACTCCTCTGAATATACCACAACACAACGGTGTATCGGGACGGAGCAATTGCACCATATTAGATATGGTGTGCTCTATGATGAGTATTACTGAGTTACCTATTTCTTTTAAGGGGTTGTGCACTTGAGAAGCTGCATACCTATTGAATTAGGTTCGAATCAAATCAGTGCCTACCACTTCATATAAGATATGGTATGGGAAGAGCCTATCTCTTAAGTAAGTTAAGATTTGGGATTGTCCGGCCTATGTCAAAAGCAAAATCCGGACAAGATCGAGGCAAGGTCAGTTCTGTAGAACTGGAAAGGTTCCAGCTATACAAAACTGCAGCTGATAATTTGACAGAACCAAAGGATTCAGAAGTCCCCGATGAACCTCAGCCTCTCCGCCGATCTGGTAGGGTTCCTCACCTGCCTGAGAGATACTTCGGTTTCTCGATGACAGTGGGAGCGAGGAATGCATCATGAGATGATGACCCAACTAGTTTCGAGCAGGCCATCAAGAGTAGGGACTCTGTAAGAATGGCTGGATGCTTAGCGATCTGAGATAGAATCCATGTACACCAACAAAGTATGGACTTTGGATGCAATATCTGAAGGGTTAAATCCCCATCAGAAGCAAGTATATCTTGAGAAGATTACTTGGTGTAGATGGAAAAGTTGAGACTTTCAAAGCTAGACTTGTTAAAGGTTTTCGTCATCGACCAGGCGTGGATAATGATGAAACCATTTTCCAATGGCTATGCTTAAGTCCATCCGGATCCTACTTGCCACGGCTACATACCATGACTACGATATCTGGTGGTTGGGTGTTATGACTGCTTTTCTAAATACTGATTTAGAAGAGAACGTCTGTAAGTACACAGCCAGAGGGCTTCGTAAACAGTGGGAGCAGCGGAAACGTGTGCAAGATGCTTTACAGAATAAAGCAGGCATCGCGGAGTTGGAATGTCTGTTTTGATGTGGTAGTCAAAGTGTTTGACTTCATCAAAATAATAGATGAACCTTGTATATACAAAACGGTAGTAGAGAGTAAGGTGCTCATCCTCGTATTGTACGTGGACAACATACTCTTGATAGGAAAAGAGTTTCCTATACTACGAATGGTCAATCTCATTTATCACATGGATTCTCCAAATAGGATAAAGGTGATACCTCCTAAATCCTGGGATTTGGATCTATGAGATAGATATAAATGGATATTAGGGTTCTCACTAGGTTTAGTGAGATGGTATCAATCGATCCTAGGGAGAATAACTGGAAATGTTCCAGGGTGATAAAGACGACTGAATGTCAGTCGCAGGCAATGTATTTACCCTCAGTGGAGGGACGGTATGCCGAAAGAGTTCCAAGCTAGATACCGTGGCAGACTAGACGATAAAGGCTGGTAACATCGCTATTAAAGATACTACCAAAGAGGCAGTTTGGCTGTATATTGGTTCATGAGATGAACTAGGTTCCTACCATTGTATGACAATGGAAGTGTGGCTTTGGCCCAGGAACCCTGGTCCTCTCAGTGACCCAGACATATTCTGAGGCAGCATTGCCTGATCAAGCAGATAGTTGATCTCCAAGGTGATCGAGGTTAGGAGATTAGACTCAGAGGACAACACGGCGGATCCACTCACAAAGGCTTTTTCCCATAGAGAGACTTATATGGGATGGTTGAGTATGTGATACTGCAACCACTGCTACAGATGGCCCTAGTGCAAGTGGGAGATTGTTAGTTATATGTATGCCCTAGAGGCCATTACTGTACATAGGATGTATATTGTAGTGGATGTTGGGACATATATAGGTATGACTTTCTTGCTCGACATGATAGTATGCTATATGGTTGCTCTATATCTTAACATGTATACTTTCAGTCTCTCTGTTACATGTTGATAAAGCCCTTAGGATGTGTACTCAACTTCCAGGACTATGATGTAGATCATACTAGTGGGGCCTGGGTAGTCCATGAGTACATCCTTCAATGTTCCTAGTAGTGGGAATATCGAGACGGGGCATCGATATTCCAGAGTAGACTAGCGTATATCTTCTCGACCCATGTGATGGGCGATGGATGATCCCATATCCATTGGTGTTTGACATCAGAGATGGTATGCGGGTGCTCAGTGATGATTGGGTACACTAAACAGACTCGCCGAGAACTCCCAGATGGTATTATACCTCACGTCAGATGGCAGTTCTCTGGTGACACTGGTACAGCTTAGTCTGTTGACCCGAGATCGTCATAGAGTCTCGTGTGTCTCCCACTGTGCTTTGATTTCCACCCTACCGCGGCTCTACTGAGTCGTGCAAACAGGTGGTTTTTGGGTACAGTCCCGATTCACATAGAGGCAATGAGCGATAGGAGGGGATTCGTCTCTCCCGGTATTGGGGGTTGATGTTGCGCTATGCACGACTGGCCATAACTGGAAATCCCTGGCCAGGGTTGCAGTGATTTACTGGTAAGAGTTATCAGTAGTTTCACGCTATGTTATGGACTTTACATCGGCATAACTTATCGAGCTACTGGGGTCTGACGTTTACCACCCCTAGGTAAGATATGCGACATATCAGACGAACAGACCGGACTGTACGGTAAGTGTTACTGGTTGGATTCACAGGAGTGTGAGCGAGCTTGCTCGTTGATCTTCTGATCGCTCAATACCCGGATGGCCGTTACGTTTAGCAGACCGCTTGCGGCTTGTGGGTGTTTGATATGATCATCAACTGCTGCCGGCGTATTGACGAGTCTTTAGAGTCCTACACAGAGGTTTCCTGGCTCAAGCGAAACAAGATAGGAGCGCATATGAGATATGTGCGGGACCGAGAATAATACGAGTATGTGATACTGTATTCTATTCTCGTGATATGTATCATTGGACGGTTATATGAGATATAGCCGGGTTACCGAATCAAGTGTTGATTCGATACATTGATACACATGATATTAGTCGGTTATATGCAGTATGACCGGATCATTAAATCAAGTGTTGATTTAATGATTTAATGTATAATTATATATTTGATATATTACTTTACATTAACTAGTATTTGTTCACTTAAGATGGATTTTCTCACTTGATGTGCACATTGTATATATGATATAGTTTTGTGCACTAGTTTGTATCATGTTTGATGATACATGCAAACTTGGGTGTGTGTATGCTTTAAAGCATGTTTAGGTTAATGGTTAGGGTTTTAAATTATTCACTTATTCATTTTATTTACTTTTGGCAAAAATGAAATGGTGGCTAACTTTGTTTTTTGCTTAAGCTTCATGAAGCATCTTAGCTTTATCTGCCATTTTGTTTCTTCCTTAACCTAACCATTCACTTAAACCCTAGTTTAGTCTCTACACTAGTTACCTCACCCATGGTTGCATTATGATAAGAATCACTTGGATTTTCTTTTTAAAAATTATTATTCTTATCATATTCTTTTTCTTCTTTTTCTTCTTCAAGAAGAAGAAACCTTGCTACCTCCAATGGTGCCATGAGAAAAAGAGTGAGAAATCCAAATCCAAAGTGAACCCACTTCCTATTTCTTCATCCTCTACCACTTTCCATGTAGTAGAGTGTGTTATCTTCACAAGTTCTATGACCAAGTGAAGATGGAGCTTGATCTTGAGTTGCCTCGACTTAGATCATCTTCGGCATCGAAGTCGACGACCTAGCCCGCCCATTTCTCCGGTGAAACCGACGCTAGGGTCCGCGATCCGATGATCGCAGCGGAGGGACATCATCACGGAGCTAAAAAGGTGAAGGACCGGATCTACAAAGGTTGTAGTCACTTTCACTTTATAGTAAAGTTGTTTACTTGTATATCTTTCGCCTTACCTCTAGTTAACGATCTAGTATAGGGTTCTTTGGCACATGGAAATTTTTGATTTTGGCATGGTTGATCAGTTGTAGAACCTCATGGGTGTGCCTAGGATCCCTACAAGTTTCACATTCTCAATTTAGCAAGTTCAATAGTACTTGGGTCGCATAACTCATGATAATGATGTAATAGTTTCACATTCTCAATTTAGCATGTTCAATGATTCTACATGATGAACTAACACATATATGGATATAAAAGTCATGCAATGCAGCAAAATAGATAGCTAGGAACTTTACGCAAAATGCATATACTACTAGAAGTTTTAAGACTAGAGGGCGCCTCGCGCCATCCATACGATTTCCCCCGTAGATGTGTACATCTACTCACCCGTGATCTGGTGATAGGTGTATCCGACCACCTGCTTTCCTTTCTTTACGGCGTCCGAAGTCCACGCCTGTGAACCTAGAATTTACACAAAGCAACACATATAAGGCACAATCCTGCCAAAAAGGCGATATCACGATAAAGGGGAAAACTCGCGTTGGATACTAAACGTGCGTGCACTCGATACATCAAAACGTATGTAGCCTTACCAGAAACCACCCCGACTCGCTGTGTCGCGCAGTGCAACACAGACCCAACACACAAAACGCACGTGTCGCACGAGTTAAAAAGTATCGAAAAGAGGTTTTATGTTTCAGATTTTGACTCGGGTGAAAATATAAAAAGTTGTGTTAGTGCATGTTGCATGCTCCTACAACTCTTGTGAGGCAACGGAAGTGATAAACGAAAATTTTCTTTGCATACAACACGCACTTTCCATTAGATCTTGTCTAAACCACAACTAGAAAACCCTAACTAGAGGTCTTATCTACTATGTTTGGGGTTATACCTTGATGATCCGGTCCTTCGGGTATTCTTTGATGATCTCCTTGGTTCCTTGGATGTTGTCGGTGTGCTCGATCTTCGGCCACCCCAAGACCTAGATGATCCACGCGAGAGTTGTCATGCAAGCTAAAACCCTTCTCAAGAGCTAAACCTAGAGATCAAGTTTGCTAAAAATGGTCACTAGGATGATGTAGAGATTAGTGTATTGGATTATCTTTGATCCTTGGCTTTTGATTCACATCTCATGTGAGTGTTAAAGAAAGGAAGAAGAAGGAGGAGAGAAGAAGGAGAGAGAAAGAGTTTTTCATAATGAGAAAAATTCAAGCATGGAAATTAGATATGGCTCAAGTGAAATAATTGAAGCATGCATTATAAAATTAGCACCATACTTCAATAGTAACTCCGAAACAATATAAAATAAAATAACCCATTTTTTCAACCATGCTTGGACTTTCTAATTTCCATCTCATTTATTCATTTTCATAAAATAAATAATGCATTATGAGGTGGCATCTTTTAGAAGGTATTCTTGTAACAATTACAAGAATACCCCCCCCTCCGTATACCGTATACCCGTATCCGAATTCCAAAAAATACGAATACCAATAATCCAATAATATAATACCGGTATCCGGCTTAAACAAAAACCTACCAGTATTATCGTTCCGATTATTATTCCTGTAACAATTACACGAATATAATCGAAACCCTACCGCAACACCTTACTGCTGCCGTAACAACTTACGGCCTCTACATCTTTCACCTGAATGAGGGAACTCTCTGTGTGGGACTCTAAAGACTCAAAAGTATGCTGGCAGTGGGTTTAACCACAAGCACGTCAGCGGCACTAGCTGTGCGTAACGGCTACCCAGGTACATGACGAAAAGGTGGCCGACGAGCGAACTCATCACAACCCCAACGAGCCTGCAAGCAACACTTACCGTACAGTCCTTTCTCTTCGTCTGATACATCGCATATGAAGTCTAGGGGTAGTAAATGTCAGACCCCAGTAACTTTATAAGTCACGCTGATTTATGGCTCATAACAGTTCGAGGAAATACTGATAACACTTATCAGTAAACCTCGAGAACCCTGGCCAGGGATTTAAGTGTTATAACCGATCAAACATAGCGCGACATCAACTCCCTATACCAGGAGAGACGAAACCTCTCCTATCGATCACTGTCTCCATGTGATTCGGGACTGTACCCAAAGTCCACCTGTTTGCATGACTTAATAGAGCTGTGGTAGGGTGAAAATCAAAGTACAGTGGGAACCACACAAGACTCCATGATGATCTCAGGTCTGCAGACTAACCTGTACAAGTGTCACCAGAGAACTGCTATCTGACAATAGGTATATATACCATCTAGGAGTTCTCGGCGAGTCATGTTCGGTGTACCCATTCTCCAATGAGCACCCGTGTACAATCTTTGATGTCAAACACCAATGGTTGTAGAATCAACCATCACCCCACAGGGTCAGGAAACATTCACTCTAGTCTAACTTGGTAATACCGATGCCCTGTCTCGATATACCCTCGACTTGGAACTATTAAAAGATATGCTTATAGACTATCCAGGCACCACTAGTATGATCTCATCATAATCCTGGTAGTCAAGCATAATCCTAAGGGCTTCATCAACATGCATATAAAGATATGAAATATAACACAAGATGAAGATAAACCAGATAGCGTACTATTATTTCGAGCAAAGATTGTTCCTACATATATACATGCCTAGCATCCTATACAATACAGGCCTCTAGGGCATACATATTTAACAATCTCCCACTTGCACTAAGGCCTGTAGGTTATGCAATAAGTACCAACTGTCTGTACTAGAACCAATTGCCTGCGTACCGCATGCCCAACAGCTCGAACAATTTCTCAAACTGGACTTGAGGGATGGACTTGGTGAATGGATCTGCTGTGTTGTCCTTCGTGTCTCTCTCTGTACCTCGATGTCCTGGAGATCCACTATCTCCCTGATGAGGTGATACCGCCTTAAGATATGTCTAGATTTCTGATGAGACCTCGGTTCCTTTGCCAAAGCCATAGCTCCATTGTTATCGCAATACAGAGGGATTGGATTAGCAATGGATGGAACCACTTGAAGTTCGGAAATGAACTTCCTCATCTAGACTGTCTCTTTTGCGGCACCATTAGCAGCAAAATACTCAGCTTCCATCGTGGAGTCAGCGACGGTATCTTGTTTGGAACTCTTCCAACATACCGCCCCTCCGTTTAGGGTAAATACAAACCCTGAGATGGACTTACTATCATCCTTGTCGCTCTGGAAACTGGAGTCGGTAAATCCTTCCATTTGGAGATCTCTGTTACTATACACCAAGAACATTTCTTTAGTTCTTCTCAAGTACTTCAGAATGTTCTTCACAGCAGTCCTGTGTTTCACCCCTGGGTTGGATTGATACCTGCTTACTGCACTCAGTGCATAAGCTACATCTGGGTGAGTACACAACATCACATACATTATAGATCCTACTGCTAAAGCGTAGGGAATAATGCTCATGCGAGCCCTCTCTTCATCAGTCTTTGGAGACATCTCTTTGGAGAGGGTGATCCCATGAAAAGCGGGTAAATTACCCCTCTTGGAATCTTCCATACTAAACCTCTTTAGTATGGTGTCAATGTATCTCGATTGGGACAATCCCAATAATTTCTTAGATCTATCTCTATAGATCTTAATCCCCAGAATGTACGAGGCATCGCCCAGGTCTTTCATGGAGAACCTTTGCGATAAGAATAGTTTGACCGATTGTAGCATAGGAATATCATTTCCTATTAAGAGAATGTCGTCCACGTACAATACGAGGAATGTAACTGTACTCTCTACAATCCTTTTATAAATTCATGGTTCATCCACATTTTTGATAAAACCAAACTCTTTGATTGTATCATCAAAGCAGATGTTCCAACTCCGTGATGCCTGCTTTAATCCACAAATGGATTTAAGCAGCCTGTATGCTTTTCCGCTGCTCCCACTATCAATGAAGCCTTCTGGCTAATCCATAAAAACGCATTCTTCTAAATCACCATTTAGGAATGCCGTTTTAACATCCATCTGCCAGATCTCATAATCATAGTGAGTAGCTATAGCAAGCAGGATCCGAATGGATTTGAGCATCGCGACTGGTGAAAAGGTTTCATCATAGTCCAGTCCTGGTCTTTGACGAAATCATTTTGCTACCAGCCTAGCTTTATTGGTCTCCACCTGACCATCCACACCGATCTTTCTTTTAAAGATCCATTTGCACCCTATGGGTTTTACTCTAGAAAGTGCAACCTCCAAAGTCCATACTTTGTTGGTGTGCATGGATTCCATTTCGGATCTCATGGCATCCAGCTATTTTACTGAGTCACTACTCATGATAGCTTGCTGAAAACTAGTAGGGTCATCATCATCCATGATGCAATCTTCTCTATCACCATCAATTAGAAAACCGTAGTATCTATCAGGTGGGCGAGAAGTCCTACTAGATCTACGGAGTGGCTGAGGTTCGTCAGGTTCTATTAAAATCTCAGGTTCAACCAAATTATCGATAATTGTTTGTATATCTAGAATTTCTTCCAGTTCTACCGCATTGCCAATAGTATCATTTGCAAAAAATTCATTTTCTAAAAATGTGGCATACCGAGAAACAAACACCCTTTGTTCCTCCTTGTGGTAGAAGAGATATCCATACGAGTGTTTTGGATATCCCACAAATCTGCACAAAATCGATCGTGTCTCGAGTTTGTCTGGATTCTGCTTTTTCGCATAAGCCGGACAACCCCATATCCTAAATCTTTTAAGAGATGGTCTCTTCCCATACCATATCTCGTATGGAGTGGTAGACACGGTTTTGGTTGGCACCCTGTTCAAATGATGAATCGCAGTCTCTAATGCGTGCCCCCAGAATGATATTGGTAACTCAGCATCACTCATCATAAATCGTACTATATCTAATAGGGTGCGATTCCTCCTTTCCGATACTCCATTGTGCTGTGGTGTGTACGGAGGAGTGAGATGAGAGAGAATCCAATTCTCTTTTAGGAAATCTAGAAACTCTGAGCTTAGATACTCACCTCCTCGATCTGATTGAATTTTCTTGATACTTAAGCCTGTTTGTTTTTCTACTTCAGATTTATACTCGAACTTTTTGAAGGCTTCAGACTTGTGTTTCATCAAGAACACATGTCCAAATCTTGAGAAGTCATCAGTAAAAGTTATGGAGTATAAAAAACCACCCCTTGCATGTGTAGACATTGGTCCACATACATCACTATGTATGAGGCCTAAGAGTTCAGTAGCTCTCTCTCCGTGTCCAGTAAACAGAGTTTTGGTCATTTTACCTTTGACGCAAGACTGGCAAGTCGCATAAGATTTATATTCAAACGAGTTTAAATATCAATCTTTATGTAGCTTGGTTAGTCTTGTTTCGTTAATATGACCAAGTCTACAATGCCAAATGAAAGCATCATTTATGTCTGAAACCTTCCTTTTGTTTGTGTGTTGTACGTTAAAAACTGTATGTTGGTTTAGAATGTATATCCCTTTATTTAATGTACCAGACCCAATCAACTCTTGATTAAGGTTAATGTTCATAACATTTGATTGCAATACAAAATTATATCCTGCATTGTCCAACACCGATACAGATATAATATTACATAACATAGAGGGTACAAAACAACACGGGTTCAAAACCAATATACAACCCGACGGCAAACCAAGGTGATACTCCCCCACTGCTGTAGCATGTACTGAGGAACCATTCCCAACCCGGAGAGTGTGATCACCTGTCTTCAAAAACTTGCTATTTCTCAGCCCCTGCAGACAATTGCAGATGTGAGATCCTGACCCAGTATCTAATACCCAGGAAGCAGAGTTAATTGAAAAACAGTTTTCTATTACAAACACGCCTGAAGTGGAAGCTTTACCCTGCTTCTTCTTCTTGAGGTCGGCCAAGTATCCAACGCAGTTTCTCTTCCAGTGTCCAGTCTGGTGGCAGTGGAAACATTCCCCTCGTCCTGTCGCAGCAGCCCCTTTCTTATCCCTTCCCGGTGCCTTTTTCACTCCGCCTCTCTACTTGATGGGATTCTTCTTCTTCTTTCCCTTACCCTTGAATTTGGCTTTTGGGACGGAGGAAGAAGATGGCCCAGCAATAAGAGCGGGAGTTTTCGCTACTTTTAGTGTGCTCTCTGCACTTCTCAACATATTGAGGAGTTCAGGCAAAGACTTCTCCAAGTTGTGCATGTTGAAGTTTACAATGAATTGAGCAAATGCAGGGGAAAGGGACTGTAAAACAATATCAACATACTTCTCGTTCTCCATGGTCAAACCCAGGTCCTCAAGTTCTTCAATAAGTCCAATCATCTTCAATACATGGTCACTTACAGACGTGCCAGCAGCCATTCGCATCTGAAACAACTTTCGAGATGCCTCGTATTGGAGAGTACGAGATTGCTCTCCATACAACTCCTTTGTATGGAGAAAGATGGATTGAACATCCATTTTCTCGTGCTGCTTCTGATGTTCATTGTTCATAGAAGAAAGCGCGAGGCACTTGGCTGTGGCGCAGTTTATATCCCATGTTTTGCGGAATTCTTTATCCACAACTGAAGAATCAGGGCCTGGGATAGGAAGGGCTGGAGTAGTCAGGACGTATCCGACCTTATCATAGGTCAGGGCAATATTCACGTTCCTTAGCCAATCTTTGTAATTCGGTCCCGTGAGTTTATTTTTGTCTAATAAAAGCTTAAGTCCCGTCATAGGTATCTGCCATTAGGAGAGAGAAAAGAAGACACTCAGCGATTGCTCTTGCATAATTAGATAGGTTATTAATCTTATCTAACTGATATCTCCCACTGCTTTTTATCAAATTTTCCTTCAAACCTTTTAAAAGGAAAACTCGCCAGGATTAATTGCAATCTACAAGTTCGCTAACCGGTCGGCCAGGCCAGTGTCGGTACTCCGAGGGAGGTTCCCCGTGCTTTCGCACGGACCTAATTAAAGTAAACCTCGTTTTCCTAGAGGCGTAACCTCGTTGACACCTTTCTAGACACCTACTGGATTAGCTAATTGTAAAGTGCAAAACTCTCCCGGGAGTAACCTTTACTCACAGTGGGATCGGGATCCAACTATCATATAGAAGGTATGCAATCTCATTGCAAATTTCAACTCTTGAAATTCTCGATATGATTTTTACCCCTAGTGTCTTATGACCTTAACTATGGTCAACAAATCATAAGCACTAGTCAAGTTCTATCCGCCATTTCGGGATTGATTTAGACCCACCCGCAAGACCCTTAACTATGGTCAACAAAGTCATGTGAATGTCCTAATCGATCGTATCAAATGCTTTGTAGGAAGACATCACTTAGCTACCGTACACCATGCCTTAACTATAGTCAATAAACGTGGCACGAATACTAAGTACTCTGCCTCCTAAAGTGGCGGAGGGCAACGGATGGTTTTTGTGAAAACCTTTGACGTTTTGAACTTGATATCATTGTAGAATCGAGTGAAAAGAGTGGTTTAAGCTCCAGTTTAAAAATCGAATAGTTTTGTAGTATCTTTCTAATTTTGCTAAAGAGGTCACTCCCGGTGAAGTGATCTCGGCTCTTTCCTTATCGAATAAGGTGCTGGATATGTAAATACCATGATGCAAAGCAAAATTTAGATCACCTATAAAAACAATCGAGTTCTTTGTAACATTTGCTAGTTTCGCTAAAGGGGTCACTCCCGGTGAAGGGATCTCGGCCCTTTCCTCATCGAATGAGGTGCAGGATATTCAAGAATACCACTATGCAAAGCAAAAACTAGAGTTACTAATTTAAAAAATTTGATTCTACAACATCTTTAGGTTTCTTTTTCTTAATATTAATCACATTAATGTTGTCCCATCATTTACGTTTCCTAAACATCACAGAAAAGAAACGAAAATAGAACGTACGCTTATGCCATCCGCATTCGCCACGGGCCTCCATCATGCACCGTTAAGTTACTTAACTAACGGCAGAGCGAGGGCTGGACTAGCGCGGGTGCAAAACATAAGCAACGTTTATTATATATTTCATATATAAATATAGCCATTACAGATCATAGATGAATACATTGGATATACTAGGAATTCCGCATTTCATTCAAGCCTTAATGAAAGACAGGTTCCACGGTCGTGATGAATAGCCAAAACCCCACCCTAGACCCCTACAGGTGGGGCAAACTACCCGCCAAATTACCGAAATGGAGCAACCTCTCTCAACAAAGTGAGTAGGCCACTCGGCACTTCAAAAACCCGGTAGTTTGTGCACCTCACCTTGGGTCTATCCTAAGAGCAAAAACAGTAAAAGGAAATTATACAACGCTGGCTACAACCTCAACCCGGATGTGCCCCGCAAAATAATATTACATTGCTTTTTACAAATTATATTGAATGAAAGAGAAGAAAAACGCTCTTCTCACATCCCCCGGCCATTCATCACGACGATCCAACATATTCATATACGCATACCATCAAAGAAGTGTGCAACCCCGACTAATCGATTTATAGCAATTAGTCGACGTTTCAAACACACATCGAAAAACAACAAACCCGATTAGCCAATCACTTAGAATTTCGATCGATAATTTTAAACCATGCCAACACTTGACATGTTCCAACACACAAACAACTTTTTGAAAATTCCAGATATCCCAGAAACACTATTTCCTTAATCTAAGCAAACTGCTGAAAAACGAGTCAACTCGGCCACGACTCGACCGCGGATCCGCGGCCAAACACTGAGTTTGGCCGCGTATCCACGGCGTTCCTGGCGAGTTAGAGTCTCGTTTTTCTACAGTGTGCTTAGGAAACCGGCATGTATTTTTAAGGCCACTGAAATGATTTTTTGAACACTTTAAAAATCGACAGAAAACGGGGACAGAAATCGTGTTTTCCGGGAAAAATTGCGTCGATCGAAGTTCTACATTTTGGTTAACAATCTAATTATGGCTTAGTTAGGCTCTGATACCATGTTAGTGCATGTTGCATACTCCCACAACTCTTGTGAGGCAGCGGAAGTGATAAACGAAATTTTTTTTTGCATACAACAGGCACTTTCCATTAGATCTTGTCTAAACCACAACTAGAAAACCCTAACTAGAGGTCTTATCTACTATGTTAGGATTATACCTTGATGATCCGGTCCTTCGGGTCTTCTTTGATGATCTCCTTGGTTCCTTGGATTTTGTCGGTGTGCTCGATCTCCGGCCACCCCAAGACCTAGATGATCCACGCGAGAGTTGTCATGCATGCTAAAACCCTTCTCAAGAGCTAAACCTAGAGATCAAGTTTGCTAAAAATGGTCACTAGGATGATATAGAGATTAGTGTATTGGATTATCTTTGATCCTTGGCTTTTGATTCACATCTCATGTGAGTGTTAAAGCAAGGAAGAAGGAGGAGAGAAGAAGGAGAGAGAGAGAGTTTTTCAAAATGAGAAATATTCAAGCATGGAAATTATATATGGCTCAAGTGAAATTATTGAAGCATGCATTATAAAATTAGCACCATGCATCAATAGTAACTCCAAAACAATATAAAATAAAATAACCCATTCTTTCAACCATGCTTGGACTTTCTAATTTCAACCTCATTTATTCATTTTCAGAAAATACATAATGTATTATGAGGTGGCATCTTCTAGAAGGTATTCTTGTAACAATTACAAGAATACCCCTCCTCCGTATACCGTATCTCGTATACCGTATACCCGTATCCGAATTCCGAAAAATACGAATACCAATAATCCAATAATATAATACCGGTATCCGGCTCAAACCAAAGCCTACCAGTATTATCGTTCCGATTATTATTCCAGTAACAATTACACGAACATAATCGAAACCCTGCCGCAACACCTTACGGCTGCCGTAACAACTTACGGCCTCTACATCTTTCGCCTGAACGAGGAAACCCTCTGTATGGGACTCTAAGGACTCGAAAGTACGCTGGCAGTGGGTTTAACCACAAGCACGTCAGCGGCACTAGCTGTGCGTAACGACTACCCAGGTACATGACGAAAAGGTGGCCGACGAGCGAACTCATCACAACCCCAACGAGCCTGCAAGCAACACTTACCGTACAGTCCGGTCTTTTCGTCTGATACGTCGCATATGAAGTCTAGGGGTGGTAAATGTCAGACCGCGGTAACTTTATAAGTCATGCTGATTTACGGCTCATAACAGTTCGAGGAACTACTGATAACACTTATCAGTAAACCTCGAGAACCCTGGCCAGGATTTAGACGTTATAGCTGATCAAACATAGCGCGACATCAACTCCCTATACTGAGAGAGACGAAACCCCTCCTATCGATCACTGTCTCCATATGATTCGGGAATGTACCCAAAGTCCACCTGTTTGTACGACTCAATAGAGCCGTGGTAGGGTGGAAATCAAAGTACAGTGGGAACCACACAAGACACCATGACGATCTCGGGTCTACAGACTAACCTGTACAAGTGTCACCAGATAACTGCTATTTGACAATAGGTATATATACCATCTAGGAGTTCTCGGCGAGTCCTGTTCGGTGTACCCATTCTCCAATGAGCACCCGTGTACAATCTTTGATGTCAAACACCAATCGTTGTGGAATCAACCATCGCCCCACAGGGTCAGGAAACGTACACTCTAGTCTAACTTGGTAATACCGATGCCCTGTCTCGATATACCCTCGACTAGAAACTATTAAAAGATATGCTTATAGACTATCCAGGCCCCACTAGTATGATCTCATCATAATCCTGGTAGTCAAGCATAATCCTGAGGGCTTCATCAATATTCATATAAAGATATGAAATATAACACAAGATGAAGATAAAACAGATAGCATACTATTATTTCGAGCAAAGATTATTTCTGCACATATACATGCCTAGCATTCTATACAATACAGGCCTCTAGGGCATACATATCTAACAAGTTGCATATACCAAAACCCTTAAATATAGAGCAGACTCCCACTGACCAAAGCCTTACACAAGACAACACTATCTGGCCGCAAATTGCGGCCAGAATGAAGAAAATTGCGGCCATAAAGTAGGTAGGGGGTCTCATGCTCTGTGTGTGTGATCTAGGTCTAGTGAGCATGCTCCAGTTAACTCAGATTTTACCTAAAGCACTCGGGTCAATAGCAGATTCAAAAAGGCTAAAAATCTACATTAAAATGTTAAATTACACTAATTTGAAACCCTATGGTATTTTAGTGAAATCTGGGGCAAAACTTAATTTAAATGGCCTTAAAAACACTTAGTTAAGCTACATTAACCTTAAAAATCCTCACTTGGCCAACTCTCCACTTAAATCACAATTCTAGCACTAAAATCACATTAAACACTAATTAAAACTTAACAACTATATTCTAGCAAAAGAAAGGAGTTAAGTTCAAGAAATTATACCCCACTTGATCCTAGGATGCTGGAAGAAGCGGAAGAAGAAGAAGAGGAGGAAATTCTGCTGCTGATGCTACTGTTGCTGTTGTTGTGTTGATGTTGTTGCTGTTGCTAGTGCTGTTGCTGATGCTGTTGCTGAAGCTGGTGCTGATGCTGATGCTTCTAATGCTGCTGCTATTGCTTTAGCTGCTGCTGCTATGTGTTGTGTTTGTGTGAGTGAGAGGGAAAGAGAAGTAAGAATGAGTGGGGGGAAAATAATTGATTTGAAAACAAAAGAAATGAGAGTCAACCCCTCTCTCTCTCCTCATTAATTGTCAAGCATGGCTCATGCCATCATGCTCTCTCTCTCTCTCCTACTCAAGTCAACCCCTAACACTAATTCTATTTTTTTTAAAACAAATTAACTAACACTTTTAATTAACCTCATATTAACCTAATTAAATGGGTTATTCCACCATGGTTATGTAAACATGGTTTAATCCCAAACTTAGCCCTAGTTAAAATGCACATGTGTGTGCAGTCCAAAATAAATTCTAATAAAATATTCATAAATCCTGATAAAATATTTGAAAACCGTTTTGGTAAACTTTTTACTAAAAACCCCACATTAAAGTATAATAACCCCCAATCACATTCTAAGGTGCTACAGTATATAATAAACATCAATCCAATCAGGTATACCACGGTATAAAATCTCACAGCCATGTGCATCAACGTGCCCAAAATCGAATCAAAATACTAAAAGTGCAAGGAAACTACACCGAAAGTACAAGTCAAATCTCATACATACCCTAGGCATGAAATCAAAATCAACATCTCGATTGACATCAAATCGAAGTCGAGTGCAACTGGGGTGCACAAAATCTCAATCCAGTACAACTAACATGCATAAATGAAAACCCCAACCGAGTGCACCCGGTGTGCACAAAACCAAACCTCATATCATGCGCTCAACATGCGTGAAAATCCAAATCAAGTGCATCTGTCCCGCACGATTGAAATCCCATCCAATATGCACGGATAAAATCTAAATCAAGTGCATCCAACAGGCATGAATGAAAATCGAAATCAAGTGCATCCAACAGGAACGAATGAAAATCGAAATCAAGTGCATCCAACAGGCTCGAAATCAAGTGCATCCAACAGGAACGAATGAAAATCGAAATCAAGTGCATCATGCACGATTAAAAATCTAAACCAAGGGCATCCAACACGCACAAGTAAAATCTCACTCGAGTACGTTCGATGCGCACAAAATCCACAATCAAGTGCCTAATATGCGCAAAATCCAACCCAAGCGCGTCAGGTCCGTAAAAAACGTCTAGTGCAGTAACATGCACGAAAACAAACATCAAGTACCAACGCGCCGGAAAACACAAATCTGGTAAAATGAATGCTCAAGGGCATAAATCAAGTGCAACCAAGGTACTGGGTATAATCTAGTGCAACCGACGCACGAAATACCCGCCTGGTGCAATAAATGCACGAAATGCAAGTCTAGTGCGACAATGCACAAAAATACAAATCCGGTGAATCAAGTGCACGAAACATTACATACGGTGCATCCAGTGCACAAAATACCAATACAGTGTATCTAGAGCACAAAATACCAAATCCAGTGCATCCAGTGCACGGAGATGCATCAATAACTCAAATGCGTATAAAAACAACAGCGAGTGTACCAAGGTGTATAAAATCCAAAAACGCGTGCAACTGCATGCACAAAACACGTACTAATGCACTGCAAGAACATGTAAGCTATACCGAGTGCAAAAACCAAATCGTGTGCGTACCATATGCATAAAATCAACCCAACTGTATGAAATCCATGAAATCATAAACATGTGCAGCCAAGGCTCAAAATCAACATCAAGTGCAATAAATACGCACAAAGCATAAATCAACACGACGGTGTATAAAAACATATCTCAAGTGCAATAACTATGCACAAAACATAAATACCCAGTAGGTGCAACCATGGTGCACAAAAGCAAATATCATGAAACTCGGTCATCAAAACTCAATCATGCAATAAATCGTCCAAAATACCGAAATCCAAAGTGACTGATACGTGATAGTCAACTCACGAAATCACAAATCGTAAATACTGTTGTCGATATGTCCTTCCTTCAAGGTCGAGAAGGTGTCGGTGCATCCAATGCTAGCAGAGCAAGATATCTACTTGCCTCCTGATCATGGCATGTCGTCTGGTGTCCTTAGGCTCTTGTCTCTCACTGCAAATTGCTAAGTACATAGCTCCCCGACTCAACGGTCCAATATGGAAACGATAATGGAAGTAGTCCACTCTGGCACGTCTTCTAAAAATCTCTAGCCAACTCTTATGGTCACTCATAACATGTCTCGTCGACGATGCTGAACTCTGGCCTACTGAGCGTGTGCAATATGACTGATCCTGGGTCCAAGTCTTCTCGTATAGTATTTCCAGAAAGGTCATGTCAAGGTCTCTCCCCAATATTGTTTCTGCCGAACTGCCCGGAAGTCAACATCTTTACTATATCTATTTCTTGTTCAGGAACGACTGCATACTCATCACGACTCCTCCTGGAAGATATACCCATAGTCAACGCCTCTGCTTGCGTATCACATCTTTGATGTCAGCGGAGTGGAACGTCCTCTCGTCATGATCTCGTACAAACCTCTTACTCCACTTTCCTCCAATGTCGACTGATTCAGACTCGTCTCCTCGTGGCTGTATGGACTGCGCTCCAACGGCTATACTCGTATCTGGAGTCTCCCAAGCAATGTATCCCATCACATGATATCCGAATGATGTTGAACTTTTCGATCGATTCGTCAAGGCTCCATAATCCCCTAAGATCTCAACATCTTGGGTACAGTTTAATAGTATCGAGTACATACCACAGCACCTATGGACCAACCGTAGAAGGGCAAACCCAAGCTTCATTAATGGCACCGCGGAACTGCCGCAAACCCTAAGGTTCAAAGGCTTTCACGTGGTCATTATGTCGAGTTAGGGTTCCATTCTTCTAGAGGGTCCGTAGAATTACTTGCACTGTTTTCCGAATACTTTAAACTTGGAAAATGGGTTCCTGACATTCGATCGTCTATATCGACTCTCAACGTATCAGCGTGAAGTCGTCTCTAGCTGGAATCAATCAATCTGATGACCTCGCATCGGGGTAGGCAATGAATAACATGTCCTAGTCTTTCATCTTTGGTGGATAGCGATCTTCTATCATATCTTGAAGTATAACTCATGCGGCATTAGCTTCAACCATCTGGGGCGATATCTTGTCATTCGCCGAAATCACTGGCTCATTCGTCCGCATGCTGAACAGTGCCTCAACCATCTAGAACAATAGTGCGCTGACAGTCATCACATTCTGGCTGGCCTCTGGCTGTAGCCCAATCCTCTGGTGCTGATCTGCACGTCCGAGAAATCTTGTAACAGCGATCCATCAATGCTAATGGCGCAAAAATGCAACTAAACGATACGTCTATGCAATCATATGTCCCTGGAATCATGCCCTGGTCAGTCCTCGTCCGTGACGAGCTCGTGCTGACCGCAACTCTAGCCGTAGCTCTCTGTGCCCATACAACCGTGGTAACAAAACCATAACTGGTACTGATGAGGATAGATCATAGGAATGAATATAATACTGTGCAAGGAAATGTACATCCTAAGGCTTCGTAAGGGGAGTATCGTATCGTAAGTATGCCGCGGAACATACACACGGTACGTCACTCTTCTTGAGTCACCTACTGCATCAACCAAGGGTCATCCTACACTCAGGAGGTAAAACCTAACGCTCTGATACCAACTTTGTCACGACCCAAAAAGTACGGAACATGACCGGCACTTAAACTTCGAAACGTCTCGAGGCGTACGTAATCTAAGTAAGCCAAAACCCAGAAATCCAAACCAAGTAAAGCAGTAGAGTGATGGAAAAACCAATTTTAAAGGAAGAAGTTTAACAACATAAGCCGAAGTATACATTTTAAAATCTTTAGTCTTTTCTGAAAATTTTGGCAGAGTTTTCTTTGTAAATACTGACTCCAAACGGTTACAAAACCTGATAAAACATATATAGTGAATAAAGGCATCCCCAAGCGGGAGATAGCTCTTCGTCAATCGACGACCACAACCACGCAGGCAATATGATATAAAACGCCGAAAGGTGAGGATCAAACTCAAAAGGAAACTCAAAACATCAAGAAAACCCATAATAATACAACGCGCGACTCTAAGGTCTAAATAATATACAACTGGTCTCTAGTCTGAAATAAATACATGTCTGGTTGATGGAGTTTACTAGATACAACTGAAATATTAAATGTACAATGGTGGTCACGATGCAAGTGAACCCACCTACCAAAGCAATCACTCGGAAGGAACAATGTGCCAGCAAAGCCTCAACGAAACCTGTACGGCAAAACCTGCAGGAAACTGTAGCACAACGGGGGTGAGTTGCCAACTCGTGAGTAGAAAACATCTAAGAGTAGAAATTGCATGTATGACGCTATCCTAGGTCATATCAAATAATATCCTCAAATAATATCCCGGTCCATCTATGTATACGTGTAATATTACATGCTCGTGTCAGTGCCTCAGATAGCAACATATCAGATATATGATGTATGAATGCATGACGAATAGAAACAGAATACATCATGTAATCAACAGAGAAATCAGTGTCAAGCATCGACACCAAACATAAATCTCGGTTTCTTAATATCTCAAATCTCAGTGTCTCAAATCCCAATATCTCAATATCTCAATATATAAGGCTCCGTCAGTCCGGATCGGCCCATATCATCAAATCACACGACCACGGACAGTATCCTCCGGATATCCGCCGCACCAGGTAAAATCACCGGTAGCTATTCTGCCCCTGCCAGGCTCATCATCCTCCATGAAATCACTCGTGCCCCGGGGTACCATACCGGGTCCACCATGTACCCGAGACGGTTCATACTACTCCTCGAAACGGGTCTCGAAATCCAACAGCTATCATGAAAACTCATGGTGGATGACTCATACATCACGAGAAAACCGCAACTTGCATTTTAAAAAGAGAGAGAGAGAGAGAAGTTTATATATATTCCTGCGGTTTTCCTCCAAATCCCGAAATCTCATGAAAATCCAAAATCCAAAATCAAGAGTAAGTAAATAGTGAATATCGGCATAAATATCCATAATACTGCATGACCAATGAATATATATGAATGCATCTGATATCATGCAATTAACGCAATAGTTAAACTAGCATATGAAAACTATAACATATCGCAACTATCAACTAGCAAGGTATGTCAATGAATAGTATTTTCTAAAGTGTACGTGACATGGCAATTACCGATGACGATGTGTGTGAGCCGGCAAACAGGTGTACGTGGAACATACGAATCATCAGTAATGGTGCTGGTGTCCTGACAGCAGTGTTTCATAATAATTATAGATAACATATGTACAAGCATGCAATGCGATGAAACATCATGAATATACAGAAGGTGATGTAGTAATAGCAACACTGAAAAATATACCTACCCAATATACGAGTCATACAGTTTTGGTATTTAAAATACTCACGATTCTCCCCTTTTGAAAATGAGTATGACTCGAGCCCAGTCAAAACGGTAAGGGAATCCACCTAAGTCTGAGTCGATCTATATATATATATATATATTGTAGGGTTCCTAGGCACTCTTGTGAAGGTTCATAAGGCATCAAACATGCCCGGATAAAATTTTAGACGTGCCGAACAACCCAAAGACGGGATCTTTGCTAGATTATTAGGGTTTAGCATGCAAGATGATATCTTTAAAGCTAAGTGTGCGGGATTACAACCTTTGTAGTCCGCTCCTTCGCTTTACAAGCTCCGAGTAGTAGTCCCTTCGCCGCGATCCACGATCTCCCGGACTCAAGAGAGGCTCCACGACTCGAACGATCCATGCTAGCTTGAAGTGTTCCGAATCTCCGATGATCTACGTCGAAGTTGCAAAAAACCCAAGCTTTCTCACTCTAAAGAGATGAACACCCTAAGCTCATGGGCTAGATGAGATGAGGATGAGGGAGTAGTATTTATGCTTTCTTTTTATTCACTTTCTCACTTGAAATCATCACATAAGAATTAACTAGTAAGCTTTTTCTTTTTAGAACTCAAAAGAGAAGAAGATCAGAATGAAAAAGATAATCCTTTTGTGATGAATAGGAAAGAAAACTATATGATTGATATATCAACCATGGTCAAGGATGATAGGCTAAGAAGTTGTAGAGAATAAACTAGGATTAGGGTTTGGTTAGGTTAAAGAAAAAGATCAACCATAATATCTTAACCAAGACAAAATAGAATCCTTCTAGAAAGAACTTGAAAGAGCTAACCCTAATCAGACCCTAATCCCTCATTATCATCCTTAAACATGTTTAATAATAAATCATATCATGTTGCAATAATATATATCACATATATATTATATATTTGCAACATAAGAAAATAATACATTTAACATATATCGCATATATATCAATGTATTAATCCAGTGAGAAAATGAAATAATAAAGTGAGCCAATATTAGATAATGTAATACAATATATCATATATATTATTATACATTAAATCATCGAATCAACACTTGATCCAACGATCCGGCTATATCGAATATAACCGGCTAATATATCATGTACCGATTCATCGAATCAACACTTGATCCGATGTCCCGATTCATATCAAAATATCGCGAGAATATAATACGGTATCTCATATCGTATTATCCTCGGTCCTGCACATATCTCATATGTGCCTCTACTCCGTTTTGCCTGAGCCAAGAAACCTCTGTGTAGGACTCTAAAGAATCGTCAATACGCCGGTAGCAGGTGATGATCATATCAAACACCCACAAGCTGCAAGCGGTCAGCTAAACGTAACAGCCACCCAGGTATTGAGCGATTAGAAGATCAACAAGCTAGCCTGTCCGTTCTCCTATGAATCCAATCAGTAACACTCCCGTACAGTCCGGTCTGTTCGTCTGATATGTCGCATATCAAGTCTAGGGGTGGTAAACGTCAGACCCCAGTAATCGATAAGTCGTATCGATGTGAGGCTCATAACAGGTCGAGAAACTACTAGTAACACTTACCGGTAAATCTCTATATCAGCCCTGGCCAGGGACTTCCAGTTATAGCCAATCGAACACAGCACGACATCAACTCCCTATACCGGGAGAGACGAATCCCCTCCTATCGCTCATTGCCTCCATGTGATTCGGGACTGTACCCAAAAGCCACCGTTTTGCACGCCCTCGTGGACGTGGTAAGGTGGAAATCAAAGCACAGTAGGAATCACACAAGACTCTATGTCGATATCGGGTCTACAGACTATCCTGTACCAGTGTCACCGGAGAACTGCCATCTGACGTGTGGTATATCACCAACTGGGAGTTCTCGGCGAGTCCGTACAGTGTACCCAGTCTCCACTGAGCACCCGTACACCATCCTTGATGTCAAACACCGATGGATATGGGATCATCCATCGCCCATCATATGGGTCAAGATGCGTATACGCTAGTCTACTCTGGTGTATCGATGCCCTGTCTCGATATACCCTCGACTAGGAACAGTTATAGGATGTACTCATCGACTACTATGGCCCCACTAGTATGATCTCATCATAGTCCCAGTAGTCGAGTACAGATCCTAAGGGCTTTATCAACATGTGAGAGTCAGACAGTAAACCAATACAAGTCAACATGTTAAGATAAAGTGAAACCAAATAGCATACTATCATGACGAGCAAGAAAGTCCTCTCTGTATATATCTAAGCATCCATCATAATATACATCAAATGTACAACAATGGCCTCTAGGGCATATACATAACTAACAATCTCCCTCTTGCACTAAGGCCAGCTGCTGTAGTATCTCATACCTAGCATCCCGAATAATCTCTCAAACTGTATCTGGGGAATGGCCTTCGTGAGTGGATCTGCAGTGTTGTCCTTCGTATCTACTCTCCTGACCTCGATCTCCCGGCGATCAACTATCTCCCTGATCAGGTGATATCGCCTCAGAATATGTCTAGACTTCTGATGGGATCTGGGTTCCTTGGCCAATGCCACAGCTCCATTGTTATCGCAATACAGAGGTATTGGATGCTCAATGGATGGAACCACTCCAAGTTCACTAATGAACTTCTTCATCCAGACAGCCTCTTTGGCAGCATCGTTGGCAGCGATGTATTCAGCCTCCATCGTCGAGTCTGCAACGGTATCCTGTTTGGAACTCTTCCAACATACCGCCCCTCCATTGAGGGTAAAGACAAAACCCGAATGCGACTTAGAGTCGTCCTTATCACTCTGGAAGCTGGAATCGGTAAAGGACTCCACCCGGAGTTCTCCGTTACCATACACCAAGAACATGTCTCTAGTCCTTCGCAAGTACTTGAGAATGTTCTTCACAGCTGTCCAGTGACTCTCTCCAGGATCTGCTTGATACCGACTCACTACACTTAGTGAGTATGCAACATCGGGTCTGGTACATAGCATCGCATACATGATAGATCCTACTGCCGAAGCATAGGGTATCCCTTGCATGCGAGCTCTCTCCAAATCAGTCTTGGGAGACATCTCTTTGGAGAGAGTGAGTCCAGAGATCGTGGGTTGGTTCCCACGCTTGGATTCTTCCATACTAAACCTTTTTAGGATGGTGTCAATATACCTGGATTGGGACAATCCCAGTATCCGTTTAGATCATCTCTATAGATCATGATTCCCAATATACATGAGGCATCACCTAGATCTTTCATTGAGAATCTCTGTGATAAGAAGAGCTTGACTGATTGCAGCATAGGAATATTATTTCCTATCAAGAGTATGTCATCCACGTACAATACGAGGAAGACAACCTTACTCTCTGCTACCTTCTTATAGATACAAGGTTCATCTATGTTTTTGATGAAGTCAAACTCTTTGACTACTACATCAAAACAGATGTTCCAACTCCGCGATGCTTGCTTTAACCCATAAATGGATTTAAGCAGCTTGCACACCTTTCCGCTGCTCCCACTATCTACGAAGCCCTCTGGCTGAGTCATGTACACGCACTCTTCTAAATCACCATTTAGAAAGGCGGTCTTAACATCCATTTGCCAGATTTCGTAGTCATGGTATGCAGCAATGGCAAGTAAGATCCGGATGGACTTAAGCATAGCCACTGGAGAAAAGGTTTCGTCATAATCCACACCTGGTCGTTGACGAAAACCCTTTGCTACAAGTCTAGCTTTGAAAGTCTCAACTTTTCCATCTACACCAAATTTCTTTTTAAAAATCCACTTGCTCCCAATGGGTTTTACCCCTTCAGGAGAATTTTCTAAAATCCATACTTTATTGGTGTACATGGATTCCATCTCAGATCGCATTGCATCCAGCCATTTCACAGAGTCACCACTCGTGATGGCCAGCTCGAAACTAGTCGGGTCATCATCTTCCATGATGCAATCCTCGCTTCCACCATCAATGAGAAAACCGTAGTATCTCTCAGGCGGTTGAGAAACCCTGCTAGATCGGCGGAGAGGCTGGGGTTCGTCGGGAACTACTGAATCTTCTGGTTCCACTAAATCTTTAGTTGTAGTTTGTGTTGCTGGAACCTCTTCCAGCTCTACCTCATCGCCACTAATTTCTTTTGTAAGAAATTCCTTTTCTAAAAAGGTGGCATGTTGAGCAACAAACACCTTTTGTTGTTCACTGTGGTAGAATAGATATCCATACGAATTGCTTGGATATCCTACAAACTTACAAAGAACTGATCGTGCCTCGAGTTTGTCCGGATTTTGCTTTTTAACATAAGCCGGACAACCCCATATCTTAACTCTTTTAAGAGATGGTCTCTTTCCATTCCATATCTCATATGGAGTGGTAGGCACAGATTTAGTTGGAACTCTATTCAATAGGTATATGGCTGTCTCCAGCGCATACCCCCAGAAGGAAATAGATAACTCAGCTGTACTCATCATAGAGCGCACCATATCTAATAGGGTGCGATTCCTCCGCTCCGATACACCGTTGTGCTGTGGTGTATAAGGAGGAGTAAGCTGAGAGAGAATCCCATTCTCTTTTAGATAATCTAGGAACTCATTGCTTAAGTATTCACCTCCTCGATCAGATCGAAGAATCTTAATACTTTTGCCCGTTTGATTCTCTACTTCGTGCTTATATTCTCTGAATTTCTCAAAAGCTTCAGACTTGTGTTTCATCAGGAACACATATCCGAATCTTGAGAGATCGTCAGTGAATGTAATGAAGTAGGAAGAACCGTTCCTGGAATGCATAGACATGGGACCGCATACATCACTATGTACCAGTCCTAAGAGTTCGGTAACTCTTTCTCCGTGTCCACTAAATGGAGCTTTGGTCATTTTTCCTTTGAGACATGAATGGCAAGTATCATAAGATGATAATTCGAACGGATTCAAATAACCATCTTTATGTAACTTAGCCAGTCGTGTCGCATTGATATGACCAAGTCTACAATGCCACAAGAAAGATTCGTTCATTTCTGAACTTTTCCTCTTGTGTGTGTTTTGTATATTGAGGACTGTATTCTGATTTAAAATGAATATGCCATTATGTAACGAGCCTGATGCAATAAACTTTTGATCTAGGAATATGTTCATAACATTATCCTTTACCACAAAATTATATCCTTCTTTAGTTAATAAAGAAACTGATATAATGTTGCACATCATGTTCGGTATATAATAGCACTCATTTAGAATCAGTGTATTACGACTTGGCAATAAAAGGTGATATTCGCCAACTGCTTTGGCTGCAATACTTGCACCGTTCCCTACTTGAACGGAATGATCACCTTTTCCCAGTTCTCTACCTTTACGTAGCCCATGTAACTGTTTACATATGTGGGATCCTGATCCGGTATCTAATACCCAGGACGTAGGGTGAACTGAGAAACAGTTCTCAATAACTAACACACCCGAAGAAGATGCATCAACATGCATGTTCTTTTGGGCGGCTTGAGAATCTAGATATTCTTCTATTCCCTGTTCAGTCTTATAACTCTTATAAGAAAGAACGGGTCCAACGTTCCCCTGCTCAGTATAATAAGCGGGTTCAGTCAATACATCCATATTATTATCTTGATTATGGCCTGACATGGTCGCTACCTGGAGAGAGAGAGAAGAAAACACTTTAGCGTATGCTCTTGCAAGATTAGATTGGTTATTATCTTATCTAATCAGGATGTCTCCCACTGTTTTTATAAAATCTACCTTCAAACCCTAAAAGGTAAGATTAGCCGGGATTAATTACACCCTACAATTTCGTCAATCTTTCAGCCAGATCAGTGTCGGTACTTTGAGGGAGGTTCCCCGTGCTTTCGCACGGACCTAATTAAAGTAAACCTCGTTTTCCCAGAGGCGTAACCCCGTTAACACTTTTCTAGACACCTACTTGATCGACTAATTGTCCTGTGTAAAACTCTCCCAGGAGTAACTCTTACTCGCAGTGGGTATCGGGATCCAACTATCTCATAGGAGGTATGCAATCTCATTGCAAATTTCAACACTTGAAATTCCCGATAATGCTTTTACCCCTAGCAACTTATGACCTTGGCTAAGGTCAACAAATCATAAGCGCTAGTCAAGTTCAACCCGTCATTTCCTGATTGAATTAAACCCACCCGTACGACCCTTGGCTAAGGTCAACAAAGTCGCACGACTACCCTAACTCAATCACATCTCATGTTTTAGCAGATAAATACTAATTAGCTACCGTACACCACGCCTTGGCTAAGGTCAACAAACGCAGCACGAATACTAACTAGTGTCTATCTGAAATGACGGAGGGCTACGCAGGTTTTTCAGAAAACCCTGAGCGTAATGAACTTGATATCGTCGTAGAATCAAGTGTTTTTGAAAAGGAGTGTTTTTTAGGCTTTTCTTAGTTTCGCTAAAGGGGTCACTCCCGGTGAAGGGATCGTCGGCCCTTTCCTCATCGAATAAGGTGCTGGATATATCATATATATCGCTGTGCAAAACAAAACTCTAAAAGCAATCAAAAGACAAACCGAGTTTTGTAGCATCTGCCAGTTTCGCTAAAGAGGTCACTCCCGGTGAAGGGATCTCGGCTCTTTCCCCATCGAATAAGGTGCAGGATATATCATATATATCACTGTGCAAAGCAAAACTGTAGCTACCCTTTTTATAAAGTTTTGATTCTACAACATCTTTTAGGTTTCTTTTCTTTTTATTAATCTCATTAATAAAATCCCATCAGCTTATGCTTCCTAAGCATCACAGATAAATACGACGTACACTTATGCCATCCGCATTCGCCTCGATGTCCCCTCGTGCACCGTTAGGTTAGGTAACTAACGACAGAGCAGGGCAGGGCTAGTGCGGGTGTAAAACATAAGTAACGTCTATATAATATATCATATATACTATATACTGTATCCATCAGAACATATCAAATGATCACATCACAGATATCGCAGCAGAAACATAGATATAATGTGGGATATACTAGGACGTCCGTATTTAGTATTTAGCCAACAATAGAAAATACGGATTCCACAGTCGCGATGAATAGCCATGCCCACACCCTGGACCCCTACGAGAGCGGAAAGCGACCCTACCAATTCTGGAGTTTAGGAGACCCGGTCTCGACTCCTCGAGATAGCCTCCCACTGAACCCCAGAACCCGGTCACCTGTGCTCCCCTCCTTGGGTCTATCCTAATGCGGAAAAGTAAATAATATACAACACTGGTGGCATCAACCTCAACCTGGAAGTGCCCCAAATAAAAGAATATTACATTACAATTGAATTTACATGAATGAAAATATAAAACTCTCATCTCACATAAAACCCCTGGCTATTCAATCGCGACAATCCTGCACATCATATCTCAGCAACACATAATATCACATATCATCAACGTAAGTAAGTATGCATACACCGATCGTCGCCGATGTATAGCAACGAAGATCGGCAATACAACTACATACTACACTTACGGTCACAGAAAAGAAAGTGTAAAACTACAATATTTGGAATCCACAATCACTTTAGACATCATAAATCCGAAATATCACATACTTCGCATTTCATGCCTAACTCTATGAATTCCACATATTGTATCACATTCCAGATAAATAGACAGTATTAAACTTTTCGAACAGATAATCAAATACCCAAAATTTCCCAAAGTGCTCAACACTTGAGCGGAGTTCAAATAATCCCAGAATATGTCATAGTCCCAGTGATCCAGCCGTAGAAGGGTCAAGCCAACGCCTCACATGTGGCACGCCGTACTGCCCCAAACCCGAAGGTTCAAAAGGCAGTTCAAGACGGTCACATAATCGAGTTAAGGTTTGTTGTCTTCTAGAGGGTCCACCGCTTAACTTGTACAATTTTTTCGAAAGATTTAAACCCAATAAAAATTCAACACTTGAAAGTTTGCCGTTCCGGGATAAAGTGGGTTAATGATATCCGTTCAAATAGTTTAACAGTTTCTAAATATCCGGAAATAAAAACGAATTTAAATATTCCGATCGAATCTACGATTACAAAAGAAACCCCAGAATACTCAACACTTGAGTCAGAATAAAAATACCCATAAAATAGTAAATACAGATACAAGAATTACTGTACAAAAACCCGTGCCTAATACACTAATACTGCCGCGGAACCGCCGCCGATGGGGGGTATTTGCCGCGGTTCCGCGGGCACGTGGTCGAATTAGAGGCACGAATTTCACAGTAATTCTTATCTTTTCTTGCTGTATTTTTCAGGTATTTTTAATTCAGAAAAACCCTGGATTTTGAAAAATTTCCAGAGAGGGGGTAAATTTCGTCGGTTCGGGTTCGATCGGAGTTTTAACTTCGTAAACACGTCGCCTAATGCTCTAGCTAGGCTCTGATACCACTGTAGGGTTCCTAGGCACTCTTGTGAAGGTTCATAAGGCATCAAACATGCCCGGATAAAATTTTAGACGTGCCGAATAACCCAAAGACGGGATCTTTGCTAGATTATTAGGGTTTAGCATGCAAGATGATATCTTTAAAGCTAAGTGTGAGGGATTACAACCTTTGTAGTCCGCTCCTTCGCTTTACAAGCTCCGAGTAGTAGTCCCTTCGCCGCGATCCACGATCTCCCAGACTCAAGAGAGGCTCCATGACTCGAACGATCCATGCTAGCTTGAAGTGTTCCGAATCTCTGATGATCTACGTCGAAGTTGCAAAAAACCCAAGCTTTCTCACTCTAAAGAGATGAACACCCTAAGCTCATGGGCTAGATGAGATGAGGATGAGGGAGTAGTATTTATGCTTTCTTTTTATTCACTTTCTCACTTGAAATCATCACATAAGAATTAACTAGTAAGCTTTTTCTTTTTAGAACTCAAGAGAGAAGAAGATCAGAATGAAAAAGATAATCCTTTTGTGATGAATAGGAAAGAAAACTATATGATTGATATATCAACCATGGTCAAGGATGATAGGCTAAGAAGTTGTAGAGAATAAACTAGGATTAGGGTTTGGTTAGGTTAAAGAAAAAGATCAACCATAATATCTTAACCAAGACAAAATAGAATCCTTCTAGAAAGAACTTGAAAGAGCTAACCCTAATCAAACCCTAATCCCTCATTAACATCCTTAAACATGTTTAATAATAAATCATATCATGTTACAATAATATATATCACATATATATTATATATTTGCAACATAAGAAAATAATACATTTAACATATATCGCATATATATCAATGTATTAATCCAGTGAGAAAATGAAATAATAAAGTGAGCCAATATTAGATAATGTAATACAATATATCATATATATTATTATACATTAAATCATCGAATCAACACTTGATCCAACGATCCGGCTATATCGAATATAACCGGCTAATATATCATGTACCGATTCATCGAATCAACACTTGATCCGATGTCCCGATTCATATCAAAATATCGCGAGAATATAATACGGTATCTCATATCGTATTATCCTCGGTCCTGCACATATCTCATATATGCCTCTACTTCGTTTCTCCTGAGCGAAGAAACCTCTGTGTAGGACTCTAAAGAATCGTCAATACGCCGGTAGCAGGTGATGATCATATCAAACACCCACAAGCTGCAAGCGGTCAGCTAAACGTAACAGCCACCCAGGTATTGAGCGATTAGAAGATCAACAAGCTAGCCTGTCTGTTCTCCTATGAATCCAATCAGTAACACTCCCGTACAGTCCGGTCTGTTCGTCTGATATGTCGCATATCAAGTCTAGGGGTGGTAAACGTCAGACCCCAGTAACCGATAAGTCGTGTCGATGTGAGGCTCATAACAGGTCGAGAAACTACTAGTAACACTTACCAGTAAATCTCTATATCAGCCCTGGCCAGGGACTTCCAGTTATAGCCAATCGAACACAGCACGACATCAACTCCCTATACCGGGAGAGACGAATCCCCTCCTATCGCTCATTGCCTCCATGTGATTCGGGACTGTACCCAAAAGCCACCGTTTTGCACGCCCTTGTGGACGTGGTAAGGTGGAAATCAAAGCACAGTGGGAATCACACAAGACTCTATGACGATATCGGGTCTACAGACTACCCTGTACCAGTGTCACCGGAGAACTGCCATCTGACGTGTGGTATATCACCAACTGGGAGTTCTCGGCGAGTCCGTCCAGTGTACCCAGTCTCCACTGAGCACCCGTACACCATCCTTGATGTCAAACACCGATGGATATGGGATCATCCATCGCCCATCATATGGGTCAAGATGCGTATACGCTAGTCTACTCTGGTGTATCGATGCCCTGTCTCGATATACCCTCGACTAGGAACAGTTATAGGATGTACACATCGACTACTATGGCCCTACTAGTATGATCTCATCATAGTCCCAGTAGTCGAGTATAGATCCTAAGGGCTTTATCAACATGTGAGAGTCAGACAGTAAACCAATACAAGTCAACATGTTAAGATAAAGTGAAACCAAATAGCATACTATCATGACGAGCAAGAAAGTCCTCTCTGTATATATCTAAGCATCCATCATAATATACATCAAATGTACAACAATGGCCTCTAGGGCATATACATAACTAACATATATATATATATACCTAGTAGTCGGTGATCTCGCCTCAATAGTATCACGTACGATACAAAATATATATATGACATCCTCGAGTCAAGAGTGCGGATCTAACATCATAACTATATCTCATACGGTAAATCTATCGTACGGCATCCCAAATCTGGGTACGGGTCAAATATCATATTTATCTCATTACTCATCCGGTATCCTTATCATCATATGTCGTGAACTGGGGTACAGATCTAAGTCTAGTACACTACTAATATCATCAACAATATCCTGATCTGGCTACTAATCTAAGTTCTCATACAATCCGATGTCATCAACATATATTATCATATAGAAATATACATCGCCCAAGCGATCCATTATAATTATCATAACATATCTCATCTCATATCTCGATCATATGTCAACTATCATATATATATCATCATCCGCATGGTATCGTCGTCCAACGATCCACTATAACATCATGACATATCTCGGTCACATATTAATATCTCACGGCATCATGCCCGATCATATCGACTCATTCCCAAGTATCATATAGCATCCTCATCATCCAAGCACATGAATACAAATATATTTATGTCCCCAATACGCACAAGGAAATAAAAGTATGGGAGTATGTGTATGTGCGTGTATGCAAATCTTTACTCTAGGTTTTCGTGACTAAGAAATCGAATAAAGTCTTTTCTTCAATTCTCGCTAACACTAACCCCTAATCTCCTAAATCTTTTCTTGCTAAGGTTCATATCACACAATAACATGTAAAAGTATATATATATCGCATCCTATCATTTCTCACAACTTTGCGGCGGTGCTATACGCCATCCACCCGACTTCCCCCGTAGATATAATCTACTCACCTAATCTTCGCTTGCCGATGCTGACGTCGCTACGCGCTTACTTGTCGTCTCGAATTCCTTGTGGGGGTACCTACACATCATAACGTATCGTATCGCATTAAAACCTAATTCAAAATCAAAACGACACGCTAAAAGTCTATAGGTTAGAACCTATAGACTATGCCTTGAAAACCAAGAAATAACACTCGATATCGATGTACAAACGTCAAACCATCGAGTTAAAACCAAATTTCTAAAATCCAGAATTCAAAATAAGCAAAACAAAACCCCGAAATAAAACAGCAACTCATGAAAATAATGTGCGCAAACAATACTGGGGTGATGTTTATAGGGTATATGACCTACAGAAGCAACCTGAGAACCCAACTCACCAAGGTGGCCGGCCCCAAGCCTTAAAATTCCGGCGAGCTCGGTTATGGTGGGGAGTTAGGGTGTCGTCTGGTCATGGTGGTCTCATATTGGTCTAAAAGAGTCTCTGGTATTGTTTGCTCATCTAGTAATAGCCCCGGATCACACCAGATTTCCCTGCACCCACAAAATTCTCACAAAACCGACATGGATAGTTTCAGTTTTGGGTTTTCAGGTTTTACTTCAAGTTTTTTCTGGGTTTTTAGCACTTAGGGGTGTTTCCTAGTCACTAATTACACTCAAGTTCACCAACACAACTCAAGGAAACCCTAACCCTCTCTAGAATTTTCCAAACACGTCAAAACCTCTTTAAATCAAATCCAAATTTTAATAGAGGCTATAGAAACTTAACTAACACACAAATGGTGGAAAGATTACCTCATTTGGCACTCGAAAATCTCCCTACAGCATCAAAATCCCATTTTGCTCAGTCCAAAGTGCTTCCCTTGAGCTTAAGCATGTTTTTAATGAAATGGAGATGAGGTTTTGGGTTGTGTTTGATGATGTTATGAGGGTTGAAGAGGAGGGGGAGATGAGGTGCTGCCATGGTGATGGAGGAAGAAGAAAGATGATGAAGATGATGAATGATTGCAATGGCACTTGGTCAAACAAAACCCCTCACCTTTCTCTCTCATGCCCATACCTCTTGACTTTTCTTTTTCTTTTTTTCTTTTCTATTTTCTTTTCCTTTTCTTTTCTCTTCTAACATAAAGCCAAAACCATGAATGAAAATTAAGAGAAGGCCATGTAGGAAAATGCAACACAATGTAAAAAAATAATATGGTGCATGTTTTGCACAAAACAAGCTTAATGCGCGATTAGCGATATTTAACCGCGATTAGCATTAAAAGTGCATATAATTAATCATAAAAATTCATAATTTTTACAAATTACACAAAGCACCCTCTTTTTAGTAATTTCTATAATTTTCCAAATTTTCCCCAGATTTATCGGTATTTAATTTTACCGCCTTATTAAAATATTCAATATAATTATTATTTAATTATAAAAATTTCCAAAAACAATATTTTATTTTCCTGAAAATTTACATCAAGTGATTTTGAAAAGGAGTGTTTTTGAGGTTTTTACTAGTTTTGCTAAAGAGGTCACTCCCGGTGAAAAGATCGTCGGCTCTTTCCTTATCGAATAAGGTGCAGGGTATTTCACAAATACCACTATGCAAAGCAAAAACCATAAAAGCAATCAAAAGAAAAACCGTGTTTGTAGCATCTTCTAGTTTCGCAAAAGAGGTCACTCCCGGTGAAGGGATCTCAGCTCTTTCCTTATCGAATAAGTTGCTGGATATTCTACAAGGAATACCGCTATACAAAGCATGAACTAGAGCTACATGTTTTTGAAAATTCGATTCCACAATATCTTTAGGTTTCTTTTCTTTCATTAATCTCATTAATGAAGTCCCATCATTTTAAATTACCTAAACATTACAGATAAATATAACATACGCTTATGCCATTCGCCTCGATGTCCCGTCATGCACCGTTAGGTTAGGTAACTAACGGCAGAGCGGGGCAGGGCTAGCGCGGGTGTAAAACATAAGCAACGTCTATATAATATATCATATATACTATATACAGTATCTATCTCAACATATCAAATGATCACATCACAGATATAGCAGCAGAAAACAACATATGAAATATTGGATATACTAGGATTTCCGAGTTTTATATTAAGCATGTATAAAACACGGATTCCACGGTCGTGATGAATAGCCAAACCCACATCCCTAGACCCCTATAAGAGCGGCAAGCAACCCTACCAATTCTAAAGTTAGGAGACCCGGACTCGACGCCTCGAGATGGTCTTCCACTGGACTCTAGAACCCGGTTACTTGTGCTCCCCTCCTTGGGTCTATTTTAATGCAGAAAAAGTAAATAATATACAATGGTGACATCATCCTCAACCCGGAAGTGGCCCAATAAAAGAATATTACATACAAGTTTTTACATGAATGAAAATGAAAAACTCTCATCTCACATAAAACCCCCCGGCTATTCAAACACGACGATCCAATATAACGCATCCCAGTAACACATAACATCACATGTCATCAACTTAAGTAAATATGCGTATCCCAATTGTCGTTGACATATAGCAACGAAACCGGCGATACACCACATATTACACTTACGGTCGCAAAAAAGAAAGTGAAAAACTACAACAATTGGAATCCGCACTGCTCTTAGACATCATAAACTCGGAATATCACATATTCTGGATTTCATGCCTAACAATACAAATTTTACATTTAGGTCTCAACCATGAAAACACTTTTCAAAGGAAGTTGGGTAATTCAACAAGATTCCCGATTCCGTCCGAGGCCGAAATGTTAAACTTGCATGCAATTGGATAGTTTCCAATTATTGTATCCCATCACATGATATCCGGACGACGTTAAACTTTTTGATCGATTCGTCAAAGTCCCACAATTTCCCGAAAGCTCAACACCTGAGCACAGTTTTAATAATACCCGGAACATGCCACAGTACCTATGGACCAACCGTAGAAGGGCAAACCCAAGCCTCATTAATGGCACCACAGAAATGCCACAAACCCTAAGGTTTAAAGCGGTTCCATGGTCATTATGCCGAGTTAGGGTTTCATCCTTCTAGAGGGTCCACAGAATTACTTGCATGTTTTTCCGAATACGTTAAACTTGGAAAAATAGGTTTTTGACATTCGATCGAACTTTTTAACTTCGCCTAGAAAACTTGTGAAAACCTAAATACAATGTTAAACTACGAATACGAAACACTCCGAATTGTTTATAGTGTAAGATTACATCTCATGCAAAATTAGCAAAAACAAACAACACCTGAAGCACCAAAACCCAGAGACCAGAACACAAAAAAAAATTGGACCCAGAAATCCCCTAGGGGGCCGGCCTGCTCGGATTTTGGGAAAAGGGGCTCGGCCAAAATCCAGCCAATGATGTTCAAATTTCTTCTATGTTCTTGTGTTGTCCCATACAACATTCTGCATTTGTTTGAAAATTTTTTAGAGCTCATTTAAAAATCGACATAATGCAGGTTTTGATGTTTAAAGTTTCAGAGCAGTTTCGGTTTCGTAATCTAACAAGCATCGTCTGATACTCTAGCGTGGCTCTGATACCACTGTTGGGATTCCTTAGCACCCCACTGGTTTTTCATAGCAACTACCATGTAGAATTTAAAAATCTAAGGTGCTAATGAACCCTAACCTAAGGATCAAGCTAAAGTAACTAGACAATATAACATGTAATCAACCATTACAAGTAGTGATCAAGGAATACAACCTTTGTAGACCGGTCCTTCACTTCTAAAGCTCCATGTTGAAGTCCCTTCGCTGCGATCTCAGCAAGTGAAGATTTCCCGAACTCTAGAATGGTTCCATCGGAGAAATGAACAAGCTTGCATGAAGTCTTCGAGGCCGAAGATGATCTATGTCGAGGAGACTCAAACTCAAGCTAACCCTTCACTAGGTCATGAACTTTGTGAAGAGAACACCCTATAATACCCAAGCAAGTGTATAGGATGATGAAGTAGGAAGTGGGCTCACTTTAAATTTTATTTTCTCACTTTATTCATGTTTCATGGAGCTAGTAAGCAAGAGGAAGAAGATGAAGAAAGCAACCACGAATAAAGATGAATGAAAACTAATGAGGTGAGAATAGCAACCATGGGTGAGTTAGTGTCATACACTAACTCATGTAGAGAATAAACCATGGGTTACAATAATGGTTAGATTAATAAATATTTACAAGTAAAACAAAACTAGTGGACTAAGTCAAAGATGCTACAAGCTTCTCCAAGCTTCCAAGCATGTGAAAATTTCCACTAATTTGTGAATTACCTAAATAAATAAAAACCTTATCATTATTATAACCATGGTGTAAGTCTCATACACCCATGTTGCATGTGGCATCAAGCATGATACAATAGTTGTGCATTAATATATATCATATATATCATGTGCACAAAATCAAGTGAGAAAAGAAAACTTAAGTGAGCCAATACTAGTTAATGTAAAGTAATATATCAAATATATAATTATACATTAAATCATTAAATCAACACTTGATTTAATGATCCGGTCATATCTCATATAACCGACTAATATCATGTGTATCAATTTATCGAATCAACACTTGATTCGATAACCCGGCTATATCACATATAACCGATCGATACGAATAAATCACTAGAATAGAATACGGTATCTTATACACGTATTAATATCGGTCCCGCACATATCTCATATGTGCTCTTACTCCGTTTCGCCAGAGCCAGGAAACCTCTGTGTAGGCTCTAAAAACTCGTCAATACGCCGGCAGATGGTGATGATCATATCAAACACCCACAAGCCCCAAGAGGCATGATAAACGTAACGGCCACCCGGGTATTGAGCGATCAGAAGATCAACAAGCAAGCCTGCTCATACTCCTGCGAATCTAATTAGAAACACCTACCGTACAGTCCGGTCTCTTCGTCTGATATGTCGCATATCTCGTCTAGGGGTGGTAAATGTCAGACCCCAGTAACTCGATAAGTCATGCCGATATGAAGCTCATAACAGGTCGAGAAACTACTGGTAACACTTACCAGTAAATCTCAGAATCAGCCCTGGCCAGGGACTTCATGTTATAGCCAATCGAGCACAGCGCAACATCAACTCCCAATACCGGAGAGACGAATCCCCTCCTATTGCTCATTGCCTCCATGTGTCTCGGGACTGTACCCAAAAACCACCGTTTTGCACGTTCTCATGAATGCGGTAAGGTGGAAATCAAAGCACAGTGGGAATCACACAATACTCTATGACGATCTCGGGTCGACAGACTAACCTGTACCAGTGTCACCAGAGAACTGCCATCTGACGAAAGGTATAATACCATCTGGGAGTTCTCGGCGAGTCCGTCCAGTGTACCCAGTCTCCACTAAGCACCCGTATATCATCTCTGATGTCAAACACCAATGGATATGGGATCATCCATCGCCCATCTATATAGGTCGAGAAGCTATACGCTAGCCTACTTTTGTATATCGATGCCCCGTCTCGATACACCCACGACTAGGGACATTAAAAGATGTACTTACTTACTACCTTTTCCTACTAGTATGATCTGCATCATAATCCAGGTAGTCAAGTACACATCCTAAGGGCTTTACCAAGATGTAACAGAGAGACAATCAGTGTACATATTAAGATAAAGAGTAACCAAATAGAATACTATCATGTCGAGCAAGAAAGTCCTCTCTATATATGTCCAAGCATCCACTACAATATACATCTTATGTACAGTAATGGCCTCTAAGGCATACATATAAGTAATAGCATCTTGACCCATATGATGGGCGATGGATGATCCCACATCCATTGGTGTTTGACATCAAAGATGGTGTACGGGTGCTCAGTGGAGATTGGGTACACTGAACGGACTCGCTGAGAACTCCTAGATGGTATTATATCTATCATCATATAGCAGTTCTCTGGTGACACTGGTACAGATTAGTCTGTCGACCCGAGATCTTCATAGAGTCTCGTGTGATTCCCACTGTGCTTTGATTTCCACCATGTCATGGTCAAGAGATCGTGCAAAAGGTGGTTTTTGGGTACAGTCCCGAGTCACATCGAGGCAATGAGAGATAGGAGGGGATTCGTCTCTCCCGGTATTGGGAGTTGATGTTGCGCTATGCTCGATTGGCCATAACATGAAATCCCTGGCCAGGGCTGCTGAGATTTACTGGTAAGTGTTATCAGTAGTTTCTCGAACCGTTATGGACCTTGCATCGTTATGAATTATCAGGCTATTAGGGTCTGACGTTTTACCACCCCCAGGCTTTTGATATGCGACATACCTGACGAAGAGACCGGACTGTACGGTAATGTTACTGTCAGGCTTTTGCATGAGTCAGAGCGGGCTTGCTTGCTGATTTTCTGATCGTTCAATACCCGGGTAGCCGTTACGTCCAGCTAGTACCGCTGACGGCTTGTGGGTGCTTGATGTGATCATCACCTACTGTTGGCGTATTGACGAGTCTTTAGAGTCCTACATAGAGGTTTCACTGGCTCAGGCAAAACAAAGTAGGAGCACATATGTGATATGTGCGGGACCGAGATTAATACGAGTATATGATACCGTATTCTATTCTCGCGATATAAAGTATCGATCGTTTATATGTGAAATAGCCGGGTTATCGAATCAAATGTTGATTCGATAAGTAGATACTGTATCGGTCGGTTATATGTGATATAGCCGGGTTGTCGAATCAAGTGTTAATTCGATATGAAGATACAAATAATATTAGTCGGTCATATGAGATATAACTGGATTATTAAATCAAGTGTTGATTTAATGATTTAATTTATAATTATATATTTGATATATTAATTTACATTAACTAATATTAGCTCACTTGAACATTTATTTTTCTCACATGTGCACACTTAATATATATGCGATATATATTAATTGTGTTTTACTTATGTGTCATGGTTGATGATACATGCAACATGGGTGTATGAGACTTACACCATGATAAAGATAATGTAGGTTTTATTTATTTAGTGTAAATCAATTATTAGTTGGATAATGGTCACATGGCATGAAACTTTAAGAAGCTCGGAGACCCATTGACTAGTCCACTAGTTTTGTTTTATACTAGATATTTTGTTAACCCAACCATTATCTTAACTCATGGTTAAGTCTCTACATGAGACATATTAGATATTTTCTCACCCATGGTTGCCATTCTTTCACACAACATCATCTCTCTTCATCTTCTTCTTCAAGCTCAAGAGCTCTCTAGCTTTTGGGCAAGTAAGAAACTTTAGTGAGGAAAAGAAATCCAAAGTGAGCAAAAATCCTACTTTATCATCCTCTACTAGATTAGCACTTTAGTATAGGGTGTTAGCTTCACTAATCTCACATTAGTGAAGAGGGTGGCTTAGGTTAGTGTCTCCTCGACGTAGATCATCTTCGGCCTCGAAGACTTTAAGCAAGTTCGTTGCTTTCTTCTCATGGAGCCGTTCAAGAGTCCGCAAGATCATTTCATTGCAGCGAAGGGACTACTAATAGGAGCTATTGAAGTGAAGGACCGATCTACAAAGGTTGTATTTCTAGTTCACTTAGATGTTAAGTTGTTAACATTGCTTATTTGTTTAAATTTCTAGTTAAAGATTCTAGGTTAGGGTTCTTTAGAACGACAAAAATTTGAAAACGGCATGGACGATGACACCCGAAACCTTGCTGCCGTCCTAAGTAACCTTACTGGTCGAGGAAGCCGTAAGGAGCTTGGGACAGTGGTTGAAGACCGAAGGACACAGATCGATCGGTATAACCTCTCTAAACTCTTTTCGTATAACTAGTATAAGGTAAATGGTACAATCCGTCGATTAGGGTTCCGTCGGCGCCGTTTTTTTTAAGCTTTTGTTCCGCGTTTGGCCACGGATTGATGGCCGGGGCGTTGCTGTAACCCAACATGGTATCAGAGCCAACCTATTAACCATATACTAGTTTGTTTAGACGATGTTAAATAATCGAAACCAAAACAACTTCGAAACAATACCTGTTGTTTTCCATTCTCTGTCAATTTTTTCCGAGTCTTCTAAAAATATTTTAGCAACTGCAGAAGACAACTAAGGTGACAACTAGAACATACCCAAAATACAAACCCATTTGACCTGAAATGTCCCAGCCACATCAGGCGAAATTCCGAGCTGGCCGGCCAGAGAAGGGAATTGGGGTTTGAAATTTTGGGTGTAGTCTGGTCTCTGGAATATTGGTTCATTGGTATTGCTTGTTTAGCCCAGTTTGGATATGGTTTTATTCTCAAGTTTGGGGTTATTCGGGGTTATATCAAAGTCGATATTTCTAACACTGTTTAATGTTTACAGTACTTACATTACTATCTGCGACCGCGAATGTCATTAGAGCGGTACAACTTCTCTAATTGCTATAGTTCTTTTAGACGGGTTTGCGAACGTGACATTCACGTTGATGTTCTGTGTTGTGCTGCGTTGTTGTGGATTCGTCATGGTGGATAGCTTGGGTGCAATGTTAGTACAGTTTAGTTTCATTTGTACATTTGATATCGCGGGGTGAGCGTCCGACATGTGGAATACCGTCACTGCCTGTTTGTATATTATTTGTTTGGTGCACGACCGGGTTGAGGTCGATGTTACCATTGTACATATTTTATTTTTTGTACTAGGATTACCCCGCGATGGACTGCATGGATAGCCGGGTTCTAGAGGGCAACGGGTATGCATCTCATGGCGTTGAGAAGGAGGGGGGATCACTTTAGAATTGGCAGGCTATTCGCCGCACTCGTAGAGGCTTTAGGTTAACCCACGGAGGAGTGCTCAAGTTACCGGATTCCATGAAGTGCTGGGTGGCCCATTCACATTGTTGATTGGGGTTGCCTCACTTTTGTGATTGGCGGGTAACTTGCCATGCTCGTAGGGGTCTAGGTTTTCTTTGCACAGGCTATCAACACGACCAGGGGAACGTCGAGTTTCACTTGCGGCTCAAAAGAAACCCGGGGCTCCTAGATTATCTGTATTGTTCTGTGATGCTTATCGCTATTCTGTGATGTTGCATTTATCACGCCTGGAGCGATTATTATATATTGTTATATATATACTAGTAGATATTGTATATGTTTTAGACCCGCGCTAGTCCAGACCCCGCTCTGTCGTTGTTAAGTAACCTAACGGGTGATGACGGGGCCCAGTGGCAAATGCGGATGGCATATACATACATCATATTTTCGTTCTTTTGTGGTGTGATTAATTGATGAGACTACATTGATTCAGATCAATGCAAGGAAAACAGACCTATTCGATGTTGTTGGAACAATTTTAAAAAGCTGTTATTGCAAAGGTGTTTTCTTTTGTTTTGTATAGCGGTATTCGGTTATGAATATCCAGCACCTCATTCGACGAGGCAAGAGCCGAGATCCCCTCACCGGGAGTGACCTCTTGGGCAGAATTTTGCGTCAGGGTAATAAGTTCACTATAGTCGATTACTTTTTCCTTTAAATCGTGGTATTCAGTGGGAATACCCTGCACCTCATTCGACGTGGAAAGAGTCGAGATCCCTTCACCGGGATTGACATCTTTAGCAAAGGTTTTCGCCACTATATATTTGTAAAATGCTATCCGGTTCCTTCAACGATATCACGTTCATTACGTTAAAGGTTTTTCGCTAAAAACCATTCGTAGCCCTCCGCCATTTCAGAAGGGTAGCACTTAGTATTCATACTATGTTTGTTGGCCTTCATCATGGCACAGTGTATGGTAGCTGCTTGTTATCTTTCTGTTGCATAGATAAATGCGTTGGTTTGGGACGGTCGTACTACTATGTTGGCCTTCGTCAAGGGTATGTACGGGTGGGTTTAAATTAACCTGGACAATGACGGGTAGAGCTTGACATGTGACTTATGATATGTTAGCTTTCGTCAAGATCATAAGAGCATGGGGTAGAAATCACATCGGGAGTTTTAAACATCCAGGAAACATGCCAGGCATGCGCATACCTTCTGGAGTGTGATAACTTGAGTTGATTATATCAGGTTATCATGCGACGATAGTTGGATCCCGATTCCTACTGATGAGTTGGTTTACTCCTCGGGTGATTTTAAATGATCCCGACTAATTCTTCTTTAGGGTTTGGAGGAGAATTTAAGGATACAGTGGGAGATATCCTGATTAGGTAAAGTGATTAACCATTCTGATCTAGATTAGAGTGCATGCTGAGTGTTTCTTTTCTCTCACTCTTTGGCAGCGACCATGGCCCGACCCTAGACTATAACTCAGTAATCAAGTTAATCGAACCTTCTTAAAATATACATGATTTTGAATTGTCAGAGTTGCATATATCATTGCCACTCCTACTTTTACCCTTCGATTTTCTCCGGAACATTCCGTATCACTACGAGGATCCACATTTATTGGATATGACCATCGTATATTTACATACGAACTCGAAGAAACTTGTTTCAGATTCGAGAATGGTTTTTGGTTCTGGAGAAATTGAATAGGACTATTCAGTTGTCTTTTCCTTTTACCTTCTCTCAGGCTGTGAGGGCTCCTAGGATTAGGAGAGGGTACACCTATTGTGCTTATTGGATAGTCTTCTTCCAAACCATAGGCGGGTGCCGAAAGATGGGGAAGGAAGAAAACCAATTAGCCTAAGTATGGTGTACAGTAGGTAATAAATAAATACAAATAATGGGATTAGAAAGAGGGAAAAGTAAATTGCGACTGCTATTATTCACGACCAAACCGCGTATTTCATCGCCACTCCTACTTCTCCTTTACATTTCTCCAGAACACCCCATATCACTACGAAGATCCACATTTATTGGATAATCCATCGTTTAGTTATATACGAACTCGAAGGAACTTGTTCCAGTTCGAGAATGGATTCTGGTTCAGGAGAAATAGAATAAGCTTTATTCAGTTGTCTTTTATCCTTACCTTCTCTCAAGTTGCGAGTACTCCTAGGATTAGGAGAGTGCACCTATTACGCTTATTGGATAGTCTTCTTCCAAACCATAGGCTGGTGCCGAACGGTAGGGAAGGAAGAAAACCATTTAGCCTAAAGATGGTGTGCAGAAGGTAATGAATAATAACAGATAAAGGGATTTGGAGAGATGGCAAAGAAATATACGGTTACAGTCAGGAATATGGATAATGGAAGAGGCATTACTAGGAATACCCGGCTACCCCTTCGAAACATTTTCATGTTTCAGTTTCACTATGCATTGTTAATTGAAAACTGACTTCCTAATTAGATCCTTACTCCAGGATATGTATTTACCAGGTTTGATTCTCACATCTGTATGGTTTTACAAATAATGAGTGGGGGTAAGACATTGGGAATTAGGAGATTATATCCCCTTTATATCGAAATTCGTTGTAATTGGTGATATTTGAGGAAATCGCCTGGGGTTTTGCATGACGACAAATATTTGGTTTTGAATATCCGCTGTTATGCACAAATTTCAAACTGGTATATCTGTACGTCTATTTTATAAAGTGTGATATAACTTTTTGAAATTATGTCCATGACATTTACCTATATCAGTTGATGGTTAGGTAAGGTGTATTAAACAACGGTGTAATTCTTCTTAACCATAAGTACAGTTTTCAACCTACGACGCACAGGGTTTGAGTTATTCAACTCAGAGGACTTATACAAAGTATTTATGGTGTCCAGTGTCCATTAGGACAGAGGGGTTGGTACTCATGCTATATTCTGTTTACTTGTGGCTTCTCCAGTTTTAGACAAGTATTTCGAAGAAATGCAAGGTCTAAGTTTTGAGAAGTTATAGGTATAAGAATAAAGTAGAGAACCACAAGATGCAAGTATCAGGATTCTTCAAGGTGATCGAAGATGTAGATACTTGTATTTGGTATTCAGTTGATAGATTTGGTTTTGAGAAACTTGTTTCTCTTTCAGGTTACTCATATCTGGATGCAATCCTAGTTGAGTAATGTTGATCGGCCTCTGTCATGACCCAAATGTGGCACGTTACCGGCACTCAAATCACATGACATCTAAAGACGTCGACGCGGTTCAAGTAAGCCGAAACCCGGAATCTAAACCTTTTTTTCTTTGGAGGTGAAGTTTAAAATAGTCATCAGATGGAATCAGTTTAAAATAGCATTTATGTTTAACTAAGTATGTTTGAAAAGCATCTATGATGTTTTGAAATTAGACAGCACCACCTTTACGTTTTTGTAGAACACGATACAATATAATAATATAAATAGCAACCCAACGGGAGCTAACTTCCACACACAAACAGTGGAGCAACCAAGCAAAAGATATACGACGCACAATGGCGAAGAAAAGAAAAGCGAAACAAAATAAACAATCTAACAAGGTCGACTCTACTGAGTACGACACCACAACACACAAACTCTAAGTCTCGCTTCTAAGTCCACAATATACCATTTCTAAGTTGATGGAGTTTTCACTAGATACAAGAATATATGAATAATCAAGTGTGAGTACGATACAATAGTAACCCACTTACCAATCCATCATCGAGAAGAATGTGTGCCTAAAGCCGCTGATAATCCAAAGGGTAAAACCAGCAAGAAACTGTGGCACAACGGGAATGAGTTGCCAACTCAGTGAATAAAAGTTCATCTAAAGGTAGAAATCGAAATGCACGACAATACCTAGGTCATAAGTATATTACTATCATAATCTGTACAATATATGATATGCATATGTATCATAATGCAACACTAACTATCATGCAATCCCAAGTAGAATATATCTAAGTATAAGCCCAATATAGCCGAAAATACATATATCTAGACCTCTTCTTTAAAATAGCCGCGGAATAGATATGTCACGGCATAAAGCAGATGTGATAGTATGAAATATAATAGATATCTTATTTAAGATATGCGTCCTGCTATTTTAATGAACAGTGTTAAGAGGTTTACAATTTAAAAGATTTCGGTGTCAACTCAGACACGCCAAAATAATGAGGGTATAGCTCGATTTTTGAAATCCTTTTTATATGCAACTACTAGTAAAAAGGTATGCATGTACTGTCCCCCGGATCAGTCATGGTCGGCTACTATGCCTATGATATAACTGTGTATCTCATGATAGCAACATATCAATATATATGGATGTCCATCATCGACACCCGAATCAGAAATATCCGTGTCCATCACCGACACGCAAATGCTCAAATCTCTCATGTCCATCCCCGACATGTAAATGGAGATACCGTTGACACCGTCTCAACATATGATCTCCACCCGATATCCCTGGCCCTGGTCGGTATCCCCTGGATATCCGCCGTGCCCAATCGAACCCCGGCCAGCATCCCCTGGATATCTGCCGTGCTCGTCTCTATCTCCGGTATCGAGTATCCTCGCTAGGCTCCCCGCCTATAATGCGGCTTTCCTGCCCCTCGGTCTCAAACCGGGTCCACCATGTATCCGACAGTATAGCTCCCCCCACTCAGTCTGGATAACAACAAGTAAGAAACCGTATAGCTCCCCCACTCGGTTCGAAACAAATACTCAGAAAACATAAAGCTCATAGTGGACGCCAACTCATCATATACAAAAATATCAAGTAAAGAATGAGAAAACTTGCATAGATCATTCTGATGATATATTATATATACATATATAACAGCGTCCCATACCACCGATATATATCATCATAAGTAAATATCCAGAAAATCCATAGGAATCAAATACAACATCTATAGTACTGATATTCGTAATTTACAACAGGAAATAATGAAAGACTGCTTAATTAAATCATATAGGCATAATGATATCAATCCTACTGTGTCATGGCACTACTAATGATGTATAGTGTAGCATTCACATCTGTGCTCGTGCAGCATGGCAATCATTAGTATTAGTGCAAGTGTTCTACAGGTATAGTTATATATATATATATATATACACACACACACAAACATGCATTATATAACAGAATAGTTCTACAGTGACATGGCAGTACCAATGAGGTGTAGTGTAACATACATATACGTGCTCGTGCAACATGATACTCATTGGTAATTGTGCAGTGTTCTATCAGAGTGTTCGTATCGCGGAAACATATACATCGATAGTATAACTCAAACATGTAAAGTAATATAGGTGTAACTATATATTGTAATTACTTGCTATGAGCTATACCATTATGTTTAGAAATGGAACGATACGTTGGGTTTGAAATAAGGAAGCTACCTTAGTTTAAAATAGATTTTCGTTTTGGAAGTGGGCATCGCATCCTTGTATTTTATCATTTCAAAGAGAAACGAATCGTAGGTTTTAAAGGAATATAGCTCACACAAGTATTACATCCTAAAACGGAATATAATCAAACTCTATGAGATTAAAGGAAAACTTGGCCGTTATTCGGCATGCAGTCTCATCATTTCCAATACCTATAATCCTTTGTATAATACCTCATTGTATCACTGTATCTGTATCATTTCAAGTACGGCATGGTTCCTCATACATATCATCAAACCATTTCCATATCATACAGATCTCACGTCCCGTACGTATGTCATTAAAGCTATGTATGAAACTATATGCAATTGAAGGACATACTATATGTGATACTATATTAATAACATTGACATCTAACTAGATATCATTCTATTTTATTTATAAGGTTGCGGGGGTGCTATACGCCATCCACCCGACTTCCCCAGTAGATGTAAATCTACTCACCAACTTAATAAGCTTGCTGAAATCCACGTTGCCATATCCGCCAACTCCGTCTTGGAAATCCTCGAATCATACCAATAACCGTAGTTATGAAATATCGGCGTAAATAGAATATCAAAAACCAAACAACAAGATAGGCACCCATAGGTTAGAACCTACAGTATACTTAACCCAAAAACGACAATATATATCTGTCGTTAACGTATAAACATTAACGGTTTAGCTGCAGTACAAAATACGAAAACCCATATCGTAAATATCTGAAATTTGGTAAAACCTTTACTAATCATTCCCAGATTTTACTGTGTATATATTTAGATAAAACAAACAATCCAGAAACTTATAAAATACCAACACAAAGCTACAAGAGAAAAACCAACACCAAAAGCCAAGGGAAGGCCGGCGATCTCGGAAAAGGGACAATTGTCGCCGGTTCATTTGAGGAGTTTGGGTCTCGAGTTTTGTGTAAAGTCTTCTAATGATCATACTATAGTTTTGGTCTTGCTAGTTTTTCTAGTAATTTCACATAATGGTTCCAGATTCAATTGCAGTGAGCTAGATATCACAAAATCCCAGTTTATGATACAGTACAAACTAAATATGCTACGTGATGATATCGTGAGTTACTGAACTTAAGTTAATCTGAGCTAACCCTATTCTGGTCGTAACGGGTAAAAACAGAACTCATGATACGATATGTCCATGTCGTTTATAGAATTTTAACCTTATTTCAGATATTAGCTTCCAGATTTCACCTACTGATAAAATAGCTTAAACAAACAATACCAAACATCCTAATACATATTCAGAGAGCTACCCAAAAAAACCACAACACCCAACTCCCCTAAAAATCCGGCGAGCTCCGATTTTCTCTATGTGTCGCCGATCAAAATCCGAGGAGATGGGTTCGTATTCCTATGGATTATTCTAGGTTCAAATTACAAGATTAAGGCAATGTTTTATTCTTCTAATTTACATCTAAACTATAGCAGATTCAAAATAGAGCCTATTCCTATCAAAATACGATATATACGATATCTGACTTCTACACTTAAACAGTTACAAAACTAAAATTCTACAGAGTTTAAAGATTATACCTACAGCAAGACTACTGGAAAGGCTTCATCCCAGATGCACAAGCTCAAAGATCCTAGCAAGAGGATGGAGGTATTGATCCTTAGTACTTAGGCTCCCTCTTCTCTTCTCTTTTCTTTTCTTTCTTGTTCTAAGATTTCTATTTTCTTTTAAGTTAAACACATGCTTTAAAATGATATATGAACTGAACAATTTTACGAGATAAGGAGAAGGAGTGAGATTTGTAGGAGGAGGTGTCACTTAATAAGGATGTGGTAATCTCATGCAAGTAGGATGTGTAGCATAGAAGAGGGTGGTGTTTTCATGCAAGGAGTAGGTATAGCATGAAGTGTCATCTAAGATATGTTATGCCATGAGTGTAACTTAAGCTTAACCTTGACCTTTACCCATTTACACTTAAACCCTCACAAATTTCTAATTTCCACAATTAACTAAACTCTTCACAAAACCCCTCATGATACTTAATATTATAAAAACAAGCTATTTCTTTACAAATTTATTTTACCACATTTTAAAAGACCTTTTTATTACAACCACAATAAAATAAATGTTTCAATTAAATAAATAAAGTAATTAATTATCTAAAATATTTTAAAATGTTACAATATTCCCCCTTAAGAAAATTCGGTCCCCGAATTTAAATTAAATCCCCTTCTTAAAATATTTTCTTTAATCCAATCTGCTCAAATTCAAAACAATTTTCCGGGGTCCAACTTAAAACATACAATGTCCGTGCAAATAATGGAACTCCAAACTCCCACATGAGCTAAAACGCATCATAATGCAACCGTGTACGTGAAACCTCAAAATATAAAACTCACATAACTGTAACTCTAGCGGGCGCTATGAGAATTACTCCAGTTATGACGCAATTTGCCAAATATGAAAACCGTTGTGTATCTTAAGTACACAATAAATGCCATAATCGTAGTGCAATATCGGTGCACACGATCAAGCGAAAATGTATTAATCAAATCTATAACATATTCTATCAAGTGCAAAGTACGAAAACAAAATCAACCCTAATGGGTTTGTATATAACTCTCAAACCACACACCACGGTGTGCATAAAAACAAAACAGCGTTAAGTGCAACAGGCGTGCACGAAACGATATCCACTGCATCTATTGTGCACGGAACAAAAGTATACAAAATAGTATCAAGTGCATCGGGGTGCACAAAATAAAAATCAAGTGCATCAGAGTGCACAAAATCAAGTATACCTAGGGTATATATATATATATATATATATATATATATATATAATCTCTTAATCATGTGCATCTGATGTGCACGGAAATATCAGTGTAGTGCTTCCGGTGTACATAACACTCCAATCGAGTGCAATCACCTCGCATTAAAATCTCAACAAGTGCACCTGGTGTGCATAAAATATAAATCAAAGTGAAATCACTGTACATGGAAATCTCATCAAGTGCCCCTGATGTGCACAAAACATAATATAACCCTCGAATCCTCAAAATGCATATATCAAAATAACGAACGTTGAGTTGTCCTTTCTCCAATGTTGAAAATGAAATGTTTTAGATCATAAAAGCGCAAATCAAACTCAAAGGACATCGAGGCCTATCCTCTTCAATGTCGGAAGGTGTTTATACCACCGGAATTGGAATAGCAAGGATTACTACTTGCCGTCTGCCACGTTCTAACGTTATCAGTCTCTGAATTCTGATTCTTCTTGCGGCTCTCTAACAACATGATCTCTTCGTACAATCATCCGGTGAGGAGCAACGACACAATCAGTCCTATTTTTGATACCTGTTATCACATCTCCTATGCCAGTAGTCCAGTCTCTCTTAACACAACATGCTGATGAGGGAAATCCCTATCCTCTGCTTGTACTCTAACAACTGATCTTTGGTCTAATCTTACTTATTATTAACTTTCAGAAAGAACCCCTTCAAATCTCCTGCTGATCTAAGCTATCCAACCTGCCCGGAACTAGCACTCATTACTGAATCCACTTTCTTTTTATTAACAACTGTCATTCCTTTTTTATTTCCTTCCTGGAAGGGTAGTCGTACGCGTGTATGTATATGTATCAAGACTTCAATATCACTGGCGGGGAATAACTGTCTACTGAAACTTCGCACCATTCTCATGTTCCATAAATCTCCAATATCAACCACTTAAGGAGCGTATCACGATAATCATGCGAATTGCAAGTCCTACTCGGTTGTGACTAAGCTTGGAGTCTTACCAAACTCAGAAACACGAATCTGCCACCTATGATACTATGTATAAGAATCTGGCTAAGCTCACCTTCTAAAATTCATCCCAATCTTTCGGAGGAAAACTTACTACACGATTTCTTTCTCAAGCGACTTGCATCTGGTCTGAGCAAGACCTACCGGAAGAAGCTAACTAACTTTCTCGACTTCACATCGGAGCGCCACAATAGATTAAAAGTCCTAACCATCCCACATCAGAACGGCTACGACTCCTTCTGATATATCTACACTTGTAAACATCGTCAACTTTTAACTTCATGAAATCTGGAAGCAACATCTTGATTACCTCAGCAATGATTGGTGCCGCTGTCTGGACAGTACACGACACCACGATCTTCGGAGAGGGGAAACATCACACCTCAAGTCCGGCTAATCTCCATCAATGTCTCTACCATCTGGTATGGGTCCCAAAGAACTCTCTTTTAGTATTAGAACTCTATCAAATATATATAAACAACGTGTCTCTTTTGTAGGGTTCCTAGGCACACAGTAGAGGTCTCACAAGGCATCAACCATGCCATTTTACAAAAATATGGTGCCGAGAAACCTTAGTTAACGGATCTTAGACTAGAATTCTAGGCGAAAAGCTAAACTAGTTAACATATTAACTAAAGGTTAGATGCTACAACCTTTGTAGATCCGGTTACCCTCTTCCTTGGCTCCACGAAGGCATCCTCTCGCTGTCCATCTCGATTCCCAAACTCGAACGTTGGCTTCATCGGAGAAACGGGCAAGCTAGGTCGTCGGCTTTGTGTCAAAGACGATCTACCTCGAGGCATCGCAAGTTCAAGCTCCGACTTCACAAACTTGTGAAGAAAACACCCAAAACAACTTGGCAAGAGGTAAAGGGTGAAGAAATAGGAGGTGGGTTCACTTTATAATTGGATTTCTCTCACTAGAACTCAAGTTGCAATTAATGGCATCAAGGTTTCTATCTTCAAGATGAAGAAGAAGAAGAAGCTAGTTTTTGATAAGTTCTTTTAAAATGAAAAGAAAAAGAATACTTATCATAATTCTAACTTGGGTTAAGTGTAGAGAATAGACCATGGTTAATGGATGGGCTAGGGTTAAGCATGATGAGAAGAATGGTTAAGAAGTCAAAGCTTCATGAAGCTTCAACTAAAAGACAAAGAAAGCCACCATTCTTATCAAATCATTTCCAAATAAATAAATGAACAAATAAATAAATAAATTAATATGCAAAACCCTAATTATCACTTAACCATGGTTTTAATTCTTTACACTTAACAAAATAATCAAGTATCATCAAACATGATACAACTATGTGCACAAAAGTATATCACATATACTTCTTGCACATCAAGTGAGAAAATCCATATAAAGTGAACCAATACTAGTTAATGCAAAGTAATATATCAAATATATATAATTATACATTAAATCATTAAATCAACACTTGATTTAACGATCCGGTCATATCTCATATAACCGACTAGTATCCTATGTATCGATTTATCGAATCAATGATTCGATAACTAGGTCATATCGAATATAACCAATCGAAACATTTATTGCGAGAATGAAATGCGGTATCACATACACGCATTATTCTCGCTCCCGCACATATCTCATATGCGCTCCTATTTCGTTTCGCTTGAGCCAGGAAACCTCTGTGTAGGACTCTAAAGACTCGTCAATACGCCGGTAACAGATGATGATCACATCAAGCACCCACAAGCCGCAAGCGGTCTGCTAAACGTAACGGCCATCCGGGTATTGAGCGATCAGAAGATTGACGAGCTAGCCCGCTCATACTCCTGTGAATCCAACCAGTAACACTTACCGTACAGTCCGGTCTGTTCGTCTGATACGTCGCATATCAAGTCTAGGGGTGGTGAACGTCAGACCCCAATAACCGATAAGTCGTGCCGATGTGAGGCTCATAACGGGTCGAGAAACTACTGGTAACACTTACCAGCAAATCTCTGATCAGCCCTGGCCAGGGACTTCCCTGCTACGGCCAATCGAGCACTACGCAACATCAACCCCCAATACCGGGAGAGATGAAACCCCTCCTATCGCTCATTGCCTCCATGTGACTCGGGACTGTGCCCAAAGACCACCATTTTGCACGCCCTCATGGACGTGGTAAGGTGGAGATCAAAGCACAGTGGGAATCACACAAGACTCTATGACGATCTCGGGTCTACAGACTAACCTGTACAAGTGTCACCTGAGAACTGCCATCTGACGTGAGGTATAATACCATCTGGGAGTTCTCGGCGAGACCGTCCAGTGTACCCAGTCTCCACTGAGCACCCGTACACCATCTCTGATGTCAAACACCAATGGATATGGGATCATCCATCGCCCATCTCATGGGTCGAGAAGCGTATACGCTAGTCTACTCTGGTATATCGATGCCCCGTCTCGATACACCCACGACTAGGGACCTTGAAGGATGTACTTATGGACTACCATGTCCCCACTAGTATGATCTGCATCATAGTCCAGGTATTCAAGTACACATCCTAAGGGCTTTACCAACATGTAACCATAAGACAGTTTAAATAGACTAGTGTACATGTTAAGATAAAGAGTAACCAGATAGCATACTATCATATCGAGCAAGAAAGTCATCTCTATATATGTCCAAGCATCCAATATAATATACAACATCTGTACAATACTGGCCTCTAGGGCATACATACAACTAACAATCTCCCACTTGCACTAGGGCCAGCTGCTGTAGTATCGCATACCGAGCATCCCGAAGAGTCTCTCAAACTGTGTCTGGGGAATGGCCTTCGTGAGTGGATCCGCCGTGTTGTTCTTCGTGTCAACCCTCCTGACCTCGATCTCCCGGCGATCAACTATCTCCCGGATCAGGTGATACCGCCTCAGAATATGCCTGGATCGCTGATGGGACCTGGGTTCCTTGGCCAAAGCCACCGCTCCATTGTTATCGCAATACAAAGGTATTGGATGCTCAATGGATGGAACCACTCCAAGTTCAGTAATGAACTTCTTGATCCAGACAGCCTCTTTGGCAGCATCGTTGGCAGCGATGTATTCAGCCTCCATCGTCGAGTCTGCCACGGTTTCCTGCTTGGAACTCTTCCAGCTAACCGCCCCTCCGTAAAGGGTAAAGACAAAGCCCGACTGCGACTTAGAGTCGTCCTTATCACTCTGGAAGCTCGAATCGGTAAAGGACTCCACTTAGAGCTCTCCGTTACCATACACCAAGAACATATCTCTAGTCCTTCGTAAGTACTTGAGAATGCTCTTCACAGCTGTCCAGTGACTCTCTCCAGGATCAGCTTGATACCTGCTCACTACACTTAGTGAGTATGCTACATCGGGTCTGGTACATAGCATCGCATACATGATAGAGCCTACTGCCGAAGCATAGGGTATCCCTTGCATGCGAGCTCTCTCCAAATCAGTCTTGGGAGACATCTCTTTGGAGAGAGTGACTCCAGAGATCGTGGGCAAGTTCCCACGCTTGGACTCTTCTATACTAAACCTCTTTAGTATGGTGTCAATGTACCTGGATTGGGACAATCCCAAAATCCGTTTGGATCTATCCCTATAGATCCTAATTCCCAATATGCAGGAGGCATCACCAAGATCTTTCATTGAGAATCTTTGTGATAAGAAGAGCTTGACCGTTTGCAGCATAGGAATATCATTTCCTATCAAGAGTATGTCATCCACGTACAATACGAGGAAGACAACCTTACTCTCTGCCACCTTCTTGTAGATACAAGGTTCATCTGGATTTTTGACGAAATCAAACTCTTTGATAACGACATCAAAGCAGACGTTCCAACTCCGCGATGCTTGCTTTAATCCATAAATGGATTTAAGCAGCTTGCATACCTTCCCGCTGCTCCCACTGTCTACGAAGCCCTCTGGCTGAGTCATGTACACGCACTCTTCTAAATCACCATTTAGAAAGGCGGTCTTAACATCCATTTGCCAGATTTCGTAGTCATGAAAGGCAGCAATGGCAAGCATGATCCGGATGGATTTAAGCATAGCCACTGGAGAAAAGGTTTCGTCATAGTCCATACCTGGTCTTTGACGAAAACCCTTTGCTACAAGTCTAGCTTTGAAAGTCTCCACTTTCCCATCTACACCAAGTTTCTTCTTGAAGATCCACTTGCTCCCAATGGGTTTTTCCCCTTCAGGAGCAACTTCCAAAGTCCATACTTTGTTGGTGTACATGGATTCCATCTCGGACCGCATAGCATCCAGCCATTTCACTGAGTCCCTACTCGTGATGGCCTGCTCGAAGCTAGTTGGGTCATCATCCTCCATGATGCAATCCTCGCTCCCTCCATCCATGAGAAAACCGTAGTATCTCTCAGGTTGGCGAGGAACCCTACTAGATCGGCGGAGTGGCTGGGGTTCATCGGGAACCACGGAATCCTCTGGTTCAACCAAATCTTCTGTTGTAGTCTGTGTCGCTGGAACCTCTTCCAGTTCTACCTCAATGCCACTTATCTGTTTCATAAGAAAACTTTTTTCTAAGAAAGTGGCATGTCGAGAAACAAACACCTTTTGTTCCTCGGGGTGGTAGAAGATATACCCTTGTGAATTTTTGGGATATCCTACAAACTTACATAAGACAGATCTTGCCTCGAGTTTGTCCGGATTTTGTCTTTTGACATAGGCTGGACAACCCCATATCTTAATATAATTAAGATGTGGTCTCTTCCCTTTCCATATCTCATATGGAGTGGTAGGCACTGATTTGGTAGGAACTCTATTCAATAGGTCCATGGCTGTCTCAAGCGCATATCCCCAGAAGGAAATAGGTAACTCAGCTGTACTCATCATTGAGCGCACCATATCTAATAGGGTGCGGTTTCTCCGTTCAGATACACCGTTGTGCTGTGGTGTATAAGGAGGAGTAAGCTGAGAGAGAATCCCATTCTCTTTTAGGAATTCCAGGAATTCATTGCTTAAGTATTCTCCTCCTCGATCAGATCGTAGGATTTTAATACTTTTTCCGGTTTGGTTCTCGACTTCTTGTTTATATTCTCTAAATTTCTCAAAAGCTTCTGATTTGTGTTTCATCAGGAATACATATCCGAATCTAGAGAGATCGTCAGTGAATGTAATGAAGTACGAAGAACCATCCCTGACATGTGTAGACATGGGACCGCATACATCACTATGTATCAGTCCCAAGAGTTCGGTAACTCTTTCTCCGTGTCCCGTAAACGGAGCTTTGGTCATCTTGCCTTTGAGACATGACTGGCAAGTGTCATAGGATGAAAATTCAAACGGATTTAAATATCCATCCTTATGCAACTTAGCCAGTCGTGTCGCATTGATGTGACCCAGTCTACAATGCCACAAGAAGGATTCGTTCAGTTCAGAACTCTTCCTCTTGTGTGTGTTTGTTATGCTCAGAACTGTTGATTGGTTTAGAACATAAATGCCATTGCACAACGTGCCTGATCCAACCAACTTTTGGTTACGGAAAATGTTCATAACATTATCCTGTAATACAAAATTATATCCCTCTTTACTCAGTAAAGAAACCGATATAATGTTGCATATCAGGTTCGGCATGTAATAGCATTCGTTCAGAACCAATGTATTACCAGTTGGTAATGTAAGGTGATATTCCCCGACAGTCTTAGCTGTAACAATTGCACCATTTCCGACTCTAATGTCTTTATCACCTTCTCCAAGTTCTCTACCTTTCCTAAGCCCATGTAACTGATTACATATATGGGATCCTGACCCGGTATCCAATACCCAGGACGTGGAGCAAATGGAGAAACAGTTCTCTGTAACGAACACACCCGAAGAAAATTCATCAACATGTACTTTCTTCATTCGGGTGGCATGGGAATCCTGGTATTCCCCTATTTCCTGTTCATTCCTATAACTCTTATAAGAAGGAATGGAACCAACGTTCCCCAGCACAGTATAACATGCGAGTTCGCTCAATACATCCATATTATTATCTTGTTTAAGGCATGAAATGGTCGCTACCTGGAGAGAGAGAGAAGAAAACACTTTAGCGTAAGCTCGTGCAAGATCAGATTGGTTATTATCTTATCTAATCAGGATGGCTCCCACTGCTTTTTATCAAATCTTCCTTCAAACCCTAAAAGGAAAGACTAGCCGGGATTAATTACACACTACAAGTTCGCCAATCTTTCAGCCAGGCCAGTGTCGGTACTTTGAGGGAGGTCCCCCGTGCTTTCGGACGAACCTAATTAATGTAAACCTCATTTTCCCAGAGGCGTAACCTCGTTAACACCTTTCTAGACACCTACTTGATCGGCTAATTGTAATGTGTAAAACTCTCCCAGGAGTAACTCTTACTCGCAGTGGGTATCGGGATCCAACTATCTCATAGAAGGTATGCAATCTCATTGCAAATTTCAACACTTGAAATTCCCGATAATCTTTTGCCCCTAGCGTGCTATGACCTTGACGCATGCCAAACAACCCATAGTCCGCTAGTCAAGTTCAACCCGTCATTTCCTGATTGAATTAAACCCACCCGCACGACCCTTGACGCATGCCAAACAACGCCGTGCGAATACCCTAATCCAATCTGCATCATATGCATAAGCAGATAAATACTAGTTAGCTACCGTACACTACGCCTTGACGCATGCCAAACAACCGCAGCACGAATACTAAATAGTACTTATCTGAAATGACGGAGGGCTACGACAGGTTTTTCTGAAAACCTATTGCGTAATGAACTTGATATCGTTGTAGAATCAAATGGAGTTTTGAAATGGAGTGATTTTGAGGCTTTTCTAGTTTTGCTAAAGGGGTCACTCCCGGTGAAGGGATCGTCGGCCCTTTCCTCGTCGAATGAGGTGCGGGATATATCATATATATCACTGTGCAAAGCATAAACTATAGAAGCAATCAAAAAGCAAACCGAGTGTGTAGCATCTGCCAGTTATTGCTAAAGGAGTCACTCCCGGTGAAGGGATCTCGGTCCTTTCCTCATCGAATAAGGTGCAGGATATATCATATATACCGCTGTGCAAAGCAAGAACTGTAGCTACCTGTTTTATTTTAAAATTTGATTCTACAACATCTTAGGTTTCTTATCTTTCATTAATCACATTAATGAAGTCCCATCATTTAAATACATAAACATCACAGATAGATATGACGTACACTTATGCCATCCGCATTCGCCTCGATGTCCCCTCGTGCACCGTTAGGTTAGGTAACTAACGACAGAGCAGGGCAGGGCTAGCGCGGGTGTAAAACATAAGTAATGTCTATATAATATATCATATATACTATATAATATATCCATCACAGAGTCACAACACAGATATCGCAGCAGAATAAACATATGAAATATTGGATACTAGGACGTCCGTGTTTTCAATACGAGCCAGTATAAAAAACGGATTCCACGGTCGTGATGAATAGCCAATCCCACACCCCTAGACCCCTACGAGAGCGGCAAGCAACCCTGCCAATTCTAGGGTTAGGGGACCCGGACTCGACTCCTCGTGTTAGTCTCCCACTGGACCCCAGAACCCGGTTACTTGTGCTCCCCTCCTTGGGTCTATCCTAATGCGGAAAAGTAAATAATATACAAAGGGTGACAACTTCTGCTACCTGGAAGTGCCCCAAATAAAAGAATATTACATACAAGTTTTTACATGAATGAAAATGAAAAACACTCATCTCACATAAAAACCCCCGGCTATTCAAACACGACGATCCAATATAACATATCCAGCAACACATAACATCACATGCCATCAACGTAAGTAAGTATGCATACCCCAATTGTCGTTGACGTATAGCAACGAAACCGGCGATATGAACATACTACACTTACGGTCACAGAAAAGAAAGTGTAAAACTACAACAATTGGAATCCGCAACTACTTTAGACATCGCATGCCTAATCAAATGAAATACTTAGACATCACATGCCTAACAGATATAAATCCCGCATTTTAGTCTCATTATCGAAAACTCTTTTCAATATCAAATGAAACTAAACAGCTAGATTTATATCATTCATTCAGTTATCACATAACTGTTTGTGAATTCCAATTATTGTATCCCATTCCAGATAAATAGAATATATTAAACTTTCCGATCGAACATTCGAACACCCAAGTTTTCCCGAAACCATCCAACACATGAAATAGGTTCAAAGACATTCGTTTCATGCCTCAGTATCAACGGTCCAGCCGTAGAAGGGTCAAGCCAACGCCTCACATGTGGCACGCCGTACTGCCCCAAACCCGAAGGTTCAAAGGGCAGTTCAAGACGGTCACATAATCGAGTTAAGGTTTGTTGTCTTCTAGAGGGACCATCGCGTTACTTGCACTACTCAGAACGTCCTTAAACCACACAATAATCCAACACTTGGATATTTTTGGCAGGGGAAAGATTGGGTATTTATATCCGGTCGAACTTTTTAACATATTCAAAAAAATTATCCGGAAAACACATAGACAAAGTTCGATAATCCGATCGAATCGTCGATTCCCTATACAACCCCAGAATACTCAACTCTGGAGTCAAATTAAAATTCCCAGAAAACTCAGAACAATTAATCAGGAATTACTGTGCAAAAACAAAGGGCTGACGTCACTATTTAGCCGCGGAACCGCCGCATAAGCCTAGCTTCTGCCGCGGTTCCGCCGCACTTTGTACTGTTCACTGGAAACGTTTTGCACAGTAATTCTTAGATTTTATTGCTGAATTTTTTAAGCATTTTTAATTGACAAAAAACCACAAATTTGAAAAATTTCCAGAGAGCTATTTTGGGGTTGGGTTTTCGGTTCGTCCGGGTTTCAAACTCCGTCTAGATTTCGCCTAAGGCTCTAGCTAGGCTCTGATACCACTGTAGGGTTCCTAGGCACACAGTAGAAGTCTCACAAGGCATCAACTATGCCATTTTACAAAAATATGGTGCCGAGAAACCCTAGTTAACGGATCTTAGACTAGAATTCTAGGAGAAAAGCTAAACTAGTTAACATATTAACTAAAGGTTAGATGCTACAACCTTTGTAGATCCGGTTACCCTCTTCCTTGGCTCCACGAAGGCATCCTCTCGCTGTCCATCTCGATTCCCAAACTCGAACGTTGGCTTCATCGGAGAAACGGGCAAGCTAGGTCGTCGGCTTTGTGTCAAAGACGATCTACCTCGAGGCATCGCAAGTTCAAGCTCCGACTTCACAAACTTGTGAAGAAAACACCCAAAACAACTTGGCAAGAGGTAGAGGGTGAAGAAATAGGAGGTGGGTTCACTTTATAATTGGATTTCTCTCACTAGAACTCAAGTTTCCATTAATGGCATCAAGGTTTCTATCTTCAAGATGAAGAAGAAGAAGAAGCTAGTTTTTGATAAGTTCTTTTAAAATGAAAAGAAAAAGAATACTTATCATAATTCTAACTTGGGTTAAGTGTAGAGAATAGACCTTGGTTAATGGATGGGTTAGGGTTAAGCATGATGACAAGAATGGTTAAGAAGTCAAAGCTTCATGAAGCTTCAACTAAAAGACAAAGAAAGCCACCATTCTTATCAAATCATTTCCAAATAAATAAATGAACAAATAAATAAATAAATGAATATGCAAAACCCTAATTATCACTTAACCATGGTTTTAATTCTTTACACTTAACAAAATAATCAAGTATCATCAAACATGATACAAATATGTGCACAAAAGTATATCACATATACTTCTTGCACATCAAGTGAGAAAATCCATATAAAGTGAACCAATACTAGTTAATGCAAAGTAATATATCAAATATATATAATTATACATTAAATCATTAAATCAACACTTGATTTAACGATCCGGTCATATCTCATATAACCGACTAGTATCCTATGTATCGATTTATCGAATCAATGATTCGATAACTAGGTCATATCGAATATAACCAATCGAAACATTTATTGCGAGAATGAAATGCGGTATCACATACACGCATTATTCTCGCTCCCGCATATATCTCATATGCGCTCCTATTTCGTTTCGCTTGAGCCAGGAAACCTCTGTGTAGGACTCTAAAGACTCGTCAATACGCCGGTAGCAGATGATGATCACATCAAGCACCCACAAGCCGTAAGCGGTCTGCTAAACGTAACGGCCATCCGGGTATTGAGCGATCAGAAGATCGACGAGCTAGCCCGCTCATACTCCTGTGAATCCAACCAGTAACACTTACCGTACAGTCCGGTCTGTTCGTCTGATACGTCGCATATCAAGTCTAGGGGTGGTGAACGTCAGACCCCAATAACCGATAAGTCGTGCCGATGTGAGGCTCATAACGGGTCGAGAAACTACTGGAAACACTTACCAGCAAATCTCTGATCAGCTCTGGCCAGGGACTTCCCTGCTACGGCCAATCGAGCACTGCGCAACATCAACCCCCAATACCGGGAGAGACGAAACCCCTCCTATCGCTCATTGCCTCCATATGACTCGGGACTGTGCCCAAAGACCACCGTTTTGCACGCCCTCATGGACATGGTAAGGTGGAGATCAAAGCACAGTGGGAATCACACAAGACTCTATGACGATCTCGGGTCTACAGACTAACCTGTACAAGTGTCACCTGAGAACTGCCATCTGACGTGAGGTATAATACCATCTGGGAGTTCTCGGGGAGTCCGTCCAGTGTACCCAGTCTCCACTGAGCACCCGTACACCATCTCTGATGTCAAACACCAATGGATATGGGATCATCCATCGCCCATCTCATGGGTCGAGAAACGTATACGCTAGTCTACTCTGGTATATCGATGCCCCGTCTCGATACACCCACGACTAGGGACCTTGAAGGATGTACTTATGGACTACCATGTCCCCACTAGTATGATCTGCATCATAGTCCAGGTAGTCAAGTACACATCCTAAGGGCTTTACCAACATGTAACCATAAGACAGTTTAAAGAGACTAGTGTACATGTTAAGATAAAGAGTAACCAGATAGCATACTATCATATCGAGCAAGAAAGTCATCTCTATATATGTCCAAGCATCCAATATAATATACAACATCTGTACAATACTGGCCTCTAGGGCATACATACAACTAACATCTTTATCACCGGAAAGTCACCCTGGTCAGTCCTTGTCCCAGACAAGTCTGCTCTGACCGTATCTCTAACCACAGCACTCTCGGCTTCCATAAACATGGTGACCAAAACAATCAACGTGCACTGACGAGGATAGATCAACGGAAGGAGTAGAAGGAAAATCTCACGATATAAATCCTAAGGTAACTTAGGCGGAGTACCATATCATAAATATGCCGCGGAACATATGTACGGTATGTTACTCTAATTAGTACCTACTCCATCAACCAAGGTCATCCTATATAGCGAAAGTTCGGGTATAAGACCCCCAAAGTCAAGTCTAAGTCCTATAAGGTAAAGTCTAGGTAACAAAAGTGCATGCCTAGATCCTATATAGCCAATTTAGACTCGAACAAAGGTTAAACCAAATGCTCTGATACCAATTTTGTCACGACCCAAATGTGGCACGTGACATCTAAAGACGTCGACGCGGTTCAAGTAAGCCGAAACCCGGAATCTAAACCTTTTTTTTCTTTGGAGGTGAAATTTAAAATAGTCATTAGATGAAATCAGTTTAAAATAGCATTTAAGTTTAACTAAGTATGTTTGAAAAACATCTATGACGTTTTGAAATTAGACAGCACCTCCTTTGCGTTTTTGTATAACCCGATACAACATAATAATATAAATAGCATCCCAACGGGAGCTAGCTTCCATGCCCAAACAGTGAAGCAACCAAGCAAAAGATATACGACGTACAATGGCGAAGAAAAGAAAAGAAAAACAAAATCAACAATCTAACATGGTCGACTCTACTGAGTACGACACCACAACACACAAACTCTAAGTCTCGTTTCTAAGTCCACAATATACCATTTCTAAGTTGATGGAGTTTTCACTAGATAAAAGAATATATGAATAATCAAGTGTGAGTATGATACAATAGTAACCCATGTACCAATCCATCATCGAGAAGAATGTGTGCCAAAAGCCGCTGATAATCCAAGCGGTAAAACCTGCAAGAAACTGTGGCACAATAGGGATGAGTTGCCAACTCAGTGAATAAAAGTACATCTAAAGGTAGAAATCGAAATGCACGACGATACCTAGGTCATAAGTATATTACTATCATAATCTGTACAATATATGATATGCATATGTATCATAATGCAACACTAACTATCATGCAATCCCAAGTAGAATATATTCAATGCAATTAACTTATATCTAGGCATAAGCCCAATGTAGCCGAAAATATATATATCTAGACATCTTCTTTAAAATAGTCGCGGAATAGATATGTCACGGCATAAAGCAGACGTGATAGTATGAAATATAATAGATATCTTATTTAAGATTTACGTCCTGCTATTTTAATGACAGTGTTAAGAGGTTTACAATTTAAAAGATTTCTGTGTCATTTCAGACACGTCAAAATAATGAGGCTATAGCTCGATTTTTGAAATCCTTTTTATATGCAACTACTCGTATAATGGTATGACAGCACTGTCCCCCGGATCAGTCATGGTCGGCTACTATGACTATGATATAACTGTATACCTCATGATAGCAACATATCAATATATATAGATGTCCAGCATCGATACCCGAATCAGAAATCACTCGTGTCCATCACCGACACGCAAATGCTCAAATCTCTCGTATCCATCACCGACACGTAAATGCAGATACCGTTGACACCATCTCAACAGATGATCGCCACCCGATATCCCTGACCCTGGTCGGTATCCCCTGGATATCCGCCGTGCCTAATCGAACCCCGGCCAGCATCCCCTGGATATTTGTCGTGCTCGTCTCTATCTCCGGTATCGAGTATCCTCGCTAGGCTCCCCACCTATAATGCGGCTTTCTTGCCCCTCGACCTCGAACCGGGTCCACCATGTATCCGACAGTATAGCTCCCCCCACTCAGTCTGGATAACAACAAGTCAAAAATCGTATAGCTCCCCCACTCGGTTCGAAACAAATACTCAGAAAACATAAAGCTCATGGTGGACGCCAACTCATCATATACAAAAATATCAAGTAAAGAATGAGAATACTTGCATAGATCATTCTGATGATATATTATATATACATATATAAAAGCGTCCCATACCACCGATATATATCATCATAAGTAAATATCCAGAAAATCCGTAGGAATCAAATACAACATCTATAGTACTGATATTCGTAATTTACAACAGGAAATAATGAAATACTGCTTAATTAAATCATATAGGCATAATGATATCAATCCTACTATGTCATGGCACTACTAATGATGTATAGTGTAGCATTCACGTCTGTGCTCGTGCAGCATGGCAATCATTAGTATTAGTGCAAGTGTTCTATAGGTATAATTCTACACACACACACACACACACCCATATGCATTATATAACAGAATAGTTCTACAGTGACATGGCAGTACCAATGAGGTGTAGTGTAACATATATATACATGCTCGTGCAATATGATACTCATTGGTAATTGTGCAGTATTCTATCAGAGTGTTCGTATCGCGGAAACATATACATCAATAGTATAATTCAAACATGTAAAGTAATATAGGCATAACTATATATTGTATTTCCTTGCTATGAGCTATACCATTATGTTTAGAAATGGAACGATACGTTGGGTTTGAAATAAGGAAGCTGCCTTAGTTTAAAATAGATTTTCGTTTTGGAAGTGGGCTCGCATCCTTGTATTTTATCAGTTAAAAGAGAAACGAATCGTAGTTTTTAAAGGAATATAGCTCACACAAGTATTACATCCTAAAACGGAATATAATCAAACTCTACGAGTCAAAAGGAAAACTTGGCCATTATTCGGCATGCAATCTCATCATTTCAAATACGTATAATCTTTTGTATAATATCTCATTGTATCACTGTATCTGTATCATTTCAAGTACGGCATGGTTCCTCATACATATCATCATACCATTTCCATGTCATACGGATCTCACGTCCCGTACGTATGTCATTAAAGCTATGTATGAAACTATATGCAATTGAAGGACATACTATATGTGATACTATATTAATAACATTGGCATCTAACTAGATATCATACTATTTTATTTATAAGGTTGCGGGGGTGCTATACGCCATCCACCCGACTTCCCCAGTAGATGTAAATCTACACACCAACTTAATAAGCTTGCTGAAATCCACGTTGCCATATCCGCCAACTCCGTCTCGGAAATCCTCGAATCGTACCTATAACCGTAGTTATGAAATATCGGCATAAATAGAATATCAAAAACCAAACAACAAGATAGGCACCCATAGGTTAGAACCTACAGTATACTTAACCCAAAAACGACAATATATATCTGTCGTTAACGTATAAACGTTAACGGTTTAGCTGCAGTACAAAATACGAAAACCCATATCGTAAATATCTGAAATTTGGAAAAACATTTACTAATCATTCCCAGATTTTACTGTGTAAATATTTAGACAAAACAGATAATACAGAAACTTATAAAATACCAGCACAAAGCTACAGGAGAAAAACCAACACCAAAATCCTAGGGAAGGCCGGCGAGATCGGAAAATGGACAATTGTCGCCGGTTCATTTGAGGAGTTTGGGTCTCGAGTTTTGTGTAAAGTCTTCTAATGATCATACTATAGTTTTGGTCTTGCTAGTTTTTCTAGTAATTTCACCTAATGGTTCCAGATTCAATTGCAGTGAGCTAGATATCACAAAATCCCAGTTTATGATACTTTACAAACTAAACATGCTACGTGATGATATCGTGAGTTACTGAACATAAGTTAATCTGAGCTAACCCTATTCTGGTCGTAACGGGTAAAAATAGAACTCATGATACGATATGTCCATGTCGTTTATAGAATTTTAACCCCATTTCAGATATTAGCTTCCAGATTTCACCTACTGATAAAATGGCTTAAACAAACAATACCAAAAATCCTAATACATATTCAGAGAGCTACCCAAAAAAACCACAACACCCAACTCCCCTAAAAATCCGGCGAGCTCGGATTTTCTCTATGTGCCGCCGGTCAAAATACGAGGAGATGGGTTTGTATTCCTATGGATTATTTTAGGTCCAAATTACAAGATTAAGGCACTGTTTTATTCTTCTAATTTACATCTAAAGTACAGCAGATTCAAATAGGGCCTATTCCTATCAAAATACGCTATATCCGATATCCGACTTCTACACTTAAACAGTTACAAAACTAAAATTCTACTGAGTTTAAAGATTATACCTACAGCAAGACTACTGGAAAGGCTTCTTCCCAGATGCACAAGCTCAAAGATCCTTGCAGGAGGATGGGGGTATTGATCCTTAGTACTTAGGCTCCCTCTTCTCTTCTCTTTTCTTTTCTTTCTTATTCTAAGATTACTATTTTCTTTTAAGTTAAACACATTCTTCAAAATGATATATGAACTGAACAGTTTTAGGAGATAAGGAAAAGGAGTGAGATTTGTAGGAGGGGGTGTCACTTAGTAAGAATGTGGTAATCTCATGCAAGTAGGATGTGTAGCATAGAAGATGGTGGTGTTTTCATGCAAGGAGGAGGTGTAGCCTGAAGTGTCATCTAAGATATGTTATGCCATGAGTGTAATTTATGCTTAACCTTGACCTTTACCCATTTACACTTAAACCCTCACAAATTTCAAATTTCTACAATTAACTAAACTTTTCACAAAACCCCTCATGATACTTATTATTATAAAAACAAACTATTTCTTTACAAATTTATTCTACCACATTTTGAAAGACCTTTTTATTACAACCACAATAAAATAAATGTTTTAATTAAATAAATAAAGTTATTAATTATCTAAAATATTTCAAAATGTACAGCCTCCTTCCATTTAGTTGACATGCACTGGAGATAGCTGCATGATATGAATCTGGTTCCAATTAAATCAACGCCTCTATTTCTATATTGTATATAGAATGGTTCATATCTTAAATGATGTTAAGGTATATAGAGTTGTCCGGCTTATGCTTAAAATCAGACTCTGGACATACTCAAGGCACGTTTCTGTAATGGCAGTTTGTGGGTTATCCCGGGCTATGACGAGGGTTAACTTTCTACCATCTGGAAAATCAATAATGATATTGTTCTTGACTCACCACAGTTTTAGTAAAATGGACTTTTTCATAAAACAGTAGTGGGAGTATGGTAGAACTGGAAGTGATTCCAAAATCACAAACGATTACTGAAAATTTAATAAAACCTAAATATTCAATCGGGTTTGACATTCCATTAGTCACTCCGCAAATATTGTGGGTAACCTTAGGCGCCCGAGAGGTACTTCGGTATTCTTAAAGACGGTGACAGGGAGGTTCTTGTTTACCCAGACTTGCCGTTACTGCTGTTCTAGACTATAAGACCCAGCATGAGGATGAGTATAGCGTCGTTCTAAACTAGCTTTAGAATTGCACGTGTATATGACTCTACCAGAGGGTTGTTGTAGTCGGTGGGAGCAGCGGAAGCATAGTGGACAAAAGCTTGTGTCTATTTATAGACTAAAGAGAATATAGCGGAGATAAATCATCTATTCTTGATGTGACAGTCTTAGGCTTTGACTTCATCAGAATAAGAGATGGATCTGTTAAGAAGGTAGTAGGGTGTGATGTCCTGGTATTTGGATGACATACACTTTGTAGGAAGAGAAATTCCTACACTACGATCGGTTATACTATGGTTGTCACACAGTGGTTTCTCCTCATAGGAAATGGATATTATATAAGGCATTCTGGTTACTAGATCTATGATTTTAGATCTAGATTTGGGTAGTTTCTCAATCTGGGTACTTAGACAGTATTCTAAAGGTGTTTTAGAATGGACGAATCCTGGCATGGTGGTGTACTTGCAGGTGATGGAGTCACCCTCTCTGAAGGTGTCTTAAATGTTAGTGTAATTTGCCCTAGAGGCTATTATTGTATAGTACCAGTTTGTATATTATATTTTGGAAGCTTGGGATATATACACGGATGTATGACAATCTTGCTCGATATAGTAGTATGCTACTTGGTTTGTATCTATCTTAATATGTGTATATGTTTCTTTTATCGTATCGCTAATACATATTGATAGAGCCCTTAGGATCTTTGCTTGACTACCAGCGTTATGATGGCAGTCACACTAGTGGGGGCTTGGTAGTCTACAAGCACATCCTTACACAGGTCTCTAGTTGCAGGATTATCGAGACAGGGCATCAATACTCTAGAGTAGACTAGTGTATATGCTTCTCTTCCCAGCAGGGGAGATGGTCTGTCCCACAGCCATCAGTACGTCATACTGAAGATAGTATGCAGGTGCTTATTGGGTTATGAGTTACACTGGACGGACTCATAGGGAACTGCTGGTTGGTATTATACCTATCATCAGGTAGCAGTTCCCAAATGACATGAGTACAGCTTAGTCCGTCGACTTGACACTGCTACTTCGCCTCAAGTGTGTTCCCACTACTCTTAGATTACTATCCTACCATGGCTCTGCTGAGTCATGCAAACAGGTAGTAGTTAGCTGCAGTCCCGAAGCGCTTGGAGGCAGTAGCGGTTAGATAGGATTCGCCTCTCCCGGTATTGGGGGTTGATGTCGCGCTGTGTTCGGAGCCATTACACAAAGTCCCTGGCCAGGGCAAGCAAGATTTGCTGGTAGGGATTCCAGTAGTTTCTCAGGGTGTTTTTGGACGCACTCCGATAAGACTTATTGCACTATTAGGGGTCTGACGCTTGCCGCCCCCTAGGACCGATATGCGAAACTTTAGACGAACAGACTGGACTGTACGGAGATTGCCACAGACAGGCTCAGTAGGGGTACGGATGAGTTTCCTCGTTGACCTTATTGTCGACAGATACCAGGGTAGCCGTTACGTGCAGCTAGTGCCACTGACGCGCTTGTAGTTAAACCTACTGCCAGAGTACTGTCGAGTCTTTAGAATCCCACACAGAGGGTTTCCCGGCTTCGGGCAAAACATGTAGAGGTCGTATGGTTTTACGACAGGGTACGATCACTTACGTGTACTTGTGCGCATATGATGTTCAGGCGGACATTACTAGTGGGCATTGGTTTAAGCCGGATCCCAGTAAATGATTATTGGATTAGTTTCGTCTCATTGTATTCGTGTTTCTCGGAATACGGATACGGGTATGTATATACGGACGTGAGGGGCATTCTTATGATTTGATCAAGATTTCTTTTGGAGAATGACACCTCAAATTAGGGTTTCTGTTTTATGATTAATTCTTTAATGAGTTGGAGGAATTGAGGGAACATTGTGGTAGTTTGGTGAAATGAAATTAGGGTTTTGCATTGACCATCTTGGATTCATTTGGTATTTGTTGACTTAGATATTTTTTAGATATTTTCTTATGGTTTAAATGCCAAAAACTCTAGTTCATTACACTTAATCTTTAACAAAAGAAAAAACAATAGATACATTTCCTCTCCTCATTTTTCTCAAGCTTTCTCCTTCTCCATTCATACCCTGACCATCTCATGAGTTGAGAATCATAGGGTTTGTGAGACTACTAGACTCCTCATCACTCTCTACACATCCTAAACTACTTAGTTTAGTACACCAACTGACCTAGTTGCCTCAAGTTAGAGGTTAAAGCTCAAAGTCGGATCTCTCGGGTTGATCTTCTACGATTTGGAGAAGACGATGAGGAGGTGCATTCCTTTCTCAGTTCAAGGAGCTCACAACTTGAAGAAGGACAATGAGGAGGTGAAGGTGTTAGTTATATGTATGCCCTAGAGGCCATTGCTATACATTGGATGTATATTGTAGTGGATGCTGGGACATATATAGTGAGGACTTTCTTTCTCGACATGATAGTATGCTATCTGGTTGCTCTTTACCTTAACGTGTACATAGATTGTCTCTCTATTACATGTTGGTAAAGCCCTTAGGATGTGTACTTGACTACCTGGACTATGATGCGGATCATACTAGTGGGGACATGGTAGTCCATAAGTACATCCTTGAAAGTCCCTAGTCGTGGGTGTATCGAGATGGGGCATCGATATACCAGAGTAGACTGGCGTGTACCTTCTCGACCCATACAGATGGGCGATGGATGATCCTATATCCATCGGTGTTTGACATCAGAGATGATATACGGGTGCTCAGTGGAGACTGGGTACACTGGACGGACTCGCCGAGAACTCCCAGATGGTATTATACCTTACGTCAGATGGCAGTTCTCTGGTGACACTGGTACAGAGTATTCTGTTGACCCGAGATCGTCATAGAGTCTTGTGTGGTTCCCACTGTGCTTTGATTTCCATCTTACCACGTCCAAGAGGGCGTGCAAAACGGTGGTTTTTGGGTACAGTCCCGAGTCACATGGAGGCAATGAGCGATAGGAGGGGATTCGTCTCTCCCGGTATAGGGAGTTGATGTTGCGCTGTGTTCGATTGGCTATAACCGGAAATCCCTGGCCAGGGTTGCTGAGATTTACTGGTAAGTGTTACCAGTAGTTTCTCGAAATGTTATAGACCTCATATCGACACGACTTATCAAGCTATTGGGGTCTGACGTTTACCACCCCTAGGCGAGATATGCGACATATCAGACGAACAGACCGGACTGTACGGTAAGTGTTACTGGTTGGATTCACAGGAGTGTGAGCGGGCTTGCTCGTCGATCTTCTGATCGCTCAATACCCGGGTGGCCGTTACGTTTAGCAGACCGCTTGCGGCTTGTGGATGTTTGATATGATCATCACCTGCTGCCGGCGTATTGACGAGTCTTTAGAGTCCTACACAGAGGTTTCCTGGCTCAAGCGAAACGAAATAGGAGCGCATATGATGTTAGTGTTTATGCCCTAGAAGGCCATTACTGTATCATACTAGTTTGTATATTACTTAATGGAAGCTTGGGATATTCACATGTATATAACAGTCTCGCTAAACATGGTAGTATGCTACTTGGTTTTTCTATCTTAATATGTGAGTGTACGTATTGATAGAGCTCTTAGGATCTTGCTTGTCTACCAGCGTTGTGATGGCAGTCACACTAGTGGGGGCTGGGTAGTCTACAAGCACATCCTTATTCAGGTCCCTGGTCGTTGGATTATCGAGACAGAGCATCGATACTCCGGAGTAGACTAGTGTGTACGCTTCTCATCCCAGTTGGGGAGATGGTCTGTCCCACAGCCGTCAGTACGTCGTACTGGAGATAGTATGCAGGTGCTCGTCAGGTTACGGGTACACCGGACAGGACTCACAGGGAACTGTTGGTTGGTTTTATACCAGTCGTCAGTGAGCAGTTCCCAGGTGACATGAGTACAGCATAGTCCGCAGACTTGACACTGCTACTTCGCCTCGAGTGTGTCCCACTGTTCTTAGATTGCTACCCTACCACGGCTCAAAGGAGTCGTGCAAACAGGTAGCAGTTGGGTGCAGTCCCGAGCACTTGGAGGCAGTGGCGGTTAGACAGGATTCGTCCCTCCCGGTATTGGGAGTAGATATCGCGCTGTGTCAGAGAGCCATTACGCAAAGTCCCTGGCCAGGGCAAGCGAGATTTGCTGGTAGGTTCCAGTAGTTTCTCAGGGTGTAATGGGCTTCACTCCGACACGACTTATACCGCTATTAGGGGACTGACGCTTGCCGCCCCCTAGGCCCGATATGCGATAGTCTTGGACGAACGGACCGGACTGTATGGAGATTGTCACAGCAGGCTCAGTAGGAGTTCGGATGGGTTTCCTCATCGGCCTTCTTATCGACAACTACCTGGGGACCGTTACGTACAGCTAGTGCCGCTTGCGGTCTGTGGTTAGACCCACTGCCAGCGTAGTAGTCGAGTCTTTAGAGTCCCACACAGAGAGTTTCCTATTCCAGGCGAAACGATATAGAGGTCGTATGGTTTTACGACAAGGGTTCGGACGCATACGTGTGTTTACGCACGTACGACTTTCGGACAGTTTTTACCAGTCGGCTTTGGTTTAAGCCAGTTACTGGTATCCGGTTATTGGATTTTTACAGTCTAAAGTTTTTCCGTATTTTTGCGGAAAAGAGGGGCGTTCTCGTAATTACTCGAGAAGCTTCTAGAAGATGGTGACTAAGGAGGTTTTGGTGTCATATGCATTGAATGAGATTAGTGAGTCATGAGAGTGATTCATCATAGTCATTAATGCATCATAAATGCTTAATGACTCATGATAATGAATCACCACTTGATATTTATGAAGCATGATTATTCATCACTTATTTTCTTTTCTCTTTTAAAAGATAATGCTTCATATATATTATGATAACTTACTATTCTCACTCATAATATCATTCACCTTCTCTCTCCTCAAGCTCTCCCTCTTCAAACCCTAATCCTCCCCTCTCATGTGTTGAGTACAAGGATTAGTTAGACTAAACAATCCATAACCCTCACTCTATCTCATCTATCTTCTTTGATTAGCAATCCAAGAAGGTTAGTTGCCTCAAGTTTAGAGGCTAAGCTTGGAGTTTTGCTCTCGGGTGGATCGTCTACTACAAAGAGAAGGCCGAGGAGAACAAGGAGATCGTAAAGACGAAGGAGTTGGTTCATTAGGTATAATCCCTAAACACAGTAGTTTAGAAACACTTTGTGTTTGGTTATTTATAGTTTAGCTTCGATTCAAGCGGTTAGTCGATGTTCGTTCACTAAACAAGTTCGTTTTTGAAAATTCCGCCTCCCCACAAGTATTGGGGTGTAGTACATCGAATTACAGTGGTATCAGAGCCTCGCTAAACAATAAATAACTTAATTGCAAATTTGTACGAATTTCGAACGGAAAAACGAAGCCGGAAAACCCTAAAACTGTCAAGTTTCTGTCGAAATTTAAATGAAGTCCAAAAATTTTTCAGGTAAGTTCAGAGAGCTTGAAAAGACACCAGAAGAACACCCAAGAAATTTGAGCTCCTGAATCGGCAACACGGCCGCGGAACCGCGGCGGATCGGCACCGATCCGCCGCTCTTCCGCCGCCGAGTTGCCGAGTCAGGAACTCAAATTTCCTATGCTTCTTCTCTGTGTTATTTGGGATTTTCTGGGATATTTAATATTTGCTCAGGTTTCAGTTTTACAGAGCAGTTTTTGGAGCAATATTAAAGATGTTTAATCGATCGAAATTGTACAGTATTTGCATATTGGATTATATCTGTGATTGTTTAATGTGTTCGTAAACCTCCCCTAACTGCTAGTATGTCGGTTGGCAGGGGGTTGCACATTTCTGTAATGGTTTAATCTGTTTGTGCATATGAACGGTATTGTACTGTTGTGGTGTATAGCCGGGGTTTGCAATGGGTTATTATTTAATTCATTTGTTGTAAATGTAATTTGTTGTAATATTTTTTTTTGCGGGGCACATCCAGGTTGCGGTTGTAGCCACCGTTGTATTATTTCATTTTACTGTTTTTGCTCCTAGGACTGACCCAAGGTGGGGTACACAAAATGCCGGGCGGGTAGTTTGCCGTACCCGTAGGGGTCGAGGGTGGGGTAACGGCTATTCATCACAACTGTGTAATCTGTCTTTTCTTGCAGGCTCAAAAGAAATACAGATTGCTTGCAAATCCAATATTGTTTATCTGTGTTCTGGAATGTATATCATTGCGTCAGACGAATGTAAAATATCTATATATATGATACTATTTAGACGTCACTTATGTTTTACACCCGCGATAGCCCAGCCCCCGCTCTGTCGTTAGTTAAGTAACCTAACGGGTGATGACGGGACCCCGTGGCGAATGCGGATGGCATAAGAGGACGTTGTATTTTCGTTGTTTTCTGCAATGATAGGTTAATGATGGGACGCATTATCTATAATGCAAAGAAAAACAAACCAAAGTTTAAATCGTTGGAACAATTTAAAAGAAACCACTCGGTTAATTTTAAAAACAGATATTTTTAAATGCGGAGCTTTAACCACTCCTTTTAAAAAGCTATCAGGTTCCTTCGGTTATATCAAGTTCACTACGTTCACGGTTTCGCCAAAACCATTCGTAGCCCTCCGTCATTTCATCTGGGTATTCAGTAGTATTCAAGCTATGTATTTTGACCTAACGCCAAGGCATAGTGTTTGGTAGCTACTGGGTATTCATTTGTTGCATAGGTAGATGAGTTAGTTTGGGACAGTCGTATTATCATTTTGGCCGAACGTCAAGGATATATACGGATGGGTTCAAATTGACAAGATAATGATGGGTAGAACTTGACATGTGACTTATGACATTTTGACCTAACGCCAAGGTCATAAGAGCATGGGGCAAAAATATATATCGGGAATTTCTAAAGAAACTGAAATTTGCAAAGAGATGCATACCATTTGGAGTTTGATGAATGTTGGTAGGATTCCTTCAACATTATCATACGATGATATTTGGATCCCGATCCTACTGTGAGTATATGCTACTTATCAGGATATTCGTCACTTAACGATCAATGCTATAAACCTAGTAGGTGTCCAGAAAAGTGTCAGCGGGGTTACGCCCCCAGAGAAAAGAGGTTATTTAATTAAGGAACTTCGCGAAAGCGTTGGAAAACCTCCCTCGAAGTATCGACACTGGCCTGGCTGAACGGTTAAGCAAGTATTGTACGGTGAGAATAGTCCTGGCTAATTCTTCTTTTATGGTTTGAGGAAGGATTCGAGAAACGGTGGGAGCCATCCAGTTTAGATAAACTAAAAACCACTCTAAACTTGCAAGAGCATCATGCTAAAGAGTTTTCTTCTCTCTCTCCTAATTGCAGCGACCCTGAAAATGACTGGACTTAAGTTACTTTTAGAGAAAAATATACTGACAGGGACAAACTATAAAGATTGGCTGCGGAATGTCAAAATGGCTTTGACCTATGACAAATTGGGGTACATCCTCACCGCTACGGCACCTGCTGTCCCTGGTCCCAAATCCAGCAATGCGGATAAGGAAATCCGCAAAACCTGGGATTTAGATTGGGCGAGAGCCAAGTGCATCGTGCTTGCCTCAATGAACAATGAACATCAGAGGAGGCACGAGGATATGTCCCTAGATGGCATATTTCTCCATACAAAGGAACTTTATAGAGAGCAATCTAGTATAGCAAGATACGAGACCTCTAAGAACTTGTTTCGAGCGAGGTTGGCTGTCGGGTCATCGGTAGGTGAACATGTCCTAAAGATGATCGGCTATATTGAAGAGCTCGCAGACCTTGGGACGACTTTGGATAATGAGCTCTATACAGACCTTATTCTCCAGTCCCTTCCTCCCACCTACGCCCAGTTTATCCTCAACTTCAACCTTCAAGGAAAAGAAGTTGAACTTGCGGAACTCCTGAACATGTTAAGGAGTGCAGAGGGCACCTTGCTGAAGGCAAGGGAAACACCCGCTATGTTTGTTGGCGGTGCATCTTCTTCCGGGTCCAAGGCTAGGGCCAAAGGAAGGAAGAAGAAGGCCGCACCCAGACCTAGAGGAGGTGTTAGTAAGGTGGGAGGGAAGGGAAAGAAAAAGTTTGCAGTACCGGTAGTGGGCCAGGATGAGTGCTTCCATTGTCACAGGAAAGGGCACTGGAAGAAGGATTGCAAGGCGTGGAACGCCAAGAACCAGGAACCGAAGCAAGCTGTGGCTTCGACTTCAGGTGTGTTTGTAATTGAGAATTGTCTGTCGATCAACTCTACTTCCTGGGTATTGGATACCGGATCAGGATCTCATATTTGCAATTCTTTGCAGGCACTGAGAAACCGTAGAGTGCTGAAGGAAGGTGATATGACCCTAAAGGTTGCTAACGGAGATAGCGTGGGAGCTGCGTCCGTCGGGGATTATCACCTAGGATTGACGAGTGGACATATTTTGGTTTTACATAACTATTATTTTGTACCAAGCTTAACGTGTAATATCATATCAGTTTCCTTGTTATCAAATAAAGGTTATGATTTCACGTTTGTAAGAGATGTTGTTAACATCCACCTTAATCATGGTTTGATTGGGTCCGGTACTCTAAATAACGGCATATATGTTTTAAACCAACTCCAAATTTTCAATGTCCAGAACACACTAAAAAGAAAGTCTCCAGATTTAAATAAAGCTTTCTTATGGCATTGTAGACTGGGTCACATCAATGAGAGAAGGTTGACTAAGTTGCATAAAGAATGATATTTGGACTCGTTCGAATATCAAACTTATGACACTTGTCAATCCTGTCTCAAAGGAAAGATGACAAAGACTCCATTTACTGGACAAGGAGTAAGAGCGAGCGAGCTCTTAGGACTCATACACAGCGATGTATGTGGTCCAATGTCTACACATGCGAGAGGTGGTTTTTCCTATTTCATTACTTTCACGGATGATTACTCAAGATACGGATTCATTTATCTGATGAAACATAAATCCGAGGCTTTTGAGAAATTCCAAGAGTATAAGAATGAAGTAGAAAACCAAACAGGCAAAAGTATTAAGACACTTAGATCTGATCGAGGTGGTGAATACTTGAGTGCCGAGTTCCTTGGTTACCTAAAAGAGAAAGGAATTCTCTCTCAGCTTACTCCTCCATACACTCCACAGCATAACGGTGTATCGGAGAGACGGAATCGAACCCTATTGGATATGGTATGATCCATGATGAGTAATGCTGAGTTACCGCGATCTTTCTGGGGTTATGCACTAGAATCAGCGGCATATCTTTTGAACATGGTTCCTACCAAGACTGTGCCTACCACTCCATATCAGATGTGGAGCGGGAAGAAACCCCGTCTACAGTATATAAAGATTTGGGGATGTCCAGCTTTTGTTAAAAAGCAGCATGTGGACAAGCTCGAGGCACGATCAGTGAAGTGTAAGTTTGTGGGATATCCAAAGCACTCCAGGGGATATCTATTCTATTACGCAGAGGAACAAAAGGTATTTGTTTCTCGTAATGCCCATTTTCTAGAACATCAGTTTTTAGAAAAGGAATCAAGTGGGAGCGAAATAGAACTGGAAGAAATTCCAGAACCACAAACTAATACTGAAAGTTTGGTAGAACCGGAAGTTCAGGAAGAACAGGACATTCCCGCACCCCTCCGCAGGAGTAGTAGGCCGTCTCATCCGCCTGAGAGATACTACGGTTTTCTCATAGATGGGGATAGAGAGGATTGCATCATAGATGATGATGAACCTACTGACTTCCAGCAGGCCATCCAGAGCGGCGACTCGGTACGATGGCTAGATGCAATGAGGACAGAAATGGAGTCCATGTACACCAACAAAGTATGGACTTTGGACTTTGCTCCAGATGGGGTAAAACCCATAGGATGCAAATGGATCTTCAAGAAAAAGATTGGTGTAGATGGACAGGTGGAAACCTATAAGGCTAGACTTGTAGCAAAGGGTTTTCGTCAAAGACCTGGTTTGGACTATGACGAAACTTTTTCTCCAGTGGCTATGCTCAAATCCATTCGGGTCCTTCTTGCTATTGCTGCCTTCCATGATTATGAAATCTGGCAGATGGACGTAAAGACGGCTTTTCTGAATGGAAATTTAGAAGAGAGCGTCTATATGGATCAGCCAGAGGGTTTCAATCAGAGTGGGAGCAGCGGGAAAGTATGCAAGCTGCTCAAGTCCATTTATGGACTAAAGCAGGCATCGCGGAGTTGGAACATTTGTTTTGATGAGACAGTCAAAGAATATGACTTTATCAAAAATCCAGATGAACCATGCATATATAGTAAAGTTGTAGCCAGAAGTGTCGTATTCCTCGTCTTGTACGTGGATGACATTCTATTAATAGGAAATGACATTCCTATGCTGCAATCTGTCAAAGGATTCTTGTCACACAGATTCTCCATGAAAGACCTGGGTGATGCCTCTTACATTCTGGGGATCCGGATCTATCGTGATAGATCCAAGAGGATGTTGGGACTTTCGCAGTCCAGGTATATCGACACTGTACTGAAAAGATTCAGTATGGAAGATTCTAAGCGCGGTAATCTACCGGCTTGTCACGGAATCACCTTCTCCAAAGAGATGTCTCCCAAGACTGATTTGGAAAGGGAACGCATGTCTATTATACCCTACGCTTCTGCGGTAGGCTCTATAATGTATGCGATGTTGTGCACCAGACCAGATGTAGCTTACGCACTGAGCGTGGTAAGCCGGTATCAGTCAGACCCAGGGGAGAAGCACTGGATAGCAGTAAAGAACATTCTCAAGTACCTGAGAAGGACTAAGGAGATGTTTTTGGTTTACGGCGGAAAAGACCTCAGGTTGGAGGCCTTTGCTGATTCCGGCTTCCAAAGTGATAAGGACGATTCCAAGTCCATGTCGGGTTATGTCTTTACTCTCAATGGAGGGGCAGTGTGCTGGAAGAGCTCCAAGCAGGACACCGTTGCTGACTCGACGATGGAAGCGGAGTATATAGCTGCTTGCGATGCCGCAAAAGAAGCAGTCTGGATGAAGAAGTTCCTAACAGAACTTCAGGTGGTTCCTACCATAGTTGATCCAATACCTCTGTATTGCGACAACAACGGAGCTATAGCTTTAGCGAAGGAACCAAGGTCCCATCAGAAGTCCAGACACATCTTAAGGCGGTATCACCTGATCAGGGAGATCATTGATCGTCAGGAGATCGAAGTTCGGAGAGTTGCTTCTGAAGAGAACATTGCTGATCCATTCACGAAGGCCCTACCCCAGATTCAGTTCGAGAGGCTACTCGAGATCATCGGTCTACGATACGCCAGTACATGGCCCTAGTGCAAGTGGGAGATTGTTAGTGTTTATGCCCTAGAAGGCCATTACTGTATCATACTAGTTTGTATATTACTTAATGGAAGCTTGGGATATTCACATGTATATAACAGTCTCGCTAAACATGGTAGTATGCTACTTGGTTTTTCTATCTTAATATGTGAGTGTACGTATTGATAGAGCTCTTAGGATCTTGCTTGTCTACCAGCGTTGTGATGGCAGTCACACTAGTGGGGGCTGGGTAGTCTACAAGCACATCCTTATTCAGGTCCCTGGTCGTTGGATTATCGAGACAGAGCATCGATACTCCGGAGTAGACTAGTGTGTACGCTTCTCATCCCAGTTGGGGAGATGGTCTGTCCCACAGCCGTCAGTACGTCGTACTGGAGATAGTATGCAGGTGCTCGTTAGGTTACGGGTACACCGGAAAGGACTCACAGGGAACTGTTGGTTGGTTTTATACCAGTCGTCAGTGAGCAGTTCCCAGGTGACATGAGTACAGCATAGTCCGCAGACTTGACACTGCTACTTCGCCTCGAGTGTGTCCCACTGTTCTTAGATTGCTACCCTACCACGGCTCAAAGGAGTCATGCAAACAGGTAGCAGTTGGGTGCAGTCCCGAGCACTTGGAGGCAGTGGCGGTTAGACAGGATTCGTCCCTCCCGGTATTGGGAGTAGATATCGCGTTGTGTCAGAGAGCCATTACGCAAAGTCCCTGGCCAGGGCAAGCGAGATTTGCTGGTAGGTTCCAGTAGTTTCTCAGGGTGTAATGGGCTTCACTCCGACACGACTTATACCGCTATTAGGGGACTGACGCTTGCCGCCCCCCTAGGCCCGATATGCGATAGTCTTGGACGAACGGACCGGACTGTATGGAGATTGTCACAGCAGGCTCAGTAGGAGTTCGGATGGGTTTCCTCATCGGCCTTCTTATCGACAACTATCTGGGGACCGTTACGTACAGCTAGTGCCGCTTGCGGTCTGTGGTTAGACCCTCTGCCAGCGTAGTAGTCGAGTCTCTAGAGTCCCACATAGAGAGTTTCCTATTCCAGGCGAAACGATATAGAGGTCGTATGGTTTTACGACAAGGGTTCGGACGCATACGTGTGTTTACGCACGTACGACTTTCGGACAGTTTTTACCAGTCGGCTTTGGTTTAAGCCAGTTACTGGTATCCGGTTATTGGATTTTTACAGTCTAAAGTTTTTCCGTATTTTTGCGGAAAGGAGGGGCGTTCTCGTAATTACTCGAGAAGCTTCTAGAAGATGGTGACTAAGGAGGTTTAGGTGTCATATGCATTGAATGAGATTAGTGAGTCATGAGAGTGATTCATCATAGTCATTAATGCATCATAAATGCTTAATGACTCATGATAATGAATCACCACTTGATATTTATGAAGCATGATTATTCATCACTTATTTTCTTTTCTCTTTTAAAAGATAATGCTTCATATATATTATGATAACTTACTATTCTCACTCATAATATCATTCACCTTCTCTCTCCTCAAGCTCTCCCTCTTCAAACCCTAATCCTCCCCTCTCATGTGTTGAGTACAAGGATTAGTTAGACTAAACAATCCATAACCCTCACTCTATCTCATCTATCTTCTTTGATTAGCAATCCAAGAAGGTTAGTTGCCTCAAGTTTAGAGGCTAAGCTTGGAGTTTTGCTCTCGGGTGGATCGTCTACTACAAAGAGAAGGCCGAGGAGAACAAGGAGATCGTAAAGACGAAGGAGTTGGTTCATTAGGTATAATCCCTAAACACAGTAGTTTAGAAACACTTTGTGTTTGGTTATTTATAGTTTAGCTTCGATTCAAGCGGTTAGTCGATGTTCGTTCACTAAACAAGTTCGTTTTTGAAAATTCCGCCTCCCCACAAGTATTGGGGTGTAGTACATCGACTTACAGTGGTATCAGAACCTCGCTAAACAATAAATAACTTAATTGCAAATTTGTACGAATTTCGAACGGAAAAACGAAGCCGGAAAACCCTAAAACTGTCAAGTTTGCACAGTAACTCCTATTTTATTATGCTGGATTTTCTGGGAATTTTTAATATTTATTCAAGAGTTGAATTTTCTGGGGTTGTTTTGGGGATTCGGTGTTTCGATCGGAGTATCATATTTTGTCTATGTGGCTTTCCGGATAAATATTAGAATATGTTAAAAAGTTCGACCGGATATAAATACCCAATTTTTCCCCTGTCGGGAAATTTCCAACTGTTGGATTTTTCCGTAGTTTAAAGACGTTCTAAGTAGTGCAAGTAACACGATGGACCCTCTAGAAGACAACAAACCTTAACTCGATTATGTGACCGTCTTGAACTGCCCTTTGAACCTTCGGGTTTGGGGCAGTACGGCGTGCCACATGTGAGGCGTTGGCTTGACCCTTCTACGGCTGGACCGTTGGTACTGAGGCACGAACTGAATGTTTTTAGACTTGTTTTATGTGTTGATCTGTATTGGGAAAACTTGGGTGTTCGAATGTTCAATCGGAAAGTTTAACATTTTCTGTTTATCCGGAATGTGATACAACAATTGGAATTCACAAAAGTTATGTGATAACTGAATGAATGTTATAAACATAGCAGTTTAGTCTCACTTGATCGGTTGCCACGGAATTTTGATGTGATCAAAAGTCCGTCGCAATCACGTAGCGTACGCGGATACTCGCCGGGTAAACTTAATAGACAGCTACACCCCATAGCCCCGACCAAGTGACTGTAGGAGAACCCCGTCGCCGAAAGCATCCGTTCGGGTGCTCGCGGTAGCGGTGTTCCGCCTTAGTGCACTTCGTCGACGGCATCAGGGGTGCGGCCGCCTACTGAAGTTTGCGACGAGCATTCGATCAGGATGTCGGGAATCTTGTTGAATTACCCGACTTGATATTGAAAAGTGTTTTCGATTTTGAGACTAAAATGCGGGGTTTATAATTGTTAGGCATGCGATGTCTAAGTAATTCATTTGGTCAGGCATGCGATGTCTGAGGAGGTTGTGGATTCCAACTGTTGTAGTTTTACACTTTCTTTTCTGTGACCGTAAGTGTAATATGTGATATCGCCGGTTTCGTTGCTATATGTCAACGACAATTGGGATGCGCATATTTACTTACGTTGATGACATTGATGTTATGTGTTGCTGGATATGTTATATTGGATCGTCGTGTTTGAATAGCCAGGGGGTTTTATGTGAGATGAGTGTTTTTCATTTTCATTCATGTAAAAACTTGTATGTAATATTCTTTTATTGGGGCACTTCCAGGTTGCGGAAGTTGTCTCCTTATGTATATTATTTACTTTTCCGCACTAGGATAGACCCAAGGAGGAGGGCACAAGTAACCGGGTTCTGGAGTCCAGTGGGAGACCAACTCGAGGAGTCGAGTCCGGGTCTGCTAACTCTAGAATTGGTAGGGTTGCTTGCAGCTCTCGTAGGGGTCTAGGGGTGTGGGTTTGGCTATTCATCATGACCGTGGAATCCGTGTTTTATACTGGCTCGTATTGAAAACACGGACGTCCTAGTATATCCAATATTTCATATGTTTCTTCTGCTGCGATATCTGTGATGTGATCATGTGAAGTTCTGTGATAGATACAGTATATAGTATATATGATATATTATATAGACGTTACTTATGTTTTGCACCCGCACTAGCCCTGCCCTGCTCTGTCGTTAGTTACCTAACCTAACGGTGCACGAGGGGACATCGAGGCGAATGCGGATGGCATAAGTGTACGTCATATCTATCTGTGATGTTTAGGTATTTAAATGATGGGACTTCATTAATGTGATTAATGAAAGTAAAAGAAACCTAAAGATGTTGTAGAATTGAATTTCAAAATAAAAAAGGTAGCTACAGTTCTTGCTTTGCACAGCGGTATATGTGATATATCCTGCACCTTATTCGATGAGGAAAGGACCGAGATCCCTTCACCGGGAGTGACTCCTTTAGCAATAACTGGCAGATGCTACACACTCGGTTTGTCTTTTGATTGCTTTTAAGAGTTTTTGCTTTGCACAGTGATATATGTGATATATCCCGCACCTCATTCGACGAGGAAAGGACCGACGATCCCTTCACCGGGAGTGACTCCTTTAGCAAAACTAAAAAAGCCTCAAAAGCACTCCATTTCAAAATCATTTGATTCTACAACGATATCAAGTTCATTACGCAATAGGTTTTCAGAAAAACCTGTCGTAGCCCTCCGTCATTTCAGATAAGTACTCGTTAGTATTCGTGCTGCGGTTGTTTGGCATGCGTCAAGGCGTAGTGTACGGTAGCTAACTAGTGCTTATCTGCTAGCATACGATGCGATTGGATTAGGGTATTCGTACGGCGTTGTTTGGCATGCGTCAAGGGTCGTGCGGGTGGGTTTAATTCAATCAAGAAATGCACGGGTTGAACTTGACTAGCGGACTATGGGTTGTTTGGCATGCGTCAAGGTCATAGCGAGCTAGGGGCAAAATATTATCGGGAATTTCAAGTGTTGAAATTTTCAATGAGATTGCATACCTTCTATGAGATAGTTGGATCCCGATACCCACTGCGAGTAAGAGTTACTCCTGGGAGAGTTTTACACATTACAATTAGCCGATCAAGTAGGTGACTAGAAAGGTGTTAACGAGGTTACGCCTCTGGGAAAACGAGGTTTACATTAATTAGGTTCGTGCGAAAGCACGGGGGACCTCCCTCAAAGTACCGACACTGGCCTGGCTGAAAGATTGGCGAACTTGTAGTGTGTAATTAATCCCGGCTAGTCTTTCCTTTTAGGGTTTGAAGGAAGATTTGATTAAAGCAGTGGGAGCCATCCTGATTAGATAAAATAATAACCAATCTATTCTTGCAAAGAGCGCACGCTGAGTGTTTTCTTCTCTCTCTCTCCAGGTAGCGACCATATCACGCCTTAATCAAGATAATAATACGGAATATTGACTGAACCCGCTTGTTATACTGAGCTGGGGAACGTTGGTCCCGCTCCAACTTATAATTGTTATAAGACAGAGCAGGAAATTGGGGAATACCAGATTTCCCGTGCCGCCCAAACGAAGAGAGTGCATGCTGATGCATCATCTTCGGGTGTGTTCGTTACAAAGGACTGTTTCTCTGTATCCTCTACGTCCTGGGTATGTGATACCAGATCAGGATCCCAGATATGTAATCTGTTACATAGGGCTATAGCTAGGTAGAGAACTGAGAACGGGTGATAAGTTTCATGAGGCAGAAAACGGGGCAAGTGTTGCAGCCAAGTCTGTTGGTCACTGTCACCCTGTATTACCAATACATTGATTCTGAACGAATGTTATTAGATACCGAACCTGATATACAAAATCATATCAATCTCTTTATTAGTAAAGAAATGATAAAATTTTGTATAGTTGGATAATGTTTTGAACATTTCCTATATCAAAAGTTGATTGGTTCAGGCACGTTATCTAAAAGCATTAATGTTCTAAATCAAACTACAGTTCTTTAGTATACAGAACACACACAAGAGGAAGAGTTCAGAAATGAACGGATCCTTCTTGCGGTATTGTAGACTAGGTCAGATCAATGCGACCCGACTAGCTGAAGTTACATTTTAGATGCATATTTAAATTAGTTTGAATTTACATCTTGTGAAACTTGCCAGTCATGTCACAAAGATTAGATGACCATAGCTCTGTTTACAGGAAACAGAGAAAGAGTTAGTGAACTCTTGGGATGATACATGTTGATGTATGTAGGTCCCCTTTCTACACTTGCCAAGACCGGTTCTTTATACTGCATTACATTCTCTGATGATCTTTCGAGATTCGGACCTATGTTCCTGTTGAAACACAAGTCCGAACCTTTTGAGATATTCATAGAATATAAGATAGAAGTAGAGAACCAAAATACGGGTATAAGTATTATGTCCTTTGATGTGATCAAGGAGGAGAATACTTGAGCACGAAATTCCTGGACTATTCTAAAGGAGAATGAGATTCTCTCTCAGCATTACTCCTCCGTATACACCATAGCACGATGGTATATCGGGGTGGAGCAGATAACACCTTATGTGATAAGGTGTGCTCTATGATGAGTGCTACTGAGTTACCTATTTCCTTTTTGGGAGTTATGCACTTGAGAAGCTGCATACCTATTGAATAGGGTTCGAATCAAATCAATTGCCTACCATTTCATATGTGATATGATAAGGGAAGAGCCCATCTCTTAAGTTAGTTAAGATTTGGGGTTGTCCAGCCTATGTCTGAAAAGCAAAATCCGGACAAGCTCGAAGCAAGGTCTGTAATGTAGAACTGGAAAGGTTCCAGCTATACAAACTACAGCAGATGATTTGACAAAACCAAAGGATTCAATAGTTACCAATGAACCTCAGCCTCTCCGCCGATCTAGTAGGGTTCCTCACCCGCCTGAGAGATACTTCGGTTTCTCTATGACAGTGGGAGCGAGGATTGCATCATGAGATGATGACCCAACTAGTTTCGAGCTGGCCATCAGGAGTAAGACTCTGTAAGAATGGCTGGATGCTTAGCGATCTGAGATGGAATCCATGTACACCAACAAAGTATGGACTTTGGTTTCTATATCTGAAGGGTTAAATCCCCATCAGGAGCAAATATATCTTGAGAAGATTACTTGGTGTAAATGGAAAAGTTGAGACTTTCAAAGCTAGACTTGTTAAAGCTTTTCGTCATCGACCAGGCGTGGATAATGATGAAACATTTTCAAGTGGCTATGCTTAAGTCCATCCAGATCCTACTTGCCACGGCTACATACCATGACTACGATATCTGGCGGTTAGGTGCCATGACTACTTTTCTAAATGATGTTTTAGAAGAGAACGTCTATAAGTACACAGCCAGAGGGCTTCGTAGATAGTGGGAGCAGCGGAAACGTGTACAAGATGCTTTGTAGGATAAAGCAGGTATCGCGGAGTTGGAACATCTGTTTTGATGAGTGTGTCAAATAGTTTGACATCATCAAAATGGTAGATGAACCTTGTATATACAAGAAGGTAGTAGGGAGTATGGTAGTGATCCTCGTAGAGTACGTGGATGACATACTCATGATAGGGAAGGAGTTTCCTATGCTACGCTCGGTCAATCTCCGATTATCACAAGGATTCTCCATATAGGATCAAAGTGATACCTCCTAAATCCTAAGTATTCATCTATGAGATAGATGTAATTGGATGCTAGGAATCTCACTAGTAGTAGTGAGATGGTATCAATCGACCCTGGGGAGAATCACTGGAAGTGTTCCAGGGTGATAAAGATGACTGAATGTCAGTCACAGGCATTGTCTTTACCCTAAGTAAAGGGACGGTATGTTGGAAGAGTTCCAAGCTAGATACCGTGGCATACTAGACGATTAAGGCTGGATACATCACTACTTAAGATGCTACCAAAGAGGCTGTCTGGGTGTATATTCGTTCATGAGATGAACTCAGTTCCTACCATTGTATGACAATGGAGTTATGGCTTGTGCCAAGGAACGCAGGTCCCATCAGTGATCCAGACATATTCTAAGGCAGTATCACCTGATCATGGAGATGGTTGATCTCCAAGGAGATCGAGGTTTGGAGAGTAGACTCAGAGGACAACACAGCGGACCCACTCACAAAGGCCTGTTCCCAGAGAGAGATTTTTATGGGATGGTTGAGTATGAGATACTACAACCACTGCTATCAGATGGCCCTAGTGCAAGTGGGAGATTGTTAGTTATATGTATGCCCTAGAGGCCATTGCTATACATTGGATGTATATTGTAGTGGATGCTGGGACATATATAGGGAGGACTTTCTTGCTCGACATGATAGTATGCTATCTGGTTGCTCTTTACCTTAACGTGTACACAGATTGTCTCTCTATTACATGTTGGTAAAGCCCTTAGGATGTGTACTTGACTACCTGGACTATGATGCGGATCATACTAGTGGGGACATGGTAGTCCATAAGTACATCCTTGAAAGTCCCTAGTCGTGGGTGTATCGAGATGGGGCATCGATATACCAGAGTAGACTAGCGTGTACCTTCTCGACCCATACAGATGGGCGATGGATGATCCTATATCCATCGGTGTTTGACATCAGAGATGATATACGGGTGCTCAGTGGAGACTGGGTACACTGGACGGACTCGCCGAGAACTCCCAGATGGTATTATACCTTACGTCAGATGGCAGTTCTCTGGTGACACTGGTACAGAGTAGCCTGTTGACCCGAGATCGTCATAGAGTCTTGTGTGGTTCCCACTGTGCTTTGATTTCCATCTTACCACGTCCAAGAGGGCGTGCAAAATGGTGGTTTTTGGGTACAGTCCCGAGTCACATGGAGGCAATGAGCGATAGGAGGGGATTCGTCTCTCCCGGTATAGAGAGTTGATGTTGCGCTGTGTTCGATTGGCTATAACCGGAAATCCCTGGCCAGGGTTGCTGAGATTTACTGGTAAGTGTTACCAGTAGTTTCTCGAAATGTTATAGACCTCATATCGACACGAATTATCAAGCTATTGGGGTCTGACGTTTACCACCCCTAGGCGAGATATGCGACATATCAGACGAACAGACCGGACTGTACGGTAAGTGTTATTGGTTGGATTCACAGGAGTGTGAACGGGCTTGCTCGTCGATCTTCTGATCGCTCAATACCCGGGTGGCCGTTACGTTTAGCAGACCGCTTGCGGCTTGTGGGTGTTTGATATGATCATCACCTGCTGCCGGCGTATTGACGAGTCTTTAGAGTCCTACACAGAGGTTTCCTGGCTCAAGCGAAACGAAATAGGAGCGCATATGAGATATGTGCGGGACCGAGAATAATGCGTGTATGTGATACCGTATTCTATTCTCGCGATGAATGTGTCGAATGGTTGTATGCGATATAACCTAGTTATCGAATCAAGGATTGATTCGATAAATCGATACATTGTATACTAGTCGGTTATGTTCGACATGACCGGATCATTGAATGAAGTGCTGATTTAATGATTTAATGTATAATTATATATTTGATATACTACTTTGCATTAACTAGTATTGGTTCACTTTAAAAGGATTTTCTCACTTGGTTGTTCAAGTTGTATATGTGATATACTTTTTGTGCAAATGATTGTATCATGTTTGATGATACATGTTAACTTGGTTAAGTGTAAAGATTAAACCTTGGTTATGTTAATGATTAGGGTTTTGATTATCTTATTTATTTATTTATTTATTTATTTATTTGTTTTGGAAAAGATAAAGAAAGAATGGTGGCTTTGTTTGTTTGTTTGTTGAAGATTCATGAAGCTTTGACTTAGTCACCATTCTTGTCTTCATTCTTAACCCTAACCATTTAAACAAACCATGGTCTATTCTCTACACTTAACTAGGGTTTGGTTATGATAAGTATTCATTCATTTATCCTTTTTATAATAACTTATCATTATATTCATCTTCTTCTTCTTCTTCTTCAAGAAGAAACCATGCCTCCATCAATGGCAACTTGATGAAATGAGTGAGAAATCCAATTCTAAAGTGAACCCACTTCCTATTTCTTCATCCTCTACCTCTTGCCAAGTAGTAGAGTGTGTTTCCTTCACAAGTTTTCTAGACTTGGTGAAGTTGGAGCTTGATCTAGCGATGCCTCGACGTAGATCATCTTCGGCACGTCGTCGATGACCTAGCCCGCTCTTTCTCCAATGAAGCCGACGCTAGAGCCCGGGATTTGATTTGGACAGTGGAGAGGACTTCATCACGGAGCCGTGGAGGTGGAGGACCGGATCTACAAAGGTTGTATTTCCGTATTATCTTAGTAAAGTAGTTTACTAGTTGCTTATTCGCCTAGATTTCTAGTTAACGATCTTGTTAGGGTTTCTCGGCACCGTTAAAATTTGAAATTGGCGTGGTTGATGCCTTGTGAGACCTCTTGAGAGTGCCTAGGAACCCTACAGAAGGACGGAGGGATCTTGAGATATAACACTCACACATAGTAGTTAAACCTCTTTACTAGTATGTTAGTTAGGGTTTAGTATCGATCCTGGAGTTTAGTCGATGTTACGAAGCTAAAAAAAATCATTTTTTGCAAACTTCGCCTCCCCGCAAAAACCTGGGGTGCGTAGCATCAACTTACAGGGGTATCAGAGCCGACTAAACCATAGCTAACAGATTAAACGACAACTAAAACTACTAAACCGAAATAACCCGTAAATATCGAAACGTAGATCCTAGTTTCTGTTGATTTTTCCCGAGGCTCTAAAAATTATTTTAGCAACTGCAGAGTACTCTTTGAGCTGTAAAATGACCACTCACCAAAAACGAGACAATCCCCTCTGAAAATGGCCGGCCACGTTGAAGAAATTTCCGAGCTCACCGGGTCAAATGCAGGGGATTGCTTCGTGTTTTGGTCTGTGGCTTTGTAACTTGGATCTAGTATTTCAGGAGTTGTTTATTTTTGCCAATTTTGAATATACTGCCAATTCTTCACTGTGGCATTACGGGGTGTTTCGAAGTCGCGGTTTAACGTCATTTAATGTTTCAAGTTGTGATAAATGTGTTCGTAAACTTCCGCTAATTGCTATATGTCGGTTAGTTAGGGGTTGCACATTTCTGTGATGTTTGTTTGTGTATATGGACGTATTGGATTGTCGTGAATGAATAGCTGGGGATGTGAGGTGCTATATTCTTTCATTCATATGTAAATTGTAAATTGTTGTAATATTTTTTTGCGGGGCACATCCGGATTGAGTTTGTAGCCACCGTTGTATTATTTCATTTACTATTTATTACTCCTAGGATAGACCGAAGGTGGGATGCATAAACTACCGGGTACTTTGAAGTGCCGAGTGGCCTACTCATGTTGCTGAGGGAGGTTGCTCCACTTCGGGTATTTGGCGGCTAGTTTGCTGCACCCGTAAGGGTCTGGGGTAGGGTTTGTCTATTCATCACGACCGTTGAATCTGTCTTTCATTACAGGCTTAAACAAAATGCGGAATTTCTAATATATCCAATGTGTTCATCTGTGATCTGGAATGCCTATTATTGCGTATGACGGATGGATATTATTATTATTATTATTATTATTATTATTATTATTATTATTATTATTATTATTATTATATATATATATGATATAATAGATGTTGCTTCTGTTTTGCATCCGCGCTAGTCTAGCCCCCAGCTCTGGCGTTAGTTATCTAACCTAACGGTGTAAGACGGGACCCCGTGGAGAATGCGGATGACATAAGCGTATGTTGTATTTTCGTCTTTTTTTGCAATGGTAGGTTAATTGATGGGGTCGCCGGCAGAGACGCAGCGGTAGAAAAGCGAATAAACCAAAGTTAAATCGTTGGAACAATTTTAAAACCACTCGGTTTTTTCAAAACAGAAAAAACTTTTAAATGCGGAGCTTAAACCACTCCTTTTAAAAACTATCAGGTTCCTTTGATTATATCAAGTTTACTACGTTTACGGTTTCACCAAACCATTCGTAGCCCTCCGTCATTTCATATGAATATTCAATAGTATTCAAGCTATGTTTGTTGTCCTTAGTCAAGGCATAGTGATTGGTAGTTGCTAGGTATTCATATGTTGCATAGATAGATGCGTTGGTTTGGGACAGTCATACTACTTTGTTGGCCTAAGTCAAGGGTATATATGGATGGGTTCAAACTAACCTGAACAATGACGGGTTGAACTTGACATGTGACTTATGATTTGTTGGCCTTAGTCATGGTCATAAGAGCATGGGGACAAAAATCCACATCAGGAGTTTCTAAAGAAACTGAAACTTGCTAGTGCTGCATACCATTTAGAGTTTGATAATGTTGGTAGGATTCCTTCAGCATTATCTGTAACATTTTTAAAAATTAAATAAATAAATAAATAAAATCCTTCAGGTGAATTTTCTGTTAATCGATAAAATAAACTGTATTTTCCGTAAAACTCAACTTCAATTATTTTTCAATATAGATTTAAATATGCCTATTTTAATTATATAATTGCTAGTATTTGGTATTTACTTAGACACTTATAAATTATTAGTTTACCTAAATATTTTTCCTTAAGTAATTATTTTTAATATTAACATAAGCTCTTAATTATACATTAAATGGGTATAAATTATAAATTGGAGTGGGTTAATTTTACAAAAGTGAACCAAGACATATTAGAATTAGGTTTGTAGCATGCTCTTCTCTTCTTGGATTTGTCTTCAAAATTCTAGAGTTTTCTTGGATAAATTGAAGTAAGGAAATAAATAAAAATTAAATAATTTTGAAAAGACTAAATTGATGTAATCATTAAGGAAGTTTCTACTCATTTCTTCACAACCTCACTCTCTCTCCCTCTCCTCTATTTGGCCGAGCCACCTTAAGGCAGCGCCAAATTTTTCCAAACTTATTCTCACTTCTAAAATCTCCAAAATTCATCAAAAATCCAAATAAAAACCCACAAATTCCTAAATTTAAATCCTACCCATTATTCTTTGACCTATCTAGTTGGAATTCATGAAGCAAGAGAGCAATTAGAGAGGCCAGGTTGAAAGTTTGATCTCTTGAATGTTGATGTATAATCCTAAGCCCTTGGTTTAATTTTTAGTTAATCACTTTAAATTAGCTTATTAAGTGTTTAATTTGGTTTTAAATTGGTTCTAATTGCATGATTAAAAATTCTAGAAAGGGTTTTTAAATCAAATTAGGGTTTTTATCATTGGATATTGATTTTAATGTCTATTTTAACATGTTAGGTAATGCTAAACCTAATCTTGAAGCTAAATTGTAAATTATTACAATTAATTTGTCCAAATTGCTTAATTGTTGCAAACTAGGTTTTTGTAATATATATATATATATATATATATATATATATTTGAGATAAAATTCTATTGAGGGTTTTTATCATTAGATTATGGTTTTAGTGAGTAGATTAACATGTTAATAGAATGCAAAATCTAATCTAGTTACTAGTTTGCTAATTTTTACCTTAAGATTTTGATAATTATGCTATTTTACAAACAAGGTTTTGGAAATTGATAAAATAATTGAGATTAAAATCTAATTAGGGTTTTTATTACATTATTAACATTTTAAGTTATAGTTTAATACTTTAGATCATGCAAAACCAAGCTTAATTGTTGCTTCTGCATTTTTATTATGAAATTGTTAAAATTGGATAAATTGGCAAACTAGAATTTTGGGTTTAATATAAGTTGATGAGATTAAATTATAGTGATGGTTTGTATGACTTAGTTATGATATTTAGTGAATATTATGGTCATTAGTTTTGTTAAAACATCAAGTTTCAAATTAAAACGGTTATTTGAGGCATTCTAGGTTTTTGTGGAATAAATCGATTTGATTCATTTTAAGGCTTGATGATTTAAACCCTATTTTATATTATAATTAGTGAGTTTTGGAACTACGATTTGTACGTTTGTATTTTATCTCGATCAATTGGCGTTTGTATGCCGATGTCGAGCATTATTTGGTTCTTTTGCATGAGCGGGTCATAGGTTTTAACCTATGCACGTTTCATGCGTCGTTTTGGTTTTGTCCGCGATTTCGGTTTACGATATTATATATGTTTGCGTATAGGTACCCCTCATATGGACTTCGAACGATGAAGAAGAGGATGGCGGCATCGACTTCGGCAGACAAGGACCAGGTGAGCAGATGTATATCTACGGGGGAAGTTGGGTGGATGGCGTATAGCACCCCCGCAAACGTAGAATAAGGATATTATGCACTATTATTAGGAAGTAGAACGTGACCTTAGATTCTTGACGAGTAGGGTATTATTGAAGACTTTAAGTTGGATTAGACTGATTTAGAAAGACTTAACCAGAGGATGATTTCCCTGGAGGGAATTCGTAGGATTCATGTAGACACACGCGCGCGCGCACATACACTTGACTTGGTGTATATGTATGTGTGTATGTGTATGAATGTGTGTAGGTTTCTATATGTATATATATATATAACATATACACGTGATATGAGGATGTTATATGATATCTGGGGATGAGTCGATATGACTGAGCATGATGCCGTGAGATATTGGATATACGATCGAGTTATGATATTAGATGTATTATGATATTAGCGGATCGTTGGGAAATGAGAAAAATGTATATTTATACATAAACGATAATAGGTGATGATGACATTGAAATGTACGAGATTCTAGAATAGAACCCGGATTGTAATATGTGACTTAATCACGATATGATATATGACATGATATTTTAGTGGATCATTTGACGATATATATTTACACAGACGATGACATATGTTTGCTGATATTAGGATGTATGCGATTATGGTACAGTACCCTTGATCATGATATTTTTTGATGATGATACTATACGAACGATGATGTATATATGTGATAGTTGACCCGTACCCCGATTTTGGGATGCCGTACGATGGATTTTACCATACGAGGCATAGATGTGATGATTGATCCGCACTCTTGACTCGAGGAAGTCGTACTATGTACGTGACGCTATTGAGGCTAGATCGCCGACTACTAAAGATATCGACTCAGACTTTAGGAGGATTATTCTTACCTTTCGATTAGTATCTTTAGTTAGTTCCTTAGTTGGTTAGGTAGATCTTAGTTTAGGCTCGAGTCATACTTATTTTCCAAACTAACGAATCGTGCGCAATTTTAAGGACAGCCTGAGGGATACTACGGATTTTTCAAAGGAAATAATTTCTTAAAACCCCGTAACCCCTAATTTTCTAAAAACTATGATTCGTGCTTTTTCAAATAACAAACTGTATGACTCGTAATTAGTATGTATTCTCTAGTCATGCGTTTACTACACATTCACTGTTATATTCATGTTGTATTCATCACATTACATGTTCAGACATATATTTCTTTAGCTAATATGAAACTCTGCCTGTTAGGACACCAGCACCATTACCGATGATGCGCATGTTCCACGTACACTTATTTGCCGGCTCATACACATCATCATCGGTAATTGCCATGCCACGTACATTTTAGAACATATTATCTTTTATTGAAATAGTCAGCTAAATGCTAGTCAAATATAATATTGTGTGATTACTCTCATATGCTAGTTTAGACATTACATTTATTACCTAGACACTTCATGCATTCACATATTCACATTATCATACAGTATTGTAGGGCTTATGCCGACACTCATTATTTGCTTACTCATGATTTTGGGATTTTGGATTTCTATGAGATTTCTGAATTTTGGGGAAAATCTCAAGAATATATATAAAAACTTCTCTCTCTCCCTCTCCCTCTCATTTTAAAATACAAGTTGCGATTTTCTCGTGATGTATGGGTCGTCCACAATGAGTTTTCATGTTTTCTGTTGGATTTCAAGACCCGATTCGAGGAGTAGAGGAACCGTCTCGGGTACATGGTGGGCCCGGTACGGTACCACGGGGCGAGAGTGTTTTTATAGGGATGACGATGAGCCTGGCTGGGAAAGACTACCTACCGGTGATGTCTGGCGCGGTGGATATCCGGAGGATACCGACCGTTGTCGTGAGATTTGATGATATGGGCCGATCCGGACTGACGGAGCCCGAGATATTGAGACTTCGAGGTATTGAGACTTTGAGATATTGAGACATTGAGATGTATATGCTTTGTGTCGATGCTTTGTAAGTCGACGTTAGACACCCCACATGATGCGGTGAGGCGGAATAGGTAAAACAATCATTTTGTTTAAGTTAACATCGACTAACTTCACGGATCTTTGCTAAACCCTAACTAACAAACTATCTAGAAGCACTAAACTACTATGATAGATGATTATACCTCAAGATACTAGTCCTTCTTGTTCTTGTTGTTCACCTCCTCGTCGGCCTCCTCGATGTGATAGAAGATCCACCCGAGAGTTCCTTCTCCAAGTTTTAACCCTCACTTGAGGTAACTAAGTGGCTAGGATTGCTAATCCAAGTGATCTAGAAGATATAGAAGTGGATTAAGGATCTATTAATCTTTCTAACCCTTAAGATCTCAACACATGAGAAGATTAGGGTTAGGTTGAAGAAGAGGAGAGCTTGAGGAGAGAGAGTGTGTATGTAAGAATGAAAAAGAATAATAACTCATTTCTATATTATATGAAGCATAATGATTATCAAACAAATCTTATATTATAATTACAACCATGCTTCATTTAATACAATCAATGAATCATCTTATGAGTCATTAAGCAATAAATGCTTCATTAACTCACTTGGATGAATCATCTCATGAGTCACTAATTCATTTAATGCAAATTACACATAAGCTCTCCACCTCATTTAGTTTAATTCATAAATGAATTAAATCTAAATGAGTCACCTATCTTCTAGAAGCTTCTCGACTAATTACGAGAATGGCCCTCCCATCCGTAAAACACGGAAATACTGAGACTGTATAAATCCAATAATCCAATACTAGAATCTAGCTTAAACTAAAGCCCGCTAGTATAATCTGTCCGAACATCTTACGTGCACAAGTATACGTATATGTTCGAACCCTGTCGTAAAACCATACGACCTCTATATCGTTTCTCCTGAAGCAGGGAAACTCTCTGTGTGGGACTCTAAAGACTCGACACTACGCTGGCAGTGGGTTTAACCACAGGCCGCAAGCGGCACTAGCTGTACGTAACGGTCCCCAGGTAGATGTCGATAAGAAGGCCGATGAAGAAACCCATCCGAACTCCTACTGAGCCTGTGTGACAATCTCCGTACAGTCCGGCCTGTTCGTCTAATACTATCGCATATCGGGCCTAGGGGGCGGCAAGCGTCAGTCCCCTAAAAGCGGTATAAGTCATGTCGGAGTGAAGCCCATTACACCTTGAGAAGCTACTGGAAATCCTACCAGTAAATCTCGTTTGCCCTGGCCAGGGACTTTGCGTAATGGCTCTCCAAACACAGTGCGATATCAACTCCCAATACCGGGAGAGACGAATCCTTTCTAACTGCTACTGCCTCCAAGTACTTCGGGACTGCACCCAACTGCTACTTGTTTGCACAACTCTTTTGAGCCGTGGTAGGGTAGCAATCTAAGAACAGTGGGAACACACTCGAGACGAAGCAGCAGTGTTAAGTCTACAGACTATGTTGTACTCATGTCACCTGGGAACTGTTAACTGACAACGGGTATAATACCAACCAACAGTTCCCTGCGAGTCCTGTCCGGTGTACCCGTAACCCAACGAGCACCTGTATACTATCTCCAGTACAACGTACTAATGGCTGTGGGACATCACCATTTCCCCTGCTGGGATGAGAAGCATACACACTAGTCTACTCTGGAGTATCGATGCACTGTCTCGATAATCCATTGACTAGGGACCTGAAAAAGGATGTGCTTGTAGACTACCCAGCCCCCACTAGTGTGACTGCCATCACAACGCTGGTAGTCAAGCAAGATCCTATGGGCTCTATCAATATGTATTCGCGATATGCTAAAACAAACATATACACATATTAAGATAGATATAAACCAAGTAGCATACTACTATGTTGAGCAAGACTGTTAATATAACTGTGAATGTCCCAAGCTTCCATTAAGTAATATATAAGGTAGTATGATACAATAATGGCCCCTAGGGCATATACACTAACATGCTTGACACGGATTTCCATAGATTTCGTTGATGATGTTTCAGATTACCATACAAATTTTACTATGATAAAATTTAAAGATTTCTTATACAGATATATCCAAATTTCATGGTTGATTGTTTTACATTCATGGTGCATGCATACTCATACACATGACATGTTACTACTTGAGGCACTGACACGAGCACTGAGTATTGAACTTATGCATAGATTATTACCCTGCCACTACTAGATGACTAGTGTTATATTAAGTATATTATTATGACCTAGGAGATTGTCGTGCATGCGATTTCTACTCGCAGATGTATTATACTCACGAGTTGGCAACTCACCCCCGCTGTGCCAAATTTTCTTACAGGTTTTGATGTACAGGTTTCCTTGGCAGCTTGCGGCACATCATTTCATTCAGGGTGATTTGCTTGGTAGGTTGGTTCACTTGTATCAGGACCGCTGTTGTACTTTTATTATTTCAATTGTATCTAGTAAGCTCCATCAACCAGACTTGTATTATTTGTAGATTTAGATGACCATTTGTTTTTATTTCGACCTTAGAGTCGCGCTTGTATTATTATGATATTCTGGTGGATTTGGTTTTCTTTTGAGTTTTGAGCCTCGCCCTTCGGCGCTGTTTATTATAATACATTGTGTGGTTGTTTCCGCCTTTTGACGTTGAGCTAGCTCCCGCTTGGGGATGCCTTTTATTTATTGCTTTTGTATATATTCTTATTTGTACCCATTTGGGGCCAGTTTTTACAAAGGAGACTCTGCCGAAATTTTTGAGAAATTTGATGTTGCTTTTAAACATGTTTTCCTTTACTTCTTCTTTTAAATGGTTTAGATTTCTGGGCTTCGGCTTGTTTAGATTACGTTGCGCCTTTAGACGCTTCGTAATTTAAGTGCCGGTCACGTTCCATACCTTCGGGTCGTGACAAAGTTGGTATCAGAGCGCTTGGTTTAACCTTTGTCCGAGTCTAGGTTGACCTTGGTTGATGGAGTAGGTGATTTAGGTAGAGTGACGCACCGTGGGTATGATCCGCTACATACTTACGATACGCTACTCTGCGTAAGAAGCCTTAGGATGTACATTTCTTTGCACCGTATTCTATTCGTTCTTTTGATCTATCTTCGTCAATATCGGATGGTGGTTTCTGTTACCACGGTCGCACAGGAGAAAGGAGCTGCGGCTCGAATGCGATGACCGTTAGCGTATCGTCTATTCCTGAGGATTGATGCATTGTTTAGCATACGGATGAAGGTTATTCACATGTCGTCCAGACGAAGGTAAAAGGTTTGAACGAATGTCAGAAACCCATTTTCCCAAGTTTAAGGTATTCGGAAGAACCTGCAGGTATTTTTATGAACCCTCTAGAAGAATGAAACCCTAACTCGACATAATGACCATGAGAACGCCTTTGAACCTTAGGGTTTACGGCAGTTCTGCGGTGCCATTAGTGAGGCTTGGGTTTGCCCTTCTGCGGCTGGTCCGCAGGTGCTGTGGCATGTACTGGATATTTTTATACTGTACTTGAGTGTTGAGCTCTCGGGAATTTTGGGACTTTGATAAATCGATCGAAAAGTTTAACGTAGTCCGGATATCATGTGATGGGATACATTACTTGCGAGACTCTAGATATGAGTATATCCATTTGTAGCACAGTTCATACAGCTACGAAGAGATGAGTTCGAATCAGTCGACACCAGAGGGAAGAGGAGCATATCAACGTCAGTGTTACGATTTGCGATCTGGTGATTCGAATATCACATTTCCGTTTTTTGGATTTGCCACGACCCAAAGTTTGGCCCGTGACCGGCACTTAACCATGTAACGTCTACAGGCGTAACGCGACTAAGTAAGCCGAAACCGAGAAATCAAACCAGCAAAAGTATAGAGTGTTTAAAACATTTAGTAGAGACATTTGCTAAACTGTTAAGAAAACCATAAGTAGACAATCACCATGATAACAATATACGACGCCGTAGCGAAGAAATGAGCAATAAGTGGAAAACATCACATATGATAAGAACTGCATAAGTAAAGTCGGCTCACAACGAACTCGACATCAGAATACAAAATAATATACATCGTCTTCACAACTGGTCTCTAAGTCAATACATAAGTGGTAGATGGAGAGTACTAGATACAACAATGTACATAACTGAAAGATAAACAGATACCGCACAAAACCCACCTATCAGCAAAAGAGCTAGTACGCCAACTGTAGGGGTATCTGTGTCAAAAGATGCAAGAAAGCAGCCTGTCGCGACTACTCCGAAGGGCAACCTGCAAACACTGTGGCACAACGGGGGTGAGTTGCCAACTCGTGAGTAGTAGATAACATATAAAGTTAATCGCGAGTATGCACGTGCTGCGATACTCTAAGCTATGCCAACAGATAACATCTATATGATGAACTATATGAGCAGTAATCATGCATCAAGTACGATCTAACCACATCTCTAAATGATAAGCAGGGTATGCAATAATCGTGCATAGCATGTGAAATCTAATGACATCTATATAGGATGAGCAGGGTATGCAATAATCGTGCATAGCATGTGAAATCTAATGACATCTATATAGGATGAGCAGGGTATGCAATAATTGTGCATAGCATGTGAAATCTAATGACATCTATATAGGATGAGCAGGGTATGCAATAAATCGTGCATAGCATGTGTACTCTGTCAGGTACAACAGATACAGGATGAGATATAAAATACTGAATGCTGAGCATGGGAATAATAATATCTACACGGAATATCAATGTGGAAAATAATCGGTGTCCATCCATGTGCCCAAATCCTGTAAGTCTTATAAAATCATGGGTGCCTAGCACCGGCATACTAAAATATGATGAATCATCGTGTCTAGCATCGACACACAAATCCTCAAGTATCAGGCTCCGTCTGCGGAATCGGCCCTCGGCCCCGGCAGTACAGATCGGCCCGTATCCATCTCTCATCACTGGTCCGTATCCTCCGGATAACCACCAGGTCTAACCAATCACTGGTAGGTAGTAGTCCCTCTGCCAGGCTCACCGTCTATTGCACAGCGATCCGTTCTCGTCCTGGGGTACCATACCGGGTCCACCATGTACCCGCAATCGGCCTCATCCGCCTCCTCGAATCGGGTTTCACATGCCGCTCTCAGCACCGAGAAAACAAATGGTGGACGCACTGAAATATCATACCAAGGGTAACCGGGTTTTTAAAACGATTACATATTCTCTTTTGAAATATCCACGGTTCCCAAATCCAGAAATATCATGGAAACAACATATCTCAATGCGTAAATCTATGTAAGTATGAAGATATCAATATATGTGTGCACTGGTACGAATATATAGTGTGCATGTGCGCAAGTATGAAGATATCAGTATATGTGTGCACTGATATGACTATATAGTGTGTATATGCGCAAGTATGAAGATGTCAATATATGTGTGCACTGGTATGAATATACAGTGTGCGTGTGCGCAAGTATGAAGATATCAATATATGTGTGCACTGGTATGAATATACAGTGTGCATGTGCACAGGTATGAAGATATCAATATATGTGTGCACTGGTATGAATATACAGTGTGCATGTGCGCAGGTATGAAGATATCAATATATGTGTGCACTGGTATGAATATACAGTGTGCGTGTGCGCAGGTATGAAGATATCAATATATGTATGTACTGGTATGAATACACAGTGTGCGTGTGCGCACGTATGAAGATATCAATATATGTGTGCACTGGTATGAATACACAGTGTGTATGTGCGCAGGTATGAAGAAATCAATATATGTGTGCACTGGTATGAATATACAGTGTGCATGTGCGTACGTATGAAGATATCAATATATGTGTGCACTGGTATGAATATACAGTGTGCCTGTGCGCATGTATGAAGATATCAATATATGTGTGGACTGGTATGAATATACAGTGTGTGTGTGCGCAGCTATGAAGATATCAATATATGTGTGCACTGGTATGAATATACAGTATGCGTGTGCGCAGGTATGAAGATATCAATATATGTGTGCACTGGTATGAATATACAGTGTGCGTGTGCGCACGTATGAAGATATCAATATATGTGTGCACTGGTATGAATATACAGTGTGCATGTGCGCACGTATGAAGATATCAATATATGTGTGCGCTGGTATGAATATACAGTCTGCGTGTGCGCAAGTATGAAGATATCAATATATGTGTGTATCAATATGTGACAAGTCATGAAAATCGTCAATGATGCAGCAATTAAACAATATGTATAATGCGTCGCAATCCTATAGTGCAAGTGTCATGGCAATCACTAACGATGTGGGTGTAACATACAAATAGTGCTCGTGCAGCTTGAACCGTTAGTGACAGTGCAGTGTTCTATGCTATCATTTCTATATGCAACAATAAGGTATGCTACTATAGTCCATATGAACATCTATGACTAAATATCCTAACACGTCCTGACGCTTAACGCCATACGGGCGATTTCCCCGTAGATGTTAAATCTACTCACCTGGTCGTGCGCTACTCGTAGCCGACCAGCTGCTTCCCTTTCTTAGCTTCATCCGACGTACCCGCCTGCGAACCTAGAATTCACACAAGGAAAATCCACATAAGCAAATATCTCGCAAAACGCGATATCGAAGTCAAACGATACACTCGCGTCGTGAACAAAACGCACGTGTGTACGATACGCTAAAACATGTGTACGCGTCTAACACTATCCCGACACGCCGCGACACGCTGGATCACAGAACCCACCCACGTATCGCGCGAACTAAACGTATAAGAAATACGATATATTGTCCCAGATTTTCCTACAGAGAAAAACTTACCAAATTGCACATGCCAAAACAGTAGAATATGTAGCAGACTCCCACAGCCAAAACCCTAACCCCTAACTCTCCTGTCTGGCCGCAATTTGCGGCCAGAATGATTAAATTGGCGGCCAGGGTGGGGTTTCTGGGGTTTGTGCTCAGGTGGTGTGGTCTAGACCTAATATACATGCTCCTGTTTTCTCAATTTTTACCTGAACAACCCAGATCTAAAGCAGATTACAGAAAAGCTATGTTTTTCTTAAAAACGGTATATTTTGCACAAATTGAAAACTTAGGGTATTTTGGTGAAATCTGGGGTTTACCTAGGTTTAAGTGGCCCTAATAAGACTTAATTAAGTTAGTCTAACCAATACTAACCTCACTTAACCAAAGTTCACACTAATTACCATATTTAGCACTAAAACACATAATGCATCACTAATCGAAGCTATAAACACACCAACCAAGCAAACTAGAGAGTGAGGCTCCGAGATTATACCTCACACGACCCTACGATGCAAGGAGAAAGGAGGAGGAGAAGATCTGGAGTTGCTGTGGCTGCTGGAGCTGCTACTGCTACCGCTGCTCCATGCTGCTGCTGATGCTGTTGCTTGCTGCTGATGATGCTGCTGTTGCTGCTGCTGGAGCTTCTTCTTCTGCTGCTAAGGGGCTGAGTGAGTGTGTGTGTGAGTGAGTGAGATAATGAGAGAGTTGTGATAAATAATGAGAGGCAAGAAAATGATGGCATCAAGTGTCAACCCCTCTCTCTCTCTCTCTTCATTTAATGAGGTATGGCAAGGCCATCATGCCCCATCATGCACCCTCTCTCTCTTTCCCTCCAAGTCGACCAATTTAAAAAAATCATTTTCCCTTTTTTTTAAAAATACCCTTAATTAAAATCAATTTAACTTAATAAGAAAGGGTTAGTCTACCATGGTTGCTAAACATGGTTTAACCCAAATTTTAACCCTAGTTTACATGCACAAGTGTGTGTATGCCTAGAAAAAATTCTAATAAAATACTCATTAAATAGGATAAAATATTTGAAACTCAATTTGGTAAACTTTTTATTAAAAACCATATATTAAAATATAATTAACCCATAAATACATCCTAAGGTGTTACAATCTTCCCCCTTAAAGAAATTCGTCTCCAAATTTAAAAATACAAAGCTACGCATACCTTAAGAGAGATGAGGGAACTTCTTCCGCATCTCGCTCTCGGCCTCCTAATTGATCTCTTCACCATTCGGGTTGCACCAAAACACCTTCACTGATGGCAAGACTTTCGATCGAAGTTTCTTCACCTGCCGGTCCAACATTACGACTGGCTGCTTGGTGAACGAAAGATCGAGCTCGAACTAAATGGTCTGGTGCTGAATCAAGCGAGAAAGGTCATGAAGGTAATTGCCAAGTATCAACACGAAAATACGGGGTGAATACTTAATAATCTGGGTGAAAGTGCCAAATTAAAGGCCACGAAACTAACTCGCCTTAAGGATCTTAAAAAGACTTACAATCCTGGGATAAGCTTCCCAAAACTCAACATGTCATTTATCCGAAAAATCCGTAGGAATACAAGATCTGCCACTGTGAACTCGAATCTGCGACCATCTTGGTCGGTATATGACCTCTGTCCGAAATAGACAATTATCATTCTGACCTAAAACAACTGGATCATCTCCGAAGTCTCTAGATAAGCTGAGGTCCAAAATCCTACAACGCGGAGTTAGAAAAACAGACAGGTGATCGACACGACCTAACCCCTAAACCTAAAAGTTGCCAATTGGAACGCTCCCTGATAACTGCTATCAAAGAAGTATCCTAACGATGGCAAGTGGCGATCCCAACTGCCAAAAACAGTTAATACATACGTACAACTTAACAAAGAACAACTGAGCAAACTGAGTATAACCGGATGACAAGCATCCGAATGGAGTCACACCCTGACTAAACCTGGGTAGACACCATAACGAAATTCGGGGAGACCTGCTCTCGTTCCCTCTTCGGAACAGTTAAAGGTTGCAACTCTCCAACCGGTCTCAGTTGCTCAACCCTAACACACAAAAAAACAGACACCTTGAAACGAATCCCGAGACTTCTCTCTTTTCCTCCCTGCCCACCCGTAACTATCTCATAAGTCACGTTAAATGTTGGTGGACTAGGATGAGTACAGAGAGTTGACCGATATGCCCGATCTAGAATTTCACGTCTCTACCCAATAATATCAGGTATACAAACGCGTCCCTAAATTTAGCACACCCTTGTCACAAATCAAGGTCTCCGAACCATTACCCAGCCGCATAAGCTCGGTATCTCTGACGAACGAGCGTCGGCGGGCAGTGTCTCGTGAAAGTGATTAAAGAAAAGTGGTCGGGGGCGGACATGAGCAAGCTGTCCTCTCAGTAGAGACGAACTTAAGCTGTACTCAACTGTCGCACAAGAACTGTAAATCTGTGGTGGACTATCACAACAATCAAAATCCGCTGCAGGAAGATATACATTAAGCTTTGGTGGTCCGTGAAAAATCTGACACGACTCTCGAACAAGTAGTGTCTCCAATCTCCAACGCAAAACCACCACGGCCATCTCCAGATCATGAGTGGGATATCCTTCTCGTACTTCCTCCAAATGTAGGGAAGCAAAAGCGATAACTCTATAGTGTCACCTCAGTACACACTCGAGCCCTACTCACGAACCATCACAGTTAAACCACAAAGTCGCCCAAACCAAAAAGCAAAGAAAGAACTGATGCAGTTGTTAACCGAATCTTCAACAGCCGAAACTCCACACACAAGCCTCAGTTTCAAGGAAAGGAAACCTCCACTCCGGTCAATTCGGTCAACGGTGCAGCACTACACTAGCAATCCTGCATAGAATGGCGGTAAAAACCTGCTAAGCCCAAAAATCTGTGGACCTCCGTCCTGCTCACAAGTCCGGGCCTAAGCTGTACGGCCACGATCTTCCTCGGAACCATACAAAACTGTCTCCCGTAACTACAAGACCTAGGAGTCACACAAATAAGCCTGAAGGGACACTCCAAGGATCTAGCAAACCGCTGGGGCTCTCCCAGTAGCTGCAAAACAGATCCTCAAGTGCTACTCCTATCCCTCAAGACACATTAAATAGACCAGGATGTCGTAAATAACACAACAATTACTAGTCGAGGAACGGCCTGAAGAAATTCGGTTCATCACATCTATGAATGCTGCTAGGGCATTGGTGAATCCAATGACACACCAAAACACACAAGCCCGAGGCACGCACAAGGCAGTCTTCGGAATGTCATTACTCCGAACCCGCAATAATGATGACCGGATCCCCAAACAAACTTAGAAAAAGTCTCGCACTCTGACGCTGATCGAAGAAATCGCCAATGCGGGATAAAGGATACCCATCCGCACCGTAAGCCGGTTCAATTGACGATCCATCAATACACAACCTCAATCTGTTATCTTTCTCCTTGACGAACAGAAATAGGAGCTTCCTAATGCGAAACACTCAGACACACGAAACTCCTCCCCAACTAACAACTCTGCAGCAGATCCTTAAGCTCCTTAAGCCTCGCCGGCTCGTCTGGAACAACATCGGAAAACTCTCGCACGAAAGAAAACCGGCCCAACAAACCAACTGTGGCTACGGTATCACGAATGAACGCCAAGAATCCACGACATCTCCTCAAAAGCCGACTAGCGAAAAGGCTGAATTCAAGATGGGAGAGGTGGCACAACTATCCACCTGCACAACAAGAACTGACTCGCTAGGGAAAACAAAACCTAACTGTTTCCTCACGATAGTCCACAACGCCTAGCACGTAGCTAACCAGTCCGTGCCTAGGAGAACGCCAAATCCAACATCCCTAGAAAGATCAAAACGACAAATGAATCTCTGTCTCCTATCCGATTGGCACACGACCGAATTACGTGTCGCGCAACAAAAGAATCGCTGACAGAAGTTAACACAACAAACGGCTGATCTACCTAACATGACTCTCGTCCTAAACTCGGCACGAAGTGTGGAAACATACGAGTGCATGGGTCCGGATCAAACAATACGTGTGCAGCAAAAGGACATACTGAAAGAGTACCTGAAACCACAGCATTGGACGCCTGCGCATCCTGATGAGTCAAAGCGAAAACTTATGCCTGCCCTTCACCTGTGACTGACCGAACTCCTCCTCTGCCAGACTGACCCCTCTGCGCGAACCTTCCGCGTCCACGACGTCTCAGAATATGACCCTGACATGGTGCTAAGGAACAATGTCTGACGAAGTGTTGAAGGCTTCCGCATCGAAAATACCCACGCGCTGACTGCTGACCTTCCTGGGGATGAGAGCCAAATGACTATCCTCGCCCAAAGCCTCTGCTCTGGGCTGGTACACCAGTACGATTCCTCAACTGTTCCGGAACTCTCACGGTCTCTGGGAGACGTGTCTCGTAGACTGGGGCTGCCTCTACTGGTGTTATGTAGGTGATGGAATACTGCATGATGACCGCAAGGAACAACTGGGTAGCAGGGGTGACAACCTCCTGTCGCTGCTCTCGAATGGCCTCCACCAGTGAGCTTATCGTCTGGCGCAAGTCCTGCATCTCTGCCACTAGTCTAGCGATCCGGTCTGTCGTAGGAGGAACAATCTGCTATGGTACAACAGGGGTACTACCCGGATCAGTCCTCGTCTCGGACGAATCAACTCGAACCTCGGCTCTCGCGGCTACACTCTGGGCCCTTGTAGTCCTTGGCGGCATAATGGCTGAAAAGAAGGTAGGATTCGATGAGGATACGGAAATTGAATCACAAGGATGCATACAATCATGAAGGAATTTAAATCAATAAGTCCTAAGGTCACTGAGGCAGAGTACCGTGTCGTGAGTATGTCGTGGAACATACGCACGCTACGCCACTCTGCTGCAGCTACCTACTCCATCATACCAGGGTCATCCTACACTCCGAAGGTAAAACCTACGCTTTGATACCAACTTTGTCACGACCCAAAGTTTGGCCCGTGACCAGCACTTAACCATGTAACGTCTACAGGCGTAACGCGACTAAATAAGCCGAAACCCAGAAATCAAACCAGTAAAAGTATAGAGTGTTTAAAACATTTAGTAGAGACATTTGCTAAACTGTTAAGAAAACCATAAGTAGACAATCACCATGATAACAATATACGACACCGTAGCGAAGAAATGAGCAATAAGTGGAAAACATCACATATGATAAGAACTGTATAAGTAAAATCGGCTCACAACGAGCTTGACATCAGAATACAAAATAATATACATCGTCTTCACAACTGGTCTCTAAGTCAATACATAAGTGGTAGATGGAGAGTACTAGATACAACAATGTATATAACTGAAAGATAAACAGATACCGCACAAAACCCACCTATCAGCAAAAGAGCTAGTACGCCAACTGCAGGGGTATCTATGTCAAAAGATGCAAGAAAGCAGCCTGCCGCGACTACTCCGAAGGGCAACCTACAAACACTGTGGCACAACGGGGGTGAGTTGCCAACTCGTGAGTAGTAGATAACATATAAAGGTAATCGCGAGTATGCACGTGCTGCGATACTCTAACCTATGCCAACAGATAACATCTATATGATGAACTATATGAGTAGTAATCATGCATCAAGTACGATCTAACCACATCTCTAAATGATAAGCAGGGTATGCAATAATCGTGCATAGCATGTGAAATCTAATGACATCTATATAGGATGAGCAGGGTATGCAATAATCGTGCATAGCATATGGAATTTAATGACATCTATATAGGATGAGCAGGGTATGCAATAATTATGCATAGCATCTGAAATCTAATGACATCTATATAGGATGAGCAGGGTATGCAATAATCGTGCATAGCATGTGTACTCTATCAGGTACAACAGATACAGGATGAGATATAAAATACTGAATGCTGAGCATGGGAATAATAATATCTACACGGAATATCAACGTGGAAAATAATCGGTGTCCATCCATATGCCCAAATCCTGTAAGTCTCATAAAATCATGGGTGCCTAGCATCGGCATACTAAAATATGATGAATCATCGTGTCTAGCATCGACATGCAAATCCTCAAGTATTGGGCTCCTTCTGCGGAATCGGCCCTCGGCCCCGGCAGTACGGATCGGCCCGTATCCATCTCTCATCACTGGTCAGTATCCACCGGATAACCGCCAAGTCTAACCAATCACCGGTAGGTAGTAGTCCCTCTGCCAGGCTCACCGTCTACTGCACAGCGATCCGTTCTCGCCTCGGGGTACCATACCGGGTCCACCATGTACCCGCAATCGGCCTCATCCGCCTCCTCGAATCGGGTTTCACATGTCGCTCTCAGCACCGAGAAAACACATGGTGGACGTACTGAAATATTATATCAAGGGTAACCGGGGTTTTAAAACGATTACATATTCTCTTTTGAAATATCCACGGTTCCCAAATCCAGAAATATCATGGAAACAACATATCTCAATGCGTAAATCCAAGCAAGTATGAAGATATCAATATATGTGTGCACTGGTATGAATATATAGTGTGCATGTGCGCAAGTATGAAGATATCAGTATATGTGTGCACTGGTATGACTATATAGTGTGCATGTGCGCAAGTATGAAGATATCAATATATGTATGCACTGGTATGAATATACAGTGTGCGTGTGCGCAAGTATGAAGATATCAATATATGTGTGCATGTACGCAGGTATGAAGATATCAATATATGTGTGCACTGGTATGAATATACAGTGTGCATGTGCGCAGGTATGAAGATATCAATATACAGTGTGCATGTGCGCAGGTATGAAGATATCAATATATATGTGCACTGGTATGAATATACAGTGTGCGTGTGCGCAGGTATGAAGATATCAATATATGTGTGCACTGGTATGAATATACAGTGTGCATATGCGCAGGTATGAAGATATCAATATATGTGTGCACGGGTATGAATATACAGTGTGCATGTGCGCAGGTATGAAGATATCAATATATGAGTGCACTGGTATGAATATACAGTGTGCGTGTGCGCAGGTATGAAGATATCAATATATGTGTGCACTGGTATGAATATACAGTGTGCATGTGCGCAGGTATGAAGATATCAATATATGAGTGCACTGGTATGAATATACAGTGTGCGTGTGCGCAGGTATGAAGATATCAATATATGTGTGCATTGGTATGAATATACAGTGTGCGTGTGCGCACGTATGAAGATATCAATATATGTGTGCACTGGTATGAATATACAGCGTGAGTATGTGCAGGTATGAAGATATCAATATATGTGTGCACTGGTATGAATATACAGTGTGCGTGTGCGCAGGTATGAAGATATCAATATATGTGTGCACTGGTATGAATATACAGTGTGCCTTTGCGCACGTATGAAGATATCAATATATGTGTACACTGGTATGAATATACAGTGTGCGTGTGCGCACGTATGAAGATATCAATATATGTGTGCACTGGTATGAATATACAGTGTGCATGTGCGCAAGTATGAAGATATCAATATATGTGTGTATCAATATGTGACAAGTCATGACAATCGTCAATGATGCAGCAATCAAACGATATGTATAATGCTTAGCAATCCTATAGTGCAAGTGTCATGGCAATCACTAACGGTGTGGGTGTAATATACAAATAGTGCTCGTGCAGTTTGAACCGTTAGTGACAGTGCAGTGTTCTATGCTATCATTTCTATATGCAACAATAAGGTATGCTACTATAGTCCGTATGAACATCTACGACTAAATATCCTAACACGCCCTGACTCTTAACGCAATACGGGCGATTTCCCCGTAGATGTTAAATCTACTCACCTGGTCGTGCGCTACTCATAGCTGACTAGCTGCTTCCCTTTCTTAGTTTCGTCCGACGTACCCGCCTGCGAACCTAGAATTCACACAAGGAAAATCCACATAAGCAAATATCTCGCAAAACGCGATATCGAATTCAAACGATACACTCGCGTCGCGAACTAAACGCACGTATGTACGATACGCTAAAACGTGTGTACGCGTCTAACACTATCCCGACACGCCGCGACACGTTGGATCACAGAACCCACTCACGTATCACGCGTATCGCGCGAACTAAACGTATAAGAAATACGATATATCGTCCCAGATTTTCCTACAGAGAAAAACTTACAAAATTGCACATGCCAAAACACTAGAATATGTAGCAGACTCCCACAGCCAAAACCCTAACCCCTAACTCTCCTGTCTGGCCGCAATTTGCGGCCAGAATGATTAAATTGGCGGCCAGGGTGGGGTTTCTGGGGTTCGTGCTCAGGTGGTGTGGTCTAGACCTAATATACATGCTCCAGTTTCCTCAATTTTTACCTGAACAACCCAGATCTAAAGCAAATTACAGAAAAGCTAAGTTTTGCTTAAAACGATATATTTTGCACAATTTGAAAACTTAGGGTATTTTGGTGAAATCTGGGGTTTACCTAGGTTTAAGTGGCCCTAATAAGACTTAATTAAGTATTCTACCCAATACTAACCTCACTTAACCAAAGTTCACGCTAATTACCATATTTATCACTAAAACACATAATTAATCACTAATCGAAGCTATAAACACTCCAACCAAGCAAACTAGAGAGTGAGGCTCCGAGATTATACCTCACACGACCCTACGATGCAAGGAGAAAGGAGGAGGAGAAGATCTGGAGTTGCTGTGGCTGCTGGAGCTGCTACTGCTGCTGCTGCTCCATGCTGTTGCTGATGCTGCTGCTTGCTGCTGCTTGCTGCTGATGATGATGCTAGTGCTGCTGCTTGAGCTTCTTCTGCTGCTGCTAAGGGGCTGAGTGAGTGTGTATGTGTGAGTGAGTGAGAGAATGAGAGAGTTGTGAGAAATAATTAGAGGCAAGAAAATGATGGCATCAAGTGTCAACCCCTCTCTCTCTCTTTTCATTTAATGAGGCATGGCAAGGCCATCATGCCCCATCATGCACCCTCTCTCTCTCTCTCTCTCTCCCCCCTCCAAGTTAACCAATTTTAAAAAATCATTTTCCCTTTTTTTTTAAAAATACCCTTAATTAAAATCAATTTAACTTAATAAGAAAGGGTTAGTCTACTATGGTTGCTAAACATGGTTTATCCTAAATTTTAACCCTAGTTTACATGCACAAGTGTGTGTATGCCTAGAAAAAATTCTAATAAAATACTCATTAAATAGGATAAAATATTTGAAACTCAATTTGGTAAAATTTTTATTAAAAACCATATATTAAAATATAATTAACCTATAAACACATCCTAAGGTGTTACAGGATTTTAGTATTTTGAGGATTTCGTTTTATGATTGGTATTTCCTACAGGCACATTCATTGCACTCGATTAGTGTTCTATATATCAGTTGTATTGATGTTCGTTTTGTGCATACCCATTGCACTTGATTTGATATTATATATTCTGAGAGACTGATTTGATTTCGTGTATATGGGTTGCACATGATTTTGGATATTCGATTTATGTTTTCGTGCGCCATGTGCACTTGATTGAGATTCTTGCGCACACTTAGCGCACTTGATGCGATTTTGTGCACAATAGATGCAATAAATCGGGATTTGTGTAGATTAGAAGCACCTGATATTGTTGTCGTGCACGCCCGTTGCACTTGACAGATATTTTTGGGGCATGCCCGTTGCACTCAGTTTTGTTTCTGTGCATATTCGTAGCTTCTGTATTTGGTTTCGATTTCAGTGCGCACCGGACGCACATGATATTTTTTTATGTTGTGATTGGGATTGATTTCATTTTGAGCAGTATGTTTTTAAAATAATTTCTATTTGGTTTAGTAACCAGGCGGGACGTGTATGTTAAATAAAAGATATATATGTATAGCTATTTTTTTTTAAAATGAACGTCCGCTACATGTGCCGTGATACGCGCATCGCACGACGAATTGAAAAAGGGTTTTGCATGCATTTCTATTTGAATGTTTCGCTATTTTTACGAACGATGCGTACTATATATGTATTATTATTTTAAGTTAGTTTTCGTATTGGATTTTGACATGGGATTTTCGCGATGACTCCGATGATTGCGTTATGTTTGACGGAGTTTTGATTTTGAGTTATGTACTTGTTTTTCGTGGGAATGCATTGCGCTAAGATGTGTTTTAAGTATTGATGATTTCGGAGCCCCGACGATTTGAGTGCTTTACTGAAATATTTTAGTATTTGGGGGGGGGGTTTTAATTTAAATTCGGGGACCGAATTTCTTTAAGGGGGGAAGGTTGTAACATTTTTAAAAATTAAATAAATAAATAATTAAATAAATAAAATCCTTCAGGTGAATTTTTCTGTTAATCGGTAAAATAAACCGTATTTTCCGTAAAACTCAACTACAATTATTTTTCAATATAGATTTAAATATGCCTATTTTAATTATATAATTGCTAGTATTTGGTATTTATTTAGTCATTTATAAATTATTAGTTTACCGAAATATTTTTTCTTAAGTAATTATTTTTAATATTAACATAAGCTTTTAATTATACATTAAATGGGTGCAAATTATAAATTAGAGTGGGTTAATTTTACAAAAGTGAACCATGGCATATTAGAATTAGGTTTGTAGCATGCACTTCTCTTCTTAGATTTGTCTTCAAAATTCTAGAGTTTTCTTGGATAAATTGATGTAAGGAAATAAATAAAAATTAAATAATTTTGAAAAGACTAAATTGATGTAATCATTAAGGAAGTTTCTACACATTTCTTCACAACTTTACTCTCTCTCGCTCTCCTCTATTTGGCCGAGCCTCACCTTGAGGCAGCCCCAAATTTTTCCAAATTCATTCTCACTTCTAAAATCTCCAAAAATTCATCAAAAATCCAAATAAAAACCCACAAATTCCTAATTTAAATCCTACCCATTATTCTTTGACCTATCTAGTTGGGATTCATGAAGCAAGGGAGCAATTAGGGAGGCCATGTTGCAAGTTTGACCTCTTGAATGTTGAGGTATAATCCTAAGCCCTTAGATTAATTTTTAGTTAATCACTTTAAATTAGCTTATTAAGTGTTTAATTTGGTTTTAAATTGGTTCTAATTGCATGATTGAAAATTCTAGAAAGGGTTTTTAAATCAAATTAGGGTTTTTATCATTGAATATTGATCTTAATGTGTAGTTTAACATGTTAGGTAATGCTAACCTAATTTAGAAGCTAAATTGTAAATTGTTACAATTAATTTATCCAAATTGCTTAATTGTTGCAAACTTGGTTTTTGTAAAATATATATGTGTGTGTGTGTGTGTGTGTGTGTGATAAAATTCTAGTGATGGTTTTTATCATTAGATTATGGTTTTAGTGAGTAGATTAACATGTTAATGGAATGCAAAACCTAATCTAGTTACTAGTTTGCTAATTTTTACCTTAAGATTTTGATAATTATGCTATTTTACAAACTAGGTTTTTGGAAATTGATAAAATAATTGAGATTAAAATCTAATTAGGGTTTTTCTTACATTATTAACATTTTAAGTTATAGTTTAATACTTTAGATCATGCAAAACCAAGCTTAATTGTTGTTTGTGCATTTTTATTATGAAATTGTTAAAATTGTATAAATTGGCAAACTAGAATTTTGGGTTTAATACAAATTGATGAGATTAAATTATGGTGATGGTTTGTATGACTTAGTTATGATATTTAGTGAATATTATAGTCATTAGTTTTGTTAAAACATCAAGTTTCGAATTAAAACGGTTATTTGAGGATTTCTAGGTTTTTGTGGAATAAATTGATTTGATTCATTTTAAGGTTTGATGATTTAAACCCTATTTTATATTATAATTAGTGAGTTTTGGAACTATGATTTGTACGTTTGTGTTTTATCTCGATCAATCAGCATTTGTATGCCTATGTCGAGGGTTATTTGGTTCTTTTGCATGAGCGGGTCATAGGTTTTAACCTATGCGCATTTCGTGCGTCGTTTTGGTTTTGTCCGCGATTTCAGTTTACGATATTATATATGTTTACGTATAGGTACCCCTCATGTGGACTTCGGACGATGAAGAAGAGGATGGCGGTATCGACTTCGGCAGACAAGGACCAGGTGAGTAGATGTATATCTACGGGGGAAGTCGGGTAGATGGCGTATAGCACCCCCGCAAACGTAGAATAAGGATATTATGTACTATTATTAGGAAGTAGGACGTGACCTTAGATTCTTGACGAGTAGGGTATTATTGAAGACTTTAAGTTGGATTAGACTGATTTAGAAAGATTTAACCAGAGGATGATTGCCCTGGAGGGAATTCGTAGGATTCATGTAGACACACACACACGCACACACATACACTTGGCTTGGTGTCTATGTATACATACATACATATATATATATATATATGAATGTGTGTTGGTTTCTATATATATATATATATATATATAACATATACACGTGATATGAGGATGTTATATGATATCTGGGGATGAATCGATATGACTGGGCATGATGCCGTGAGATATTGGATATATGATCGAGTTATGATATGAGATGTATTATGATATTAGCGGATCATTAGGAAATGAGAAAAATGTATATTTATACATAAACGATAATAGGTGATGATGACATTGAAATGTACGAGACTCTAGAATAGAACCCAGATTGTAATATGTGACTTAATCACGATATGATATATGACATGATATTTTAGTAGATCATTTGACGATATATATTTACACTTACGATGATATATGTTTGATGATATTGGGATGTATGTGATTATGGTACAGTACCCTTGATCATGATATTGTTTGATGATGATACTATACGAACGATGATGTATATATGTGATAGTTGGCCCATACCCCGATTTTGGGATGCCGTACGATGTATTTTCCCGTACGAGGCATAGATTTGATGATTAATCAGCACTCTTGACTCGAGGAAGTCGTACAATGTACGTGACGCTATTGAGGGTGGATCGCCGACTACTAGAGATATCGACTCGGACTTTAAGAGGATTATTCTTACCTTTCGACTAATGTCTTTAGTTAGTTCCTTAGTTGGTTAGGTAGATCTTAGTTTAGACTCGAGTCATACTTATTTTTCCAAACTAACAAATCGTGCGCATTTTTAAAGACAGGCTGAGGGATACTGCGGATTTTTCAAAGGACATATATTTTCTTAAAACCCCGTAGCCCCTAATTTTATAAAAAAACACGATTCGTGCTTTTTCAAACAACAAACTGTATGACTCGTAATTAGTATGTATTCTCTAGTCGTGCGTTTACTACACATTCACTGTTATTCATGTTGTATTCATCGCATTGCATGTTCACACATATGTTTCTTTAGCTAATATAAAACTCTGCCTGTTAGGACACCAGCACCATTACCGATGATGCGCATGTTCCACGTACACTTATTTGTCGGCTCACACACATCATCATCGGGAATTGCCATGTCACGTACACTTTAGAACATATTATCTTTTATTGATATAATCAGCGAAATGCTAGTCTAATATAATATTGTGTGATTACTCTGATGTGTTAGTTTAGACATTGCATTTATTACCTAGACACTTCATGCATTCACATATTCATATTATCATACAGTATTGTGGGGCTTATGCCGACACTCATTATTTGCTTACTCATGATTTTGGGATTTTAGATTTCTATGAGATTTCTGAATTTTGGGGAAAACCACAAGAATGTATATAAAAACTTCTCTCTCTCTGTCCCTCTCATTTTAAAATACAAGTTGCGGTTTTCTCGTGATGTATGGGTTGTCCACCATGAGTTTTCATGTTTTCTGTTGGATTTCGATATCCGATTCAAGGAGTGGAGGAACCGTCTCGGGTACATGGTGGGCCCGGTACGGTACCCCGGGGCGAGAGTGTTTTTGTGGGGATGACGATGAGCCTGGCTGGGGAAGACTACCTACCGGTGATGTCTGGCGCAGAGGATATCTGGAGGATACCGACCGTTGTCGTGAGATTTGATGATATGGGCCGATCCGGACTGACGGAGCCCGAGATATTGGGACTTTGAGATATTGAGACATTGAGATGTATATGTTTTGTGTCGATGCTTGACACGGATTTCTATGGATTTCATTGATGATGTTTCAGATTACCATACAAATTTTTACTATGATAAAATTTAAAGATTTCTTATACAGATATATCCAGATTTCATGGTTGATTGTTTTACATTCATGGTGCATGCATACTCATACACATGACATGTTACTACTTGAGGCACTGACACGAGCACTGAGCATTGCACTTACGTATAGATTATTACCCTGCCACTACTAGATGACTAGTGTTATACTAAGTATTTTATTATGACTTAGGCGATTGCCGTGCTTGCGATTTCTACTTGCAGATGTCTTCTACTCACGAGTTGGCAACTCACCCCTGTTGTGCCAAATTTTCTTACAGGTTTTGATGTACAGGTTTCCTTGGCTGCTTGCTGGCACATCATTTCATTCAGGGTGATTTGCTTGGTAGGTTGGTTCACTTGTATCAGGACCGCCGTTGTACTTTTGTTATTTCAGTTGTATCTAGTAAGCTCCATCAACCAGACTTGTATTATTAGTAGATTTAGAAGACCAGTTGTTCTTATTTCGACCTTAGAGTCGCGCTTGTATTATTATGATTTTCTGGTGGATTTGGTTTTCTTTTGAATTTTGCGCCTCGCCCTTCGGCGTTGTTTATTATATTGCATTGTGTGGTTGTTTCCGCCTTTTGGCGTTGAGCTAGCTCCCGCTTGGGGATGCCTTTTATTTATTGCTTATGTATATATTTTTATTTGTACCCGTTTGGGGCCAGTTTTTACAAAGGAGACTCTGCCGAAATTTTTGAGAAATTTGATGCTGCTTTTAAACATGTTTTCCTTTACTTCTTCTTTTAAATGGTTTAGATTTCTGGGTTTCGGCTTACTTAGATTACGTTGCGCCTCTAGACGCTTTGTAATTTAAGTGTCGGTCACGTTCCGTACCTTCGGGTCATGACATTATCACACAATGATATGTGGATCCCGATCCTACTGTGAGTATATGCTACTCCTCGGGAGATTTTTTCACTTAACGATCAATGCTATAAACCAGGTAAATGTCTAGAACAATGTTAGCGGGGATACGTCTCCAGGGAAAAGAGGTTATTTAATTAAGGAACTTCACGAAAGCTTCGTAATACCTCCTTCGAAATACCGACACTAGCCTGGCTGAACGGTTAAGCAAGTATTGTACGGTGAGATTAATCCTAACTAATTCTTCTTTTCTAGTTTGAGGAAAGATTTGAGAAACAGTGGGAGCCATCTTATTTAGATAAACTAAAAATCAATCTAAACATGCAAGAGCATCATGCTAAAGTGTTTCTTCTCTCTCACCTAATTGCAGAAACCAAAAGTGACGGGCCTTAAATTACTATTAGATAAAAATATATTGACAGGGCCAAACTACAAAGATTGGTTCAGGAATGTCAAGATAGCAATAACTTACGACAAGTTGGGGTTTGTCCTTACTGTTAAAGCCCCCGCCGTCCTAGGTCCAGAATCCAGTGTCACGGATAAAGAATCCGTAAGACCTGGGAGATTGACTGCGCGAAGGACAAGTGCCTCGTGCTAGCCTCTATGGACAACGAGCACCAGAGGCGGCACGAGAATATGGATCTTGAATCCATATTCCTCCATACCAAAGAATTATATGGAGAGCAATCTCGTATCGAAAGATACGAGACCTCGAAAAAGCTTTTTAAGGCGAGGTTGGCCATCGGATCATCTTTAGGGGAACACATCCTTAAGATGATCGGCTATATTGAAGAGCTCGCGGACCTCAGGACCACGTTAGAGAATGAGCTGTATGCAGACATGATTCTGCAGTTCCTCCCTTCACCTACGCCCAGTTTATCTTGAATTTTAACATTCAAGGTAAAGAAGTTGAACATTCGGAACTCTGTTAGTTATATGTATGCCCTAGAGGCCATTACTGTACATACGATGTATATTGTAATGGATGCTTGGACATATATAGGGAGGACTTTCTTGCTCGACATGATAGTATGCTATCTGGTTGTACTTTATCTTAACATGTATTCTGATTGTCTCTATGTTACATGTTGATAAAGCCCTTAGGATATGTACTCGACTACTGGGACTATAATGACATCATACTAGTGGGGCCACGGTAGTCGACGAGTACATCCTATAATAGTTCCTAGTCGAGGGTGTATCGAGACAGGGCATCGATACACCAGAGTAGACTAGCGTATACGCATCTTGACCCATATGATGGGCGATGGATGATCCCATATCCATCGGTGTTTGACATCAAGGATGGTGTACGGGTGCTCAGTGGAGACTGGGTACACTGGACGGACTCGCCGAGAACTCCCAGATGGTAATATACCTCACGTCAGATGGCAGCTCTCCTGTGACACTGGTACAGAGTAGTCTGTTGACCCGAGATCGTCATAGAGTCTTGTGTGATTCCCACTGTGCTTTGATTTCCATCATACCACGTCCAAGAGGGCGTGCAAAAAGGTGGCTTTTGGGTACAGTCCCGAATCACATGGAGTCAATGAGCGATAGGAGGGGATTCGTCTCTCCCAGGATAGGGAGTTAATGTTGTGCTGTGTTCAATTGGCTATAACCGGAAATCCCTGGCTAGGGTTGCTGAGATTTACTGGTAAGTGTTATCAATAGTTTCTCGAACTGTTATAGACCTCATATCGACACGACTTATCGAGCTACTGGGGTCTGACGTTTACCACCCCTGGGCGAGATATGCGACATATCAGACGACGAGACCGGACTGTACGGGAGTGTTACTGTTTGGATTCACAGGAGAATGTACAGGCTTGCTTGTTGATCTTCTGAGCGCTCAATACCTGGGTAGCTGTTACGTTTAGCTGACCGCTTGCAGCTTGTAGGTGTTTAATATGATCATCACCTACTGCCGGCGTATTGACGATTCTTTAGAGTCCTACACAGAGGTTTCTTGGCTCAGGCAAAACGGAGTAGGAGCACATATGTGATATGTGCGGGACCGAGGATAATACGATATGAGATACCGTATTCTATTCTCGCGATATTTGATATCAGCCGGGTCATCGGATCAAGTATTGATTCGATGAATCGGTACGGATAAATATTAGTCGGTTATATGCGATATAGCCGGATTGTCGGATCAAGTGTTCATTCGATAATTTAATGTATAATAATATATATGATATATTAAATTACATTAACTAATATTAGCTCGCTAAAAGATTCTTTTTCTCACTCGGGTAATACATTGATATATATGCGATATATGTTAAATGTATTATTTTATTTTGTTACAATAAATATTATATATGTGATATATAATATTGTAACATGATATGATTATTAATGCAACATGATTAGTAGAGTTTAAACATGGTTAGGGTTTGGATTAGGGTTATGACTTCTAGTAGATTCTAGAAGGTTTTCTTTTTTGTTTTGGAAAAGATATTTTCAAGTGACTCATTCTTAACCAAACCCAAACCCTAGCCTTGGTTAATTCTCTACAAAGGTTTAGTCAACCATGGTTGCATTATTCATCATGATCTCCTTTGCATTATTCATCACAAAAAGGATTCTTATCATATTGTTCTTCTTCTTCCTTCTACTTTTCATGGAAAAAGCTTACTAGCTTTTTTCCAAGTGATGAATATGAGTGAGAATGAGAAAATAAAAGAGAGCAAAAATCCCACTTCATCATCCTCAACTATCTTTGCCATTTAGATGAGGGTATTCACTTCATATTATGAGTGTTAGCTTGTGTTAACGAAACTTCAAGGTAGATCATCTATGTATCGAAGATCGGAAGCCAGACTGCATCTTTCTCTTCGTGGAACCTCTGGAGAGTCCGGAACACGATGATCGCAGCGAAGGGACTTCAACACGGAGCATTAGAAGTGAAGGACCGGATCTACAAACGTTGTAATCCCTCTCACTTAGTGTTAAAGTGTTTAACATGCTTGTTTTCGCCTAAACCCTAGTTTAAAGATCCGGCTTCGGGTTGTTCGGAACGGCTAAATTTTTAATCGGGCATGGTTGATGCCTCGTAGACCCTTGTGAGCATGCATAGCAACCCTACAAACTCCTCAACATGTTGAGGAGTGCAGAGGGTACCCTGCAAAAAGCCAGGGAAACACCCGCTCTATTTGTTGGTAGAGCTTCCTCTTCTAGATCCAAGGCGAAAGCCAAAGGAAAGAAAAAGAAGGCCCCCACCAAGCCGAGAGGCGGTGTTAGTAAGGTGGAAGCGAATGGCAGCGGGGCCGACAGTAGGAAAGGAAGAATGCTTCTACTGTCATAAGAAGGGCTACTGGAAGAAAGATTGCAGGGCTTGGAAGGCCAAGAACTAGGACCCGAAGTAAGTTGTGGCTTCGGCTTCAGGTGTGTTTGTAATTGAAAACTGTCTGTCAATCAACTCTACTTCCTAGGTATTGGATATCGGCTCAGGATCTCATATCTGTAATTCTTTGCAGGCACTGAGAAGCCGTAGGGTTCTGAAGACAAGTGATATGACCTTCAGGGTTGCTAACGGAGCGAGCGTAGATGCTGTGTATGTAGGGGAATATCACCTTGGATTGACGAGTAGACATATTTTGGTTTTGCGCAACTGTTTTTGTGTACCTAGTTTGACTTGTAATATCATTTTTGTATCTTTGTTATCTAAATAAGGTTATGATTTTACATTTGTGAGCGATGTCGTAAACATCCACCTTAATCATGGTCTGATTGGGTCAGGTACTATAAACAACGGTATATATGTATTAAACTAACTACAAATTTTCAATGTCCAGAACACACTTAAAAGAAAGTCTCCAGAACTTAATCAGGCTTTCTTATGGCATTGTAGACTGAGTCGCATCAATGAAACACGATTGATGAAATTACATAGAGAGGGATATTTGGATCTGTTCGAATATCAGTCTTATGCAAGTTGTCAATCTTTTCTCATGGGAAAGATGACAAAGACTCCGTTCACTGGACACGGAGTGAGAGCGAGCGAGCTCTTGGGACTCATACACAGCGATGCGTGTGGTCCAATGTCTACACATGCGCGAAGTGGTTATTCTTACTTCATTACCTTTACGGATGATTTCTCTAGGTATGGGCATGTCTTCTTGATGAAAAATAAATCCATGGCCTTTGAAAAATTCCGGGAATATAAGAATGAAGTGGAAAAACAAACAGGCAAAAGTATCAAGACACTAAGATCTGATCGAGGTGGTGAATACTTGAGTGCCGAGTTCCTGGATTACCTAAAAGAGAATGGAATTCTCTCTCAGCTTACTCCTCCATACACGTCACAACACAATGGTGTATCGGAAAAGAGGAACAGAACCCTATTAGATATGGTTCATTCAATGATAAGTAAGGCTGAGTTGCCGCGATCATTCTGGGGATATGCACTAGAATCAGCTGCATATCTTTTAAACCAGGTTCCTACTAAGTCAGTGCCTACCACACCATATCAGATGTGGAGTGTGAAGAAACCCTGTCTTAAACACTTTAAGACATGGGGATGTCCAGCTTTTGTTAAAAAGCAGCATGCGGACAAGCTCGAGGCAGGCTCAGTACAGTGTAAGTTTGTGGGATACCCAAAGAACTCTAAGGGGTATTCTTTCTATTACGCAGAGGAGCAAAAGGTCTTTGTTTCTCGTCATACCCGCTTCTTGGAAACTGAATTTTTAGAAAATCAGATAAGTGGGAGCGCAATAGAACTGGAAGAAATTCCAGAATCACAAGCTATTATTGAAATCTTGGTGGAACCAGAAGTTTCAAAAGAACAGGACATTCCCGTGCCACTCCGTAGGAGTAGTAGGCTGTCTCATCCGCCCGAGAGATACTACGGTTTTCTCGTAGACGGGGATAGAGAGGATTGCATCATTGATAATGATGAGCCGACTAACTTTCAGAAAGCCATTCAGAGCACTGACTCGGTAAAATGGCTGGATGCAATGCGGACCGAGATAGAGTCCATGTACACCAACAAAGTATGGACTTTGGGCATTGCTCCAGAAGGGGTAAAACCCGTAGGCTGCAAATGGATCTTCAGAAAGAAGATTGATATAGATGGACAGGTTGAAACCTATATGGCTAGACTTGTTGCAAAAGGATTTCGTCAAAGACATGGTTTGGACTATGATGAAACCTTTTCTCCAGTGGCTATGCTCAAATCCATTCAGATCCTTCTTGCCATTGCCGCCTTCCCCGATTATGAGATTTGTCATATGGACGTAAAAACATCTTTTCTAAATGGAAATTTGGAATAGTGCGTCTATATGGAACAGCCAGAAGGTTTCATTCAGAGTGGGAGCAGCGGGAAAGTGTGCAAGTTGCTTAAGTCCATCTATGAACTAAAGCAGGTATCGCAGAGTTGGAACATCTGTTTTGATGAGACAGTCAAAGAATTTGACTTTATCAAAAATCCAGATGAGCCATACATTTATAGTAAGATTGTAGCACGAACTGTTGTATTTCTCGTCTTGTACGTGGATGATAATCTCTTGATAGGAAATGACATTCCTATGCTATAATCCGTCAAAGGGTTCTTGTCACAAAGGTTATCCATGAAAGACCTGGGTGATTCCTCTTACATTCTGGGGATCCAGATCTATCGTGATAGATCTAAAAGGATGTTGGGCCTTTCACAGTCCAGGTACATCGACACCATACTGAAAAAATTCAGTATGGAAGGTTCAAAGCGCGGTAATTTACCGGCTTATCACGGAATCACCCTCTCTAAAGAGATGTCTCCCAAGACTGATTTGGAAAGGGATTGCATGTCTATTATACCCTACGCTTCTGTGGTAGGCTCTATAATGTATGCGATATTGTGTACCACACCAGATGTAGCTTATGCACTAAGCGTAGTAAGCCGGTATCAGTCAAACCGTGGGTAGAAGCACTGGATAGCAGTAAAGAACATTCTCAAGTACCTGAGAAGGACTAAGGAAATGTTCTTGGTTTACGGTGGAAAGAACCTCCAGATCGAGGCCTTTGCTGACTCCAGCTTCCAGAGTGGCAAGGATGACTCCAAATCCATGTCTGGTTATGTCTTTACCCTCAATGGAGGGGCGGTCTATTGGAAGAGTTCCAAGCAAGACACCGTTGCAGACTCGACGATGGAAGCGGAATATATCGCAGCTTCTGATGACGCAAAAGTAGCAGTCTGGATAAGGAAGTTCTTAACAGAACTTCAGGTGGTTCCGTCCATTGTTGATCCAATACCTCTGTATTGTAGCAACAACGGGGCTATAGCTTTAGTAAAGGAACCCAGGTCCCATCAGAAGTCCAGACACATCTTGAGGCGGTATCACCTGATCAGGGAGATCGTGGATCGCCAGGAGATGGAGATTCAGAGAGTTGCTACTAAGGACACTGCAGATCCATTCACAAAGGCCATCCCTCAGACGCAGATCGAGAGGCTATTCAAGATGGTAGGTGATTGATACGATTTCGGATTGTGTAGTATGAAATTGTAAAGAAATCACAAGCAAAAATTATTTGACCGCAATCAATAACGGTGTCGAATTGTAGCGCATTAGTAAGTGCGGATCGTCCACAGGGATTGTGCGATTCGTTCGTATTTGTTTTGTTTTGAATTGAAAATTAATGAGAAGAGAAAAGAAAACTTGATTATATGATTTATATCAATGAATTTCAAGAATCATCTAAATCTCATCAAAAATCAAGAAAGCATTAAAAAATCAAGAACAAGAATTGATAGAATTCCAATCGATTAAAGTTTCAAGAATTGAAATGTAGCTCGTAGGAGTCGATTAGATCATAGATGTGAAGAAGACTAGAAATTACTTTTTCTTATCCATTAACGAGTTGATGCTAGGTCGATGTCGATTTATCGAGGATTAAGGATCTTGCGAAGAATTAGGGTTTCCTCATCTTATCCTTTGTCCTTTCGATGAATTCAATTCACAAGATAGCTTCTAGGAAATCGAATGATCGATCGTTGATCTCTAGTTCCGTGCGAAAATAATCAAGAACGCATTTCGCATCGAAACTAGATCATCGATCATTCAATTTTCAAGAATTTACAATCGTTATATGACTTAAGAAAATGTTTAAAGATTCGTCAACATCATCATTCTACCGATCGTTTCGACTCCTCCACGAGCGGAGTTTTACTCAAGCATCATCACAAAGAATACATTCAAGAATCGAAGTTGAATCATAATGCTTGAATTGAAAGATAAGCAAGTTAAAAGAATCTCACCTTTATTTATTCAACAATTTGTTACACTTTGCTCAAAGAACTACAAGAATTTGAGAAGGGAACAAGATCGTCGAATCTAGCGTTGCATCGGCTCATTGAGTCGCGGATCGGCTTGGATCACATGCTCCGATGAAGTCCAGCTTCGCTTCAAAAGGATGGATGAAGGCTTGCTTTGATTGAACACAAAGAATCTTCAACTTTGGCTTCTTGATTGGATTAGGGTTAGGGTTTGGAGGTGGCAAGTGTTTGGGGTTGAAGAGATGATAGAATTTCAACAACAATCAACAACCATTTCAAGTGAGGCCTAGGGTCCCTTTTATAGGCTTAGGAATGATTAGCTTCCTTTGTAAGCTTGGATTAGGTTAGCTTCCCTTGTAAGCTTAGTCTAGGTTAGCTTCCCTTGTAAGCTTAGTAGTTAGGAGGAAGCTTCTAGGCGTAGTTAGGCTTTAGCTTCCTTCATAAGCTTGAAGGTTAGGGATAAGCTTCTAGGTTTAGTTTGTTAAATGGGAAGCTTGCTTTGGAAGCTTGGAAGTTTAGCTTCAACAAGGAGCTTGCTGATCTGGCAGAATGTTCTGGAGTTCTGTAGAAATTGCCATAGTTTTCTGAGATGTAGGCACTGAGAGAAGAGTACTAGAGCAAAGCTTGCTTGATGACGTGGCCAAGATGCCGCGGATCCGCGGCGCAAGCCTGCTTAGGCCGTGGATCCGCGGCCCAATAGGAGTTGTGGATCATCAATTTTCTAGTGCTGCTTTGTACTGACTTTGGGGTATTTATCTGATATGTTGAATTGTATAATTCCCTCTGTATTAATGCCAGATCAAACATCTTAGACTTGGCGTAATTTTGATCAGCACTTTAACAATTTTGGCTCGGTTTCTGAAATTTCCTGCACAGACTTCGAAACAAGTGTTGCGCAATACAAGAATGATGCGATGCCATGAAAAACAGTCAATTTCCCTAAAAATGCCGGTTTTAGAGTACAGTACAGGTAATTCAGTATTTTACAGGTGTTTTGCTAATATGTGCAATATGAATACCGAACAGCTCTAGATGAATGCAAAAGATAGGGAAATTGACGTGTTAAAATACATTATTTTCGACTGATCAAATTCCCCCAAACTTATTTTCGGTCGTCTCGAGCGAACTGTTTTATTAAAAAGAAAAGGAGAAAATAAAGAAAGAGAAAAACTAACTAGCACACTTTCGTAGGCAACACGATTGCACTGAGCACGTGCAACAAGCCTTTAAACCTCTAGGTGTCCCTAGTAGGAGGAGTGTTGTCTCCTGAGAGTTTTCAGCGGATTTCACCCACAAAAATCCAATAATAAATGGAAGACCCTGAAAGTTACATATAAAGAGAAGAATTGTAAAAGAAAAGCCTTGAAAATTAGGGTTTCCAACTAAGCTAGATTTTTGGTTGTCATGAGCCCTATCTTAATAGTCATGAAAAGATGTCAGAAATCACGTCCTCCCTCAATAAAACATCGTCTTATTTTTTATTCCTATCTTTCTTCCAAACATCGATCATATAACCCTACGTGTGTGTAATAAACATCCCTACACCCGGAGAATTCAATTCAAGCTATCATACTCTTGCCCATCAGCTTCAGTACTTTTTTAATTAATGAATATTTAGCGGAATTTTGCTCACACACTTTCATGTGACCGTTAATACTTCTTGAGGTACTAACCGACCGATTACTCATATGTTTGCTTATTTGGTGTTTTTTCTCGTCTTGCACCACCTAAGGCTTAGCAGTGACTCACAGACCAGTTGGCCTTAGGGCACTAGGTGAAGAGGCACCCTCGCTATATTTTTTTATTGCTTCCTTGGCGATAACAAAACTAGTGTTCATTTTTCTCACCATTTTATATTTTCTTCATTTTTTTTTATTTCCTTCATACTTTGGCTTTTAGACAAGAGCATTTCAAGGTATCCTCTACTATCCCGGGCTTCAAGACGTGTGTAAGTGCGAATAGCATGGTATCAACGTTCAAAATGTTTGGCTTCCAGAATAGGAACTATTTTTCAGACTTATTTTTATCCTCAGATTAGTGACTTCCTTCATCTTACTAACCCTTGGGACAACGCTTCATAACTACTTATTACCAGTTCGTATAAGAAAACTTCTAATTTTTTTGGTTTTCTTAAATTTTTCAAATCTCATGGATGTAATTTTTCACTATCTAATCTTTTATTATCTTATTTATGTACAAAAAATTTTAAATATTAAATATTTTTATACTTTGAAAATTTTTAAATTTTTATGGGTTTTGAAAATTTTTAAACTTTTATAGGTTTTTAAAGAAATGTTTTTGTGCTTATACAAATGATATGCAAATGATGCAAAAATAAGCACAAACCTCCCCCAAATTTGTTTTCAACAGTGTCCTCACTGTTGCCAACCGCTATACCTACAAAAACCTGTAAGCCTGGGGGGAATTTATTAGTGGGGGCAAAATATATAAGTGAAGATCTTCCCCCAAACTTATTCTTTTCACTCACCTCCATTCAAAAGATGATACAGTAATATGCTGGACATGAAGGTGAGACGGAGGAATTTTAATCCAAATAAAATAGCTCCTGTAAGAACAGGAGCTCCTCCGTGGGGTCAGTGGAAAAATACGGCTTTAATCTATGTCCATTAACTTTGAAAAATGTGCCGTTTTTAACATTTTCTACTTCTACTGCCCCATGCGGGTATACAGACCGCACAATAAAAGGTCCCTTCCACCGAGATTGTAGCTTACCCGCGTGAAGGTGTAGTCGTGAATCATAAAGAATGACTTGCTGACCAGGTGTAAATGTTTTCCTCAAAATATTTTTATCGTGAAAAACCTTAGTCCTATTCTTTACAATTACAGCGTTATCATAAGCTTCATCGCGGAGTTCGCTTAGCTCATTTAATTGCAGCTTCCGAAGGTTGCAGGCTTGGTTTAAGTCAAAGTTGATTTCCTTAATAGCCCACAATGCTTTATGCTCAATCTCGACCAGTAAGTGACAAGCCTTCCCAAACACTAGCCTATATGGAGACATCCCTAGATCGGTTTTAAATGCAGTTCGGAATGCCCAAAGAGCATCCGTCAGTTTGGTCGACCAATCTTTTCTATTCTTAGCAACAGTCTTCTCCAGGATTTGTTTGATCTGTCTATTCGAAATCTCAGCCTGCCTGCTCGTTTGGGGATGATAGGGTGTAGAAAGTCTGTGGTTGATTGCGTATTTCCGCATCAAAGTCTCGAAGGACTTATTGCAGAAATGTGTCCCATTATCGCTAATGATAACGTGTGGGTGTCCAAATCGCGAAAAGATGTTTTCTTTTAAGAACTTATGACAACCTTTTTGTCATTAGTGCGACATGGAATGGCTTCAACCCACTTTGAGACGTAATCAACCGCAAGCAGTATGTACAGATTCCCAAATGAGTTGGGAAAGGGACCCATAAAGTCAATACCCCAAATATCGAAAATTTCAACCACTAAGATGGGTTGCTGAGGCATTTCATTTCTCCGGAAAATCCTACCCGTGTTGTCACGACCCAAAATTGGCCCGTGACGGCCCTAATACTACGCAACGCCAAAAGACGTAACGCAGTAAAAGAAAGCCAAAACCCAGAAATCTAAACCAAGAAAAAATACGAAAAAGATAATATAGTTTTTGAAACATTTGAAATCGCAACCCAAATTCTTTAAAAGCCCCACTTTCATTCTTTAAAATTTTGGCAACACCCCTTTTTGTAAAAACTAGCTCAAGACGGAAAACAATAACATCATAAATATACGACGCCGTAGCGAAGAAATAAGAGACAATAGGAAGAACTGTATATAAAAAGGCGACAAATCCATAAATAATATAGAATAACGTCATCACCAAGTCTCTAAGTCAACAATACAATAGTAGATGGAGAGTACAAAATACAACAAATGTACAATATGAAATACAGATCATCATCTAACCCACCTAAGCAAAATGGTATACTGTGAGCTGATGTGATATCTGTAGCAAAAGATGATAGATGAGAAGCTGAATAGCGGAATAGCCTGTCTCGACTACTCTGGAGAACAACCAGAAACACCTGTAGCACAACGGGGGTGAGTTGCCAACTCGTGAATAGTAGATAACATATACAGGTAATCGCAGGAATGTACGTACAGCATGAATCTAAGATATGCGATTACAGTAATAACATGTCATGTGAATGCAAGGTAATTGAAAGCACACCAGCAGGTACAATTAATATGTGAAGCAATGATGACATGATAATAATATGCAATAACTATGCAAATAGGGATATGAAAAAGTAGATATGCAACTATCATAAGGGTACGCTAACAGGTACAGCCAATATATGAATCTGTGCAAAGAATAGATAAGTGTGAGGTATGGGGTGGAATATGTCATTTCCACGGAAACCTGACGTCGTGGCCGGATCACAATCCATCAAGACACTCAAATCCCAAATCCTCAAATCAGCCCCCAAGTTGGGGCTCTCATATCATATAAGTCTAACACCTCCTCAATGTACAATATCGAAAAGATCTTCTATATCCCGAATGTACAAATCATCAATCTCTTTCATATCCAATATCCAATCTTAATGAATCACCTATATCACAAGTCGAATCTTAAATAATTTCTAACATCCTATATATATATATTTGCAGAAGTAAAATATGATGGGGGCAATACACATATATTAGCGTCCCATTCCACTAATATTGGTGTAAGGGTATATATAACAACGGCTAAATCCCCTGTTATATATACAAAGGTATTAAAAGAAATATCATGAAAACCAATGTGCCAAGTATCGACACAGAAATCCTGATCACGTATCATACGCTATCCCAAAAGCACGAGTGCCTAGCTCTGACCCTCGCCTTTCGACGTATGCATACGTACATGACTCCCAGCGGTGTCTCCGTGATCCCCCGCCGAGTCATGGGTACTGTCACCGGTAGGTACTCGCCCGCCTCTAGGCTCAATCGGCAAAGTCTATCGATCTTCTTGCCGAGGGGAACCATACCGGGCCCAACCATGTACTCTCATACGGCAACCACACCTCGTATGGAGTATATAATCAGCACCGATAAAACTCATGGTGGACGCGCAAATATCATATCAAGGAAATCGGGTTTTTCAATGTATGCATACTTTCATGAACTCCCGCGGTTCCCAAATCCAGAAAACATCATGTAAAATCCAAATAAACAATGCGCAAATCCAGGAATAAATATATGCGATATATCTGAATGCGAGCATGTAAATGAAAATATGTAGCTGAAACCAGATGTATGCAAAATCAATAAGGTACAGCTAAGTATAGGTATCTACCTATAAGTAAAAGATGTCGTATACCCCCTGGGTATAAGTAGAATATGAAGGATACCCCCTGGGTATGAGTAAAATATATGCATGGTATACCTGTAGTTGTATCGCAAGGTGTATAGTACCTATCACTAATGGCAAGATACACTACAGGTATACCGATAAGATAGATGTCAAGTATGATAAGCAATATAGTATCTATAAAGGGTTGTGTGTGATATGGCAATTATTGACGGTGTGTGTGTAGCATACAATACGTGCTCGTGCAACATGAACCGTCAATAATATGTGCAGTGTCCTACGGCTGCTAGTCACAGTACAACTATATCAAGGAAATAAAGTAAAGGCGCAATTCTAACAATGACGTAGAATATGCGACAGGTATTTGAATCCTAGCCCAGACGCATAACGCCATGCGGGCGATTCCTCTATAGATGTTAAATCTACTCACCTACGCTCCACGCTAGGTGAATCCTACCATCTGCTCCCTCCTGTAGTAGTGTCCGTAGTCCCTGCCTGCAAACCTGCAAATAAGACACGGAAATCATTTATAAGCCAAATATTCCGCGAAACGCGATATCGAACCAAAACGAGAAACTCGCGTCGCGAACTAAACGCGCGTGTGCACGATACGCTAAAACGTGTGTATACGCGTCTAGAACCATCACGACACGCCGCGATACGCTGGATCACAGAACCCACTCACGTATCGCGCGTATTGCGCAAACACAACGGACACAAAAACGATATTTGATCCCAGATTTTCCTACAGGCCAAATATTATAAAACTAGAAATGCCAAAACACTATACAACCCTACAGACAACCCTAGCCAAGACCCCAACACCCCAGTCCCCAACTTGGCCGTAAATTGCGGCCAAACCTAATAAAACTGCGGCCTGAGTAGGGAATTAGGGGCTCGTGTTCAGGTGGTGGCATCTAGACCTAATGGGCATGCTCCAGTTTCCTCAATTTTACCCTGAAGGGTCCGGGTAAAAAGCAGATCACAAAATGTCACATTGTCGCATTAAAACACCAATTTTGCACAATATGGAAAACCTATGGTATTTTAGAGTAATCCAGGGTTAAACTCTGTTAAGGTGACCCTAACAACACTTAAATAAGCTAGGTTAGCTAACACAATCACATTCTAACCAAAATTCCACATAAATCACCATTTTAGCACAAAACTAATATTTAACACAAACCGATGCTAATCTACACACAACTTAAGCAAACCATGAAATGGGGTTCAAGAAATATACCCTAATGAACCCTAGAAGGCAGGTGAAGAAGTGAAAGGAGCTGCTGCAAGTCGCTGGAGCTCCTGCTACTGTTGTTGCTGCCTGCTGCTCCTGCTGCTGATGATGGTGGTGATGATGCTGTTGCTGATGATGCTGGTGGAGCTGATGCTGGAGCTGCTGCTGAGGGATGCTGGTGGAGCTCTCTACTGCTAGTGAGTGTGTGTGTGTGTGTGTTGAGAGAGTGTGAGAGTATGAGAGAAAAAGAATGAGAAGGCAAGGGGAAAATGAGAGCTAGGCTTGGTCAACCCTCTCTCTCCCTCTCTCTTCATTAAATGAAGCATGGCAAGGCCATCATGCCCCATCATGCATACTCTCTCTCCCTCTCTCACATGGTCAACACTTCAACCCAAATTTAAAACCCTTTTTCAAATTCATTTTAAAACAACCATCATACTTAAGACTTATAATACTTAAAACAAAACTAAAAGCTAGATTAGAGAAAATGGTTAGTTAACCATGATTGCTAATCATGGTTAAACCCCAAAAACAGCCCTAGTTATCATGCACAAGTGTGTGCAAGCCTAGGAAAAATCTAATAAAATATTCGATAAATAGGATAAAATATTTAAAAACCAATTTGGTAAACTTTTTAATAAAAACCATATATATAAAATATAATTAGCCACAAAACATATTCTAAGGTGTTACAATCTCCCCCCTTAAAAGAAATTCGTCCCCGAATTTAAAAATATACTGCTACTCGTACCTTCAAGAGAAGAATACAATTCTCAAATCTCGCTCGCAGCCTCCCAAGTGATTACCTCACTATATGGCTACGTCCCAGAAAAACCCTTCACAGATGGCAAGACCCTTGACCGATGTTCCTCCACCTGCCGAGCCATTAACACAATGGCTGCCGGTGAGCGAAACGATCGCGTCCAAGCCAAATGGTCTGGTGCCAAATTAAGTGAGAAAGGTCATGAAGGTAATTGTAAAGCATCATCACAAGGAATACGGGGTGGAAATCCAATAATCTGGGCGGAAGAGACAAATTAAAGGCAACGAAACTAACTCTCTTATAGGATCTCGAAAGGACCTAAAATCCTGGGACAAGCTTCCCAAAATCCAACACGTCATTCATCGGAAAGTCCGTAGGAATACATGATCTGTCCCTGCGAACTCGAGTCTATGGCTAACACAGTCGGCATAAGACCTCAGTTCGCAATGGACAATTCTCATCCTGACCTTAATCAATTGGATCATCTCCGAAGCTCTAGACTAGCTGGGGTCTAAAATCCTACTTACGCAGAGTCAGAAAAACAACAGACTGGTGATCGACACGACCTAACCCCTAAACCTAAAGGTGGCCAATTGGAGTGTCTCCTGATAACAGCTATCGAAGGAGAACCCTAACGATGGCGAGTGACGATCCCCAACTGCTGACAACAATCAAAACAAGCACACAACTTAACAAAGAACAACTGAGCAAACTGAGTATAACCGGACGACAAGAATACGAATGGAGTCACACCCTGACTAAATTTGGGTAGAAACCATAACGAAATTCGTGGAGATCTTCTCCCACTCCTACTTCGGAACGGTTAAAGATTGCAACTCTCCAGCCGGTCTCAGATGCTCGACCCAAGCACATAACAAGACAGACACCTTGAAACGAAACATGAAACTTCTCCTTACATCCCTGTCCACCCGTAACTATCTCACAAGTCACGCTAAATGTTGGTGGAACTTGAATGCACACAGAGAGTTGACAGATATGCATGTTCTAGGATTACACGTCTCTACCGGACGATGTCAGGTACACAAACGCGTCCCTAACTTAGCACACCATTGTGACAAATCAAGGACTCTGAATCATTACCCAGCCGAGTATGTTCAAGTATCTCTGACGAACGAGCATCGGCGGGCAGTGTCTCGCAAAAATGATTAAGGAAAAGTATTCGGGCGCGGACATGAGCAAGCTGTCCCCTCCGTAGAGACGAACTAAAGCTGTACTCGACGATCACACAAGAACTGTAAATCTGCAGAAGACTGTCACAACAATCAAAATCCGCTGCAGGAAGATGTACGTTAAGCTCTGGTGGTCCATGAAAATCTGACATGGCTTTCGAACAAGTAGTGTCTCCAAATCTCCAACGCAAAACCACTGCGGCCATCTCCAGATCATGAGTGGAATATCCTTCTCGTACTTCCTCCAAATGTAGGGAAGCAAAAGTGATAACTCTATAGTGTCACCTCAGTACACACTCGAGCCCACTCAAGAAACATTACAGTTAGACAACAAAGTCGCCCGAACCAAAGGCAAGGAAAGAACTGATGCAGTTATTAACCGAATCTCCAACTGCTGAAAACTCCGCACACATGCCTCAGTCCACAGAAAAGAAACCTCCCTTCCGGTCCATTCAGTCGACGGTGCAGCACTACTCTAGCAATCCTGCATAAAACGGCGGTAAAACCTGCTAAGCCCAACAATCTGCAGATCTCCGTCCTGCACACATGTATGGACCTAAGCTGTACGGTCACGATCTCCCTCGGAACCATACGAAATCGTCTCCCGTGACTATAAGACCTAGGAGTCAACACAAACAAGCCTGAAGAAACACTCCGAGAATCTAGCAAACTACCGGTGCTCTTCCAGTATCTGCATAATAAATCCTCAAGTGCTGCTCGTGTTCCTCAAGACACATTAGATAGACCAGAATGTCGTAAATAACACAACAATGACTGGTCGAGGAACGGCCTGCAGAAATGTGGTTCATCATATATACGAATGCTGTTAGGGCATGGGTGAGTCCAGTGACACACCAAAACACACAAAGCCCGTAGCACGCACAAGGCAGTCTTCGGAATGCCATCACTCCGAACCCGCAATAATGATGACCTGATCACAAGAAAACGTAGAAATGTCTCGCACTGTGGAGCTGATCGAAGAAATCGTCACGGCGAGGTAAGGATACCTATCCGCACCATAAGCCGGTTCAATTAACGATTCATCGATACGCAACCTTAAACTGCCATCTTTCTCCTTGACGAACAGGAATAGGAGCTTCCAAGAGCGAAACACTCAGACGCACAAAACTCCCCAAACCATAACTCTGCAGCTGATCCTTTAGCTCCCAGCTTCGCCGGCTCATCCGGAACAACGTTGGAAAAACTCTCGCACGAAAGGAACCCGGTCCAACAATCCCACTGTGGCTCCGGTATCACAAATGAACGCCAAGAATCCACGACATCTCCTCAGTAGCCGACTAGCGAAAAAGGCTGAATTCAAGCTGTGAGAGGCGGCACAACTATCCACCTGCACAACAAGAACTGACCTGCCGGGAAAACAATTCCTGATTGTTTCCATACGGTAGTCCACAGACGCCTAGCACGTAGTTAACCAGCCCGTGCCCAGGAGAACGTCAAATCCAACATCTCTAGAAGGACCAAAACGACGGACGAATCTCTATCTCCTATCCGATTGGCACACAACTGAAATACGTGTCGCGTAACAAAAGAATCGCTGACAGAAGTTAAAACAACTATGACTAATCTACCCAACCAAGGTACAAGAATGAAAAACAAACGAATACATGAAAAGAACATATAAATCAAGGGTACCTGAAAACTCCACATTGGACGTCTGCGCGTCCCGATGAGTAGAAGCAAACTCCTGTGTCTGCCCTCTACCCGCAACTGGCTGAACTCCTCTGGTAGACTGAGCCCTCTGAGCAAATCTTCCATGTCCACGGCCTCTCTGAAACTGACCATGACGAGGTGCTAAGGAACAATCCCTGACGAAGTGCTGAAGGCTCCCGCATTGAAAACATCCACGCGCTGACTGCTGACCATCCTGGGGATGAGAGCTGAACGACTGTCCTCGTCCTAAGCCTCTGCTACTCCCACGACGGCCACGAAATCTGTCTTGATGACCAAACCTCTGCCTCTGGGCTGGTACGCTGGTACGAGTCCTCTACTGTCCTGGAACTTTCTGAGCCTCTGGAATATGTGCCTCGTCAACTGGAGCTGCAACCACTGGTGCTATGTAGGTGACGGACTGCTGCATGCTGATCGTAAGGGACAGCTGAGTAACAGGGGTGACAACCTCCTGTCGTAGCTCCCGAACGACATCAACCAATGAACTCATCGTCTGGCGGAAGTCCTGCATCTCTGCCAAAAGTCTATCGATGGTATACGTCGTAGGCTGATCCGTCTGCACCTGTGCAACTAGAGTGCCATCGTGGTCAGTACTCGTCTCACCCGAGCCAACTCTGACCTCGGCCCTCGCAGCATCACTCTGAGTCCCCATAGTCATCGGCGGCAAGGATATAAATAGATATAAGATAAGATTCGATAAGAATAAGGAATCGAATCTTAAGGATATGAATCATCAAGGAAGGAATTTCAAGCAAAATTGTACTTGGGTCAATTAATGCAAAGTACCGCACCGTGGGTATGCTGCAGACATACACACACTACGTTCCTCTGTTTAAGCTACCTACTCCATCATACTAAGGTCATCCTACACTCCGAAAGGTAAAACCTAGCGCTCTGATACCAACTTTGTCACGACCCAAAATTGGCCCGTGACGGCCCTAATACTACGCAACGCCAAAAGACGTAACGCAGTAAAAGAAAGCCAAAACCCAGAAATCTAAACCAAGAAAAAATACGAAAAAGATAATATAGTTTTTGAAACATTTGAAATCGCAACCCAAATTCTTTAAAAGCCCCACTTTCATTCTTTAAAATTTTGGCAACACCCCTTTTTGTAAAAACTAGCTCAAGACGGAAAACAATAACATCATAAATATACGACGCCGTAGCGAAGAAATAAGAGACAATAGGAAGAACTGTATATAAAAAGGCGACAAATCCACAAATAATATACAATAACGTCCTCACCAAGTCTCTAAGTCAATAATACAATAGTAGATGGAGAGTACAAAATTCAACAAATGTACAATATGAAATACAGATCATCATCTAACCCACCTAAGCAAAATGGTATACTGTGAGCTGATGCGATATCTGTAGAAAAAGATGATAGATGAGAAGCTGAATAGCGGAATAGCCTGCCTCGACCACTCTGGGGAACAACCTGAAACACCTGTGGCACAACGGGGGTGAGTTGCCAACTCGTGAATAGTAGATAACATATGCAGGTAATCGCAGGAATGTACGTACAGCATGAATCTAAGATATGCAATTACAGTAATAACATGTCATGTGAATGCAAGGTAATGGAAAGCACACCAGCAGGTACAATCAATATATGAAGCAATGATGACATGATAATAATATGCAATAACTATGCAAATAGGGATATGAAAAAGTAGATATGCAACTATCATAAGGGTACGCTAACAGGTACAACCAATATATGAATCTGTGCAAAGAATAGATAAGTGTGAGGTATGGGGTGGAATATGTCATTTCCACGGAAACCTGACATCGTGGCCGGATCACAATCCATCAAGACACTCAAATCCCAAATCCTCAAATCAGCCCCCAAGTTGGGGCTCTCATATCGTATAAGTCTCACACCTCCTCAATGTACAATATCGAAAAGATCTCCTATATCCCGAATGTACAAATCATCAATCTCTTTCATATCCAATATCCAATCTTAAAGAATCACCTATATCCTAAGTCGAATCTCAAATAATTTCTAACATCCTATATATATATATATTTGCAGAAGTAAAATATGATGGGGGCAATACACATATATTAGCGTCCCATTCCACTAATATTGGTGTAAGAGTATATATAACAACGGCTAAATCCTCTTTTATATATACAAAGGTATTAAAAGAAATATCATGAAAACCAATGTGCCAAGCATCGACACAGAAATTCTGATCACGTATCATACGCTATCCCGAAAACACGAGTGCCTAGCTCTGACCCTCGCCTTTCGACGTATGCATACGTACATGACTCCCAGCGGTGTCTCCGTGATCCCCCGCCGAGTCATGGGTACTGTCACCGGTAGGTACTCGCCCGCCTCCAGACTCAATCGGCAAAGTCCATCGATCTTCTTGCCGAGGGGAACCATACCGGGCCCAACCATGTACTCTCATACGGCAACCACACCTCGTATGGAGTATATAATCAGCACCGATAAAACTCATGGTGGACGCGCAAATATCATATCAAGGAAACCGGGTTTTTCAATGTATGCATACTTTCATGAACTCCCGCGGTTCCCAAATCCAGAAAACATCATGTAAAATCCAAATAAACAATGCGCAAATCCAGGAATAAATATATGCGATATATCTGAATGCGAGCATGTAAATGAAAATATGTAGCTGAAACCAGATGTATGCAAAATCAATAAGGTACAGCTAAGTATAGGTACCTACCTATAAGTAAAAGATGTCTTATACCCCCCTGGGTATAAGTAGAATATGAAGGATGCCCCCCCTGGGTATGAGTAAAATATGTGCATGGTATACCTGTAGTTGCATCGCAAGGTGTATAGTACCTATCACTAATGGTAAGATACACTACAGGTATACCGATAAGATAGATATCAAGTATGATAAGCAATATAGTATCTATAAAGGGTTGTGTGTGACATGGCAATTATTGACGGTGTGTGTGTAGCATTCAATACGTGCTCATGCAACATGAACCGTCAATAATATATGCAGTGTCCTACGGCTGCTAGTCATAGTACAACTATATCAAGGAAATAAAGTAAAGGCGCAATTCTAACAATGACGTAGAATATGCGACAGGTATTTGAATCCTAGCCCAGACGCACAACGCCATGCGGGCGATTTCCCTGTAGATGTTAAATCTACTCACCTACGCTCCATGCTAGGTGAATCCTACCATCTGCTCCCTTCTGTAGTAGTGTCCGTAGTCCCTGCCTGCAAACCTGCAAATAAGACATGGAAATCATTTATAAGCCAAATATTCCGCGAAACGCGATATCGAACCAAAAAGAGAAACTCGCGTCGCGAACTAAACGCGCGTGTGCACGATACGCTAAAACGTGTGTATACGCGTCTAGAACCATCGCGACACGCCGTGATGCGCTGGATCACAGAACCCACTCACGTATCGCGCGTATCGTGCAAACACAACGGACACAAAAACGATATTTGATCCCAGATTTTCCTACAGGCTAAATATTATAAAACTAGACATGCCAAAGCACTATACAACCCTACAGACAAACCTAGCCAAGACCCCAACACCCCAGTCCCCAACTTGGCCGCAAATTACGGCCAAACCTAATAAAACTGCGGCCTGAGTAGGGAATTAGGGGCTCTTGTTCAGGTGGTGGCATCTAGACCTAATGGGCATGCTCCAGTTTCCTCAATTTTACCCTGAAGGGTCCGGGTCAAAAGCAGATCACAAAATGTCACATTGTCACATTAAAACACCAATTTTGCACAATATGGAAAACCTATGGTATTTTAGTGTAATCCAGGGTTAAACTCAGTTAAGGTGACCCTAACAACACTTAAATAAGCTAGGTTAGCTAGCACAATCACATTCTAACCAAAATTCCACATAAATCACCATTTTAGCACAAAACTAACTATTTAACACAAACCGAAGCTAATCTACCTACAACTTAAGCAAACCATGAAATGGGGTTCAAGAAATATACCCTAATGAACCCTAGAAGGCAGGTGAAGAAGTGAAAGGAGCTGCTGCAAGTCGCTGGAGCTCCTGCTACTGCTGTTGCTGCCTGCTGCTCCTGCTGCTGCTGATGATGGTGATGATGCTGTTGCTGATGATGCTGGTGGAGCTAATGCTGGAGCTGCTGCTGAGGGATTCTGGTGGAGCTCTCTACTGCTGGTGAGTGTGTGTGTGTGCGTTGAGAGAGTGTGAGAGTATGAGAGAAAAAGAATGAGAAGGCAAGGGGAAAATGAGAGCTAGGCTTGGTCAACCCTCTCTCTCCCTCTCTCTTCATTAAATGAAGCATGGCAAGGCCATCATGCCCCATCATGCACACTCTCTCTCCCTCTCTCACATGGTCAACACTTCAACCCAAATTAAAAACCTTTTTCAAATTCATTTTAAAACAACCATCATACTTAAGACTCATAATACTTAAAACAAAACTAAAAGCTAGATTAGAGAAAATGGTTAGTTAACGATGATTGCTAATCATGGTTAAACCCCAAAAACAACCCTAGTTATCATGCACAAGTGTGTGCAAGCCTAGGAAAAATCTAATAAAATATTCAATAAATAAGATAAAATATTTAAAAACCAATTTGGTAAACTTTTTAATAAAAACCATATATATAAAATTTAATTAGCCACAAAACACATTCTAAGGTGTTACACGTGTGCTGACACTGTGTACAGGTTTTGTAATAATAAAATGCGTCCTTGAACAAGGTCGTCCAATAAAAACCGCATTGCAAAACTTTCTCCGCCGTCTTTTTCGGACCGAAGTGACCCCCACATGCCTGATCATGACTAAAAGATAGAACACTCTTGAATTCCTCATTCGGGACACACCGGCGAATGATCTGGTCAGGACAATACTTAAACAGATAGAATTCATCCCAGTAAAAGTATTTTACTTGGGATAAAAAATGATATTTGTCCTGTTTTGACCAATCGCTGGGTATCAGTCCCGTGGCAAGATAGTTCATAATATCCCTGAACCAAGGTTCCTCGGATACGTTCAAGAGTTGTTCGTCTGGGAAAGAATCATTGATCGGCAGGATCACAGGGGAAGAAGAAATGCGTGAAAGATGGTCGGCTACAACGTTTTCACATCCTTTCTTATCTTTAATAACAAGATCAAATTCTTGTAATAGAAGGATCCAACGTATTAGCCTACCTTTTGCATCTTTCTTCGCCAAAAAATGTTTTAAGGCGGAATGGTCAGTGTACACAACTATTGATGAGCCAATCAAGTATGGCCTGAATTTTTCTAATGCAAACACAACCGCCAAAAGTTCTTTTTCGGTAGTTGTATAGTTAATTTGAGCATCATTCAGGGTCTTACTTGCGTAATAGATCGCGTGTGGCATCTTTTCAATATGATGTCCTAAGACTGCACCAACTGCAAAATCTGATGCATCACACATAAGCTCAAAGGGGTAGTCCCAATCTGGAGATGATAGAACGGGGGCTGTAGTGAGGGAGTGTTTGAATGAGTCGAATGCTGCTTCACAATCCGAGTCAAAGTGGAAGGTCGTATCCTTGGCCAAGAGAAGAGTTAAAGGTCTAGCAATTTTGCTAAAATCTTTAATGAATCTCCTGTAAAAGCCCGCATGGCCAAGAAATGATCGAATATCCTTGACGCTTTTGGGATGAGGAAGGTTTTGAATGACATCTATCTTAGCTCTGTCAACCTCAATGCCTTTACGTAAAATAACATGTCCAAGCACAATTCCCTCTTGGACCATGAAATGGCATTTTTCCCAATTCAAGGTTAAGTTCTTCTCTTTGCAACGAGTAAGAACCGCATCAAGATTCGATAGGCATTCAGAAAAAGAGTCTCCGAAAATCGAGAAATCGTCCATGAAAATCTCCAAAAAATTCTCGACCATGTCGGAGAATATCCCCATCATACACCGCTGAAAGGTAGCAGGAACATTGCATAACCCAAAGGGCATGCGTCTATAAGCAAAGTTACCAAAAGGACAAGTAAATTTAGTTTTATCTTGATCCTTTTTGGCAATGGGGACCTGATTATAGCCAGAGTATCCGTCCATAAAGCAATAATACTCACGTCCAGCTAAGCGTTCCAGCATCTGATCAATGAAAAGTAGAGGAAAGTGGTCTTTCCTCGTAGCGGCATTGAGTTTTCTGTAATCAATACATACACGCCACCCAGTGTGGGTGCGTGTCTGAATTAACTCATTTGCCTCATTGGTAATAACTGTGATGCCAGATTTCTTAGGGACGACATGTATTGGACTCACCCATTGGCTATCGGAGATTGGGTAAATGATACCATTATCAAGGCACTTGACGATCTCTTTCTTCACCGCATCCTTCGTGACGGGGTTCAACCGTCTCTGTGGTTCTCGGGTTGGTTTGGCATCATCCATCAAGTGTATATGATGTTCTACAATCAAGAGACTAATCCCTTTGATGTCCGCCATGGTCCAACAAAACGCCTCCCTATTAGATCTCAATACCGTCAAAAGTGCATTCTCTTGCTCTGATACTAGAGAAGCGGATATGATAACCGGTAAAGACTCATTCTCACCTAAATATGCATATTTAAGATGAGAAGGTAAAATTTTGAGATCTAATGCTGGCGGAGAAATAATAGAAGGTGGGATCATCGACTGATTTTCGGAGTCACAAAGAAGCTCATAGCCTGTAAAAGATACAGACTCGGATGGTGATAAGTCAGGAGTGTCGGACTCAAGCATGGAAAATGTGTCCTCACTAAGATCATGTGCAAGGTCAAACAGTGATGTGGTAGTGTCGTCGAGATCATTAAAGCAAAGTTCATCAACTCCGCAACTTTCGGGAGCAATCTCGTGGACAGAGCACACATCAAGAATATGAGCAGAGGGTTCTGATGGCTGACTTCCAATTTTGTAGATGTTCAGTTCAATGGTCATATTTCCAAATGATAAGTTCATTGAACCATTTCTACAGTTAATGACAGCATTGGATGTAGCAAGGAATGGTCGACCCAAAATCACCGGAATTTGGCTCCGGGGGTTTGCTACAGGTTGTGTATCGAGAACAATGAAGTCCACAGGGAATACAAATTCCCCAACTTTTATCAACACATCCTCTAGTTCACCTCTAGGTTTGGTAATTGAACGGTCTGCCATTTGGAGAGTGCAGTGAGCTGGTTTCGACTCTCCAATCCCTAGCTGCTCGTATACAGAGTATGGAAGTAGGTTAACACTTGCGCCAAGGTCTAAAAGAGCACGGTTGATGTTTTTACCCCCAATAGAAATCGATATCGTAGGACATCCTAGGTCCTTACGTTTCTTTGGTAGCTGTAGGATAAAAGCAGTGCTAATATTATTAGACATGAAGACCTTCTTCGGCACTTGAGTCTTCCTCTTCCTAGTGCACAAGTCTTTAAGAATTTTCGCATAAGCGGGGACTTGTTGAATAGCATCTAGGAGAGGGATGTTGATGTTAACCTGTTTGAACATTTCCAGAATTTTCTCCATATGTGGACTCGATTTGTTAGCCCTTAACCGATTAGGATAAGGAGCTTTAGCAATAAGCGCTGGGTCCATCATAGGAGAAGGAAGTGGGGGTAGATGTGATCCCAAAAGAGGAGTGAGGATCATCTGTGGAGAGCTAGAAGAGGTTTGCTGAGGTGTCGAGCCTAGAGGGAAACGGAGAATAGGCTCGTGAGAAGGCGGTGGGGTAGAAGAACAAGGATCAGAAGTAGAAGTGTGTGTGTGAGGAAGGGTCTCAGCCGGGGTGTTATTGATAGGATTTTCAATATCATCAATTTCTTCCCCAACATGGTTATTCAGCACTCTTCCTGATCTCAACGTTGTGATGGCATTTACATTGTAATGCCCAGGATTCGGTAGGGGTTGAGACGGAAGTTTCCCTTTTTCTCTCGCACTCATTTCGTCTTTAGGTCGTGCAATTTCAGCTTCCATCGTTCTGATACTCTCAGCTTGGGACGCTGAGTTTTTCTTTATCTCACTGACGGAAGATCTAACCTCAGCCGACACTTCTATGAAATTTGACAAGAGTGATTTCATGGTTTGAGTGAATTGAGAGAACTCGTCAGAACAGGTCGACTGCATAGGATTAGACGGTGCAGGAGTGTTGACCTGGTTTTGAAAATTTTGTGACTGGTAGGGGTGCTGAGTAAGTTGAAGTGGTTGCTGTTGTGGTGGAAGAGCCCTTTGGAATTGATTCGGGTTTGGAACTGTGTTTTGAGATTGGGATTGGTTCCAAGCAAAGTTCGGGTGATTCCTCCAATCCTGATTGTACGTGGAAGAATATGGATCGTTTCTAGGTCTTTGAAATGCTGCATTGGTATGCTCGTGACCTTGAAACGGAGAGTTTAATGGACATTCTTCCGTTAAGTGAGAAGGATTAGAACAGCACCCACATACAGTTTTGGGGAGCGACATTGGGTTTAGGGAGGCTGCTAAAAATTTGTGTTCCATAGCTTCGAGCTTCTTTTGCATTGCTACCATTTCAGCTCGAACACCTATGGACACATCAATTTGGTGTACGCCACCCCTAGACGATGACTGGTTTCCACTCTCCCACTGTAAGGATTTTTCAGCGAACTCTTCTAAAAATTTCTAAGCTTTCCCATCATCCTTGGTCATAAAGGCGCCTTGACACATGTTTTCAAGGTTTTGTTTAGTGGTAGGGTTAATGCCCTCATATATGATTCGGCACAAATCCCATCTCGGGATGCCGTGATGTGGGCATTGAACCAAAAGATCCTTGAAGCGTTCAAAGCATTTCGAGAATGGTTCAGTCGGAAGCTGGGTGAATTGATTTAGTTCGCTACGGATTCGAGCTGTCTTTTGCATAGGGTAGAATTTCTTAAGAAATGCCGCAACGAATTCTTCCCAATTCGTAATGGAATTTGCGGTAGTGTTATACAGCCACTTCTCGGCTATATCGCACAAGGTAAATGTGTTGGAGATAGTGCCCTCAGAGTCAATTATTGGATCACAGGCACGTGATTGCAATGATTGAGGGAGGACATATCCCGGTAGGACAGTCTTACTCGAGATGATAGTATGCTATCTGGTTTACCTTTATCATCGTGTACTGCTTCAGGTGACCTTGCAGGTCGCTATTACACGCTGATAGAGCCCCTAGGATTCTTGCTTGACTGCCGGCAGCATGATGGCGATCATATACGTGAGAGCTGGTGGTCTAAAAGCACATCCTTAAAAGGTCCCTAGTCGTGGGAGTTTCGAGACAGGGTATCGATTCTCCAGAGTAGACTAGTGTATACAGTCGAGACCCCGACGAGGGGCGGTGGCCGGTCTCACAAGCCACTGGTGTCAGTTGGTTCACCTAAGATGTATACAGGTGCTCATTGCGTTATGAGTACACCGGACAGGACTCGCCGGGAACATGCTAGTTGGTCTTATACCTGACGTCAGATAGCAGTTCCCTGGTGACATGTGTACAGGTTAGTTCATCGACCTGGGGATCGTCATTTGTCTCGTGTGAGTTCCCACTGTACTTTGATTACTACCCTACCACGGCTCAAAGGAGTCATGCAAACAGGTTTTAGTTGGGTACAGTCCCGAGCCACATGGAGGCAGTGAGCGGATCTTCAGGGGTTCGTCTCTCCCGGTATTGGCGGTGAGGTCGCGCTGTGTCTAGGAGAGCCATTACGCAAAGCCCTCGGCCGAGGCAGGAGATTTACTGGTAGGTATTCCAGTAGTATCTCAGGGCGTTCTGGGCTACACTCCGACACGACTTGTACTGCTTTTGGGGGTCTGACTTTTACCAACCCCCTAGGCCCGACATGCGATACTCATAGACGAACGGACCGGACTGTACGGATATTGTCACTGACAGGCTCAGTAGGGTGTCAGGATGATTTCGCTCATCGACGTCCCTTTTGGTCAATAGCTGGTCGCCCGTCACGTATTGGCCTATACCTCTGACGTGCTAGTGGTTAAATCCACAGCCATAGTATTGACGAGTCTTTAGAGTCCACCACACTTTCAGTTACTCAAGCTTTCGGGCGAAACGCTGTAGAGGCCGTATGGAGATATGGCAGGGTCCGATCAGATACGTGCGGTATTGCACGGATCGGGATCGGACGATTTGTACTAGTGGCCGTATAGTTATATGGCAAGGTTCGATCAGATACGTGCGGTATTGCACGGATCAGGATCAGACGGATATTACTAACCGGCTTTGGTTTAAGCCGGATCCTAGTTTAGTACAGTGTAGATTTTGTCTCATTGCATTTGTATCCGGTCGGAATACAGATGCGGGTGTGTATGCACAGTATCGGAGTTTTTCCTGTAATTTATTACAGGACCAGTTTTCTGGAGTTGCCAGTTTGCATTCCGTTCCGGCCGGTTTTTCTTTGTTCTTTCCCGGCCGGACTTTTCCGATGGAGGGGGTTATTTGCAAGTTTGCAAATAACATTTGTGGAGGGGTTTTCTTGCACTTGTGGCATTATGATAAGTTAAGCATCTTTGCTTTTTCATGATGGCTTGCTTTTTGAGATTAGAGTTGATTTGAATGGATTTGACCTTGTTATCATTCCTTTTGGATATGGTCACCTTTCTACTTTTACTACTCTCACCTCCCTTCATGAGTTTTGATTTTCCTCCACCATTTGTTCAAGAAGGGGGGCCGGACACTACATAAGATGATGAGGGGTTTTCATTTTGTAGAGGGGGAAATTATCATCTCATTTTGATACACCAAAGTTCATCTCCATTTTGTTCATTACTTCCCTCCATCCAATGGCAACTTCACTACCCCAAATGAGACAAGCATTTCTACACTACAATCTACAGCAAACCTTGGGCACGTCGACTAGCCAGCTTCGTGCCCGAGTTGCCTCGGTATTGAGGTGGGAGCCCGTAAAAGATGCAGACGATGTGCTGCCCTTCCGGCAAGGATGCGACGACCGGAGTTTCCACGGGAGATCGGGATGACGACAAGAAGACCGGAGGACTCGGATCACTCGGTATATCTCTCACCCCTTCTCTTGATTGCTAGTATCGGTTAATGGTTTCGATCCGGGTTTATTGTCCGCGGTAGCGCCAGTTTAAAAGTTAAGAAAATTTTAATTCCGCATTTTGGCCTCGGATAGACGGCCGGGGCGCTGCCGTGGCGCAACATGGTATCAGAGCCACGCCATTAACCTTGTCTAGCTTGCTCTAGTATGTTTAAAGACCCGATCGGACAAAAATCCTAAAAACCGTATTTCATGTGCATCAGGTTTCTGTCGAAATTTTTTGGACTCTAAAAATTTTTCAGGTGGTTGCAGAATGATGTGCAGGGAAGTATAAGAATTCTGGTAAAATTTGGTCGCCTGAATCCATCATATCACCGAGGAAACGCGGCCAAAGCCATGCTTTGGCCGCGGTTCCGCCGCCAGTTAGGCTCCTCACTGCACCAAATTTTTTCAGATTGTCTTACACTAGAAAATAGGGTTTTTGGAATATTATTTTTGGGCCCAGATTTTCTGTAAGTGCTACAGTAATGCTTTGGGGCCCACTTGGTAAATTTGTTCAATCGGATATTTTAGACATGCTAGTTCACAGTATTTACATTATATCTGCGACCGTGAATGTCACTCGATCGGTAAATCCTGTCTAACTGCTATAGCCCGGTTAGACGGATTTGCGAACGTGACATTCACGTTGATGTTCTGTGTTTATGCTGTGTTGTTGCGGATCGGTCGTTGGGGATAGCCTGGATGCAATGTTAGTACAGTTTTGTTTTATATGTACATTTGTTATTGCGGGGCGAGCGTCCGACATGTGGACTGCCGTCACTGCCTGTTTGTATTATTCTTTTGGGGCACGACCTGGTTGCGGTCGATGTACCCATTGTATGTATATTTTACTTTCTGTACTAGGATTACCCCGCGGAGGGGTGCACGGATAGCCGGGTTCTAGAGGGCAACGGGCCCGCATCTCATCGCATTGAGACGGAGGGGGCTTCACTCTGGGATTGGCAGGCTATTCGCCGCACTCGTAGAGGGTACAGGTTGACCCAGGAGGGATGCCCAAGTTACCGGATTCCATGAAGTGCTGGGTGGTCCATTCACGGTGCTGAAGGGGGCTGCCTCGCTTCAGGTTTTGGCGGGTGACTTGCCGCGCCCGTAGGGGTCTAGGATTTCATTGCACAGGCTATCCACACGACCAGGGGAACGTCGGGTTTCAGCAGCGGCTCTGTGAAACCCGGGGCTTCCAGATATCTGTATTGTTCTGTGATGCTGTACATTTCTGTGATGTTGCTTTTTATCACGCCTTGAGCGAATATAATATATTGATATATATATTAGTAGATGTTGTATATGTTTTACATCCGTGCTAGTCCAGTCCCCGCTCTGTCGTTAGTTAGCTAACCTAACGGGTAATGACGGGACCCAGTGGCGAATGCGGATGGCATATACGTACATCAGTATATTTTCGTTCTTTGTGGTGTGATCAATTGATGGGACTGCGTTGATTCGGATCAATGCAAGATAAACAAACCTATTCTGATGTTGTTGGAACATTTTTCCAAAAAGCTGTTATTGCAAGGGCGTTCTCTTTTGTTTTGCATCGTGGTATTCAGTTGGAATATCCTGCTCCTCAGTCGACGAGGCAAGGGCCGAGATCCCTTCACCGGGAGTGACCCCTTGGACAAAAGTTTGCGTCAGGGAAATAACTTCACTATAGCCGATTACTTTTACTTTGCATCGTGGTATTCAGTTGGAATATCCTGCACCTCATTCTACGGGGAAAGAGCCGAGATCCCTTCACCGGGAGTGACCTCTTTAGTAAAGGTTTTCGTCACTATATTTTTATAAAAAGTTATCCAGTTCCTTCAACGATATCAAGTTCATTACGTTAAAGGTTTTTCGCCAAAAACCAGTCGTAGCCCTCCGTCATTTCAGATTAGTATTGCTTAGTATTCGCGGTACGTTTGTCGTTGCTATTCTCCGAGGCGTAGTGTGCGGTAGCTTTGTTGTGCTATTCTGTCGCATGGATATGTGGATTGGTTAGGACAGTCGTATGACTTTGTTGATTATTCGTCAAGGGTCGTGCGGGTGGGTTTAACGCAATCAAGATAATGACGGGTTGAACTTGACTAGGACCTTTTGATTTGTTGATTATTCGTCAAGGTCACTTGGGTCCTAAGGGTAAAAATCACATCGGGAGTTTCTAAAGAAACTGAAACTTGCCAGGCATGCGCATACCTTCTGGAGTGTGGTGACTTGAGTGGATTCCGTCAAGTTATCATGCGATGATAGTTGGATCCCGATTCCCACTGATGAGTTGGTTTACTCCTCGGGTGATCCCGACTAATTCTTCTTTCAGGTTTGGGGAAGAATTTGAGGTTACAGTGGGAGGTTTCCAGATTAGATAAAGTGATAACCATTCTGATCTAGGTTAGAGTGCACGCTGAGTGTTTCTTTTCTCTCTCTCTTTGGCAGCGACCATTGACCCGACCCTAGACTATGACTCAGTGACCAAGTTGACCGAACCTTCTTAACACTGGCTTTTGGATTGTCTGAGTTGCAAACCTCATTGCCACTCCTACTCTTTTCTCCAGGATACCCCGTATTACTACGAACGTCCACTTCCATTGGACAAAACCATCGTATGGTTATATACGAACTCGAAGGAATTCGAGGATGGTTTCCGGTTCTGGAGAAAACGAATAGGATTATTCAGTTGTTTTTTCCTTTTACCTTCTCTCAGGTTGCGAGTACTCCTTGGTTTAGGAGATAGTACACATATTACGCAAATTGGATAGTCTTCTTCCAGACCTTAGGCTGGTGCCGAACGGTGGGGAATGAAGAAAACCAATTAGCATAACGATGGTGTACAGAAGGTATTAAGTTAAGACAAAGAAAGGGATTAGTAAGAGGGCAAAGTAAATTGTGACTGCTATTCACGACCAAACCAAGTATTTTTCCGCCAATCCTAAATCACCTTTGTATTTCTCCAGGACACTCCGTATCACTACGAAGATCCACAATTTATTTGGATACTCCATCGTATGGTTATATACGAACTCGAAAGGAACTTGTTCCAGTTTGGGGATGGATTCTGGTTCAGGAGAAATAGGAATGAGGTTTATTCGGTTGTCTTTTATCTTCACCTTCTCTCGCATTGCGAGTGCTCCCAGGATTGGGACAGTACACCCATTATGCTTATTGGATAGTCTTCTTCCAAACCATAGGCTGGTGCCGAACGATAGGGAAGGAAGAAAACCATTTGGCCTAAAGGGGTGTACAGAAGGTAATGACTAAAGACATATAAAGGGATTTAGAGAGGTGGCAAAGAATTATACGGTTATAGTTTTGAATCTGGTTAATGGAAGAGGCATTACTAAGAATACCAGGATACCCCATCGAAACATTTCAATGTTTCAGTTCAACTGTGTACTGTTAAAAGAAAACTGATTTCCCGATTAGACACTTGCTCCAGGGTATGTATTTACCAGGTTGGATTCTCACATCTGTATGGTTTTACAGATGATGAGTGGGAGTAAGTTATTGGGAATTAGGTGACCATCCTCATTATATCAGGATTCGTTGTAATTGGTGATATTTGAGGAAGCCACCTGGGTTGTTTGCCGGTCGGCAAATATTTGGTTTTGAATATCCGTTGCTATGCACCAATTTCAAATTGATATATCTGTACGTCTATTTTCATAGAGTGAGATATACCTTTTTGAAATTATGTCTATGACATTTACCTATATCAGTGGATGGTTAGGTAAGGAGTATTGATTAGCGGTGTAATTCTTCTTAACCATAAATACAGTTTTCAACCTACGACACACAGTGAATGAGTTATCAGACTCAAGGGACTTGTACAGAGTATTGTATGTTGTCCAGCGTCCATCAGGACAGAGGGGTTGGTCCTCGTACTATATTCAGTTTACTTATGACTTCTCTAGTTTTTAGACAGCTGTTTCGTAGAAACACAGGGTCCGAATTTTGAGAAGTTATAGGTATTTGAATAAAGTAGAGAACCAAGTATTGCAAGTATCGGGATTCTTCAAAGTGATCGAAGATGTAGATACTTGTGTATGGTGTTCAGTTGATAGTAATGATTAAGAGAACTTGCTTCTCTTTCAGGTTACTCATAATTGGAAGCATTCCTAAGTTGATTAACGCTGATCGGCCTCCTTCCATTTAGTTGACATGCACTGGAGACAGCTGCATGATTTGAATCTGGTTCAATTAAATCAGTGCCTCTGTTTCTATATTGGATATAGAACAGTTCATATCTTGACATTGTTAAGGTACGGGGAGTTGTCCGGCTTATGCTTAGAACCAGACTCTGGATAACTCAAGGCACGTTTCTGTAATGGCTGTTTGTGGGTTGACCCGGGCTATGACGAGGGTTGATTTTCTACCATCTGGAAGATCAATAGTGATATTGTTCTAGACTCGCCACAGTTTTAACAAAAATGGATTTTTTTCAGAAAACAGTAGTGGGAGTATGGTAGAACTGGAAGTGATTCCAGAACCGCAAACGATTACTGAAGATTTGATAAGAACCTAAAGATTCAATCTGGTTTAACATTCCATTGGCCACTCCGCAGATATGGTGGGTAACCTCAGGCACTCGAGAGGTACTTCGGTATCCTCAAGGACGGTGGCAGGGAGGTTCTTGTTTACCCAGACTTACCATTGCTGTTGTTCCAGACTGTGAGACCCGGCAGGAGGATGAGTATAGCGTCTTTCTAAACTAGTTTTAGAAGTGTACGTCTATATGACTCTGTCAGAGGGTTGTCGTAGTCAGTGGGAGCAGCGGAAGCATTGGTGGACAGTTGGCTTATGTCTATTTATAGACTGAAGCAAATATAGCGGAGATAGATCATCTATTTCTGATGTGAAGTCATAGGTTTGACTTCATCAGAATAGGGGATGGATCTGCTGAGGAGGTAGTAGAGTGTAATGTCCTGGTATTTGGATGAGATACACAGAGTAGGAAGTGATATTCCTATACTACGATCGGTTATACTTTGGTTGTCACACAGTGGTTTCTCCACACAGGACTTGGATATTATATCAGACATTCTGGTTACTAGATCTATGGTTTTAGATCTAGATTTGGGTGGTTTCCTAATCTGGGTACCTTGACAAGATTCTATGAGTATTTAGAATGGACGACTCCTGGCACGGTAGTATACCTGCAGGTAATGGAGTCACCCTCTCTAAAGGTGTCTTACAGACTAAAGAGGAGAGGGATGCGCATGATTGGCAGATCACTTGCTTAGGCAATTGAGTCAATCATGTGATGTCAAGTATCACACCAGATGTTGTTCTTGCAGTAGGTGCAATAAGTTGATATTGATCCAATCCTGGAGAAACAATCGGAAGCAGTTGATGTTCTAGGGATGTGATAACGACAGCCTCTTTTAGGAGACGGTTATCATTCCAGGCTTCCAAGGTGACATGGATGGCAGAGTGGCTGTCAGAGTTATAGTTTCTCCTTCTGACGAGGGGCAGTATTTTGGACAGGTGGTCCAAGGCAATACTGAGGGAGGCATGGCGCTGGGTACTGATTAAGTTCAGTTATCGATACAGTCTAAGAAGTTTGGATTTGGAGTTCATTTATGAGCTAGGTCCCATCAGATATCCAGACATACTTTAAGACAGGTATTGCTCATTTCTGGAGATGGTTTTCTCTGCGAACTTGAGATATAGAGAGACATAGAAAGAAACATCACAGCGGATCCACTCACTGAGGCAATTCCTCGAACGCAATAGTTTCGCAAACGAGCTTTGTGAGACTGACCAGTAGAGGAGTTGGGTGTTCGGTATCACACGGGCTGTGAGTATGCGACATCGCAATAATTAGCCTTGAGTGCAAGTGGGAGATTGTTGGAGATAGTGCCCTCAGAGTCAATTATTGGATCACAGGCACGTGATTGCAATGATTGAGGGAGGACATATCCCGGTAGGACAGTCTTACTCGAGATGATAGTATGCTATCTGGTTTACCTTTATCATCGTGTACTGCTTCAGGTGACCTTGCAGGTCGCTATTACACGCTGATAGAGCCCCTAGGATTCTTGCTTGACTGCCGGCAGTATGATGGCGATCATATACGTGAGAGCTGGTGGTCTAAAAGCGCATCCTTAAAAGGTCCCTAGTCGTGGGAGTTTCGAGACAGGGCATCGATTCTCCAGAGTAGACTAGTGTATACAGTCGAGACCCCGACGAGGGGCGGTGGCCGGTCTCACAAGCCACTGGTGTCAGTTGGTTCACCTAAGATGTATACAGGTGCTCATTGGGTTATGAGTACACCGGACAGGACTCGCCGGGAACATGCTAGTTGGTCTTATACCTGACGTCAGATAGCAGTTTCCTGGTGACATGTGTACAGGTTAGTTCATCGACCTGGGGATCGTCATTTGTCTCGTGTGAGTTCCCACTGTACTTTGATTACTACCCTACCACGGCTCAAAGGAGTCGTGCAAACATGCTTTAGTTGGGTACAATCCCGAGCCACATGGAGGCAGTGAGCGGATCTTCAAGGGTTCGTCTCTCCCGGTATTGGGGGTGAGGTCGCGCTGTGTCTAGGAGAGCCATTACGCAAAGCCCTCGGCCGAGGCAGGAGATTTACTGGTAGGTATTCCAGTAGTATCTCAGGGCGTTCTGGGCTACACTCCGACACGACTTGTACCGCTTTTGGGGGTCTGACTTTTACCAACCCCCTAGGCCCGACATGCGATACTCATAGACGAACGGACCGGACTGTACGGATATTGTCACTGACAGGCTCAGTAGGGTGTCAGGATGAGTTCGCTCATCGACGTCCCTTTTGGTCAATAGCTGGTGGCCCGTCACGTATTGGCCTATACCTCTGACGTGCTAGTGGTTAAATCCACAGCCATAGTATTGACGAGTCTTTAGAGTCCACCACACTTTCAGTTACTCAAGCTTTCGGGCGAAACGCTGTAGAGGCCGTATGGAGATATGGCAGGGTCCGATCAGATACGTGTGGTATTGCACTGATCGAGATCGGACGGTTTGTACTAGTGGCCGTATAGTTATATGGCAAGGTTCGATAAGATACGTGCGGTATTGCACGGATCAGGATCGGACGGATATTACTAGCCGGCTTTGGTTTAAGCCGGATCCTAGTTTAGTACAGTGTAGATTTTGTCTCATTGCATTTGTATCCGGTCGGAATACAGATGCGGGTGTGTATGCACAGTATCGGGGTTTTTCCTGTAATTTATTATAGGACCATTTTTCTGGAGTTGCCAGTTTGCATTCCGTTCCGGCCGGTTTTTCTTTGTTCTTTCCCGGCCGGACTTTTCCGATGGAGGGGGTTATTTGCAAGTTTGCAAATAACATTTGTGGAGGGGTTTTCTTGCACTTGTGGCATTATGATAAGTTAAGCATCTTTGCTTTTTCATGATGGCTTGCTTTTTGAGATTAGAGTTGATTTGAATGGATTTGACCTTGTTATCATTCCTTTTGGATATGGTCACCTTTCTACTTTTACTACTCTCACCTCCCTTCATGAGTTTTGATTTTCCTCCACCATTTGTTCAAGAAGGGGGGCCGGCCACTACATAAGATGATGAGGGGTTTTCATTTTGTAGAGGGGGAAATTATCATCTCATTTTGATACACCAAAGTTCATCTCCATTTTGTTCATTACTTCCCTCCATCCAATGGCAACTTCACTACCCCAAATGAGACAAGCATTTCTACACTACAATCTACAGCAAACCTTGGGCACGTCGACTAGCCAGCTTCGTGCCCGAGTTGCCTCGGTATTGAGGCGGGAGCCCGTAAAAGATGCAGACGATGTGGTGCCCTTCCGGCAAGGATGCGACGACCGGAGTTTCCACGGGAGATCGGGACGACGACAAGAAGACCGGAGGACTCGGATCACTCGGTATATCTCTCACCCTTTCTCTTGATTGCTAGTATCGGTTAATGGTTTCGATCCGGGTTTATTGTCCGCGGTAGCGCCAGTTTAAAAGTTAAGAAAATTTTGTTTCCGCATTTTGGCCTCGGATAGACGGCCGGGGCGCTGCCGTGGTGCAACAAAATGGAAGAAGACGTAAACGCATAGCATCCACAGAAAGTTGTGACGTACCCATCATTGCGCATACATTTTCAAATTTGGTGATAATGACGTATGCGTCCTCAGACTCGAGACCGTGGAATTTGGGTAGAAGGTTGATGTATTGGGGTTTAATCTCAAAATTATCCCCGTTGGCTGGTGGAATGGATAAGCAGGTCGAAAGAGGACCTCGAATAGGATAGCACCTCTCTTGGAGAGAGATGCGGGGTGGATTCTGCACACCAACGGACGGTGGCAGATTAGTGGTAAAGAAATTCGATGGAGACGGATCCATCAGTATGGGTGTGATGATGGGGAAAGAAGAAGTAGATGTAGAAATACCGACTTCGGAGTCGATCGGGGGTACGCGGACTAAACGGGCACTAGAATCCCGTGTCCAGCCTATCTTGCACTAAAAAGGGTTAGTACAAGTGGCAGCGTGACTTATAATTAGGGGAAATGATGAATGCGGTGTTTGTTTTGAAAAAATGATACGGATTTTTAAAAAAACTGATGCAATCACAACAAATGCAACAAGCAACCCTAAAATCTAGTGGCCACCTAGGTCAAACCTCTAGACCGCTCCTAACTGCCAAAAGACAAGTCGCAGGATCAATCCTCCACTGCCTCTTTGTCTCTCCTGTGGCCCAAAAGACAAGTCGCAGGATTAATCCTCCACTGCCTCATTGTCTCTCCTGTGGCCAGGTAAGTGCCAGGTAAGTGGGAGGTTCTCCACTACGTAAGTAGTGGGCCTAATTAAGAAACCACTGGCCTTCGACACATTTGCCTTAGACACCACAAAAGAAACGCGGATAAGCAATAAATTACCAACGGCCTTCTTCTGTCCTAAGTGAGCGCGACGGTCCTTAGAGTCATCTCTAGATATTTTTTTAGTTAATAAGGGTAATGCGGATGCAAGTTTGTGATTTTTGGGGCTTAGGAAGGGTAATGAACTCCCCACCTAATCCGGATTTGGTCTTTGCCCCTTAAATTTCCGTATTAAAATGCAAACAACCAAAAATCAAAAACACGCACAATTTTTATTGCTTTTTGCAGCGCTGCGATTTTTGCAAAGAAGCCTGCAGAAATTTGTTAATTGGAGCAGATTTAGGAGGAGATAAGAAAGTAAGAAGTTTACAGAGAAATTTTGGTGCAGGGATGACGTCAGCACGTGGCGGATCCGCCGCGGATGCAAGTTTATGCCGCGGAATCATGGTCTCGTAAAGAGATCACTGCACAGAAAATTTACAGAGAGCTTCTGTTAACTCCCTGAGTCCTCTGCAATATTCTGAAAAAAAATTCACTTGCTCCACAGCTTCCAGATTACCTCGCAACAAATCATGACAACACGTTTAGAGTTTGCGCGAATTTTGATCTCAAAATTGTAATGGAATAAATCTTTCAATTCAAATTTCAAATAAAGAACGAATTAGCGCACGATCCCCGGCAACGGCGCCATTTGATTGATACGATTTCGGACTGTGTAGTATGAAATTGTAAAGAAATCACAACCAAAAATTATTTGACCGCAATCAATAACGGTATCGAATTGTAGCGCGTTAGTAAGTGCGGATCGTCCACAGGGATTATGCGATTTGTTCGTATTTGTTTTGTTTTGAATTAAAAATTAATGAGAAGAGAAAAGAAAACTTGATTATATGATTTATATCAATGAATTTCAAGAATCATCTAAATCTCATCAAAAATCAAGAAAGCATTAAAAAATCAAGAACTAGAATTGATAGAATTCCAATCGATTAAAGTTTCAAGAATTGAAATGTAGCTCGTAGGAGTCGATTAGATCATAGATGTGAAGAAGACTAGAAATTACTTTTTCTTATCCATTAACGAGTTGATGCTAGGTCGATGTCGATTTATCGAGGATTAAGGATCTTGCAAAGAATTAGGGTTTCCTCATCTTATCCTTTGTCCTTTCGATGAATTCAATTCACAAGATAGCTTCTAGGAAATCGAATGATCGATCGTTGATCTCTAGTTCCGTGCGAAAATAATCAAGAACGCATTTCGCATCGAAACTAGATCATCAATCATTCAATTTTCAAGAATTTACAATCGTTATAGGACTTAAGAAAATGTTTAAAGATTCATCAACATCATCATTCTACCGATCGTCTCGACTCTTCCATGAGCGGAGTTTTACTCAAGCATCATCATAAAGAATACATTCAAGAATCGAAGTTGAATCATAATGCTTGAATTGAAAGATAAGCAAGTTAAAAGAATCTCACCTTTATTTATTCAACAATTTGTTACACTTTGCTCAAAAAACTACAAGAATTTGAGAAGGGAACAAGATCGTCGAATCTAGTGTCGCGGATCGGCTCCTTGAGTCGCGGATCGGCTTGGATCACATGCTCCGATGAAGTCTGGCTTCGCTTCAAAAGGATGGATGAAGGCTTGCTTTGATTGAACTCAAAGAATCTTGAACTTTGGCTTCTTGATTGGATTAGGGTTAGGGTTTGGAGGTGGCAAGTGTTTGGGGTTGAAGAGATGATAGAATTTCAACAACAATCAACAACCTTTCAAGTGAGGCCTAGGGTCCCTTTTATAGGCTTAGGAATGATTAGCTTCCTTTGTAAGCTTGGATTAGGTTAGCTTCCCTTGTAAGCTTAGTCTAGGTTAGCTTCCCTTGTAAGCTTAGTAGTTAGGAGGAAGCTTCTAGAGGTAGTTAGTTAGGTTTTAGCTTCCTTCATAAGCTTGGAGGTTAGGGAGATGCTTCTAGGTTTAGTTTGTTAAATGGGAAGCTTGCTTTGGAAGCTTGGAAGTTTAGCTTGAACAAGGAGCTTGCTGATCTGGCAGAATGTTCTGGAGTTCTGTAGAAATTGCCATAGTTTTCTGAGATGTAGGCACTGAGAGAAGAGTACTATAGCAAAGCTTGCTTGATGACGTGGCCAAGATGCCGCGGATCCGCGGCGCAAGCCTGCTTAGGCCGCGGATCCGTGGCCTAATAGGAGTTGTGGATCATCAATTTTCTAGTGCTGCTTTGTACTGACTTTGGGGTATTTATCCGATATGTTGAATTGTATAATTTCCTCTGTATTAATGCCAAATCAAACATTTTAGATTTAGCGTAATTTTGATCAGCACTTTGACAATTTTGGCTCGATTTCTGAAATTTCCTGCACAGACTTCGAAACAAGTGTTGCGCAATACAAGAATGATGCGATGCCATGAAAAACAGCCAATTTCCCTAAAAATGCCGGTTTTAGAGTACAGTACAGGTAATTCAGTATTTTACAGGTGTTTTTCTATTATGTGCAATATGAATACTGAACAGCTCTAGATGAATGCAAAAGATAGGGAAATTGACGTGTTAAAAATACATTATTTTCGACTGATCAGTAGGTCTGCGATATGCCAGCACATGGCCTTAGTCCAGTGTAATATGCCCTAGAGGCCATTATTGTATAGTACTAGTTTGTATATTACATTTTGGATGCTTGGGATATATACACGGATTTATGAAAATCTTGCTCGATATAGTAGTATGCTACTTGGTTTGTATCTATCTTAATATGTGTATATATTTCTTTTAACGTATCGCTAATACATATTGATAGAGCCCTTAGGATCTTTGCTTGACTACCAGCATTGTGATGGCAGTCACACTAGTGGGGGTTGGGTAGTCTACAAGCACATCCTTACACAGGTCCCTAGTCACAGGATTATCGAGACAGGGCATCGATACTCCAGAGTAGACTAGTGTATACGCTTCTCTTCCCAGAACGGATGATGGTCTGTCCTACAGCCATCGGTACGTCGTACTGGAGATAGTATGCAGGTGCTCATTGGGTTAAGAGTTACACTAGATGGACTCGTAAGGAACTGCTGGTTGGTATTATACCTTTCGTCAGGTAGAAGTTCCCAAATGACATGAGTACAGCTTAGTCCGTCGACTTCACACTGCTACTTCGCCTCAAGTGTGTTCCCACTGCTCTTAGATTACTATCCTACCACGGCTCTGCTAAGTCGTGCAAACAGGTAGTAGTTGGGTGCAGTCCCGAAGTGCTTGGAGGCAGTGGCGGTTAGATATGATTCGTCTCTCCCGGTATTGTGGGTTGATGTCGCGCTGTGTTCGGAAAACCATTACACAAAGTCCCTGGCCAAGGCAAGCGAGATTTGCTGGTAGGGATTCCAGAAGTATCTTAGCGTGTTTTTAGCCGCACTCTGACACGACTTATTGCACTATTAGGGGTCTGACGCTTGCCGCCCCTTAGGACCGATATGCGACATTCTTAGACGAACAGACCAGACTGTACGAAGATTGCCACAGATAGGCTCAGTAGGGGTACGGATGAGTTTCCTCGTCGACCTTCTTGTCGACAAATACCTGGGTAGCCGTTATATATAGCTAGTTCCACTGACGCGCTTGTGGTTAAACCCACTGCCAGAGTACTGTCGCGTCTTTAGAGTCCCACACAGAGGGTTTCCCGGCTTCGGGCGAAACGTGTAGAGGTCGTATGGTTTTACGACAGGGTTCGATCACATACGTGTACTTGTGCGCATATGATGTTCGGGCAGACATTACTAGTGGGCTTTGGTTTAAGCCGGATCCTAGTATATGATTATTGGATTAGTTTCGTCTTATTGTATTTGTGTTTCTCGAAATATGGATACGGGTATGTATATACGGACGTGAGGGGCATTCTTGTGATTTGATCAAGATTGCTTTTGGAGAATGACACCTCAAATTAGGGTTTCTCTTTTATGATTAATTCTTTAATGAGGTGGAGGAATTGAGAGAGGAAACATTGTAGTAGTTTGGTGAAATGAAATTAGGGTTTTGCATTGACCATTTTGGATTCATTTGGCATTTGTTGACTTAGATGTTTGTTAGATATTTTCTCATGGTTTAAATGCCAAAAACTCTAGCTCATTACACTTAATCTTTAACAAAAGAAAAAACAACAGATACTTTTCCTCTCCTCAATTTTCTCAAGCTTTCTCTTTCTCTATTCAAACCCTGACCATCTTATGAGTTGAGAATCATAGGGTTTATGAGACTACTAGACTCCTCATCACTCTCTACACATTCTAGGCTACTTAGTTTAGCACACCAAGTGATCTAGTTGCCTTAAGTTAGAGGTTAAAACTCAAAGTCGGATCTCTCGGGTGGATCTTCTACAATTTGGAGAAGACGACGAGGAGGTGCATTCCGTTCTCAGTTCAAGGAGCTCATGACTGAAGAAGGACAACGAGGAGGTGAAGGACAGCGAGAAATTGAGGTATAACACTCACACATAGTAGTTAAATCTCTTTGCTAGTATGTTAGTTAGGGTTTGGTATCGATCCTGGAGTTTAGTCGATGTTATGAAGCTAATGAAAATCGTTTTTTGCAAACTCCGCCTCCCCGCAAACACATGGGGTGCATGGCATCAACTTACATTAAAGACTAAAAGGGAGAGGGATGTGCATGATTGGCATATCACTTGCTTAGGCAATCGAGTTAATCATGAGATGTCAAGTACCACACCAGATATTGTTTTTGCACTAGATGCAATAAGTATATATTAATCCAATCCTGGAGAAACGTTCGGAAGCAGTTTATGAACACAAGTGGATGTTCTAGGGATTTGGTAACGGCAGCCTCCTTCGGGAGACGGTTATCATTCCAGGCTTCCAAGGTGACTTGGATGACAGAGTGACTGTCAAAGTTATAGTTTTCCCTCTTTTGAGGGGAAGTAGTTTGGACATGTAGTCCAAGCGGATACTGAGGGAGGCATGGCGCATGATACTGATTAAATTCAGTTGACGATACAGTGTAAGAAGTTTACTGGATTTGCAGTTCATTTATGAACTGGGCCCCATCAGATATCCAGACATATTCTAAGACAGGTGTTGCTCATTTTGGGTGATGGCTTTCTTTGCGAACTTGAGATAAAGAGAGACATAGAAAGAAATATTGGAGCGGATCCACTCACTAAGGCTATTTCTCGAACGCATTAGTTTTATAAACGAGCTTTGTGAAACTGATTAGTAGAGAAGTTGGGTGTTCGATATCACACGGGCTGTGAGTATATGACACCGCAATAATTAGCCATGAGTGCAAGTGGGAGATTGTTGGCTATAGTGCCCTCAAGTAAATTATTGGATAGCAGGCACGTGATTTCAATGATTGAGGGAGGACCTATACCGGCAGGATAGTCTTGCTCGAGATGATAGTATGCTATCTGGTTTGTCTTTATCATCATGTATATGTTTCAGGTGACATTACAGATCACTATTATGTAGGGTTCCTAGGCACACTAATGAGGTCTCACAAGGCATCAACCATGCCAATTTCAAATTTAACAAGTGCCGAGAAACCCTAATACGGATCGTTAACTAGAATTTTAGGCGACAAAAGAAACTAGTTAACAACTTAACTACAAGAACGGAAATACAACCTTTGTAGATCCGGTTCTCCACCTCCATAGCTCCGCAATGAAGTCTCCTCGCTGTCCAAACCGAATCCCGGGCTCTAGCGTCGGCTTCATCGGAGAAATGGGTGGGCAAGGTCGTCGGCTTCGTGCCGAAGAAGATCTACGTCAAGGCATCACAAGATCAAGCTCCCACTTCACCAAGTCATGAAACTTGTGCAGAAAACAGCCTATACTACTTGGCAAGAGGTAGAGGATGAAGAAATAGGAGGTGGGTTCACTTTAGAATTGGATTTCTCACTCATTTCATCAAGTCACCATTGATGAAGTCAAGCTTTCTTCATTGAAGAAGATGAAGAAGAAGAAGAAAGAATATTATGATAAGTTCATTAAAAGGAAATGAAAAAGAATACTTATCATAATAATAACCATGGTTATGTGTAGAGAATTGACTAAGGTTAAAATGAATGGTTAGGGTTAATGAGATGAAGACAAAAGGGTTTCTTTGGTCAAAGCTTCATGAAGCTTCAACAAGCTTCATGAAAGAAAGAAACCTTTTGTTTTTCTTTTCTCATTTCTTTTAATCCAAATAAAAAGATAAATGAATGAATAAAAGAAAACCCTAACCATTTACTTAACCAAGGTTTAACTCTTCACACACACCTTAGCAATCTTGCATCATCAAACATGATACGTTCAAGTGCACAGAAAAAATATATCACATATACGATGTGCACATGCGAGTGAGAAAATCCATCTTAAGTGAACCGATACTAGTTAATGCAAAGTAATATATCAAATATATATTTATGCATTAAATCATTAAATAAACACTTGATTTAACGATCCGGTCATATCGCATATGACCGACTAATATCCAATGTATCGATTTATCGAATCAATCCTTGATTCGATAACTAGGTTATATCGCATACAACCATTCGACACATTCATCGCGAGAATGAAATACGGTATCGCATACACGCATTATTCTCGGTCCCGCACATATCTCATATGCGCTCCTATTTCGTTTCGCTTGAGCCAGGAAACCTCTGTGTAGGACTCTAAAGACTCGTCAATACGCCGGCAGCAGATGATGATCATATCAAACACCCACAAGCCGCAAGCGGTCTGCTAAACGTAACGGCCACCCGGGTATTGAGCGATCAGAAGATCGACAAGCAAGCCCGCTCATACTCCTGTGAATCCAACCAGTAACACTTACCGTACAGTCCGGTCTGATCGTCTGATATGTTGCATATCTTGCCTAGGGGTGGTAAACGTCAGACCCCAATAGCTCGATAAGTCGTGTCGATATGAGGTCTATAACAGTTCGAGAAACTACTGGTAACACTTACCAGTATATCTCAGCAACCCTGGCCAGGGATTTTCGGTTATAACCAATCGAACACAGCACAACATCAACTCCCTATACCGGGAGAGACGAATCCCCTCCTATCGCTCATTGCCTCCATGTGATTCGGGACTGTACCGAAAAGCCACCGTTTAGCACGCCCTCTTGGACGTGGTAAGGTGGAAATCAAAGCACAGTGGGAACCACACAAGACTCTATGACGATCTCGGGTCAACAGACTACTCTGTACCAGTGTCACCAGAGAACTGCCATCTGACGTAAGGTATAATACCATCTGGGAGTTCTCGGCGAGTCCGTCCAGTGTACCCAGTCTCCACTGAGCACCCGTATAACATCTCTGATGTCAAACACCAATGGATATGGGATCATCCATCGCCCATCTATATGGGTCGAGAAGGTATACGCTAGTCTACTCTGGTATATCGATGCCCCGTCTCGATATACCCACGACTAGGGACCTTGAAGGATGTACTTATGGACTACCCTGTCCCCACTAGTATGATCCGTATCATAGTCCAGGTAGACAAGTACACATCCTAAGGGCTTTACCAACATGTAACAGAGAGACAATCAGTGTACACGTTAAGGTAAAGAGCAACCAGATAGCATACTATCATGTCGAGCAAGAAAGTCCTCCCTATATATGTCCAAGCATCCACTACAATATACATCCTATGTATAGTAATGGCCTCTAGGGCATACATATAACTAACAATCTCCCACTTGCACTAGGGCCATCTGATAGCAGTGGTTGTAGTATCTCATACTCAACCATCCCATAAAAGTCTCTCTCTGGGAATAGGCCTTCGTGAGTGGATCCGCCGTGTCGTCCTCTTAGTCTACTCTCCTTACCTCGATCACCCTGGAGATCAACCATCTCCATGATCAGGTGATACTGCCTTAGAATATGTCTGGATCACTGATGGGACGGACATTCCTTGGCATAAGCCACAACTCCATTGTCACACAATGGGAGGAACTAAATTCATCTCATGAACTATTATACACCCAGACTTCCTCTTTGGTAGCATCTTAAGTAGCGATGTATCCAGCCTTAATCGTCTAGTATGCCACGGTATCTAGCTTGGAACTTTTCCAACATACCGTCCCTTCACTGAGGGTAAAGACAATGCCTGTGACTGACATTCAGTCGTCTTTATCACCCTGGAACCCTTCCAGTGATTCTCCGCAGGATCGATTGATACCATCTTACTACTACTAGTGAGATTCCTAGCATCCAATTACATCTATCTCATAGATGATAACTCAGGATTTAGGAGGTATCAATTTGATCCTATATGGAGAATCATTGTGATAAGTGGAGATTGATCGAGCGTAGCATAGGAAACTCCTTCCCTATCAAGAGTATGTCATCCACGTACTCTACGAGGATCATCACCATACTCCCTACTACCTTTTTGTATATACAAGGTTCATCTACCATTTTGATGATGTCAAACTCTTTGACTACTTCATCAATACAGACGTTCCAACTCCGCGATGCCTGCTTTATCCTATAAAGCATCTTGTACACGTTTCCGCTGCTCCCACTGTTTACGAAGCCCTCTGGCTGTGTACTTATAGACGTTCTCTTCCAAAACATCATTTAGAAAAGCAGTCATGACATCCAACCACCAGATATCGTAGTCATGGTATGTAGCCGTGGCAAGTAGGATCTGGATGGACTTAAGCATAGCCACTTGAAAAGGTTTCATCATTATCCACGCCTGGTCGATGACGAAAAGCTTTAACAAGTCTAGCTTTGAAAGTCTCAACTTTTCCATCCACACCAAGTAATCTTCTCAAGATTTACTTGCTCCTGATGGGGATTTAACCCTTCAGATTTAGCAACCAAAGTCCATACTTTGTTGGTGTACATGGATTCTATCTCAGATCACTAAGCATCCAGCCATTCTTACAGAGTCTTACTCCTGATGGCCAGCTCGAAACTAGTTGGGTCATCATCTCATGATGCAATCCTCGCTCCCACTGTCGTAGAGAAACCGAAGTATCTCTCAGGTGGGCGAGAAACCCTACTAGATCGGCGGAGAGGCTGAGGTTCGTTGGTAGCTATTGAATCTCTTTGGTTCTACCAAATCATCTGCTGTTATTTGTATAGTTGGAACCTTTCAAGTTGTACATAACAGACCTTGCCTCGAGTTTGTCCGGATTATGCTTTTAGATATAGCCCGGACAACCCCAAATCTTAACCAACTTAAGATATAGGCTCTTCCCTTATCATATCAAATGTGAAGTGGTAGGCAACTGATTTGATTTGAACCCTATTCAATAGGTATGCAACTTCTCAAGTGCATAACTCCCAAAAAGGAAATAGGTAACTCAGTAGTACTCATCATAGAGCACACCTTATCACATAGGGTGTTATTTCTCCGCCCCGATATACCATCGTGCTATGGTGTATACGGAGGAGTAACGCTGAGAGAGAATCTCATTCTCCTTTAGAATAGTCCAGGAATTCCGTACTCAAGTATTCTCCTCCTTGATCTCATCAAAGGACATAATACTTATACCCGTATTGGTTCTCTACTTCTAGCTTATATTCTGTGAATATCTCAAAAGGTTCGGACTTGTGTTTCAACAGGAACATATGTCTGAATCTAAAGAGATCATCAGAGAATGTAATGAAGTATAAAGAACCGGTCTTGGCATGTGTAGACAGGGGACCTTACATACATCAACATGTATCATCCCAAGAGTTTACTAACTCTTTCTCTGTTTTCAGTAAACGGAGCTGTGGTCATCTTATCTTTGTGACATGACTGGCGAGTTTCACAAGATGTAAATTCAAACTTATTTAAATATGCATCTATATGTAACTTCAGCTAGTCGGGTCGCATTGATATGACCTAGTCTACAATGCCACAAGAAGGATTCGTTCATTTCTGAACTCTTCCACTTTTGTGTGTTCAGTATACTAAGAAGTGTAGTTTGATTTAGAACATCAATGCTTTTAGATAACGTGCCTGAACCGATCAACTTTTGATATAGGAAATGTTCAAAACATTATCCAACAATACAAAATTTTATCATTTCTTTACTGATAAAGAGACTGATATGATTTTGTATATCAGGTTCGGTATCTAATAACATTCGTTCAGAATCAATGTATTGGTAATACACGGTGACAGTGACCAACAGACTTGGTTGCAACTCTTGCCCCGTTTTCTGCCTCATGAAACTTATCACCCGTTCTCAGTTCTTTACCTATCTGTAGCCCATGTAACATATTACATATGCGGGATCCTGATCCGGTATCATATACCCAGGACGTAAAGGACACTGAGAAACAGTTCTATATAATGAACACACCCGAAGATGATGCATCAACATGCACTCTCTTCGTTTGGGCGGCACGGGAAATCTGGTATTCCCCAATTTCCTGCTCTGTCTTATAACAATTATAAGTTGGAGCGGGACCAACGTTCCCCAGCTCAGTATAACAAGCGGGTTCGGTCAAATATCCGTATTATTATCTTGATTAAGGCGTGATATGGTCGCTACGTGGAGAGAGAGAAGAAGAAAACACTCAGCGTGCGCTCTTGCAAGAATAGATTGGTTATTATTTTATCTAATCAGGATGGCTCCCACTGTTTTTATCAAATCTTCCTTCAAACCCTAAAAGGAAAGACTAGCCGGGATTAATTACACACTACAAGTTCGCCAATCTTTCAGCCAGGCCAATGTCGGTACTTTGAGGGAGGTCCCCCGTGCTTTCGCACGAACCTAATTAATGTAAACCTCGTTTTCCCAGAGGCGTAACCTCGTTAACACCTTTCTAGACACCTACTTGATCGGCTAATTGTAATGTATAAAACTCTCCCAGGAGTAACTCTTACTCGCAGCGGGTATCGGGATCCAACTATCTCATAGAAGGTATGCAATCTCATTGCAAATTTCAACACTTGAAATTCCCGATAATATTTTGCCCCTAGCGTCCTATGACCTTGACGGAGGCCAAACTACCCATAGTCCGCTAGTCAAGTTCAACCCGTCATTTCCTGATTGAATTAAACCCACCCGCACGACCCTTGACGGAGGCCAAACAACGCCGTACGAATACCCTAATCCAATTGCATCATATGGTAGCAGATAAGCACTAGTTAGCTACCGTACACTACGCCTTGACGGAGGCCAAACTACCGCAGCACGAATACTAACTAGTACTTATCTGAAATGACGGAGGGCTACGACAGGTTTTTCTAAAAACCTATTGCGTAATGAACTTGATATCGTTGTAGAATCAAATGATTTTAAAATGGAGTGCTTTTGAGGCTTTTCTAGTTTTGCTAAAGGAGTCACTCCCGGTGAAGGGATCGTCGGTCCTTTCCTCGTCGAATGAGGTGCGGGATATATCATATATATCACTGTGCAAAGCAAAAACTCTTAAAAGCAATCAAAAGACAAACCGAGTGTGTAGCATCTGCCAGTTATTGCTAAAGGAGTCACTCCCGGTGAAGGGATCTCGGTCCTTTCCTCATCGAATAAGGTGCAGGATATATCACATATACCTCTGTGCAAAGCAAGAACTGTAGCTACCTGTTTTATTTTTGAAATTCGATTCTGCAACATCTTAGGTTTCTTTTATTTCATTAATCACATTAATGAAGTCCCATCATTTAAATACCTAAACATCACAGATAAATACGACGTACACTTATGCCATCCGCATTCGCCTCGATGTCCCCTCGTGCACCGTTAGGTTAGGTAACTAACGACAGAGCGGGGAAGGGCTAGCGTGGGTATAAAACATAAGTAACGCCTATATAATATATCATATATACTATATACTGTATCTATCACAGAACATCACATGATCACATCACAGATATCGCAGCAGAAGAAACATATGAAACATTGGATATACTAGGACGTCCGTGTTTTCAATACGAGCCAGTATAAAACACGGATTCCACGGTCGTGATAAATAGCCAAACCCACACCCCTAGACCCCTACGAGAGCGGCAAGCAACCCTACCAATTCTAGAGTTAGGAGACCCGGACTCGACTCCTCGAGTTGGTCTCCCACTGGACTCCAGAACCCGGTTACTTGTGCTCCCCTCCTTGGGTATACCCTAGTGCGGAAAAGTAAATAATATACAAAAGGTGACATCTTCCGCAACCTGGAAGTGCCCCAATAAAAGAATATTACATACAAGTTTTTACATGAATGAAAATGAAAAACACTCATCTCACATAAAAAACCCCGGCTATTCAAACACGACGATCCAATATAACATATCCAGCAACACATAACATCACATGTCATCAACGTAAGTAAATATGTCCATCCCAATTGTCGTTGACATATAGCAACGAAACCGGTGATATCACATATTACACTTACGGTCACAGAAAAGAAAGTGTAAAACTACAACAGTTGGAATCCGCAACCACCTCAGACATCGCATGCCTGACCAAATGAATTCTTTAGACATCGCATGCCTAACAATTATAAACCCCGCATTTTAGTCTCAAAATCGAAAACACTTTTCAATACCAAGTCGGGCAATTCAACAGGATTCCCGACAATTTGATCGAATGCTCGTCGCAAACTTCAGTAGACGGCCGCACCCCCGATACCGTCGACGAAGTGCACCAAGGCGGAACACCGCTACCGCGAGCACCCGGACGGATGCTTTCGGCGACGGGGTTCTCCTACAGTCACTTGGTCGGGGCTATGGAATGAAGCTGTCTATTAAGTTTACCCGGCGAGTATCCGCGTACACTACGTGATTGCGACGGACTTTTGATCACATCAAAATTCCATGGCAACCGATCAAGTGAGACTAAAGTGCTATGTTTATAACATTCAAATCAGTTATCTCATAACTACTTGTGAATTCCAATTATTGTATCGCATTCCAGATAAATAGAAAATGTTAAACTTTCAGATCGAACAGTCAAACACCCAAGTTTTCCCGAAACAGATCATCACATGAAATAAATTTAAAAACATCCAGTTCATGCCTCAGTACCAACGGTCCAGCCGTAGAAGGGTCAAGCCAACGCCTCACATGTGGCACGCCGTACTGCCCCAAACCCGAAGGTTCAAAGGGCAGTTCAAGACGGTCACATAATCGAGTTAAGGTTTGTTGTCTTCTAGAGGGTCCATCGCGTTACTTGCACTACTTAGAATGTCTTTAAACCACGGAAAAATCCAACACTTGGAAATTTTCCGGCAGGGGAAAAATGGGTATTTAAATCCGGTCGAACTTTTTAACAGTTTCTAAAAATATCCGGAAAAACATAAACGAAGTTAAATTATCCGATCAAATTAACGAATCCCCAATAAAACCCTAGAAAACTCAACACTTGAGTGGAATTAAAAAAATCACATAAAAAATTGCCAAGAAAGGACCTAAGAATAAATATATGAAATTTGAGGGACTAAGTCCAAATTTGGGCCGCGGAAGCGCCGCCAAACCCCTGGTTTGGCCGCGGTTCAGCGGTCGAATTATGGAATTAGGGGCCCAAACTTCACAGTAATTCTTAGTTTTTCCTGCTTACTTTTCTGCATATTTTTAATTCTCAAAAAACCATGAATTACAAAAATGTACAGAGAGCATTTTAGGGTTTGGGTTTCGGTTCGATCGGACTTCTAATTCCGTCTACGCATCGCCTAAGGCTCTAGCTAGGCTCTGATACCACTGTAGGGTTCCTAGGCACACTAATGAGGTCTCACAAGGCATCAACCATGCCAATTTCAAATTTAACAAGTGCCAAGAAACCCTAATACGGATCGTTAACTAGAATTTTAGGCGACAAAAGAAACTAGTTAACAACTTAACTACAAGAACGGAAATACAACCTTTGTAGATCCAGTTCTCCACCTCCATATCTCCGCAATGAAGTCTCCTCGCTGTCCAAACCGAATCCCGGGCTGTAGCGTCGGCTTCATCGGAGAAATGGGCGGGCAAGGTCGTCGGCTTCGTGCCGAAGATGATCTACGTCGAGGCATCACAAGATCAAGCTCCCACTTCACCAAGTCATGAAACATGTGAAGAAAACACCCTATACTACTTGGCAAGAGGTAGAGGATGAAGAAATAGGAGGTGGGTTCACTTTAGAATTGGATTTCTCACTCATTTCATCAAGTCACCATTGATGAAGTCAAGCTTTCTTCATTGAAGAAGATAAAGAAGAAGAAGAAAGAATATTATGATAAGTTCATTAAAAGGAAATGAAAAAGAATACTTATCATAATAATAACCATGGTTATGTGTAGAGAATTGACAAAGGTTAAAATGAATGGTTAGGGTTAATGAGATGAAGACAAAAGGGTTTCTTTGGTCAAAGCTTCATGAAGCTTCAACAAGCTTCATGAAAGAAAGAAACCTTTTGTTTTTCTTTTCTCATTTCTTTTAATCCAAATAAAAAGATAAATGAATGAATAAAAGAAAACCCTAACCATTTACTTAACCAAGGTTTAACTCTTCACACACACCTTAGCAATCTTGCATCATCAAACATGATACGTTCAAGTGCACAGAAAAAATATATCACATATACGATGTGCACATGCGAGTGAGAAAATCCATCTTAAGTGAACCGATACTAGTTAATGCAAAGTAATATATCAAATATATATTTATGCATTAAATCATTAAATCAACACTTGATTTAACGATCCGGTCATATCGCATATGACCGACTAATATCCAATGTATCGATTTATCGAATCAATCCTTGATTCGATAACTAGGTTATATCGCATACAACCATTCGACACATTCATCGCGAGAATGAAATATGGTATCGCATACACGCATTATTCTCGGTCCCGCACATATCTCATATGCGCTCCTATTTCGTTTCGCTTGAGCCAGGAAACCTCTGTGTAGGACTCTAAAGACTCGTCAATACGCCGGCAGCAGATGATGATCATATCAAACACCCACAAGCCGCAAGCGGTCTGCTAAACGTAACGGTCACCCGGGTATTGAGCGATCAGAAGATCGACGAGAAAGCCCGCTCATACTCCTGTGAATCCAACCAGTAACACTTACCGTACAGTCCGGTCTGATCGTCTGATATGTTGCATATCTTGCCTAGGGGTGGTAAACGTCAGACCCTAATAACTCGATAAGTCATGTCGATATGAGGTCTATAACAGTTCGAGAAACTACTGGTAACACTTACCAGTATATCTCAGCAACCCTGGCCAGGGATTTTCGGTTATAGCCAATCGAACACAGCACAACATCAACTCCCTATATCGGGAGAGACGAATCCCCTCCTATCGCTCATTGCCTCCATGTGATTCGGGACTGTACCCAAAAGCCACCGTTTTGCACGCCCTCTTGGACGTGGTAAGGTGGAAATCAAAGCACAGTGGGAACCACACAAGACTCTATGACGATCTCGGGTCAACAGACTACTCTGTACCAGTGTCACCAGAGAACTGCCATCTGACGTAAGGTATAATACCATCTGGGAGTTCTCGGCGAGTCCGTCCAGTGTACCCAGTCTCCACTGAGCACCCGTATAACATCTCTGATGTCAAACACCAATGGATATGGGATCATCCATCGCCCATCTGTATGGGTCGAGAAGGTATACGCTAGTCTACTCTAGTATATCGATGCCCCGTCTCGATATACCCACGACTAGGGACCTTGAAGGATGTACTTATGGACTACCCTGTCCCCACTAGTATGATCCGCATCATAGTCCAGGTAGACAAGTACACATCCTAAGGGCTTTACCAACATGTAACAGAGAGACAATCAGTGTACACGTTAAGGTAAAGAGCAACCAGATAGCATACTATCATGTCGATCAAGAAAGTCCTCCCTATATATGTCCAAGCATCCACTACAATATACATCCTATGTATAGTAATGGCCTCTAGGGCATACATATAACTAACATATTATATGTTGATAGAGCCCATAGTATTCTTGCTTGACTACCAGCAGTATGATGGCGATCATATTCGTGAGAGTTGGGTGGTCTATAAGCACATCCTTAAAGTGTCCCTAGTCGTGGGAGTTTCGAGACTGGGCATCGATACTCCAAGTGTAGACTAGTGTATACGGATAGAGACTCCGACGAGGGGCGGTGGTCGGTCTCACAAGCCATTTGTGTTAGTTGGTTCACCTAAGATGTATGCAGGTGCTCATTGGGTTATGAGTATACCGGACCAACTCGCTGGGAATATGCTAGTTGGCATTATATCTATTGTCAGATAACAGTTCCCTGGTGACATGTGTACAGGTTAGTCTATCGACCTGAGATCGTCATTTGTCTCGTGTGAGTTCCTACTGTGCTTTGATTACTACCCTACCATGGCTCAAAGGAGTCGTGCAAACATGTTTTAGTTGGGTACAGTCCCGAGCCACATGGAGGCAGTGAGCGGATCGTCAGGGGATTCGTCTCTCCCGGTATTGGGGGTTGATGTCGCGGTGTGTATGGGTGGCCATCATCAGAAATCCTCGACCGGGGTAGACATGAATTACCGATCTAGGATCGGTAGTTTCTCAGTTGGTGATAGGTTTCATGCCGACACTAAATGTCAAGTCATTAGGGGTCTGACTTTAGCCACCCCCTAGACTCAATATGCGATACTCATAGAAGAACGGACCGGATTGTACGGATATTGTCACTGTCAGGCTCAGTAGGGTTTCAGGATGAGTTTACTCATCGGCCTTCCTTTCGCTCAATACCTGGGTAGCCGTTACGTACAGCTAGTGCCACTGACGTGCTTTTGGTTAAACTCACTGCCAGCGTATTGACGAGTCTTTAGAGTCCCACACAGAGGGTTTCCCTAGTTCAGGCGAAAAGTTGTAGAGGCCGTATGGTTTTGTAGCAGGGTTTGATCATATATGTGCACTTGTGCACGGATCATGATCAGACGGATAATACTAGTGGGCTTTGGTTTAAGCCGGATCCTAGTATTATATTGTTGGATTATTTTTCGTCTCGTTATATTCGTATTCATTCGGAATACGGATGTGGGTATATATATACGGATGAGGGGTATTCTTATAATTCGTTACATGTTCACATTAGAAGCTGCCATTTCTTTTCTTGCATTAAACATTTAGTTTAATGTTTATTGTTAAATGTGTGAGTCGTGGAATTTTGGCTAAATCTTTGTGGCATGGCAATTCGTGACTCATGGTGTGTGTCATGGTGTGTCATGAGATGAGTCATTTGGTGTGTCATGGTGCATTAATATTTTCTTGTGGTGGGTGGCAGATATTTTGCGCAAAAGGATTTTCTTTAGTTGAGCAAACATAATATCTCACAACTCCACTCAAGAACAATGCTTCACACTTTTCTTCATGGCTTCTTCTTCAACCTCCACGCAATCCCTCTCATGAGTTGAGAATTCTTGGGCGTTTTAAGACAAAGTATTCACACACTATCTCTACTTCATCTTGGCTATCTAGGTTGGCAAACTAGATACCCGAGTTGCTTCGGTTTTGAGGCGGGAGCCTATATTAATAATCATCGACATTGATCATCTTCGACAAGAGAGACCGGAGATCAAACTTGGTCGAGGAAGCCGCGAGGAGCTTGGGACAGAGGTTGAAGACCGAAGGACACGGATCGATCGGTATAACCTCTCTAAACTCTTTTCGTATAACTAGTATAGGGTTAATGGTACGATCAGTCGATTAGGGTTCCGTCAGCGCCGTTTTTTTAAAGCTTTTTTTTCCTCGTTTGGCCACGGATTGATGGTCGGAGCGCTGCTGTAACCCAACATATCACATATCGAGTCTAGAGGGGTAGATAAAGTCAGACCCCTAATAACTTGATATTTATTGTCGGTATGAAGCCCATCACCACCTGAGAAACTACCGATGCTAGATCAGTAATCCTCGACTACCTTGGCCAAGGATTTCTGGTGATGGCCACCCGTGCACACCACGACATCAACCCCTAATACTGGGAGAGACGAATCCCCTGACAATCCGTTCACTGCCTCCATGTGGCTCGAGACTGTACCCAACTAAAACCTATTTGCATGACTCTTTTGAGCCGTGGTAGGGTAGTAATCAAAGCACAATGGGAACTCACACGAGACAAATGACGATCTCAGGTCGATAGATTAACCTGTACACATGTTACCAGGGAACTGCTATCTGACAATAGGTATAATACCAACTAGCATGTTCCCGGCGAGTCCGTTCGGTATACTCATAACCCAATGAGCACCTGTATACATCTTAGGTGAACCAATTGACACCAATGGCTTGTGAGACCGGCCACCACCCCTCGTCGGGGTCTCGATCCGTATACACTAGTCTACTCTTGGAGTATCGATGCCCAGTCTCGAAACTCCCACGACTAGGGACACTTTAAGCATGCTTATGGACCACCCAACTCTCACGTATATGATCGCCATCATACTGCTGATAGTCAAGTAAGAATCCTATGTGCTCTATCAACATGTAAAAATGATCTGTAATGTCACCTGAAGCATGCACACGTTGATAAAGACAAACCAGATAGCATACTATCATCTCGAGTAAGACGGTTCTACCGGTATAGGTTCTCCCTCAATCATTGCAATCACGTGCCTGCGATCCAATAATTAACTTGAGGGCACTATAGCCGACAATACAGATATGGATATGTATATACGGATGAGGGGTATTCTTGTAATTTATTACAAGATTTCTTCTAGAAGATTACACCTCATTTTGTTTTAAACCATTTAGGATTAAATGGTTAATAAGGTGGAGGATGAGATTTATTTGGCATTAATTCAAGCATGCTCACTTGGTGACTCATGGGGTGACTCATGTAGTGACTCATAGTGCACTATTGAAGCATGCTTTATATTTGTTAGTGTTGTGAGATATTTTGTGAGACTTGAAGATATTTTTCAAGGCTTGATAATAGCTCACAACACTTAGCCATTTTCTTCACTTGATATGTTTTCTTCACACTCTCATCCTCAAGCTTCTTCTTCTACATCCACCCTTCAAGTCTCATGTGTTGAGAAAGCTAGGGTGTCTTTGAGACAAATTAATCCTTCATCACTCTCTACTTCATCTAGGCTATCTGGTTTAGCGAGCTAGGTACCCTAGTTACTTCGGCTATGAGGTTGGAGCTCGATTCATAAACTCTCAGGTGGATCATCTTTGATGGAGGGAGATCGGTGACCAAACTCGATCATGGTGGCCTCTTGGAGCTTGGGAAGGTGGTTGAAGACCGAAGGATATGGATCATTCGGTATAACCATTCCAAACTCTTTATATAGTTAGCTAGATTAAGGTTTAGGGTAGATCCGGGCATCGGGTTGCGTTATCGCCAGTTTAGAAAATTTTTGTTCCGCAATCGGCCACGGTTTGATGGCCTGGATGCTGGCATAACCCAAATATTCCCTCTCCTTTAAAAAAGAGAGGTTAGAGGCGTGACAAATTCAGGGGCCCTCTTATTTTTAAAGAAGATTCCATCTCCTTTAAAAAGGTGAAGGCGGGTTCTTGTAACACTCCCTCAATTAATGTAAACTCTATTTTTCCTCTTTAAAATCCCCCTTCATCCCTCTGCTCTCCTTTATCCCTTTTCTGTTCGAACTTCATTCTATACCCATCGACTTTCCCAATCATTCAATTAATTGAGTTTAAAAAATATTATAATGGAGAATCAACCATTCGAAAAATCACTGCTCGTAAATCAAAACGAGCATAGATCTTTCAGTATATTACACAGGGAGGAAATATTCGAAACTTATTAAATTTGTTTCAAATATTGGCCCATATATTTTAATTCAAATAGTTGAAAATAATATGAATAAATCTTGCAGGGTGGAGAAAATCTTACAGTCGTCAGTCATAGTTCTGACAGACGGCAAATTACTGATTATCCACTACTACAAATAAGGATTGCCCCTACGGATTTATCCGTAGGGGCGACCCACTGCCCCAACGGATAAATCCGTAAGGGAGAAAAAATACCCCGTAGGTGCAAAGGCCGCAGGTGCAAGTTGAAGCCCTGAACTTGCCCCTACGGATTTCTGTGTAGGTCCTGTTGCCCCTACGGACTAGGCCGTAGGGTTAAAAAATTTATATTATTTACAGTTTTTTTAATATATTAAATGTACCTACGGACATGACCGTAGGGCCAAGTACTACCCCCTACGGATATATACATAGGTACCTATCCATAGGGGCAGAATATCAGGAATCCTGATAATTTGCCCCTACGGATAACGCCATAGGGGCGAGGCCGTGGCCTCTACGGACATGTCCGTAGGGGCACTCCCAACCCCCTGACACTGAAATCAGGGGGGAAATATCAGTTACTGCTGATATTTTGCCCCTACGGATATAACCGTAGGGGCAACATGTGTACCTACGGATTAATCCGTAGGTACATATTATCTGTATTTTTTTTTTAAAAATGGGCTGCTTGATTTTTTCCCGCCCTGTGCACAATAATATATACATCAATCAAATATAAAATTAATCATCACACAACATATATCGCAGTATTCATAATCACATCTCACGCATATATATAATATACAAAAGAAACCCAAAAACTGAATATGATATAAATATAAACCAATATCAATATCGTTTCAAAATGTAGTACAATGTGTTTGATATAAATAAATACATGTTTCAAAAAATAAGAACCAAAAAGCTACCCTAGTTCGGTCCAGCTCCACCTCTGAATAACGATAGAATAACACGCGCCTGCTCCTCGGTCAATAAACTCTGCAATTCGGCGCGAGCGGGAGTCTGAGCGGCCTATGGAGCTGGCGATGTGGTCTGCGCAGCCGCCGTCGAGGTAGTCTCTTGCAGAGCCACGGCTACGGGAGTCTGAGCGGGCGGTGGAGCTATAGGAGCTGTCTGCGGAACCGCAGCCGATGTAGTGGCTTGCGGAGCCACAGCCGAAGGAGATGCATGTGGAGGCTCGGCCGATGTACCCTGTCGCGTCTGGACCTAACGTGTGTAATAAGCGTGTATTATTCGAATTCGTATCATTATTAACTTATTTCGAAACCCCGTTTGGATATCTAGTTTGTTGTTTATTTTAATTACATCTGTATGTATGATTAATCAAACTTAAGTCTAAAACCAAATAAGCTCAAGCTACGTACTAATTATGGATATGTTGATATCTATATAATATGACATGATATTTTACTATAAAGTAGTATACATACCAGCATCTCCTTCAACTCATGAACGGTGGCCCTCAAGCTCTCCAGTTCCTGATGGACACGTCGGTCACCGGAGACGGAGGAAGTAACCGTCGGGGTGGAGTCCAACCTCATATGGGCCCTGCTAGGGCCCAGTCCCCGGCCTCTCTCCCAACCTCCGTGGTGCCCTCCGTGTGCGGCGTCCAGAACTGGGGTCAGCAGCATCGGATCACTCTGTCCGGTAAAATCGATCCCCGAGGCCTGGGCCTGCTCAACCACCCGCTCCTACACCCACATTAAGCAGTAAAGTATAAGTATAAAATTTAAACTTGAACCTTCCAAAACTAAAATTTCAAATTTGGGTAGAAAAAATATTAACACATACGCAGTACTCCTGGGTAGCGACGTCGAGATATCGAAGCTCGCCCGTGGCGGGATCTGTCGAGGTGCCGTGGATGGCAAGATATGCGGACAGCACGCTCGGTGTACCACCTGACGCCACGGTCCGAGATATCTGCAATATTAGAAAGTAACTCTTAATATTAGAAATATTAGAAAATAACTCTTAATATTGCAGAATATCACAAAGGTCGGTCTATTGTAATTTACCGATAACTCCATGGCTCGAGTAAAGTTCCTCGAGCCACCTGTGTAAGTGGGGCGACCCCTCTTCGCCGACTTCCTGTTCTCTGTATTCTGAGTGGCATGTTTCTGCACAACGCATTAACATTTAGTTTTCTAATTAAGAAACACAAAGAAATATATTATATCATAAATAATGAATTACATTTAAAATACATACCTGTTTGCGTTGGGAGTCGAAATAAGCGCACAATAGAGGCCATGTCTCTACGTCGACTCTCGCAAACGCCGGAGTAGATAGGAGGGCCGCTCTCTCTGCCTCGGGGGTCGCCATCCACAGGGAGTAGCAGTCGGCCTTCAGCTCATTCCTGTTGTATCGGACCTTGGCCTGCATGTTCTTCATCAGGCCATTGTACAGAGCATGAAGGTCGAGCACCCTCCCCGGGTGATCAGGGTCGGCTACAGGCTGAAAATCGTAATCCAACTGAAAATACAAAAAAAAAACATTGTTTTTAGATTGCAAGTGTTAATAATAAATATATTGGATAGATCAAATGAAAATATATATTAATACATACCCGAGCCTGATCAAAGAAGAGGGCGAATGAGCGCTGGTGCTGCTCGCCCCACTCAACGTGAAGTGGATAGTTCTTCATGAGCTGGCTCTCGTCCCCCAAATACCGGCCGAACCTCTCGGCATGAGGACCGGTATAGCGATAGTCAAGGGTAAAAAAAGGGGGGAATGCTGCCACCCCCTAGCTCTGTCAGGCCTCAGCCTATGGGACTGATTCGGGCCTCGAGTCCCCCTCTGGGAATGGGGAGGCCCTGCGTCTGCACGAAATATCAAGACAATCAATAATAAGACAAAGTTGTATTAAGAAATCAAGGTTAAACGAAAATTCAAGTGTGATATATACCTCCGGTGACTATCGCACGAGCCTGGGCCCGGGCAGCAGCACGAGCAGGACGATAGTTCCTCCGGTGAGGAACAACCGGGGTCCCAGATGCGGACGCATCCCCTCCAACTAGAAAATAAACATCGACACTAAATTTCCATGAATTTCATATTTATTCTATAGAGCATACGTAAAATGAATAAATATTTTAAATTTATTCATACTAACCTGCAGATGATGCGGAGGGTATGGAAGCGGCAGGAGTGGCCCCTGCGGAAGATATGAACGCACCACCTATAATTAGACAATTAAAAATAGATTATATAAGTAATTGCAAAAAGAATGTGTAGATTAATAATATAACGTTCTAAATCAATATGCATGCACTATAGGATATATAAACATACCCGCAGGTGCGGTGGTGTCACCACCTACAGCTAGACAATAATAAAAATTGCTAAGTAAGAGCAAAAGGAATGTGTGTATTTATGATATAGCATTATAAATCAATATACATACACTATATGATATATAAACATACCTGGAGGAGCGGGGGTGGCCTCTGTCCCAGATGTGGACGCATCACCAACAACTAGACAATCAAACATTGACAATATAAGTAATTTTGACATAAACAGGCATGAATATCTGTAATATTACATTCAAAATGGATATGCGTGCAGTATACCTGGAAGTGTGGAAAAATCCACACGGAAGGAGGCATCCGAAGGGGTCTCCGTCTGGGTGCAAGACCGGCCCTCTGAAGCTCCCTACGGATCTGTCCGGGCGGCAGAACCACTCTGCCTCTGCCTCTGCCTCTGCCGCGGCTGGAGCTCCTGCCGCCCCTCGCTGCTCCCGACATCGTCATCAAATCTAGATAAACGGTTCGTGGACGCATTAGACAATCATTAAAAGTATTGACTATATATGTATAGAGCGTAAAATGTGAAGTAATAATATAACATTACTGATAACCTTTTTCGTTTCATGGGCGCATCATACATATCTACTTGGATTTCATCGTCGATGTCATTTCTAACCCACGTAACTTCATGATCGGTCGAAGACAACCCGTCCTTCGAAACAGACGGTCGGAGCACTTTAAGCCTTCTCTCTTCTTCGTCCTCATCGCTGTCCTCGTATTCTGGGACATCGTAGACATCTCTGGGTTTCCATCGGCATACAACACTCCACCCCGGATGCTTCAAACACTGTGAGTAGTATACTTGGAATGCTTGGTTCGAAAAGATAAACGGATCGTCCTGACCGTAAAATCGAAGTGTGTTCACACTGGTCAATCCATATTCATCTTTCCAAGTCCCAAGACTGCTTCTCCACCTTCCGTATCGGTTCACGGATCATACCAAGTACACTGGAATATATAAAAGGGTTCTGATCGTCCGGGATAGTGGATGCCGAGTATACAATTTAAGTACCCATAGTAAATCACACCGTCCGATCCTACCGTCACAATCCCACTATTCTGAGTGGTTCTAGATGTTTCTATGTCCTTAACTTCGAATTTTTATCCAAGGACACCAAATCCTTTGTAATATGCAACCTCCATACTAGGAAATTGAGCTAAACATCTTGAATCACTCTCAAATGATGCAGACAAGTTCGGATCGTGGATCTAACAAAACAAATTTTACGACAAATACATAACGATACAAGTTTAGATTAAAACTGATAGCAATAAAATGTTATTCGAATAACTTACATGATCTGTGACCCAATCACAAAAATTATCCTGATGGTATTTTTCCAAACGTTCTTCGTTCCAATCAGGATGCCCCTCACGTACCTCGTTAAAATGAATTCTGTTTTCGACAAATAATTGTGACATTAATATTATGTCATTTCATACACACACAAACACAGATATAACAATTAATCCAAAAGAACTTACTCTCTAATTTGTTCAAGACATGCGCAATTAAGAAAGATAAACCGGTATATCTTGTTGATAAACATAGTGTCTACCCTCTTATACTCGGCTTTACCATATGGCCCGTCTTGAATTCTTCGTGGTCGGTTAAGCCTTGTCTCAATGTTCTCGTCCAGATAGAGGGAACAAAATGTGATTGCTTCATCAAGAAGATAACCTTGCATGATAGAACCCTCTGGTCGATTTTTATTACGTATATACTTCTTAAGAGTGTAGAGGTACCTAATGAGAATATGTTGAATAAATAAATACGGGCATACAAGACAACAATAAATTTATAAATTGCGCGAAACGAAAAATTACACGTACCACTCGACGGGATACATCCATCGATATTGTACCGGTTCGGCTAATTTCGCCTCAGTTGCAAGATGAACCGTCAAGTGTATTATGATATCGAAGAATGAAGGTGGGAAAATACGTTCAAACTTGCAAAGTATCAACGCAATAGAATTTTCTAGTTTATCCAGCGTCGCAACCTCCAGTGTTTTTGTCACGACCCGAAAGTACGGAACATAACCGGCACTTAAACTACGAACGTCTCGAGGCATACGTAATCTAAGTAAACCAAAAACCCAGAAATCCAAACCAACAAAAGATGTAGAGTGCAGGAAAAACCAACTTAAAGCAAGTAGTTTCAATAGCATAAGCCGAATTATGCGGTTTTTAAAAACATCAAAAATTTCCTGAAAATTTCGGCAGAGTCACCTTTGTAAATACTGGCCCCCAAACGGGATACAACATGAATAGTATACGAAATCAATAAAAAGGCATCCCCAAGCGGGAGCTAGCTCTTCGTCAATCGACGGCCACAACCACACAAGCAATATAATATACAACGCCAACGGCGAGGATCAAAACTCAAAAGGAAGCTCTAAACCACAAGAAATCCACAGAAATATAACGCGCGACTCTAAGGTCGAAAGAATAACATCACTGGTCTCTATCTCAAAAATAAATACATGTTTGGTTGATGGAACTTCTAGATACAACTGAATAATAATATACAAGATATATAATGTGGGTACGATACAAGTAAACCCACCTATTAGCAAGTCACCCGGAAATGGGAAGCAGTGCCAGCAAAGCCGTAATGAAACCTGTACGGCAAAATCTGCAAGAAACTGGGGCACAACGGGGTTGAGTTGCCAACTCGTGAATAGAAAAACATCTACGAATAGAAATCGCATGTGTGACGCAATCCTAGGTCATACGATCAATATATATAATCCTCAAATATATGACCAGCAGTCTATAACAATGACTAGGGTAAATATCTAACCCGAGTATAATCTCATGTGCCCATGTCAGTGCCTCAGGTAGCAATATATCATATGAATGAGGTATGAATGCATGAAAACAGAATACATGTAAATGAAGAAACTGTTTTCATAATTTAGTGAGATTTCCTTTGTATTTTTAAATGAGGTATCATAATGAAATCAGCATAAAACAGTGCCTAGCATCGGCACAAAACGTAATCCCAATATCTCGATATCTCTGTATCACAGTCTCTGTACCTCAATATCTCGAAATCTCAATGTCTCAATCACAATATCTAGGGCGCCGTCAGTCCAGACCGGCCCCTACCATCCATCTCAAGACCACGACGGTATCCTCCGGATATCCAACGCGTCGGGTAATATCACCGGTCGGTAGTGCTCCCCTGCCAGGCTCAACGTCAACAACACGATCCTCTTGCCCCGGGATACCGCACCGGGCCCACCATGTACCCGAAACGGTTCCTCCACTCCTCGAATCGGGTCTCGAAATCCATCAGCAAACTCATGATGGACGACTCATACATCATGGGAAAACCACACTTTTTATTTTAAAAGAGAGAAAAGGTTTATTTATGTTTTTGCGGTTTTCCTCCAAATCCAAGAAATCTCATAAAATCCGAATCCAAGTCATCAATAGCATGTAAACAGTGAATATAGGCATGAGAATCCATGAATGCGACACAACAGTGAATAATAACATGCATGAAGTAGTAGGCAATAACTACAATGTCTAACTAGCATATAAGGCAAGTACACTAATATCATGTCTAAACTATTAGCTAACAACCTATGTCAAATGAAATAGTATTTTCTAAAGTGTTCGTGACATGGCAATTACCGATGAAGATGTGTGTGAGCCGGCAAGTAAGTGTACGTGGTACATACGCGTCATCGGTAATGGTGCTGGTGTCCTAACAGCATGATATTAATAATAGGATATGAATCATAATATAAGCATGCGATGCGGAGCGAACAACAATAATGAGCGGGAGCTAAATACTAAACAATGGTGCCCTTTGAAATAACACGAATCGTGGGGTTTTGAAAATAAGGGCTACGGTGGTTTTAATAAAGGATACGTCTTTTGAAATATCCGTAGATCCCTTGACCTGTCTTTTAAAATACCCACGATCCGCTAGTTTTGAAATAGGTAGAAATCTAATCTAGTCTAACAACTACACTAAACTATACGGCTGAACTAACAAGCTGAACTACAGGTAAGGAAACCGCCTATCATCTGAGTCGATACATATACATACCTGTATATGTATAGTCGGTGATCCCGCCTCAATAATATCATATCCGATACCATATCTATAAGCAGGCATCCCAAGTCAAGAGTGCGGATCAATCATCAATATAGCTCGTACGTAAATCCGTCGTACGGCATCCCAAATCTGGATACGGGTCAATATCACATTCATCATACTATTCACCTGGTATCCTCTTTATCAAATATCATGATCGGGGTACTGATCTACGTCTAGTACAATACTGATACAGCCTAAGTATGCATGCACGTGTATGAAACACTACGTCAAGACCCGTTACAACGTCATGTCGTATCTCAAATACGAACCCTGCTATATCATCGATCTCATGGCCTCAAATCAAATCTCATCGACTCATCTTAAATCCCAAGTACTATCCTTATTATCCATGCATGTGTATATGAATGTACATATGCATAGTCCCATACCCACGCATATATACATATATACACATCCCAATCGGTGCACAAGAAAGTAATGTATGCAAGTCTGTGTGTGCGTATGTGGGTATAACAACTACTCTAGGGTTTCGCAACTAACCTAAAGCTAATCCATGAACACATAATCATAACATGAATAAAAATTCTCGTATCATAAAACACCTATATAAACATATATATATGAGCTACACTACGGACTGCGGGGGTGCTATACGCCATCCACCCGACTTCTCCCCATAGATATAAATCTACTCACCTGGTCCTCGCTAGCCGGTGCAGACGTCGCCACGCGCTTGCTTGTCGTCTCGAAGTCCACATGGGGTACCTACATATCATAACGCACCGTGTCATATTAAAATCCGACTCATGACCTAAAAACGACACGTGAATCCCACATAGGTCAAAACCTATGGTTGCTTTCACAAATCAACCCAAAAACCCTCGACGTCGGCGTACAAACGCCAAACCATCGAGAAAAATCAAATCACACTCATTTGCATATTCACGAACACTAGTTATAATATAAAATAGGTTAAAACTCACGAAAACCCCAATTTCACTTAAAAAGTCATTTTTCCGAAAATCTAGCAAGCAAAATTAACCGTTTTAGTACAAAACTTGATGTATAAACGAATCTAGTGGCCACAATATTCACTAAATATCTTAAATAAGTCATAAAAACAATTCCCATAATTTAATCTCATTAGATTCCATAAACCCCAAAATTCTAGTTTACAAAATACCTAAATTTTAACAATTTTATAGCAAAAATGCACAAACTACAATCTAGCTTGGATTTTCATGAACTAAAGTATTAAACTACAGTTTAAAATGTTAATAATGCCATGAATACCCTAATTAGATTTTTATCTCCATTATTTAATCAAATTTCAAAAACTTAGTTTGCTTAAAAAAACTTGATTTGGACAATTTAAATGCAACAATTTACATAATAGCAACTAGATTAGGTTTTCCATGCCCTCACATGCCAAAATACACTTTGTAAACTTAAACAAGTGACAATAACCATATTTGAATTAAAACCCTAACTCATAAATTTTCCAAACTAGCAATTAAACCTAATTAAACACCTAATTAAGCTAACTTAAAGGAATTAACAAAAAGGTTAGAATTATACCCAAATAAATTTGAAGATCCCACAAGCACACTTAGCCTCCCAAATTGAAATCTTAATCCCTAGATCCATGCAATGGTAGCCAAGGAAAAATGGGTAAGAGGTGGATTTTGATTTGGATTTTTGCTTGATTTTTTGTGGATTTTCAAGCATTTTTGATGAACTTTTTCTTTAAGAGAAAGAGATGAAGAATGAAGGGGATGAAATGGAGGGGGGAGGGCTCGGCCATTGCAGGTGGGGAAGAGGAGAGAGGGAGTGTGGTGTGAGGTATGGGTAAAGGAAAAGTCCAAGTCAACATTTAACTAACACTTTCTTCATCTCATTATTCTTTTCTTTTCCTTTCTTCTTAACTTTAAAATTCAAGTGGGGAAAATTGATGGGGTTGCTGAATTCAGCCAAGGGAGGAAATAAATAGGGGGGTGTGAGTGTGGGTATGAGTGTGGGGTGATGAAAAATGATAAATACAATACCCCAAATATCCATTTACACTAAAAAAAAGCCTTTTTCTTCAATAATTTCTAAACCGTTTTGGCAAACGATTTCGTTTCAAAAACCACATGATAAAATTTTATTTAATGTTTTATAATGCACAAAATTTGTTTCAACTCATTCCAATTTGTAATTTTCCCTAATTAAATGTATTAGTGACGGCTTAAAATAATATTAAAATAATTAATTTCGGAAAAATTTTCAGAAAATTTGAAATTTCACCAGTGGCTCAATAAACACCAAATACTAGCAATTACATAGCTAGAATATGTATATTTAATTTTATAATAAAGATATTTGTATTTTGACTTTTTACAGAAAACCCCCTTATTTTGCCGATTTTTTCGAAATTTCACCGAAACGATTTTCAAAACGTTACAATCTTCCCCCTTAAGGAAATTCGGTCCCCGGATTTAAATTAAAACTCCCCCCCCCCCCAAATACTAAAATATTTCATCCAAAACCATCAAATCACCGGGGCTCCGAAATCATAAATACATAAACACATCATTGCGCAATGCATGCACATGAGTAATGAGTAGATAACTCGAAATCAAAACTCCGTCAAGCATCCCGCAATTATCGGAGTCAAGGTGAAGACACGAATGCCAAATCTCAAGCAAGACCGATATGCTATAAATCGGAACTATACATGCAAATATCAGGAGGAAATGCATGCCAAATCCTTTAAGTTGCTGTGCAATGCACATAACACTACACAGTGGCGGACGTCTATCATAAGAAAATAACTATATACATATATACCTTTGTTTGAAATGTACGTTCTGCCGTTTTGGATAACAATTTAGAAGGGTTTTCCTTGTTTTAAACGTTTCGCGTCATATCAGACACGTAGGTAAATACTGAGACTATAGCTCGCTTTTTGGAATTTCCTTCAATAGCTATCAATGCATGCAAAATACATTCAGGTACTGTCTGACTAGTCCTGCTTAGTACGAAAACACATCGCAATTATCACAAAAATAACGTACTGCTCTATAAGAAATCAATCCCAAAATACGCGTATGAATACTACATGCGTCTGGTGCGCACGACAATCAAAATCCATATACGTGCCATACAAGTGCACAGAAACAAGATCTAAGTGCATCGGGTGTACACAAAGCATCTGTCGTAGGCAACGTGTGTGCCTGACAGCAAAATCAGGTGCATCTGATGCACGAAGAATCTCGATTTAGTGCATCTGGTGTGCACCAAAATCGCACCTCAAAACATGCGCCCAACATACGTGAAAATCCAAATCGGGTGCATCTATCGTGCACGAAATCATGAAATCCAATATCAAGCGCCGAATATGCGCAAAATCAAATCAGGTGCACAAAACAAATATCGAGTATCACAATCGAAATCGAAGTCCAGTGCATCTAAGTGCACAAAAGGCGTATCACTGCACTGCAAGCATATATAAACTATACAGAGTGCAGGAACCAAATCATGTGCGTGCATACGCACAAAATCAACTCAAATGTCTAAAACCGTAAAATCACAAACATGTGAAACCAAAGCACGAAAACGATATCAAGTGCAACACTGTGCAAAGATCATAAATCCTCAATCATCAAAATCAAATCATGCGAATAAATCACCCAAAACATCGAAATCAATAATGGCGGAATAGTACCGCTCAAGTGCATCCTCTAAGAATCTCGGGCCAACTGTCGTGGTCACTAGTGGGACGTCTCGTCGATGATCATGAACTCTGGCCTGCTGGTGTGCATAACAATGACCACTCCTGGGTCAAGGTCTTCACTGTGAATTACCAATCTCTCGGTCCATCGGCTCATCGGCCCTGTCAGATGTGCTAACGGGGATGATTCCGTTCTGGCACTTCTCTGGTCATCTCTCGGTCAATCATCGCGACCACTCGTAAGACAGCATATCACTGGCGTCGGCCTCTGGCTCTCTGAATGTACGTGACACATCTGATCCTGGGTGCAAGTATCATTGCAGCAGTGTCCTGGAAGGAATCCTACTCACGGTCTCTTCCATGTCTCGTCTCTGCCAACTGTCCGGAAGTCATCGTCCTTTCCTATATCTGCATCTTGCTCTGGAACGACTGCATACTCATCGCGACTCCTTCTGGAAGGTAAATCCAAGTACCATGCCTCGGCATGCGCATCGCATCTCTGATGTTGGCGGAGTGGAACGTCATCTCATCTAGATCTGGTACGAACCTCTTACTTCACTTTTCTCTAATGTCGTCTGCTTTGGACTCGTCTCGTCGCGGCTGCATGGACTGAGCTCCAACGGCTATCCTCGTATCGGGAGTCTCCCAAGAAATGCATCTCGCCACTTAGCATCCGAATTAAGTCAAGCCATCCGATCGAGTCGTCAAAACCTCATAATCCCCCAAGAGCTCAACATCTTGGGTACAGTTTAATAGTATCGAGTACATACCACAGCATCGGTGGTCCAGCCGTAGAAGGGCAAACCCAAGCCTCACTAATGGCGCCGTAGAACTGCCGCAAACCCGAAGGTTCAAAGGCTTTCACACGGTCATTAAGTCGAGTTAGGGTTTCATTCTTCTAGAGGGTCCATAGAATTGCCTGCATGCCCTTCCGAATACTTTAAACTTGGAATAATAGGTTTCTGACATTCGATCGTCTCTGTCGACTCCCAACGTCTCCGTGTGAAGTCGTCTCTAGCTGGAATCAATCTATCTGATGACCTCTCATCGGGTAGGCGAACGAACCACATGTCCTAGTCATTCATCCTCGGGTGACTAACAACCTTCTATCATCTCTCAGTACAACCTGTACTGCAATAGCTCCAAAATATGGAGCGATATCTCGTCGCTCGCAGCAACAACTGGCTCACTCGTCTGCACGCTGAACAGTGCCTCAATCATCATGAGTAAGCAATACACCAACGGTCATCAAAATCTGGCTGGCCTCGATCATTGGCTCAATCCTCTAGTGTCGATCAGCACATCCGAGTAACCTCATAAAGGCGATCCGCCAAACGCACATGGTGCGGAAACACAGTAAAAAGACACATCTCCGCAATCGTGTGTCGCCGGAATTTCGCCCTGGTCAGTCCTCGTTCGTGACGAGCTCGTGCTAACCGCAATTCTAGCTGTAGCTTTCCCTGCCCGTAATCGTGGCAGCAAAACCATAACTAGTACTGATGAGGCTAGATCGGAATGAATATAATACTGAGCAAAGAAATGTACATCATAAGGCTTCTTAAGTGGAGTAGCGTCTCGTAAGTATGCCGCGGAACATACCCACGGTACGTCACTCTACTTTAATCACCTATTCCATCAACCAAGGGTCATCCTATGCTCCGAAGGTAAAACCTAACGCTCTGATACCAATTTTGTCACGACCCGAAAGTACGGAACATGACCGGCACTTAAACTATGAACGTCTCGAGGCGTACGTAATCTAAGTAAACCAAAAACCCAGAAATCCAAACCAAGAAAAGATTAGAGTGCAGGAAAAACCAACTTAAAGCAAGTAGTTTCAATAGCATAAGCCGAATTATGCGGTTTTTAAAAACATCAAAAATTTCCTGAAAATTTCGGCAGAGTCTCCTTTGTAAATACTGGCCCCCAAACGGGATACAACATGAATAGTATACGAAATCAATAAAAAGGCATCCCCAAGCGGGAGCTAGCTCTTCGTCAATCGACGGCCACAACCACACAAGCAATATAATATACAACACCAACGACGAGGATCAAAACTCAAAAGGAAGCTCTAAACCATAAGAAATCCACAGAAATATAACGCGCGACTCTAAGGTCGAAAGAATAACATCACTGGTCTCTATCTCAAAAATAAATACATGTTTGGTTGATGGAACTTCTAGATACAACTGAATAATAATATACAAGATATATAATGGGGGTACGATACAAGTAAACCCACCTACTAGCAAGTCACCCGGAAATGGGAAGCAGTGCCAGCAAAGCCGTAATGAAACCTGTACGGCAAAACCTGCAAGAAACTGGGGCACAACGGGGGTGAGTTGCCAACTCGTTAATAGAAAAACATCTACGAATAGAAATCGCATGTGTGACGCAATCCTAGGTCATACGATCAATATATATAATCCTCAAATATATGACCAGCAGTCTATAACAATGACTAGGGTAAATATCTAACCCGAGTATAATCTCATGTGCCCGTGTCAGTGCCTCGGGTAGAAATATATCATATGAATGAGGTATGAATGCATGAAAACAGAATACATGTAAATGAAGAAACTGTTTTCATAATTTAGTGAGATTTCCTTTGTATTTTTAAAATGAGGTATCATAATGAAATCAGCATAAAACAGTGCCTAGCATCGGCACAAAACGTAATCCCAATATCTCGATATCTCTGTATCACAGTCTCTGTACCTCAATATCTCAAAATCTCAATGTCTCAATCATAATATCTAGGGCGCCGTCAGTCCAGACCGGCCCCTACCATCCATCTCAAGACCACGACGGTATCCTCCGGATATCCGACGTGTCGGGTAATATCACCGGTCGGTAGTGCTCCTCTGCCAAGCTCAACGTCAACAACACGATCCTCTTGCCCCGGGGTACCGCACCGGGCCCACCATGTACCCGAAACGGTTCTTCCACTCCTCGAATCGGGTCTCGAAATCCATCAGCAAACTCATGGTGGACGACTCATACATCATGGGAAAACCGCACTTTTTATTTTAAAAGAGAGAAAAGGTTTATTTATGTTTTTTCGGTTTTCCTCCAAATCCAAGAAATCTCATGAAATCCGAATCCAAGTCATCAATAGCATGTAAACAGTGAATATAGGCATGAGAATCCATGAATGCGACACAACAGTGAATAATAACATGCATGAAGTAGTAGGCAATAACTACAATGTCTAACTAGCATATAAGGCAAGTACACTAATATCATGTCTAAACTATTAGCTAACAACCTATGTCAAATGAAATAGTATTTTCTAAAGTGTTCGTGACATGGCAATTACCGATGAAGATGTGTGTGAGCCGGCAAGTAAGTGTACGTGGTACATACGCGTCATCGGTAATGGTGCTGGTGTCCTAACAGCATGATATTAATAATAGGATATGAATCATAATATAAGCATGCGATGCGGAGCGAACAACAATAATGAGCGGGAGCTAAATACAAAATAATGGTGCCCTTTGAAATAACACGAATCGTGGGGTTTTGAAAATAAGGGCTACGGTGGTTTTAATAAAGGATACGTCTTTTGAAATATCCGTAGATCTCTTGACCTTTCTTTTAAAATACCCACGTTCCGCTAGTTTTGAAATAGGTAGAAATCTAATCTAGTCTAACAACTACACTAAACTATACGGCTGAACTAACAAGCTGAACTACAGGTAAGGAAACCGCCTATCATCTGAGTCGATACATATACATACATGTTTATGTATAGTCGGTGATCCCGCCTCAATAATATCATATCCGATACCATATCTATAAGCAGGCATCCCAAGTCAAGAGTGCGGATCAATCATCAATATAGCTCGTACGTAAATCCGTCGTACGGCATCCCAAATCTGGGTACGGGTCAATATCACATTCATCATACTATTCACCTGGTATCCTCTTTATCAAATATCATGATCGGGGTACTGATCTACGCCTAGTACAATACTGATACCGCCTAAGTATGCATGCACGTGTGTGAAACACTACGTCAAGACCCGTTACAACGTCATGTCGTATCTCAAATACGAACCCTGCTATATTACCGATCTCACGACCTCAAATCAAATCTCATCGACTCATCTTAAATCCCAAGTACTATCCTTATTATCCATGCATGTGTATATGAATGTACATATGCATAGTCCCATACCCACGCATATATACATATATACGCATCCCAATCGGTGCACAAGAAAGTAATATATGCAAGTCTGTATATGCGTATGTGGGTATAACAACTACTCTAGGGTTTCGTAACTAACCTAAAGCTAATCCATGAACACATAATCATAACATGAATAAACATTCTCGTATTATAAAACACCTATATAAACATATATATATGAGCTACACTACGGACTGTGGGGGTGCTATACGCCATCCACCCGACTTCTCCCCGTAGATATAAATCTACTCACCTGGTCCTCGCTAGCCAGTGCCAACGTCGCCATGCGCTTACTTGTCATCTTGAAGTCCACATGGGGTACCTACATACCATAACGCACCGTGTCATATTAAAATCCAACTCATGACCCAAAAACGACACGTGAATCCCACATAGGTCAAAACCTATGGTTGCTTTCACAAATCAACCCAAAAACCCTCGACGTCGGCGTACAAACGCCAAACCATCGAGAAAAATCCAATCATACTCATTTGCATATTCACGAACACTAGTTATAATATAAAATAGGTTAAAACTCACGAAAACCCCAATTTCACTTAAAAAGTCATTTTTCCGAAAATCTAGCAAGCAAAATTAACCGTTTTAGTACAAAACTCGATGTATAAACGAATCTAGCGGCCACAATATTCACTAAATATCTTAAATAAGTCATAAAAACAATTCCCATAATTTAATCTCATTAAATTCCATAAACCCCAAAATTCTAGTTTACAAAATACCTAAATTTTAACAATTTTATAGCAAAAATGCACAAAATACAATCTAGCTTGGATTTTCATGAACTAAAGTATTAAACTACACTTTAAAATGTTAATAATGCCATGAATACCCTAATTAGATTTTTATCTCCATTATTTAATCAAATTTCAAAAACCTAATTTGCTTAAAAAAAACTTGATTTGGACAATTTAAATGCAACAATTTACATAATAGCAACTAGATTAGCTTTTCCATGCCCTCACATGCCAAAATACACTTTGTAAACTTAAATAAGTGACAATAACCATATTTGAATTCAAACCCTAACTCATAAATTTTCCAAACTAGCAATTAAACCTAATTAAACACCTAATTAAGCTAACTTAAAGGAATTAACAAAAAAGTTAGAATTATACCCAAATAAATTTGAAGATCCCACAAGCACACTTAGCCTCCCAAATTAAAATCTTAATCCCTAGATCCATGCAATGGTAGCCAAGGAAAAATGGGTAGGAGGTGGATTTTGATTTGGATTTTTTCTTGATTTTTTGTGGATTTTCAAGCATTTTTGATGAACTTTTTCTTTAAGAGAAAGAGATGAAGAATGAAGGGGCTGAAATGGAGAGGGGTGGGCTCGGCCATTGCAGGTGGGGAAGAGGAGAGAGGGAGTGTGGTGTGAGGTATGGGTAAAGGAAAAGTCCAAGTCAACATTCAACTAACACTTTCTTCTTCTCATTATTCTTTTCTTTTCCTTTCTTCTTAACTTTGAAATTCAAATGGGGAAAATTGACGGGGCTGCTGAATTCAGCCAAGGGAGGAAATAAATGGTGGGATGTGAGTGTGGGTATGAGTGTGGGGTGATGAAAAATGATAAATACAATACCCCAAACATCCATTTACACTAAAAAAAAGCCTTTTTTCTTCAATAATTTCTAAACCGTTTTGGCAAACGATTTCGTTTCAAAAATCGTATGATAAAATTTTATTTAATGTTTTATGATGCACAAAATTTATTTCAACTCATTCCAATTTATAATTTTCCCTAATTAAATGTATTAGTGACGGCTTAAAATAATATTAAAATAATTAATTTCGGAAAAATTTTCAGAAAATTTGAAATTTCACCAGTGGCTCAATAAACACCAAATACTAGCAATTACATAGCTAGAATATGTATATTTAATTTTATAATAAAGATATTTGTATTTTGACTTTTTACAGAAAACCCTCTTATTTTGCCGATTTTTTCGAAATTTCACCGAAACGATTTTCAAAACGTTACAGTTTTAGCACACAACTCCCTGAAAAAACAACATAGGTCGTTGATTACTAGACCAACCGAGTCGGGGAGAGAAGTCCTGAGGGCTAATGGAAGAAGGTGCTCCACGATAACATGGTGATTATGACTTTTCAGCCCATCGATCTTGCCCTTCACAATTTTTATTTTCTTGCTGAATGATCCTGAGAAACATGTGGGGACTTTCAAATCATGCAACACCTGCAGGAATCTTTTCTTCTCCGGTTGTGACATATGATAAGCGGCATTGGGAAGTACAAACTTGCCCGGTTTACCCGCTACGGTCTAGGGTGCAATTCACCTCTTATTCCCCACTCTTGTAGATCCATCCGAGTATTCATATTGTCTTTCGATTTCCCGTCTTTACACAGAAGCAAGTTAAGTATGTGCTCTGATACTCCCTTCTCTATATGCATGACGTCCAAACAATGACGCACTGAATTTGTAGACCAGTACGGAAGCTCGAAGAAAATGCTTAACTTGTTCCAATATTGTGGTTTGACCTGTTTCGTTGGATCCATCCCGAAGGCCACGTTATTGTAACCATCCCATTTAGCAGTTACGTCCTCTCCGGACAATGGGGATGGAGGTCCAAGAAGCTCCTGATGACCATCAAAGTGAACCGTGTAAGTCCACGGTAGCGCCCCGGCCGTCTACAGACGCCAAATGCGGAACAAAAACTTTTTAACTGGCGCTATCGTATACTTTAACCCGGATCTGCCATTATTGCTAAACTAACAAACTATAAAGAGTGTAGAAAGGTTATACCGAACGATCCGAGTCCTTCGTTCTTTAACCATCATCCCACGCTCCGTTGCGTCTGCTCCGATCTCTTCGATCTCCGATCTGCTCGTCCAGGTGGCACCACGTCGACGATTCTTTAAACGGGCTTCCGCCTCTGACTCGAGGCAACTCGGTCGTCAAGTTTGCTAAAAGAGACGACCAAGATTGATGTAGAGAATGAGTAGATGACTTTGTCTCACTTCGTCCAAGTCCGTGGACGATCGGTTAATGAAGTTGCCGATGGAAATGAAATGGAACAAGAAATGAACTATGAAATTTCCATGCATCCAAAACTTTAGTCTTTTCTTTTTAACAACCATAATCTTTTCAAGTGAGTGAGTGGAGGAGGAGAAGGGGCCGGCCACTTATATGCAAAGAGGGAGGTGAGTGTAGGAGCAATCAAGGAGGTGACCATAAACAAAGATCATGAAGAAATATCCTTAAGTAAACAAAACTCATTAATGAAATGAATGACTCACTAAACCTAGTCATCCATTCATTAATGCAACCAATGAAAACACAACACCAATTAACCAAGTCATCACCTTCTAGAACCTTCTAGAAGCATGACTCACCCTCATCCAAGAAAAGATAAATCCGTCTTTAACCGAATGTTAAAAGACGGCTGATAGAAAACTGGAAACTGGCAACTTCCAAAAATGATCCTGAAACGACTTTCAGGATAACCCCGTAACTGTATAAATATACCCGCATTTGTATTACGACCGAATACAAATGCAACTGAGACAAAGATATTATATCTACTCAATATAATACTCGGACCCGGCTTAAACCAAAGCCGACCAGTATCATCTGCCCAAAAAATAACACGTGCGTAAACGCACGTGCATTTTCCGAACCCTGCCATAAAACCATACGGCCTCTACAACGTTTTGTTAGTTATATGTATGCCCTAGAGGCCATTACTGTATATAGGATGTATATTGTAGTGGATGCTGGGACGTATATAGGGAGGACTTTCTTGCTCGACATGATAGTATGCTATCTGGTTGAACTTTACCTTAACGTGTACACTAATTGTCTCCCTGTTACATGTTGGTAAAGCCCTTAGGATCTGTACTTGACTACCTGTACTATGATGCGGATCATACTAGTGGGGACATGGTAGTCTATAAGTACATCCTTCAAAGTCCCTAGTCGAGGGTGTATCGAGACGGGGCATCGATATACCAGAGTAGACTAGCGTATACCTTCTCGACCCATACAGATGGGCGATGGATGATCCCATATCCATTGGTGTTTGACATCAGAGATGATATACGGGTGCTCAGTAGAGACTGGGTACACTGGACGGACTCGCCGAGAACTCCCAGATGGTATTATACCTCACGTCAGATGGCAGTTCTCTGGTGACACTGGTACAGAGTAGTCTGTCGACCCGAGATCGTCATAGAGTCTTGTGTGGTTCCCACTGGGCTTTGATTTCCATCTTACCACGTCCAAGAGGGCATGCAAAACGGTGGTTTTTGGGTACAGTCCTGAGTCACATGGAGGCAATGAGCGATAGGAGGGGATTCGTCTCTCCCGGTATAGGGAGTTGATGTTGCGCTGTGTTCAATTGGCTATAACAGGAAATCCCTGGCCAGGGTTGCTGAGATTTACTGGTAAGTGTTACCAGTAGTTTCTCGAAGTGTTATAGACCTCATATCGACACGACTTATCGAGCTATTGGGGTCTGACGTTTACCACCCCTAGGCGAGATATGCGACAGATCAGACGATCAGACCGGACTGTACGGTAGTGTTACTGGTCGGATTCACTGGAGTGTGAGCGGGCTTGCTCGTCGATCTTCAGATCGCTCAATACCCGGGTGGCCGTTACGTTTAGCAGACCGCTTGCGGCTTATGGGTGTTTGATATGATCATCATCTGCTGCCGGCGTATTGACGAGTCTTTAGAGTCCTACACAGAGGTTTCCTGGCTCAAGCGAAACGAAATAGGAGCGCATATGAGATATGTGCGGGACCGAGAATAATACCAGTATGTGATACTGTATTCGATTCTCGCGATGTGACATTGATCGGTTATATGCGATATAGCCGGGTTATCGGATTAAGTGTTGATTCGATAAGTTGTTACTAATGATACCAGTCGGTTATGTGCGACATGACCGGATCATTGAATCAAGTGTTGATTTAATGATTTAATGTATAATTATATATTTGATATATTACTTTGCATCAACTAGTATAGGTTCACTTTAAATGGATTTTCTCGCTCGGTTGTGCGCATTGCATATGCGATATGATTTTGTGCACTTGTTTGTATCATATTTGATGATACATGCTAATTAGGATTTGTGTAAAGAATTAAACCTTGGTTAAAGAAATGGTTAGGGTTTTTATTTGATTATTCATTTATTCATTTGTTTTTATTTTTGGAAAATAAATTGCATAAAATAGAATGGTGGCTTTCTTTTGTCTTCTTTCATGAAGCTTCATGAACTTTTGACTTAGTCACCATTTTGTCTCATGCTTAACCCTAATCAATTCAATTAACTCAAGTTAATTCTCTACACCTAACCATGGTGAGAATTATGATAAGAATGGATTTTTATTTTATTCTTTAATACTTATCATAATTTTTATCATCTTCTTCCTCTTCTTCTTCTTCATGAAGATACCTTCCTCCATCAATGGTGATTGATGCAAATGAGTGAGAAATCCAATTCTAAAGTCTACCCACTTCCTATTTTCTCATCCTCTACCTCTTGCCAAGTAGTAGAGTGTGTTTCCTTCATAAGTTTTCATGGCTTGGTGAAGGTGGAACTTGATTTAGCGATGCCTCGACGTAGATCATCTTCGGCATGGACATCGACGACCTAGCTTGCCTATTCTCCGATGAAGCCGACGCTAGAGCCCGGATTCATTTTGGACAGCGAGAGGACTTCATTGCGGAGCTATGGAGGTGGAGCACCGGATCTACAAAGGTTGTATTTCCGATTCTTATAGTTAAGTGTTAACTAGTTAGCTTTTTGCCTAGTTTTCTAGCAAACGATCCGTAGTCGGGTCTCTCGGCACCTAGATTTTTTGAAAATGGCATGTTCGGTGCCTTGTGAGACCTCCTTAGGGTGCCTAGGAACCCTACAGTGGTATCAGAGCCTAACTAGAGCCTTAGGCGAAGTCTAGACGGAATTTGAGAGCCGGACGAACCGAAAACCCATTCCCAAAATAGCTCTCTGGACTTTTTCCAAATTCTGGCATTTTCCTAAATTAAAAATATGCAGAAATATCAGCAGGGGATTATAAGGGATACTGTAAAATTCGATGCCATGATTCCATAAAGTCAGCGCGGATCCGCGGCATGAGCCTGTTCATGCGGCGGATCCGCGGCGAATTTGTCGTTTTGCGCATCTAATTTTGTACAGTAATTCCTCTTTTGCAATGCTGGTTTTCCTGGGAATTTTTAATTGTATTTCAAGAGTTGAATTTTCTGAGTTGTTTTGGGGATTCGAATGTTCGATCGGATTATCAAATTTTGTCTGTGTGGCTTTCCGGATAAATATTAGAATATGTTAAAAAGTTCGACCGGATATAAATACCCAATTTTTCCCCTGTCGGGAAATTTCCAAGTGTTGGATTTTTCCGTTGTTTAACGACGTTCTAAGTAGTGCAAGTAACGCGATGGTCCCTCTAGAAGACAACAAACCTTAACTCGATTATGTGACCGTCTTGAACTGTCCTTTGAACTTTCGGGTTTAGGGCAGTACGGCGTGCCACATGTGAGGCGTTGGCTTGACCCTTCTACGGCTGGACCGTTGGTACTGAGGCACGAACTGAATGTTGTTAGACTTATTTCATGTATTGAGCTGTATCGGGAAAACTTGGGTGTTCGATTGTTCGATCAGAAAGTTTAACATTTTCTATTTATCTGGAATGTGATACAATAATTGGAATTCACAAAAGTTATGAGATAACTGAATGAATGTTATAAACATAGCAGTTTAGTCTCACTTGATCGGTTGCCACGGAATTTTGATGTGATCAAAAGTCCGTCGCAATCACGCAGTGTACGCGGATACTCGCCGGGTAAACTTAATAGACAGCCTCACCCCATAGCCCCGACCAAGTGACTGTAGGAGAACCCCGTCGCCGAAAGCATCCGTCCAGGTGCTCGCGGTAGCGGTGTTCTGCCTTGGTGCACTTCGTCGACGGTATCGGGGGTGTGGCCGCCTACTGAAGTTTGCGACGAGTATTCGATCAGGATGTCGGGAATCTTGTTGAATTGCCCGACTTGATATTGAAAAGAGTTTTCGATTTTGAGACTAAAATGCGGGGTTTATAATTGTTAGGCATGCGATGTCTAAGTAATTCATTTGGTCAGGCATGCGATGTCTGAGGTGGTTGCGGATTCCAACTGTTGTAGTTTTACACTTTCTTTTCTGTGACCGTAAGTGTAATATGTGATATCGCCGGTTTCGTTGCTATATGTCAACGACAATTGGGATGGACATATTTACTTACGTTGATGACATGTGATGTTATGTGTTGCTGGATATGTTATATTGGATCGTCGTGTTTGAATAGCCGGGGGTTTTTATGTGAGATGAGTGTTTTTCATTTTCATTCATGTAAAAACTTGTATGTAATATTCTTTTATTGGGGCGCTTCCAGGTAGCGGAAGTTGTCACCGTTTGTATATTATTTACTTTTCTACACTAGGATAGACCCAAGGAGGAGGGCACAAGTAACCGGGTTCTGGGGTCCAGTGGGAGGCCAACTCGAGGAGTCGAGTCCGGGTCTCCTAACTCCCGAATTGGTAGGGTTGCTTGCCGCTCTCGTAGGGGTCTAGGGATGTGGGTTTGGCTATTCATCGCGACCGTGGAATCCGTGTTTTATACTGGCTCGTATTGAAAACACGGACGTCCTAGTATATCCAATATTTCATATGTTTCTTCTGCTGCGATATCTGTGATGTGATCATGTGATGTTCTGTGATAGATACAGTATATAGTATATATGATATATTATATAGGCGTTACTTATGTTTTACACCCGCGCTAGCCCTGCCCCGCTCTGCCGTTAGTTACCTAACCTAACGGTGCATGAGGGGACATCGAGGCGAATGCGGATGGCTGTAACGTCTTCAAAATAATAAAATATGATTTTTGGGAAATTTTATAATTTAATATTATTTTAATGAATATTTTAATATTCTGGTATAATTAAATACAGATAAATGGGGAAAAATTATGGAAAATTCTAAAATAAGGTATTTTAAGGAATTGCCTCGTTTTCTGTGCATGCCCCCATTTCCTCTAGTTTTGACCCTGAGTATGTCTAGTTTTGACTGATTCCATCTAGGGTGAAATCTGGGTTGATTTTCCTATGTTGGTGTATAATTTGGGACTTGTTTTTGCATGGATTTTGTTATTTGGTGATTCATTCCTGTCGGGTGGCGTTTGGACGTCAACGACAAGTGGATTTTGATTGTGTTTACATGCGAGTCGATAGGTTTTTACCTATGCGGGTAGCGTGTGCTATTTTGGTTTCCGATGTGATTTTCATGTGCTTTAGCATTGTGATATACTTGTAGGTACCCCGCGTGATGTTGAGGCAAAGGAGGTGAAGATAGCAACATCGGCTTTGGCACACGAGAAGCAAGGTGAGTAGATTTATATCTACGGGGAGAAGTCGGGTGGATGGCGTATAGCACCCCCGCAGTCCGTGGTGATGTATACGAATACGTATACACACGAATATTTATTATGTGTTGTTTAGGGTTATTGATGGTAATAATGATATTTTGATGATAAGAATATATTGGTTTAGTATAGTGCGAACCCTAGAGTAGTGGTTGCACTCACACATACATTTACACACATACTTGCATTCATTCTTTCATTTATTAGAGTGCATATGATGGTGCGTATATCTACACATGGGTATGGGACTATGTGTTTATATACGGGATTTGAGGATGATACGTGGTTTGAGATGATACTTGATGTGAGGCCGTGAGATCGGCGATGTGACATAGCTTGTCTTCGAGGTGCGATATGATAGTTTTAGCGGGCCTTTGGACATGTGCTTTACCCGCATTCATATTTTTATAGATGGTATTGATTTGTACTAGACTTAGAGTAGTACCCCAGATTATGCGATCTGATGATAGTGATACCTGATATGTGATGAGGTACTGTGATATTGACCCCTACCCAGCTATTGGGATGCCGTACGACGATCTACCGTACGAGCCGATATTGATGATAGATCCGCACTCATGACTCGAGGATATCTTACGATATGTTATTGAGGCGGGATCACCGATTATCATATCTATATATATTGACTCAGATTATGTGGTTTCTCACCCCTCCTGTCTAGATTACTTAGTAGACATTAGACTGGACCGAGTCATACCTATTTCAAACTAACGAATCGGGGATATTTTAAAGATAGGCAGAAGGGTCATACGGATATTTTCAAATGATGTATCTTTTCTTAAAACACCGTAACCCTTGTTTTCCAAAAGCCCTGATTCGTCTTATTTCAAATGGCACCCCTGCATGACTTGTACAGATTGGTGTAGATTCTTTACTTTTGCGTTGATTATTCGTTTCCGCATATTTCTGCTATTTGCATTGCATCGCTTGCACTGTGGTTATATTTCAGTCATGCTGCTAGGACACCAGCACCATTATCGATGATGCATATGTTCCACGTACACTTGTTGCCGGCTCACACACTCATCATCGATAATTGCCATGTCACTACACTGTAGTACTATTGCATTCAGTATATGATCCTTGCATGACATGATGATATGCATACCTTCCTTTACATGTCGCATACTTCATGCTTTTGATTATACGCATTGAGATATGTTGTTTCTATGATATTTCTGGATTTGGGAACCGAGAGTGTTTCAAAAGAGAATATGTCATTGCTTTAAAAACCCGGTTACCCTTGATATGATATTTCAGTGCGTCCACCATGTGTTTTCTCGGTGCTGAGAGCGACATGTGAAACCCGAATCGAGGAGTGGATGAGCCGATTGCGGGTACATGGTGGACCCGGTATGGTTCCCCTCGGCAAGATGATCGATGAGCTTTGCCGATTGAGCCTGGAGGCGGGCGAGTACCTACCGGTGATTGGTTGGACCTGGCGGTTATCCGGAGGATACTGACCAGAGTCGATGGATAGATTTGGGCGTCCTGCCGGGGCCGAGGGCCGATACCGCAGACAGAGCCCGCGGGCCGATCCGGACTGACGGAGCCCGATATATGAGGATTTACGTGCCGATGCTGGGCATAGTTTTCATGATGTTTTCGAGTGCCGATGCTGGGCACTCCGGTTCCATGATTTTGACGTGTCGCGAGGGACACGGGTGGGTTATATCCTCATATTTCCATGCACAGGTTTCATGATATTTACTTGCATGATGGTTATTGTCATTGGGTGACGAGTGGACGGGATCCACGTGTGTGCAGATTTGATTACATTGATCATACCTCATATTCATGACATGCTATTACCTGAGGCACTAGCACGAGCACTTGGCATTACACTCATGTAGAGATTACATTGCCAGTTTAGCATGCTTCAGCTTTATTCATATTGAGGTTTACTTATATCTGATCGTATTGACCTAGGATGGGTCATGCATTCGATCTCTGCTTGTAGATATCTTTCTATTCACGAGTTGGCAACTCACCCCCGTTGTGCCCCAGTCCTTGCAGGTTTTTGCCGTACAGATTCCATAGCGGCATTTCTGGCACACTGCTTCCTTATGGGTGACTTGCTTGGATAGGTGGGTTCTTTTGTATCAAAACCGCTATTGTACTTGTATTATTCCTTGTACTTAGAATTTCCATCAACCAAAACTTGTATATTGTTTCAGACTTAGAAAACAGTGTTGTTTTATTTCGACCTTAGAGTCGCGCTAGTAGTATTACGGTTTTCTGGCTGTTTTGAGTTTCTTTTTTTTGGGTTTTGATCCTCGCCCTTTGGCGTTGTATATTACTATTGCTTGCGTGGTTGTGACCGTCGATGGACGAAGAGCTAGCTCCCGCTTGGGGATGCCTTTTATCATTTCATATATATTATTCTTGTTGTACCTCGTTCGGGGCCAGTTTTTACGAAGGAAACTCTGCCGAAATTTTCAGGAAAGGTTACACATTTTAAAAATGCATATTCGGCTTAGTTATTTAAAAACTTTGATTTCCAAACATGATTTCCTTACTTTTCAAAAACAGTTTTCCTTATTTACTCTTAAAATGGTTTTAGATTGCTGGGCTTTTGGCTTACTTGGATCAGATGGGGTCCTATAGACTTCATATGGTTCAAGGGCCAGTCACGTGCTCTTTCGGGTCGTGACAAAGTTGGTATAAGAGCGCTAGGTTGACCTTGGTTCGAGTCTAAGTTTGACTATGTGGAGCCTAGGGCGTTATCTATATAAGGAACTTAGGCTTGACCTTACGGAACTTAGACTTGGTCGAGGGGGTATTAGACCCGAACTTTCGTCGTGTAGGATGACCCTTGGTTGATGGAATAGGTGACTAAAGTAGAGTGACGTACCGTGGGTATGTTCAGCGGCATACTTACGACACGCCACTCCGCTTAAGAAACCTTAGGTTGTACATTTCCTTGCATTGTGTCATATTCCTTCCTTTGATCTATCTTCATCGATACTGGTTATGGTTTTGCTGCCGCGATTGCACGGGCAGAGTGAGCTACGGCTCGAGTTGTCAGCATGAGCTCGTCGCGGACGAGGACTGACCGGGGCGTGATTCCAGAGACATACGGTTGCATTGAGGCTTCGTATTTTGTGTTTCCGCACTATGGGCGTTTGACAGATCGCTGCTGTGAGATTTCTAGGATGTACCGGACGGTACCAGAGGATTGAGCCACTGATAGGGGCTAGCCAGGATGTGATGACCGTTGATATTATCGCTTATCCAGGATGGTTGAGGCGCTGCTTAGCGTACCGACGAATGAGCCAGTTGTTGCTGCGAGTGATGAGATATCGCCCAGATGATTGGAGCTACTGCAGCATGAGCATATTCTTAGAGATGTGATAGTGAGTCGCTAGTCACCGAGGATTAATGACTAGGACATGTGGTTCGTTCGCTTACCCCGATGCGAGGTCATCAGATAGATTGATTCCAGCTAGAGGCGACTTCACGCAGATTCGTTGAGGGTCGATTGAGATGATCGAAGGCCAGGAACCCATTTTCCAAGTTTAAAGTATACGGAAAGACATGCAGGTGATTCTATGGACCCTCTAGAAGAATGAAACCCTAACTCGACTTAATGACCGTGTGAAAGCCTTTGAACCTTAGGGTTTGCGGCAGTTCCTCGGCGCCATTAGTGAGGCTTGGGTTTGCCCTTCTACGGCTGGACCACCGACGCTGTGGCATGTACTCGATACTATTAAACTGTACCCGAGATGTTGAGCTCTTGGGGGATTGTGAGGTTCTGACGAGTCGATCGGATGATTCGACATCATTCGGATATCATGTGATGGGACACTGCTTGGGAGACTCCAGATACGAGCATAGCCGTCGGAGCGCAGTCTGTGTAGCCATGATGAGATGAGTCCGAATCAGTCGATAGTGGAGCAAGGTGGAGTAAAGAGTTTGCACGAGATTTCGACGAGATGACGTTCCACTCCGCTGACATCAGAGATGCGATATGCACGCTGAGGATGTGTTCGGCTAGATATCTTCTACTGAGTGATGAAGATACTGAGTTCGTGATTTCGAGTCCGTGTTAGAGACTTCGGGTGGACCGTAGCCGAGGATATTGCAGTGTGCAGATAAAGACGCGACGTCGAATGGTCGATGATACAGACAAGCGGGACGAGAAGTTCGTGCAAGAGGCAGGAGAGCTGTCACTACACCCCGTTAAGATTAAAGGCCGGACATGCATACAGAGGCGCAGAGATGCGACCAGCTTCCGAGGAGATGTTGTACTAAGGACGCAGAGGTCCAGAGAGCGAGAAAAGATTTCACCAGAGTACCAGTCTCCTTACAGTTTGGCTTAGGCAAGATCAGAAGAGACCTTGAGTAGGATTCCTTCCAGTACACTGCTGCAATAAGAGTTGCACCCAGGATCGGATGTGTGATATGCATTCAGAGAACCCGAGGTCGGCGCTAGAGATGTGCTGCTTTACGAGCGGTCGTGAGGATTGACCGAGAGATGACCAAGGAAGTGCAAGAACGGAATCGTTCCTGTCAGCACACCTGACCGGGCCGATGAGCCGATAGATTGCGAGTTGGTAATCTACAGGAAAGATCAGGAACCAGAGGCAGAGGACGCCAGCCGCGAGCATGAGGCAAGTAGATATCTTGCGCCGCTAGCATCGGATGTACCGGTACCTTCTCGACCCTGAAGGAGGGTATACCGACGACGGTAATTATGATTTGTGATTTTGGTGATTTGACTATCACGTATCCGTCACTTTAGGATTTCAGTATTTTGGCGATCTATTTGCATGATTTAGTCTTGATGACTGAGTTCCATGATATTTGATTTTGTGCACCATGGTTGCACTTACTGGGTATTCATATTTTGTGCAGAGTTATTACTCTTGAGGTATTGATTGTGATTTCATGCCTATTTTATGCCGGTAATTTGATTTACGCTTCCAGCATAGTTTCATGTACTCTTAGTGTTTTGATTTGTGCACGCTGATGCACGCGGTTGTGAGTTTTCCATCGCGGTATACTTGATTTTGATTGAGCCGCGTTGTATATCGTTTCGTGCCTTGGCTGCACCTGCTTATGACTTTATGGATTTCATACGGTTGATTTGATGTTGTGCATATGTTACGCACACAATTTGATTTTTGCACTCGGTATAGCTTATATGTGCTTGTAGTGCATTGATGTGTGTTTTGTGCACGCAGCTGCACACGTTTATGATTTTCTTCATATCTGGATACACTTGGTGTTGCTGCTTACGTATTTGAGTTATTGCTTGGTATTTGTGCATGGGATGCACCAGTTCTATACTTCGTGCATTTGTCGCACCAGTTTTATGTTTCTTGCGTTTATCACATCAGATTTATATTTCGTGCCTTTGTTGCACCGGATTTATATTTTGTGCATTACGATTGCACCTGACTTCGATTTGATGCCTTTCGGTATGTCGATTTTGATTGTGATATTGATGTGGATTCTTGCACTCCGTGCTTTTGACTGGACTTACGCATATTCGACGTTGCTATTGGATTCTGTGATTCCGTGCATATTGAGTGCGCAGGGTCTAGATTTTCATTCGTGCATGATGGATGCACCGATTTGGATTTTTGCGCATGTTGGGCGCATGTTTTGAGATACGATTTTGGTGCACACCCGATGCACTAAATCGAGATTTCTTCGTGCATGTCAGATGCACCGGATTGTTGGCTGTCAGGCACACACGTTGCCTATGGCAGATGTTTCGTGCACACCCGTTGCACCTAGATGTTGTTTTGTGCACCTGTTTAGCACATATATGGATTTTGATTTCCGTGCGCACCAGACGCACAGGATGGTGTTATGTGCATTTTTGAGATTTATTCCTTTTGGAGCAGTACATTTTTATGATATTGGATATTTGTTTTCATACCGAGCAGGACTAGTCAGTGGACAGTGCCTGGATATTTTTTGCATGCATCGATAGTTATCGAAGGGATTTCCGAAAAGCGAGCTATAGTCTCAGTATATACCTACGTGTCCGATATGACACAAAACGTTTTAAAAACAAGGAAACCCTTCTGATTATTTTCAAAATGGTGGAACGTGCTTATTAAACAAAGGATATATATACACATATATAGTTATTTTCTTATGAGAAACGTCCGCCACTGTGCAGTGTTACGCGCATCGCACAGCGACTTAAAAAGATTTGGCATACAGTTGCATCAGCTAATTACATGTATAGATTGGGTGTCTACATGTATAGTCTTGGTCCATATCATATTGATTTTGTATTGGATTTGACATTGTGTCGTTACCATGACTCCGATGATTGTGGATGCTTGATGGAGTGTTGCTTTTGAGTTATCTGCTCAGTACTCATGCGCATGCATTGCGCTATGATGTTTATGTATAGATGATTTCGGAGCCCCGATGACTTGAAATTTGTATTGAAATATTTTAGTATTTGGGGGTTTAAATTTAAATTCGGGGACCGAATTTCTTTAAGGGGGGTAGATTGTAACGTCTTCAAAATAATAAAATATGATTTTTGGGAAATTTTATAATTTAATATTATTTTAATGAATATTTTAATATTCTGGTATAATTAAATACAGATAAATGGGGGAAAATTATGGAAAATTCTAAAATAAGGTATTTTAAGGAATTGCCTCGTTTTCTGTGCATGCCCCCATTTCCTCTAGTTTTGACCCTGAGTATGTCTAGTTTTGACTGATTCCATCTAGGGTGAAATCTGGGTTGATTTTCCTATGTTGGTGTATAATTTGGGACTTGTTTTAGCATGGATTTTGGTATTTGGTGATTCATTCCTGTCGGGTGGCGTTTGGACGTCAACGACAAGTGGATTTTGATTGTGTTTACATGCGAGTCGATAGGTTTTTACCTATGCGGGTAGCGTGTGCTATTTTGGTTTCCGATGTGATTTTCATGTGCTTTAGCATTGTGATATACTTGTAGGTACCCCGCGTGATGTTGAGGCAAAGGAGGTGAAGATAGCGACATCGGATTTGGCACACGAGAAGCAAGGTGAGTAGATTTATATCTACGGGGAGAAGTCGGGTGGATGGCGTATAGCACCCCCGCAGTCCGTGGTGATGTATACGAATACGTATACACACGAATATTTATTATGTGTTGTTTAGGGTTATTGATGGTAATAATGATATTTTGATGATAAGAATATATTGGTTTAGTATAGTGCGAACCCTAGAATAGTGGTTGCACTCACACATACATTTACACACATACTTGCATTCATTCTTTCATTTATTAGAGTGCATATGATGGTGCGTATATCTACACATGGGTATGGGACTATGTGTTTATATACGGGATTTGAGGATGATACGTGGTTTGAGATGATACTTGATGTGAGGCCGTGAGATCGGCGATGTGACATAGCTTGTCTTCGAGGTGCGATATGATAGTTTTAGCGGGCCTTTGGACATGTGCTTTACCCGCATTCATATTTTTATAGATGGTATTGATTTGTACTAGACTTAGAGTAGTACCCCAGATTATGCGATCTGATGATAGTGATACCTGATATGTGATGAGGTACTGTGATATTGACCCCTACCCAGCTATTGGGATGCCGTACGATGATCTACCGTACGAGCCGATATTGATGATAGATCCGCACTCATGACTCGAGGATATCTTACGATATGTTATTGAGGTGGGATCACCGATTATCATATCTATATATATTGACTCAGATTATGTGGTTTCTCACCCCTCCTGTCTAGATTACTTAGTAGACATTAGACTGGACCGAGTCATACCTATTTCAAACTAACGAATCGGGGATATTTTAAAGATAGGCAGAAGGGTCATACGGATATTTTCAAATGATGTATCTTTTCTTAAAACACCGTAACCCTTGTTTTTCCAAAAGCCCTGATTCGTCTTATTTCAAATGGCACCCCTGCATGACTTGTACAGATTGGTGTAGATTCTTTACTTTTGCGTTGATTATTCGTTTCCTCATATTTCTGCTATTTGCATTGCATCGCTTGCACTGTGGTTATATTTCAGTCATGCTGCTAGGACACCAGCACCATTATCGATGATGCATATGTTCCACGTACACTTGTTGCCGGCTCACACACTCATCATCGATAATTGCCATGTCACTACACTGTAGTACTATTGCATTCAGTATATGATCCTTGCATGACATGATGATATGCATACCTTCCTTTACATGTCGCATACTTCATGCTTTTGATTATACGCATTGAGATATGTTGTTTCTATGATATTTCTGGATTTGGGAACCGAGAGTGTTTCAAAAGAGAATATGTCATTGCTTTAAAAACCCGGTTACCCTTGATATGATATTTCAGTGCGTCCACCATGTGTTTTCTCGGTGCTGAGAGCGACATGTGAAACCCGAATCGAGGAGTGGATGAGCCGATTGCGGGTACATGGTGGACCCGGTATGGTTCCCCTCGGCAAGATGATCGATGAGCTTTGCCAATTGAGCCTGGAGGCGGGCGAGTACCTACCGGTGATTGGTTGGACCTGGCGGTTATCCGGAGGATACTGACCAGAGTCGATGGATAGATTTGGGCGTCCTGCCGGGGCTGAGGGCCGATACCGCAGACAGAGCCCGCGGGCCGATCCGGACTGACGGAGCCCGATATATGAGGATTTACGTGCCGATGCTGGGCACAGTTTTCATGATGTTTTCGAGTGCCGATGCTGGGCACTCCGGTTCCATGATTTTGACGTGTCGCGAGGGACACGGGTGGGTTATATCCTCATATTTCCATGCACAGGTTTCATGATATTTACTTGCATGATGGTTATTGTCATTGGGTGACGAGTGGACGGGATCCACGTGTGTGCAGATTTGATTACATTGATCATACCTCATATTCATGACATGCTATTACCTGAGGCACTAGCACGAGCACTTGGCATTACACTCATGTAGAGATTACATTGCCAGTTTAGCATGCTTCAGCTTTATTCATATTGAGGTTTACTTATATCTGATCGTATTGACCTAGGATGGGCCATGCATTCGATCTCTGCTTGTAGATATCTTTCTATTCACGAGTTGGCAACTCACCCCCGTTGTGCCCCAGTCCTTGCAGGTTTTTGCCGTACAGATTCCATAGCGGCATTTCTGGCACACTGCTTCCTTATGGGTGACTTGGTTGGATAGGTGGGTTCTTTTGTATCAGAACCGCTATTGTACTTGTATTATTCCTTGTACTTAGAATTTCCATCAACCAAAACTTGTATATTGTTTCAGACTTAGAAAACAGTGTTGTTTTATTTCGACCTTAGAGTCGCGCTAGTAGTATTACGGTTTTCTGTCTGTTTTGAGTTTCTTTTTTTTGGGTTTTGATCCTCGCCCTTTGGCGTTGTATATTACTATTGCTTGCGTGGTTGTGACCGTCGATGGACGAAGAGCTAGCTCCCGCTTGGGGATGCCTTTTATCATTTCATATATATTATTCTTGTTGTACCTCGTTCGGGGCCAGTTTTTACGAAGGAAACTCTGCCGAAATTTTCAGGAAAGGTTACACATTTTAAAAATGCATATTCGGCTTAGTTATTTAAAAACTTTGATTTCCAAACATGATTTCCTTACTTTTCAAAAACAGTTTTCCTTATTTACTCTTAAAATGGTTTTAGATTGCTGGGCTTTTGGCTTACTTGGATCAGATGGGGTCCTATAGACTTCATATGGTTCAAGGGCCAGTCACGTGCTCTTTCGGGTCGTGACAATGGCATAAGTGTACGTCGTATTTATCTGTGATGTTTAGGTAATTAAATGATGGGACTTCATTAATGTGATTAATGAAATAAAAGAAACCTAAGATGTTGTAGAATCGAATTTCAAAATTAAAACAGGTAGCTACAGTTCTTGCTTTGCTCAGCGGTATATGTGATATATCCTGCACCTTATTCGATGAGGAAAGGACCGAGATCCCTTCACCGGGAGTGACTCCTTTAGCAATAACTGGCAGATGCTACACACTCGGTTTGTCTTTTGATTGCTTTTAAGTGTTTTTGCTTTGCACAGTGATATATATGATATATCCCGCACCTCATTCGATGAGGAAAGGACCGACGATCCCTTCACCGGGAGTGACTCCTTTAGCAAAACTAGAAAAGCCTCAAAAGCATTCCATTTTTAAAATCATTTGATTCTACAACGATATAAAGTTCATTACGCAAAAGGTTTTCTTAAAAACCTGTCGTAGCCCTCCGTCATTTCAGATAGGTAATAGTTAGTATTCGTGCTGCGTTTGTTGACTCAGTCAAGGCGTAGTGTGCGGTAGCTGATTATTGCTTATCTGCAAAGCATATGATGCGATTGGATTAGGGTAGTCGTGCGGCCTTGTTGACTCAGTCAAGGGTCGTGCGGGTGGGTTTAATTCAATCGAGAAATGACGGGTTGAACTTTACTTGCGGTCTATGGTTTGTTGACTCAGTCAAGGTCATAGATCGCATGGGGCAAAATATTATCGGGAATTTCAAGTGTTGAGATTTGCAATGAGATTGCATACCTTCTATGAGATAGTTGGATCCCGATACCCGCTGCGAGTAAGTGTTACTCCTGGGAGAGTTTTATACATTACAATTAGCCGATCAAGTAGGTGTCTTGAAAGGTGTTAACGAGGTTACGCCTCTGGGAAAACGAGGTTTACATTAATTAGGTTCGTGCGAAAGCACGGGGGACCTCCCTCAAAGTACCGACACTGGCCTGGCTGAAAGATTGGCGAACTTGTAGTGTGTAATTAATCCCGGCTAGTCTTTCCTTTTAGGGTTTGAAGGAAGATTTGATAAAAAGCAGTGGGAACCATCCTGATTAGATAAAATAATAACCAATCTATTCTTGACAGAGCGCACGCTGAGTGTTTTCTTCTCTCTCTCTCCAGGTAGCGACCATATCACGCCTTAATCAAGATAATAATACGGAATATTGACCGAACCCGCTTGTTATACTGAGCTGGGGAACGTTGGTCCCGCTCCAACTTATAATTGTTATATGACCGAGCAGGAAATTGGGGATTACCAGAATTCCCGTGCCGCCCAAACGAAGAAAGTGCATGCTGATGCATCATCTTTGGGTATGTTCATTATACAGAACTGTTTCTCAGTATCCTTTACGTCCTGGGTATGTGATACCAGATCAGGATCCCAGATATGTAATCTGTTACATAGGGCTACAGATAGGTAGAGAACTGAGAACGGGTGATAAGTTTCATGAGGCAGAAAATGGGGCAAATGTTGCAGCCAAGTCTGTTGGTCACTGTCACCCTGTATTACAAATACATTGATTCTGAACGAATGTTATTAGATACCGAACCTCATATACAAAATCGTATCTATCTCTTTATTAGTAAAGAAATGATAAAATTTTGTATTGTTGGATAATGTTTTGAACATTTCCTATATCAAAAGTTGATCGGTTCAGGCACGTTATCTAAAAGCATTGCTGTTCTAAATCAAACTACAGTTCTTAGTATATAGAATACACACAAGAGGAAGAGTTCAGAAATGAACGAATTCTTCTTGAGGTATTGTAGACTAGGTCATATCAATGCGACCCGACTAGCTAAGTTACATTTAGATGCATATTTAAATCAGTTTGAATTTACATCTTGTGAAACTTGCCAGTCATGTCACAGAGATAAGATGACCATAGCTCCGTTTATTGGAAACGGAGAAAGAGTTAGTGAACTCTTGGGATGATACATGTTGATGTATGTAGGTCCCCTGTCTACACATGCCAGGACCGGTTCTTTATACTTCACTACGTTCTCTGATAATCTTTCGAGATTCAGACTTATGTTCCTGTTGAAACACAAGTCCGAACCTTTTGAGATATTCACAGAATATAAGTTAGAAGTAGAGAACCAATATGGGTATAAGTATTATGTCCTATGATGAGATCAAGGAGGAGAATACTTGTGCACGGAAATCCTGGATTATACTAAAGGAGAATGAGATTCTCTCTCAGCATTACTCCTCTGTATACACCATAGCACGATGGTATATCGGGGCGGAGCAATCACACCCTATATGATAAGGTGCGCTCTATGATGAGTATTACTGAGTTACCTATTTCCTTTTAAGGGGGTTATGCACTTGAGAAGCTGCATAACTATTGAATAGGGTTCCAGTCAAATCAGTTGCCTACCATTTCATATGTGATATGGAAAGGGAAGCGCCCATATCTTAAGTTAGTTAAGATTTGGAGTTGTCCGGCCTATGTTTGAAAGCAAAATCCGGACAAACTCGAGGCAAAGTCTGTAATGTAGAACTGGAAAGGTTCCAGCTATACAAATTATAGCAGATGATTTGGTAGAACCAAAGGATTCAATAAATACCAACGAACCTCAGCCTCTCCGCCGATCTAGTAGGGTTCCTCACCCACCTGAGAGATACTTCTGTTTCTCTATGACAGTGGGAACGAGGATTGCATCATGAGATGATGACCCAACTAGTTTCGAGCTGGCCATCAGGAGTGAGACTCTGTAAGAATGGCTGGATGTTTAGCGATCTGAGATGGAATCCTTATACACCAACAAAGTATGGACTTTGGTTGCTATATCTGAAGGGTTAAATCCCCATCAGGAGCAAGTATATCTTGAGAAGATTACTTGGTGTACATGGAAAAGTTGAGACTTTCATAGCTAGACTTGTTAAAGGTTTGCATCATTGACCAGGTGTGGATCATGATGAAACTTTTTCTAGAGAACTATGCTTAAGTCCATCCAGATCCTACTTGCCACGGCTACGTACCATGACTACGATCTCTGGTGGTTGGGTGCCTTGACTGCTTTTCTAAATGATGTTTTAGAAGAGGACGTCTATAAGTACACAGCCAGAAGGCTTCGTAAATAGTGGGAGCAGCGGAAACGTGTGCAAGATGCTTTATAGGATAAAGCAGGCATCGCGGAGTTGGAACATCTGTTTTGATGAAGTAGTCAAAGAGTTTGACATCATCAAAATGGTAGATGAACCTTGTATATACAAAAAGGTAGTAGGGAGTATGGTGATGATCCTTGTAGGGTACATGGATGACATACTCTTGATAGGGAAAGAGTTTCCTATGCTACGCTCGATCAATCTCCACTTATCACAATGATTCTCCATATAGGATCAAAATGATACCTTCTAAATCCTGGGTTTTGGATCTATGAGATAGATCTAAATGGATATTAGGATACTCACTAGCTGTAGTGAGATGGTATCAATCGATCCTGAGGAGAATCACTGGAAGGGTTCCACGGTGATAAAGACGACTGAATGTCAGTCACAGGCATTGTCTTTACCCTCAGTAAAGGGACGGTATGTTGGAAGAGTTCCAAGCTAGATACCGTGACATACTAGACAATAAAGGCAGGATACATCGCTACTTAAGATGCTACCAAAGAGGATGTTTGGGTGTATGTTTGTTCATGAGATGAACTACGTTCCAACCATTGTGAGACAATGGAGTTGTGGCTTATGCCAAGGAACGCCGGTCCCATCAGTGATCCAGACATATTCTAAGGCAGTATCACTTGATCATAGAGATGGTTGATCTCCAGGGAAATCGAGGTTAGGAGAGTAGACTCAGAGGACAACACAGCGGATCCACTCACAAAGGCCTGTTCCCAGAGAGAGACTTTTATGGGATGGTTGAGTATGAGATACTACAACCACTGCTATCAGATGGCCCTAGTGCAAGTGGGAGATTGTTAGTTATATGTATGCCCTAGAGGCCATTACTGTACATAGGATGTATATTGTAGTGGATGCTGGGACGTATATAGGGAGGACTTTCTTGCTCGACATGATAGTATGCTATCTGGTTGAACTTTACCTTAACGTGTACACTAATTGTCTCCCTGTTACATGTTGGTAAAGCCCGTAGGATCTGTACTTGACTACCTGGACTATGATGCGGATCATACTAGTGGGGACATGGTAGTCTATAAGTACATCCTTCAAAGTCCCTAGTCGAGGATGTATCGAGACGGGGCATCGATATACCAGAGTAGACTAGCGTATACCTTCTCGACCCATACAGATGGGCGATGGATGATCCCATATCCATTGGTGTTTGACATCAGAGATGATATACGGGTGCTCAGTAGAGACTGGGTACACTGGACGGACTCGCCGAGAACTCCCAGATGGTATTATACCTCACGTCAGATGGCAGTTCTCTGGTGACACTGGTACAGAGTAGTCTGTCGACCCGAGATCGTCATAGAGTCTTGTGTGGTTCCCACTGGGCTTTGATTTCCATCTTACCACGTCCAAGAGGGCGTGCAAAACGGTGGTTTTTGGGTACAGTCCCGAGTCACATGGAGGCAATGAGCGATAGGAGGGGATTCGTCTCTCCCGGTATAGGGAGTTGATGTTGCGCTGTGTTCAATTGGCTATAACAGGAAATCCCTGGCCAGGGTTGCTGAGATTTACTGGTAAGTGTTACCAGTAGTTTCTCGAAGTGTTATAGACCTCATATCGACACGACTTATCGAGCTATTGGGGTCTAACGTTTACCACCCCTAGGCGAGATATGCGACAGATCAGACGATCAGACCGGACTGTACGGTAGTGTTACTGGTCGGATTCACTGGAGTGTGAGCGGGCTTGCTCGTCGATCTTCAGATCGCTCAATACCCGGGTGGCCGTTACGTTTAGCAGACCGCTTGCGGCTTGTGGGTGTTTGATATGATCATCATCTGCTGCCGGCGTATTGACGAGTCTTTAGAGTCCTACACAGAGGTTTCCTGGCTCAAGCGAAACGAAATAGGAGCGCATATGAGATATGTGAGGGACCGAGAATAATACCAGTATGTGATACTGTATTCGATTCTCGCGATGTGACATTGATCGGTTATATGCGATATAGCCGGGTTATCGGATCAAGTGTTGATTCGATAAGTTGTTACTAATGATACCAGTCGGTTATGTGCGACATGACCGGATCATTGAATCAAGTGTTGATTTAATGATTTAATGTACAATTATATATTTGATATATTACTTTGCATCAACTAGTATAGGTTCACTTTAAATGGATTTTCTCGCTCGGTTGTGCGCATTGCATATGCGATATGATTTTGTGCACTTGTTTGTATCATATTTGATGATACATGCTAATTAGGATTTGTGTAAAGAATTAAACCTTGGTTAAAGAAATGGTTAGGGTTTTTATTTGATTATTCATTTATTCATTTGTTTTTATTTTTGGAAAATAAATTGCATAAAATAGAATGGTGGCTTTCTTTTGTCTTCTTTCATGAAGCTTCATGAACTTTTGACTTAGTCACCATTTTGTCTCATGCTTAACCCTAACCAATTCAATTAACTCAAGTTAATTCTCTACACCTAACCATGGTGAGAATTATGATAAGAATGGATTTTTATTTTATTCTTTAATACTTATCATAATTTTTATCATCTTCTTCCTCTTCTTCTTCTTCATGAAGATACCTTCCTCCATCAATGGTGATTGATGCAAATGAGTGAGAAATCCAATTCTAAAGTCTACCCACTTCCTATTTTCTCATCCTCTACCTCTTGCCAAGTAGTAGAGTGTGTTTCCTTCACAAGTTTTCATGGCTTGGTGAAGGTGGAGCTTGATTTAGCGATGCCTCGACGTAGATCATCTTCGGCACGGACATCGACGACCTAGCTCGCCTATTCTCCGATGAAGCCGACGCTAGAGCCCGGATTCACTTTGGACAGCGAGAGGACTTCATTGCGGAGCTATGGAGGTGGAGCACCGGATCTACAAAGGTTGTATTTCCGATTCTCATAGTTAAGTGTTAACTAGTTAGCTTTTTTGCCTAGTTTTCTAGCAAACGATCCGTAGTCGGGTCTCTCGGCACCTAGATTTTTTGAAAATGGCATGTTCGATGCCTTGTGAGACCTCCTTAGGGTGCCTAGGAACCCTACATGTTTCGCCCGAACTTGGGAAACTGTCTGTGGGGAACTCTAATGACTCGTCAGTACCCTGGCAGTGGGTTTAACCACAAACCGTCAGCGGCACTAGCAATGCGTAACGGCTGCCCATGGACTGACCTCAAGGGAGGCCGATGAGCGAACTCATCCGGAAACCATACTGAGCCTAACAGTGACAATGTATATACAGTCCGGTCCGTTCGTCTATGAGTATCGCATATCTGCCTAGGGGGCTAGTAACGTCAGACCCCCAATAGCAGTATAAGTCGTGTCGGAGTGTAGCCCAATAACACCCTGAGATACTACTGGAGTACCTACCAGTAAATCTCCTGCCATGGCCATGGACTTTGTGTAATGGCTCTCCTAGACACAGCACGACCTCGCCCCCAATACCGGGAGAGACGAATCCCCTGCCGATCCGCTCACGTGCCTCCATATGGCTCGGGACTGTACCCAAAAACTACCTGTTTGCACGACTCCTTTGAGCCGTGGTAGGGTAGAAATCAAAGCACAGTGGGAACTCACACGAGACAAATGACGACCTCAGGTCGATGAACTAACCTGTACACATGTCACCAGGGAACTGCTATCTGACGATATGTATAATACCAACTAGCAGATTCCCGGCGAGTCCTGTCCGGTGTACTCATAACCCAATGAGCACCTGTATACATCTTAGGTGATCCAACTGACACCAGTGGCTTGTGAGACCGGCCACCGCCCCTCGTCGGGGTCTCGACTGTATACACTAGTCTACTCCGGAGTATCGATGCCCTGTCTCGAAACTCCCACGACTAGGGACCACAATTAAGGATATGCGTATAAACTACCTAACTCTCACGTATATGATCGCCATCATACTGTTGGTGGTAAAGCAAGATCTTAAGGGCTCTATCAAAGTGTAACATGTAATCAGTCACCTGAACATGTACACGACTGATAAAGGCAAACCAGATAGCATACTATCATCTTGAGTAAGACTGTCCTACCGGTATAGGTCCTCCGCAATCATTGCAATCACGTACCTGCGATCCAATAATTGACTCTGAGGGCACTATCTCCAACAATCTCCCACTTGCACTCAAGGATAATTATTGCAATGTCGACTACTCACAGCCCGTGTGAAACCGAACATCCAACTCCTCTACTAATCAGTTTCACAAAGCCCGTTGTAAAACTATTGTGTTCGAGAAATAGCCTCAGTGAGTGGATCCGCCTAGATGTTTCTTTCTATATCTCTCTTAATCTCAAGTTCGCGGAGAAAGCCATCTCCTGAATTGAGTAATACCTGTCCTAGAATATGTCTGGATATCTGATGGGACCTAGTTCATAAATGAACTCCAAATCTAAACTTCTTAGACTGTATCGATCACTGAACCTAATCAGTATCCGGCACCATGCCTCCCACAGTATCCTATTGGACCACCTGTCCATAATACTGTCCCTCTTCGTCAGAGGGAAAACTATAACTCTGACAATCACTCTGTCATCCATGTCACCTTTGAAGCCTGGAATGATGATCGTCTCCCGAAGGAGGCTGCCGTCATCAAATCCGTAGAACATGTACTTATGTTCTAAAACTGCTTCCTTATGTTTCTCCAGGATTGGATTAATACAAACTCATTGCATCTAGTGCAAAAACAACATCTGGTGTGGTACTTGACATCTCATGATTGACTCAATTGCCTAAGCAAGTGATCTGCCAATCATGCACTTCCCTCTCCCCTTTAGTCTATACGACACCTTTAGAGAGGGTGACTCCATCACCTGCAGGTACACCACCATGCTAGGAGTCAACTATTCTAAAACCCATTAGAATATCTGTCAAAGTACCCACATTGGGAAACTACCCAATTCCAGATCTAAAACCATAGATCTAGAAACCAGAATGTCAAATATTATATCCATATCCTGTCTGGAGAAACAAATGTGTGACGACCACAGTACAACCGATCGTAGTATAGGAATTTTACTTCCCACTCTGTGTATGTCATCCAGATACCATGACATCACACCCTACTACCTTCTTAACAGATCCATCCCCTATTCTGATTGAAGTCAAACCCATGACTGTCACATCAAAAATAGATGATCTTTCTCCGCTATAACTGCTCAAGTCTATAAATAGATATAAGCATCTTGCCCACTATGCTTCCGCTTCTCCCACTGACTACGACAACCCTCCTACCGGGTCTCAAAGCCTGGAACATCAGTAGTGTCAAGTCTGGGTAGATAAGAACCTCCCTGTCACCGTCCTTGAGGCTACCGAAGTACCTCTCGGGTGTCTGAGGTTACCCACCATATCTGCGGAGTGGTAATTGGAATGTCAAACCTGATTGAATATATAGGTCCTATTAAATTTTCCGTAATCGTTCGCGGTTCTGGAATCACTTCCAGTTCTACCATACTCCCACTACTGTTTTCTGAAAAAGATCCATTTTACTAAAACTGTGGCGAGTCAAGAACAATATCACTATTGATCTTCCAAATGGTAGAATATCAACCCTCGTCATAGCCAGGGTCAACCCACAAACAGCCATTACAGAAACGTGCCCTGAGTTATCCAGAGTCTGGTTTTAAGCATAAGCTGGACAACTCCCCGTACCTTAACATCTTTTAAGGTACGATCCATCCTATATCCAATATAGAAACTTTGGCACTTATTTAATTGGAACCATATTCAAATCATGCAGCCGTCTCCAGTGCATATCAACTTAATGGAAAGAGGCTATTCAGCATTACTCAACTTAGGAATCCATCCAATTATGAGTAACCCGAAAGAGAAACAAGTTTCTCAAAATCATTACTGTCATCTGAATACCAAACACAAGAATCTACATCTTCGATCTCTTTGAAGAATCCCGATACTTGTGACACCTGGTTCTCTACTTTATTCTTATACCCACAACTTCTCAAAATTTAGACCTTGTATTTCTACGAAACACTTGTCTAAAAAATAGAGAAGTTATAAGTAAACAGAACATAGTACGAGGACCTACCCCTTTGTCCTGATGGACACTGGACAACATATAATACTCTGTATAAGTCCGCTGAGTTGAATAACTCAAAACCTGTGCTTCGTAGGTTGAAAACTGTACCCTGGCGATTTCCTCAAATATCACCAATTACAACGAATTCCGATATAATTAGGATAATTACCTAATTCCCAATAACTTACTCCCACTCATCATCTGTAAAACCATACAGATATGAGAATGAAACCTGGTAAATACATACCCTTGGACTAAGTATCTAATCGGGAAAACAGTTTTCGTTTAACAATGCACTAAACATGAAAATGTTTCGTAGGGGTATCCTGGTATTCCTAGTAATGCCTCTTCCATAATCAAATTCATGACTTTAACCGTATATTTCTTTGCCTTCTCTCCAAATCCCTTTATTTGTCTTTAGTCATTACCTTCTGTACACCTTCGTTAGGCTAAATGGTTTTCTTCCTTCCCTACCGTTCGGCACCAGCCTATGGTTTGGAAGAAGACTATCCAGTAAGCATAATAGGTGTACCCTCCTAAACCAAGGAGTACTCACATCTTGAGAGAAGGTGATGATAAAAGACAACTGAATAATACCTTATTCCTTTAAAGGTGAAATAGTAGTGGCGATGAAGTACGCGGTTTGGTCGTGAATGATATCAGTCGCAATTTACTTTTCCCTCTTTCTAATCCCTTTATTTTGTCTTTAGTTATTGCCTTCTGCACACCCTACTTAGGCTAATTGGTTTTCTTCATTCCCTACCTTTCGGCACCTGCCTATGGTTTGGAAGAAGACTATCCAATATGCGTAATAGGTGTACTCTCCTAAACCAAGGAGCCCTCGCAACCTGAGAGAAGGTGATAATAAAAGACAACTGAATAAACCAATTCTATTTCTCCTGAACCTGGATCCATCCTCGAAGAAGTCCCTTCGAGTTCGTATATAACCATACGATGGATCTATCCAATGGAAGTGGATGTCCATAGTAATACGGGGTGTTCTGAGAAATACAAAGGGTAAAAGAAGGAGTGGCAATGACTTATGCAACTCAGACAATCCAAAAGCCAGTATTTTAAGAAGGTTCGGTCAACCTGGTCACTGAGTCATAGTCTAGGGTCGGTCAAAGGTCGCTGCCAAAGAGAGAGAGAAAAGAAACACTCTGCGTGCACTCTAACCTAGATCAGAATGGTTATCACTTTATCTAATCCGGAAACTTCCCACTGTCCTGTCAAATTCTCCTCTAAACCTGAAAGAAGAATCAATCGGGATCACCTGAAGAGTAAACCAACTCATCAGTGGGAATCGGGATCCAACTCTCATCGCATGATAACGTGATAGAATGCATCCACGTTACTCATACTCCAGAAGGTATGCGCATACTTGGCAAGTTTCAGTTTCTTTAGAAACTCCCGATATGATTTTTGCCCCATGCTCTTATAACCTTGGCTTTGGTCAAAATGTCATAAGTCACATGCCAAGTTCTACCCGTCACTATCTTGTCAATTTGAACCCACCCGCACATGCCCCTGACTTTGGCCAATCGGCAGAACGACTGTCCCAAACTAACTCATCTATCTATGCAACAAATGAATACCCAGCAGCTACCAAACACTATGCCTTAACTTTGGCTAAAATGCATAGCTTGAATACTACTGAATACCCAAAAGAAGTGACGGAGGGCTACGGATGGTTTTTGGCGAAAAACCTTTAACATAGTGAACTTGATATCGCTGAAGGAACCTGATAGCTTTTTAAAATATAGTGGCGAAAACCTTTTGCTAAAGAGGTCACTCCCGATGAAGGGATCTCGGCTCTTTCATCGTGGAATGAGGTGCAGGATATTCCACTGAATACCGCGATGCAAAGCAACATGTAATCGACTATAGTGTAGTTATTACCCTGACGCAAACTTCTTCCCAAGGGGTCAGTCCCGGTGAAGGGATATCGGCCCTTGCCCCGTCGAATGAGGTGCAGGATATTCCACTGAATACCGCTATGCATAACAAAAGGAAACGTTTTTGCAATAACACCTTTTAAAATTGTTCCAACAACTGTAAACAGGTTTGCTTTACTTTGCATTGATCAAAATCAATGCAGTCCCATCAATCAATCACACCAGAAAAGAACGAAAATAAAATGTATGTATATGCCATCCGCATTCGTCACTGGGTCCCGTCATCACCCGTTAGGTTACTTAACTAACGACAGAGCGGGGACTGGACTAGCGCGGGTGTAAAACATATACAACATCTAATAGTATATAAACCAATATACAATAATTGCTCCAGGCGTGATAATATGCAACATTACAAAAAAAGTAATAAGCATCACAGAACAATACAGATAATCTGGGATCCCCGAGTTTCACAGAGCCGCTGCTGAAACCCGACGTTCTCCTGTCGTGTGGATAGCCTGTGCAATGAAACCTAGACCCCTACGGGTGCGGCAAGTTACCCGCCAAAACCTGAAGCGAGGTAGTCCCCCACAGCATAGTGAATGGAACACCCGGCACTTCACGGAATCCGGTAAATTGAGCACCCCTCCTTGGGTCAACCTGTACCCCCTACGAGTGCGGCAAATAGTCTGCCAATTCTAGAGTGGGACCCCTCTGCCTTTCAAAGCCATGAGATGCGGACCCGTTGCCCCCCAGAACCCGGCTATCTGTGCACTCCGTCGCGGGGTAAAACCTAGTACAGTAATGAAAAATAGTACAACAGGTACATCGACCGCAACCTGGTCGTGCCCCAAAAGAATATTATACAACAGGCAGTGACGGCAGTCCACATGTTGGACGCTCGCCCTGCAATATCAAAAGTACAAATAAACTCAAACTGCACTACCATTACACACTGCTAGCCACCACGACAAATCCGCAACATCACAGCACAACACAGAACATCAACGCGAATGTTACGTTCGCAAACCCGTCCAAAAGAACTATGGCAATCAGACGCGGTTTACCGATCAAATGACATTCCCGGTCGGAGATATAATGTAAGCACTGTAAACTAACATGTTTAAATTTCGATCGACTAAATATCACAAAGTGGGCCCCACAAACAACTGGTGAACAGTAACAAAATCTGGGCCCAAAAGATATATACCAAAAACCCCAAATTCCAGAGGAGAACACACTGTACAAATTTGGGAGTATGATCTCACCAAGTGGCCGCGGATGCGCCAAACCATGGGTTTGGCCGCGTTTCCGCGGCGGTTTGGTGGAATCACGAGCCCAAATTTTGTCGGTGTTCTTAGAAAAGCCTGCTGAATTTTCTGTGATGTGTAAAATTAATTTTGGAACCCTTTTAAAATCGACAGAAACTCAGAAATTGTAAAAATGCGGTTTTTGATTTTCGGTTCGATCGATGTTTTAAACGCGTTAGCACAAGTTAGTATAGCAAAATGGTTAGGCTCTGATACCACTGTAAGTCCACGGTAGCGCCCCGGCCATCTACAGACGCCAAATGCGGAACAAAAACTTTTTAACTGGCGCTATCGTATAGTTTAACCCGGATCTGCCATTAATGCTAAACTAACAAACTGTAAAGAGTGTAGAAAGGTTATACCGAACGATCCGAGTCCTTCGTTCTTTAACCATCATCCCACGCTCCGTTGCGGCTGCTCCGATCTCTTCGATCTCCGATCTGCTCGTCCAGGTGGCACCACATCGACGATTCTTTAAACGGGCTCCCGCCTCTGACTCGAGGCAACTCGGTCGTCAAGTTTGCTAAAAGAGACGACCAATATTGATGTAGAGAATGAGTAGATGACTTTGTCTCACTTCGTCCAAGTCCGTGGACGATCGGTTAATGAAGTTGCCGATGGAAATGAAATGGAACAAGAAATGAACTATGAAATTTCCATGCATCCAAAACTTTAGTCTTTTCTTTTTAACAACCATAATCTTTTCAAGTGAGTGAGTGGAGGAGGAGAAGGGGCCGGCCACTTATATGCAAAGAGGGAGGTGAGTGTAGGAGAAATCAAGGAGGTGACCATAAACAAAGATCATGAAGAAATATCCTTAAGTAAACAAAACTCATTAATGAAATGAATGACTCACTAAACCTAGTCATTCATTCATTAATGCAACCAATGAAAACACAACACCAATTAACCAAGTCATCACCTTCTAGAACCTTCTAGAAGCATGACTCACCCTCATCCAAGAAAAGATAAATCCGTCTTTAACCGAATGTTAAAAGACGGCTGATAGAAAACTGGAAACTGGCAACTTCCAAAAGTGATCCTGAAACGACTTTCAGGATAACCCCGTAACTGTATAAATATACCCGCATTTGTATTACGACCGAATACAAATGCAACTGAGACAAAGATATTATATCTACTCAATATAATACTCGGACCCGGCTTAAACCAAAGCCGACCAGTATCATCTGCCCAAAAAATAACACGTGCGTAAACGCACGTGCATTTTCCGAACCCTGCCATAAAACCATACGGCCTCTACAACGTTTCGCCCGAACTTGGGAAACTGTCTGTGGGGAACTCTAATGACTCGTCAGTACCCTGGCAGTGGGTTTAACCACAAACCGTCAGCGGCACTAGCAATGCGTAACGGCTGCCCATGGACTGACCTCAAGGGAGGCCGATGAGCGAACTCATCCGGAAACCCTACTGAGCCTAACAGTGACAATGTATATACAGTCCGGTCCGTTCGTCTATGAGTATCGCATATCTGCCTAGGGGGCTAGTAACGTCAGACCCCCAATAGCAGTATAAGTCGTGTCGGAGTGTAGCCCAATAACACCCTGAGATACTACTGGAGTAACTACCAGTAAATCTCCTGCCATGGCCATGGACTTTGTGTAATGGCTCTCCTAGACACAGCACGACCTCGCCCCCAATACCGGGAGAGACGAATCCCCTGCCGATCCGCTCACGTGCCTCCATATGGCTCGGGACTGTACCCAAAAACTACCTGTTTGCACGACTCCTTTGAGACGTGGTAGGGTAGAAATCAAAGCACAGTGGGAACTCACACGAGACAAATGACGACCTCAGGTCGATGAATTAACCTGTACACATGTCACCAGGGAACTGCTATCTGACGATATGTATAATACCAACTAGCAGATTCCCGGCGTGTCCTGTCCGGTGTACTCATAACCCAATGAGCACCTGTATACATCTTAGGTGATCCAACTGACACCAGTGGCTTGTGAGACCGGCCACCGCCCCTCGTCGGGGTCTCGACTGTATACACTAGTCTACTCCGGAGTATCGATGCCCTGTCTCGAAACTCCCACAACTAGGGACCACAATTAAGGATATGCGTATAAACTACCCAACTCTCACGTATATGATCGCCATCATACTGTTGGTGGTAAAGCAAGATCCTAAGGGCTCTATCAAAGTGTAACATGTAATCAGTCACCTGAGCATGTACACGACTGATAAAGGCAAACCAGATAGCATACTATCATCTTGAGTAAGACTGTCCTACCGATATAGGTCCTCCGCAATCATTGCAATCACGTACCTGCGATCCAATAATTGACTCTGAGGGCACTATCTCCAACAAACCATGTCTAACCTATAGGGGTTGTCTGGAGGCAGAAAACGTCAATGGCCGCAATAACAAACCTTCCTGCTAAAATTCAAAAATTTTGATGTTGTGTGTTTATGGCAATGAGGACATGCTTTGTGACCATGTACGGACCAACCTGATAGCATTCCATACGCAGGAAAGTCATTAATTGTCCACATTAAAGCCGCACACAGTATGAAGGTTGTATTTGTGTTTGAATCATATGTCTCTACACCATCAACGAACAAAGATTTCAGCTCCTCGATCAGAGGTCGGAGATAGACGTCGATATTGTTCCCCGGTGAGTTTGGTCCGTCGATAAGAAGATGCATCATAAAGTATGATTGGTCCATAACCAACCAAGGCGACAGATTATAAATTATCATTACAACGGGCCATGTACTGTGACTTCCAGCCATATAGTTGAATGGGCAGAAGCCATCGGTAGCCAGTCCGAGCCAGACATTGCGAGGATCGCTACTGAATGTTGCGTGCCTCCTATCGAAATCCTTCCATGCCGGTGAATCTCTTGGATGGCTCATTTTTCCATTTTCGCTTGGAGGAGCACGGTGATGCCAAATCATTGCCTCGGCTGTTTTCTTGCACCTGAATAGCCTCTGTAGCCTCTGTGTTATGGGAAAGTATCATGCTATCTTCACAGGTATATCAGGCTTCTTATCAGAATCTTTTGGCTTATACCTACCCTCTCCGCATGTTGGACACTCTTTCAAATCTGAATTCTCTTTCCGGTACAACACGCAATTTTTAGGACATGCTTGAATCTTCTCGCACTTTAGACCCAAATCAGACATCATCTTCTGGGCTTCGTACCAGCTTTCGGGTACATTATTTTCCGGAGGCATAGAATCTTTCAAGAACGAAAGAAGCATTGTGAATGACTTGTTGCTCCATCCATTTAGGCACTTAATCTGGAAAAGTTGGACGAACCATGAGAGGGTGGAATACTTCGCATTCTCATAAATTGGTTTCCTAGCATCATTCATGAAATTTTCATATTTATCCGCACGCGGTCCTTGACCGAAAGGAATGTCATCTTCGGTACGAATAGATTCACCTAGGGCAGCCTCTACCATATCCTCCATTTCTTCTGATGGAAATAAATTTCCGTCTCCTGCCGCATTACCGAATTCTTCTTCTTCTCCTGCCTCATTATCGTGTTCTCCTTCTTCTTCTACCGCAGTACTGCATTTTTCTCCTTCCCCGTGATATTTCCAAGTTGTATAAAGTCTAGTAAACCCATGTTTTACAATATGAAGCTCTACCAATTCTACCTTCTGCCAGTACTTATTGCCACTTCTATCGCACGGACAGAGAATCTTCTCTATTATGATCTTATTATGTGCGCGTGCAAATTCAAGGAAAGCAGCAACTCCTGTGACAAACTTATGTTGCATACGTTGTTTCTAATCCACATGCATCCAGTCCTTAACTCTGACGTACTCATGGGCCATGTTAGACTGCATAACATATAAATTGTAGGTTATGCTGACTATATTGAGAAATATAAGAATGGGATAGTTACTGACAAAGGAGAAAATCCGTGTATATGCTTTGTGTGTGTGTTTGTCGTTGAAAAGAATAAATTATCGCACGTATGTTAACCGATAGACGGGGACTAAGTGGCGCTTTTAGTTTCATATATGGGTATCGATGGGAATATGAAGGTTTCATATTATCATATATTGGTTTTAACCCGAACATCTCGAATCGCTCTCTAATTATGCGTTTGTTGTGTATTCTTGTTGTTTGTGTGTGTTCTGGCTGTCGGGGGTAGGCTTCTATCCCATTAAGAATGTATAGAGCGAACGCCCATCACTTGTGCTTTCAACCGTTTCGAGTAAATTTCGGCAGCACCTCCCCGTTGTTCTCCGAGTACACTGTAATAGAATAGATAATCATTTCAAAGCTGTGAAAGAACGTTGAAATGAACATCTAATCTATCTTTGTACACGGAGAACCAGCGGAAAGGTACCGACGAAATATCTCGAAACGGATGAAAACACAAGTGAATGAAGGCGTTTGCTTTATACATTCTTAACTTGTCCACATGGGACAAATCTATGGGTTACCATACGATTGAATTTTCTCGTCGCGTAGACTATACGACGGTTGTTAGTATCGAGCTATACTGTCCGATATTTAACAACCTTCGTATAGTTCTAGGTCATGACGAGCATCGCACTTATGTTAACCGATAGACGGGGACTAAGTGGCGCTTTTAGTTTCATATATGAGTATCGATGAGAATATGAAGGTTTCATATTATCATATATTGGTTTTAACCCGAACATCTCGAATCGCTATCTAATTATGCGTTAGTTGTGTATTCTTGTTGTATGTGTGTGTTCCGGCTATCGGGGGTAGGCTTCTATCCCATTAAGAATGTATAAAGCGAACGCCCATCACTTGTGCTTTCAACCGTTTCGAGTAAATTTCGGCAGCACCTCCCCGCAGTTCTCCGAGTACACTATAATAGAATAGATAATCATTTCAAAGCTGTGAAACAACGTTGAAATGAACATCTAATCTATCTTTGTACACGGAGAACCAGCGGAAAGGTACCGACGAAATATCTCGAAACGGATGAAAACACAAGTGAATGAAGGCGTTTGCTTTATACATTCTTAAGTTGTCCATACGGGACAAATCTATGGGTTACCATACGATTGAATTTTCTCGTCGCGTAGACTATACGACGGTTGTTAGTATCGAGCTATACTGTCCGATATTTAACAACCTTCGTATAGTTCTAGGTCACGACGAGCATCGCACGTATGTTAACCGATAGACGGGGACTAAGTGGCGCTTTTAGTTTCATATATGAGTATCGATGGGAATATGAAGGTTTCATATTATCATCGAGTATCATATATTGGTTTTAACCTGAATATCTCGAATCGCTCTCTAATTATGCGTTTGTTGTGCATTCGTGTTGTATGTGTAACATGATTTTAAACCATTGAGAGCAAGATTGATAGAACTGATCATCCTACATTGCAATAGCATTCATCAACCAAAAACTATTATTGCAATGGCATTCATCTATAACAATCAAAAACTAAAACTACAAATGTAGGATACTGATATCATAAAGCGTTATACGCAACATTGATAGAACTGATAAATAAAAAAACGAAACACAAACCGTATCAAGATTTAACAACTTTGATTATGTTATATACGCGGGCCGATATTTTCATATTAGCCAATAGGCAAAAATAGATTGTAGTCTGGATATGGCATATTGGCAGATGTTACCTATATGCATACATGCATGTTGTCTCCCCATTTTTTTATAAATTAAACCAACTTTTCTATACATGCTAGTAATTACTGGATACATTCAGGTTAAATGCATAGAGCTAGCCGTAATTTCCTCTACGGTAAACTTTCATCAATACAACACTTTGGTTCGCCTAACTAGATCGCCATTTACGAACACAATCTATTTATATGGCATGATTTTATACACTTAATTTTACCACATTTAATGAAAATGAATCATTCATGATATGATACATGTATATACATCGATAGCCAACCCCAACCTAACCCTAGCCCCAGCCCCAGCCCAGCCCCGCCCCAGCCCCAGCCTAACCCTAGCCCCAGCCCCAACCCTAGCCCTAGCGCCAGCCTAACCCTAGCCCCAGCCCCAACCCCAACCTAACCCTAGCCCTAGCCCCAGCCCAGCCCCAGCCCAGCCCCGCCCCAACCTAACCCTAACCCCAACGCGCCCCAGCTAAACCCCAACCCTAACCCTAAGCCAAACCCTAACCCCAGCCCCAACCCCAGCCGCAGCCGAACCCCAACCCTAACCCTAACCCCAACCCCAACCCCGACCGCGACCCCTGCCGAACCCCAACTCCAACCGCAACCCCAGACCCAGCCATGAACCCTAGCCCTAAATAATCAAAAATTTCTTTAATTTAGTTAAAGATTTACTAACCTGAACGGCGGTGGCGACGACCTGAACGGCGGTGGCGACGACGAGAACGGCGGTGGCGACGAGGAGAACGGCGGTGGCGATGACGAGAACTGCGGTGGCGATTTGGGGATTTTCTTTCGCGCGCGATCGAGAGAGGAAGAAAGAGAGCGTAGGCGATCGATCTGTGCCTTTATTAAATCGATATTTAGTTGCCCCTACGGATTTGTTCGTAGGTCCTTGGTTTGCGGCTCCGTAGGGGCAAACACCAAATTAAGAATTAATATTTTTATTCTTGAACGTCTGGGCCCGTAGGGGCAACCTTTTAGCCCTACGGATTAATCCGTAGGGCCTACTTAAATCTGCCCCTACGGATTTCAATATCCGTAGGGGCAACCCCCTATTTTACTAGTGATCATATTATCGAGCAGATTTGAATAACCGGTTTTTATGAAGCTTCATTTCTGCGTTATATCCAACTCGAGCACAGCCTCGTTATCTCTTTTGTTGAGCGTTGGAGAAGAGAGACTCATACTTTTCATCTTAGATAGGGTGAGGCCACTATCACACTCCATGATATTGCCCTTTTTTCTTGGTTTACGGATGAATGGGCTTAAATTGGTTGGAGGTACAATTGTGGGTTTAGAACTGAGCACTTATATTAGGATATGTATATTGAGTCTGCTCTCGGACATGTATAATTTATAATTTTTTTAAATCAAAAGTTGAAGTATATTACAGTGATATTAATTAACAATTAATTGTAAAATTCAGGTACGATGAGGGTATATGAAGGGGTATAAAATCAGTTTAAGCTGGCTCAAAGATATATTTACTAATATCCCTGATGAAACTACTGATGATGTCTTGGATAGACATGCACATACATACATTCTATACATGATCGGTTCTTCATTGATGCTGGGCCAATCGGTAACGCATGTCCATCTTTTATACCTTGGGTTTCTTACGGACTTCAATGTGTGTGGCCAATAAGCTTGGGGAGAAGGAGTCCTGGCATATCTTTATAAGAAACTAGATAAGACATGTGCTCCTACAGAGAATAAAATTTGTGGCTGTATTACATTGCTTCAAGTACATAATAATTTTGATCTACATATTTGAAAAATTATAATATTGGTTCTTTCTGATATTATGACACTTTATATATAGATTTGGTCATGAGAGCACATGTATATTGGAAGACCATATCATATTCGTATTTTTGTCGAGGATATCCTTTCTCGGCTGTTGGTGGAGTGGCAAGAAATCATATAAGGCTTCTCGTCGAGTACTTAAGTATTATAGCAATGAGTTGGATCGAATGGAGGCGACTCAGATAACCATACATTAGGTAATTAACTTTGTTAAAAATTTTAATTGACATTATTTACAATTTTTGTATTATGTTATTTGCGCAGTTTACGTGGATGCTTTATGCAGTAGATCATCTGCAAGGATTACCCGGCATCTATAATGAAGGAGAGCCGGCTTGGCGGGCTCGATACCCACTACTGTGCATTAATATCATGGTCATGCACTTACTGGACCGGGTGTTGTGACAATTTGGTAGATTGAAAAATATTCCTGGTCAGCCGCCTGCGCCTGTGACAATAGAGGGAGACATGTAAGGAGGAAAGGCGGAGCGTGATTGGAGGGAGCATCATCATCAATATTTGCTAAGATGGGAAGATAGCCTTCGAAATATTAGCTTACAGCAAATTGGTGACCAAACACCCACCAGCGGCACAGAAACATACTTACAATAGTATAAGCGTGTCATTATAAGATATCTTTCTGCTCCTCCTACCGACTTTCTGAACGTCCAGTAGTACGAGCCTAGAGACCACGTAGAACGAGGTATAGTAAGTTAAAAAAATTTAAATTAAATTAGGTTTTAATATCCAGCAGTACGAGTCTATAATTATATATTATATTTTATGTAACGACATGCTCATAGGTTGCATCATATACAATCATTGATACAAGATCCATATCAGACTGATACTGGTCCAGATAGTCAGGCATTATTTTCTACCATAGACTCATATATTCGTGATATATTCAGTTCATATCATATGCTTCCACATTTATCGCCATCGCTAGAGCCGAAGCATGAGTCGGAACCAGAGCCGCAGCATGAGCCGGAACCAGAGCCGCAGAATGAGTCGGAACTAAACCCGTAGCATCAGCCAGATCCAGAGCCGCAACATCAGTGGTTCGGAGAACCATACTGTCAGTAGAAACCCTGGCATAGTCAATGGTATCGACAACCGTCGGGAGATAATTAACAAGCGCAACAACCGGAGCAACAACAGTCTTGGGCGATAGGTTTTGCGCAACAACAGCAGTCTTGGGGGTTAGCTTTTTCGCAACAATAGCAGTCTTGGGGGACAGGTTTTACGCAGCCTTTGAGGTCAGGTTTTGTGCAACAGCAGCAGCATGAAACCGGGACAGGTTCTTCGCAAGAACAGCCTAGTTGGAAGACGGATTTTGCATCCTACATACATTTGTTGGAAGGCAGCACATATCCGGCACCTGTCCCGCATTCAGGATTTGCGCAACAACAGCCTGTTCAAGACGAACCTGAAGACAAAGCAGAAGAGCAAGTGGAAGAACAAGAAGAAGAGCAGACACCACCACCATATACACAGGACACGAGGGGAGTCTTCCAGTCATCCTACAAGGCATAGGCTTATGTCAAGCCTTCTCAGGTTGTGAAAGGGAAAGGGAAAAGGAAAGCGTTAATTGTATATTTTTAATTTGAGTGTCAAAGACATCTAATTCTGTTACTGGATTCATTTCCATTGTTTCAACTTCAGTTATAAACAATGGAAATGAATCCAGTAAGAGAATTGAACGAGTTTTGCTCCATAGTAACTGCATTTGTATTCTTCGTATCTTTTCTAATTCCTTCATGAGAAGACATAACTTGAAACACAAATTTATTTGCTTTACTTTCGTTACTGAAGTATTACTCATTCATATTTATAGTATGATCCAAGTATTGAATTCCTTCTATATAAACTGTAACAACTCTTATCCTCACGTCAGTAACAGTAACAACAATCTTATCTAATATTTGTCCGAAAGCAGGTTTTCGGAACCCACCCTCTCTGCCATACACTGAAGAGCGGGTTCTTGAAACCCAATTTACTAGTATTTCGGTTACAGATGAAATTAATTTTTTAAGGATATTTTTAATCTAATAATACTTTTATTTTAAATTTTAAATTTTAAATTTTTTTTATTTTTCAATTTTAATTTTTTTATGTAGGACGGATTCTGGGAATCCGCCCCCTCCTTTTTAAAGGAGAGGGTGGGTTCCCAGAACCCGCCCTCTTTTATTTGGGAGGGGGGGCGGGTTCTGGGAACCCGCCCGCTCTTTGGGGGGGGTCCCTCCCCATTCAAGAGGAGGGGTGGGTGGGTCCTAGGAACCCGCCCTCCCCGCCTAGAACCCACCCTCCCTATGGAAGGGGGAAGGGCAGGTTCCTAAAACCCGTCCTCCATGGGGAGGGATGGGATAGGGTGGGGCGGGTGCCTACATGGGGTGGAGTGGGACGAGTGGGGACGAGAGGTTGGTTGGGATGTAAGCAGGACGGGTTTCAAAACCCGTCCTCTCAAAATCGTTGTATTCTCATAATTATAATTTAAATCATCATATTTTACTAATTTTTATGCCTAACCAGTCTATTTTGAAGAAAAACCCATTTTGGGTTACATTGCCTTCACTTCTGTCTGGTAGATTGGTGAGACCATATTGGTGATTAGCCACCCCTTTGGATGTAAGATTTTCAAATATTGAAGAAACTTTGTAGCTGGCAAGCCTTGTTAGCCACACACAGGAATCACTGTTGTGTCCATGTATTTCAAAAGGTTTATTTTGAAATTTTCCATGATGGCCGTCACAACTCTTCTTCATCTTGGAGATCGTTTCGTATAGCCTTTATGGTCAAAAGGGGTGAAAGAGGCCAGATGCTTGGTGATGCTACATATGCAAAAACTTGACTTTTAAGGTAAAATTATTCTCATGCATTGTTTTGGCCCGCTGCGACCCGTTGAAAAGTGAACACCTAGGGTATGGAGGGTATTTTTTATTAACTGCAAATTTTTTGGAGTGCAAGAATATCAATTTCTTGAGATGGATTTTGAAAATGTCATAATATTTTGGTTGTATATAAAAAAACTTATTTTATTTGATTTCTATTTTGATTAATATCCAACAACTAAATATAAGCTTCATATACTCTGGAGGAGGAAAAACTATGACAAGAGAATGACTTGTAATAGTTCTAAATGTCCAGTCCATTGCCTCCAAATTCTCACAGGGTATGGATAAATATAAAAGAAAAGGAATAGATGTGCTTGCTATGTGAAATTATATTCAATTCTAAAATAAACAAAATATATAATAACCAAAGAGCAACATATTCCGTGCCAAAACAGCTCATGCATCAAAAGAATTCATAGCTCCGAAACACATTTATTTCTTGCTGAGGAAATCCAAAAACAAAACCATTCATCTGCCTTGTACATTATTGCTGACACTCAAGAACCAATATAAATCTTCAAAAAAGATCCCAAAAATAAAAGAAAGAAAGAAAAGTTGGGGGGAAAATTCACTTGCCTTGAATTGAAAGGGTCAAGCAAAACTCCTTCAGAAACAATGCTGAATTTGTCACTCCAATAGCATCAATTCAAACACACACTCATTTAATTTATATTCTTCAAATGCAACAACTCCTAACTTTTCTCAAGAATTAGGCCAATAATAACCATAAATGCTATAATAAGTCTGAACCAGAGTTAGAATCAACAGCACGACAGCAGCAACCAAAGAAATAATCGCCCAAGGATTCCCAAAATAGTTATGCTTCAAGCTAGCTCTCCAAGCGTTCCACCTATGATTGTAATACCTATTCACCTGCTCCGAAAGCCCCGACAAGTAACTGTCGCTAATATCGAAGACCACTTCCTGGCACAATCTATTGAAAAGATCAGCGACCTCGCCATCATTTCCAAGCCAATGCTCAACTATCCCATTGTAATGCAGGTAGGCGACGTCCTCCTCCGAATTTATCAGGTTGTCCATAAAGATCGCGTATGAAGTTATGTAGTTGCTGCAGTCCATATGGCACTGCTCGAACGCGATCAGATTCAAGAACAGAGATTTTGTGCCGTCGTGGATTAAGAGACGAGGGATTTTTAGCACCCCGTCTTTGAATTTGATGTCCCAGAACCTGTCGGTTTTCCGTCTCCTGAACTTGATTCCAGCTTCTCTTAGCTCGCTGACGCAGTGGATCAGCTGCTGCCGGCGCTTGTCGGGGATGCAGCGCTTGCGCGACGTCCGGCGCTTGATCCAGATCCGTGGCGGAGGCTGCAGCCCCACGCGCAATAGGCTGTGCCTGAACACGTCGAGGCAGTGGAGTCCGCTTCCATCGGACAAAGGATCGAATGCTGAAACAAATGATGAAGAAGTTTGTAACTTGTTGTGGTCACTCTTGCGGAGCGGCTCGTCGGTGGGCATTAGCGGATCGAAGAACTGCACGGCGAGCCTGTAAAGATAAGGAACTTAAATGGTTGGCCCAAGATTTGTTCATAATTGATGGATTTAAAATATGGCAAAATTCTACTCAAACATGCGTAATATTATGACTCAAGGGATTCATATGTGACAATATTAAGAAAATATATATACAAGAAAGACACTTCTCATCGATTTAACTTTTCTTATCTCTCTGAGTTGCTTTCTATGCCTAATTGTTTACATGGTTTCAGAGCTTTATGGAACCTGGATACCAGACCGGACGGCTCTGGCCTGCCCATCTGGATGGCAAAAATCTGATCCAAAACAAACAAAGGGATCTGGTTTTCCAGCATGATCATGTCGCGCTGGACAGAATGCATCGTACCACGCATGGCAAACACCGGGTCGTTGTGGGAGTACCCAAGTTGCTTGAACCCCTCGCCAGTCGCACCACGAAACATCTCTAGCATGAAAATACTATCAAGAATCATTGTTTCAACGAACTCGTCACTTGATAGCACAATGTTGCCTTCATAGCACGCACGGGCCTTTTCCTCGAGCGATTGTATCGGGAATATGTAGTCTTGGATATCATGGCCGGTGCGTTTGAGGGCCATGTTGAGGGCCCGCCATTTGTGGGTCTCCATGTGGCGGAGCCGGCGCTTCCCGCGGTGGTAAGGGCCAAGGGAGACAATTTGGGGGACGTAGGACTTGTCTTCATCATCTTGGCGGAGAGGTTTGGCGACTTTGTAGATGGAGAGCTTAGCCCAAGGACAGGAGGACTCTTGTTGGTTTGCTTGGTGGAGCTTTTCGTGGATTGAGATGATCCATTCAGGGTTGAGGTTGAGGGAAGGGGGATGAGGCGGAGGTGGAGGGAGAAGGAGGAGAGGAGGGTTTGATGGAGAGGGAGAGGCTGGTTGGGATTTCGAGATGTTTGATTCAACTGTTTCTTTGAGCTTCAGAGTGATCAGGTACCAACTTAGGAGCTCTTTGTTGAACACCGCTACCATTTTTGATTTCAGGGACGCCTGCTGGAATAAAACAAGGAGTTGTGCTTTATTCCTCTAAATGTGCTCAAAAGAAGAAAGCTAATTCCTTTTGCTTTTTTACTTTTAATTGGTTCTGATAAAAATTAAAAATTAGCAAGGGTGGAGGAGCAAGTCATTAATAAATTCTGTACCTAGATCGGTTTAAAAAACATGCTTAATTTTCGGACAGCTTTCATATAATTAATTTTTTGAGGGAGAATTTGAGCTCTGCAAATCTCATGTATCACCACTACAAGTTTACCATGTTGATTGTTTCAGGGGTACAAAGGCTTGATACTTTTATTGATAAATGCCTAGCAGATTCTTTATTTTATGTTGTGATAATTGAAATTATTTTGGTATTAGAGTTGGTTTCTCTTTGTGGATGGTTATTACTTCTTACATCAAAAGACTAAACTTCATGTATGTGTTTTTTAGATCTACCACGTTTTAGAAATGAAAATGAATCAAGGCTTGAAGGATTTGTTGTCATTAACTTCGGTTCTAGCTGGATGAAAAAAGCGTAATTTTTATGGTGAAACATGTTTCAAATTATCAAATTTGAGGGTTATTTCGAGAGACAATTTTTGGATGAGCATTAAATGATTAGAAAGAGTTAGATTTGGCTGAATAGCCAGCCTGCTTTGTAAGTGATGGACAATGATGTCCACCAACCATCAGGCATCGATACTTGTTCGTGAGTGGTGCCCACGATTGGTCTCGCATACTTTATTCTCAAGAATAATTCTGGCTCGTGCGAGTTTATGGATTGCTTACAAGCCAATAACACTACCAGGATTATGGAAACTTAAGATAGTTGTGAGGACCACTGTTACAGAAATCCCTTTTGGTCACTGTTTAAACTGTAACCAGCTAGCGCGCTCATTCCTTGCTTGGTCTAAAGCTATACGGCTTTCGCGCGTTGGTGCTCACTCTATTGCTTGTTGGTTGTGAAGGACCATGGGCGGTGGGGAAGGAATGAGATTCTCCCAAATCCGAAGAACTGGACCCCTTTTGGTCACGGTTTAAACCATGACACAGCCGTTATCTAAAACCTCATAACCAAAATTTTGATCACGGTTCAAGCCGTTGCCATATAAAGAAATGGTCACGGTTAAACCCGTGACCATATCATGGGCATTATATAAAAAAACTCCCCCTCTCCCTCCCCCCCTCTATCAACCTCCACCTCAATTTCAAATTCCACACCTAAAATTAAACTCAGCAACATCCGAAACAATCATGGCATCACGGCAACATCAAGCAACATCCCAAACAATCATGGCCTCAATAACAACCAAAGCAACATCGAGCAACAAAATTAACAGATCTCAAAAATTCAATTCGCTGATCTCAATTTGATGTCTTAAGTCCCAAAAACCCTCATTTGCCCCTAAAAATGCAACAAACACATAAAAATTGGCCGAAATACACAGCAATCGAAAGTATGTCTTAGCACCTCTACTAGGTTTCAATTATTAGTAATATGTATGCCTTAGAGGCCATTATTGTACATACGATGTAAATTGTAGTGGATGCTTTGACATATATAGGGAGGACTTTCTTGCTCGATATGATAGTATGCTATCTGGTTGCTCTTTATCTTAACGTGTACACTGATTGTCTCTATGTTACATGTTGATAAAGTCCTTAGAATGAGTACTTGACTACCAGGACTATGATGCAAATCATACTAGTGGGGATAGTGTAGTTGCTAAGTACATCCTTCAAATGTTCCTAATCGAGGGTGTATCGAGACAGGGCATCGATATACCAGAGTAGACTAGCGTATAGCTTCTCGACCTATGTAGATGGGCGATAGATGATCCCATATCCATTGGTGTTTGACATCAGAGACAGTATACGGGTGCTCAGTGGAGACTGGGTACACTGGACGGACTCGCCGAGATCTCCCAGATGGTATTATACCTCACGTCATATGGCAATTCTCTGGTGACACTGGTACAGGTTAGTCTGTAGACCCGAGATCGTCATAGAATTTTGTGTGATTCCCACTGTGCTTTGATTTCCACCTTACCACGTTCAAGAAAACGTGCAAAACGGTGGCTTTTGGGTATAGTCCCGAGTCACATGGAGACAATGAGCGATATGAGGGGTTTCGTCTCTCCCGGTATGTAAGTCTACGGTAGTGCCCCTGCCGTCAATCCGAGGACAAAATGCGGAAACAAAAACTTTTTCACAAACTTGAAACTGGCGCTATCGTATACTTTCACCCGGATCGAACCATTAACACAAACTAGCTAACTAGAGAAGGGTTAGAAAGGCTATACTGATCGATCTGTGTCCTTCGGTCTTTGGCCACCATCCCAAGCTCCTCGCGGCATCTCCGATCTCCGGTCTCCGCGTCGGAAGGGCACCACGTCAATGAGTCTTTTTACGGGCTCATGCTTCATCCGAAGCAACTCGGACACAAAGTTTGCTAGCCGACGTGTCCAAGGTTGTAGTGGAGTATGTGTAGATCCCTTTGTCTCAAGTCATCCAAGCTAATGGATGAAGATTAATGGAAGTTGCCTTTTGGAGTGGAGAAGGAGAAATGAGCTTTTGAGAGGTGATAAGGATTTTGTTGCAAATGAAATGAATCATATATCTCACACACACAAAGATGGGGCTGCCCATCAAGTGCTCTCGGCCACACAAAAAGGAGAGGAGGGGGTGAGCATAATGCAAGAGAGAATGGGGTGATCATATGCAAAAAGGCAACAAAAAACCACACCAAAACATCACTCTCAACACTCACAATCAACCATCGGCACACACCACAAAAAACCCCTCCTTTCATTAATTCGAAAATGGCAGAAAACCCCTTTCTCAGGATTGTTGCTGGGGCCCCTGCAGTCACCACAGAAAATCCCCCATTTATAAAAGCCACTTTTGCAAAGAACACCTTCAACACAAGAATTTCAGCCAAGAAGGGAAGAAAGGAAAATGGCCAAAATGGAATGCAAACTGGCAACTTCAAAAAGCGATCCCGTAATAAATTACAGGATAACCCCGTGACTGTATATACATACCCGCATTTGTATTCCGACCGAATACAAATGCAATGAGATAAAATCTACACAGTATAATACTAGGATCCGGCTTAAACCAAAGCTCGCCAGTATTATCCGTCCGAACCATAACACGTGCACAAGTGCACGCGTATGTTCGAACCCTGCCACAAATCCATACGGCCTCTACAACGTTTCGCCCGAAAGTTGAGAAACTGTCTGTGGGGGACTCTAAAGACTCGTCATTACACTGGCTGTGGATTTAACCACTAGCACGTCAGTGGTACTAGCTGTACATAACGGGCCACCAGGTATTGACCAAAAGGGAGGTCGATGAGCGAACTCATCCTGACATCCTACTGAGCCTGTCAGTGACAATATCCGCACATTCCGGTCTGTTCGTCTATGAGTATCGCATGCCGGGCCTAGGGGGTTGGTAAAACTCAGACCCCCAAAAGCAGTAAAAGTCGTGTCGGAGTGTAGCCCAGAACACCCTGAGATACCACTGGAATACCTACCAGTAAATCTCTTACCTTGGCCAAGGACTTCGTGTAATGGCTCTCCTAGACACAGCGCGATCTCACTCCCAATACCGGGAGAGACGAAACCCCTGCCGATCCGCTCACTGCCTCCATATGGCTCGGGACTGTACCCAACTAAGACCTGTTTGCATGACTCCTTTGAGCCATGGTAGGGTAGTAAACAAAGCACAGTGGGAACTCACACGAGATAAATGACGATCTCAGGTCGATGAACTAACCTGTACACATGTCACCAGGGAACTGCTATCTGACGCTAAGTATAAAACCAACTAGCATGTTCCCGGCGAGTCCTGTCCGGTGTACTCATAACCCAATGAGCACCTGTATACGTCTTAGGTGAACCAACTGACACCAATGGCTTGTGAGACCAGCCACCGCCCCTCGTCGGGGTCTCGATCCGTATACACTAGTCTACTCTGGAGTATTGATGCCCTATCTCAAAACTCCCTCAACTAGGGACCTTTTAAGGATGTGCTTATAGACCCCAGCTCCCACGTATATGATCGCCATCATACTGCTGGTAGTCAAGCAAGAATCCTAAGGGCTCTATCAATGTTGTTGGAGATAGTGCCCTCAAAATCAATTATTGGATCGCAGGTACGTGATTGTAATGATTGAGGCAGGACCTATACCGATATGACAGTCTTGCTCGAGATGATAGTATGCTATCTGGTTTGTCTTTATCATCGTATACACGCTTTATTTCACTATTGCATGATGATAGAGCCCATAGGATTCTTGCTTGACTACCAGCAGTATGATGGCGATCATATACGTGGAAGCTGGGGTCTGTAAGCACATCCTTAATGTGTCCCTAGTCGTGGGAGTTTCGAGACAGGGTATCGATACTCCAGAGTAGACTAGTGTATACAGTCGAGACCCCGACGAGGGGCAGTGGCCGGTCTCACAAGCCACTGGTGTCAGTTGGATCACCTAAGATGTATACAGGTGCTCATTAGGTTATGAGTACACCGGACAGGACTCGCCGGGAATCTGCTAGTTGGTATTATATATATCGTCAGATAGCAATTCCGTGGTGACATGCGTACAGGTTAGTTCATCGATCTGAGATTGTCATTTGTCTCGTGTGAGTTCCCACTGTGCTTAGATTACTACCCTACCACGCTCAAAGGAGTTGTGCAAACAGGTTTTAGTTGGGTACAGTCCCGAGCCACATTGGAGGCAAGTGAGCGGATCGTCGGGGATTCGTCTCTCCCGGTATTGGGGGTTGATGTCGCGCAGTGCACGGGTGGCCATCACTAGGAATCCTCGGCCGAGGTAGTGGAGAATTACTGATTTGGATCAGTAGTTTCTCAGGTGGTGATGGGCTTCATGCCGACACGATTTATCGCGTTATTAGGGGTCTGACTTTATCCACCCCCTAGACTCGATATGCGATACTCTTTAGACGAATGGACCGGACTGTATATACATTGTCACTGTCAGGCTCAGTAGGGTTTATGGATGAGTTCGCTCGTCAGCTTCCCTTCCAATCAATACATAGGCAAACTGTTACGTACAGCTTGTACCTCTGACGTGCTAGTGGTTATACCCAGTGCCAGTGTGTTGATGAGTCATTAGAGTCCCCCACAGACACTTTCCCAAGTTCGGGCGAAACGTTGTAGAGGCCATATGGGTTTATGGCAAGGTTCGGAAAAAGCACGTGCGTTTTCGCACGTGTTGTTTTTCGGGCAGATAATACTGGTAGGCTTTGGTTTAAGCCGGAACCCAGTATTATACTGTGTAGATATAATATCTTTGTTTCAGTTGCATTTGTATTCGGTCGTACAAATATGGGTATGTTTATACTGATACGGGGTTATCCTGAAATTCGTTTCAGGATCACTTTTGGAAGTTGCCAGTTTCCAGTTTTCTATCAGCCGTATTTAACATTCGGTTAAATACGGATTTATCTTTTCTTGAGATAAGTGTGGAAGGTTCTAGAAGAGGTGACTAGGATGGTGAGGTGGCTTTGTTCATTAATGGTGCATTAAATGAGTTGATGACTATGGTTATGTATCATCACTTTCATTATTGCTTTCGTACTAGGTGTCTTTGTGACTCACTCTCTTCTTTATGCTTGTGGTCACCCCCCTTTTCCTACACTCACCTCCCCCTCTCCTTAAATGGCCGGCCACCCCTTGATGAAAGCTTATGGTTGCTAGAAAAAGATCGGTATTGTTTTGGACTCATGGAAATTAGATAAGCCTCATTTCTCATTTCACCCGATTCCAAAAGGCAACTTCCATAACCGTTCGTCCGTGACCTTGGACGTAACGAGACAAAGTGTTCTACTCATTCTCTACTTCATCTTGGTCGTCTCTTTTAGCAAATTTGAGGATCGAGTTGCCTCGGTTCAGAGGCGGGAGCCCGTTTAAAGATCCGTCGACGTGGTGCCAACTGGACTAGAACACTGGAGATCGAGAAGATCTGAGCAGCCGCAACAAGCGTGGGATGATGGTTGAAGACCGAAGGACTCGGATCGTGCGGTATAATTCTTCTACCCACTTTGTAGTTTGTTAGTTTAGCTTTAATGGCAGATCCGGGTTACAGTACACGATAGCGCCAGTTGTAAAAAGTTTTTGTTCCGCATTTGGCGTCTGTTAAACGGCCGGGGCGCTACCGTGGACTTACAGTGGTATCAGAGCCTAACCATTAAGCTATACTAACTTGTGCTAACGCATTTAAAATATTGATCGAACGGATTTTCAAAAATCGCAATTTTCAAAGTTCACAGTTTCTGTCGATTTTAAATGATGTCCTAAAATTATTTTTCATATCACAGAAGACCGAGCAGGTATTTTTAAGCATTCTGAGAAAATTTGGGCAACTGATCCCTCTTTACGACCGCGGAACCGCGGTCAAACCTAGGGTTTGACCGCGGTATCGCGGCCGTTCTGTGGGAGCAGTGCTCCAAATTTTCCAGAGAGCTTAATTTAGGGAAATTGTGAAATTTGGAATATTTTTTTGGGCCCAGTTTTTTATTACTATACACCAGTTGTTCGTGGGGCCCAATTCGGGAAATTTAGTCGATCGAAATTTTAAACTTGTTAGTATGCAGTATTTACATTATATCTCCGACCGGGAATGTCATTTGATCGGTAAACCGAGTCTGAATGCTATAGTTCTTTTAGACGGGTTTGCGAACGTAACATTCGCGTTGATGTTCTGTATTGTGCTGTGATGTTGCGGATATGTCGTGGTGGATAGCAGGGTGCAATGATAGTGCAGTTTGGATTTATTTGTACATTTGATATTGCGGGGCGAGCGTCCAACATGTGGATTGCCGTCACTGCCTGTTGTATAATATTCTTTTGGGGCACGACCGGGTCGAGGTCGATGTATCCGTTGTACATATTTTTATTTCTGTACTATGTTTATCCCGCGAAGGAGTGCACGAATAGCTGGGTTCTGGAGGGCAACAGGTCCGTATCTCATGGCATTGAGAGGCAAAGGGACCTCACTCTAGAATTGGCAGACTATTCGCCGCACTCATAGGGGGTACAGGTTGACCCAAGGAGGGGTGCTCAATTTACCGGATTCCGTGAAGTGCCGGGTGTTCCATTCACTATGTTGTGGGGACTACCCCGCTTCAGGTTTTGGCAGTGTAACGTTTTGAAAATCGTTTCGGTGAAATTTCGAAAAAACGGTAAAATAAGGGGGTTTTCTGTAAAAAGTCAAAATACAAATATTTTATTATAAAAATTAAATATACATATTCTAGCTATGTAATTGCTATTATTTGGTGTTTATTGAGCCGCTGGTGAAATTTCAAATTTTCTGAAAAAATATTATTTTATTATTATTTTAAGCCGTCACTAATACATTTAATTAGGGAAAATTACAAATTGGAATGAGTTGAAACAAATTTTGTGCATCATAAAACATTAAATAAAATTTTATCATATGGTTTTTGGAACGAAATCATTTGCCAAAACGGTTTATAAATTATTGAAGAAAAAAAAGGCTTTTTTTTAGCGTAAATGGATATTTGGGGTATTGTATTTATCATTTTTCATCACCCAACACCCGTACCCACACCCACACACCCCCACTTACTCCTCCCCATGGCTGAATTCAGCAGCCACCATATTTTTCCCCACTTGATTTTCAAAGGAAAAGATATGAAAGAAAAGAAAAGAAAATGGGTGAATTAGGTGGACTTTTGACCTTACCTTGACCTTGACTTTCCTCCCTTGTATTTTCTCTACCTCCCTCTCTCTCCTCACACTCCCAATCAGGCCGAGCCCCCCTCCCAACAGCAGCAGCCTCCCCCCCCAAAATCCCACTCTTTTCTTCATCAAAAAAATCCACAAATCACTTCAAAATCCATGCAAAATTCAAATCTAAATCCAAATCCGACTCCTACCCATTTTAGCTTAGCCCGTATAGCATGGATCCTTGTGAAAAGAGGGCATTTTGGGAGGCCATGGATGCTTGTGGATCTTCATATGTTTTGGGTATAATTCTAAACATTTTTGTTGCTTAATTTGTTACTAATTTCCTAAGTTAATTTAATTAAGTGTTAATTTGGATATGTGAGTTTAATTGCAAGTTTTGGAATTCAAGTTATGAAATTGAATGCAAGTTAGGGTTTTATAAAATTGGTGTATGGTTGTGTGTTATATTTAGGTTTTTTTTGTCATGTTAATACAAGATTAGTAACTTGTGCTAATGGTTAGTTTAAAAATTGTGTTAATTTGCTAATTTGCTTACTAGGTTTTTGAAATTGGTTAAATACTTGGGATTAAAAATGTGTTTAGGTTTTTCATGACTTCATTAACTTTATTAAGTGTGGTTTAATGCTTTAGATCATGCAAATCTAAGCTAGATTGTAGTTTGTGCATTTTTGCTTTGAAATTGTTAAATTTTAGGTATTTTGTAAACTAGAATATTAGGGGTTTTGGAATTTAATGAGATTAAATTCCGGGAATTGTTTATATGACTTATTTAAGATATTTAATAAATATATTGGCCGCTACATTCATTTAAACATCCTGTTTTGTACAAAAACGGCGAATTGTGCTTGCTAGATTTTCGGAAAAATGACTTTTTAAGTGAAATTGGGGTTTTTGTGAGTTTTAACCTAGTTTATATTAAAATTAGTGTTCGTCAATGTGCAAATGAGTGTGATTGGATTTTTCTCGATGGTTTGACGTTTGTACATCGACATCGAGGGTTGGTTTGACTATTCTTGCATGCGTAGGCGATAGGTTTGGACCTATGCGTGATACGCGTGCCGATTTGATTTTCGTATGCCGTTTCGATTTCGAATTTAGTTTTAATGCGATATGGTGCGTTAAATATGTAGGTACCCCTATGTGGACTTCGAGACGACAAGAAAGCGCGTGGCGACGTCGGCACCGGCTAGCGAGGACCAGGTGAGTAGATTTATATGTACGGGGAGAAGTCGGGTGGATGGCGTATAGCACCCCCGCAGTCCGTGGTGGTGTATACGGATGCGTATACACACCAACAATTATTATATATTATTTGGGAATAATAACGATGCTTAGGATGGATATTGGTGTGTTGGATTATTTTAGCGTTGCGAACCCTAGGGTAGTGTTGCACTACACATACACACACATACACACATACATACTTGCATACATTCCTATTGATATGTGCTCATGGGATTCTTTATAGTTATGTGTTCATATGGGTATGGGACTATGTGTTCACATACGGATTGAGGATGATACTTGGGGTTGAGCTGAGTCGATGATATTTGATTGAGGCCGTGAGATCGGTGATATAGCAGGGTTCGTATCTTAGATACGACATGACGTTGTAGCGGGTCCTTGACGTAGTGTTTCACACACGTCCATGCATACGTAGGCGGTATCAGTATGGTACTAGACGTAGATCAGTACCCCGATCATGATATTTGATAAAGAGGATACTAGGTGAATAGTATGATGAGTGTGATATTGACCCGTACCCAGATTGGGATGTCGTACGACGGATTTACGTACGAGCTATATTGATGATTGATCCGCACACTTGACTTGGGATGCCTGATTATAGATATGGTATCAGATATGATATTATTGAGGCGGGATCACCGACTATACATATACAGGTATGTATATGTATCGACTCAGATGATAGGCGGTTCCCTTACCTGTAGTTCAGCTTGTTAGTTCAGCCTGTTAGTTCAGCCGTATAATTTAGTGTAGTTGTTAGATTCGATTAGACTTCTTACCTATTTCAAAAACCAACGAATCGCGGGCATTCTTAAAGACAGCCCAAGAAATCCTACGGATATTTCAAAAGACGTATCTTTTCATAAAAACACCATAGCCCCTATTTTCAAAACCCATGATTCGTGTTATTTCAAAAGGCACCATTTGTAGGACTTATATTAGATTAATGCAGATTGTTATAGTTGCGTCTAGTTTTCAGCTCCCGCTCTTTTTTGTGGTCCGCTTCGCATCGCATGCTTATTTTATGTTTCATACTCCATTAGTGATATCATGCTGTTAGGACACCAGCACCATTACCGATGATGCGTAGGTACCACGTACACTTAATTGCCGGCTCACACACATCTTCATCGGTAATTGCCATGTCACGTACACCTTAGAAAATATTATTGCTTAACTTAGCTAGATAGCTAGTAGTTTGACATAATAATAGTGTACTTACCTTATATGCCAGCTTAGATATTGTAGTTATTACTTGTCACTTCATGCATACTGTTATTCATCGTTATGCCGCATTCATGGATTCTCATGCATATATTCACTATTTTACGTGTTATTGAGGTTTTGGATTCGGATTTCCATGAGATTTTCTGGATTTGGAGGAAAACCGCAAAAACATAAATAAACCTTCTCTCTTTTAAAATAAAAAGTGCGGTTTTCCTATGATGTATGAGTCGTCCACCATGAGTTTGCTGATGGATTTCGAGACCCGATTCGAGGAGTGGAGGAACCGTTTCGGGTACATGGTGGGCCCGGTATGGTACCCCGGGGCAAGATGAATGTGGTGTTGACGTTGAGCCTGGCAGGGGACAGATTACCTACCGGTGATATTACCCGACGCGTCGGATTTCCGGAGGATACCGTCGTGGTCTTGAGATGGATGGTAGGGGCCGGTCTGGACTGACGGCGCCCTAGATATTGAGATTGAGACATTGATATTTCGAGACATTGAGATTTATGTTTTGTGTCGATGCTAGACACTGTTGATACTGATTTCATTTATGATACCTCAGTTTAAAAATACAAAGGAAATCTCACTAATTTATGAAAACAGTTCTTCATTTACATGTATTCTGTTTTCATGCATTTATACCTCATTCATATGATATATTGCTACCTGAGGCACTGACACGGGCACATGAGATTACACTCGGGTTAGATATTTACCCTAGCCTTGTTATAGGCTACGTGTTATTCATATATTTGAGGATATTATGATCATTGACCTAGGTTGCGTTATTTATGCGATTTCTGTGCGTAGATGTTTTTCTACTCACGAGTTGGCAACTGTCACGACCCGAAAGTACGGAACATGACCGGCACTTAAACTACGAACGTCTCGAGGTGTACGTAATCTAAGTAAACCGAAAACCCAGAAATCCAAACCAAGAAAAGTAGTAGAGAGCAGGAAAAACCAACTTAAAGCAAGTAGTTTCAATAGCATAAGCCGAATTATGCGGTTTTTAAAAACATCAAAAATTTACTGAAAATTTCGGCAGAGTCTCCTTTGTAAATACTGGCTCCCAAACGGGATACAACAAGAATAGTATACGAAATCAAGAAAAAGGCATCCCCAAGCGGGAGCTAGCTCTTCGTCAATCGACGGTCACAACCACACAAGCAATATAATATACAACGCCAACGGCGAGGATCAAAACTCAAAAGGAAACTCAAAACCACCCGAAACATAACGAGCGACTCTAAGGTCGAAAGAATAAACAACACTGGTCTCTATCTCAAAAAAAAATACATGTTTGGTTGATGGAATTCTAGATACAACAGAATAATGATATACAAGATAAATAATGGGGGTATGATACAAGTAAACCCACCTACTAGCAAATCACCCGAATGAAACTATGCCCGCAAAGCCGTAATGAACCTGTACGGCAACCTGCAAGAAACTGGGGCACAACGGGGGTGAGTTGCCAACTCGTGAATAGAAAAACATCTACGCACAGAAATCGCATAAATAACGCAATCCTAGGTCAATGATCATAATATATCCTCAAATATATATAACATGCAGCCTATAACAATGGCTAGGGTAAATATCTAACCCGAGTGTAAACTCATATGCCCGTGTCAGTGCCTCAGGTAGCAATATATCATATGAATGAGGTATGAATGCATGAAAACAGAATACATGTAAATGAAGAAACTGTTTTCATAAATTAGTGAGATTTCCTTCGTATTTTAAACTGAGGTATCATAATTAAAATCAGTATCAACAGTGTCTAGCATCGACACAAAACATAAATCTCACTGTCTCGAAATATCAATGTCTCAATCTCAATATCTAGGGCGCCGTCAGTCCAGACCGGCCCCTACCATCCATCTCAAGACCACGACGGTATCCTCCGGATATCCGACGCGTCGGGTAATATCACCGGTAGGTAGTGCTCCCCAGCCAGGCTCTTCGTCAACACCACATTCCTCTTGCCCCGGGGTACCATACCGGGCCCACCATGTACCCGTGACGGTTCCTCCACTTCTCGACACGGATCTCCAAAACCACAGCAAACTCATGGTGGACGACACTTTACATCACTAGAAAACCGCAACATTTTATATTTTAAAAGATCATAAGTTGTAAATTTTGCGGGTTTCCCCGAAATCCAGAAATATCATAAATCTCAAGAAATCATCACAAGTGCATATGTCAATGATAATGAACTAGGCATGAACAACTGAATAACAGTATGCATGAAGTGGTAGGTAATAACTACAATGTCTAATATGGCATATAAGGGAAGTACACTAATATCATGTCAACACTACTAGCTAACAACCTAAGTCAAGCAATTATATTCTCTAAAGTGTACGTGACATGGCAATTACCGATGAAGATGTGTGTGAGCCGGCAAGTAGGTGTACGTGGTACATACGCATCATCGGTAATGGTGCTGGTGTCCTAACAGCATGATATCAATAATGGAATATGCAGCAAAATAAATATGCGAGGCAGAGCGAACAGCAATAATGTGCGGGAGCTGAATACTAGACACAACGATAACTAATCTGCAATAATCTAATATAAGTCATATGAATGGTGCCTTTTGAAATAACACGAATCATGGGGTTTTGAAAATAGGGGCTACGGTGTTTTTTATGAAAAGATACGTCGTTTTTGAAATATCCGTAGATTCCCTTGAGCTGTCTTTAAAAATGCCCACGATTCGTTAGTTTTTGAAATAGGTAAGAAGTCTAACCTAATCTAACAACTACACTAAACTATACGGCTGAACTACAAGCTGAACTACAGGTAAGGAAACCGCCTATCATCTGAGTCGATACATATACATACCTGTATAAGTATAGTCGGTGATCTCGCCTCAATAATATCATATCCGATACTATATCTATAATCAGGCATCCCAAGTCAAGAGTGCGGATCAATCATCAATATAGCTCGTACGTAAATCCGTCGTACGGCATCCCAATCTGGGTACGGGTCAATATCACATTCCTCATACTATTCACCTGGTATCCTCTTTATCGAATATCATGATCGGGGTACTGATCTACGTCTAGTACCATACTGATACCGCCTACGTATGCATGGACGTGTGTGAAACACTACGTCAAGGACCCGCTACAACGTCATGTCGTATCTAAGATACGAACCCTGCTATATCACCGATCTCAAATCAAATCTCATCGACTCATCATAAATCCCAAGTACTATCATCCTCAATCCGTATGTGAACACATAGTCCCATACCCATGTGAACACATAACTATATAATCCCGTATAAGCGCAAATGAAAGAAGAAAGTATGCAAGTATGGGTGTGTGTGTGCATGTGTGGTGCGACCACTACTCTAGGGTTTCGCGACACTAAATCATCCAAGAACACCAAATATCTATATCATCGATAATATCAAACAAATTATAGTCAAAATATATATATGTGTGTGTATACGTATTCGTATACATCACCACGAACTGCGGGGGTGCTATACGCCATCCACCCGACTTCTCCCCGTAGATATAAATCTACTCACCCGGTCCTCGCTCGCCGGTGCCGACGTCGCCACGCGCTTGCTTGTCGTCTCGAAGTCCACGTGGGGGTACCTACATATCATAACGCACCATATCGCATTAAAACTAAATTCGAGATCGAAACGGCATACGAAAATCAAATCGGCACGCGTATCACGCATAGGTCCAAACCTATCGCCTACGCATGCAAGAATAGTAAAACCAACCCTCGATGTCGATGTACAAACGTCAAACCATCGAGAAAAATCCAATCACACTCATTTGCACATTCACGAACACTAATTTTAATATAAACTAGGTTAAAACTCACAAAAACCCCATTTTCACTTAAAAAGTCATTTTTCCGAAAATCTAGCAAGCACAATTCGCCGTTTTTGTACAAAACATGATGTTTAAATGAAAGTAGCGGCCAATATACTTATTAAATATCTTAAATAAGTCGTATAAACAATTTCCGGAATTTAATCTCATTAAATTCCAAAAATCCTAATATTCTAGTTTACAAAAATACCCTTTTTTAACAATTTCAAAGCAAAAATGCACAAACTACAATCTAGCTTAGATTTGCATGATCCAAAGCATTAAACCACACTTAATAAAGTTAATGAAGTCATGAAAAACCTAATTAGATTTTTAGTCTAACATTTGCAATAATTTCCAAAAACCTAGTTTAGAAAAAAAAAAGCTTAATTTGGACATTTCCATGCAACAATATGAAATTTAACTACTAGTTTACTTTCTACAAATTCTAAGATGGTAAGCTACCCATCACAACCATACACCAATTCACAATACCCTAACTTGCATTCAAACCCTTTTCTTGAATTCCAAAACTTGCAATTAAACTCACATATCCAAGTTAACACTTAATTAAATTAGCTTAAGAAATTAGTAACAATTAAGCAACAAAAATGTTTAGAATTATACCCAAAACATATGAAGATTCACAAGCATCCATGGCCTCCCAAAATGCCATTTTGATCCCTAGATCCGTGCTAAAATGGCTAATGAGAAATGGGTAGGAGTTGGATTTTGATTTGGATTTTTGCTTGATTTTTAGTGGATTTTTCTTTGGATTTTCTTTGATGGAACAAAGAGAAGAGAAGAGGAAAAGTGGGCTGTTGAGGGGTTGCTGGTTTCGGCCAGAATTTTGGGGGGTTGGGTGAGGGAGGAGAGAGAGTGAGGTGGAGAAAGTTAGTCCAAGTCAAAGTCAACTCAATTTATATCATTTCTACTCTTTTCTTTTCATTTCTTTTCCTTTTCTTTCCTTTGCAAACCAAGTGGGGACAAGAGAGGGGGCTGCTGAATTCAGCCATGGGGAGGAGTAAGTGGGGGTGTGTGGGTGTGGGTACGGGTGTGGGGTGATGAAAAATGATAAATACAATACCCCAAACATCCATTTACGCTAAAAAAAAACCTTTTTTCTTCAATAATTTCTAAACCGTTTTGGCAAATGATTTCGTTCCAAAAACCACATGATAAAATTTTATTTAATGTTTTATGATGCACAAAATTTGTTTCAACTCATTCCAATTTGTAATTTTCCCTAATTAAATGTATTAGTGACGGCTTAAATAATAATAAAATAATATTTTTTTCAGAAAATTTGAAATTTCACCAGCGGCTCAATAAACACCAAATAATAGCAATTACATAGCTAGAATATGTAAATTTAATTTTTATAATAAGATATTTGTATTTTGACTTTTTACAGAAAACCCCCTTATTTTACCGATTTTTTCGAAATTTCACCGAAACGATTTTCAAAACGCTACAATCTTCCCCCCTTAAAGAAATTCGGTCCCCGAATTTAAATTCAAACTCCCCCAAATACTAAAACATCTAAGAAAACCCATCAAGTCGTCGGGGCTCCGAAATTGTAAATACATACAACAAATCGTAGCGCAGCGCAGGCGCTTGAAAAATGAGTATATAACTCAAATCAAAACTCCGTCAAGCATCCCGCAATCATCGGAGTCATGGAGAAGACATCAATGCCAAATCCAAATCAAAACCAATATGACATAACTCGAAACTATACATGTAAATATCGAATCTATATATGTAAGTATCTGAAGGAAATGCATGCCAAATCTCTTTAAGTCGCTGTGCAACGCGTATAACACTGCACAGTGGCGGACGTCTATCATAAGAAAATAACTATATACATATATACATTTGTTTGAAATGTACGTTCCGCCGTTTTGGAAACAATTTAGAAGGGTCTCCTTGTTTTAAACATTTCGTGTCATATCAGACACGTAGGTAAAGACTGAGGCTATAGCTCGCTTTTTGGAAATCCCTTCAATAACTATCAATGCATGCAAAATGTATTCAGGTACTGTCCTCTGACTAGTCCTGCTCAGTACGAAAACACATAGCAATATCATAAAAACGTACTGCTCTATAAGAAATCAATCCCAAAATATGCACATGAATACAACGTGCGTCTGGTGCGCACGGAAATCAAAATCCATGAATGTGCCATACATGCGCACAGAAACAACATCTAAGTGCATCAGGTGTGCACGAAACATCTGTCGTAGGCAACATGTGTACCTGACAGCAAAATCAGGTGCATCTGACATGCACGAAAAAATCTCGATTTAGTGCCTCTGGTGTGCACCAAAATCACCCTTCAAAACATGCGCCCAACATGCGCGAAAATCCAAATCAGGTGCATCCATCGTGCACGAAATCATGAAATCCAATATCAAGTGCCGAACGTGCGCAAAATCAATCAGGTGCACAAGACGCACAAAACAAATATCGAGTATCACAATCGAAATCGAAGTCCAGTGCATCTAAGTGCACAAAAGGCGTATCACTGCACTGCAAGCATATATAAACTATACCGATTGCAGGAACGAAATCGTGTGCATGCATACGTACAAAACCAACTCAACTGTTTAAAACCGTAATATCACAAACATGTGAAACTAAAGCACGAAAACGATATCAAGTGCAACACTGTGCAAAGATCGTAAATCCTCAATCATCAAAATCAAATCATACGAATAAATCACCCAAAACATCGTAATCAATAATGGCGGAATAGTACTGCTCAAGCGCATCCTCTAAGAATCTCGGGCCAACTGTCGCGGTCACTAGTGGGACGTCTCGTCGATGATCATGAACTCTGTCCTGCTGGTGTGCGTAACCATGACCACTCCTGGGTCAAGGTCTTCACTGTGAATTACCAATCCTTCGGTCCATCGGCTCATCGGCCATGTCAGGTGTGCTAACGGGGACGATTCCGTTCTGGCACTTCTCTGGTCATCTCTTAGTCAATCATCGCGACCACTCGTAAGACAGCATATCACTGGCGTCGGCCTCTGGCTCTCTGAATGTATGTGACACATCTGACCCTGGGTGCAAGTATCATTGCAGCAGTGTCCTGGAAGGAATCCTGCTCACGGTCTCTTCCATGTCTCGTCTCTGCCAACTGTCCGGAAGTCATCGTCCTTTTCTATAACTGCATCTTGCTCTGGAACGGCTGCATACCCATCGCGACTCCTTCTAGAAGGTAAGTCCCAGTACCATGCCTCGGCATGCGCATGCGCATCTCTAATGTCGGCGGAGTGGAACGTCATCTCATCTAGATCTGGTGCGAACCTCTTACTCCACTTTTCTCTAATGTCGTCTGCTTTGGACTCGTCTCATTGCGGCTGCATGGACTGAGCTCCAACGACTATCCTCGTATCTGGAGTCTCCCAAGAATGCATCTCACCACCTAGCATCCGATTGAAGTCGAACCATTCGATCGATTCGTCAAAACCTCATAATCCCCCAAGAGCTCAACCTCTTGGTACAGTTTAATAGTATCGAATATATATACCACAGTATCGGTGGTCCAGCCGTAGAAGGGCAAACCCAAGCCTCACTAATGGCGCCGCAGAACTGCCGCAAACCCGAAGGTTCAAAGGCTTTCACACGGTCATTATGTCGAGTTAGGGTTTCATTCTTCTAGAGGGACCATAGAATTGCCTGCATGTCTTTCCGAATACTTTAAACTTGGAATAATAGGTTTTCGACACTCGATCGTCTCTGTCGACCCTCACGTCTCTGCGTGAAGTCGTCTCTAGCTGGAAGCAATCTATCTGATGACCTCGCATCGCGGTAAGCGAACGAACCACCTGTCCTAGTCATTCATCATCGGGTGACTAGTGTCCTTCTATCATCTATTCGTACAACTCGCCCTGCAATAGCTCCAACATATGGGGCGATATCTCGTCGCTCGCAGCAACTACTAGCTCGCTCGTCTGCACGCTGAACAGTGCCTCAATCATCAAGAGTAAGCAACACACCAACGGTCATCAAAATCTGGCTGGCCTCTATCATTGGCTCAATTCTCTAGTGTCGATCAGCGCCTCCGAGTAACCTCATAAAGGCGATCCGCCAAACGCTCGTAGCGCGGAAACACAGTAAAAAGATACATCTCTGCAATAGTGTGTCGCCGGAATTTCTCCCTGGTCAGTCCTCGTTCGTGACGAGCTTGTGCTGACCGCAACTCTAGCCGTAGCTCTCCCTGCCCGTAACCGTAGCAGCAAAACCAAACTGGTACCGATGAGGCTAGATCAGGAAGGAATATAATACTGAACAAGAAATGTACATCCTAAGGCTTCTTAAGTGGAGTGGCGTGTCGTAAATATGCCGCGGAACATACCAACGGTACGTCACTCTACTTTAGTCACCTATTCCATCAACCAAGGGTCATCCTATGCTCCGAAGGTAAAACCTAACGCTCTGATACCAACTTTGTCACGACCCGAAAGTACGGAACATGACCGGCACTTAAACTACGAACGTCTCGAGGTGTACGTAATCTAAGTAAACCGAAAAGCCAGAAATCCAAACCAAGAAAAGTAGTAGAGAGCAGGAAAAACCAACTTAAAGCAAGTAGTTTCAATAGCATAAGCCGAATTATGCGGTTTTTAAAAACATCAAAAATTTACTGAAAATTTCGGCAGAGTCTCCTTTGTAAATACTGGCTCCCAAACGGGATACAACATGAATAGTATACGAAATCAAGAAAAAGGCATCCCCAAGCGGGAGCTAGCTCTTCGTCAATCGACGGTCACAACCACACAAGCAATATAATATACAACGCCAACGGCGAGGATCAAAACTCAAAAGGAAACTCAAAACCACCAGAAACATAACGAGCGACTCTAAGGTCGAAAGAATAAACAACACTGGTCTCTATCTCAAAAAAAAATACATGTTTGGTTGATGGAATTCTAGATACAACAGAATAATGATATACAAGATAAATAATGGGGGTATGATACAAGTAAACCCACCTACTAGCAAATCACCCGAATGAAATTATGCCCGCAAAGCCGTAATGAACCTGTACGGCAACCTGCAAGAAACTGGGGCACAACGGGGGTGAGTTGCCAACTCGTGAATAGAAAAACATCTACGCACAGAAATCGCATAAATAACGCAATCCTAGGTCAATGATCATAATATATCCTCAAATATATATAACATGCAGCCTATAACAATGGCTAGGGTAAATATCTAACCCGAGTGTAAACTCATGTGCCCGTGTCAGTGCCTCAGGTAGCAATATATCATATGAATGAGGTATGAATGCATGAAAACAGAATACATGTAAATGAAGAAACTGTTTTCATAAATTAGTGAGATTTCCTTCGTATTTTAAACTGAGGTATCATAATTAAAATCAGTATCAACAGTGTCTAGCATCGACACAAAACATAAATCTCACTGTCTCGAAATATCAATGTCTCAATCTCAATATCTAGGGCGCCGTCAGTCCAGACCGGCCCCTACCATCCATCTCAAGACCACGACGGTATCCTCCGGATATCCGACGTGTCGGGTAATATCACCGGTAGGTAGTGCTCCCCAGCCAGGCTCAACGTCAACACCACATTCCTCTTGCCCCGGGGTACCATACCGGGCCCACCATGTACCTGTGACGGTTCCTCCACTCCTCGACACGGATCTCCAAAACCACAGCAAACTCATGGTGGACGACACTTTACATCACTAGAAAACCGCAACATTTTATATTTTAAAAGATCATAAGTTGTAAATTTTGCGGCTTTCCCCGAAAACCAGAAATATCATAAATCTCAAGAAATCATCACAAGTGCATATGTCAATGATAATGAACTAGGCATGAACAACTGAATAACAGTATGCATGAAGTGGTAGGTAATAACTACAATGTCTAATATGGCATATAAGGGAAGTACACTAATATCATGTCAACACTACTAGCTAACAACCTAAGTCAAGCAATTATATTCTCTAAAGTGTACGTGACATGGCAATTACCGATGAAGATGTGTGTGAGCCGGCAAGTAGGTGTACGTGGTACATACGCATCATCGGTAATGGTGCTGGTGTCCTAACAGCATGATATCAATAATGGAATATGCAGCAAAATAAATATGCGAGGCAGAGCGAACAGCAATAATGTGCGGGAGCTGAATACTAGACACAACGATAACTAATCTGCAATAATCTAATATAAGTCCTACGAATGGTGCCTTTTGAAATAACACGAATCATGGGGTTTTGAAAATAGGGGCTACGGTGTTTTTTATGAAAAGATACGTCGTTTTTGAAATATCCGTAGATTCCCTTGAGCTGTCTTTAAAAATGCCCACGATTCATTAGTTTTTGAAATAGGTAAGAAGTCTAACCTAATCTAACAACTACACTAAACTATACGGCTGAACTACAAGCTGAACTACAGGTAAGGAAACCGCCTATCATCTGAGTCGATACATATACATACCTGTATAAGTATAGTCGGTGATCTCGCCTAAATAATATCATATCCGATACCATATCTATAATCAGGCATCCCAAGTCAAGAGTGCGGATCAATCATCAATATAGCTCGTACGTAAATCCGTCGTACGGCATCCCAATCTGGGTACGGGTCAATATCACATTCCTCATACTATTCACCTGGTATCCTCTTTATCGAATATCATGATCGGGGTACTGATCTACGTCTAGTACCATACTGATACCGCCTACGTATGCATGGACGTGTGTGAAACACTACGTCAAGGACCCGCTACAACGTCATGTCATATCTAAGATACGAACCCTGCTATATCACCGATCTCAAATCAAATCTCATCGACTCATCATAAATCCCAAGTACTATCATCCTCAATCCGTATGTGAACACATAGTCCCATACCCATGTGAACACATAACTATATAATCCCGTATAAGCGCAAATGAAAGAAGAAAGTATGCAAGTATGGGTGTGTGTGTGCATGTGTGGTGCGACCACTACTCTAGGGTTTCGCGACACTAAATCATCCAAGAACACCAAATATCTATATCATCGATAATATCAAACAAATTATAGTCAAAATATATATATATATATATGTGTGTATACGTATTCGTATACATCACCACGAACTGCGGGGGTGCTATACGCCATCCACCCGACTTCTCCCCGTAGATATAAATCTACTCACCTGGTCCTCGCTCGTCGGTGCCGACGTCGCCACGTGCTTGCTTGTCGTCTCGAAGTCCACGTGGGGGTACCTACATATCATAACGCACCATATCGCATTAAAACTAAATTCGAGATCGAAACGGCATACGAAAATCAAATCGGCACGCGTATCACGCATAGGTCCAAACCTATCGCCTACGCATGCAAGAATAGTAAAACCAACCCTCGATGTCGATGTACAAACGTCAAACCATCGAGAAAAATCCAATCACACTCATTTGCACATTCACGAACACTAATTTTAATATAAACTAGGTTAAAACTCACAAAAACCCCATTTTCACTTAAAAAGTCATTTTTCCGAAATCTAGCAAGCACAATTCGCCGTTTTTGTACAAAACATGATGTTTAAATGAAAGTAGCAGCCAATATACTTATTAAATATCTTAAATAAGTCGTATAAACAATTTCCGGAATTTAATCTCATTAAATTCCAAAAATCCTAATATTCTAGTTTACAAAAATACCCATTTTTAACAATTTCAAAGCAAAAATGCACAAACTACAATCTAGCTTAGATTTGCATGATCCAAAGCATTAAACCACACTTAATAAAGTTAATGAAGCCATGAAAAACCTAATTAGATTTTTAGTCTAACATTTGCAATAATTTCCAAAAACCTAGTTTAGAAAAAAAAAAGCTTAATTTGGGCATTTCCATGCAACAATATGAAATTTAACTACTAGTTTACTTTCTACAAATTCTAAGATGGTAAGCTACCCATCACAACCATACACCAATTCACAATACCCTAACTTGCATTCAAACCCTTTTCTTGAATTCCAAAACTTGCAATTAAACTCACATATCCAAGTTAACACTTAATTAAATTAGCTTAAGAAATTAGTAACAATTAAGCAACAAAAATGTTTAGAATTATACCCAAAACATATGAAGATTCACAAGCATCCATGGCCTCCCAAAATGCCATTTTGATCCCTAGATCCGTGCTAAAATGGCTAATGAGAAATGGGTAGGAGTTGGATTTTGATTTGGATTTTTGCTTGATTTTTAGTGGATTTTTCTTTGGATTTTCTTTGATGGAACAAAGAGAAGAGAAGAGGAAAAGTGGGCTGTTGAGGGGTTGCTGGTTTCGGCCAGAATTTTGGGGGGTTGGGTGAGGGAGGAGAGAGAGTGAGGTGGAGAAAGTTAGTCCAAGTCAAAGTCAACTCAATTTATATCATTTCTACTCTTTTCTTTTCTTTTCTTTTCCTTTTCTTTCCTTTGCAAACCAAGTGGGGACAAGAGAGGGGGCTGCTGAATTTAGCCATGGGGAGGAGTAAGTGGGTGTGTGTGGGTGTGGGTACGGGTGTGGGGTGATGAAAAATGATAAATACAATACCCCAAACATCCATTTACGCTAAAAAAAGCCTTTTTTCTTCAATAATTTCTAAACCGTTTTGGCAAATGATTTCGTTCCAAAAACCACATGATAAAATTTTATTTAATGTTTTATGATGCACAAAATTTGTTTCAACTCATTCCAATTTGTAATTTTCCCTAATTAAATGTATTAGTGACGGCTTAAATAATAATAAAATAATATTTTTTTCAGAAAATTTGAAATTTCACCAGCGGCTCAATAAACACCAAATAATAGCAATTACATAGCTAGAATATGTAAATTTAATTTTTATAATAAGATATTTGTATTTTGACTTTTTACAGAAAACCCCCTTATTTTACCGATTTTTTCGAAATTTCACCGAAACTATTTTCAAAACGCTACAGCAACTCACCCCCGTTGTGCCACAGTTCTTGCAGGTTTCGCCGTACAGGTTTCATTACGGCTTGCTGGCACTCTTTCCATTTCCGGATGACTTGCTAGTAGGTGGGTTATTTGTATCTTACCCATCATTATATCTTGTATATCATTATTCTGTTGTATCTAGAAGTTCCATCAACCAAACATGTATTTATTTTGAGATAGAGACCAGTGTTGTTTATTCTTTCGACCTTAGAGTCGCTCGTTATATTTCTGGTGGTTTTGAGTTTCCTTTTGAGTTTTGATCCTCGCCGTTGGCGTTGTATATTATATTGCTTGTGTGGTTGTGACCGTCGATTGACGAAGAGCTAGCTCCCGCTTGGGGATGCCTTTTTATTGATTTCGTATATTATTCATGTTGTGTCCCGTTTGGGAGCCAGTATTTACAAAGGAGACTCTGCCGAAATTTTCAGTAAATTTTGATGTTCTTAAAAACCGCATAATTCGGCTTATGCTATTAAAACTACTTGTTTTAAATTGGTTTTCCTTCACTCTACTTCTTTTCTTGGTTTGGATTTCTGGGTTTTCGGTTTACTTAGATTACATACGCCTCGAGACGTTCGTAGTTTAAGTGCCGGTCATGTTCCGTACTTTCGGGTCGTGACAGGCAGGTAACTTGCCGCACCCGTAGGGGTCTAGGTTTCATTGCTCAGGCTATCCACACGACCAGGGGAACGTCGGGTTTCAGCAGCGGCTCTGTGAAATTCGGGGATCCCAGATTATCTGTATTTGTTCTGTGATACTTATTACTTTTCTGTAATGTTGCATATTATCACGCCTGGAGCGATTATGTATATTGGTATATGTACTATTAGATGTTGTATATGTTTTACACCAGCGCTAGTCCAGCCCCCGCTCTGTCGTTAGTTAAGTAACCTAACGGGTGATGACGGGACCCAGTGGCGAATGCGGATGGCATATACGTACATTATATTTTCGTTCTTTTCTGGTGTGATTGATTGATGGGACTGCATTGATTCTTATCAATGCAAAGATAAAGCAAACCTATATTTGATGCTGTTGGAACAAATTTTAAAAAAGTGTTATTACAAAGATGTTTCCTTTTGTTTTGTATAGTGATATTCAGTTAGAATATCCCGCACCTCATTCGACGAGGTAAGGGCCGAGATCCCTTCACCGGGAGTGACCCCTTGGGCAGAAGTTTATGTCAGGGTAATAACTTCAATATAGTCGATTACAAGTTGCTTTGCATCGCGGTATTCAGTTGGAATATCCTGCACCTCATTCCACGAGGAAAGAGCCGAGATCCCTTCACCGGGAGTGACCTCTTTAGCAAAACGTTTTCATCACTATATTTTATAAAAAGCTATCAGGTTCCTTCAACGAGATCAAGTTCATTATGTTAAAGGTTTTTCGCCAAAAACCAGCCGTAGCCCTCCGTCATTTCTTATGGATGGTCAGTAGTATTCAAGCTATGTTTGTTGGCCCTTAGTCAAGGTATAGTGTTTGGTAGCTGCTGGGTATTCATTTGTTGCATAGATAAATGCGTTGGTTTGGGACAGTCGTATTACTTTGTTGGCCCTTAGTCAAGAGTATGTACGGGTGGGTTCAAATCAACCAGGACAATGACGGGAAGAACTTAACATGTGACTTATGATTTGTTGGCCCTTAGTCAAGGTCATAAGAGCATGGGGCAAAAATCTCATCGGGAGTTTCAAACATACAGCAAACTTGCCAGGCATGCGCATACCTTCTGGAGTGTGATAACTTGAGTGGCTTCCATCAAGTCATCATGCGATGATAGTTGGATCCCGATTCTCACTGATGAGTTGGTATACTCTTCGGGTGATCCCGACTAATTCTTCTTTCAGGTTTGGAGGAGAATTTGAGATTACAGTAGGAGATTTCCTGATTAGATAAATTGATAACCATTCTGATCTAGGTTAGAGTGCACGCAGAGTGTTGCTTTTCTCTCTCTCTTTGGCAGCGACCTTTTGACCGACCCTAGACTATGACTCAGTGACCAAGTTGACCGAACCTTCTTAAAATACTGGCTTACGGATTGTCCGAGTTGCATATGTCATTGCCGCTCCTTCTTTTACCCTTTGCATTTCTCAGAACACCCTGTATTACTACGGATATCCACTTCCATTGGATAGATCCATCGTATGGTTATATACGAACTCGAAGTGACTTCTTCGAGGATGGATCTAGGTTCAGGAGAAATAGAATTAGTTTATTCAGTTGTCTTTTATTATCACCTTCTCTCAGGTTGCGAGGGCCCCTTAAGTTTAGGAGAGTACACCTATTACGCTTATTGGATAGTTTTATTCCAAACCACAGGCTGGTGCCGAAAGGTAGGGAATGAAGAAAACCAATTAGCCTAAGTAGGGTGTACAGAAGGTAATATGTAAAGACAAAATAAAGGGATTAGAAAGAGGGCAAAGTAAAATTGCGACTGTTATCATTCACGACCGAGCCGCGTACTTCATCGCCACTCCTATTTCACCTTTAAAAGAATAAGGTATTATTCAGTAGTTTTTTATCATCACCTTCTCTCAAGTTACGAGTACTCCTAAGAATAGGAGGGTACACCTATTATGCTTACTGGATAGTCTTCTTCCAAACCATAGGCCGGTGCCGAACGGTAGGGAAGGAAGAAAACCATTTAGCCTAACAAAGGTGTACATAAGGTAACGACTAAAGACAAATAAAGGGATTTAGAGAGATGGCAAAGAAATATACGGTTACAGTCATGAATTGGATTATGGAAGAGGCATTACTAAGAATACCAGAATACCCCCACGAAACATTTTCATGTTTCAGTTTCACTGTGCATTGTTAATTGTAAACTAATTTCCCAATTACATACTTACTCCAGGGTATGTATTTACCAGGTTTCATTCTCATATCTGTACAGTTTTGCAGATAATGAGTGGGAGTAAGTTATTGGGAATTAGGAGATCATCCTCAATATATCGGAATTCGTTGTAATTGGTGATATTTGAGGAAATCACCTGGGTAGAGTTTTCAACCTACGATGCAGGTTATGAGTTATTCAAACTCAGGGGACTTATACAGAGTATTGTATGTTGTCCAGTGTCTGTCAGGACAAAGGGGTAGGTCCTCGTACTATGTTCTGTTTACTTATGACTTATCTAGTTTTTAGACAAGTGTTTCGCAGAAATACAATGTCTAAGTTTTGAGAAGTTATGGATATAAGAATAAAGTAGAGAACTAGGTATCGCAAGTATCGGGATTCTTCAAAGAGATTGAAGATGTAGATTCTTATGATTGGTATTCAGTTGATGGTAATGGTTTTGAGAAACTTGTTTCTTTTTCAGGTTACTCATAATTGGATGGATTTCTAAGTTGAGTAATGCTGATTAGCCCTTTTCCATTAAGATGATATGCACTGGAGACAGCTGCATGATTTGAATCTGTTTCCAATTAAATTAGTGCCTCTGTTTCTATATTAGATATAGAATAGTTCATATCTTAACGTTGTTAAGATACGGGGAATTGTCCAGCTTATGCTTAAAACCAGACACTGGATAACTCTAGGCACGTTTCTGTAATGGCAGTTTGTGGGTTGACCTTGGCTTTGACGAGGGTTGACATTTCTACCATCTGGAAGATCAATAGTGATATTGTTCTTGACTCGCCACAGTTTTATTAAAATGGACTTTTTCAAAAAACAGTTGTGGGAGTATGGTAGAACTGGAAGTGATTCCAGAACCGCAAACGATTACGGAAAATTTAATAGGACCTAAAGATTCAATCAGGTTTGACATTCCATTAGGTACTCCGCAGATATGGTGGGTAACCTCAGACACCCGAGAGGTACTCAGGTAGCCTCAAGGACAGTGATAGGGAGGTTCTTGTTTACCCAGACTTGACACTACTGTTGTTCCAGACTATGAGACCCGGCAAGAGGATAAGTATAGCGTCGTTCTAAACTAGCTTTAGAAGTGTACATATATATTATTCTGCTAGAGGGTTGTCGTAGTCAGTGGGAGTAGCGGAAGTATAGTGGGCAAGTAGCTTATGTCTATTTATAGGCTTGAGCAGATATAGCGGAGATAGATCATATAATTTTAATGTGACAGTCATGGCTTTGACTTCATCAGAATAGGGGATGGATCTGTTAAGAAGGTAGTAGGGTGTGATGTCCTAGTATTTGGATGACATACACAGAGTAGGAAGTAAAATTCCTATACTACGATCGGTTGTACTATGGTTGTTACACAGTTGTTTCTTCAGAAAGGATATGGATGTAATATCAGACATTCTGGTTACTAGATCTACGGTTTTAGATCTAGATTTGGGTAGTTTCCCAATATGGGTACTTTGACAATATTCTAATAGTGTTTTAGAATAGATGACTCCTGGCATGGTGGTGTACCTGCAGGTGATGGAGTCACCCTCTCTAAAGGTGTCTTAGAGACTAAAGGAGAGAGGGAAGTGCATGATTGACAGATCACTTGCTTAGACAATTGAGTCGATCATGAGATGTCAAGTACCACACCAGATGTTGTTTTGTCACTTGATGCAATAAGTTTATATTAATCCAATCCTGAAGAAACATAAGGAAGCAGTTTTAGAACATAAGTGCTTGTTCTACGTATTTGATAACGGAAGCCTCCTTCGGGGAGACGGTTATCATTCCAAGCTTCCAAGGTGATATGGATGACAGAGTGATTGTCAGAGTTATAGTTTTCCCTCTGACGAGGGACAGTATTATGGACAGGTGGTCCAAGAGGATACTGTGGGAGGCATGGTGCTAGATACTGATTAGGTTCAGTTATCGATACAGTCTAAGAAGTTTGGATTTGGAGTTCATTGATGAACTAGGTCCCATCAGATATCCAGATATATTCTAAGACAGGTATTACTCGATTCGGGAGATGGCTTTCTCCGTGAACTTGAGATTTAAAGAGATATAGAAAGAAACATCAGGGTGGATCCACTCACTAAGGCTATTTCTCGAACACAAGAGTTTTACAAACTAGTTTTGTGAAACTGATTAGTAGAGGAGTTGGATGTTCGGTATCACACGGGCTGTGAGTATGCGACATCGCAATAATTAGCCTTGAGTGCAAGTGGGAGATTGTTGGAGATAGTGCCCTCAAAGTCAATTATTGGATCGCAGGTACGTGATTGCAATGATTGAGGTAGGACCTATACCGATATGACAGTCTTACTCGAGATGATAGTATGCTATCTGGTTTGTCTTTATCATCGTATATACGCTTTAGTTCACTATTGCATAATGATAGAGCCCATAGGATTCTTGCTTGACTACCAGCAGTATGATGGAGATCATATACGTGGGAGCTGGGGTCTGTAAGCACATCCTTAGTGTGTCCCTAGACGTGAGAGTTTCGAGGCAGGGCATCGATACTCCAGAGTAGACTAGTGTATATAGTCGAGACCCCGACGAGGGGCGGTGGCCGGTCTCACAAGCCACTGGTGTCAGTTGGATCACCTAAGATGTATACAGGTGCTCATTAGGTTATGAGTACACCGGACAGGACTCGCCATGAATCTGCTAGTTGGTATTATACATATCGTCAGATAGCAATTCCCTGGTGACATGTGTACAGGTTAGTTCATCGACCTGAGATCGTCATTTGTCTCGTGTAAGTTCCCACTGTGCTTAGATTACTAGTCTACCACGCTCAAAGAAGTTGTGCAAACAGGTTTTAGTTGGGTACAGTCCCGAGCCACATTGGAGGCAAGTGAGCGGATCGTCGGGGATTCGTCTCTCCCGGTATTGGGGGTTGATGTCGTGCAGTGCACGGGTGGCCATCACTAGGAGTTTTCGGCCGAGGTAGTGGAGAATTACTGATTTGGATCAGTAGTTTCTCAGGTGGTGATGGGCTTCATGCCGACACAATTTACGCGTTATTAGGGGTCTGACTTTATCCACCCCCTAGACTCGATATGCGATACTCTTTAGACGAATGGACCGAACTGTATATACATTGTCACTGTCAGGCTCAGTAGGGTTTATGGATGAGTTCGCTCGTCAGCTTCCCTTCCAATCAATACATAGGCAAACCGTTACGTACAGCTTATACCTCTGACGTGCTAGTGGTTATACCCAGTGCCAGTGTGTTGATGAGTCATTAGAGTCCCCCACAGACACTTTCCCAAGTTCGGGCGAAACGTTGTAGAGGCCATATGGGTTTATGGCAAGGTTCAGAAAAAGCACGTGCGTTTTCGCACGTGTCGTTTTTCGGGCAGATAATACTGGTAGGCTTTGGTTTAAGCCGGAACCCAGTATTATACTGTGTAGATATAATATCTTTATCTCAGTTGCATTTGTATTCGGTCGTAATACAAATGTGGGTATGTTTATACTGATGCGGGGTTATCCTAAAATTCGTTTCAGGATCATTTTTGGAAGTTGCCAGTTTCCAGTTTTCTATCAGCCGTATTTAACATTCGGTTAAATACAGATTTATCTTTTCTTGAGATAAGTGTGGAAGGTTCTAGAAGAGGTGACTAGGATGGTGACTAGGATGGTGAGGTGGCTTTGTTCATTAATGGTGCATTAAATGAGTTGATGACTATGATTATGTATCATCACTTTCATTATTGCTTTCATACTAGGTGTCTTTGTGACTCACTCTCTTCTTTATGCTTGTGGTCACCCCCCCTCTCCTACACTCACCTCCCCCTCTCCTTAAATGGCCGGCCACCCCTTGATGAAAGCTTATGGTTGCTAGAAAAAGATCGGTATTGTTTTGGACTTATGGAAATTAGATAAGCCTCATTTCTCATTTCACCCGATTCCAAAAGGCAACTTCCATAACCGTTCGTCCGTGACCTTGGACGTAACGAGACAAAGTGTTCTACTCATTCTCTACTTCATCTTGGTCATCTCTTTTAGCAAATTTGACGATCGAGTTGCCTCGGTTCAGAGGCGGGAGCCCGTTTAAAGATCCGTCGACGTGGTGCCAACTGGACGAGAACACTGGAGATCGAGGAGATCTGAGCAGCCGCAACAAGCGTGGGATGATGGTTGAAGACCGAAGGACTCGGATCGTTCGGTATAACTCTTCTACCCACTTTGTAGTTTGTTAGTTTAGCTTTAATGGCAGATCCGGGTTACGGTACACGATAGCGCCAGTTGTAAAAAGTTTTTGTTCCGCATTTGGCGTCTGTTAGACGGCCGGGGCGCTACCATGGACTTACAGATGTGTAATAGTGATCTGTAAGGTCACTTAAAGCTATACACGATGAGAAAGATAAACCAGATAGCATACTATCATCTTGAGCAAGACTGTCCTACCGGCATAGGTCCTCCCTCAATCATTGCAATCACATGCCTGCGATCCAATAATTGACTTTGAGGGCACTATTTCCAACAATCTCCCACTTGCACTCAAGGCTAATTATTGCGATGTCGCATATTCACAGCCCGTGTGATACCGAATACCTAACTCCTCTACTAATCAGTTTTACAAAGCTGGTTTGTGAAACTATTGCATTCGAGGAATAGCCTCAGTGAGAGGATCCGCCCTGATGTTTCTTTCTATGTCTCTCTTAATCTCAAGTCCGCGGAGAAAGCCATCTCCCGAAATGAGCAATACCTGTCTTAGAATATGTCTGGATATCTAATGGGACCTAGTTCATAAACGAACTCCAAATCCAAGCTTCTTAGACTGTATCGTCAACTGAACTTAATCAGTATCCTGCGCCATGCCTCCCTCAGTATCCGCTTGGACCATTTGTCCAAACTACCGCCCCTCGTCAGAGGGAAAACTATAACTCTGACAGCCACTCTGTGTTAGTTATATGTATACCCTAGAGGCCATTACTGTACATACGATGTATATTGTAGCGGATGCTTGGACATATATAGGTAGGACTTTCTTGCTCGACATGATAGAATGCTATCTGGTTGCTCTTTATCTTAACATGTACTCCGATTGTCTCTATGTTACATGTTGATAAAGCCTTTAGGATAAGTACTTGACTACCAGGACTATGATGCAGATCATACTAGTGGGGACAGTGTAGTCGCCAAGTACATCCTTCAAATGTTCCTAGTCGAGGGAGTACCGAGACAGGGCATCGATACTCCAGAGTAGACTAGCGTATGCGCTTCTTGACCTATTTGATGGGCGATGGATGATCACATATCCATTGGTGTTTGACATCAGAGAAGGTATACGGGTGCTCAGTGAAAACTGGGTACACTGTACGGACTCGCCGAGAACTCCCAGATGGTATTATACCTCACGTCAGATGGCAATTCTCTGGTGACACTGGTACAGGTTAGTCTGTAGACCCGAGATCGTCATAGAGTCTTGTGTGATTCCCACTGTGCTTTGATTTCCACATTACCACGTCGATGAGGGCGTGCAAAGCAGTGGCTTTTGGGTACAGTCTCGAATCACATGGAGACAATGAGCGATAGGAGGGGATTCGTCTCTCTCTGTATAGGGAGTTGATGTTGCGCTGTGTTCGATTGGCTATAACTGGAAATCACTGGCCAGGGTTGCAGAGATTTACTGGTAAGTGTTATCAGTAGTTTCTCGAACTGTTATAGACCTCATATCGACACGACTTACAAGCTACTGGGGTCTGACGTTTACCACCCCTAGGCGAGATATGCGACATATCAGACGAAGAGACCGGACTGTACGGGAGTGTTACTGATTGGATTCGCTGGAGAAAGTACAGGCTTGCTTGTTGATCTTCTGATCGCTCAATACCCGGATGGCCGTTACGTTTAGCAGACCACTTGCGGCTTGTAGGTGTTTGATATGATCATCACCTACTGCCGGCGTATTGACGAGTCTTTAGAGTCATACACAGAGGTTTCCTGGTTCAAGAGAAACGGAGTAGGAGCGCATATGTGATATGTGCGGGAACGAAATTAATACGAGTATGTGATACCGCATTATATTCTCGCGATGTGTGACATGATTGGTTATATGTGATATAGCCGAGTTATCGGATCGAGCGTTGATTCGATAAGATGTTGCATTTGATATTAGTCGGTTATATGTGATATAGCCGGATTATTAAATCAAGAGTTGATTTGATAATTTAATGTATAATTATATATTTGATATATTATAATACATTAACTAATATTAAGCTCACAATTGTCTTCTTTTCTCACATAATGTGCACATTGTATATATATACGCGATATGTACATTTGTGTACATGGACTGTGTCATGTTTGATGATACATAAAAGATGGGGGTGTGAGATTAACACATTGCTAGGGTTAAGTTAGGGTTTCTATTTATGTTAAGCAAATTTAAAAGAGATTGAGTTTGTTACGCTAAAGCTTGCACAAAAGCTTATGGATAAGCTAATGGATAAGCTTTGACAAAGTCAACCCTTTTGTCTAGTTTAAGATATTTATCAAACCCAACCTTTAACCATAGCCATGAGTTAATTCTCTACATGAGTTAGCCATGAGGGCTTAACTCAACCATGGGTGCAATAATTCATTTGGATGAATTATTCACAAGTTTTCTTCTTCTTCTTCAAGCTCCATGAAAAAGCTTGCTAGCTCTAATGGAGTTTTGAAATAAAGTGTGAGAAAATCAATTCTAAATTGAGCCCACCTCCTACTTCTTCATCCTCTACCACTTGCCATGTAGTAGAGTGTGTTCTCTTCACAAAGTTCATGACCTAGTGAAGGAATAGCTTGAGTCAGTGTCTCCTCGACGTAGATCATCTTTGGCCTCGAAGTCATCGAAGCAAGCACGTTCGTTTCTTCATAGAGCCTCTCTAGAGTCCGGAGTTTACGATCGCAGCGAAGGGGACTACTACACAGAGCTATTTGAAGTGAAGGACCGGACTACAAAGGTCGTAATCCCAAACTCTTAGAAGTAAAGTTGTTTACTTGCTTATTGTTTTCGCATAATCTCTAGTCTACGATCTTGGTTAGGGTTGTTTGGCACGTCTAAAATTTAAATCGGGCATGGTTGATACCTTGTAGAACCTTGTGAGAGTGCCTAGTAACCCTACAGTGGTATCAAAGCCAAGATAGAGCTTTAGACGAAGTCTAGATGAAGTTTAAAGTCCGATCGAACCCGGAAACCCCGATTTATACCCTTCTCTGGAATTCAAAAATGTGATTTTTTTGTATTAAAAATACTCAAAAAATCAGCAGGGAATTCTAAGAGATACTGTGAAAAACGACACCCAAATTCCACTAAAGCTCCGCGGAACCGCGGCAGAACCATGCCTTGCGCGGCGGTTCCACGGCGGCACTGTAGAATTAGGGTTAGCTTTTTGGCACAGTACATCCGTAGGTACTTGTACATGATTCTGGGTATTTTTAATCTTGCTCAAGTGTTGAGTTTTCTGGAGATCTTTTGTATTCGTTGATTCGATCGGATAATTTAACTTCGTTTAGTTTGTCCGGGTAATCTTTTAGAACGTGTTAAAAAGTTCGAACGGATATCAATAACTCACTTTTTCCCCTGCCGGAAAATTTCCAAGTGTTGGATTTTTCCGTAGTTTAAGAACGTTCTAAGTCGTGCAAGTAACGTGGTGGACCCTCTAGAAGAACACAAATCTTAACTCGATTATGTGACCGTCTTGAGCTTCCTCTAAACCTTAGGGTTTGTGGCAGTACGGCGTTGCCACATGTGAGGCGTTGGCTTGACCCTTCTACGGCTGGACCATTGGTACTGTGGCATGTGATGGATGCTTTTAAACTAATTTCAAGTGTTGAGAATTATTTGGGAAAACTTGGGTGTTTGATTATTCGATCGGAAAGTTTAACATTGTCTATTTATCTGGAATGTGATACAATATTTGGAATCCACAAGTAGTTATGAGATAACTAATTTGAATGTTATAAACATAGCAGTTTAGTCTCAGATGATCGGTTGCCACGGGATTTTGATGCGATCAAAAGTCCGTTGCAATCACGTAGCGTACGCGGATACTCGCCGGGTAAACTTAACAGACAGCCACTCCCCATAGGCCTGACCAAGTGACTGTAGGAGAACCCCGTCGCCAAAAGCATCCATTCGGGTGCTCGCGGCAGTGGTGTTCCGCCTTAGTGCACTTCGTCGACGGCATCCGGGGGTGCGGCCGTCTACTAAAGTTTGCGAAGAGCATTCGATCAGGATGTCGGGAATCTTGTTGAATTGCCCGACTTGATATTGAAAAGAGTTTTCGATAATGAGACTAAAATGTGGGGTTTATAATTGTTAGGCATGCGATGTCTAAGGAATTCATTTGGTTAGGCATGAGATGTCTAAGAAGGTTACGGATTCCAACTGTTGTAGTTTTACACTTTCTTTTCTGTGACCGTAAGCGTAGTATGTGTAAGTCCATGCCACGCACCCCACGAACTTGCGGGGAGGCGGAATATATGAAAAACGATTATCAAAGCTTCGTAACACGGACTTGAGCGCATGAATCGTATCTAAACCATTGCTAACTATCTACAAGAGGTTTAACTACTCGGATTCAAAGTTATACCTCACGTTACATGTCCTTCGGGTCTTCATCGTTGTCCTCCACTCCTCGTAGGATCTCTGGAACATTGGCACCTCAACGACCTCCTCGAGTCAAAGACGATCCACCTGAAAGCTCCTACGCCAAGCTTAATCTCTAACTTGAGATAACTAGGTTGCTCAAAGTGCTAATCTAAGCTACCTAGGGGATATAGAGTGAGGTTATAGATGTATTAGTCTAGCTAACCCTTGATCTCAACACATGAGAGGTTAGGGTTAGGGTTTGAAGAGAGAGTGAGCTTGAGGAGAGAGAAGGTGAAGATGACGAATCATGATGAGATAATGATCTATCATAATATATATGAAGCATTATTATTTAACCCAAAAAGAAATAAAAGATTTAACAACCATACTTCATAAATACATATGAGTGATTCATCTCCATGAGTCATTAAGCATTTATGATGCATTAATGACATGGATGAATTACACAAATGAGTCACTAATCTCATTTAATGCAATGCCACCTTACCCCCCCAAGTCACCACTCTTCTAGAAGCTTCCCGACAAATTACGAGAACGCCCCTCTAATCCGTGAAAACACGGAAAAACTTTAGACTATATAAATCCAATAACCCGATACTAGAATCTGGCTTAAACCAAAGCCGGCTAGTAAAAACTGTCCGAAAAGTCGTACGTGCGTAAACACACGTACGCGTCCGAACCCTTGTCGTAAAACCATACTACCTTTATATCGTTTCGCCTGGAGCAGGGAAATTCTCTATTTGGGACTCTAAAGACTCGACACTATGCTGGCAGTGGGTTTAACCACAGACCGCAAGCGGCACTAGCTGTACGTAATGGTCCCCAGGTAGATGTCGATAAGAAAGCCGATGAGTAAACTCATCCAAACTCCCACTGAGCCTGATGTGACAATCTCCGTACAGTCCGGTCTGTTCATCTAAGACTATCGCATATCAAGCTTAGGGGGCGGCAAGCGTCAGTCTCCTAATAGTTGTATAAGTCGTGTCGGAGCGAAGCCCATTACACCCTGAGAAGCTATTGGAACCTACCAGTATATCTCGCTTGCCCTGGCCAGGGACTTTGCGTAATGGCTCTTTGACACAGCGCGATATCAACTCCCAATACCGGGAGAGACGAATCCTGTCTAACCGCCACTACCTCTAAGTGCTCGGGACTGCACCCAACTGCTACCTGTTTGCACGACTCCTTTGAGCCGTGGTAGGGTAGCAATCTAAGAACAGTGGGACACACTCGAGGCGAAGTAGCAATGTCAAGTCTGCGGACTATGTTATACTCATGTCACCTGGGAATTGTTAACCGACGATGGGTATAAAACCAACCAATCAGTTCTCCTGTGAGTCCTGTCCGGTGTACCCGTAACCTAACGAGCACCTGTATACTATCTCCAGTACGACGTACTGATGGCTGTGCGACAGACCATCTCCCCAACTGGGATGAGAAGTGTACACACTTAGTCTACTCCGGAATATCGATGCCCTATCTCGATAATCCAACGACCAGGGACCTGTATAGGATGTTGCTTACAGACTTCCCACCCCCACTAGTGCGACTGCCATCATAACGCTGGTAATCAAGCAAAGATCCTATGGGCTCTACTAATATGTATAAGTGATACGTTACAAGAAACATATGCACATATTAAAGTAGACACAAACCTATTGGGGTAAAAATTTACACCCCGGTTGACCAAGTCAAAATCAAAGTCAACCCCAAGCCAAGTGGGCCCAAGCCCAGATCCAGTGGGCCCATGCCCGGATCGAGCCCGAACATGAAGCGGTCGGCTTTCCCCCACGCCAAGATAAAAATTTTGTAATAAACAATTTTGTTGTATTTCTTTTATTTTATTTCATGGATAAATGTAAGAAAAATAGGCATAAAGCCAAATTTTTGTAAAGCCCATGGCTTATGTGCAAAAAGAAATGGCACATGAGCCATGGGATAGGCAAAATGCCATTTTGTGAAGCCCAAGGGGCTATGTGTAAAGTGTATGGCCTATAAAGGCAAAGATAATGAAAAAAATCTAACAACTTTTTTTCTCTCTCTCAAAATTTTCTTCAGATCTGAGATCTTTTCTCCTTCTTCAAGGTTCCAAAACCTTCCTTTTTCTCTTGAATTAAATCAAGAGTTTTACTCTTCCTTTTATAAAACAAATTAGTTTTTCACCACAAAACCCATAAAGGGGAACTCAGATCTTCCATTAGATCTCAAAATGAAGAGATTTTTAGAAATCCCATTTCTCTTGATCTTCAAGATCCAGCTAACAGAGGAGGAGGAAGAAGAACATCGTTCACTAAACCAAAAAAAAAACCACACATTCAGGAGTCCAACTCCTCTCTGATTTCTCTTCTGAGAAATTTTTTTAGGCTAAAAGCCTCTTTTTCTCGCCGGCGCTCAAGTGCAGAGCGCCCGCCTGCCGACACGTGGCGCGCTTGCGCTCCAGCGCAAGCGCTCGAGCGCAAGCACTCGAGCGCAAGTCGCCCCCGTGCCTACACGTGGCGCGCTTGCGCTCCAGCGCAAGCGCTCGAGCGCAAGTCGCCCCCGTGTCGACACGTGGCGCGCTTGCGCTCAAGCGCAAGTGCTCGAGCGCAAGTCGCCCCCATGCCGACACGTGGCGCGCTTGCTCTCCAGCGCAAGTCTCCCCCGTGTCGACACGTGGCGCGCTTGCGCTCAAGCGCAAGTCTCCCCCGTGTCGACACGTGGCGCGCTTGCGCTCATGCGCAAGTGCTCGAGCGCAAGTCGCCCCCGCGCCGACACGTGGCGCACTTGCGCTCAAGCGCAGAGCGCCCACGTGCCGATACGTGGCACTCTAGCGCCTGAGCGTACAGCACCTAGGCGCACAGCGCCCAAGGTGCTGTCCCCACGCATCCTTTGGATGTCTTTTCCCTTTTTTTTATATATATACATGTATATCTGTACATATGTATACATATTTACATACACACATACTCCACGACACTGTCCCTGTTAGAAAATTTTTTTAACGGGGCGCTGCCCTGCACCCCGCAAGGAGGCTGCTAGCCCCCTTGACCCCCAGCCCGCTATCCGGGTAGCGGGACCCCCGTAAAAACTCTGCGTGGCTCCCGATATATTTAAACCCCCCTCCAAAACAAAACACACGTACACTGCACATCGAGTTCGCATGACCAGTTTAACCCGTTAATCGGAGGTTCCCTCGCCCCAAAGGCGAGGGGTAATTAACGGCAGCTTAGTCCGCGGCTGACGGAGATTCGAATCCCCATAATCACTAAACCCCGGCCTACCCTAGGCAAGGGGAATCTGTAGTACGCCTGACAAGCGCGCGCGTATTCCCATCTCAATGGGATGATGAAAAACACCCTACAGATTCTGGCACGCCCGGTGGGACCAATCTCTCCTCCCATATTTCGGGTTAAACGTTCATGCGAACTCAATCAATATACATATCGATTGCCTATACTGAAATGATGTTCTTTTTTCCATGCAGCAATCAACCTTCGACGACAATGTCTCCCCAGACGAATTCAGCTTCCGACGTGACCCTGATTCCGTACGTGGTCAAGATCAACGCTCGTGTGGTTCTCCCTGCAAGCCTCAGTCAACAGTGGGAGGAACCGCCCCGCCAGTTTGGCTCCGTCATCATCTACCCTGCCGGTAGCACTCATCTGGCGGAGATCCCGGCGGAACAGGTGGCCAAGCCGGTCTCAAGGGGTAAGAGGCCGAATGTCGTGATCGCCAAGGCACCACAACCGAAACTTAAGACGGTATCTGAACGATTCTCTGGTGCTCCAGCGGGGGGCAAGAACTTCGGTACAAAGGGCAACATCAAATGTTGCGGACGAGCTCAGGCGAGGACCCCAACAAATGCACAATCGAGCGTATCTCCAAGTCCCTCCATCGCATGGTCTGCGGCGTCTTCCCAAAGAGCTGAAGTCTGCTAAGTGCTTAGAACAGAAAAGTTAAGGCAGAAGCGGCTCAGGTATCGAGCCAACAAGAGGGCCAGGGCTTTGGCCAAAAGGAATCGTGTGAAGTTCCAAGTGCAGGGTTGCCCCACGACGATGGCTGAGTTGGACGTAAGAATCAGCAATTCCTTCGAGCCTCTGAAGTGGGTTCAGAAAAATGCCATGACCGCCAGAATCAAGAAGACGACGGTCCGAACAGTGCCACAAAGAGACGTGTCCCAGCCCCAACAGAAAACGTATGACACTGTCTCTTCAAGAGTCTATCAAGCACTCTGTGCCGCACGAAAGCAGCAGGGTAAACCCAGAAAAGAAGCGCCAGCACCATTCAAGAACCTGGTTAGGCCAGCCGCCTTCAATCGACCGCCCGCTATCGAAACAGGAGGGCCAAGACAGCGATCCGTGAAATTAGCCGCCGATAATAAAAAGATGGCTGGATATGTCGTCCATACGGTCTATATGGCGGGCGGGCGTCCCAACGACAACCTTTACAGCAAAAGCAAGGATGGGGCCACCACATCCCAAGCCCAATCTGGCTTGAATGTGGTTGCCGCTTCCCAAGAACAGTCGCCTCCGTTGGATGAAGAAAACCCTCTCGAGGAGGAAGATGGGCAGAAAGACCTCTCGGTCCATGCAGAGTCAAGCTCGGACAGCGAGGAAGAGCCGACTTTCCGCCCCAGGACCGCAGAGCAAGAGTTGCTTCAAGAGCTTCGAAAACAGCTCAGGAGCAAGGATAAAGAGATGGCCAAGCTCTATTCGAAAATTGACGGCCTAACAAATGTTGTGATGCAGCTTACGGCTCAAATTGCTCGAGTGCCTCCCAATCAAGCACAAGCCGCTACTAATCAGCTGGGTGATGACAATCCGAGGCAGCCAATGCCTGTTCCTTCGGGGCCGAGACTGGTCGAGCCACATGAAAGCCGGCCACACTCCGCTTCTGGGGACGCCTTGGCCCCAGATAGCACTATCCCGCTAACATAGGATCGGATAATGGATTTGGTCACCAGCAAGGTTAAAACATTGGTGGGCGAAGCTGAAGCTCAGAAAGAAATCGGCAGTAGCGGGCGGCCATATCCTGCACAGTACGATCTGATTGAGTTCCCAAGCGGCTACGTCATTCCTAAGTTCGGAAGATTTGATGGAACGGGGAATACAAATCACCATGTCGCCCACTTCAAAGCATCGTGTGGAAATACAGGGGGCAATGACGCGCTCCTTCTTCGTCAGTTTGTCAACAGCCTGACCGGTGTCGCTTTCGACTGGTACGCGAGCATACCAGACGGGTCCGTCATTACCTTTGCCCAAATGGAATCTCTATTTCGGCAAAGGTTCATGAGTGTCAGTGATAAAATCTCCATTGTTGACCTTGTGAGGACCAGGCCGGGGAAGAATGAAAGCAACACCGACTTTATCGCTCGATGGCGTAATTTCACAGTCAAGTGCGAACCGCCGCTGGAGCAGGACCAGTCCGTCAGCCTTCTCATTGGGGACCTCAGCAATTGGATGGTCCCATTCTTGTGTACGGCGGGCCTCAAGACATTTCAGGAGCTAACCAAGAAAGTCCAAATGCTGGAACGCTCAAAGCAAGAGTCCCCGCAAGACTCTCAGAGAGACAAAACTTGGAAAAGCAAGCGGGACGACAACCGTAGAAGCGGGAGTTCCAGCAGTACCAATGTCTTCAATGCGTCCGACAATGAAGAAAAGCGAAGGGCGGCTGAATCCAAAACTAACCGGTCTCGAAATCCATTGTTGGGAGGAGATGGGCCTTCCCTAGAGGAGAAAAAGAACAAGGTTTACTCTTTCAGAAGGGACAAAGTCCGCAAGATATTTAAAGATGCCTTGAACAATGGCCTCCAATTGCCGGAGTCGAAAAGACCCCAAGAAGCAAAAATGACCGACAATCCTCTGTATTGCCCGTACCACCGAGTAGTGAGCCATGCGATCGAGGATTGCTATATCTTCAAAGATTGGGTCGAGAAGCAGTACAAGGCTGGAGAGATCGAACTGTCCAAAAGTGTGTTGGTGAACAATCAAGTTGCAACTACCAACTTTATACAGACAGAAACTGAAGCCTTCTGGGAGCAGACAGCCGAACCCGCTGCCCTGAGAAATGAAACAGACTCATCGCGGCCTCCGTGGAGTACACACATATCTAATAAGACGAAGAAGATGATAAAGCTACTTCGGAAGGAACCCAGGACGGAATGGGAAGGGCAGAAGAAGCCTACCAGTCCAGCTGCCAATGCGGCTCCATCAGGCTCAAAATCTAAGAAGCTCAAGAAGAAGAAAAGTGAAGCTCGGCGCGAAAAAGAGTCTGCAGGGAGATCGACCATTCAAAAATATATCGATTCCCTTGAAGAATATGAACAAAGGGAAAGAACATTGATTCAATTGAAGGAGTTCTTCCCTGTACAAGCGGCTGAAATTCTGGAGGAGTTTGAAGAAGACTCCAATGAAGAGATCCCAGTAGTGACCTGCTATGCCATCCATCTTGGCAGCAACTCCGAGGATGAGCTCTGTTTTCCCGAAGAGGACGAGGAGCTCACCACAAAGGTCAATCAAATCCAGCTCAGAAGCGGCAGGGCTCTACCGCCAAATCAGGGCAACGCCCCAAAAGGGAAGGAAAAACAAGTCGCTAATGAAGAAGATGGCAGAGAACCGGCTGATGAAAACATAAGTCCTTCCTTGGTGGACTATAATGTCTTGGCACATCTCCGGAAGCTTCCGTCTCTCCTGAGCATCTACGATGCCTTGGTCCTATCTAAGGAGCTTAGAGATGTTCTCATTCACGCTCTACAAAACCCCGAGCGGTATCAGGCTCACTTTGCGGAAATTAATATGAAAGAAGCCCAGCACACTTTGCATGCCGCCGCAGTCACATTTAAGGACGAAGACTTGCTATTGGGAACGGCTGAGCATAATCGGCCGCTTTACGTGACCGGGTACAGCGACGGAGATCGAATTAATCGCATATTGATTGATCCGGGGTCCTCAGTGAACATCATGAACTTGCGGACGCTGAAGAGTTTGTCAATGGACGTCTGACACCTGTCAAGGGAAAGGATTGTCATTCAAGGCTTCAACCAAAATTGCCAGCAAGTTCTGGGGTCCATAGCTCTGCCAATCAAATTCGGGGATCTGCAAACTGAAGCTAAGATATACGTGATTGATGCCGACACGTCTTATAAGATTCTCTTAGGGCGGCTGTGGCTCCACGATTACGGCATCATTCCGTCAACTCTCCATCAATGCATGAAGTATACTAAAAATGGCGAAGAAAGACGCATTGACGGAGACATCCAGACGTTCGGTGTGCATGAAGTCCGCTATGAAGATTCTCGGTACTTTATGAACCACCAAAATGCTAAGCCACAACTGACTGAGGATAGACCGGCCCCAAGACCCAAAAGCAAATCTGCGCCGGTTGTCACTTTCAAAAGTAAAAACGCCCAAGTGCGCCCACATTTCGGTAGCGACATTGATGAGTCCGACGCTGGAAGCCCGTCCTTCCGTAAAACCCGCCCTCGTTTCGGCAGCGATACGGACGAATCTGTTACTGAAGGTCCATCTAGCAGCAAAGTCTGCCCTCATCTTGGCAGTGACACTGAAGAGTCAGAAGAAGAGGACCTGCCGTGCAACAACTGTGCAGATTGGACCCCTATGCAGCAAGCGAAACTAAGAGAGACCTTCGAAGTTGCAGAAGGGTCCCTAGCCGTCACAAGGGTGCCGGAGCAGATGTGCAAAGAGCTCGATGCGTTGTCAGTCTCCACCGTGGACCAGCTGAAAACTTTCTACGTCCCCGGGAGGAAAAATGGACAGAAAGGCATCCTGTTTTACGGGTCAAACCCTGTTGTGCACCCGGACGATCTTTCTGTCGCGTGCCTTCCTTATGAGAGAGGCATAAGAGCCGTCCTCAATCCCAGATACTATGTGCCCGAGAAGCGGGAATACTTTAAAAAGTGCGGATGCCGGTTATATCAAACGGAGTCCGAAGCAAAGTTTTACGAAGGGCTATGGCATCCACCCCAGGTCCGAGCACTCATCGATGGACGAATTCCAGACAGACGGGGAATAGGTTACATTCAACCTGATTCCAGAGCGTGCTACATAATCCATGTTGGTGAAGCTGGCTAAAGATCAAATGATGATGATGAGATAGCCGAGCCAGAAGAAGCTCCTCAAGAGCTTGAAGATGGCGGACAAGCAACCTTTGACGAGCTAACCGAGATTGACTTAGGAACGCCCGATAATCCAAGGCCGACCTATATCAGCTCGCTCTTGTCAGAGGAAATGAAAGCGCAGATAATTGCCCTGCTGCATGAGTTCGTCGACTGCTTCGCGTGGACATACAAAGAAATGCCTGGCCTTTCCCCTGAAGTGGCCGTACATAAGTTGGCTATATCTCCTGATGCTAAGCCAATCAAACAGGCTCCTCGAAGAATGAGAAGGGAACTAGAAGAAAAGGTCATCGAGGAAACTAAGAAGCTCATCGATGCTGGCTTCATCAGGGAAGAGAAATATGCGGACTGGATTGCATGCATAGTCCCAGTGAAGAAGAAAAATAGGCAGATCCGAGTTTGTGTCGATTTCAGGGACCTCAACAAGGCATGTCCTAAAGACGACTTCCCGCTACCGGTCATGGAAATGATGGTCGATGACACCTCAAATTACGAGCTGTTCACCTTTATGGATGGCTCGTCTGGATATAATCAGATCAAGATGTCGCCTGAGGATGAGAAGCACACAGCATTTCGAACCCCGATCGGAATATATTGCTACAAGGTAATGCCATTCGGACTGAAAAAGCAGGTGCTACATATCAAAGGGCAATGACTAATATCTTTGATGACCTACTCCATAAAGTCGTCGAATGCTATGTTGATGATCTGGTCCTCAAGACTAAAGCCAAGGCCGATCATATCCAAGATCTTAGGACCGTTCTCACCAGACTGAGGGAATATGACCTAAAGATGAATCCTTTGAAATGCGCTTTTGGCGTGTCGTCGGGAAAATTCCTGGGCTTCATAGTCCGATATCGAGGGATCGAAGTTGACCCATCAAAGATAAAGGCCATCATGGAGATGCCCCCTCCGAAGACTCTGACGCAGCTAAGATCTTTTCAAGGCAAGCTCGCGTATATACGGAGGTTTATCTCAAATTTATCGGGAAGATGTAGGCCCTTCTCAAAGCTCATGAAGAAATGAGCTCCTTTTATCTGGGATGCCGAATGTCAAGCAGCGTTCGAAAGCATCAAACAATACTTGTTGCACCCTCCAGTGCTGGCCCTCCCATTCCAAATAAACCGCTGATTCTCTACACTGCCGCGCTAGATGAGTCACTCGGTGCACTCCTTGCCCAGAATAACGAGGAGGGAAAGGAACATGCCCTCTACTACCTTAGTCGAACTCTAGTCGGGGCGGAACACAACTATTCCCCAATCGAAAAGCAATGCCTGGCTCTGATATTTGCTGTGAAGAAGCTGAGGCACTATCTGCTGGCTCACCGGGTTATGCTAATCTCCAAGGTCGACCCGCTCAAACACTTGATGACCAGAGCAAGCCTAGCCGGCAGAATGGCAAGATGGCCCGTCATGCTACTTAAGTTTGACATAGTATATACTCCTCAAAAAGCAGTAAAAGGTCAAGCTCTTGCAGACTTCCTCGCTGCTCATCCTATACCAGAGGGGTCACCACTCAATTGCGAGTTGCCCGACAAACAAGTGCTGCACCTAGAGAATGACGAGCCATGTTGGAAGCTCTACTTCGATGGGGCCTCATCAATAAGAAGCTCCGTCCGATCAAGCATCCCGGAGGTAAAAGCGGGGATAGGATTGGTGTTCATCACGCCATCGATGGGAACCCTACGGTGTTCTTTCACTCTCACCGAGCCTCGGACAAACAATGAAGCTGAGTATGAAGCCCTGATAGCTGGTTTGGAGCTCGCCATAGAAATGGAAATTCTTCGGCTACGGGTTTACGGTGACTCCCAGCTTGTTGTCGACCAAGTAAGCGGCGACTATAAGATATACACACCCGAGTTAGCTCGGTACAGAGGCCGAGCGGTGGAACTCATGAAACGGTTCACTCACATTGAACTAATGAGAATCCCCAGAGCGTTGAACGGAAAAGCCGACATACTCGCTCGCCTAGCCAAGGAGCTGGGTGATCCTGACATGGACGAAATTCTGATCACAGTTAGGAGCCGACAAATTCTACCCCCATTCTCTCTACGGGAAGAGGAAAGCGCGGAACAGAAGAGCAGTCCTGCCGAAGAAGCTTCGATCATCCAAGACGAGCCCGATTGAAGAGAACCCTTCATAGAGTACTTCCGATACGACAAGCTGCCCGAAGAAAAATCTGCGAGGATTCAGCTGAAGAAAAGAGCTCTCCGATACGTGTTTGTAAATAACATGTTATACCGCAGGTCATATGACCAATTCTGGCTCAGGTGTCTGTCATTGGCCGAAGCCCAAAAGGTCATGAAAGATGTTCACTCGGGCGTTTGCGGTGCTCACCAATCTGGCCCCAAGATGCGACTTCAAATCAAACGGCTTAGGTATTACTGGCCCACCATGATACGGGATTGCGGAGAGCATGCAAAGAAATGTCAGATCTGCCAAATCCATGGTGATTTCATTCACAAGCATCCCAATCCGTTGCATCCAACGGTGGCGTCGTGGCCCTTTGAAGTCTGGGGCACCGACATTGTTAGCCCAATTGATCCTCCATCATCCAAAGGCCACCGGTTCATATTGGCCGTGACAGACTACTTCTCCATATGGGCTGAAGCTGTCCCGCTAAAAGAAGTCAAGACAAAAGATATTCTGACATTCTTCCAGCATAATATTCTATACCGTTTTGGTACACCAAGAAGAATCATTTCCGACAATGGGCCTTCTTTCAAGAGCTTCAATGTCTCAAGGTTCGCTACTCAGCACAAGATAGACTGGAGATATTCCTCCATCTATAATCCAAGAGCCAATGGGCTAGCCGAAGCCTTCAATAAGACTCTATGCAAGCTCCTGAGGAAAAATACTTCAGCCAACAAGAGAGACTGGAATCTCAAACTTCACGAGGCGTTGTGGGCATATCGTACCACGCACCGTACTCCAACACAGTCCACTCCATACTCATTGCTCTTCGGAGTGGAGGCGGTCCTCCCCCTCGAAGTCGAAGTTCCAAGCTTAAGAATGGCCGTTCAGCACGAGTTGACGGAGGAGGAAAATGTTCTCCTTCGACTTGAAGAGCTCGATACCCTCGAAGAAAAGAGGCTCGCGGTGCAGCAAAATCTGGAGCTATACCGAGCCCAAATGTCACGGGCTTATGACAAGATAACCCGTCTCCACGCTTTCAAGAAAGGTGAATTGGTGTTGGTCCTCAAAAGACTGATCATCCCCAATCGACATGCCAAGGGAAAATTTGAGCCAAACTGGGAAGGACCATACGTCATCGAGAAAGTGTTCGACGGAGGATCCTACCAACTAATAAGTGCCGAGGGAGAAAGGCCCATGCCACCCATCAATGGCCGATATCTCAAGAAATACTACACGTGAATGCTCCAAGTCGCAGGCGAATTGAGCACATCAGCCCTACGGTCTGGATCATACATTCTGCAAAACCGTATACAATCCACGGGCGTAAATAGCCCCTATCTCTCCCAAATCCTGCCGGTGAGACTACTTTTAAAGTCCCACCAGCGGCAAAAAAAAAAGGAAAAAAAAAGAGAAAAAAATTAATAAAAGAAATAAAAAAATAAACGGTATGTCCACAAGCAAAACAGGCACGGATGAAAACCCGAAAGGGCTCCGTGAGTAAAAACAGCAGGACTACCGGCGAGTCTGTGAAAACCCGAAAGGGCACAAACTCGTGAAAGGAGATGAAATACACTCGCAAAGTCCTCTCGACCTTGTGAGGAGAAAACCCCTGCGTGAGATCCTTACGACTCACAAAGGAGCAACACACTTAGGAATCCTCCCGATTCCTAAGGAGAACATACACCTGCGAGATCCTCTCGACTCGTAGGGAGAAAATACTTTTATGAGACCCTCACGGCTCATAAAATTGTAAAGCCTTAGGTGATAGGGACCCAAACTTTTCTCCTAAGCCATCCTTCCCCAACGGGCAACGGCAAATGATGAGTCGCTCCTGGCATTTCGCTTCAGTGTTAGCGGTGCTGATGCCGACCAAAAACCCAAATCCCAAGTCCTCCCAAGGCAAATGATGAGTTGCTCCTGGTATTATTCCAATGCAGCAATGCTGATGACAAACAAGATCCAAATTCCAAGTCCCCAAACGGCGAATGATGAGTCGCTCCTAGTACCATATTCCAGTGTAGCGATGCAGACGCCAACCAAAATCCAATTTCTCAAAATTCTTCGGCCCTACGGTGGGTCCCCAAGTTGACCATCGTATACAATCCACGGGCTCAAATAATTCTTATCATACCCATGCCCCACCGTAATCACCAGTTACGCGGCCGGTCTCCGCTTTGGGAATGATGCTCCATTGATAAGACTCACTCATGTGTCCTCACGATATATGAGGAGAACAAACTTTTGTGGGATCCTTACGACTCATAAAGGAAAAACACACTTAGGAGTCCTCACGACTCCTAAGGAGAAAATACACCTGCGAGATCCTTACGACTCGTAGGGAGAAAATGCTTTTATGGGACCCTCACGGCCCATAAAATTGAAAAGCCTTAGGCGATAGGGATCTAAACCTGTCTCCTAAGCCATCGCTCCCTAATCCCCAAACGGCGAATGATGAGTCGCTCCTGGTACCATATTCTAGTGCAGCGATGCAGACGCTAACCAAATTCCAAATCCCATACCCCAATGGCGAATGATGAGTCGCTCCTGGTACCATATCCCAGTGCAGCGATGCAGACGCCGACAAAGTCCCGAAATTTTTCCGGCCCTACGGTCTGGATCATACATCCTGCAAAACCGTATACAATCCACGGGCGTAAAACAATCCCAACCTCTCCCAAGTCCTACCGGTGAGACCACATTCAAAGTCCCACCAAAAAAATAAATAATAATAATAATAATAAAAAAAACCAATTCCAAAATCCTCCCGGGGCAAATGATGAGTTGCTCCGGCATTGTTCCAGTGCAGCAATGCAGATGCCAAACAAAAACCAAAATCCTCTCAATGACAGATGATGATTCGCTCCTGGTACCATATTCCAGTATAGCGATGCCGATGTCAACCCAAATCAAAATCAACAAGTCAACTTCCACTCCGACACCGCAGAAAGCGGAGCAAGTCAGAATCCAATCTCGACACCGTAATAAGCGGAGCAAGTCAAGTCTACCCCTGACACTGCAAGAAGCAGAGCAAGTCAAATCAAGAACCGACCGTCCACGTCGCTAAAAGGGCAGCACCGACCGTCCAAGTCGTAAAAAGGGCAGAACCGATCGTCCAAGGCGCAAAAAGGGCAGCATCGACCGTCCACGTCGCTAAAAGGGCAGCATCGACCATCCAAGTCGCAAAAATGGCAGAACTGACCGTCCACGTCGCTAAAAGGGCAGCACCGACCGTCCACGTCGCAAAAAGGGCAGAACCGACCGTCCAAGTCGCAAAAAGGGCAGCACCGACCGTCCAAGTCGCAAAAAGGGCAGAACCGACCGTCCAAGTCGTAAAAAGGGCAGCATCGACCGTCCACGTCGCTAAAAGGGCAGTATCGACCGTCTAAGTCGCAAAAATGGCATAACCGACCGTCCAAGTCTCAAAAAGGGCAGCATCGACCGTCCACGTCGCTAAAAGGGAAGCATCGACCGTCCAAGTCGCAAAAATGGCAGAACCGACCGTCCACGTCGGTAAAAGGGCAGCACCGACCGTCCAAGTCGCAAAAAGGGCAGAACCGACCGTCCAAGTCGCTAAAAGGGCAGAATCGACCGTCCAAGTCGCAAAAAGGGCAGCATCGAACGTCCACGTCGCTAAAAGGGCAGTACCGACCGTCCACGTCGCTAAAAGGGCAGCACCGACCGTCCAAGTCACAAAAAGGGCAGAACCGACCGTCCAAGTCGCAAAAAGGGCCGCATCGACCGTCCATGTCGTAAAAAGGGCAGTGCCAGCTTCCCAAAAGGTGGGAATCGAATCAAGTCGCCTCCACGTGAAAGAAGATCCATCAATTTCATGCACACGACCTACATATGTGGTGTGCATTTATTGATGGGGGGCAATTTGTTGGGGTAAAAATTTACACCCCGGTTGACCAAGCCAAAATCAAAGTCAACCCCAAGCCAAGTGGGCCCAAGCCCAGATCCAGTGGGCCCATGCCCGGATCGAGCCCGAACATGAAGCGGCCGGCCTTCCCCAACGCCAAGATAAAAATTTTGTAATAAACAATTTTGTTGTATTTCTTTTATTTTATTTCATGGATAAATGTAAGAAAATAGGCATAAAGCCAAATTTTTGTAAAGCCCATGGCTTATGTGCAAAAAGAAATGGCACATGAGCCATGGGATAGGCAAAATGCCATTTTGTGAAGCCCAAGGGGCTATGTGTAAAGTGTATGGCCTATAAAGGCAAAGATAATGAAAAAAATCTAACAACTTTTTTTCTCTCTCTCAAAATTTTCTTCAGATCTGAGATCTTTTCTCCTTCTTCAATGTTCCAAAACCTTCCTTTTTCTCTTGAATTAAATCAAGAGTTTTACTCTTCCTTTTATAAAACAAATTAGTTTTTCACCACAAAACCCATAAAGGGGAACTCAGATCTTCCATTAGATCTCAAAAAGAAGAGATTTTTAGAAATCCCATATCTCTTGATCTTCAAGATCCAGCTAACATAGGTGGAGGAAGAAGAACATCGTTCACTAAACCAAAAAAAAAACACACACTCAGGAGTCCAACTCCTCTCTGATTTCTTTTCTGAGAAATTTTTTTAGGCTAAAAGCCTCTTTTTCTCGCCGGCGCTCAAGCGCAGAGCGCCCGCGTGCCGACACGTGGCGCGCTTGCGCTCTAGCGCAAGCGCTCGAGCACAAGTCGCCCCCGTGCCTACACGTAGCGCTCTTGCGCTCCAGCGCAAGCGCTCGAGCGCAAATTGCCCCCGTGCCGACACGTGGCGCGCTTGCGCTCAAGCGCAAGTGCTCGAGCGCAAGTCGCCCCCGTGCCGACACGTGGCGTGCTTGCGCTCCAGCGCAAGTCGCCCCCGTGTCGACACGTGGCGCGCTTGCGCTCAAGCGCAAGTGCTCGAGCGCAAGTCGCCCCCGCGCCGACACATGGCGCACTTGCGCTCAAGCGCCCAGCGCTCAAGCGCAGAGCGCCCACGTGCCGACACGTGGCACTCTAGCGCCTGAGCGCACAGCACCTAGGCGCACAGCGCCCAAGGTACTGTCCCCACGCATCCTTTGGATGTCTTTTCCCCTTTTTATATATATACATGTATATCTGTACATATGTATACATATTTACATACACACATACTCCACAACACTGTCCCTGTTAGAAAAAAATTTCTAACGGGGTGTTGCCCCGCACCCCGCAAGGGGGCTGCTCGCCCCCTTGACCCTTAGCCCGCTATCCGGGTAGCGGGACCCCTGTAAAAACTCTGCGTGGCTCCCGATATATTTAAACCCCCCTCCAAAACAAAACACACGTACACTGCACATCGAGTTCGCATGACCAGTTTAACCCGTTAATCGGAGGTTCCATCGCCCCAAAGGCGATTGGTAATTAACGGCAGCTTAGTCCGCGGCTGCCGGAGATTCGAATCCCCATAATCATTAAACCCCGGCCTACCCTAGGCAAGGGGAATCTGTAGTACGCCTGACAAGCGCGCGCGTATTCCCATCTCAATGGGGTGACGAAAAACACCCTATAAAACCAAGTAGCATATTACCATTTTTAGCAAGACTGTATATACAACTGTGAATATCCCAAGCTTCCATTAAGTAATATACAATCTAGTATGATACAATAATGGCCCCAAGGGCATATACACTAACAATCTCCCACTTGCACTAGGGCCATGAGCTGGCATATCGTAGACCTATCATCTCGAATAGCCTCTCGAACTGCGTCTGAGGAAGGGCCTTTGTGAATGGATCAGCAATGTTATTCTCTGTCTCTACTCTTTTCACCTCGATCTCCCGGCGATCTACGATCTCCCTGATCAAGTGATACCGCCTTAAGATGTTTCTGGACTTCTGATGGGACCTGGGTTCCTTCGCTAAAGCTATAGCGCCGTTGTTGTCACAATACAGAGGTATTGGATCAACACTGGTTGGAACCACCTGAAGTTCTGTGAGGAACTTCTTCATCCAGACAGCTTCTTTTGCAGCATCGCAAGCAGCTATGTACTCTGCTTCCATCGTTGAGTCAGCAACGGTCTCCTGTTTGGAACTCTTCCAACAGACCGCCCCTCCATTGAGGGTAAAGATATAACCCGACATGGATTTGGAGTCATCTTTGTCACTCTGGAAGCCGGAGTCGGCAAAGGCCTCAATCTGGAGGTCTTTTCCGCCATACACCAAGAACATATCTTTAGTCCTCCTTAGATACTTGAGAATGTTCTTTACTGCTATCTAGTGATTCTCCCCTGGGTTTTCCTGATACCGGCTTACAACGCTTAATGTGTATGGTACATCTGGTCTTGTACATAACATCGCATACATTATAGAGCCTACTGCAGAAGCGTAGGGTATAATCGACATATGATCCCTTTCCAAATCAGTCTTGGGAGACATCTCTTTGGAGAGGGTGATTCTGTGACAAGCCGGTAGATTACCGCGCTTAGAATCATCCATACTGAATCTCTAAACTATGATTGTAGGGTTCCTAGGCACACTAATGAGGTCTCACAAGGCATCAACCATGCCAATTGTCAATTTTTACGGGTGCCGAGAAACCCTAATACGGATCGTTAACTAGAAATTTAGGCGAACACATGCAACTAGTTAACAACTTAACTACAAGAACGGAAATACAACCTTTGTAGATCCGGTTCTCCACCTCCAAAGCTCCGCAATGAAGTCTCCTCGCTGTCCAAATGGAAACCCGGGCTCTAGCGTCGGCTTCATCGGAGAAATGGACGGGCAAGGTTGTCGGCTTCATGCCGAAGATGATCTACGTCGAGGCATCACTAGATAAGGCTCCCACTTCACCAAGTCTTGAAACTTGTGAAGAAAACACCCTATACTACTTGGCAAGACGTAGAGGATGAAGAAATAGGAGGTGGGTTCACTTTAGAATTGGATTCCTCACTCATTTGCTCAAGTTGCCATTGATGGAGCAAGGTTTCTTCTTGAAGAAGAAGAAGAAGAAGAAGATAATATTATGATAAGTTATTTTCAAAAAGAAAATAAAAACAATACTTATCATATGGCAACCATGGTCAAGTGTAGAGAATAAATCATGTTTAGATGGAATGGTTAGGGTTAAGCATGAAGACAAAATGGTCACTTAGTTAAAGCTTCATGAAGCTTCAAAAAACTACATGAAAGAAAACAAAGAAAGAAACCATTTTGCTTTTCTTTTATTCATTTCTCAAAGAAGAATAGATAAATAAATGAATAAGTAAAAACAAAACCCTAACTATTACACAACCATGGTTTAATCTTTACACTTAGCCAATTTTGCATGCATCATCAAACATGATACAAACTTGTGCACAAAAGTATATCGCATATACAACTTGCACAATCCAAGTGAGAAAATCCATTTAAAGTGAACCAATACTAGTTAATGCAAAGTAATATATCAAATATATAATTATACATTAAATCATTAAATCAACACTTGATTTAACGATCCGGTCATATCGCATATAACCGACTAGTATCCTATGTATCGGCTTACCGAATCAATCCTCGATTCGATAACTAGGTTATATCGCATACAACCATTCGATACATTCATCGCGAGAATAGAATACAGTATCACATACTGTATTATTCTCGGTCCCGTACATATCTCATATGCGCTCCTATTTCGTTTCGCTTGAGCCAGGAAACCTCTGTGTAGGACTCTAAAGACTCGTCAATACGCCGGTAGCAGATGATGATCATATCAAACACCCATAAGCCGCAAGCGGTCTGCTAAACGTAACAGCCACCCGGGTATTGAGCGATCAGAAGATCGACGAGCAAGCCCGCTCACACTCCTGTGAATCCAACCAGTAACACTTAACGTACAGTCCGGTCTCGTCGTCTGATATGTCGCATATCTCGCCTAGGGGTGGTAAACGTCAGACCCCAATAGCTCGATAAGTCGTGTCGATATGAGGTCTATAACAGTTCGAGAAACTATTGGTAACACTTACCAGTAAATCTCAGCAACCCTGGCCATGGATTTCCGGTTATTGCCAATCGAACACAGCGCAACATCAACTCCCTATACCGGGAGAGACGAATCCCCTCCTATCGCTCATTGCCACCATGTGATTCGGGACTGTACCCAAAAACCACCGTTTTGCACGCCCTCTTGGACGTGGTAAGGTGGAAATCAAAGAACAGTGGGAACCACACAAGACTCTATGACGATCTCGGGTCAACAGACTACTCTGTACCAGTGTCACCAGAGAACTGCCATCTGACGTAAGGTATAATACCATCTGGGAGTTCTCGGCGAGTCCGTCCAGTGTACTCAGTCTCCACTGAGCACCCGTATATCATCTCTGATGTCAAACACCAATGGATATGGGATCATCCATCGCCCATCTGTATGGGTCGAGAAGGTATACGCTAGTCTACACTGGTATATCGATGCCCCGTCTCGATACACCCACGACTAGGGACTTTGAAGGATGTACTTTTGGACTACCATGTCCCCACTAGTATGATCCGCATCATAGTCCAGGTAGTCAAGTACACATCCTAAGGGCTTTACCAACATGTAACAGAGAGACAATCAGTGTACACGTTAAGGTAAAGATCAACCAGATAGCATACTATCATGTCGAGCAAGAAAGTCCTCCCTATATATGTCCCAGCATCCACTACAATATACATCCTATGTATAGCAATGGCCTCTAGGGCATACATATAACTAACAATCTCCCACTTGCACTAGGGCCATCTGATAGCAGTGGTTGTAGTATCTCATACTCAACCATCCCATAAAATTCTCTCTATGGGAAAAGGCCTTTGTGAGTGGATCCGCCGTGTTGTCCTCTGTGTCTACTCTCCTAACCTCGATCACCCTGGAGATCAACCATCTCCATGATCAGGTGATACTGCCTTAGAATATGTCTGGATCACTGATGGGACGGGCGTTCCTTGGCATAAGCCACAACTCCATTGTCACACAATGGGAGGAACTAAGTTCATCTCATGAACAAATATACATCCAGACTGCCTCTTTGGTAGCATCTCAAGTAGCGATGTATCCTGCCTTTATCGTCTAGTTAGCCACGGTATCTTGCTTGGAACTCTTCCAACATACCGTCCCTTTACTGAGGGTAAAGACAATGCTTGTGACTGACATTCAGTCGTCTGTATCACCCTGGAACCCTTCCAGTGATTCTCCCCGGGATCGGTTGATACCATCTCACTACAACTAGTGAGAATCCTAACATCCAATTAGATCTATCTCATAGATCCAAAACCCAGGATTTAGGAGGTATCAATTTGATCCTATATGGAGAATTATTGTGATAAGCGGAGATTGACCGAGCATAGCATAGGAAACTCCTTCCCTATCAAGAGCATGTCATCCACGTACTCTACGAGGATCGTCACTATACTCCCTACTACCTTTTTGTTTATACAAGGTTCATCTACCATTTTGATGATGTCAAACTCTTTGACTAACTCATCAAAACAGATGTTCTAACTCCGCGATACCTGTTTTATCCTATAAAGCATGTTGTACACGTTTCTGCTGCTCCCACTGTCTACGAAGCCCTCTGGCTGTGTACTTATAGACGTTCTCTTCTAAAACATCATTTAGAAAAGCAGTCATGGCACGCAACCGCCAGATATCGTATTCATGGTATGTAGCCGTGGCAAGTAGGATCTGGATGGACTTAAGCATAGCCACTTGAAAAGGTTTCATCATTATCCATGCCTGGTCGATGACGAAAAGCTTTAACAAGTCTAGCTTTGAAAGTCTCAACTTTTCCATGTACACCAAGTAATCTTCTCAAGATATACTTGCTCCTGATGGGGATTTAACCCTTCAGATAAAGCAACTAAAGTCCATACTTTGTTGGTGTATAAGGATTCCATCTCAAATCACTAAGCATCCAGCCATTCTTACAGAGTCCCACTCCTGATGGCCAGCTCGAAACTAGTTGGGTTATCATCCCATGATGCAATCCTCGCTCCCACTGTCATCGAGAAACCGAAGTATCTCTCAGGCGGATGAGGAAACCTACTAGATCGGCGGAGAGGCTGAGGTTCGTTGGTTACTATTGAATCCTTTGGTTCTACCAAATTATCTGCTGTTAGTTTGTATAGCTGGAACCTTTCCAGTTTTACATAACTGACTTTGCCTCGAGCTTGTCCGGATTTTGCTTTCAGACATAGGCCGGACAACCCCAAATCTTAACTAGCTTAAGACATGGGCTCTTCCCATACCATATCTCATATGGAGTGGTAGGCTGTGATTTGATTCGAACCCTATTCAATTGGTATGCAGCTTCTCAAGTGTATAACTCCCAAAAGGAAATAGGAAACTCAGTAGTACTCATCATAGAGCACACCATATCATATAGGGTGCTATTGCTCCGCCCCGATATACCATCGTGCTATGGTGTATACGGAGGAGTAATGCCGAGAGAGAATCTCATTCTCCTTTAGAACAATCCAGGATTTCCGTGCTCAAGTATTCTCCTCCTTGATCTCATCAAAGGACATAATACTTATACCCTTATTTTGGTTCTCTACTTCTAAATCATATTCTGTGAATATCTCAAAAGGTTCAGACTTGTGTTTCAACAGGAACATATGTCTGAATCTTGAGAGATTATCAGAGAATGTAACGAAGTACAAAGAACCAGTCCTGGCATATGTAGACAGGGGACCTGACATACATCAACATGTATCATCCCAAGAGTTTACTAACTCTTTCTCTGTTTCCAGTAAACAGTGCTATGGTCATCGTATCTTTGTGACATGACTGGCAAGTTTCATAAGATATAAATTCAAACTAATTTAAATATGCATCTACATGTAACTTCAGCTAGTCGGGTCGCATTGATATGACCTAGTCTACAATGCCTCAAGAAAGATTCGTTCATTTCTGAACTCTTCCTCTTGTGTGTGTTCCGTATACTAAGAACTGTAGTTTGATTTAGAACATTAATGCTTTTAGATAACGTGCCTGAACCGATCAACTTTTGATATAGGAAATGTTCAAAACATTATCCAACTATACAAAATTTTATCATTTCTTTACTAATAAAGAGATAGATATGATTTTGTATATCAGGTTCGGTATCTAATAACATTCGTTCAGAATCAATGTATTGGTAATACAGGGTGACAGTGACCAACAGACTTGGCTGCAACACTTGCCCCGTTTTCTGCCTCATGAAACTTATCACCCGTTCTCAGTTCTCAACCTAGCTGTAGCCCTATGTAACAGATTACACATCTGGGATCCTGATCTGGTATCACATACCCAGGACGTAGAGGATATAGAGAAACAGTTATGTGTAACGAACACACCCGAAGATGATGCATCAGCATGCACTCTCTTCGTTTGGGCGGCACGGGAATTCTGGTAATCCCCAAATTCCTGCTCTGTCTTATAACAATTATAAGTTGGAGCGGGACCAACGTTCGCCAGCTCAGTATAACAAGCGGGTTCGGCAATATTCCGTATTATTATCTTGATTAAGGCGTGATATGGTCGCTACCTGGAGAGAGAGAGAAGAAAACACTCAGCGTGCGCTCTTGCAAGGATAGATTGGTTATTATTTTATCTAATCAGGATGGCTCCCACTGTTTTAATCAAATCTTCCTTCAAACCCTAAAAGGAAAGACTAGCCGAGATTAATTACACACTACAAGATCGCCAATCTTTCAGTCAGGCCGGTGTCGGTACTTTGAGGGAGGTCCCCCGTGCTTTCGCACGAACCTAATTAATGTAAACCTCGTTTTCCCAGAGGCGTAACCTCGTTAACACCTTTCTAGACACCTACTTGATCGGCTAATTGTAATGTGTAAAACTCTCCCAGGAGTAACTCTTACTCGCAGCGGGTATCGGGATCCAACTATCTCATAGAAGGTATGCAATCTCATTGCAAATTTCAACACTTGAAATTCCCGATAATATTTTGCCCCTAGCAGCTATATGACCTTAACATAGTCAACAAATCATAAGTGCTAGTCAAGTTCAACCCGTCATTTCCCGATTGAATTAAACCCACCCGCACGACCCTTTACATAGTCAACAAAGTCGCACGACTACCCTAATCCAATCGCATCATATGCTTATGCAGATAAGCACTAATTAGCTACCGCACACTACGCCTTAACATAATCAACAAACGTAGCACGAATACTAACTAGTACTTATCTGAAATGACGGAGGGCTACGACAGGTTTTTCTGAAAACCTATTGCGTAATGAACTTGATATCGTTGTAGAATCAAATGATTTTTTAAAATGGAGTGTTTTTGAAACTTTTCTAGTTTTGCTAAAGGAGTCACTCCCGGTGAAGGGATCGTCGGTCCTTTCCTCGTTGAATGAGGTGCGGGATATATCATATATATCACTGTGCAAAGCAAAAACTCTTAAAAGCAATCAAAAGACAAACCGAGTGTGTAGCATCTGCCAGTTATTGCTAAAGGAGTCACTCCCGGCGAAGGGATCTCGGTCCTTTCCTCATCGAATAAGGTGCAGGATATATCACATATACCTCTGTGCAAAGCAAGAACTGCTACCCCTTTTATTTTGAAATTTGATTCTACAACATCTTAGGTTTCTTTTATTTCATTAATCACATTAATGAAGTCCCATCATTTATATACCTAAACATCACAGATAAATACGACGTGCACTTATGCCATCCGCATTCGCCTCGATGTCCCCTCGTGCACCGTTAGGTTAGGTAACTAACGACAGAGCGGGGCAGGGCTAGCGCGGGTGTAAAACATAAGTAACGTCTATATAATATATCATATATACTATATAAAGTATCCATCACAGAACATATCACATGATCACATCACAGATATCGCAGCAGAAGAATCATATGAAATATTGGATATACTAGAACGTCCGTGTTTTCAATACGAGCCAGTATAAAACACGGATTCCACGGTCGTGATGAATAGCCAAACCCACACCCCTAGACCCCTACGAGAGCGGCAAGCAACCCTACCAATTCTGGAGTTAGGAGACCCGGACTCGACTCCTCGAGTTGGTCTCCCACTGGACTCCAGAACCCGGTTACTTGTGCTCCCCTCCTTGGGTCTATCCTAGTGCGGAAAAGTAAATAATATACAAAAGGTGACATCTTCCGCAACCTGGAAGTGCCCCAATAAAAGAATATTACATACAAGTTTTTACATGAATGAAAAAGAAAAACACTCATCTCACATAAAAACTCCCGGCTATTCAAACACGACGATCCAATATAACATATCCAGCAACACATAACATCACATGTCATCAACGTAAGTAAATATGCGCATCCCAATTGTCATTGACATATAGCAACGAAACCGGCGATATCACATATTACACTTACGGTCACAGAAAAGAAAGTGTAAAACTACAACAGTTGGAATCCGCAATCTCTTTAGACATCGCATGCCTAATCAAATGAAATACTTAGACATCGCATGCCTAACAATTATAAACCCCGCATTTTAGTCTCATTATTGAAAACACTTTTCAATATCAAGTCGGGCAATTCAACAAGATTCCCGACATCCTGATCGAATGCTCGTCGCAAACTTTAGTAGACGGCCGCACCCCCGATACCATCGACGAAGTGCACCAAGGCGGAACACCGCTGCCGCGAGCACCCGAACGGATGCTTTCGGCGACGGGGTTCTCCTACAGTCACTTGGTCGGGGCTATGGAGTGAGGCTGTCTATTAAGTTTACCAGGCGAGTATCCGCGTACGCTACGTGATTGCAACGGACTTTTGATCACATCAAAATTCCGTGGCAACCGATCAAGTGAGACTAAAATGCTATGTTTATAACATTCATCCAGTTATCTCATAACTACTTGTGAATTCCAATTATTGTATCCTATTCCAGATAAATAGAAAAGGTTAAACTTTCCGATCGAACATTCAAACACCCAAGTTTTCCCGAAACAAATCAACACATGAAATAGGTTTAAAAAACATTTAGTTCGTGCCTCAGTACCAACGGTCCAGCCGTAGAAGGGTCAAGCCAACGCCTCACATGTGGCACGCCGTACTGCCCCAAACCCGAAGGTTCAAAGGGCAGTTCAAGACGGTCATATAATCGAGTTAAGGTTTGTTGTCTTCTAGAGGGTCCATCGCGTTACTTGCACTACTTAGAACGTCTTTAAACCACGGAAAAATCCAACACTTGGAAATTTTCCGGCAGGGGAAAAATTGGGTATTTATATCCGGTCGAACTTTTTAACATATTCCAAAATATCCGGAAAAACATAAACGAAGTTAAATTATCCGATCAAATTAACGAATCCCCAATAAAACCCTAGAAAACTCAACACTTGAGTGGAATTAAAAAATTCACATAAAAAATTGCCAATAAAGGACCTAAGAATAAATATATGAAATTTGAGGGACTAAGTCCAAATTTGGGCCGCGGAAGCGCCGCCAAACCCCTGGTTTGGCCGCGGTTCCGCGGTCGAATTATGGAATTAGGAGCCCAAACTTCACAGTAATTCTTAGTTTTTCCTGCTTATTTTTCTGCATATTTTTAATTCACAAAATTCAACAGTTTTGAAAAAAGTACAGAGAGCGATTTTGCAATGGGGTTTCGGTTCGATCGGATTTCTAACTCCGTCTACGCATCGCCTAAGGCTCTAGCTAGGCTCTGATACCACTGTAGGGTTCCTAGGCACACTAATGAGGTCTCACAAGGCATCAACCATGCCAATTGTCAATTTTTACGGGTGCCGAGAAACCCTAATACGGATCGTTAACTAGAAATTTAGGCGAACACATGCAACTAGTTAACAACTTAACTACAAGAACGGAAATACAACCTTTGTAGATCCGGTTCTCCACCTCCAAATCTCCGCAATGAAGTCTCCTCGCTGTCCAAATGGAAACCCGGGCTCTAGCGTCGGCTTCATCGGAGAAATGGGCGGGCAAGGTCGTCGGCTTCGTGCCGAAGATGATCTACGTCGAGGCATCACTAGATCAAGCTCCCACTTCACCAAGTCTTGAAACTTGTGAAGAAAACACCTATACTACTTGGCAAGAGGTAGAGGATGAAGAAATAGGAGGTGGGATCACTTTAGAATTGGATTTCTCACTCATTTGCTCAAGTTGCCATTGATGGAGCAAGGTTTCTTCTTGAAGAAGAAGAAGAAGAAGAAGATAATATTATGATAAGTTATTTTCAAAAAGAAAATAAAAACAATACTTATCATATGGCAACCATGGTCAAGTGTAGAGAATAAATCATGGTTAGATGGAATGGTTAGGGTTAAGCATGAAGACAAAATGGTCACTTAGTCAAAGCTTCATGAAGCTTCAAAAAACTTCATGAAAGAAAACAAAGAAAGAAACCATTTTGCTTTTCTTTTATTCATTTCTCAAAAAAGAATAGATAAATAAATGAATAAGTAAAAACAAAACCCTAACCATTACACAACCATGGTTTAATCTTTACACTTAGCCAATTTTGTATGCATCATCAAACATGATACAAACTTGTGCACAAAAGTATATCACATATACAACTTGCACAATCCAAGTGAGAAAATCCATTTAAAGTGAACCAATACTAGTTAATGCAAAGTACTATATCAAATATATAATTATACATTAAATCATTAAATCAACACTTGATTTAACGATCCGGTCATATCGCATATAACCGACTAGTATCCTATGTATCGGCTTACCGAATCAATCCTCGATTCGATAACTAGGTTATATCGCATACAACCATTCGATACATTCATCGCGAGAATAGAATACAGTATCACATACTGTATTATTCTCGGTCCCGCACATATCTTATATGCGCTCCTATTTCGTTTTGCTTGAGCCAGGAAACCTCTGTGTAGGACTCTAACGACTCGTCAATACACCGGTAGCAGATGATGACCATATCAAACACCCACAAGCCGCAAGCGGTCTGCTAAACGTAACGGCCACCCGGGTATTGAGCGATCAGAAGATCGACGAGCAAGCCCGCTCACACTCCTGTGAATCCAACCAGTAACACTTAACGTACAGTCCGGTCTCGTCGTCTGATATGTCGCATATCTCGCCTAGGGGTGGTAAACGTCAGACCCCAATAGATCGATAAGTCATGTCGATATGAGGTCTATAACAGTTCGAGAAACTACTGGTAACACTTACCAGTAAATCTCAGCAACCCTGGCCAGGGATTTCCGGTTATAGCCAATCGAACACAGCGCAACATCAACTCCCTATACCGGGAGAGACGAATCCCCTCCTATCGCTCATTGCCTCCATGTGATTCGGGACTGCACCCAAAAACCACCATTTTGCACGCCCTCTTGGACGTGGTAAGGTGGAAATCAAAGAACAGTGGGAACCACACAAGACTCTATGACGATCTCGGGTCAACAGACTACTCTGTACCAGTGTCACCAGAGAACTGCCATCTGACATATGGTATAATACCATCTGGGAGTTCTCGGCGAGTCCGTCCAGTGTACTCAGTTTCCACTGAGCACCCGTATATCATCTCTGATGTCAAACACCAATGGATATGGGATTATCCATCGCCCATCTGTATGGGTCGAGAAGGTATACGCTAGTCTACACTGGTATATCGACGCCCCGTCTCGATACACCCACGACTAGGGACTTTGAAGGATGTACTTATGGACTACCATGTCCCCACTAGTATGATCCGCATCATAGTCCAGGTAGTCAAGTACACATCCTAAGGTCTTTACCAACATGTAACAGAGAGACAATCAGTGTACACGTTAAGGTAAAGATCAACCAGATAGCATACTATCATGTCGAGCAAGAAAGTCCTCCCTATATATGTCCCATCATCCACTACAATATACATCCTATGTATAGCAATGGCCTCTAGGGCATACATATAACTAACAATGATGTCTATATACCTGGACTGTGAAAGTCCCAACATCCTCTTTGATCTATCACGGTAGATCCGGATCCCCAGAATGTAGGTGGCATCACCCAGGTCTTTCATGGAGAATTTATATGACAAGAATCTTTTGACTGACTGTAACATAGGAATATCATTTCCTATTAGGAGAATGTCATCCACGTACAAGACGAGGAATACTACAGCTCTCCCTACAATCTTACTGTATATGCAAGGTTCATTTGGATTTTTGATAAAGTCAAATTCTTTGACAGCATCATCAAAACAGATGTTCCAACTCCGAGATACTTGCTTTAGTCCATAAATGGACTTAAGCAACTTGCATACTTTACCGCTGCTCCCACTCTGAATGAATCCCTCTGGTTGATCCATATAGACGCTTTCTTCTAAATTACCATTTAGAAAGGCCGTCATTACGTCCATCTGCCAGATTTCTTAATCGTGGAAGGTAGCAATAGCAAGAAGGACCCGAATAGATTTAAGCATAGCCACTGGAGAAAAAGTTTCATCATAGTCCAAACCAGGTCTTTGACGGAAACCCTTTGCAACAAGTCAGGCTTATAGGTTTCAACCTGTCTATCTACACCAATCTTCTTTTTGAAGATCCATTTGCATCATACGGGTTTTACTCCATCTGGAGCAATGTCCAAAGTCCATACTTTGTTAGTGTACATAGACTCCATTTCGGTCCGCATTGCATCCAGCCATTTTACTGAGTCACCGCTCTGAATGGCTTGCTGGAAGCTAGTAGGGTCATCTTCATCAATGACACAATCCTCTCTATCCCCATCTATGAGAAAACCGTAGTATCTCTCAGGTGGATGAGACGGCCTACTACTCCTGCGGAGGGGTGTGGGAATGTCCAATTCTTCTTGAACTACTGGTTCTACTATACTTTCAGTTGTAGTTTGTGGTTCTGGAATTTCTTCCAGTTCTATTTCGCTCCCACTTGTATCCTTTTCTAAAACTTGTTGTTCTAAAAATTGGGCATTACGAGAAACAAAAACCTTTTGTTCCTCTGCGTTATAGAACAGATACCCCTTGGAGTTCTTGGGATATCCTACAAACTTACACTGTACTGATCGTGCCTCGAGCTTGTCCGCATACTGTTTTTTAACAAAAACCGGACATCCCCAAATCTTCAGATACTGAAGATAGGGTTTCTTCCCACTCCACATCTGATATGGGGTGGTAGGCACTGTCTTGGTAGGAACCCTGTTCAGAAGATATGCCGCTGATTCTAGCGCATATCCCCAGAATGATCGCGGTAACTCAGCGTTACTCATCATGGAACGAACCATATCCAATAGGGTTCGATTCCTCCTTTCTGATACACCGTTATGTTGTGGCATGTATGGAGGAGTAAGCTGAGAGAGAATTCTATTCTCTTTTAAGTAACCCAGGAACTCGGCACTTAAGTATTCACCACCTCGATCAGATCTCAGTGTCTTTATACTCTTGCCTGTTTGTTTTTCCACTTCATTCTTGTATTCTTGGAATTTCTCAAAAGCCTCGGATTTATGCTTCATTAAGAAGACATATCCATACCTAGAGAAATCATCCGTAAAAGTAATAAAGTAGGAATAACCACCTCGTGCATGTGTAGACATTGGACCGCACACATCACTGTGTACGAGTCCCAAGAGCTCGCTTGCTCTTACTCCGTGTCCAGTGAAAGGAGTCTTTGTCATCTTTCCTTTGAGACAAGATTCACAAGTAGCATAAGATTGATATTCGAACGGATTCAAATATCCTTCTCTATGTAACTTAGTCAACCTTCTCTCATTGATGTGACCTAGTCTACAATGCCATAAGAAAGCCTGATTTATTTCTGGAGACTTTCTTTTAAGTGTGTTCTGGATATTGAAAACCTGAGCTTGACTTAATACGTATATACCGTTATCTAATGTACCGGACCCAATCATAACTTGATTTAGGTGGATGTTAACTACATCGCTTACGAATGTAAAATCATATCCCTCTCTCGAAAGTGAGGACACTGATATGATATTACATGTCATACTAGGTACATACAAACAGTTACGTAGAATCAATATATGCCCACCGGTCAAACCTAGGCGATATTCTCCGACGGATTCAGCGTCCACGCTCATTCCGTTTGCAATTCTGAGAGACCAATCACCTACCTTGATAACTTTACGGTTTCTCAAAACATGTATTGAATTACAGACATGAGATCCTGCTCCGGTATCTAGTACCCAGGAAGTAGAGTTAATTAACAAACAGTTCTCAATAACAAATACACTTGAGGCTGAAGCCACAACATACTTCGAATCCTGGCTACTGGCTTTGCTAGCCCTGCAATCATTCTGCCAATGTTCATTCCTGTAACAATAGGAACGTCCCTCTTTTACTATATCCAGTCCCAAAACTTTTGTCGTTCTCTTTCCTTCTGCTTCCCTGGTTTCCTTCAGGGTAGGAGGCAGAGACTGTAGAATCAAGTCAGTATCTGACTCGTTTCCCAACGCGGTCTCTAGGTCCTGGAGCTCATCAATACAGCTAGTCATTGTAAGGACGTTGTCCCCTACAGATGACCCGTCAGCCAACCTCGCTTGAATTAATTCGTTCGAGGTCTCATATCTTGCGATATGAGATTGCTCTCCATATAAATCTTTGTTATGGAGAAAGATGGAAACTAAGTCCCTCTTCTCGTGCTGCTTCTGGTATACACCATCAACTGAAGCTAACACGAGACACTTAGCGTTCGCTTTATCTTTTTCCCTTGTCTGACGGATATCCATATCCGCGACAGTGGAAACTGGACCTGGGACGGCGGGATCTTGAGTAGTAATAGGGTGGTCCAGCTTGTCATAGGCAATGGACATCTGGACAGACTTTTGCCACTCATATAAGTAAGATTCATTCAAATTATTATCTAGATGTAACCTATGTGTGGTCACAAGGTCGCTGCAGTTTTAAGAGAGAAGAAAATACTATTAGCATGATGCTCTTGCAAGTTTAGAGTGGTTTTTAATTTATCTAAACAGGATGGCTCCCACTGTTTCTCGAATCCCTCGTCAAACCATAAAAGAAGAATTAGCCAGGACTATTCTCACCGTACAATTCTTGCTTAACCGTTCAACCATGTCAGTGTCGATACTTCGAGGGAGGTTTTCCAACGCTTTCGCGAAGTTCCTTAATTAAATAACCTCTTTTCTCTGGGGGCGTAACCCAGCTGACACCTTTCTAGGCACCTACTTGGTTTATAGCATTGATTGTTCAGTGACGAATCTCCTGATAAGTAGTATATACTCACAGTAGGATCGGGATCCAAAATATCATCGTATGATAATGTTGAAGGAATCCTACCAACATTCATCAAACTCCAAAATTGTATGCTCTCTCTGCAAATTTCAGTTTCTTTAGAAATTCCCGATATAGATTTTTGCACCATGCTCTTATAACCTTGGCGTTGGTCAAAATGTCATAAGTCACATATCAAGTTCTACCCATCATTGTCCTAGTTAATTTGAACCCATCCGTACATATCCCTGACGTTGGCCAAATGATAATACGACTGTCCCAAACTAACACATTTATCTATGCAAACAAATGAAATACCCCAGCAGCTACCAAACACTATGCCTTGGCGTTGGTCAAATACATAGCTTAAATACTACTGAATATCCAAATGAAATGACGGAGGGCTACGAATGGTTTTGGCAAAACCGTGAACGTAGTGAACTTGATATAATCGAAGGAACCTGATACTTTTTTAAAGGTTAAAGCTCCGCAATTTAAAAAATTCTGATCTTTTAAAATAACCGAGTGGTTTCTTTTAAATTTGTTCCAACGATTAAACTTTGGTTTATTTTCTTTGCATTATAATAATGCGTCCCATCATTTATCCTATCATTGCAGAAAACAACGAAAATACCACGTCCTCTTATGCCATCCGCATTCGCCACGGGGTCCCGTCATCACCCGTTAGGTTACTTAACTAACGACAGAGCGGGGGCTGGGCTAGCACGGGTGTAAAACATAAGTGACGTCTAACAGCTATCATATATAGATATTGTACATTCGTCAGACGCAATAATAAGCATTCCAGATCATAGATGAACTTTATTGGATTTACTAGCAATCCGCATTTGCTTTGAGCCTGCAATAAAAGACGGATTACACAGTTGTGATGAATAGCCATTACCCCACCCTAGACACCTACGGGTACGGCAAACTACCCAGTAAGTACCCGAAGTGAAGCGGTCTCCCTCAACAAAGTGAGTAGGCCATTAAACACTTCAAAGTACCCGGTAGTTTGTGTACCCCGCCTTGGGTCTATCCTAGGAGCAAAAACAGTAAAAAGAAATAATACAACGGTGGCTACAACCGTAACCTGGATGTGCCCCACAAAAGAATATTACATCATATTACAATTACATTGAATGAATGAATATTAAACACATCTCAACCCCAGCTAATCATCACAACAGTCCAACACAGTTCATATACACAAACAGTAAACATTTCAGAAATGTGCAACCCCCAGCCAACCGACATACTAGCAGTTAGGGGAGGTTTACGAACACATTAAACATTACAGATAAAAACCCAATTAGCAAATATCTTAGAACATCGATCGATTACTATGTTCCGTGTCAACCCCAAAAGCAAAGCAGCACTGAAGTAACCTGGGTATAAACAGAACAAACAGAGAACCAAAACACCAAAAAATAAGAATTACAGAGAAAATCCGAGTCAACTCGGAGTTGACTCGGCGGCGGATCCGCGGCACAAGCACTCTATTGCCGCGGATCAGCGACCGTTTTGCCGAGTTACCGGCTCGTATTTTCCCAGTATTTTTTAAAATACCCTGCTGTGAATTTTAAGGTATGTCAAAAAAATTTTGTGACATGTTTAAAATTAACAGAAACTGTTAAGGGGTTAGGGTTTTGTTTTCGTGTTTTCCGTCGATCGAACTTCTAATTAGTTGCTAATAAGCTAGTAATGGTTTAGTTGGCTCTGATACCACTGTAAGTCCATGTCACGCACCCCACGAAGTTGCGGGGAGGCGGAATATCTGAAAAACGATTATCAAAGCTTCGTAACACGGACTTGAGCGCATGAATCGTATCTAAACCATTGCTAACTATCTACAAGAGGTTTAACTACTCGGATTCGAAGTTATACCTCACGTTACATGTCCTTCGGGTCTTCATCGCTGTCCTCTACTCCTCGTAGGCTCCTTGGAACATTGGCACCTCAACGCCCTCCTCGAGTCAAAGACGATCCACCTGAAAGCTCCTACGCCAAGCTTAATCTCTAACTTGAGATAACTAGGTTGCTCAAAGTGCTAATCTAAGCTACCTAGGGGATATAGAGTGAGGTTATGGATGTATTAGTCTAGCTAACTCTTGATCTCAACACATGAGAGGTTAGGGTTAGGGTTTGAAGAGAGAGTGAGCTTGAGGAGAGAGAAGGTGAAGATGATGAATCATGATGAGATAATGATCTATCATAATATATATGAAGCATTATTATTTAACCCAAAAAGAAATAAAAGATTTAACAACCATGCTTCATAAATACATATGAGTGATTCATCTCCATGAGTCATTAAGCATTTATGATGCATTAATGACATGGATGAATCACACAAATGAGTCACTAATCTCATTTAATGCAATGCCACCTTACCCCCCCAAGTCACCACTCTTCTAGAAGCTTCCCGACAAATTATGAGAACGCCCCTCCAATCCGTGAAAACACGGAAAAACTTTAGACTGTATAAATCCAATAACCTGATACTAGAATCTCGCTTAAACCAAAGCCTGCTAGTAAAAACTGTCCGAAAAGTCGTACGTGCGTAAACACACGTACGCGTCCGAACCCTTGTCGTAAAACCATACGACCTCTATATCGTTTCGCCTGGAGCAGGGAAACTCTCTGTGTGGGACTCTAAAGACTCGACACTACGCTGGCAGTGGGTTTAACCACAGACCGCAAGCGGCACTAGCTGTACGTAACGGTCCCCAGGTAGATGTCGATAAGAAGCCCGATGAGTAAACTCATCCGAACTCCCACTGAGCCTGATGTGACAATCTCCGTACAGTCCGGTCTGTTCGTCTAAGACTATCGCATATCAAGCCTAGGGGGCGGCAAGCGTCAGTCCCCTAATAGTTGTATAAGTCGTGTCGGAGCGAAGCCCATTACACCCTGAGAAGCTACTGGAACCTACCAGTATATCTCGCTTGCCCTGGCCAGGGACTTTGCGTAATGGCTCTCTGACACAGCGCGATATCAACTCCCAATACCGGGAGAGACGAATCCTGTCTAGCCGCCACTGCCTCTAAGTGCTCGGGACTGCACCCAACTGCTACCTGTTTGCATGACTCCTTTGAGCCGTGGTAGGGTAGCAATCTAAGAACAGTGGGACACACTCGAGGCGAAGTAGCAGTGTCAAGTTTGCGGACTATGCTGTACTCATGTCACCTGGGAACTGTTCACCGACGATGGGTATAATACCTACCAATCAGTTCCCCTGCGAGTCCTGTCCGGTGTACCCGTAACCTAACGAGCACCTGTATACTATCTCCAGTACGACGTACTGATGGCTGTGGGACAGACCATCTCCCTAACTGGGATGAGAAGCGTACACACTTAGTCTACTCCGGAATATCGATGCCCTATCTCGATTATCCAACGACCAGGGACCTGTATAGGATGTTGCTTACAGACTACCCAGCCCCCACTAGTATGACTGCCATCACAACGCTGGTAATGAAGCAAAGATCCTATGGGCTCTACTAATATGTATAAGTGATACGTTACAAGAAACATATGCATATATTAAAGTAGACACAAACCAAGTAGCATACTACCATTTTTAGCAAGACTGTGTATACAACTGTGAATATCCCAAACTTCCATTAAGTAATATACAATCTAGTATGATACAATAATGGCCCCTAGGGCATATACACTAACAGTATGTGGTGTATCGCCGGCTTCGTTACTATACATCAACGACAATCGGGATACGCATACTTGCTTACGTTGATGATATGCGATATTATATGTTGCTGTGATGTGTTATATTGGATCGTCGTGTTTGAATAGCCGGGGGTTTTATGTGAGATGAGAGTTTTTCTTTTTCATTCATGTAAAATTTATTGTATGTAATATTCTTTTATTGGGTCACTTCCGGGCTGAGGATGATGTCACCATTGTATATTATTTACTTTTCCGCATTAGGTTAGACCCAAGGTGGGGAGCACAAGTAACCGGGTTTTAGGGTCCAGTGGGAGACCATCTCGAGGAGTCGAGACCGGGTCTCCTAACCCTAGAATTGGCAGAGTTGATTGCCGCTCTCGTAGGGGTCTAGGGATGTGGGTTTGGCTATTCATCGCGACCGTGGAATCCGTGTTTTATACAGGCTCGTATTAAAACACGGACGTCCTAGTATATCCAATATTTCATATGTGTTCTTCTGCTGCATTGTTCTGTGATGAGATCATATTACTGCCTGAGACGAATGTTTCTATTATATATATATGAGATATATGTTATATTGCATATTTCGTTTCAAATGTGATGCTTGTGAAGCATAATAAAATGGGACTTCATTAATGAGATTAATGAAACTAAAAGAAACCTAAAGATATTGTAGAAACTTGTTTGAAAACTGGTTGCTCTAGTTCTTGCTTTGCATAGCGGTGTTCCTTGTAGAACATCCAGCACCTTATTCGATAAGGAAAGAGCCAAGATCCCTTCACCGGGAGTGACCTCTTTAGTGAAACTAGCAGATGCTACAAACTCGGTTTGTCTTTTGATTGCTTTTATAGTTCTTTCTTTGCATAGTGATATTTGTGAAATATCCAGCACCTTATTCGATGAGGAAAGAGCCGACGATCCCTTCACCGGGAGTGACCTCTATAGCGAAACTAGAAAAGGCCTAAAAAACACTCCATTTAAAATCACTCGATTCTACAACGATATCAAGTTCATTACGCAAAAGGTTTTCTTAAAAACCTGTCGTAGCCCTCCGTCATTTTAGGAAGTAGAGTACTTAGTATTCGTGCTGCGTATGTCGACTTTAGTTGAGGCGTAGTGTACGGTAGCTAAGTGATGTCTTCCTACACAGCATATTATGCGATTAATTAGGACAGTCATGTGATTATGTCAACCATAGTTGAGGGTCATGTGAATGGGTCTAATTAATCATGAAATGACGGGTAGAACTTGACTAGTGCTTATGATATGTTGACCTTAGTTAAGGTCATAAGTACTAGGGGTAAAATATTATCGGGAATTTCAAGTGTTGAAATTTGCATTGAGATTGCATCCCTCCTATGAGATAGTAGGATCCTGATACCCGCTACGAGTAAGAGTTACTCCTGGGAGAGTTTTACACATTACAATTAACCGATCAAGTAGGTGTCTAGAAAGGTGTTAACGCAGTTAAGCCCCTGGGAAAATGAGGTTTACTTTAATTAGGTCCGTGCGAAAGCACGGGGAACCTTTCTCAAAGTACCGACACTGGCCTGGCTGAAAGATTGGCGAACTTGTAGCGTGTAATTAATCCCGGCTAGTCTTTCCTTTTAGGGTTTGAAGGAAGACTTGACTAAAACAGTGGGAGACATCCTTAGATATATTTTATAACCAATCTAATCTTGCAAGAGCATACGCTGAGTGTTTTCTTATCTCTCTCTCCAGGCAGCGACCATATCACGCCTTAATCAAGATAATAATACGGGTGTATTGACCGAACCCGCTTGTTATACTGCGCTACGGAACGTTGGTCCCGCTCCAACTTATAAATGTTATAAGACAGAGCAGGAAATTTGGTGATTACCAGAATTCCCGTGCCGCCCAAACTAAGAAAGTGCATGCGGATGCATCTTCTTCAGGTGTGTTCATTACACAGAACTGTTTCTCAATGTCCTTTACATCCTGGGTATTTGATACCGGATCAGGATCCCACATATGTAATTTGTTACATGGGCTACAGATAGGTAAGCAACTGAGAACGGGTGATAAGTTTCATGATATAGAAACGGTGCAAGTGTTGCAGCTAAGTCTGTTGGTAGTTATCACCCTGTATTACCAGAATACATTGATTCTGAACGAATGTTATTAGATACAGAACCTGATATACAACATCATATCAAGTATCTTTATTTAATAAAGAAGGATATAATTTTGTATAGTTGGATAATGTTTTGAACATTTCCTATATCAAGAGTTGATCGGTTCAGGCATGTTATCTAAAAGCATATACATACTATATCAAACCACAGTTCTTAGTGTACAGAACACACACAAGAGGAAGAGTTCAGAAATGAACGAATCCTTCTTGAGGCATTGTAGACTAGGTCATATCAATGCGACCCGACTAGCTAAGTTACATTTAGATGCATATTTAAATTAGTTTAAATTTACATCTTGTAAAACTTGTTAGTCATGTCACAAAGATAAGATGACCACAGCTCTGTTTATTGGAAACAGAGAAAGAGTTAGTGAACTCTTGGGATTGATAGATGATGATGTATGTAAGTCCCCTGTCTACACATGCCAAGACCAGTTCTTTATACTTCATTACATTTACTGTTTATCTCTCAAGATTCGAACATATGTTCTTGTTGAAACACAAGTCTGGACCTTCTGAGAAATTCAATGAATATAAGTTAGAAGTAAAGAACCAAAACGGGTATAAGTATTATGTCCTTTGATGTGATCAAGGAGGAGAATACTTGAGCACGGGATTCCTAGACTATTCTAAAGGAGAATGAGATTCTCTCTTAGCATTACTCCTTCGTATACACCACAGCACGTCGGTGTATCGGGGCAGAGCAATCACACCCTATTTGATATGGTGTGCTCTATGATGAGTACTACTGAGTTTCCTATTTCCTTTTGGGAGTTATGCACTTGAGAAGCTGCATACCTATTGAATAGGGTTCCAATCAAATCAGGTGCCTACCACTTCATATGTGATATGGTATGGGAAGAGCCCATCTCTTAAGGACATTAAGATTTGGGGTTGTCCGGCCTATGTCTAAAAGCAAAATCCGGAAAAGCTCGAGGCAAAGTCAACTCTGTAAAACTGGAAGTAGTTCCAGCTATACAAACTGCTACAGATGATTTGGTAGACCTGAAGGATTTAATAGTTTCCAACGAATCTCAGCCTCTCCGCCGATCTAGTAGGGTTCCTCACCCACCTGAGAGATACTTCGGTTTCTCTATGACAGTGGGAGCGAGAATTGCATCATGAGATGATGACCTAAATAGTTTCGAGCTGGTCATCAGGAGTGGGACTCTATAAGAATGGGCGGATGCTTAGCGATCTGAGATGGAATCCTAATACACCAACAAAGTATGGACTTTGGTTGCTTTATTTGAAGGGTTAAATCCCCATCAGAAGCAAATATATCTTGAGAAGATTACTTGGTGTACATGGAAAAGTTAAGACTTTCAAAGCTATGCTTAAGTCCATCCAGATCTTACTTGCCATTGCTATATACCATAACTACGATATATGGCGGTTGGGTGTCATGACAGCTTTTCTAAAATGATAATTTAGAAGAGAATGTCTATAAGTACACAGCCAGAGGGCTTCGTAGACAGTGGGAGCAGCGGAAACGTATGCAAGTTGCTTTATGGGATAAAGCAGGCGTCGCGGAGTTGGAACGTCTGTTTTGATGTGGTTGTCAAAGAGTTTGACTTCATCAAAATGGTAGATGAACCCTGTATAAACAAAAAGGTAGTAGAGAGTATGGTGATGATCCTCGTATAGTACGTGGATGACATACTCTTGATAGGGAAGGATTTTCCTATGCTACGCTCGGTCAATCTCCGCTTATCACAAGGATTCTCCATATAGGATCAAGAAGATACCTCCTAAATCCTGGATTATGGATCTATGAGATAGATCTAGATGGATGTTAGGATTCTCACTAGTTGTAGTGAGACGGTATCAATCGATCCTGGGGAGAATCACTGGAATGGTTCCAGGGTGATAAGGACGACTGAATGTCAGTCGCAGGCATTGTCTTTACCCTCAGTGGAGGGACGGTATATTGGAAGAGTTCCAAGCTAGATACCATGACTTACTAGACGATTAAAGGCTAGATACATCGTTACCAAATATGCTACCAAAGAGGCAGTCTGGATATAGATAATAGTTCATGAGATGAACTCAGTTCCTGCCATTGTGTGACAATGGAGTTGTGGCTTTGGCCTAGGAACGCCCGTCCCATCAGAAATCCAGATATAATTCTTAGGCAGTATCACCTGATCATGGAGATGGCTGATCTCCAGGGAGATCAAGGTTAGGAGAGTAGACACAGATGAAAACAACGCGGATCCACTCACAAAGGCCTATTTCCCAGTAGAGACTTTTATGGGATGGTTAAGTATGAGATACTTCAACCACTGCTGATTGTTGGGTATGCGATACCACAACAGATGGCCCTAGTGCAAGTGGGAGATTGTTAGTTATATGTATGCCCTAGAGGCCATTACTGTACATACGATGTATATTGTAGTGGATGCTTGGACATATATAGGTAGGACTTTCTTGCTCGACATGATAGTATGCTATTTGGTTGCTCTTTATCTTAACATGTACTCTGATTGTCTCTATGTTACATGTTGATAAAGCCTTTAGGATAAGTACTTGACTACCAGGACTATGATGCAGATCATACTAGTGGGGACAGTGCAGTCGCCAAGTACATTCTTCAAATGTTCCTAGTCGTTGGAGTGCCGAGACAGGGCATCGATACTCCATAGTAGACTAGCGTATGCTCTTCTTGACCTATATGATGGGCGATGGATGATCCCATATCCATTGGTGTTTGACATCAGAGAAGGTATACGGGTGCTCAGTGAAAACTGGGTACACTGGACGGACTCGCCGAGAACTCCCAGATGGTATTAGACCTCACGTCAGATGGCAGTTCTCTGGTGACACTGGTACAGGTTAGTCTGTAGACCCGAGATCGTCATAGAGTCTTGTGTGATTCCCACTGTGCTTTGATTTCCACCTTACCACATCGATGAGGGCGTGCAAGTGGCTTTTGGGTACAGTCCCGAATCACATGGAGACAATGTGCGATAGGAGGGGATTCGTCTCTCCCGGTATAGGGAGTTGATGTTGAGCTGTGTTCGATTGGCTATAACTGGAAATCCCTGGCCTGGGTTGCAGAGATTTACTGGTAAGTGTTATCAGTAGTTTCTCGAACTGTTGTAGACCTCATATCGACACGACTTATCAAGCTACTGGGGTCTGACGTTTACCACCGTTAGGCGAGATATGCGACATATCAGACGAAGAGACCGGACTGTACGGGAGTGTTACTGATTGGATTCATTGGAGAAAGTACAGGCTTGCTTGTTGATCTTCTGATCGCTCAATACCTGGGTGGCCGTTATGTTTAGCAGACCGCTTGCGGCTTGTGGGTATTTGATATGATCATCACCTACTGCCGGCGTATTGACGAGTCTTTAGAGTCCTACACAGAGGTTTCCTGGCTCAAGTGAAACGGAGTAGGAGCGCATATGTGATATGTGAGGGAACGAGATTAATACGAGTATGTGATACCACATTATATCTGTAAGTCCATGCTACCTCTCCCGGTACTTTCGGGCATGCAGAATTTGGTGAAAAACAATTTTCTAGAGGTGGTAACATGGACTTAAAACCCGGATCTTTGTTAAACATCTAACTAACAACCTAACTAGGAGTTGTTAACTACTCGGTTAGGGGGTTTATACCTTTCTTATCTCGAACTCCTTCGTCTTCAAGCCTCGATGGTTGTCCGAATCGGCTTCTCCCCGTCGTCTCCTTGCGCCGAAGATAGATCCACCTGAAAGCTTCTACCTTTGGCTCCTTCTTCAAACTTTGAAGAAACTAGTTCACTCGGTTTGCTAAACCATGTGAACTAGAGTGAGTAGAGAAGAGTTTGTTTAGGATTTTATCTATGGTTCTTGGTTCTCAACTCATGAGACAAGTGAACCATAGACTCAAGAGAGGGAGAGCAAGAGGAGGAAGATGAGAGCTCAAGAACAAGAGAGAGAATGAGCATAGAAGAATGAGAGAAGACTTTTCTCATTTGGCTCTCATAATCCAAAACCATCATAACACATCATAGCAATCAAGTATTATGTGATGGTTTAAGCAACAATAGCCATATCATTTCATGCACTCATTTTGCATAAGAGAGCAAGCAAGCAAAAGTCTTTGCCATGAAATGATAGCTATTGTTATCATGATGGTCAACTAGTCAAGCCTAGTCAACCAGTCAACAAAGTCAACAAGTCAACAAAGTCAATATCTCAACAACCATGTCACCATAATACTTAATTAATATAATTGTTAATTACATATCATATTCTCATTAGGGTTGAGCAAAAAGTCAACAGTCAACGGTCAATGGTCAACAACCCTAATGAGAATCCTCTGCCTCTGTCTCTCCGTCAACTATGCATACACACCCGCATTCGCGTTCCAAGGAAAACGAATACATACTGGATAAAACCAATCCCAAAAGGTACACTAGGATCTGGCTTAAACCAAAGCCCGCTAGTGTAAACTGTCCGGACACTGTACGTGCACAAGTGCACGGATGTGACCGAACCCTGTCGCAAAACCATGCGACCTATCGCAAAACCATGCGACCTCTACTCTTTTGCCTAAAGGCGAATAGCTTTGTAACCCTTCGAAAATCGTTTAGGCAGTTTTTCGATAATCGGTTAATTTTTCGGCTTTTTCCGTAAAAAGTCAAAATAGGTATTTTTCATTGTAGACCTAATTATACAAAATTTAGATAAGATATTACTATAATTTTGTCACTAAAATGTCACTTATAATTTTCTAGTTAAATAAATTTTTTTTCGTAATTAATTATTTTTTTATTATTTTAGGCTTTTTAAAATACATTAAAGTAGTGATAAATACAAATTTAATTAGGTAAATTACACACTTAGGAAACATTATAAACTAAAATTTAGTGTTAATAAAATTTTATCAAGATTTTTCAAAGTTTTTGTTCTATGGTTTAAAATTTTATTCAAAAATGGTTTAAAATGGGGTTTTTGTGTAAAAGTTGATGTGATAGTCATTAATTGAGCTTGGGAAAGGGTTTTTGTGTAGAACTTTCTACACCATTCACACAAACACACCCTCCTCTAACCTCAGGTCGAGCTGCTGCTGCCCCCTTCCATTTTTTCCCTCACTTCTCTTGCTTTAATTCTTGCAAAAATCAACAAATTCCATGAAAAATACACTTTTCCTTCTCAAATTCAAACCAAAACCCAAATCCATCCCTTCCCTAACCCTAATTTGTTTGAAAAGTGAAGAAAAGAGGTGTCTTAGAGGCTAGTGCAAGTTTGGATTCAACTCTTGTAAGGTATAAAATCCTAAACTAGTTGCTAACTTGTAGTTTAAATATGCTAGAATTGAAATTTGAAGTATTAGTTTAGTAGTAAATGTTTGTTTAGGAAAATCAAAAGAAGGATTTGATTTTTAAATTAGGGTTTGTAGCACGGTGGTTGGATTTAAGTTAGGGTTTGGTTATCTAATTGATTGGAGTGGTTAATTGCGTAAGGTTACGCTCGCTAAATCGTTAAATTGCGACGTTTGCATCGAATCGGTTTGAAATTTGCTTACAAGATTTTTACAAAAATTAGAATGCGATCAAATTGTGTTATGTTAGCGATATAATTAGCTTCGTATAGGACTATTAGAGTGCGCGAACGCGGGGTTTCGTCTAGTCGGGTAGTAGTTTTGTCGATTTCCCCGAAATGACGATTCTAGTTAAGGGTTAGCGATTTTCGTGCGTTTTCCCGCGCACCGAGTGCATGCTATGTTTAATTCGAGAGCGCCGATAATTGTATATTGTGACTTGAATCGTTTTAGGTTTTGTAATCTTATGCTTGGTGTTGTGCAAATATAGGATCGGTCGGGGAAACATCGGACACGGCACGTAAAGGCAAGGCGGTGGTCGGATCGGATTAGCAGGGATTTCAGGTGAATAGATGTATTCATCTATGGGGGAATCGTCTGGATGGCGTGAGGCGCCCCCTAGTTAGGATTACCCTACTTTTTGCAAGATTTATATTGTTAGCTAGCTTATACATTCATGTACATTGCATACCCTTATAGCTAACCGTATATTAGATTGCATGGACATTCATCTACACTTATGCGATATCATTTCGTAGGACACGAACACATTACCATTGGCATCTGTTGCACGCGCACTATTCATGTGACACACACGCCTTTGGTAATTGCCATGCCACGTGCACTATAGAACCTGATTAACTTATTATCGCCATTTGCATTCATACATGATATATGAAATTGCATAGCATGCATATACCTCGCATTATCATCATATTTACATAGATTCTATCCAAAATTCACATCATATACATTGATATCATAGACATTTATTATATATAACATGTGAACATTTTGATTTTCTTGAGGATTTCAGTATTGCTGCGATTTCTGGATTTTTGGGGAAAACCGCAAGAATTTAACAAAAGCTTATATTTATCATTTTTAAAACAAGTTGCGGTTTTCTCGTGATGTATGTGTCGTCCACCATGAGTTTTCATGTTTTCTGTTGGATTTCGAGACCCGATTCGAGGAGTGGATGAACCGTCTCGGGTACATGGTGGGCCCGGTATGGTACCCCGGGGCAAGAAGATCGAGTTGTAGACGATAAGCCTGGCAGGGGAAGAGTACCTACCGGTGATGTCTGGCGCGGCGGATATCCGGAGGATACCGACCGTTGTCGTGAGATTTGATGATATGGGCCGATCAGGACCGACGGAGCCCGATATTTGAGATATTGATACAGTGAGATATTGAGACAGATATGATTTCATATTTGGTGTCGATGCTTGACATGGGTTTTCAGATGATTTATTGTTGGTTCTTAGCTATTATACAGATTTTCATTTTTCTAAAGTTAAGAATTCAATATCTTTAGCATTTAAAACACTTAAAGGTTTAGTAATGACGTTGCATACCTGTGCATGCATACTAGAGCTATTGTATCACATATGGACATACATGTTGTGGTGCATTGCGTGCATTCTTACGATTGCCTTACTAGATGTTATATTCTACTCACGAGCTGGCAACTCACTCCCGTTGTGCCACAGTATCTTGCAGGTCGGACCCGTCATTCTTGTAGCGGCGGGCTATCTTATCATCAGCTCCTTTTGCTCAGACTCGCGACATCGCCCGTAGGTGGGTTGCGAGCACACTTTATTTCTTTTTGCTTTATCATTGTATCTAGTATTCTCCATCTACCACTTTATATTGTATATGCGACCTAGTGATGAGACTGAGAGATTTGTATATATGTGGTTTCTTTTGGGTCGAGCTCACTTGAGCCGGCGTTGTGTTTTCTGATATTTTGCGTTTCTTTATGCTCTTTTCTTGATATTACTATTATATTGCGTGTGGTTGTGATCCGCCTTGGGCGAAGAGCTAGCTCCCGCTTGGGGATGCCATTTTTTTGATTACAGGTTTATTATCTTGTTGTACCCATTTTGGGCGATAGAAAATACAGGAGAGACTCTGCCGAAATTTTCGCGAATTTTTGATGTTTTTTTATAAAGGGATTCTTTGCAACTTAATTGATTTGAATATCGTTTTCATTAAAGGTTTTCCTTCACTCTCTTTTGATCTTGGTTTAGATTTTTCTGGGCTTTGGCTGACTTAGGTTACGGTACGCCTTTAGACGTCTCGTAATCTAAGTGCCAGTCACGTTCCGTACTTTCGGGTCGTGACAAAGTTGGTATCAGAGCGTAGGTTTTACCTTTCTGAGTGTAGGACGACCTTGGTAGATGGAGTAGGTGACTTAAGCAGAGTGGCGTACGGTGGGTATGATCCGCGGCATACTTACGATACGGTACTCCACCTAAGTGACCTTAGGACATAATTGCTTGTATTTCCTTTCTTGATTCCTTGCATTCCTTGATTCGATTGCAATGTCCTTATCAGTCCTGTTTCTTATTCCAGCTTCGATGCCGCCAAAGACTACGAGAGCTCAGCGGCTGCCGCTAGGGATGAGATTCGAGCGGGCTCGTCTGAAGCGAGGATCGAGCGGGAGGATACGCCTACCCCTCAGGGTCATACTGATCCGCATTATCCAGACCGTATTGCCAGATTAGAGGCCGGCATGCAAGAGTTGCGACAGATGATGGGATCTTTAGTTGAGTCCAGTCGGGCTCAGAGATCCGAGGACGTTCCTTCCACCGCACAGACCACGATTGTACCTGCTGCACAGATGGTCACTCCTGCTGCTACTACGGAGACTATCCCTGTTTCACTACAGGAGTTCATGAGATTGAGACCTCCAGCTTTTACCGGTACGGATGCGACAGAGGACCCACAGGCATTTCTAGATAGGATGGATCGGATTTGCCGTTCGTTGAGGTGTTCTGATGATAGATTGGTGGAGTTTGCGAGTTTTCGTCTGGAGGGTCTTGCCCAGACATGGTACGATTCAGTAGAGAGAGGCTGAGCTGCAGGTCTGCCTTCTATGACCTGGGATGAGTTTACAGCTGCATTTCTTGCCCGTTTTCTTCCGGAGAGTGTCCGAGATGCTCGAGCCCGTAGTTTTGAGTCTTTGCGCAAGACTCCTGGGATGACAGTGTCGGAGTATGATATACAGTTTACCCAGTTGTCTCGATATGCTCCGTACCTAGTTGACACAGAAGAGAAGGGAATAAAGAGGTTTGTACGAGGGCTTGATACACAGCTATTCCTTGTCATCGGCACCCAGCGCTTTGATACATACGCTGCCGCGATGGATGCAGCCTTACTTTTGGAGGAGCGTATTTCTGAGACTCTGGTCGTTTCTGGGCCGAAGAGGATCCGTATTGATACGCCAGCTCAGCGGCAGATGGGTAGACACCGCGATAGATTATTTTTGGGAGATGGTGGAGGCAGAGGATTGAGACGAGGTCAGTTATTTGGTTCATATCCACAGACCCAGCAGTCGTCTCCAGGATGTTTTCGGTGTGAGAGTCAGTACTACCGTGTCAGAGACTGTACCATGGGACGTCCGGGCGCGGCGACAGTCCCGCATGTGACTTTACCACCCTCACCACCTTCTCAGAGAGCTTTACTTCCTACTCCTGATGATGCTCCATGCCAGTCAGATGCTTCTAGAGGTCGTGGGCGTGGCGGTCCAGTTCTGAGAGGACGAGGCGACAGAGGCAGAGGCCGAGGCCGAGGTAGAGGCAGAGGACAGCCAGCTATTAGTGGTGGACAGGCCCGAGTGTTCGCGTTGACTCCTCAGGATGCACAGGCATCCAATGCCGTCGTGACAGGTACTCTGCCAGTATGTTCTTTTGATGCACGGGTATTATTTGATCCAGGCTCCACACATTCCTATGTATCCACGTATTTTGCACCGAGGTTGGGCCGAGAGTCTTCTCCGTTAGATCAGCCGCTTGTCGTTATTACCTCGGTAGGCGAGTCTTTTGTTGTCCGTTTTGTATACCGATCGTGTTCCGTTCGTATCGGGGAGAGAGATTCTTCAGTAGATTAGATTCTCCTCGATATGCTAGACTTTGACGTTCTTCTTGGTATGGACTGGCTAGCCACCTGTTATGCATCCGTGGACTGCCGTGAGAAAGCAGTCAGATTCAGTTTTCCTGGTGAGCCGGTTCTTATTATTCAGGGAGATCGTAGTGCTACCCTTCCCAGCTTGATTTCTTCTCTTCGCGCTGGTCAGCTCTTAAGGAAAGGGTGTCAGGGATTCTTAGCCTATATTTGTGATACTCGCTCCACAGAGGTTCCGTTGGACCAGGTCCCTGTTGTGAGAGAGTTTCCTGATGTATTCCCTGACGAGCTGCCTGGTCTGCCACCAGAGCGCGAGATTGAGTTCTGTATTGACTTGATCCCCGGCACGGGGCCTATTTCTATACCTCCTTATCGGATGGCCCCGGCGGAGCTGAGAGAGCTAAAGGATCAGTTACAGGACTTGCTGGACAAAGGGCTTATCCGACCGAGTGTGTCACCTTGGGGTGCTCCCGTCTTGTTTGTTAAGAAGAAGGACGGAAGTATGCGTTTATGCATTGATTATCGTCAGCTGAACCGGGTTACTGTGCGGAACAGGTATCCCCTACCCCGCATTGATGACTTATTCGATCAGCTCCAGGGTGCAGGGTTTTTCTCGAAGGTTGATTTACGGTCAGGTTATCACCAGTTGCGGGTTCGGAAGGAGGATATTCCGAAGACCGCTTTCCGTACTCGATATGGTCATTACGAGTTCTTGGTGATGTCGTTCGGGCTCACCAATGCCCCGGCAGCATTTATGGATTTGATGAACCGCGTATTCAGGCCGTATCTCGATCAGTTCATCATTGTGTTCATTGACGACATCTTGGTTTATTCTTGGAGCCGGGAGGAACATGAGCAGCACTTACGTATCACATTGCAGACTTTGAGGGAGCATCAGCTGTTCGCCAAATTCTCCAAGTGCGCATTCTGGCTAGACAGTGTCGATTTCTTGGGTCATGTGGTGACGAGAGATGGTATTTGTGTGGACCCGAAGAAGATCGAGGCAGTTCAGCGTTGGCCTAGACCAGTATCAGTTACAGAGGTTCGCAACTTTCTAGGTCTGGCCGGCTATTATCGACGTTTTGTCCAGGATTTCTCCCGCATTGCTGCACCGTTGACCGGGTTGACCCGGTCAACGGTTCCTTGTGATTGGACCCAGGCATGTGAGGATAGCTTCCAGCAGTTGAAGACTCGTCTGACTACTGCACCAGTGTTAGCATTGCCTTCAGGATCAGGCGGGTTCATGGTATATTGTGATGCTTCTAGAGTGGGGCTGGGATGTGTATTGATGCAGCACGACAGAGTTATCGCGTATGCTTCTCGGCAGCTGAGGAAACACGAGCAGAACTACCCCACCCATGTTTTAGAGATGGCTGCAGTGGTATTTGCACTTAAGATCTGGAGACATTACCTATACGGTGAGTCGTGCCAGATATTCACTGACCACAAGAGTTTGAAGTATATTTTCCAGCAGCGAGATCTGAATCTGAGACAGCGCCGTTGGATGGAGTTGGTGAAAGATTATGACTGCGAGATTTTATACCATCCGGGAAAGGCGAATGTGGTGGCAGATGCTTTGAGTAGGAGGCCCGGAGGTAGCTTATCTTGTTTGAGCGCAGTACAGATGCAGTCGACGGCGGATTGGCAGGTGTTATGTGATAGCAGTGTGAAGTTCGAGTTTACTCCTACAGGGGGACAGCTGGCCCATTTCAGAGCACGCCCACAGTTACTTGACCGTATCCGTGAGGCACAGTCCGGCGATGCACGTATCTTAGAGATTATTGAGCAGATTCGGCAGGGCAGAGTTTCTGAGTTCGTGATTGATGATCAGGGGATACTTCGATTTGGGACTCGACTGTGTGTGCCAGATTCAGAGGGACTGAGGCGTGATATTCTCGAGGAGGCACATAGATCAGTATACAGTGTTCACCCAGGTTCCACCAAGATGTACCGTGATTTGAGAGAGGTTTACTGGTGGGACGGGATGAAGAAGGATATTACAGACTTTGTGTCGAGATGCCTGACTTGTCAGCAAGTCAAGGCCGAGCACCAGAGGCCAGCCGGCGAGTTACAGCCTTTGCCCATCCCTGAGTGGAAGTGGGAGCAGGTATCTATGGACTTCGTTGTGGGTCTACCCAGGACCAGTCGAGGGTACGACTCTATTTGGGTGATTGTGGATCGACTGACGAAAGCGGCTCACTTTCTGCCAGTGAAGACCACTTTTGGATTTTCTCAGTACGCCCAGGTTTATATTGATGAGATAGTGCGACTGCATGGTGTTCCGACTTTCATCGTGTCCGACAGGGGCACCCAGTTTACCAGCCGATTGTGGCAGAAACTCCAGGAAGCTTTGGGCACCCGATTGAGTTTTAGCACAGCCTTTCATCCTCAGACTGACGGTCAGTCGGAGCGTACTATTCAGACTCTTGAGGACATGCTCAGAGCTTGTGTTTTAGATTTCGGTGGTAGCTGGGATCGTCATTTGCCTTTGATCGAGTTTTCCTACAATAATAGCTTCTGGGAAACGATTCAGATGGCACCTTTTGAGGCTTTATATGGGAGGAGATGTCGATCGCCTGTATGTTGGACAGAGCTTAGGGAGAGCAGTATTTTGGGGCCGCAGATCGTACAGGAGACGACCGAGAAGATACAGCTGATTCGGGACAGGATGAGAGCGGCACAGAGCAGGCAGAAATCATATGCTGACAGGCGCCGTCGCCGACTGGAGTTCGCTGTTGGCGATCATGTTTTCCTGAAGGTCTCTCCGATGAAAGGTGTGATGAGTTTTGGGCGGAAAGGGAAACTGAGTCCTAGATATGTTGGTCCTTTCGAGATCCTAGAGCGTGTTGGTCCAGTCGCTTATCGGTTAGCTCTTCCGCCTAGCTTCCCCGATGTTCACCCCGTATTCCATGTCTCGATGCTCCGCAAGTACCTTCATGATCCGTCCCAGGCAATTCAGCACCAGACGATCCAGCTAGAGCGTGATCTTTCTTTCACCGAGCAGCCGGTGGTCATTTTGGATCGGCAGGTGAAGAAATTGAGGTCGAAGGTTATACCGTCCGTCAAGATCCTTTGGCGTGGCCCGAACAGCGAGTAGGTCACCTGGGAGACCGAGGTCGAGATGAGGAAGAGATATCCCCATCTTTTTGAAGGTACGCGTAGTTAAATTCTAAATTCGGGGACCGAATTTCTTTAAGGGGGGAAGATTGTAACCCTTCGAAAATCGTTTAGGCAGTTTTTCGGTAATCGGTTAATTTTTCGGCTTTTTCCGTAAAAAGTCAAAATAGGTATTTTTCATTGTAGACCTAATTATACAAAATTTAGATAAGATATTACTATAATTTTGTCACTAAAATGTCACTTATAATTTTCTAGTTAAATAAATTTTTTTTCATAATTAATTATTTTTTTATTATTTTAGGCTTTTTAAAATACATTAAATTAGTGATAAATACAAATTTAATTAGGTAAATTACACACTTAGGAAACATTATAAACTAAAATTTAGTGTTAATAAAATTTTATCAAGATTTTTCAAAGTTTTTGTTCTATGGTTTAAAATTTTATTCAAAAATGGCTTAAAATGGGGTTTTTTGTGTAAAAGTTGATGTGATAGTCATTAATTGAGCTTGGGAAAGGGTTTTTGTGTAGAATTTTCTACACCATTCACACAAACACACCCTCCTCTAACCTCAGGTCGAGCTGCTGCTGCCCCCTTCCATTTTTTTCCCTCACTTCTCTTGCTTTAATTCTTGCAAAAATCAACAAATTCCATGAAAAATACACACTTTTCCTTCTCAAATTCAAACCAAAACCCAAATCCATCCCTTCCCTAACCCTAATTTGTTTGAAAAGTGAAGAAAAGAGGTGTCTTAGAGGCTAGTGCAAGTTTGGATTCAACTCTTGTAAGGTATAAAATCCTAAAATAGTTGCTAACTTGTAGTTTAAATATGCTAGAATTGAAATTTGAAGTATTAGTTTAGTAGTAAATGTTTGTTTAGGAAAATCAAGAGAAGGATTTGATTTTTAAATTAGGGTTTGTAGCATGGTGGTTGGATTTAAGTTAGGGTTTGGTTATCTAATTGATTGGAGTGGTTAATTGCGTAAGGTTACGCTCGCTAAATCGTTAAATTGCGACGTTGGCATCGAATCGGTTTGAAATTTGCTTACTAGATTTTTACAAAAATTAGAATGCGATCAAATTGTGTTATGTTAGCGATATAATTAGCTTCGTATAGGACTATTAGAGTGCGCGAACGCGGGGTTTCGTCTAGTCGGGTAGTAGTTTTGTCGATTTCCCCGAAATGACGATTCTAGTTAAGGGTTAGCGATTTTCGTGCGTTTTCCCGCGCACCGAGTACATGCTATGTTTAATTCGAGAGCGCCGATAATTGTATATTGTGACTTGCATCGTTTTAGGTTTTGTAATCTTATGCTTGGTGTTGTGCAAATATAGGATCGGTCGGGGAAACATCGGACACGGCACGTAAAGGCAAGGCGGTGGTCGGATCGGATTAGCGGGGATTTCAGGTGAGTAGATGTATTCATCTATGGAGGAATCGTCTGGATGGCGTGAGGCGCCCCCCTAGTTAGGATTACCCTACTTTTTGCAAGATTTATATTGTTAGCTAGCTTATACATTCATGTACATTGCATACCCTTATAGCTAACCGTATATTAGATTGCATGGACATTCATCTATACTTATGCGATATCATTTCGTAGGACACGAACACATTACCATTGGCATCTGTTGCACGCGCACTATTCATGTGACACACACGCCTTTGGTAATTGCCATGCCACGTGCACTATAGAACCTGATTAACTTATTATCGCCATTTGCATTCATACATGATATATGAAATTGCATAGCATGCATATACCTCGCATTATCATCATATTTACATAGATTCTATCCAAAATTCACATCATATACATTGATATCATAGACATTTATTATATATAACATGTGAACATTATGATTTTCTTGAGGATTTCAATATTGCTGCGATTTCTGGATTTTTGGGGAAAACCGCAAGAATTTAACAAAAGCTTATATTTATCATTTTTAAAACAAGTTGCGGTTTTCTCGTGATGTATGTGTCGTCCACCATGAGTTTTCATGTTTTCTGTTGGATTTCGAGACCCGATTCGAGGAGTGGATGAACCGTCTCGGGTACATGGTGGGCCCGGTATGGTACCCCGGGGCAAGAAGATCGAGTTGTAGACGATGAGCTTGGCAGGGGAAGACTACCTACCGGTGATGTCTGGCGCGGCAGATATCCGGGGGATACCGACCGTTGTCGTGAGATTTGATGATATGGGCCGATCCGGACTGACGGAGCCCGATATTTGAGATATTGATACAGTGAGATATTGAGACAGATATGATTTCATATTTGGTGTCGATGCTTGACATGGGTTTTCAGATGATTTCTTGTTGGTTCTTAGCTATTATACAGATTTTCATTTTTCTAAAGTTAAGAATTCAATACCTTTAGCATTTAAAACACTTAAAGGTTTAGTAATGACGTTGCATACCTGTGCATGCATACTAGAGCTATTCTATCACATATGGACATACATGTTGTGGTGCATTGCGTGCATTCTTACGATTTCCTTACTAGATGTTATATTCTACACACGAGCTGGCAACTCACCCCCGTTGTGCCACAGTGTCTTGCAGGTCGGACCCGTCATTCTTGTAGCGGCGGGCTATCTTATCATCAGCTCCTTTTGCTCAGACTCGCGACATCGCCCGTAGGTGGGTTGCGAGCACACTTTATTTCTTTTTGCTTTATCATTGTATCTAGTATTCTCCATCTACCATTTTATATTGTATATGCGACCTAGTGATGAGACTGAGAGATTTGTATATATGTGGTTTCTTTTGGGTCGAGCTCACTTTAGCCGGCGTTGTGTTTTCTGATATTTTGTGTTTCTTTATGCTCTTTTCTTGATATTACTATTATATTGCGTGTGGTTGTGATCCGTCTTGGGCGAAGAGCTAGCTCCCGCTTGGGGATACCATTTTTATGATTACAGGTTTATTATCTTGTTGTACCCATTTTGGGGGATAGAAAATACAGGGGAGACTCTGCCGAAATTTTTGGGAATTTTTGATGTTTATTTAAAAAGGGATTCTTTGCAACTTAAGTGATTTGAATATCGTTTTCATTAAAGGTTTTCCTTCACTCTCTTTTGATCTTGGTTTAGATTTTTCTGGGCTTTGGCTGTCTTAGGTTACGGTACGCCTTTAGACGTCTCGTAATCTAAGTGCCAGTCACGTTCCGTACTTTCGGGTCGTGACAAGCTTTCTGTGTAGGACTCTAAAGACTCGACACTACGCTGGCAGTGGGTTTAACCACAGACCGCAAGCGGCACTAGCTGTGCGTAACGGTCCCCAGGTAGATGCCGATAAGAAGACTGACGAGGTGAAACCCATCTGAACTCCTACTGAGCCTGAATGTGACAATCTCCGTACAGTCCGGTCTGTTCGTCTGATACATCGCATGGCGGGCCTAGGGGGGCAGTAAATGTCAGTCCCCTAATAGCGGTACAAGTCGTGTCGGAGTGAAGCCCAATACACCCTGAGATAACACTGGAAGCCAACCAGTATATCCCGCTTGCCCTGGCCAGGGACTACTCATGTAATGGCTCTCCTAGACACAGCGCGATGTCAACCCCCAATACCGGGAGAGACGAATCCTGTCTAATCGTTACTGCCTCCAAGTGCTTCGGGACTGCACCCAACTACCACCTGTTTGCACGACTCCTTTGAGCCGTGGTAGGGTAGTAATCAAAGTACAGTGGGAACACACTCGAGGCGAAGTGACAGTGTCAAGTCAGCGGACTAAGCTGTACTCATGTCACCTGGGAACTGATAACTGACGATAGGTATGATACAACCGGTCAGTTCCCTACGAGTCCTATCCAGTGTACTCGTAACCCAACGAGCACCCGCATACTATCTCCAGTACGACGTACTGATGGCTGTGGGATAGACCATCTCCCACTCTGGGATGAGAAGCGTATGCGCTAGTCTACTCCGGAGTATCGATGCCCTGTCTCGATAGTCCTGCGACTAGAGACCTGCATAAGGATGTGCTTATAGATTACCCAGCCCCACTAGTGTGACTGCCATCACAACGCTGGTAATCAAGCAAAGATCCTAAGGGCTCCACTAATGCGTATAGGTGATATAATAAAATAAACACATGTACACATTGAAGTAGAAACAAACCAAGTAGCATACTACTATTTTGAGCAAGATTGTATATACAAGGTGAATATCCCAATCTTCCATTAAGTAATATACAAACTAGTATGATACAGTAATGGCCTCTAGGGCATATACACTAACAATCTCCCACTTGCACTAAGGCCATGTACTGGCGTATCGAAGACCTATCATCTCGATCAGCCGCTCGAACTGAGTCTGGGGCAAGGCCTTGGTGAATGGATCTGCAGTGTTATCTTCTGAAGCAACCCTCCGAACCTCGATCTCCTGGCGTTCCACGATCTCCCTGATCAGGTGATATCGCCTCAAGATGTGTCTGGATCTCTGATGGGACCTGGGTTCCTTCGCTAAAGCTATAGCCCCATTGTTGTCGCAATACAGAGGTATTGGATCAACAATGGACGGAACCACCTGAAGTTCTTTCAAGAACTTCCTCATCCAGACAGCTTCTTTTGCGGCATCAGATGCAGCAATGTATTCCGCTTCCATCGTCGAGTCTGCAACGGTTTCCTGTTTGGAACTCTTCCAACACACCGCCCCTCCATTGAGGGTAAAGACAAAACCCGACATGGACTTGGAATCATCCTTGTCACTCTGGAAGCTGGAGTCAGCAAAGGCCTCGATCTGGAGGTCTTTTCCGCCATACACCAAGAACATCTCCTTAGTCCTTCTCAGGTACTTGAGAATGTTCTTTACCGCTATCCAGTGTTTCTTCCCAGGGTTTGACTGATACCGGCTTACCACACTCAGTGCATAAGCTACATCCGGTCTGGTACACAACATCGCATACATTATAGAGCCTACCGCAGAAGCGTAGGGTATAATAGACATGCGATCCCTCTCCAAATCAGTCTTGGGAGACATCTCTTTAGAGAGGGTGATCCCGTGACAAGCCGGTAGGTTACCGCGCTTGGAATCTTCCATACTGAATCTCTTCAGTATGGTGTCTATGTACCTGGACTGTGAAAGTCCTAATATCCTCTTGGATCTATCACGATGGATCCGGATCCCTAGGATGTATGAGGCATCACCCAGGTCTTTCATGGAGAACCTGTGTGACAAGAACCCCTTGACAGATTGTAGCATAGGAATGTCATTTCCTATTAAGAGAATGTCATCCACGTATAAAACGAGGAATACTACAGTTCTTGCTACAAATCTACTATAGATGCATGGTTCATCTGGATTTTTTGATAAAGCCAAATTCTTTGACCGTCTCATTAAAACAGATGTTCCAACTCCGCGATGCCTGCTTTAGTCCATAGATGGACTTAAGCAACTTGCACACCTTTCCGCTGCTCCCACTCTGAATGAAACCCTCTGGTTGGTCCATATAGACACACTCCTCTAAATTTCCATTTAGAAAAGCGGTCTTTACGTCCATCTGCCAGATCTCATAATCGTGGAAGGCAGCAATGGCAAGAAGGATCCGAATCGATTTCAGCATAGCTACTGGAGAAAAGGTTTCGTCATAGTCCAAACCAGGTCTTTGATGAAAACCCTTTGCAACAAGTCTAGCTTTATAGGTCTCAACCTGTCCATCTACACCAATCTTCCTTTTGAAGATCCATTTGCATCCTACGGGTTTTACCCCGTCTGGAGCAATGTCCAACGTCCATACCTTGTTGGTGTACATGGACTCCATTTCGGTCCGCATTGCATCCAGCCATTTTACTGAGTCAACGCTCTGAACGGCCTGCTGGAAGCTAGTAGGCTCATCATAATCTATGATGCAATCCTCTCTATCCCCGTCTATGAGAAACCCGCAGTATCTCTCGGGCGGATGAGACTGCCTACTACTCCTGCGGAGCGGCGCAGGAATGTCCTGTTCTTTTGAACCCTCTGGTTCCACTAAGCTTTCAGTAATAGTCTGTGGTTCTGGAATTTCTTCCAGTTCTACTGCGCTCCCACTAATTTCCTTTTCTAAGAACTGGTGTTCTAGAAAGTGGGCATTACGAGAAACAAGGACTTTTTGTTCCTCTGCGTGGTAGAAAAGATACCCCCTGGTGTTCTTTGGGTATCCTACAAACTTGCACAGTACTGAGCGTGCCTCGAGTTTGTCCGCATGCTGCTTTTTGACAAAAGCTGGACATCCCCAGATCTTCAGATATTGAAGATAGGGTTTCTTCCCACTCCATAACTCATAAGGTGTGGTAGGCACAGTCTTAGTGGGAACTCGGTTCAAAAGGTATGCAGCTGATTCTAGCGCATACCCCCAGAATGATCACGGTAACTCAGCGTTACTCATCATGGACCGTACCATATCCAATAGGGTTTGGTTCCGTCTCTCCGATACACCATTATGTTGTGGAGTGTATGGAGGAGTAAGCTGAGAGAGAATTCCGTTCTCTTTTAAATAGTCCAGGAACTCGGCACTTAAGTATTTACCACCTCGATCCGATCTTAGGATCTTGATACTTTTGCCGGTTTGTTTTTCTACTTCATTCTTATATTCGTGGAATTTTCCAAAGGCTTCGGACTTATGTTTCATTAAGAAGACATAACCGTACCTTGAAAAGTCATCCGTAAAAGTAATGAAGTAAGAATAACCGCTTCGCGCATGTGTAGACATTGGACCGCACACGTCGCTGTGTACGAGTCCCAAGAGCTCGCTCGCTCTTACTTCGTGTCCAGTGAACGGAGTTTTTGTCATCTTTCCTTTGAGACAGGATTGACAAGTGGCATACGATTGATATTCGAACGCATTCAAATATCCTTCTGTATGTAACTTCGTCAACCTTCTCTCATTGATGTGACCCAGTCTACAATGCCACAAGAAAGTCTGATTTATTTCCGGAGACTTTCTTTTGTGTGTATTCTGGACATTGAAAATCTGCGGTTGGTTTAATACGTATATACCATTGCTTAATGTACCTGACCCAATCAGAACTTGATTAAGGTGAATGTTTACAACATTGCTTACAAACGCAAATTCATAACCTTCTTTAGAAATCAAAGATACAGAAATGATATTACAAGTTGCGTTGGATACAAAAAAGCAATTACGCAAAACCAAAACATGTCCATCTGACATTCCCAGGTGATAGTCCCCCACGGCCTTAGCATCCATGCTAGCTCCGTTTGCAACTTTGAGGGTCATGTCACCTGCTTTCAAAACCCTACGGTTTCTTAACGCCTGCAAAGAATTACAGATATGAGATCCTGATCCGGTATCCAATACCCAGGAAGTAGAGTTTATTGAAAGACAGTTTTCAATAACATACACACCTGAAGCTGAAGCTGCAACCTGCTTCAATTCCTATGTCCTGGCTTTCCAAGCCCTGCAATCATTCTTCCAGTGTCCTTTCTTATGACAATAGAAGCATTCTTCCTTATCCACAAGCTTTCCCACTTTCTTTGTTGCTTTTGTCTTTCCCTTCGCATCCACTTTACTAACACCGCCTCTTGGTTTGGCGGGGCCTTTCTTCTTCTTTCCCTTGGCTTTCGCCTTGGACCTAGAAGAAGAAGATCCTCCTACAAACAAAGTGGATGTTTCCCTACCTTTCTGCAGGGTGCCCTCTGTGCTCCTCAACATGTTGAGGAGTTCTGAAAGTTCAACTTCCTTTTCTTGTAAGTTGAAGTTCAGTATAAACTGGGCGTAAGTGGAAGGAAGGGACTGGAGAATCAAGTCCGTATAGAGCTCATTCTCCAACGTGGTCCCAAGGTCCGCGAGCTCCTCAATGTAGCCAATCATCTTAAGCACGTGTTCCGCTACCGATGATCCGACGGCCAATCTTGCCGAAAATAACTTCTTCGACACTTCGTATCTTGCGATACGAGATTGCTCTCCATACAGTTCTTTTGTATGAAGAAATATGGATTCTAGGTCCATATTCTCGTGCCTCCTCTGATATTCATTGTCCATAGAGGCAAGCACAAGGCACTTGGCCTTCGCGCAGTCTAGTTCCCAGGTCTTACAGATTTCCTTTTCCGCGACACTGGTTTTGGGACCTGGGACAGGGGGAGCTTTGGTGGTAAGAAGATACCCCAGCTTGTCGTAAGTGATTGCCATCTTGACATTCCTGAGCCAATCTTTGTAGTTTGGCCCTGTCAGTATGTTTTTATCTAGAAGTAACTTAAGTCCAGTCATGTCGATTGGTCGTTGCAATTAGGAGAGAGAAGAAACACTCATCTTGATGCTCTTGCAAGTTTAGAATGGTTTTTAATTTGTCTAAACAGGATGGCTCCCACTGTTTCTCGAATCCCTCCTCAAACCAAAAAGGAAGAATTAGTCAGGATCAATCTCACCGTACAATACTTGCTTAGCCATTCAGCCAGGCCAGTGTCGGTACTTCGAGGGAGGTTTTCCAACGCTTTCGCGAAGTTCCTTAATTAAATAACCTTTTTTCCCTGGGGGCGTAGCCCCGCTAACACCTTTCTAGACACCTACTAGGTTTATAGCATTGATCGTTTAGTGAGAAATTTCCCGAGGAGTAGCATATACTCACAGTAGGATCGGGATCCAAATATCATCGCGTGACGAAACTGAAGGAATCCTACCAGAATCATCACACTCCAAATGGTATGCAACACTAGCAAGTTTCAGTTCTTTTGAAACTCCCGATGTGGATTTTTGCCCCATGCTCTTATGACCTTGGCGTGAGGTCAAAATGTCATAAGTCAAATGTTAAGTTCTTCCCATCATTATCCAGGTTAATTTGAACCAACCCGTACCTACCCTTGACGTAGGCCAAAATGGTAGTACGGCTGTCCCAAACCAACGCATTCTATCTATGCAACAGATAAATATCCGGCAGCTACCAATCACTATGCCTTGGCGTAAGGTCAAAATACATAGCTTGAATACTACCGAATATTTAACTGAAATGATGGAGGGCTACGAATGGTTTTGGCAAAACCGTGAACGTAGTGAACTTGATATAATCGATGGAACGAGATAGCTTTTAAAAGGAGTGGCTCAAGCTCCGCATTTAAAAGTTAGTTTTGAAAAGAACCGAGTGGTTTTCCGAAAGTGTTCCAACGATTTTAACTTGGTTTATTTTCTTGCATTAGTTCTTTTAATGCGTGATATTCTTGCATTAGTTCTTTTAATGCGTCCCATCATTTAATCCTACCATTGCAGAAAACAACCAAAATATGACGTACGCTTATGCCATTCGCATTCGCCACGGGGCCCCGTCATTACCCGTTAGGTTACTTAACTAACGACAGAGCAGGGGCTGGGCTAGCGCGGCTGTAAAACATAAGCAACGCCTAAATAATATCATATTTAGATATATTGCAATGATAGCCATTTCAGATCACAGATGAACACATTGGATATATTAGGAATCCGCAATTCGTACGAGCCTGTAACGAAAAGCAGATTATACGGTCGCGGTGAATAGCCAATACCCCACCCAAGACCCCTACGGGTGCGGCAAACTACCCGCCAAGTACCCGAAGCGAAGCAACCTCCCTCAACTCCGTGAGTAGGCCACTCGGCACTTCGGCATACCCGGTAGTTTGTGCACCCCCTCCATGGGTCTATCCTAGGAGCAAAAACAGTAAAAAGAAATTATACAATGACGGCTACAACCCCGACCCGGTTGTGCGGCCATACAAATAATTATTACATCAATTTACAAATTTACATGAATTGAAAGAAAAGAAAACTCTCGTCTCACAACCCCCGGCTATTCACCGGCGACAATCCAATGAATTCATATACACATTCCAATAACATTACAGATCACAGATTTGTATAACCCCCACTAATCGACATATAGCGATTAGCAGACGTTCAATACAAATATCACATCACAGAAAAAACCCGTCAGCTTAAGTCTTTTAGAAGTTCGATCTAAATACGGTTTTTAAAGCCCCAAAAATAAAATTTTCTTTCTGGAAAATCTGGGCTGAAAAAACACATACCAAAAATCCCAAAATACCCTTATAAACATACTGTAGCAAAGAAGACCCAGAGAGGAGCCAAGACGGCCGCGGAACCGCGGCAATAGCTGTAAGTCCATATTGCGACCCCCGGTTCTTACGGGGAGGCGGAAACGGTATAAAATCAAAATTTTTATCGCAAGAGGCAACATGGACTAACTTATGGTCGGGATCGTTACCTAAACTAAAACTAGCAAACTAAGCTAAAGATGTTTAGCTACTCGGATGAAGATGGTTATACCTAAACTTGAACTCCTTCTCTTCAAGCTCCGGTGGTGGTCCGATGGCTCCTTCTCGTCGTCTCCGTACGCCGAAGATAGATCCACTTGAAAGCTCCAACCTTTAGCTCCTTCTTCGGTCTTTGAAGAAACTAGTTCACTTGGTTTGCTAAACCTAGTGAACTAGAATGAGTAGAGAGGAAGTAGAATGGGATTTTATCTATGGTTCTTGATTCTCAACTCATGAGACAAGAGAACCATAGATCAAGAGAGGGAGCAAGAGGTTAAGGGTGAGAGCAAGGGGAGAGCTCAAGAACAAGAGAGAGAATGAGCAAGAAAGAATGAGGCACTCTTTTCTCTCTCACCCTCTCATAATCCAAAGTGATCATAACTCATCATATCAAAAAAGTCTTTTGGTGATGGTTAGAAGCAACCATAAGGTTATCATATCATGCACTCATTTTACCCAAAAACAAGCAAGAAAAAAGTCTTTGGCATGAAATGATAACCATGGTTATCATGATGGTCAACTAGTCAAGCCTAGTCAACCGGTCAACAAGTCAACAAAAGTCAACAAGTCACCAAAGTCAACAAGTCAACAAAAGTCAACAAGTCAACAACCATATCACCATAATACTTAATTAATATAATAGTTAATCACATATCATATTCTCATTAGGGTTGAGCAAAAAGTCAAAAGTCAACGGTCAACTGTCAACAACCCTAATGAGAATCCACTGCCTCTGCCTCCCTGTCAACTGTGCATACACACCCGCATCCGCGTTCCGAGGAACACGAATGCAAACTGGATAAATCCAATCCCATAAGGTACACTAGGATCTGGCTTAAACCAAAGCCCGCTAGTGTAAACTGTCCGGACACTGTACGTGCACAAGTGCACGGATGTGACCGAACCCTGTCGCAAAACCATGCGACCTGTCGCAATACCATGCGACCTCTACTCTTTTGCCTAAAGGCGAAAAGCTTTCTGTGTGGGACTCTAAAGACTCGACAGTACGCTGGCAGTGGGTTTAACCACAGACCGCAAGCGGCACTAGCTGTGCGTAACGGTCCCCAGGTAATGCCGACAAGAAGACCGACGAGGCGAAACCCATCTGAACTCCTACTGAGCCTGAGTGTGACATTCTCCATACAGTCCGGTCTGTTCGTCTGATACATCGCATGGCGGGCCTAGGGGGCGGTAAACGTCAGTCCCCCAATAGCGGTACAAGTCGTGCCGGAGTGAAGCCCAATACACCCTGAGATAACACTGGAAACCTACCAGTATATCTCGTTTGCCCTGGCCAGGGACTACTCGTGTAATGGCTCTCCTAGACACAGCGCGATGTCAACCCCCAATACCGGGAGAGACGAATCCTGTCTAACCGTCACTGCCTCCAAGTGCTTCGGGACTGCACCCAACCACCACCTGTTTGCACGACTCCTTTGAGCCGTGGTAGGGTAGTGATCAAAGTACAGTGGGAACACACTCGAGGCGGAGTGACAGTGTCAAGTCAGCGGACTAAGCTGTACTCATGTCACCTGGGAACTGATAACTGACGATAGGTATAATACCAACTAGTCAGTTCCCGACGAGTCCTGTCCAGTGTACCCGTAACCTAACGAGCACCCGCATACTATCTCAAGTACGACGTACTGACGGCTGTGGGACAGACCGTCTCCCACACTGGGATGAGAAGCGCATGCGCTGGTCTACTCCGGAGTATCGATGCCCTGTCTCGATAGTCCTGCGACCAGGGACCTGAATAAGGATGTGCTTATAGATTACCCAGCCCCCACTAGTGTGACTGCCATCACAACGCTGGTAATCAAGCAAAGATCCTAAGGGCTCCACTAATGCGTATAAGTGATATACTGAAATAAACACAAGTACACATTGAAGTAGAAACAAACCAAGTAGCATACTACTATTTTGAGCAAGATTGTATATACAAGGTGAATATCCCAAGCATCCATTAAGTAATATACAAACTAGTATGATACAGTAATGGCCTCTAGGGCATATACACTAACAATCTCCCACTTGCACTAAGGCCATGTACTGGCGTATCGAAGACCTATCATCTCGATCAGCCGCTCGAACTGAGTCTGGGGCAGGGCCTTGGTGAATGGATCAGCAGTGTTATCTTCTGAAGCGACTCTCCGAACCTCGATCTCCTGGCGATCTACGATCTCCCTGATCAGGTGATACCGCCTTAAGATGTGCCTGGATTTCTGATGGGACCTGGGTTCCTTCGCTAAAGCTATAGCCCCGTTGTTGTCGCAATACAGAGGTATTGGATCAACAATGGACGGAACCACCTGAAGTTCTTTCAAGAACTTCCTCATCCAGACAGCTTCTTTTGCGGCATCAGATGCAGCGATGTATTCCGCTTCCATCGTCGAGTCTGCAACGGTTTCCTGTTTGGAACTCTTCCAACACACCGCCCCTCCATTGAGGGTAAAGACAAAACCCGACATGGACTTGGAATCATCCTTGTCACTCTGGAAGCTGGAGTCAGCAAAGGCCTCGATCTGGAGGTCTTTTCCGCCATACACCAAGAACATCTCCTTAGTCCTTCTCAGGTACTTGAGAATGTTCTTTACCGCTATCCAGTGTTTCTCCCCAGGGTTAGACTGATACCGGCTTACCACACTAAGTGCATAAGCTACATCCGGTCTGGTACACAACATCGCATACATTATAGAGCCTACCGCAGAAGCGTAGGGTATAACAGACATGCGATCCCTCTCCAAATCAGTCTTGGGAGACATCTCTTTAGAGAGGGTGATCCCGTGACAAGCCGGTAGGTTACCGCGCTTGGAATCTTCCATACTGAACCTCTTCAGTATGGTGTCGATGTACCTGGACTGTGAAAGTCCTAATATCCTCTTGGATCTGTCACGGTAGATCCGGATACCCAGAATGTATGAGGCATCACCCAGGTCTTTCATGGAGAACCTGTGTGACAAGAACCCCTTGACAGATTGTAGCATAGGAATATCATTTCCTATTAAGAGAATGTCATCCACGTATAAAACGAGGAATACTACAGTTCTCGCTACAAATCTACTATAGATGCATGGTTCATCTGGATTTTTGATAAAGCCAAATTCTTTGGCCGTCTCATCAAAGCAGATGTTCCAACTCCGCGATGCCTGCTTTAGTCCATAGATGGACTTAAGCAACTTGCACACTTTTCCGCTGCTCCCACTCTGAATGAAACCCTCTGGCTGGTCCATATAGACACACTCCTCTAAATTTCCATTTAGAAAAGCTGTCTTTACGTCCATTTGCCAGATCTCATAATCGTGGAAGGCAGCAATGGCAAGAAGGATCCGAATGGATTTCAGCATGGCTACTGGAGAAAAGGTTTCGTCGTAGTCCAAGCCAGGTCTTTGACGAAAACCCTTTGCTACCAGCCTAGCTTTATAGGTCTCAACCTGTCCATCTACACCAATCTTCTTTTTGAAGATCCACTTGTATCCTACGGGTTTTACCCCGTCTGGAGCAATGTCCAACGTCCATACCTTGTTGGTGTACATGGACTCCATTTCGGTCCGCATTGCATCCAGCCATTTCACTGAGTCAACGCTCTGAACGGCCTGCTGGAAGCTAGTAGGCTCATCATAATCTATGATGCAATCCTCTCTATCCCCGTCTATGAGAAAACCGTAGTATCTCTCGGGCGGATGAGACTGCCTACTACTTCTGCGGAGCGGCGTAGGAATGTCCTGTTCTGTTGAACCCTCTGGTTCCACTAAGCTTTCAGTAATAGTCTGTGGTTCTGGAATTTCTTCCAGTTCTATTGTGCTCCCACTTATCTGGTTTTCCAAAAACTCAGTTTCCAAGAAGTAGGCATGACGAGAAACAAGAACTTTTTGTTCCTCTTCACAGTAGAAGAAATATCCTTTTGAGTTCTTTGGATACCCCACAAACTTGCACTGTACTGAGCGTGCCTCGAGCTTGTCCGCATGCTGCTTTTTGACAAAAGCCGGACATCCCCATGTCTTAATGTGCTTAAGATAGGGTCTCTTCCCACACCACATTTCATATGGTGTGGAAGGCACAGTCTTAGTCGGAACTCGGTTCAAAAGGTACGCTGCTGATTCTAGCGCATACCCCCAGAATGATCGCGGCAACTCAGCGTTACTCATCATGGACCGCACCATATCCAATAGGGTGCGGTTCCGTCTCTCCGATACACCGTTATGTTGCGGGGTGTATGGAGGAGTAAGCTGAGAGAGAATTCCGTTCTCTTTTAAATAGTCCAGGAACTCGGCACTTAAGTATTCTCCACCTCGATCCGATCTTAGAATCTTAATACTTTTGCCGGTCTGTTTCTCCACTTCATTCTTATACTCCTGGAATTTTCCAAAGGCCTCGGACTTATGTTTCATTAAGAAGACATAGCCGTACCTTGAGAAGTCATCCGTAAAAGTAATGAAGTAAGAATGTCCGCTTCGGGCATGTGTAGACATTGGACCGCACACGTCACTGTGTACGAGTCCCAAGAGCTCGCTCGCTCTTACTCCTTGTCCAGTAAACGGAGTCTTTGTCATCTTTCCTTTGAGACAAGATTGACAAGTGGCATACGATTGATATTCGAACGCATTCAAATATCCTTCTGTATGTAACTTAGTCAACCTTCTCTCATTGATGTGACCCAATCTACAATGCCATAAGAAAGTCTGATTTATTTCCGGAGACTTTCTTTTGTGTGTATTCTGGACGTTGAAAATTTGTGGTTGGTTTAACACGTATATACCATTACTCAATGTACCTGACCCAATCAAAACTTGATTAAGGTGAATGTTTACAACATTACTTACAAACGCAAATTCATAACCTTCTTTAGAAACTAAAGATACAGAAATGATATTACAAGTTGCGTTGGGTACAAAAAAGCAATTACGCAAAACCAAAACATGTCCATCTGACATTCCCAGGTGATAGTCCCCCACGGCTTTAGCATCCATGCTAGCTCCGTTCGCAACTTTGAGGGTCATGTCACCTGCCTTCAAAACCCTACGGTTTCTCAACGCCTGCAAAGAATTACAGATATGAGATCCTGATCCGGTATCCAATACCCAGGAAGTAGAGTTTATTGAAAGACAATTTTCAATAACATACACACCTGAAGCTGAAGCTGCAACCTGCTTCAATTCCTGTGTTCTGGCCTTCCAGGCCCTGCAATCATTCTTCCAGTGTCCTTTCTTATGACAATAGAAGCATTCTTCTTTATCCACAAGCTTCCCCGCTATTTTTGTTGCTTTACCTTTTCCCTTCGTATCCACTTTACTAACACCGCCCCTTGGTTTGGCGGGGGCCTTCTTCTTCTTTCCCTTGGCTTTCGCCTTGGACCTAGAAGAAGATGATCCTCCTACAAACAAAGTGGATGTTTCCCTACCTTTCTGTAGGGTGCCCTCTGCGCTCCTCAGCATGTTGAGGAGCTCTGATAGTTCAACCTCTTTTTCTTGTAGGTTGAAGTTCAGTATAAACTGGGCGTAAGTGGAAGGAAGGGACTGGAGAACTATATCCGTATATAGCTCACTCTCCAATGTGATCCCTAGGTCAGCGAGCTCCTCAATGAAGCCGATCATCTTTAGCACATGCTCGGCTACTGATGATCCGACGGCCATTCTTGTCGAAAACAACTTTTTCGACGCTTCGTATCTTGCGATACGTGATTGCTCTCCATACAGTTCTTTTGTATGGAGCAATATGGACTCCATGTCCATATTCTCATGCCTCCTCTGATGTTCGTTGTCCATCGAGGCAAGCAGGAGGCACTTGGCCTTCGCGCTATCAATCTCCCAAGTCTTGCGGATTTCCTTATCCGCGACACTGGAAGTTGGACCAGGGACAGGGGGAGCTTTGGTGGTAAGAAGATACCCCAGCTTGTCATAAGTGATTGCTATCGTGACATTCCTGAGCCAATCTTTGTAGTTTGGCCCTGTCAGCTTGTTTTTATCTAGGAGTAACTTAAGTCCAGTCATGTTGATTGGTCGCTGCAATTAGGAGAGAGAAGAAGAAACACTCAGCATGATGCTCTTGCAAGTTTAGAGTGGTTTTTAGTTTGTCTAAACAGGATGGCTCCCACTGTTTCTCGAATCCCTCCTCAAACCATAAAGGAAGAATTAGTCAGGATCAATCCCACCGTACAATACTTGCTTAACCGTTCAGCCAGGCCGGTGTCGGTACTTCGAGGGAGGTTTTCCAACGCTTTCGCGAAGTTCCTTAATTAAAGAACCTCTTTTCCCTGGGGGCGTAGCCCCGCTAACACCTTTCTAGGCACCTACTAGGTTTATAGCATTGATCGTTAAGTGAGAAATTTCCCGAGGAGTAGCATATACTCACAGTAGGATCGGGATCCAAATATCATTGCGTGACGAAACTGAAGGAATCCTACCAGTATCATCACACTCCAAATGGTATGCAAATCTAGCAAGTTTCAGTACTTATGAAACTCCCGATGTGGATTTTTGCCCCATGCTCTTATGACCTTGACTTTGGCCAACAAATCATAAGTCACATGTCAAGTTCTGCCCGTCGTTCTCCAGGTTAATTTGAATCCACCCGCACCTACCCTTGACTTTGGCCAACAAGGCAGTACGACTGTTCCAAACCAACGCATCTATCTATGCTGCACATGAATACCCAATAGCTACCAATCACTGTGCCTTGACTTTGGCCAACAAACACAGCTTGAATACTATTGACTATTCATGTGAAACGACGGAGGGCTACGGATGGTTTTGGCAAAACCGTGAACGTAGTGAACTTGATTTGGTCGATGGAACGAGATAGCTTTTAAAAGGAGTGGCTCAAGCTCCGCATTTAAAAGTTGTTTTTGAAAAGAACCGAGTGGTTTTTCGAAAGTGTTCCAACGACTTTAACTTGGTTTATTATCTTGCATTAGTTCTTTTAATGCGTGATATTCTTGCATTAGTTCTTTTAATGCGTCCCATCATTTAATCCTACCATTGCAGAAAACAACCAAAATATGACGTACGCTTATGCCATTCGCATTCGCCACGGGGCCCCGTCATTACCCGTTAGGTTACTTAACTAACGACAGAGCGGGGGCTGGGCTAGCGCGTCTGTAAAACATAAGCAACGCCTAAATAATATCTTATATAGATATACTGCAATGATAAACATTTCAGATCACAGATAAATACATTGGATATACTAGTAATCTGTAATTTGTACGAGCCTGTAACAAAAACAGATAACACGGTCGCGGTGAATAGCCAAAACCCCACCCAAGACCCCTACGGGTACGGCAAACTACCCGCCAAGTACCCGAAGCGTAGCAACCTCCCTCATCTCCATGAGTAGGCCACTCGACACTTCGGCATACCCGGTAGTTTGTGCACCCCTCCACGGGTCTATCCTAGGAGCAAAAACAGTAAAAAGAAATTATACAATGACGGCTACAACCCCGACCCGGTTGTGCGGCCAAACAAATAATTATTACATCAATTTACAAATTTACATGAATTGCAAGAAAAGTAAACTCTCGTCTCACAACCCCCGGCTATTCACCCGCGACAATCCAACATATTTATATACACATTCCAGCACATTACAGATCATGTATAACCCCGACTAATCGACTTATAGCGATTAGCCGACGTTCAATACATGCAAACATCACAGATATAACCATCATAGTCAAAGTGCAATGAAGTTCGGAAAAAATACGGAATTATAGGACCCCAAAAGGAAATTTCTTTTCTGTAAAAACTGGGCACATATAATATATCTCAAAAATCCCAAAACCAACACAGACACACACTGCACGAAAAACGACGCACTAAAGACAACAAACCGCGGCGCTTCCGCGGCGGCCAAGAAGGGTCACGCGGCGGAAGCGCGGCGGTTTAGACGAATTGGTGAATCGTTTTTCATGGGTGTTCTAACAAAACCCTGAGACGAATTTAGGAGTATGAAGTTTTCCATTTTGACCAGAAAAAATTTCAACAGAAACTCAGTTTTTGTAGTTTTCCGGTTTTGTGATTTTTTTTGGTTCCGAACTTCGTTACACTTTACTACCTAGCTAGTTTAAGTTTAGTTAGGCTCTGATACCACTGTAAGTCCATATTGCGACCCCCGGTTCTTACGGGGAGGCGGAAACGGTATAAAATCAAAATTTTTATCGCAAGAGGCAACATGGACTAACTTATGGTCGGGATCGTTACCTAAACTAAAACTAGCAAACTAAGCTAAAGATGTTTAGCTACTCGGATGAAGATGGTTATACCTAAACTTGAACTCCTTCTCTTCAAGCTCCGGTGGTGGTCCGATGGCTCCTTCTCGTCGTCTCCGTACGCCGAAGATAGATCCACTTGAAAGCTCCAACCTTTAGCTCCTTCTTCGGTCTTTGAAGAAACTAGTTCACTTGGTTTGCTAAACCTAGTGAACTAGAATGAGTAGAGAGGAAGTAGAATGGGATTTTATCTATGGTTCTTGATTCTCAACTCATGAGACAAGAGAACCATAGATCAAGAGAGGGAGCAAGAGGTTAAGGGTGAGAGCAAGGGGAGAGCTCAAGAACAAGAGAGAGAATGAGCAAGAAAGAATGAGGCTCTCTTTTCTCTCTCACCCTCTCATAATCCAAAGTGATCATAACTCATCATATCAAAAAAGTCTTTTGGTGATGGTTAGAAGCAACCATAAGGTTATCATATCATGCACTCATTTTACCCAAAAACAAGCAAGAAAAAAGTCTTTGGCATGAAATGATAACCATGGTTATCATGATGGTCAACTAGTCAAGCCTAGTCAACCGGTCAACAAGTCAACAAAAGTCAACAAGTCACCAAAGTCAACAAGTCAACAAAAGTCAACAAGTCAACAACCATATCACCATAATACTTAATTAATATAATAGTTAATCACATATCATATTCTCATTAGGGTTGAGCAAAAAGTCAAAAGTCAACGGTCAACTGTCAACAACCCTAATGAGAATCCACTGCCTCTGCCTCCCTGTCAACTGTGCATACACACCCGCATCCGCGTTCCGAGGAACACGAATGCAAACTGGATAAATCCAATCCCATAAGGTACACTAGGATCTGGCTTAAACCAAAGCCCGCTAGTGTAAACTGTCCGGACACTGTACGTGCACAAGTGCACGGATGTGACCGAACCCTGTCGCAAAACCATGCGACCTGTCGCAATACCATGCGACCTCTACTCTTTTGCCTAAAGGCGAAAAGCTTTCTGTGTGGGACTCTAAAGACTCGACAGTACGCTGGCAGTGGGTTTAACCACAGACCGCAAGCGGCACTAGCTGTGCGTAACGGTCCCCAGGTAATGCCGACAAGAAGACCGACGAGGCGAAACCCATCTGAACTCCTACTGAGCCTGAGTGTGACATTCTCCATACAGTCCGGTCTGTTCGTCTGATACATCGCATGGCGGGCCTAGGGGGCGGTAAACGTCAGTCCCCCAATAGCGGTACAAGTCGTGCCGGAGTGAAGCCCAATACACCCTGAGATAACACTGGAAACCTACCAGTATATCTCGTTTGCCCTGGCCAGGGACTACTCGTGTAATGGCTCTCCTAGACACAGCGCGATGTCAACCCCCAATACCGGGAGAGACGAATCCTGTCTAACCGTCACTGCCTCCAAGTGCTTCGGGACTGCATCCAACCACCACCTGTTTGCACGACTCCTTTGAGCCGTGGTAGGGTAGTGATCAAAGTACAGTGGGAACACACTCGAGGCGGAGTGACAGTGTCAAGTCAGCGGACTAAGCTGTACTCATGTCACCTGGGAACTGATAACTGACGATAGGTATAATACCAACTAGTCAGTTCCCGACGAGTCCTGTCCAGTGTACCCGTAACCTAACGAGCACCCGCATACTATCTCAAGTACGACGTACTGACGGCTGTGGGACAGACCGTCTCCCACACTGGGATGAGAAGCGCATGCGCTGGTCTACTCCGGAGTATCGATGCCCTGTCTCGATAGTCCTGCGACCAGGGACCTGAATAAGGATGTGCTTATAGATTACCCAGCCCCCACTAGTGTGACTGCCATCACAACGCTGGTAATCAAGCAAAGATCCTAAGGGCTCCACTAATGCGTATAAGTGATATACTGAAATAAACACAAGTACACATTGAAGTAGAAACAAACCAAGTAGCATACTACTATTTTGAGCAAGATTGTATATACAAGGTGAATATCCCAAGCATCCATTAAGTAATATACAAACTAGTATGATACAGTAATGGCCTCTAGGGCATATACACTAACAATAGCAAGCTATTGCCGCGTTTCCGCGGCAATAGCAAGCTATTGCCGCGTTTCCGCGGCGCTTTGATGAGATCAAGGGACCATTTTTCTACAGTATACTCTAAAAACCTTGAGTCGATTTTTGGTGTATCTCAAATAATTTTTGCAGCACTTTGAAAATCGACAGAAAGTTTGAAAACGGGGTTCATTTCGGGACTTTTTCTTTGATCGATCTTCTAGCTACTTTGCTAACATGTTAGATAGAGTTTAACCAGGCTCTGATACCACTGTAAGTCCATGCTACCTCTCCCGGTACTTTCGGGCATAAGGAATTTGGTGAAAAACAATTTTCTAGAGGTGGTAACATGGACTTAAAACCCGGATCTTTGTTAAACATCTAACTAACAACCTAACTAGGAGTTGTTAACTACTCGGTTAGGGGGTTTATACCTTTCTTATCTCGAACTCCTTCGTCTTCAAGCCTCGATGGTTGTCCGAATCGGCTTCTCCCCGTCGTCTCCTTGCGCCAAAGATAGATCCACCTGAAAGTTTCTACCTTTGGCTCCTTCTTCGAACTTTGAAGAAACTAGTTCACTCGGTTTGCTAAACCTTGTGAACTAGAGTGAGTAGAGAAGAGTTTGTTTGGGATTTTATCTATGGTTCTTGGTTCTCAACTCATGAGACAACTGAACCATAGACTCAAGAGAGGGAGAGCAAGAGGAGGAAGATGAGAGCTCAAGAACAAGAGAGAGAATGAGCATAGAAGAATGAGAGAAGACTTTTCTCATTTGGCTCTCATAATCCAAAACCATCATAACACATCATAGCAATCAAGTATTATGTGATGGTTTAAGCAACAATAGCCATATCATTTCATGCACTCATTTTGCACAAGAGAGCAAGCAAGCAAAAGTCTTTGCCATGAAATGATAGCTATTGTTATCATGATGGTCAACTAGTCAAGCCTAGTCAACCGGTCAACAAAGTCAACAAGTCAACAAAGTCAACAAGTCAACAAAGTCAATCCCTCAACAACCATGTCACCATAATACTTAATTAATATAATTGTTAATTACATATCATATTCTCATTAGGGTTGAGCAAAAAGTCAACAGTCAACGGTCAATGGTCAACAACCCTAATGAGAATCCTCTGCCTCTGTCTCTCCGTCAACTGTGCATACACACCCGCATTCGTGTTCCAAGGAACACGAATACATACTGGATAAAACCAATCCCAAAAGGAACACTAGGATCTGGCTTAAACCAAAGCCCGCTAGTGTAAACTGTCCGGACACTGTACGTGCACAAGTGCACGGATGTGACCGAACCCTGTCGCAAAACCATGCGACCTGTCGCAAAACCATGCGACCTCTACTCTTTTGCCTAAAGGCGAATAGCTTTCTGTGTGGGACTCTAAAGACTCGACACTACGCTGGCAGTGGGTTTAACCACAGACCGCAAGCGGCACTAGCTGTGCTTAACGGTCCCCAGGTAGATGCCGACAAGAAGACTGACGAGGTGAAACCCATCTGAACTCCTACTGAGCCTGAATGTGACAATCTCCGTACAGTCCGGTCTGTTCGTCTGATACATCGCATGGCGGGCCTAGGGGGGCGGTAAATGTCAGTCCCCTAATAGCGGTACAAGTCGTGTCGGAGTGAAGTCCAATACACCCTGAGATAACACTGGAAGCCTACCAGTATATCCCGCTTGCCCTGGCCAGGGACTACTCGTGTAATGGCTCTCCTAGACATAGCGCGATGTCAACCCCCAATACCGGGAGAGACGAATCCTGTTTAACCGTCACTGCCTCCAAGTGCTTCGGGACTGCACCCAACTACCACCTGTTTGCACGACTCCTTTGAGCCGTGGTAGGGTAGTAATCAAAGTACAGTGGGAACACACTCGAGGCGAAGTGACAGTGTCAAGTCAGCGGACTAAGCTGTACTCATGTCACCTGGGAACTGATAACTGACGATAGGTATGATACCAACCGGTCAAGTTCCCTACGAGTCCTGTCCAGTGTACTCGTAACCCAACGAGCACCCGCATACTATCTCCAGTACGACGTACTGATGGCTGTGGGATAGACCATCTCCCACTTTGGGATGAGAAGCGCATGCGCTAGTCTACTCCGGAGTATCGATGCCCTGTCTCGATAGCCCTGCGACTAGGGACCTGCATAAGGATGTGCTTATAGATTACCCAGCCCCACTTGTGTGACTGCCATCACAACGCTGGTAATCAAGCAAAGATCCTAAGGGCTCCACTAAAGCGTATAAGTGATATAATAAAATAAACACATGTACACATTGAAGTAGAAACAAACCAAGTAGTATACTACTATTTTGAGCAAGATTGTATATACAAGGTGAATATCCCAAGCTTCCATTAAGTAATATACAAACTAGTATGATACAGTAATGGGCTCTAGGGCATATACACTAACAATATTCTTGCAATGTGTGACATGATTGGTTATATGTGATATAGCCGAGTTATCGGATCGAGCGTTGATTCGATAAGATGTTGCATTTTATATTAGTCGGTTATATGTGATATAGCCGGATTATTAAATCAATAGTTGATTTGATAATTTAATGTATAATTATATATTTGATATATTATAATATATTAACTAATATTAAGCTCACAATTGTTTTCTTTTCTCACATAATGTGCACATTGTATATATATACGCGATATGTACATTTGTGTACATGGATTGTGTCATGTTTGATGATACATAAAAGATGGGGGTATGAGATTAACACATTTCTAGGGTTAAGTTAGGGTTTCTATTTATGTTAAGCTAATTCAAAAGTGATTAAGTTTGTTTTGCTAAAGCTTGCACAAAAGCTTATGGATAAGCTTTGACAAAGTCAACCCTTTTGTCTAGTTTAAGATATTTATCAAACCCAACCTTTAACCAAAGCCATGAGTTAATTCTCTACATGAGTTAGCCATGAGGGCTTAACTCAACCATGGGTGCAATAATTCATTTGGATGAATTTTGCACAAGTCTTCTTCTTCTTCTTCAAGCTTCATGAAAAAGCTTTGCTAGCTCTAAGGGAGTTTTGAGATAAAGTATGAGAAAATCAATTCTAAAGTGAGCCCACCTCCTACTTCTTCATCCTCTACCACTTGCCATGTAACAGAGTGTGTTCTCTTCACAAAGTTCATGACCTAGTGAAGGAATAGCTTGAGTCAGTGTCTCCTCGACATGGATCATCTTCGGCCTCAAAGTCATTGAAGCAAGCACGTTCGTTTCTTCATAGAGCCTCTCTAGAGTCCGAAGTTTACGATCGCAGCGCAGGGAACTGCTACACGGAGCTATTTGAAGTGAAGGACTGGATTACAAAGGTTGTAATCTCATACTCTTAGAAGTAAAGTTGTTTACTTGCTTATTGTTTTCGCATAATCTCTAGTCTACGATCTTGGTTAGGGTTGTTCGACACGTCTAAAATTTAAATCGGGTATGGTTGATACCTTGTAGAACCTTGTGAGAGTGCCTAGTAACCCTACACTCTGTCATCCAGGTCACCTTGGAAGCCTGGAATGATAACCGTCTCCCAAAAGAGTCTGTTGTTATCAAATCCCGAGAACATCCACTTATGTTCTAAAACTGCTTCCGATCGTTTCTCCAGGATTGGATTAATATCAACTTATTGCATCTCGTGCAAAAATAATATCTGGTGTGGTACTTGACATCTCATGATTGACTCAATTTCCTAAGCAAGTGATCTTCCAATCATGCACATCCCTCTCCTCTTTAGTCTGTAAGACACCTTTAGAGAGGGTGACTCCATCACCTGCAGGTATACCACCATGCCAGGAGTCATCCATTCTAAAACACCTTTAGAATGCTGTCTAAGTACCCAGATTGGGAAACTAACCAAATCTAGATCTAAAACCATAGACCTAGTAACCAGAATGTCAGATATAAAATCCAAGCCCTATGTGGAGAAACCACTGTGTGACAACCACAGTATAACCGATCGTAGAGCAGGAATTTTACTTCCTACTCTGCGTATGTTATCCAAATACCAGGACATCACACCCTACTACCTACTTAACAGATTCATCCCCTATTTTGATGATGTCAAACCTGTTAGTGTATATGCCCTAAAGGCCATTACTGTATCATACTGGTTTGTATATTACTTAATGGAAGCTTGGGATATTCACCTTGTATATACAATCTTGCTCAAAATAGTAGTATGCTACTTGGTTTGTTTCTACTTCAATGTGTACATGTATTTATTTTATTATATCACCTATACGCATTAATGGAGCCCTTAGGATCTTTTCTTGATTACTAGCGTGGTGATGGCAGTCACACTAGTGGGGGCTGGGTAATCTATAAGCACATCCTTATGCAGGTCCCTAGTCGCAAGACTATCGAGACAGGGCATCGATACTCCGGAGTAGACTAGCGTATGCGCTTCTCATCCCAGTGTGGGAGATGGTCTGTCCCACAGCCATCAGTACGTCGTACTGGAGATAGTATGCGGGTGCTCGTTGGGTTACGAGTACACTGGACAGGACTCGTCGGGAACTGACCGGTTGGTATTATACCTATCGTCAGTTATCGGTTCCCAGGTGACATGAGTACAGCTTAGTCCGCTGACTTGACACTGTCACTTCGCCTCGAGTGTGTTCCCACTGTACTTTGATTACTACCCTACCATGGCTCAAAGGAGTCGTGCAAACAGGTTGTCTTTAGGTGCAGTCCCGAAGCACTTGGAGGTAGTGACGGTTAGACAGGATTCGTCTCTCCCGGTATTGGGGGTTGACATTGCGCTGTGTTTAGGAGAGCCATTACACGAGTAGTCCCTGGCCAGGGCAAGTGAGATATACTGGTAGGCTTCCAGTGTTATCTCAGGGTGTTTTGGGGCCCGCCATGCGATGTATCAGAAGAACAGACCGGACTGTACGGAGACTGTCACATTCAGGCTCAGTAGGAGTTCAGATGGGTTTCACCTCGTCAGTTTCTTATCGGCATCTACCTGGGGACCGTTACGCACAGCTAGTGCCGCTTGCGGTCTGTGGTTAAACCCACTGCCAGCGTAGTGTCGAGTCTTTAGAGTCCCACACAGAAAGCTATTCGCCTTTAGGCAAAAGAGTAGAGGTCGCATGGTTTTGCGACAGGTCGCATGGTTTTGCGACAGGGTTCGGTCACATCCGTGCACTTGTGCACGTACAGTGTCCGGACAGTTAACACAAGCGGGCTTTGGTTTAAGCCAGATCCTTGTGTACGTTTTGGGATTGATTTTATCTCGTTTGTATTCGTGTTCCTCGGAACGCGGATGCGGGTGTGTATGCACAGTTGACAGAGAGACAGAGGTAGAGTATTTTTATTGGGGTTGTTGACTGTTGACTGTTGACAGTTGACTGTTGACCATTGACTTTTGCTTAACCCTAATGAGAATAAGATATATGATTAACATTAATATTAATTAAGTATTATAGTGACATGGTTGTTGAGGGGTTGACTTTGTTGACTTGTTGACTTTGTTGACCGGTTCACTAGGTTGGACTAGTTGACCATCATCATGACAATGGCTATCATTCCATGGCAAAGACATTTGCTTGCTTGTTTATTTATGCAAAATGAGTGCATGAAATGATATAGCCATTTTGACTTAAACCATTTACACAATACTTGATTACTATTTTTGTTATGATGGCTTTTGGATTATGAGAGGTGAGAATGAGAAGAGTGTGGTTCATTTTATCATTTTGCTTTCTCTCTCTTGAGCTCTCTCATTCTCAAGCTCTCCCTCTCCCTCTTGCTCTCTCTACCTCAAGGCAAACCATTCTCATGTGTTGAGACTCATTGCCTTAGAAATAAAAAGACACCAAAACATTCCTCTACTCATTCTAGTTTACAAGGCCTAGCAAGCCAAGTGATCTAGTTTCTTCAAAGATCGAAGAAGAAGCCAAAGGTAGAAGCTTTTGGGTGGATCCATCTTCAGCGCAAAGAGACGACGAGGTGAGGCCGATCCGTACACCGGAAGGAGTCGAAGACGAAGGAGTTCAAGAAAGGTATAGCGCCCTAACCAAGTAGGTAAACTCTTGTTAGGTTGTTAGTTAGTAGTTTAACAAAGATCCGGTTTTGAGTCCATGTTACCGCCTCTAGAAAATTGTTTTTCATCAAATTCCGCTTGCCCGAAAGTACCGGGAGAGGTAGCATGGACTTACAAAACCCATGACTTTTACATCAGAAATAGATGATCTATCTCCGCTATATTTGCTTTAGTCTATAAATAGACATAAGCCACTTGTCCACTATGCTTCCGCTGCTCCCACTGGATACGACAACCCTCTGGAAGAATAATATACACGTGCACTTCTAAAGTCAGTTCAGAACGATGCTCTACAAATCCTCCTGCCGGGTCTCATGGCCTGGAACAACAGTAGTGTCAAGTCTGGGTAAACAAGAACCTCCCTATCACCGTCTTTGAGCATACCGAAGTACCTCTCGAGTGCCTGAAGTTACCTACCATATCTACGGAGTGACCAATGGAATGTTAATCCAGATTGAATCTTAAGGATCTTATCAAATTTTCAGTAATCGTTTGCGGTTCTGGAATCACTTCCAGTTCTACCATATTCCTACTACTGTTTTCTGAAAAAATCCATTTTTATTAAAATTGTGGAGAGTCAAGAACAATATCACTATTGATCTTCCAGATGGTAGAAAGTCAACCCTCGTCATAGCCCGGGTCAACCCACAAACTGCCATTACAGAAACGTGCCTTGAGTTATCCAGAGTCTGGTTTTAAGCATAAGCCGGAAAACTCCCTGTACCTTAACAATGTTATGATATGAACTATTCTATATACAATGTAGAAATAGAGGCACTGATTTAATTGGAACCAGATTCAAATCATGCAGCTGTCTCTAGTGCATGTCCACTAAATGGAAAAATGCCGATCAGCGTTACTCAACTTAGGAATGCATCCAGATATGAGTAATCTAAAAGAGAAACAAGTTTCTCAAAACCATTACTATCAACTGAATACCGAATACAAGTATCTACATCTTCAATCACCTTAAAGAATCCTGATACTTGCAATACCTGGTTCTCTACTTTATTCATATACCTATAACTTCTCAAAACTTGGATCTTGTATTTCTATGAAACACATGTCTAAGAACTAGAGAAGTCACAAGTAAACAGAATATAGTACGAGTACCAATCCCTCTGTCCTAATGGACACTAGACAACATACAATACTCTGTATAAGTCCCCTGAGTCGAATAACTCAAACCCTGTGCGTCGTAGGTTGAAAACTGTACTATGGTTCTGAAGAATTACACAGCTGTTGAATTCTCCTTACCTAACCATCAACTGATATAGGTAAACGTCATAAACATAATTTCAAAAGGTTATATCTCACTTTATAAAAATAAACGTACAGATATATCAATTTGAAATTGGTGCATAACAATGGATATTCAAAACCAAATATTTGTCGTCCGGCAAACACCCAGGCGATTTCCTCAAATATCACCAATTACAACGAATCCCGATATAATGAGGATGATCACCCAATTCCCAATAATCTACTCCCACTCATCATCTGTAAAACCATACAGATGTGAGAATCAAAACCTGGTAAATACATACCCTGGAGCAAGGACTAATTGGGAAATCAGTTTTCTGTTAACAACGCTCAGTGAGACTGAAACATGAAAATGTTTCGAAGGGATATCCTGGTATTCCTAGTAATGCCTCTTCCATTATCAGATTCATGACTGTAGCCGTATATTTCTTTGCCATCTCTCCAAATCCCTTTATATGTCTTTAGTCCTTACCTTCTGCACACAATCGTTAGGCTAAATGGTTTTCTTCCTTTCCTAGCGTTCGGCACCATCCTATGGTCTGGGAGAAGACTATCCAATAAGCGTAATAGGTGTACTGTACTAATCCTAGGAGTACTCGCAATGCGAGAGAAGGTAAAGATAAAAGACAACTGAATAAATCTTATTCTATTTCTCTTAAACCAGAATCCATCCCTGAATTGGAACAAGTTCCTTCGAGTTTGTATATAACCATACGATGGAGTATCCAAATAACTGTGGATCTTCGTAGTGATACGGAGTGTTCTGGAGAAATACAAAGGTGAAGTAGGAGTGGTAATGAAATACTTGGTTTGGTCGTGAATAGCAGTCGCAGTTTACTTTGCCCTCTTTCTAATCCCTTTATTTGTCTTGACTTATTACCTTCTGTACACCATCGTTAGGCTAATTGGTTTTCTTCATTCCCCACCGTTCGACACCTGCCTATGGTTTCGAAGAAGACTATCCAATTAGCGTAATAGGTGTACCGTCCTAATCCAAGGAGCACTCGCAACCTTAGAGAAGGTAAAAGGAAAAGACAACTGAATAGTCCTATTCATTTTCTCCAGAGCCGGAAACCATCCTCGAATCTGGAATAAGTTCCTTCGAGTTTGTATATAACCATACGATGGTTTTATCCAATGGAAGTGGATGTTCATAGTAATACGGGGTGTTCTGGAGAAAAGAGTAAAAGTAGGAGTGGCAATGAGGTATGCAACTCTGACAATCCAAAAGCCAGTGTTTTTAACAAGGTTCGGTTAACTTGGTCACTGAGTCATAGTCTAGGGTCGGGCCATGGTCGCTGCCAAGAGAGAGAGAAAAGAAACACTCTGCGTGCACTCTAACCTAGATCAGAATGGTTACCAATTTATCTAATCAGGAAACCTCCCACTGTAACCTCAAATTCTCCTCCAAACCTGAAAGAAAAATCAGTCGGGATTACCCGAGGAGTAAACCAACTCATCAGTGGGAATCGGGATCCAACTATCATCGCATGATAATGTGATGGAATCCACTCACGTTATCACACTGCAGAAGGTATGCGCATGCCTGGCAAGTTTCAGTTTCTTTAGAAACTCCCGATGTGATTTTTTACCCCATGCTCTTATGACCTTGATTTTGGCCAACAAATCATAAGTCACATGTCAAGTTCTACCCATCATTTTCCAGGTTAATTTGAACCCACCCGTACCTATAAGTCCACATTGCTCACCCCGGTTCTTACGGGGAGGCAAAAACGGCGAAAAACAATTTTTGGCGCAAAGGCAACATGGACTAAAAGACGGATCTTTGCTAAACTACAAACTAGCAAGCTACTTGATGTTCTATCTACTATGTCATAGAGATTATACCTCACGACACCGGTCCTTCGGGTCTTCATTCCGCTGTCCGGCTCGTCCATCCACGCTCCGAGGGTCGATCCGGATCTTGATCACCTCCGCGGCCTTCTTGAGTCGAAGACTATCCACCCGAAAGATATACTCCGAGCTCCACCTCAAGCCGAGGCAACTAGGGCAACGAGATCGCTAGTCTTGATGTCCTAGGTAGTGTAGAAGAGATAGATGGAAGTGTTTGTCTATTTGGTTCCTTTTTCTCTCAACACATGAGATCAAAGGAATAATCAAGAGGAGGAAGAAGAAGGAGAACAACCATGGAGCTTTCTCATTTCTTTTCAAGAGAGAGAATGAGAAATGAGAAATGAATTATTGTGCTAGAGAGAATGAACCATGGTTGCAATAATACACCACTATCATCATTACTAATCTTTTCAAGATTAAGTTGATGGCAACAATTGACTTGACCATTATCATAATCCAAAAATAATAAGAAATCCAAAGAATACTTTAGACCTCTCATGAAGGTCCATGTCAACTTTGTTCAAATGGTCAACAAAGTCAAGTATGGTCAAATGGTCAAAGCAATTAGCCATCACACAATAATCACTAAAAAAATTAGTAAATAATGTCCCCGGCTCATTATGGTTTTGACCGAACGAACTGCCAAAACCCTAACGAGTCCGCCTCATTATGGCTTCGACCGAATCAACTGTCAAAACCCTAATGAGGCACCTCCTTCCTCTTCGCTCTTCACAACTGTGCATACACACCCGCATCCGCATTCCATAGAATGCGAATGCATAGAAGACAAAACAAATCCATCCGTGCAATACTAGGATCCGGTTTAAACCAAAGCCCACTAGTATTGCCTGCCCGAACAGCATACACACACAAGAGCACGTAAGTGATCGTAGCCCTGCCGTAAAACCATACGGCCTCTACACCTTTCGCTCAGTGCAGGGAAACTCTCTGTATGGGACTCTAAAGACTCGGCACTACGCTGGCAGTGGGTTTAATCACAGACCGCAAGCGGCACTAGCTGTACGTAACGGTCCTCAGGTAGATGTCGATAAGAAGGCCGATGAGGTAAACTCATCCGAACTCCTACTGAGTGTAACGTTTTGAAAATCGTTTCGGTGAAATTTCGAAAAACAGTAAAATAAGGGGGTTTTCTGTAAAAAGTCAAAATGCAAATATCTTTATTATAAAATTAAATATACATATTCTAACTATATAATTGCTAGTATTTGGTGTTTATTGAGCCACTGGTGAAATTTCAAATTTTCCGAATTTTTTTCCGAAATTAATTATTTTAATATTATTTTAAGCCGTCACTAATACATTTAATTAGGGAAAATTACAAATTGGAATGAGTTGAAACAAATTTTGTGCATCATAAAACATTAAATAAAATTTTATCATGTGGTTTTTGAAACGAAATCGTTTGCCAAAACGGTTTAGAAATTATTGAAGAAAAAAGGCTTTTTTTAGTGTAAATGGATGTTTGGGGTATTGTATTTATCATTTTTCATCACCCCACACCCATACCCACACTCACACATCCCCATTTATTTCCTACCTTGGCTGAATTCAGCAGCCCCATCAATTTTCCCCACTTGAATTTCAAAGTTAAGAAGAAAAGAAAAGGAAAAAAAGAAAGAATAAGAAATGAGGTATGGATTTGGGTTGACTTGGACTATCTTGACTTGGCCAATTATTTTCCCCACCAAACTCTCTCTCCTCTCATTCCCTTTGCTGCAGCCGAGCCTCCTCATGCTGCCCTCCCCTTTTTCCTCATCTCATTCCACTCAAAACCCTTCCAAAATTCTCCAAAATTCCATCCAAAATCAAACCAAAATCAAAATCCACCTCCTACCCATTTTTCCTTGGCTACCATAGCATGGATCTAGGGATTTAGATTTCAATTTAGGTGGCTAAGTGTGCTTGTGGGAGCTTCAAATTATTTGGGTATAAATTCTAACATTTTTGCTTAATGTGTTGTTAATTGCTTAGGTTAGCTTAATTAATTGTTTAATTAGGTTTTTAATTAGTTCTAGGTGCATGATTTAAAATTCAAGAGAGGAGTTTGATTTCAAATTGGTATTTTGTATTGTGAGATTTAGTTTATGTGATATAATTGACATATTAATGTTATGCTAAATCCAATTTAAGTTGCTAGTTTGCATATTTGTTGATTTAAAAGAGATAATTATATAATTGGTAAACTATGTTTTTTAAATAATTATATTCTTGTGAGATAAAATTCAAATTTAGGTTTCATGTCATTATAAATATTATATTGAGTGGTTTAATGCTTTTGTTCATGAAAATCCAAGCTAGATTGTAGTTTGTTCATTTTTGCAATAAAATTGTTAAATTTGGTTAATATTGCAAACTAGGTTTTTGAAATCGAATTAAATTGTGGGTTTAAAATTTATGTAATGGTTTCTATGGCATAATTAAGATATTAAGTTATCATCTTGGTCACTAGAATTGTTAAAACATCAAGTTTTGTACAAAAACGGCGAATTGTGCTTGGTAGATTTTCGGAAAAATGACTTTTTAAGTGAAATTGAGGTTTTTGTGAGTTTTAACCTATTTTATATTAAAATTAGTGTTCGTGAATGTGCAAATGAGTGTATTTGGGTTTTTCTCGATGGTCTAGCGTTTGTACACCGACGTCGAGGGTTTTTGGGTTGATTTGTGAAAGCAACCATAGGTTTTGACCTATGTGGGATTCACGTGTCGTTTTGGGTCATGAGTCGGATTTTAATACGACACGGTACGTTATGATATGTAGGTAACCCATGTGGACTTCGAGACGACAAGCAAGCGCGTGGCGACGTCGGCACCGGCTAGCGAGGACCAGGTGAGTAGATTTATATCTACGGGGAGAAGTCGGGTGGATGGCGTATAGCACCCCCGCAGTCCGTAGTGTAGCTCATATATATATGTTTATATAAATGTTTTATGATACGAGAATGTTTATTCATGTTATGATTATGTGTTCATGGATTAGCTTTGGGTTAGTTGCGAAACCCTAGAGTAGTTTTTATACCCACATACGCACACACAGATTTGCATACTTTACTTTCTTGTGCGCAGATTGGGATGTGTATACATGTATATATGCGTGGGTATGGGACTTTGCATATGTACATTCATATACGCATGCATGGATAATGATGATAGTACTTGGGATTTATGATGAGTCGATGAGATTTGATTTGAGGCCGTGAGATCGGTGATATAGCAGGGTTCGTATTTGAGATACGGCATGACGTTGTAGCGGGTCCTTGACGTAGTGTTTCACACACATGCATACATACTTAGGCGGCATCAGTATTGTACTAGACGTAGATCAGTACCCCGATCATGATATTTAATAAAGAGGATACCAGGTGAATAGTATGATGAATGTGATATTAACCCGTACCCAGATTTGGGGATGCCGTACGACGGATTTACGTACGAGCTATATTTTGATGATTGATCTGCACTCTTGACCTGGGATGCCTGCTTATAGATATGGTATCGGACATGATATTATTGAGGCATGATCACCGACTAATATATATACAAGTATGTATATGTATCGACTCAGATGTTAGGAGGTTTCCTTACCTGTAGTCCAGCTTGTTAGCTTAGCCCTTTAGTTTAGTTTAGTTGTTAGATTAGATTCGATTCTTACCTATTTCAAAAACTAACGAATCGTGGGTATTTTAAAAGACAGCCCAAGGGATCCTACGGATATTTCAAAAGATGTATCTTTTCATAAAAACACCGTAGCCCCTATTTTCAAAACCCCATGATTCGTGTTATTTCAAAAGGCACCATTTGTAGGACTTATATTAGATTAATGCAGATTAGTTATAGTTGCGTCTAGTATTCAGCTCCCGCTCATTATTGTGGTTCGCTTCACATCGCATGCTTATATTATGTTTCATACTCCATTATTGATATCATACTGTTAGGACACCAGCACCATTACCGATGATGCGTATGTACCACGTGTAAGTCCACGTTGCGACCCCCGGTTCTTACGGGGAGGCGGAAACGGTATAAAATCAAAATTTTAACGCAAGAGGCAACATGGACTAAGCTAGGTCGGGATCTTTACCTAAACTAAAACTAGCATACTAAGCTAAAGATATTTAGCTACTCGGATAGAGATGGTTATACCTAGCTTGTCTTGAACTCCTTCGTCTCCAAGCTCCGGTGGTGGTCCGATGGCTCCTTCTCGTCGTCTCCGTACGCCGAAGATAGATCCACTTGAAAGCTCCAACCTTTAGCTCCTTCTTCGGTCATTGAAGAAACTAGTTCACTTGGTTTGCTAAACCTAGTGAACTAGAATGAGTAGAGAGGAAATAGAATGGGATTTTATCTATGGTTCTTGATTCTCAACTCATGAGACAAGAGAACCATAGATCAAGAGAGGGAGCAAGAGGTTGAGGGTGAGAGCAAGGGGAGAGCTCAAGAACAAGAGAGAGAATGAGCAAGAAAGAATGAGGCTCTCTTTTTCCTTTCACCCTCTCATAATCCAAAGTGATCATAACTCATCATATCAAAAAAGTCTTTTGGTGATGGTTAGAAGCAACCATAAGCTTATCATATCATGCACTCATTTTACTCAAAAAAGCAAGCAAGAAAAAAGTCTTTGGCATGAAATGATAACCATGGTTATCATGATGGTCAACTAGTCAAGCCTAGTCAACCGGTCAACAAGTCAACAAAAGTCAACAAGTCAACAAAATCAACAAGTCAACAAAAGTCAACAAGTCAACAACCATATCACCATAATACTTAATTAATATAATAGTTAATCACAAATCATATTCTCATTAGGGTTGAGCAAAAAGTCAAAAGTCAACGGTCAACTGTCAATAACCCTAATGAGAATCTGCAGCCTCTGCCTCCCTGTCAACTGTGCATACACACCCGCATCCGCGTTCCGAGGAACACGAATGCAAACTGGATAAATCCAATCCCATAAGGTACACTAGGATCTGGCTTAAACTAAAGCCCGCTAGTGTAAACTGTCCGGACACTGTACGTGCACAAGTGCACGGATGTGACCGAACCCTGTCGCAAAACCATGCGACCTGTCGCAATACCATGCGACCTCTACTCTTTTGCCTAAAGGAGAAAAGCTTTCTGTGTGGGACTCTAAAGACTCGACACTACGCTGGAAGTGGGTTTAACCACAGACCGCAAGCGGCACTAGCTGTGCGTAACGGTCCCCAGGTAATGCCGACAAGAAGACCGACGAGGCGAAACCCATCTGAACTCCTACTGAGCCTGAGTGTGACATTCTCCGTACAGTCCGGTCTGTTCGTCTGATACATCGCATGGCGGGCCTAGGGGGCGGTAAACGTCAGTCCCCCAATAGCGGTACAAGTCGTGCCGGAGTGAAGCCCAATACACCCTGAGATAACACTGGAAACCTACCAGTATATCTCGTTTGCCCTGGCCAGGGACTACTCGTGTAATGGCTCTCCTAGACACAGCGCGATGTCAACCCCCAATACCGGGAGAGACGAATCCTGTCTAACCGTCACTGCCTCCAAGTGCTTCGGGACTGCACCCAACTACCACCTGTTTGCATGACTCCTTTGAGCCGTGGTAGGGTAGTGATCAAAGTACAGTGGGAACACACCCGAGGCGAAGTGACAGTGTCAAGTCAGCGGACTAAGCTGTACTCATGTCACCTGGGAACTGATAACTGAGGATAGGTATAATACCAACTAGTCAGTTCCCGACGAGTCCTGTCCAGTGTACCCGTAACCTAACGAGCACCCGCATACTATCTCAAGTACGACGTACTGACGGCTGTGGGACAGACCGTCTCCCACACTGGGATGAGAAGCGCATGCGCTGGTCTACTCCGGAGTATCGATGCCCTGTCTCGATAGTCCTGCGACCAGGGACCTGAATAAGGATGTGCTTATAGATTACCCAGCCCCCACTAGTGTGACTGCCATCACAACGCTGGTAATCAAGCAAAGATCCTAAGGGCTCCACTAATGCGTATAAGTGATATACTGAAATAAACACAAGTACACATTGAAGTAGAAACAAACCAAGTAGCATACTACTTTTTTGAGCAAGATTGTATATACAAGGTGAATATCCCAAGCATCCATTAAGTAATATACAAACTAGTATGATACAGTAATGGCCTCTAGGGCATATACACTAACAATCTCCCACTTGCACTAAGGCCATGTACTGGCGTATCGAAGACCTATCATCTCGATCAGCCGCTCGAACTGAGTCTGGGGCAAGGCCTTGGTGAATGGATCTGCAGTGTTGTCTTCTGAAGCGACTCTCCGAACCTCGATCTCCTGGCGATCTACGATCTCCCTGATCAGGTGATACCGCCTTAAGATGTGCCTGGATTTCTGATGGGACCTGGGTTCCTTCGCTAAAGCTATAGCCCCGTTGTTGTCGCAATACAGAGGTATTGGATCAACAATGGACGGAACCACCTGAAGTTCTTTCAAGAACTTCCTCATCCAGACAGCTTCTTTTGCGGCATCAGATGCAGCGATGTATTCCGCTTCCATCGTCGAGTCTGCAACGGTTTCCTGTTTGGAACTCTTCCAACACACCGCCCCTCCATTGAGGGTAAAGACAAAACCCGACATGGACTTGGAATCATCCTTGTCACTCTGGAAGCTGGAGTCAGCAAAGGCCTCGATCTGGAGGTCTTTTCCGCCATACACCAAGAACATCTCCTTAGTCCTTCTCAGGTACTTGAGAATGTTCTTTACCGCTATCCAGTGTTTCTCCCCTGGGTTAGACTGATACCGGCTTACCACACTCAGTGCATAAGCTACATCCGGTCTGGTACACAACGTCGCATACATTATAGAGCCTACCGCAGAAGCGTAGGGTATAATAGACATGCGATCCCTCTCCAAATCAGTCTTGGGAGACATCTCTTTAGAGAGGGTGATCCCGTGACAAGCCGGTAGGTTACCGCGCTTGGAATCTTCCATACTGAACCTCTTCAGTATGGTGTCGATGTACCTGGACTGTGAAAGTCCTAATATCCTCTTGGATCTGTCACGGTAGATCCGGATACCCAGAATGTATGAGGCATCACCCAGGTCTTTCATGGAGAACCTGTGTGACAAGAACCCCTTGACAGATTGTAGCATAGGAATGTCATTTCCTATTAAGAGAATGTCATCCACGTATAAAACGAGGAATACTACAGTTCTCGCTACAAATCTACTATAGATGCATGGTTCATCTGGATTTTTGATAAAGCCAAATTCTTTGACCGTCTCATCAAAGCAGATGTTCCAACTCCGCGATGCCTGCTTTAGTCCATAGATGGACTTAAGCAACTTGCACACCTTTCCGCTGCTCCCACTCTGAATGAAACCCTCTGGCTGGTCCATATAGACACACTCCTCTAAATTTCCATTTAGAAAAGCTGTCTTTACGTCCATTTGCAAGATCTCATAATCATGGAAGGCAGCAATGGCAAGAAGGATCCGAATGGATTTCAGCATGGCTACTGGAGAAAAGGTTTCGTCGTAGTCCAAGCCAGGTCTTTGACGAAAACCCTTTGCTACCAGCCTAGCTTTATAGGTTTCAACCTGTCCATCTACACCAATCTTCCTTTTGAAGATCCACTTGCATCCTACGGGTTTTACCCCGTCTGGAGCAATGTCCAACGTCCATACCTTGTTGGTGTACATGGACTCCATTTCGGTCCGCATTGCATCCAGCCATTTCACTGAGTCAACGCTCTGAACGGCCTGCTGGAAGCTAGTAGGCTCATCATAATCTATGATGCAATCCTCTCTATCCCCGTCTATGAGAAAACCGCAGTATCTCTCGGGCGGATGAGACTTCCTACTACTCCTGCGGAGCGGCGTAGGAATGTCCTGTTCTGTTGAACCCTCTGGTTCCACTAACCTTTCAGTAATAGTCTGTGGTTCTGGAATTTCTTCTAGTTCTACTGCGCTCCCACTAATTTCCTTTTCCAAGAACTGGTGTTCTAGAAAGTGGGCATTACGAGAAACAAGGACTTTTTGTTCCTCTGCGTAGTAGAAAAGATACCCCCTGGTGTTCTTTGGGTATCCCACAAACTTGCACAGTACTGAGCGTGCCTCAAGTTTGTCCGCATGCTGCTTTTTGACAAAAGCTGGACATCCCCAGATCTTCAGATATTGAAGATAGGGTTTCTTCCCACTCCATATTTCATATGGGGTGGTAGGCACAGTCTTAGTCGGAACTCGGTTCAAAAGGTATGCTGATTCTAGCGCATATCCCCAGAATGATCGCGGCAACTCAGCGTTACTCATCATGGACCGCACCATATCCAATAGGGTGCGGTTCCGTCTCTCCGATACACCGTTATGTTGCGGGGTGTATGGAGGAGTAAGCTGAGAGAGAATTCCGTTCTCTTTTAAATAGTCCAGGAATTCGGCACTTAAGTATTCTCCACCTCGATCCGATCTTAGAATCTTAATACTTTTGCCGGTCTGTTTCTCTACTTCATTCTTATACTCTTGGAATTTTCCAAAGGCCTCGGACTTATGTTTCATTAAGAAGACATAACCGTACCTTGAGAAGTCATCCGTAAAAGTAATGAAGTAAGAATGTCCGCTTCGGGCATGTGTAGACATTGGACCGCACACGTCACTATGTACGAGTCCCAAGAGCTCGCTCGCTCTTACTCCTTGTCCAGTAAATGGAGTCTTTGTCATCTTTCCTTTGAGACAAGATTGACAAGTGGCATACGATTGATATTCGAACGCATTCAAATATCCTTCTGTATGTAACTTAGTCAACCTTCTCTCATTGATGTGACCCAATCTACAATGCCATAAGAAAGTCTGATTTATTTCTGGAGACTTTCTTTTGTGTGTATTCTGGACGTTGAAAATCTGTGGTTGGTTTAACACGTATATACCATTACTCAATGTACCTGACCCAATCAAAACTTGATTAAGGTGAATGTTTACAACATTACTTACAAACGCAAATTCATAACCTTCTTTAGAAACTAAAGATACAGAAATGATATTACAAGTTGCGTTGGGTACAAAAAAGCAATTACGCAAAACCAAAACATGTCCATCTGACATTCCCAGGTGATAGTCCCCCACGGCTTTAGCATCCATGCTAGCTCCGTTCGCAACTCTGAGGGTCATGTCACCTGCCTTCAAAACCCTACGGTTTCTCAACGCCTGCAAAGAATTACAGATATGAGATCCTGATCCGGTATCCAATACCCAGGAAGTAGAGTTTATTGAAAGACAGTTTTCAATAACATACACACCTGAAGCTGAAGCTGCAAACCTGCTTCAATTCCTGTGTTCTGGCCTTCCAGGCCCTGCAATCATTCTTCCAGTGTCCTTTCTTATGACAATAGAAGCATTCTTCCTTATCCACAAGCTTCCCCGCTATCTTTGTTGCTTTACCTTTTCCCTTCGTATCCACTTTACTAACACCGCCCCTTGGTTTGGCGGGGGCCTTCTTCTTCTTTCCCTTGGCTTTCGCCTTGGATCTAGAAGAAGATGATCCTCCTACAAACAAAGTGGATGTTTCCCTACCTTTCTGTAGGGTGCCCTCTGCGCTCCTCAGCATGTTGAGGAGCTCTGATAGTTCAACCTCTTTTTCTTGTAGGTTGAAGTTCAGTATAAACTGGGCGTAAGTGGAAGGAAGGGACTGGAGAACTATATCCGTATATAGCTCACTCTCCAATGTGATCCCTAGGTCAGCGAGCACCTCAATGAAGCCGATCATCTTTAGCACATGCTCGGCTACTGATGACCCGACGGCCATTCTTGTCGAAAATACCTTTTTCGACGCTTCGTATCTTGCGATACGTGATTGCTCTCCATACAGTTCTTTTGTATGGAGCAATATGGACTCCATGTCCATATTCTCATGCCTCCTCTGATGTTCGTTGTCCATCGAGGCAAGCAGGAGGCATTTGGCCTTCGCGCTATCAATCTCCCAAGTCTTACGGATTTCCTTATCCGCGACGCTGGAAGTTGGACCAGGGACAGGGGGAGCTTTGGTGGTAAGAAGATACCCCAGCTTGTCATAAGTGATTGCTATCGTGACATTCCTGAGCCAATCTTTGTAGTTTGGCCCTGTCAGTTTGTTTTTATCTAGGAGTAACTTAAGTCCAGTCATGTTGATTGGTCGCTGCAATTAGGAGAGAGAAGAAGAAACACTCAGCATGATGCTCTTGCAAGTTTAGAGTGGTTTTTAGTTTGTCTAAACAGGATGGCTCCCACTGTTTCTCGAATCCCTCCTCAAACCATAAAGGAAGAATTAGTCAGGATCAATCCCACCGTACAATACTTGCTTAACCGTTCAGCCAGGCCGGTGTTGGTACTTCGAGGGAGGTTTTCCAACGCTTTCGCGAAGTTCCTTAATTAGAGAACCTCTTTTCCCTGGGGGCGTAGCCCCGCTAACACCTTTCTAGGCACCTACTAGGTTTATAGCATTGATCGTTAAGTGAGAAATTTCCCGAGGAGTAGCATATACTCACAGTAGGATCGGGATCCAAATATCATCGCGTGACGAAACTGAAGGAATCCTACCAGAATCATCACACTCCAAATGGTATGCAAATCTAGCAAGTTTCAGTACTTATGAAACTCCCGATGTGGATTTTTGCCCCATGCTCTTATGACCTTGGCGTGAGGTCAAAATGTCATAAGTCACATGTCAAGTTCGTCCCATCATTATCCAGGTTAATTTGAATCCACCCGTACATACCCTTGACGTAGGCCAAAATGGCAGTACGACTGTCTCAAACCAACGCATTCTATCTATGCAACAGATAAATATCCGGCAGCTACCAATCACTATGCCTTGGCGTGAGGTCAAAATACATAGCTTGAATACTACCGAATATTTAACTGAAATGATGGAGGGCTACGGATGGTTTTGGCAAAACCGTGAACGTAGTGAACTTGATTTGGTCGATGGAACGAGATAGCTTTTAAAAGGAGTGGCTCAAGCTCCGCATTTAAAAGTTGTTTTTGAAAAGAACCGAGTGGTTTTTCGAAAGTGTTCCAACGACTTTAACTTGGTTTATTATCTTGCATTAGTTCTTTTAATGCGTGATATTCTTGCATTAGTTCTTTTAATGCGTCCCATCATTTAATCCTACCATTGCAGAAAACAACCAAAATATGACGTACGCTTATGCCATTCGCATTCGCCACGGGGCCCCGTCATTACCCGTTAGGTTACTTAACTAACGACAGAGCGGGGGCTGGGCTAGCGCGTCTGTAAAACATAAGCAACGCCTAAATAATATCATATATAGATATACTGCAATGATAAACATTTCAGATCACAGATAAATACATTGGATATACTAGGAATCTGTAATTTGTACGAGCCTGTAACAAAAACAGATTACACGGTCGCGGTGAATAGCCAAAACCCCACCCAAGACCCCTACGGGTGCGGCAAACTACCCGCCAAGTACCCGAAGCGTAGCAACCTCCCTCATCTCCATGAGTAGGCCACTCGACACTTCGGCATACCCGGTAGTTTGTGCACCCCTCCATGGGTCTATCCTAGGAGCAAAAACAGTAAAAAGAAATTATACAATGACGGCTACAACCCCGACCCGGTTGTGCGGCCATACAAATAATTATTACATCAATTTACAAATTTACATGAATTGCAAGAAAAGAAAACTCTCGTCTCACAACCCCCGGCTATTCACCCGCGACAATCCAACATATTTATATACACATTCCAGCACATTACAGATCATGTATAACCCCGACCAATCGACTTATAGCGATTGGCCGACGTTCAATACATGCAAACATCACAGATATAACCATCATAGTCAAAGTGCAGTGAAGTTCGGAAAAATACGGAATTATAGGACCCCAAAAGGAAATTTCTTTTCTGGAAAATCTGGGCACATATAATATATATCAAAAATCCCAAAACCAACACAGACACACACTGCACGAAAAACGATGCACAGAGGACTACAGTACGCGGCGCTTCCGCGGCGGAAATGGGGTTCACGCGGCGGATGGGCGGCGGATTGGAGGACTTACTGCATCGTTTTTCTTGGGTGTTCACACAAAACCCTGAGCCGAATTTAGGAGTATAAAGTTTTTCATTTTGACCAGAAAAAATTTCAACAGAAACTCAGATTTTGTAAAAGTTTGGTTTTTGGATTTTTCCGGTTCCGAACTTCGTTACACTTCACTACCAAGCTAGTTTAAGTTTAACCTGGCTCTGATACCACTGTAAGTCCACGTTGCGACCCCCGGTTCTTACGGGGAGGCGGAAACGGTATAAAATCAAAATTTTAACGCAAGAGGCAACATGGACTAAGCTAGGTCGGGATCTTTACCTAAACTAAAACTAGCATACTAAGCTAAAGATATTTAGCTACTCGGATAGAGATGGTTATACCTAGCTTGTCTTGAACTCCTTCGTCTCCAAGCTCCGGTGGTGGTCCGATGGCTCCTTCTCGTCGTCTCCGTACGCCGAAGATAGATCCACTTGAAAGCTCCAACCTTTAGCTCCTTCTTCGGTCTTTGAAGAAACTAGTTCACTTGGTTTGCTAAACCTAGTGAACTAGAATGAGTAGAGAGGAAATAGAATGGGATTTTATCTATGGTTCTTGATTCTCAACTCATGAGACAAGAGAACCATAGATCAAGAGAGGGAGCAAGAGATTGAGGGTGAGAGCAAGGGGAGAGCTCAAGAACAAGAGAGAGAATGAGCAAGAAAGAATGAGGCTCTCTTTTTCCTTTCACCCTCTCATAATCCAAAGTGATCATAACTCATCATATCAAAAAAGTCTTTTGGTGATGGTTAGAAGCAACCATAAGCTTATCATATCATGCACTCATTTTACTCAAAAAAGCAAGCAAGAAAAAAGTCTTTGGCATGAAATGATAACCATGGTTATCATGATGGTCAACTAGTCAAGCCTAGTCAACCGGTCAACAAGTCAACAAAAGTCAACAAGTCAACAAAATCAACAAGTCAACAAAAGTCAACAAGTCAACAACCATATCACCATAATACTTAATTAATATAATAGTTAATCACAAATCATATTCTCATTAGGGTTGAGCAAAAAGTCAAAAGTCAACGGTCAACTGTCAATAACCCTAATGAGAATCTGCAGCCTCTGCCTCCCTGTCAACTGTGCATACACACCCGCATCCGCGTTCCGAGGAACACGAATGCAAACTGGATAAATCCAATCCCATAAGGTACACTAGGATCTGGCTTAAACTAAAGCCCGCTAGTGTAAACTGTCCGGACACTGTACGTGCACAAGTGCACGGATGTGACCGAACCCTGTCGCAAAACCATGCGACCTGTCGCAATACCATGCGACCTCTACTCTTTTGCCTAAAGGCGAAAAGCTTTCTGTGTGGGACTCTAAAGACTCGACACTACGCTGGCAGTGGGTTTAACCACAGACCGCAAGCGGCACTAGCTGTGCGTAACGGTCCCCAGGTAATGCCGACAAGAAGACCGACGAGGCGAAACCCATCTGAACTCCTACTGAGCCTGAGTGTGACATTCTCCGTACAGTCCGGTCTGTTCGTCTGATACATCGCATGGCGGGCCTAGGGGGCGGTAAACGTCAGTCCCCCAATAGCGGTACAAGTCGTGCCGGAGTGAAGCCCAATACACCCTGAGATAACACTGGAAACCTACCAGTATATCTCGTTTGCCCTGGCCAGGGACTACTCGTGTAATGGCTCTCCTAGACACAGCGCGATGTCAACCCCCAATACCGGGAGAGACGAATCCTGTCTAACCGTCACTGCCTCCAAGTGCTTCGGGACTGCACCCAACTACCACCTGTTTGCACGACTCCTTTGAGCCGTGGTAGGGTAGTGATCAAAGTACAGTGGGAACACACCCGAGGCGAAGTGACAGTGTCAAGTCAGCGGACTAAGCTGTACTCATGTCACCTGGGAACTGATAACTGACGATAGGTATAATACCAACTAGTCAGTTCCCGATGAGTCCTGTCCAGTGTACCCGTAACCTAACGAGCACCCGCATACTATCTCAAGTACGACGTACTGACGGCTGTGGGACAGACCGTCTCCCACACTGGGATGAGAAGCGCATGCGCTGGTCTACTCCGGAGTATCGATGCCCTGTCTCGATAGTCCTGCGACCAGGGACCTGAATAAGGATGTGCTTATAGATTACCCAGCCCCCACTAGTGTGACTGCCATCACAACGCTGGTAATCAAGCAAAGATCCTAAGGGCTCCACTAATGCGTATAAGTGATATACTGAAATAAACACAAGTACACATTGAAGTAGAAACAAACCAAGTAGCATACTACTATTTTGAGCAAGATTGTATATACAAGGTGAATATCCCAAGCATCCATTAAGTAATATACAAACTAGTATGATACAGTAATTGCCTCTAGGGCATATACACTAACACCACGTACACTTACTTGCCGGCTCACACACATCTTCATCGGTAATTGCCATGTCACGTACACCTTAAAAAATATTATTGCTTGACATAACCTGTTAGCTAATAGTTTAGACATGATATTAGCGTACTTGCCTTATATGTTAGTTTAGACATTGTAGTTATTACCTGCTACTTCATGCATACTGTTATTCATTGTTATGCCACATTCATGGATTCTCATGCATATATTCACTATTTTACGTGTTATTAAGGTTTTGGATTCGGATTTCCATGAGATTTTCTGGATTTGGAGGAAAACCGCAAAAACATAAATAAACCTTTTCTCTCTTTTAAAATAAAAAGTACGGTTTTCCCATGATGTATGAGTCGTCCACCATGAGTTTGCTGATGGATTTCGAGACACGATTCGAGGAGTGGAGGAACCGTTTCGGGTACATGGTGGGCCCGGTACGGTTCCCCGGGGCAAGAGGATCGTGTTGTTGACGTTGAGCCTGGCAGGGGAGCACTACCGACCGGTGATTTTACCCGACGCGTCGGATATCCAGAGGATACCGTCGTGGTCTTGAGATAGATGGTAGGGGCCGGTCTGGATTGATGGCGCCCTAGATATTGTGATTGAGATATTGAGATTTTGAGATATTGAGGTACAGAGATTGTGATACAGAGATATCGAGATATTTGGACACTTGTTTTGTATCGATGCCGGGCACTGTTTTATGCTGATTTCATTTATGGTACCTCACTTTTAAAATACAGAAATCTCACTGATTTATGAAAGCAGTTTTCGTCAGTACATGCATTCTGTTCCATGCATTCATACATCATCTATATGATTCATTGCTACCTGAGGCACTGGCACGGGCATATGGAATTACACTTGGATTAGATATTTACCCTAGTCATTGTTGTAGACTGCTGGTTTTATTTGAGGATTATATATATTGATCGTATGACCTAGGATTGCGTTATACATGCGATTTCTATTCGTTGATGTTTTTCTATTCACGAGTTGGCAACTCACCCCCGTTGTGCCTCAGTTTCTTGCAGGTTTCGCCGTACAGGTTTCTTTACGGCTTTGCGGGTACAGTTTCATTCGGGTGACTTGCTAGTAGGTGGGTTTATTTGTATCGTACCCATCATTATACATTGTATATTATTATTCAGTTGTATCTAGAAATTCCATCAACCAAACATGTATTTAGTTTCAGATAGAGACCAGTGATGTTATTCCTTCGACCTTAGAGTTGCACGTTATTTTTCTGTGGTTTTCTTGTGGTTTGAGTTTCCTTTTGAGTTTTGATCCTCGCCGTTGGCGTTGTATATTATATTGCTTGTGTGGTTATGACCGTCGATTGACGAAGAGCTAGCTCCCGCTTGGGGATGCCTTTTTTTTTGATTTCGTATACTATTCATGTTGTATCCCGTTTGGGGGCCAGTATTTACAAAGGAGACTCTACCGAAATTTTCAGGAAATTTTTGATGTTTTTAGAAACCCGCATAATTCGGCTTATGCTATTGAAACTACTTGTTTTAAATTGGTTTTCCTTCACTCTACTACTTTTCTTGTTTTGGATTTCTGGGGTTTCGGTTTACTTAGATTACGTACGCCTCGAGACGTTCGTAGTTTAAGTGCCGGTCTTGTTCCGTACTTTCGGGACGTGACAAAGTTGGTATCAGAGCGTTAGGTTTTACCTTCGGAGCGTAGGATGACCCTTGGTTGATGGAATAGGTGACTAAAGTATAGTGACGTACCGTAGGTATGTTCCGCGGCATATTTACGATACGCTACTCCACTTAAGAAGCCTTAGGATGTACATTTCTTTGCTCAGTATTATATTCATTCTGATCTAGCCTCAGCAGTACCAGTTATGGTTTTGCTGCCACGATTACGGGCAGGAAGAGCTACAGCTAGAGTTGCGGTCAGCACGAGCTCGTCACGAACGAGGACTGACCAGGGCGAAATTCCGGCTACACACGATTGCGGAGATGTGTCTTTTTACTGTGTTTCTGCGCCACGAGCGTTTGGCGGATCGCCTTTATGAGGTTACTCGGATGTGCTGATCGACACTAAAGGATTGAGCCAATGATAGAGGCCAGCCAGATTTTGATGACCGTTGGTGTATTGCTTACTGATGATGATTGAGTCACTGTTCAGCATGCAGACAAGTGAGCCAGTTGTTGCTGCGAGCGACAAGATATCGCCCCATATGTTGGAGCTATTGCAGTACAGGTTGTACTAAGAGATGATAGAAGGTCGCTAGTCACCCGAGGATGAATGACTAGGACATGTGGTTCGTTCGCCTACCCGATGAGAGGTCATCAGATAGATTGATTCCAGCTAGAGACGACTTCATGCGGAGACGTTGAGAGTCGACAGAGACGATCGAATGTCAGAAACCTATTATTCCAAGTTTAAAATAGTCGGAAAGACATGCAGGCAATTCTATGGACCCTATAGAAGAATGAAACCCTAACTCGACATAATTGCCGTGTGAAAGCCTTTGAACCTTCGGGTTTGTGGCAGTTCCACGGCGCCATTAGTGAGGCTTGGGTTTTCCCTTCTATGGCTGGACCACCGATGCTGTGGTATGTACTCGATACTATTAAACTGTGCCCAAGATGTTGAGCCCTTGGGGGATTATGAGGTTTTGACAATCGATTGGATGGTTCGACTTAATTCGGATGTTAGGTGGTGAGATGCATTTCTTGGGAGACTCCCGATACGAGGATAGCCGTTGGAGCTCAGTCCATGCAGCCACGACGAGACGAGTCCGAAGCGGTCGACATTAGAGAAAAATGGAGTAAGAGGTTCGTACAAGATCTGGATATGATGACGTTCCCCTCCGCCGACATCAGAGATGCGATGCGCATGCCGAGATAGAGTACTGGATATACCTTCCAGAAGGAGTCGCGATGGGTATGCAGCCGTTCCAGAGCAAGATGCAGATATAGGAAAGGACGATGACTTCCGGACAGTTGGCAGAGACGAGACATGGAAGAGACCATGAGCAGGATTCCTTCCTGGACACTGCTGCAATGATACTTGCACCCAGGATCAGATGTGTCACGTACATTCAGAGAGCCAGAGGCCGACGCCAGTGATATGCTGTCTTACAAGTGGTCGCGATGATTGACCGGGAGATGACAAGAGACGTGCCAGAACGGGATCATCCCCGTTGGCACACCTGACAGGGCCGATGAGCCGATGGACCGAGAGATTAGTAATTCATAGTAAAGACATTGACCCAGGAGTGGTCATTGTTACGCACACCAGGAGGCCAGAGTTCATGATCATCGATGAGACGTCCCACTAGTGACCGCGGCAATTGGCCCGAGATTCTTAGAGGATGCGCTTGAGCGGTACTATTCCGTCATTATTGATTTCGATGTTTTGGGTGATTTATTCGCCTGATTTGATTTTGATGATTGAGGATTTACGATCTTTGCACAGTGTTGCACTTGATATCGTTTTCGTGCTTGGGTTTCACATGTTTGTGATTTTACGGTTTTAGACATTTGAGTTGATTTTGTGCGTATGCACGCACACGATTTGGTTCCTGCACTTTGTATAGTTTATATATGCTTGCAGTGCAGTGATACGCCTTTTGTGCATTTAGATGCACTGGACTTCGATTTCGATTGTGATACTCGATATTTGTTTTGTGCACCTTGTGCACCTGATTTGATTTTGCGCATGTTCGGCGCTTGATATTGGATTTCATGATTTCGTGCATGATGGATGCCCCTGGTTTTGGGTTTTCGCGCATGTCGAGCGCATGTCTTGAGATGCGATTTTGGTGCACACCAGATGCACTAAATCGAGATTTTTTCGTGCATGTCAGATGCACCTGATTTTGCTGTCAGGCACACACGTTGCCTACGACAGATGCTTTGTGCACACCCGATGCACTTAGATCTTGTTTCTGTGCACTTGTATGGCACGTATATGAATTTTGATTGTCGTGCGCACCAGACGCACGTAGTATTCATACGCGTATTTTGGGATTGATTTCTTATAGAGCAGTACGTTTTTTTATGATAATTGCGATGTGTTTTCGTACTAAGCAGGACTAGTCAGAGGACAGTACCTGAATGTATTTTGCATGCATTGATAGCTATTGAAGGGAATTCCAAAAAGCGAGCTATAGTCTCAGTATTTACCTACGTGTCTGATATGACGCGAAACGTTTAAAACAAGGAAAACCCTTTTAAATCGTTTCCCAAAACGGCGGAACGTACATTTCAAACAAAGGTATATATGTATATAGTTATTTTCTTATGATAGACGTCCGCCACTGTGCAGTGTTATGTGCATTGCACAGCAACTTAAAGGTTTGGCATGCATTTCCTCCTGATATTTGCATGCATAGTTCCGATTTATAGCATATCGGTCTTGCTTGAGATTTGGCATTCGTGTCTTCACCTTGACTCCGATGATTGCGGGATGCTTGACGGAGTTTCGATTTCGAGTTATCTACTCATTACTCATGCGCATGCATTGCACTATGATGTGTTTATGTATTTATGATTTTGGAGCCCCGGCGATTTGATGGTTTTGGCTGAAATATCTTAGTATTTGGGGGTGGGGGGAGTTTTAATTTAAATTCGGGGACCGAATTTCTTTAAGGGGGGAAGATTGTAACGTTTTGAAAATCGTTTCGGTGAAATTTCGAAAAAACGGTAAAATAAGGGGGTTTTCTGTAAAAAGTCAAAATGCAAATATCTTTATTATAAAATTAAATATACATATTCTAGCTATGTAATTGCTAGTATTTGGTGTTTATTGAGCCACTGGTGAAATTTCAAATTTTCTGAAATTTTTTCCGAAATTAATTATTTTAATATTATTTTAAGCCGTCACTAATACATTTAATTAGGGAAAATTACAAATTGGAATGAGTTGAAACAAATTTTGTGCATCATAAAACATTAAATAAAATTTTATCATGTGGTTTTTGAAATGAAATCGTTTGCTAAAACGGTTTAGAAATTATTGAAGAAAAAAGACTTTTTTTAGTGTAAATGGATGCTTGGGGTATTGTATTTATCATTTTTCATCACCCCACACCCATACACACACTCACACACCCCCATTTATTCCCTCCCTTGGCTGAATTCAGCAGCCCCATCAATTTTCCCCACTTGAATTTCAAAGTTAAGAAGAAAAGAAAAGGAAAAAAAGAAAGAATAAGAAATGAGGTATGGATTTGGGTTGACTTGGACTTTCTTGACTTGGCCAATTATTTTCCCCACCTCACTCTCTCTCCTCTCATTCCCTTTGCTGCAGCCGAGCCTCCTCATGCTGCCCTCCCCTTTTTCCTCATCTCATTCCACTCAAAACCCTTCCAAAAATCTCCAAAATTCCATCCAAAATCAAACCAAAATCAAAATTCACCTCCTACCCATTTTTCCTTGGCTACCATTGCATGGATCTAGGGATTTAGATTTCAATTTGGGTGGCTAAGTGTGCTTGTGGGAGCTTCAAATTATTTGGGGTATAAATTCTAACCTTTTTGCTTAATGTGTTGTTAATTGCTTAGGTTAGCTTAATTAATTGTTTAATTAGGTTTTTAATTAGTTCTAGGTGCATGATTTAAAATTCAAGAGAGGGGTTTGATTTCAAATTGGTATTTTGTGTTGTGAGATTTAGTTTATGTGATATAATTGACATATTAATGTTATGCTAAATCCAATTTAAGTTGCTAGTTTGCATATTTGTTGATTTAAAAGAGATAATTATATAATTGGTAAACTAGGTTTTTTAAATATTTATATTCTTGTGAGATAAAATTCAAATTTAGGTTTCATGTCATTATAAATATTATATTGAGTGGTATAATGTTTTAGTTCATGAAAATCCAAGCTAGATTGTAGTTTGTTCATTTTTGCTATAAAATTGTTAAAATTGGTTAATATTGCAAACTAGGTTTTTGAAATCGAATTAAATTGTGGGTTTAAAATTTACGTAATAGTTTCTATGGCATAATTAAGATATTAAGTTATCATCTTGGTCATTAGAATTGTTAAAACATCATGTTTTGTACAAAAACGGCGAATTGTGCTTGCTAGATTTTCGAAAAAATGACTTTTTAAGTGAAATTGGGGTTTTTGTGAGTTTTAACCTATTTTATATTAAAATTAGTGTTCGTGAATGTGCAAATGAGTGTATTTGTGTTTTTCTCGATGGTCTAGCGTTTGTACACCGACGTCGAGGGTTTTTGGGTTGATTTGTGAAAGCAACCATAGGTTTTGACCTATGTGGGATTCACGTGTCGTTTTGGGTCATGAGTCGGATTTTAATACGACACGGTACATTATGATATGTAGGTAACCCATGTGGACTTCGAGACGACAAGCAAGCGCGTGGCGACGTCGGCACCGGCTAGCGAGGACCAGGTGAGTAGATTTATATCTACGGGGAGAAGTCGGGTGGATGGCGTATAGCACCCCCGCAGTCCGTAGTGTAGCTCATATATATATGTTTATATAGGTGTTTTATGATACGAGAATGTTTATTCATGTTATGATTATTTGTTCATGGATTAGCTTTGGGTTAGTTGCGAAACCCTAGAGTAGTTGTTATACCCACATACGCACACACAGACTTGCATACTTTACTTTCTTGTGCACAGATTGGGATGTGTATACATGTATATATGCGTGGGTATGGGACTATGCATATGTACATTCATATACGCATGCATGGATAATGATGATAGTACTTGGGATTTATGATGAGTCGAAGAGATTTGATTTGAGGCCGTGAGATCGGTGATATAGCAGGGTTCGTATTTGAGATACGACATGACATTGTAGCGGGTCCTTGACGTAGTGTTTCACACACGTGCATGCATACTTAGGCGGCATCAGTATTTTACTAGACGTAGATCGGTACCCCGATCATGATATTTGATAAAGAGGATACCAGGTGAATAGTATGATGAATGTGATATTAACCCGTACCCAGATTTTGGGATGCCGTACGACGGATTTACGTACGAGCTATATTTTGATGATTGATCCGCACTCTTGACTTGGGATGCCTGCTTATAGATATGGTATCGGACAAGATATTATTGAGGCGGGATCACCGACTAATATATATACAAGTATGCATATGTATCGACTCAGATGTTAGACGGTTTCCTTACCTGTAGTCCAGATTGTTAACTTAGCCCTTTAGTTTAGTTTAGTTGTTAGATTAGATTCGATTCTTACCTATTTCAAAAACTAACGAATCGTGGGTATTTTAAAAGACAGCCCAAGGGATCCTACGGATATTTCAAAAGACGTATCTTTTCATAAAAACACCGTAGCCCCTATTTTCAAAACCCCATGATTCGTGTTATTTCAAAATGCACCATTTGTAGGACTTATATTAGATTAATGCAAATTAGTTATAGTTGCATCTAGTATTCAGCTCCAGCTCATTATTGTGGTTCGCTTCGCATCGCATGCTTATATTATGTTTCATACTCCATTATTGATATCATGCTGTTAGGACACCAGCACCATTACCGATGATGCGTATGTACCACGTACACTTACTTGCCGGCTTACACACATCTTCATCGGTAATTGCCATGTCACGTACACCTTAGAAAATATTATTGCTTGACATAACCTGTTAGCTAATAGTTTAGACATGATATTAGCGTACTTGCCTTATATGTTAGTTTAGACATTGTAGTTATTACCTGCTACTTCATGCATACTGTTATTCATTGTTATGCCGCATTCATAGATTCTCATGCATATATTCACTATTTTACGTGTTATTGAGGTTTTGGATTCGGATTTCCATGAGATTTTCTGGATTTGGAGGAAAACCGCAAAAACATAAATAAACCTTTTCTCTCTTTTAAAATAAAAAGTGCGGTTTTCCCATGATGTATGAGTCATCCACCATGAGTTTGCTGATGGATTTCGAGACCCGATTCGAGGAGTGGAGGAACCGTTTCGGATACATGGTGGGCCCGGTGCGGTACCCCGGGGCAAGAGGATCGTGTTGTTGACGTTGAGCCTGGCAGGAGAGCACTACCGACCGGTGATTTTACCCGACGCGTCGGATATCCGGAGGATACCGTCGTGGTCTTGAGATAGATGGTAGGGGCCGGTCTGGATTGACGGCGCCCTAGATATTGTGATTGAGATATTGAGATTTTGAGATATTGAGGTACAGAGATTGTGATACAGAGATATCGAGATATTTGGACACTTGTTTTGTATAGATGCTGGGCACTGTTTTATGCTGATTTCATTTATGGTACCTCACTTTTAAAATACAGAAATCTCACTGATTTATGAAAGCAGTTTTCGTCAGTACATGCATTCTGTTCCATGCATTCATACATCATCCATATGATACATTGCTACCTGAGGCACTGGCACGGGCACATGGAATTACACTTGGATTAGATATTTACCCTAGTCATTGTTGTAGACTGCTGGTTTTATTTGAGGATTATATATATTGATCGTATGACCTAAGATTGCGTTATACATGCGATTTCTATTCATTGATGTTTTTCTATTCACGAGTTGGTAACTCACCCCCGTTGTGTCCCAGTTTCTTGCAGGTTTCGCCGTACAGGTTTCTTTACGGTTTTGCGGGTACAGTTTCGTTTGGGTGACTTGCTAGTTGGTGGGTTTATTTGTATCGTACCCATCATTATACATTGTATATTATTATTCAGTTGTATCTAGAAGTTCCATCAACCAAACATGTATTTACTTTGAGATAGAGACCAGTGATGTTATTCCTTCCACCTTAGAGTCGCGCGTTATTTTTCTGTGGTTTTCTTGTGGTTTGAGTTTCCTTTTGAGTTTTGATCCTCGCCGTTGGCGTTGTATATTATATTGTTTGTGTGGTTGTGACCGTAGATTGACGAAGAGCTAGCTCCCGCTTGGGGATGCCTTTTTTTGATTTCGTATACTATTCATGTTGTATCCCGTTTGGGGGCCAGTATTTACAAAGGAGACTCTGCCGAAATTTTCAGGAAATTTTTGATGTTTTTAGAAACCCGCATAATTCGGCTTATGCTATTGAAACTACTTGTTTTAAATTGGTTTTCCTTCACTCTACTACTTTTCTTGGTTTGGATTTCTGGGGTTTCGGTTTACTTAGATTACGTACGCCTCGAGACGTTCGTAGTTTAAGTGTCGGTCTTGTTCCGTACTTTCGGGACGTGACACTGAGCCTGTATATGACAATCTCCGTACAGTCCGGTCTGTTCGTCTAAGAATATCGCATGGCGGGCCTAGGGGGACGGTAAACGTCAGTCCCCTAATAGCGGTACAAGTCGTGTCGGAGTGTAGCCCAGAACACCGTGAGATAACACTGGAAACCTACCAGTATATCTCGCTTGCCCTGGCCAGGGACTTTGTGTAATGGTTCTCCTAGACACAGCGCGATATCAACCCCCAATACCGGGAGAGACGAATCCTGTCTAACCGTCACTGCCTCCAAGTGCTTCGGGACTGCACCCAACTACTACCTGTTTGCACGACTCCTTTGAGCCGTGGTAGGATAGTAATCAAAGAACAATGGGAACACACTCGAGGTGAAGTGACAGTGTTAAGTCAACGGACTAAGCTGTACTCATGTCACCTGGGAACTGATAACTGACGATAGGTATAATACCAACCAATAGTTCCCGACGAGTCCTGTCCAGTGTACTCGTAAGCTAACGAGCACACGCATACTATCTCCAGTACGACGTACTGATGGCTGTGGGACATACTATCTCCCGTTCTAGGATGAGAAGCGTATACGCTAGTCTACTCCGGAGTATCGATGCCCTCTCTCGATAGTCCTACGACTAAGGACCTGTATAAGGATGTGCTTATAGATTACCCAGCCCCCATAAGTGTGACTGCCATCACAACGCTGGTAATCAAGCAAAGATCCTTAGGGCTCCACTAATATGTATATAAGCGATATGCTAAAAGAAACACATGCACATATTGAAGTAGAGACAAACCAAGTAGCATACTACCATTTTGAGCAAGATTGTCTATATAACTGTGAATATCCCAAACCTCCATTATGTTAGTGTATATGCCCTAGAGGCCATTACTGTATCATACTAGTATGTATATTACTTAATGGAAGCTTGGGATATTCACCTTGTATTGACAATCTTGCTCAATATAATAGTATGCTACTTGGTTTATTTTTGCTTTAATGTGTACATGTGTTTATTTTAGGATATCACCTATACACATTAGTGGAGCCCTTAGGATCTTTGCTTGATTACCAGCGTTGTGATTGCAGTCACACTAGTGGAGGCTGGGTAATCTATAAGCACATCCTTATGCAGGTCCCTAGTCGCAGAACTATCGAGACAGGGCATCGATACTCCGGAGTAGACTAGCGTATGCGCTTCTCATCCCAGTATGGGAGACGGTCTGTCCCACAGCCGTCAGTACGTCGTACTTGAGATAGTATGCGGGTGCTCGTTAGGTTACGAGTATACTGAACAGGACTCGTCGGGAACTGTTGGTTGGTACTATACCTATCGTCAGTTATCAGTTCCCAGGTGACATGAGTACAGCTTAGTCCGCTGACTTGACACTGTCACTTTGCCTCGAGTGTGTTCCTACTGCACTTAGATTACTACCCTACCACGGCTCAAAGGAGTCGTGCAAACAGGTAGTAGTTGGGTGCAGTCCCGAAGCACTTGGAGGCAGTGATGGTTAGACAGGATTCGTCTCTCCCGGTATTGGGGGTTGACATCGCACTGTGTCTAGGAGAGCCATTACACGAGTAGTCCCTGGCCAGGGCAAGCGAGATATACTGGTAGGTTTCCAGTGTTATCTCAGGGTGTTCTGGGCTTCACTCCGACACGACTTGTACCGCTATTAGGGGACTGACGTTTACCGCCCCCAAGGCACGCCATGCGATGTATCAGACAAACAGACCGGACTGTATGGAGATTGTCACATTCAGACCCAGTAGGAGTTCAGATGGGTTTCACCTCGTCAGTCTTCTTGTCGGCATCTACTTGGGGACCGTTACGCACAGCTAGTGCCGCTTGCGGTCTGTAGTTAAACCCACTGCCAGCGTAGTGTCGAGTTTTTAGAGTCCCACACAGAAAGCTATTCGCCTTTAGGCAAAAGAGTAGGGGTCGCATGGTTTTGCGACAGGGTTCGGTCACATCCGTGCACTTGTGCACGTACAGTGTCCGGACAGTTTACACAAGCGGGTTTTGGTTTAAGCCAGATCCTAGTGTACGTTTTGGGATTGGTTTTATCTCGTTTGTATTCGTGTTCCTCGGAACGCGGATGCAGGTGTGTATGCACAGTTGACAGAGAGACAGAGGCAGAGGATTCTCATTGGGGTTGTTGACTGTTGACTATTGACTTTGCTTAACCCTAATGAGAATTAGAAATATGGTTAATGATAATTAAGTATTATTGTGCCATGGTTGGGTTGAAATGTTGACCTTGTTGACTTGTTGACTTTGTTGACCGGTTGACTAGGTTGGACTTGTTGACCACCATCATTACTATGGCTATCATTTCATGCAAAGACTTTTGGATTGCTTATTTGTTCACACATTGCATTTAATGCATGAAATGATATTGCCTTTTGTGATATGATAACCATCACATAATACTTGATTATCATTATGGCTCATGATGCTTTTGGATTATGAGAGGTGAGAATGAGAAGAGTATGGCTCATTCATTCATTTGCTTTCTCTCTCTTGAGCTCTCTCATTCTCAAGCTCTGCCTCTTCCTCTTGCTCTCTCTAGCTCAAGGCAAACCATTCTCATGTGTTGAGACTCATTGCCTTAGAGATAAAAAGACACCAAAACATTCCTCTACTCATTCTAGTTCACAAGGCCTGGCAAGCCAAGTTATCTAGTTTCTTCAAAGTTCAAAGAAGAAGCCAAAGGTAGAAGCTTTCGGGTGGATCCATCTTCGGCGCAAGGAGACGACGAGGTGAGGCCGATCCGTACACCGGAAAGAGTTGAAGATGAAGGAGTTCAAGAAAGGTATAGCCCCTCTAACCGAGTAGGTAAACTCTTGTTAGGTTGTTAGTTAGTCATTTAACAAAGATCCGTATTGGTAGTCCATGTTACCACCCTCTTGAAAATCGTTTTTCACCACTTCCGCAACCCCGTAAGAACCAGGGAAGGGTAGCATGGACTTACAGTGGTATCAGAGCCTAGTTAAACACTATCTAACATGTTAGCAAAGTAAGTAGAAGTTCGATCAAAGAAAAAGTCGTGAAACGAACCCGGAAAATGAAGTTTCTGCCGAATTTTTTTTCTGTCCAAAAAATTATAAATCATAACTTAAAAATCGGCTCAGGCTTTTGTGTAAACACCCAAGAAATTTCGTCCATCGAATCGATCAAAGCGCCGCGGAAACGCGGTGGGAGCATGCTCCCTCCGCGGTTCCGCGGCCGAGTAGACTCGGTCGAGGAAACTATTTCTTGCAGAGTGTTTCTGGGGTTGTTTTGGGATTTTTGGGATGTGTGTTTTCTGCCTAGATTTTACAGAAAGAAAAATTAGTTTTTGGAGCTTGAAAATCCGTATTTTTATCGAACTTCTAAAGATTAAGGCTAACGGGTATATATCTGTGATGTGTTATATGTATTGAACGTCCGCTAATTGCTATACGTCGATTAGTGGGGGTTATACATATCTGTGATCTGTAATGTTGATGGTATGTGTATATGAATTCATTGGATTGTCGCGGATGAATAGCCGGGGGGTTATGAGATGAGAGTTTTCATTTATCTTTCAATTCATGTAATATGTAAATTGATGTAATATTATTTTTGGCCGCACAACCGGGTCGGGGTTGTAGCCGTCATTGTATAATTTCTTTTTACTGTTTTTGCTCCTAGGATAGACCCAAGGTGGGGTGTATAAACTACCGGGTATCTCGAAGTGCCGAGTGGCCTACTCACGTCGTTGAGGGAGGTTGCTCCGCTTCGGATATTTGGCAGGTAGTTTGCCGCACCCGTAGGGGTCTAGGGTGGGGTATTGGCTATTCATCGCGACCGTGTAATCCGCTTTTCGTTACAGGCTCGTACGAATTACGGATTCCTAATATATCCAATGTGTTCATCTGTGATCTGAAATGGCTATCATTGCAATATATCTATATATGATATTATTTAGGCGTTGCTTATGTTTTGCAGCCGCGCTAGCCCAGCCCCCACTCTGTCGTTAGTTAAGTAACCTAACGGGTAATGACGGGCCCCGTGGCGAATGCGAATGGCATAAGCGTACGTCATATTTTGGTTGTTTTCTGCAATGGTAGGATTAAATAATGGGACGCATTAAAAGAACTAATGCAAGAAAAATACGCATTAAAAGAACTAATGCAAGAAAAATAAACCAAGTAAAATTCGTTGGAACACTTTCAAAAACCACTCGGTTTCTTTTCAAAATAACTTTTAAACGCGGAGCTTAAGCCACTCCTTTTAAAAGCTATCTCGTTCCATCGATTATATCAAGTTCACTACGTTCACGGTTTCGCCAAAACCATTCGTAGCCCTCCGTCGTTTCACATGGATGGTCAATAGTATTCAAGCTATGTTTGTTGGCCAAAGTCAAGACATAGTGATTGGTAGCTATTGGGTATTCATGTGCAGCATAGATAGATGTGTTGGTTTGGGGCAGTCGTTCTACCTTGTTGGCCAAAGTCAAGGGTATGTGCGGATGGGCTCAAATTAACCTGGAGAATGACGGGTAGAACTTGATATGTGACTTATGATTTGTTGGCCAAAGTCAAGGTCATAAGAGCATGGGGCAAAAATCCACATCGGGAGTTTCAAAATAACTGAAACTTGCTAGTGTTGCATACCATTTGGAGTGTGATGATTTTGGTAGGATTCCTTCAGTTTCGTCACGCGATGATATTTGGATCCCGATCCTACTGTGAGTATATGCTACTCCTCGGGAAATTTCTCACTTAACGATCAATGCTATAAACCAAGTAGGTGTATAGAAAGGTGTAAGCGGGGCTACGCCCCCAGGGAAAAGAGGTTCTTAAATTAAGGAACTTCGCGAAAGCGTTGGAAAACCTCCCTCGAAGTACCGACACCGGCCTGGCCGAATGGTTAAGCAAGTATTGTACGGTGAGATTGATCCTGACTAATTCTTCCTTTTTGGTTTGAGGAGGGATTCGAGAGACAGTGGGAGCCATCCTGTTTAGACAAATTAAAAACCACTCTAAACTTGCAAGAGCATCATGCTAAAGTGTTTCTTCTCTCTCTCCTAATTGCAGCGACCAATCATCATGACCGGACTTAAGTTATTACTAGATAAAAACATACTGACAGGGCCAAACTACAATGATTGGCTCAGGAATGTCAAAATGGCAATCACTTATGACAAGTTGGGATATCTCCTTACCACCAAAGCTCCCCCTGTCCCAGGACCCACCTCCAGCGTCGCGGATAAGGAAATCCGTAAGACTTGGGAGATCGATTGCACGAAGGCCAAGTGCCTCGTGCTTGCCTCTATGGACAACGAACATCAGAGGAGGCACGAGAATATGGACCTCGAATCCATATTTCTCCATACAAAAGAACTGTATGGAGAGCAATCTCGTATCGCAAGATACGAAGTGTCGAAGAAGCTATTTTTGGCAAGGTTGGCCATCGGATCATCGGTAGCGGAACACGTTCTTAAGATGATTGGCTTCATTGAGGAGCTCGCGGAACTTGGGACCACGTTAGAGAACGAGTTCTATATGGACTTGATACTCCAGTCCCTTCCTTCCACTTACGCCCAGTTTATCCTGAACTTCAACTTATAAGAAAAAGAAATTGAACTTTCAGAGCTCCTCAACATGCTGAGGAGTGTAGAGGGCACCCTACAGAAAGGTAGGGAAACATCCACTTTGTTTGTAGGAGGATCTTCATCTTCTAGGTCCAAGGCGAAAGCCAAGGGAAAGAAGAAGAAAGCCTTCGCCAAACCAAGGGGCGGTGTTAGTAAAGTGGATACGAAGGGAAAAGAAAAAGCAACAAAGGTAGCGGGAAAGCTTGTGGATAAGGAAGAATGCTTTTACTGTCACAAGAGTGGACACTGGAAGAAAGATTGCAGGGCTTGGAAAGCCAGAACACAGGATTTGAAGCATGTTGCGGCTTCAGCTTCAGGTGTGTATGTTATTGAAAACTGTCTATCAATAAACTCAACTTCCTGGGTATTGGATACCGTATCAGGATCTCATATCTGTAATTCTTTGCAGGCGTTGAGAAACCGTAGGGTTTTGAAGGCAGGTGACATGACCCTCAAAGTTGCAAACGGAGCTGGCATGGATGCTAAGGCCGTGGGGGACTATCACCTGGGGTTGTCAGATGGACACGTTTTGGTTTTGCGTAATTGCTATTTTGTACCCAACGCAACTTGAAATATCATTTTTGTATCTTTGATTTCTAAAGAAGGTTATGAATTTGCGTTTGTAAGTAATGTTGTAAACATTCACCTTAATCAAGTTCTGATTGGGTCAGGTACATTAAGCAATGGTATATACGTATTAAACCAACCGCAGATTTTCAATGTCCAGAATACACACAAAAGAAAGTCTCCGGAAATAAATCAGACTTTCTTATGGCATTGTAGACTGGGTCACATCAATGAGAGAAGGTTGACGAAGTTACATGCAGAAGGATATTTGAATCCATTCGAATATCAATCGTATGCCACTTGTCAATCCTGTCTCAAAGGAAAGATGACAAAGACTCCGTTCACTGGACACGGAGTAAGAGCGAGCGAGCTCTTGGAATTCATACACAGCGACGTGTGCGGTCCAATGTCTACACATGCGCGAAGCGGTTATTCTTACTTCATTACTTTTACGGATGACTTTTCAAGGTACGGTTATGTCTTCTTAATGAAACATAAGTCCGAAGCCTTTGGAAAATTCCAGGAATATAAGAATGAAGTAGAAAAACAAACCGGCAAAAGTATCAAGACACTAAGATCGGATCGAGGTGGTGAATACTTGAGTGCCGAGTTCCTGGACTATTTAAAAGAGAATGGAATTCTCTCTCAGCTTACTCCTCCATACACTCCGTAACATAATGGTGTATCGGAGAGATGGAACCGGACCCTATTGGATATGGTACGGTCCATGATGAGTAACGCTGAGTTACCGCGATCATTCTGGGGATATGCACTTGAATCAGCTGCATACCTTTTGAACCGAGTTCCAACTAAGACTGTGCCTACTACACCATATCAGATGTGGTGTGGGAAGAGACCCTATCTTAATCACATTAAGACATGTGGATGTCCAGCTTTTGTCAAAAAGCAGCATGCGGACAAGCTCGAGGCACGCTCAGTACAGTGCAAGTTTGTGTGATATCCAAAGAACTCCAAGGGATATTTTTTCTATTGCGAAGTGGAACAAAAGATTTATGTTTCTCGTCATGCCTACTTCTTGGAAACTGAATTTTTGGAAAATCAGATAAGTGGGAGCGCAATAGAACTGGAAGAGATTCCAGAACCACGAGCTATTACTGAAAGCTTAGTAGAACCAGAGGGTTCGAAAGATCATGGCATTCCTGCGCCACTATGCAGGAGTAGTAGGCAGTCTCATCCGCCCGAGAGATACTACGGTTTTCTTATAGACGGGGATAGAGAGGATTGCATCATTGATTATGATGAGCCGACTAGCTTCCAGCAGGCCATTCAGAGCGTTGACTCGGTAAAATGGCTGGATGTAATGCGGACCGAAATGGAGTCCATGTACACCAACAAAGTATGGACGTTGGACGTTGCTCCAGATAGGGTAAAACCCGTAGGATGCAAGTGGATCTTCAAAAGGAAGATTGGTATAGATGGACAGGTTGAGACCTATAAAGCTAGACTGGTTGCAAAGGGTTTTCGTCAAAGACCTGGTTTGGACTATGACGAGATCTTTTCTCCAGTAGCTATGCTGAAATCCATTCGGATCCTTCTTGCCATTGCTGCCTTCCACGATTATGAGATTTGGTAGATGGACGTAAAGACCACTTTTCTAAATGGAAATATAGAGGAGTGTGTTTATATGGACCAGCCAGAGGGTTTCATTCAGAGTGGGAGCAGCAGAAAGGTGTGCAAGTTGCTTAAGTCCATCTATGGACTGAAGCAGGCATTGCGGAGTTCGAACATCTGTTTTTATGAGACGGTCAAGGAATTTGGCTTTATCAAAAATCCAGATGAACCATGCATCTATAGTAGATTTGTAGCGAGAACTGTTGTATTCCTCGTTTTATACGTGGATGACATTTTCTTAACAGGAAATGACATTCCTATGCTACAATCTGTCAAAGGGTTCTTGTCACACAGGTTCTCCATGAAAGACCTGGGTGATGCCTCATACATTCTAGGGATCCGGATCTATCGTGACAGATCCAAGAGGATACTGGGACTCTCACAGTCCAGGTACATCGACACCATACTGAATAGATTCAGTATGGAAGATTCCAAGCGCGGTAATCTACCGGCTTGTCACGGGATCACCCTCTCCAAAGAGATGTCTCCCAAGACTGATTTGGAAAGGGATCGCATGTCTATTATACCCTACGCTTCTGCGGTAGGCTCTATAATGTATGCGATGTTGTGTAGCAGACCAGATGTAGCTTATGCACTGAGTGTGGTAAGCTGGTATCAGTCAAACCCTGGGGAGAAACACTGGATAGCAGTAAAGAACATTCTCAAGTACCTGAGAAGGAATAAGGAGATGTTCTTGGTGTATGGCGGAAAAGACCTCCAGATCGAGGCCTTTGCTGACTCCAGCTTCCAAAGTGACAAGGATGATTCCAAGTCCATGTCGGGTTATGTCTTTACCCTCAATGGAGGGGTGGTGTGTTGGAAGAGTTCCAAACAGGAAACCGTTGCTGACTCGACGATGGAAGCGGAATATATCGCCGCTGCAGATGCCGCAAAAGAAGCTTTCTGGGTTAGGAAGTTCTTAACTGAACTTCAGGAGGTTCTGTCCATTGTTGATCCAATACCTCTGTATTGCGACAACAACGGGGCTATAGCTTTAGCGAAGGAACCAAGGTCCCATCAGAAGTCCAGACACATCTTGAGGCGGTATCACCTGATCAGGGAGATCGTGGGTCGCCAGGAGATCGAGGTTCGGAGAGTTTCTACGGAAGATAACACTGCTGATCCACTCACAAAGGCCTTACCCCAGACTCAGTTCGAGCGGCTGATCGAGATGATAAGTCTTCGATACGCCAGTCCATAGCCTTAGTGCAAGTGGGAGATTGTTAGTGTATATGCCCTAGAGGCCATTACTGTATCATATTAGTATGTATATTACTTAATGGAAGCTTGGGATATTCACCTTGTATTGACAATCTTGCTCAATATAGTAGTATGCTACTTGGTTTGTTTCTTCTTTAATGTGTACATGTGTTTATTTTAGCATATCACCTATACACATTAATGGAGCCCTTAGGATCTTTGCTTGATTACCAGCGTTGTGATGGTAGTCACACTAGTGGGGGCTGGATAATCTATAAGCATATCCTTATGCAGGTCCCTAGTCGCAGGACTATTGAGACAGGGCATCGATACTCTGGAGTAGACAAGCGTATGCGCTTCTCATCCCAGTGTGGGAGACGGTCTGTCCCACAGCCGTCAGTACGTCGTACTTGAGATAGTATGCGGGTGCTCGTTAGGTTACGAGTACACTGGACAGGACTCGTCGGGAACTGTTGGTTAGTACTATACCTATCGTCAGTTATCAGTTCCCAGGTGACATGAGTACAGCTTAGTCCGCTGACTTGACACTGTCACTTTGCCTCGAGTGTGTTCCCACTGCACTTAGATTACTACCCTACCACGGCTCAAAGGGGTCGTGCAAACAGGTAGTAGTTGGGTGCAGTCCCGAAGGACTTGGAGGCAGTGACGGTTAGACAGGATTCGTCTCTCCCGGTATTGGGGGTTGACATCGCGCTGTGTCTAGGAGAGCCATTACACGAGTAGTCCCTGGCCAGGGCAAGCGAGATATACTGGTAGGTTTCCAGTGTTATCTCTGTAAGTGCACGGCGGCGCCCCGGCCGTCAAATCGACGGCCAAATGCGGAAACGGTGATAAACTTTAATTTTGCGAACTTTGCAAACCGGCACCACCGCGCACTAAATCCCGGATCGGGCCATTAAACTTGTCCTAGCTAACTAACAAGATAGGGAAGAGATATACCGAGTGATCCGAGTCCTCCGGTCTTCTCGTCGTCGTCCCGATCTCACGCGGAAAGTCCGGTCTCTATCTCCTCGCCGGAAGGGCACCACGTCGCCTGTTTCTTTTACGGGCTCCCGCCTCTTGACTGAGGCAACTCAGGCGCGAAGTTGGCTAGCCGACGCGTCCAAGACTTCCTATAGAATAGTGTAGAATAGTTGTCTCTTTGGGGTTTAGTATGGTTGCCATGATGGAGGAATTTTGCACAAGGATTTTTCATAGATCTTGCTGGAAAAAAAAATGGAGCTTGCCATGGAAAAATTGAGCTCGGGCAGCCCATTTGTGCTCTCTGGAAAATCATGAAGCAAGCACTCTCATGAATGAATGTGTGCATGAATTAATACCAAAGAAGAAAAGAAAAATTCCTTTCACTGCACACACAAATGGAGGGGGGGTCCACAAAATTCAAGAATGAATTATTCCACCCAAATCAAAACTCTCCCTCTGGAACAGTGGCCGGCCCCCAAGGAAAGGGTGTGTGTTTTTATGATTAAAAAGCAAGGAAGGAAATAAAAGAATAGAAAAAGGTCATACCCAATCTAATCACATCCAATCTCATAAATGCAAAAGATTGATTCAAGGAGAATCTCATCATGAGAAATTTATCATAATGAATCAAATACAAAGAACCCCTCCACAAATGGTTATTTGCAAACTTGCAAACAACCCCCTCCATCGGAAAAGTCCGGCTGGGAAAGAACAAAGGAAAACCGGCCGGAACGGAATGCAAACTGGCAACTCCAGAAAACTGGTCCCGTAATAAATTACAGGAAAACCCCGATACTGTGCATACACACCCGCATTTGTATTCCGACCGAAATACAAATGCAAAGAGACAAAATCTACACTGTACTAAACTAGGATCCGGCTTAAACCAAAGCCGGCTAGTAATGTTCGTCCGATCCTGATCCGTGCAATACCGCACGTATCTGATCGAACCCTGCCATATAACTATACGGCCTCTAGTACAAACCGTCCGATCCTGATCCGTGCAATACCGCACGTATCTGATCGGACCCTGCCATATCTCCATACGGCCTCTACAGCGTTTCGCCCGAAAGCTTGAGTAACTGAAAGTGTGGTGGACTCTAAAGACTCGTCAATACTATGGCTGTGGATTTAACCACTAGCACGTCAGAGGTATAAGCCAATACGTAACGGGCCACCAGCTATTGACCAAAAGGGACGTCGATGAGCGAACTCATCCTGACACCCTACTGAGCCTGTCAGTGACAATATCCGTACAGTCCGGTCCGTTCGTCTATGAGCATCGCATGGCGGGCCTAGGGGGTGGGTAAAAGTCAGACCCCCAAAAGCGGTACAAGTCGTGTCGAAGTGTAGCCCAGAACACCCTGAGATACTACTGGAATACCTACCAGTAAATCTCCTGCCTTGGCCAAGGACTTCGTGTAATGCCTCTCCTAGACACAGCGCGACCTCACCCCCAATACCGGGAGAGACGAACCCCTGAAGATCCGCTCACTGCCTCCATGTGGCTCGGGACTGTACCCAACTAAAACCTGTTTGCACGACTCCTTTGAGCCGTGGTAGGGTAGTAATCAAAGTACAGTGGGAACTCACACGAGACAAATGACGATCCCCAGGTCGATGAACTAACCTGTACACATGTCACCTGGGAACTGCTATCTGACGTCAGGTATAAGACCAACTAACATGTTCCCGGCGAGTCCTGTCCGGTGTACTCATAACCCAACGAGCACCTGTATACATCTTAGGTGATCCAACTGACACCAGTGGCTTGTGAGACCGGCCACCGCCCCTCGTCGGGGTCTCGACTGTATACACTAGTCTACTCTGGAGAATCGACGCCCTGTCTCGAAACTCCCACGACTAGGGACCATTTAAGGATGTGCTTAAAGACTACCAGCTCCCACTTATATGATCGCCCTCATACTGCTGGTGGTCAAGCAAGAATCCTAGGGGCTCTATCAACGTGTAATAGCGACCTGTAAGGTCACCTGAAACAGTACACGATGATAAAGGTAAACCAGATAGCAAACTATCATCTCGAGTAAGACTGTCGTACCGGGATAGGTCCTCCCTCAATCATTGCAATCACGTGCCTGTGATCCAATAATTGACTCTGAGGGCACTATCTCCAACAATCTCCCACTTGCACTCAAGGCTAATTATTGCGATGTCGCATACTCACAGCCCGTGTGATACCGAACACCCAACTCCTCTACTAGTCAGTCTCACAAAGCTCGTTTGCGAGACTATTGCGTTCGAGGAATAGCCTCAGCGAGTGGATCCGCTCTGATGTTTCTTTCTATGTCTCTCTATATCTCAAGTTCGTGGAGAAAGCCATCTCCCGAAATGAGCAATACCTGTCTTAGAGTGTATGGATGTTTGATGGGACCTAGCTCATAAATGAACTCCAAATCCAAACTTCTTAGACTGTATCGTCAACTGAACTTAATTAGTATCCTACGCCATGCCACCCTCAGTATTGCCTTGGACCACCTGTCCAGAATACTACCCCTCGTAAGAAGGAAAACTATAACTCTGACAACCTCCTTGTCGTCCATGTCACCTTGGAAGCCTGGAATGATAACTGTCTCCCAAATAAGGCTGTCGTTATCATATCCCTAGAACATCCACTTATGTTCTAAAACTGCTTCCGACTGTTTCTCCAGGATTGGATCAATATCAACTTATTGCATCTAGTGCAAGAACAACATCTGGTGTGGTACTTGACATCTCATGATTGACTCAATTGCCTGAGCAAGTGATCTGCCAATCATGCACATCCCTCTCTACTTTAGTCTATAAGACACCTTTAGAGAGGGTGACTCCATCACCTGCAGGTACACTACCGTGCCCGGAGTCGTCCATTCTAAATACTCTTAGAATGCTGTCAAGGTACCCTGATTGGGAAACCACCCAAATCTAGATCTAAAACTATAGATCCAGTAACCAGTATATCTGATATTATATCCAAGTCCTATGTGGAGAAACCACTGTGTGACGACCAAAGTATAACCGATCGTAGTATAGGAATGTCACTTCCTACTTTGTGTATATCATCCAAAACCCGGATATTACACCCTACTACCTTTTCAACAGATCCATCCCCTATTCTGATGACGTCAAGCCCATGACTGTCACATCAGAAATAGATGATCTATCTCCGCTATATCTGCTTTAGTCTATAAATAGACATAAGCCTGATGTCCACCAATGCTTCCGCTGCTCCCACTGACTACGACAACCCTCTGGCAGAGTCATATAGATGTGCACTTCTAAAGCTAGTTTAGAACGACGCTATACTCATCCTCCTGCCGGGTCGCGCAGCCTGGAACAACAACAATGGCAAGTGTGGGTAAACAAGAACTTCCCTGTCACCGTCCTTGAGGCTACCGGAGTACCTCTCGGGTGCCTGAAGTTACCCACCTTATCTGCGGAGTGGCCAATGGAATGTCAAATCAGATTGAATCTTTAGGTTCCTTATCAAATCTTCAGTAATCGTTTGCGGTTCTGGAATCACTTCCAGTTTCTACCATACTCCCACTACTGTTTTTGAAAAAAATCCATTTTTATTAAAACTGTGGCGAGTCAAGAACAATATCACTATTGATCTTTCTTATGGTAGAAAATCAACCCTCGTCATAGCCTGGGTCAACCCACAAACAGCCATTACAGAAACGTGCCTTGAGTTATCCAGAGTCTGGTTTTAATCATAAGCCGGACAACTCTCCGTACCTTAACAATGTTAAGATATGAACTGTACTATATCCAATATAGCACCAGAGGCACTGATTTAATTGAACCAGATTCAAATCATGCAGCTATCTCCAGTGCATGTCAACTAAATGGAGAGAGGCCGATCAGTGTTACTCAACTTAGGAATGCTTCCTATTATGAGTAACCTGAAAGAGAAGCAATTTCTCTTTATCATTACTATCAACTGAATACCATACACAAGTATCTACATCTTCGATCACTTTGAAGAATCCCGATACTTGCTACACCTGGTTCTCTACTCTATTCAAATACCTATAACTCCTCAAAACTTAGACCCTGTGTTTCTACGAAACACATGTCTAAGAACTAGAGAAGTTAAAAGTAAACAGAATATAGTATGAGGACCAACCCTTCTGTCCTAATGGACACTGGACAACATACAATACTCTGTATAAGTCCGCCGAGTCTAACAACTCTTTCACTATATGTCGTAGGTTGAAAACTGTACTTATGATCAAGAAGAATTACACCGCTGTTTAATTCTCCTTACCTAACCATCCACTGATATAGGTAAATGTCATCGACATAATATCAAAAGGTATATCTCACTCTAAGAAAATAGACGTACAGATATATCAATTTGAAATTGGTGCACAACAGCGGATATTCAAAACCAAACATTTGCCGACCGGCAAACAGCCCAGGTGATCTCCTCAAATATCACCGATTACAACGAATCCCGATATAATGAGGATGATCACCCAATTCCCAATAACTTACTCCCACTCATCATCTGTAAAACCATACAGATGTGAGAATCAAACCTGGTAAATACATACCCTGGAGCAAGTGTCTAATCGGGAAATCAGTTTTCTTTTAACAGTACACAGTTGAACTGAAACATTGAAATGTTTCGATTGGGTATCCTGGTATTCCTAGTAATGCCTCTACCATTATCCAGATTCACAACTATAACCGTATAATTCTTTGCCACCTCTCCAAATCCCTTTATATGTCTTTAGTCATTACCTTCTGCACACCCCTTAGGCCAAATGGTTTTCTTCCTTCCCTACCGTTCGGCACCAGCCTATGGTTTGGAAGAAGACTATCCAATAAGCATAATGGGTGTACTGTCCTAGTCCTAGGAGCACTCGCAATGCGAGAGAAGGTGAAGATAAAAGACAACCGAATAAACCTTATTCCTATTTCTCCTGAACCAGAATCCATCCCCGAACTGGAACAAGTTCCTTCGAGTTCGTATATAACCATACGATGGAATATCCAAATAACTGTGGATCTTCGTAGTGATACGGAGTGTCCTGGAGAAATACAAAGGTGATGTGGGAGTGGTAATGAAATACTTGATTTGGTCGTGAATATCAGTCGCAATTTACTTTGCCCTTCTTCTAATCCCTTGCTTTGTCTAAACTTAATACCTTCTGTACACCTTTTAGGCTAATTGGCTTTCTTCATTCCCTACCAGTCGGCACCTGCCTATGGTTTGGAGGAAGACTATCCAATTTGCGTAATAGGTGTACTACTCCTAAACAAGGAGTACTCGCAACCTGAGAGAAGGCAAAAGGAAAAGACAACTGAATAATCCTATTCGTTTTCTCCAGAACCGAAAACCATCCTCGAATTCCTTCGAGTTCGTATCTAACCATACGATGGATTTGTCCAATGGAAGTGGACGTTCGCAGTAATGCGGGGTGTCCTGGAGAAAAGGGTAAAAGTAGGAGTGGCAATGTGGTCTGCAACTCTGACAATCCAAAAGCCGGTGTAAAGAAGGTTCGGTTAACTTGGTCACTGAGTCATAGTCTTAGGGTCGGGTCAATGGTCGCTGCCAGAGAGAGAGAGAAAAGAAACACTCAGCGTGCACTCTAACCTAGATCAGAATGGTTACCAATTTATCTAATCTGGAAACCTCCCACTGTACCTCAAATTCTCCTCCAAACCTGAAAGAAGAATTAGTCGGGGTCACCCGAGGAGTAAACTAACTCATCAGTGGGAATCGGGATCCAACTATCATTGCATGATAACGTGACGGAATCCGCTCACGCTATCACACTCCAGAAGGTATGCGCATATCTGGCAAGTTTCAGTTCTTTTGAAACTCCGATGTGGATTTTTACCCCATGCTCTTATGACCTTGACTTTGGCCAACAAATCATAAGTCACATGTCAAGTTCTGCCCGTCATTCTCCAGGTTAATTTGAGCCCATCCGTACAAGCCCTTGACTTTGGCCAACAAGGCTATACGACTGCCCCAAACCAACGCATCTATCTATGCTGCATATGAATAACCAACAGCTACCAAACACTGTGCCTTGACTTTGGCCAACAAACACAGCTTGAATACTATTGACTACCCATATGAAACGACGGAGGGCTACGAATGGTTTCTGGCGAAAACCTTTAACGTAATGAACTTGATATCGTTGAAGGAACGGATAGCTTTTTAGAAAATATAGTGACGAAAACCTTTACTAAAGAGGTCACTCCCGGTGAAGGGATCTCGGCTCTTTCCCCGTAGAATGGGGTGCAGGATATTCCAACTGAATACCACGATGCAAAGCAAAAGTAAACGGCTATAGTGAAGTTACTGCCCTAACGCAAACTTTTATCCAAGGGGTCACTCCCGGTGAAGGGATCTCGGCCCTTGCCTCGTCGACTGAGGAGCAGGATATTCCAAATGAATACCACGATGCAAAACAAAAGTGAACGTCCTTGCAATAACAGCTTTTTGAAAAGTGTTCCAACAACATCAGATTAGGTTGTTTTAACTTGCATTGATCCGAATCAATGCAGTCCCATCAAATGATCACACCACAAAGAACGAAAATATACTGACGTACGTATATGCCATCCGCATTCGCCACTGGGTCCCGTCATCACCCGTTCGGTTAGCTAACTAACGGCAGAGCGGGGACTGGACTAGCGCGGATGAAAAACATATACAACATCTACTAATATATATACCAATATATAGTATTTCGCTCAAGGCGTGAATAAAATGCAACATCACAGAAATGTACAGCATCACAGAACAATACAGATATCTGGGATCCCCGGGTTTCACAGAGCCACTACTGAAACCCGACGTTCCCCTGGTCGTGTGGATAGCCTGTGCAATGAAAACCTAGACCCCTACGGGCGCGGCAAGTCACCCGCCAAAACTTGAAGCGAGGCAGCCCCCTTCAGCGCCGTGAATGGACCACCCAGCACTTCACGGAATCTGGTAACTTGGGCACCCTTCCTGGGTCAACCTGTACCCCCTACGAGTGCGGCGAATAGCCCGCCAATTCCAGACTGAAGCCCCCTCCGTCTCAATGCCCTGAGATGCGGGCTTGTTGCCCTCCAGAACCCGGCTATCCGTGCACCCCACCGCGGGGCAACCCTAGTACAGAAAGTAAAATATACATACAACGGGTACATCGACCGCAACCAGGTCGTGCCCCAAAAGAATAATACAATCGGGCAGTGACGGCAGTCCACATGTCGGACGCTCGTCCCGCAAAATCAAATGTACATAATACAATAGAAACTGTACTAGCATTGCATCCAGGCTATCCCCACGACCGATCCGCAACATCACAGCAAAACACAGAACATCAACGTGAAAGTCACGTTCGCAAATCCGTCTAACCGGGCTATAGCAGTTAGACTGGATTTACCGATCAAGTGACATTCACGGTCGCAGATATAATGTAAATACTGTGAAATAATGTGTTTAAAATATCCGATCGATCAAAAATTAACAAGTGGGCCCCCAAGCAATACTGTAGCAGATCAAGAAATTCTGGGCCCAATATTAATATTCCAAAACCCCAATTTTCACCCAGGAGGCAACTGCAGAAATATGATACAGTGATCACATAAAGGTGCGGCGGAACCGCGGCAAGAAGGGGGTGTTTGCCACGGTTCCGCGCTCCTACAGTCGAATCACTGCATCGAATTTTTGCAGAACCCTTAGATTTTCCAGTACATCACTTTTCTGTAACCTGAAAAAAATTTTGACACCAAAAATTTTCAACAGAAAACTGATGTGAACAAAAATATAGATTTTGGAATTTTGGTCGATCGGAAATGCAAAACACATTAAACCAAGCTAGACTAAGTTAATGGCGAGGCTCTGATACCACTGTAAGTGCACGGCGGCGCCCCGGCCGTCAAATCGACGGCCAAATGCGGAAACGGTGATAAACTTTAATTTTGCGAACTTTGCAAACCGGCACCACCGCGCACTAAACCCCGGATCGGGCCATTAAACTTGTCCTAGCTAACTAACAAGATAGGGAAGAGATATACCGAGTGATCCGGGTCCTCCGGTCTTCTCGTCGTCGTCCCGATCTCACGCGGAAAGTCCGGTCTCCATCTCCTCGCCGGAAGGGCACCACGTCGCCTGTTTCTTTTACGGGCTCCCGCCTCTTGACCGAGGCAACTCGGGCGCGAAGTTGGCTAGCCGACGCATCCAAGACTTGCTATAGAATAGTGTAGAATAGTTGTCTCTTTGGGGTTTAGTATGGTTGCCATGATGGAGGAATTTTGCACAAGGATTTTTCATAGATCTTGCTGGAAAAAAAAATGGAGCTTGCCATGGAAAAATTGAGCTCGGCCAGCCCATTTGTGCTCTCTGGAAAATCATGAAGCAAGCACTCTCATGAATGAATGTGTGCATGAATTAATACCAAAGAAGAAAAGAAAAATTCCTTTCACTGCACACACAAATGGAGGGGGGTCCACGAAATTCAAGAATGAATTATTCCACCCAAATCAAAACTCTCCCTCTGGAACAGTGGCCGGCCCCCAAGGAAAAGGGTGTGGGTTTTTATGATTAAAAAGCAAGGAAGGAAATAAAAGAATAGAAAAAGGTCATACCCAATCTAATCACATCCAATCTCATAAATGCAAAAGATTGATTCAAGGAGAATCTCATCATGAGAAATTTATCATAATGAATCAAATACAAAGAACCCCTCCACAAATGGTTATTTGCAAACTTGCAAACAACCCCCTCCATCGGAAAAGTCCGGCCGGGAAAGAACAAAGGAAAACCGGCCGGAACGGAATGCAAACTGGCAACTCCAGAAAACTGGTCCCGTAATAAATTACAGGAAAACCCCGATACTGTGCATACACACCCGCATTTGTATTCCGACCGAAATACAAATGCAAAGAGACAAAATCTACACTGTACTAAACTAGGATCCGACTTAAACCAAAGCCGGCTAGTAATGTTCGTCCGATCCTGATCCGTGCAATACCGCACGTATCTGATCGAACCCTGCCATATAACTATACGGCCTCTAGTACAAACCGTCCGATCCTGATCCGTGCAATACCGCATGTATCAGATCGGACCCTGCCATATCTCCATACGGCCTCTACAGCGTTTCGCCCGAAAGCTTGAGTAACTGAAAGTGTGGTGGACTCTAAAGACTCGTCAATACTATGGCTGTGGATTTAACCACTAGCACGTCAGAGGTATAAGCCAATACGTAACGGGCCACCAGCTATTGACCAAAAGGGACGTCGATGAGCGAACTCATCCTGACACCCTACTGAGCCTGTCAGTGACAATATCCGTACAGTCCGGTCCGTTCGTCTATGAGCATCGCATGGCGGGCCTAGGGGGTGGGTAAAAGTCAGACCCCCAAAAGCGGTACAAGTCGTGTCGGAGTGTAGCCCAGAACACCCTGAGATACTAGTGGAATACCTACCAGTAAATCTCCTGCCTTGGCCAAGGACTTCGTGTAATGCCTCTCCTAGACACAGCGCGACCTCACCCCCAATACCGGGAGAGACGAACCCGTGAAGATCCGCTCACTGCCTCCATGTAGCTCGGGACTGTACCCAACTAAAACCTGTTTGCACGACTCCTTTGAGCCGTGGTAGGGTAGTAATCAAAGCACAGTGGGAACTCACACGAGACAAATGACGATCCCCAGGTCGATGAACTAACCTGTACACATGTCACCTGGGAACTGCTATCTGACGTCAGGTATAAGACCAACTAGCATGTTCCCGGCGAGTCCTGTCCGGTGTACTCATAACCCAACGAGCACCTGTATACATCTTAGGTGATCCAACTGACACCAGTGGCTTGTGAGACCGGCCACCGCCCCTCGTCGGGGTCTCGACTGTATACACTAGTCTACTCTGGAGAATCGATGCCCTGTCTCGAAACTCCCACGACTAGGGACCATTTAAGGATGTGCTTAAAGACTACCAGCTCCCACTTATATGATCGCCCTCATACTGCTGGTGGTCAAGCAAGAATCCTAGGGGCTCTATCAACGTGTAATAGCGACCTGTAAGGTCACCTGAAACAGTACACGATGATAAAGGTAAACCAGATAGCAAACTATCATCTCGAGTAAGACTGTCGTACCGGGATAGGTCCTCCCTCAATCATTGCAATCACGTGCCTGTGATCCAATAATTGACTCTGAGGGCACTATCTCCAACAATCTCAGGGTGTTCTGGGCTTCACTACGACTCGACTTGTACCGCTATTAGGGGACTGACGTTTACCGCCCCTAGGCCCGCCATGCGATGTATTAGACGAACAGACCTGACTGTATGGAGATTGTCACATTCAGACTCAGTAGGAGTTCAGATGGGTTTCACCTCGTCAGTCTTCTTGTCGGCATCTACCTGGGGACCGTTACGCACAGCTAGTGCCGCTTGCGGTCTGTGGTTAAACCCACTGCCAGCGTAGTGTCGAGTCTTTAGAGTCCCACACAGAAAGCTATTCGCCTTTAGGCAAAAGAGTAGGGGTCGCATGGTTTTGCGACAGGGTTCGGTCACATCCATGCACTTGTGCACGTACAGTGTCCGGACAGTTTACACTGGCGGGTTTTGGTTTAAGCCAGATCCTAGTGTACGTTTTGGGATTGGTTTTATCTCATTTGTATTCGTGTTCCTCGGAACGCGGATGCGGGTGTGTATGCACAGTTGACAGAGAGACAGAGGCAGAAGATTCTCATTGGGGTTGTTGACTGTTGACTATTGACTTTGCTTAACCCTAATGAGAATTAGAAATATGGTTAATGATAACTAAGTATTATTGTGCCATGGTTGGGTTGAAAGGTTGACCTTGTTGACTTGTTGACTTTGTTGACCGGTTGACTAGGTTGGACTTGTTGACCACCATCATTACTATGGCTATCATTTCATGCAAAGACTTTTGGATTGCTTATTTGTTCGCACATTGCATTTAATGCATGATATGATATTGCCTTTTGTGATCTGATAACCATCACATAATACTTGATTATCATTATAGCTCATGATGCTTTTGGATTATGCGAGGTGAGAATGAGAAGAGTATGGCTCATTCATTCATTTGCTTTCTCTCTCTTGAGCTCTCTCATTCTCAAGCTCTCACTCTTCCTCTTGCCCTCTCTAGCTCAAGGCAAACCATTCTCATGTGTTGAGACTCATTGCCTTAGAGATAAAAAGACACCAAAACATTCCTCTACTCATTCTAGTTCACAAGGCCTGGCAAGCCAAGTGATCTAGTTTCTTCAAAGTTTGAAGAAGAAGCCAAAGGTAGAATCTTTCGGGTGGATCCATCTTCGGCGCAAGGAGACGACGAGGTGAGGCCGATCCATACACCGGAAAGAGTTGAAGACGAAGGAGTTCAAGAAAGGTATAGCCCCCCTAACCGAGTAGGTAAACTCTTGTTAGGTTGTTAGTTAGTCGTTTAACAAAGATCCGTATTGGTAGTCCATGTTACCATTCTCTTGAAAATCGTTTTTCACCACTTCCGCAACCCCGTAAGAACCGGGGAAGGGTAGCATGGACTTACACATTATGTAATATACAAACTAGTATGATACAATAATGGCCTCTAGGGCATATACACTAACGGTACCTACCCTTGACTTTGGCCAACAAAGCAGTACGACCGTCATAAACCTACGTATCTATCTATGCAACAGAAAAGTAACAAATAGCTACCATACACTATGCCTTGAGTTTGGCCAACAAACATAGCATGAATACTAAGTGCTACCTGTCTGAAATGACGGAGGGCTACGAATGGTTTTTGGCGGAAAACCTTTAACGTAATGAACTTGATATCGTTGAAGGAACCGGATAGCTTTTTATAAAAATATAGTGGCGAAAACCTTTGCTAAAGAGGTCACTCCCGGTGAAGGGATCTTAGCTCTTTCCCCGTAGAATGAGGTGCAGGATATTCCAACTGAATACCGCGATGCAAAGCAAAAAGTAATCGACTATAGTGAAGTTATTACCCTGATGCAAACTTTTGCCCAAGGGGTCACTCCCGGTGAAGGGATCTCGGCCCTTGCCTCGTCGACTGAGGTGCTGGATATTCATAACCGAATACCACTGTGCAAAACAAAAGAAAACGTCCTTGCAATAACAGTTTTTTGAAAATTGTTCCAACAATGTCAAACGGGTTTGTTTAGCTTGCATTGATCCGAATCAATGCAGTCCCATCAATTAATCACACCACAAAAGAACGAAAATATGATGTATGTATATGCCATCCGCATTCACCACTGGGTCCCGTCATCACCCGTTAGGTTACTTAACTAACGACAGAGCGGGGACTGGACTAGCGCGGGTGTAAAACATATACAACATCTACTAGTATATATATCAATATATAATAATCGCTCAAGGCGTGATAAATGCAATATCACAGAAATATAATAAGCATCACAGAACAATACAGATAATCTGGGATCCCCGGGTTTCCTTTGAGCCGCAACTGAAACCTGACGTTCCCCTGGTCGTGTGGATAGCCTGTGTAATGAAATCCTAGACCCATAAGGGCGCGGCAAGCTACCCGCCAAAACCAGAAGAGAGGCAGCCCCCTTCAACAAAGTGAATGGGCCACCCAGCACTTCACGGAATCCGGTAACTTGAGCACCCCTCCTTGGGTCAACCTATACCCCCTACGAGTGCGGCGAATAGCCCGCCAATTCAAGAGTAAAGCCCCCTCCGTCTCAAAGCCATGAGATGCGGGCTCGTTGCCCTCTAGAACTCGGCTATCCGTGCACCCTACCGCGGGGTAATCCTAGTACAGAAAGTAAAATATATATACAATGGGTACATCGACCTTAGCCCGGTCATGCCCCAAAAGAATAATATACAAACAGGCAGTGACGGCAGTCCACATGTCGGACGCTCGCCCCGCAATATCAAATATACAAATATAACCAAACTATACAACCATTGCATCCAGGCTATCTACCACGGTTCCGCGGCGTAATGATTGGATCGTGCGTTCAAATTTCTACAGGGGTCTTAGAAAAGCCTGCATGATTTTCTGACACACTCAAAATAATTTTTAGACCACAAAAAAATTTCGACAGAAACTGCAAAAATGAAAATGTGGTTTTGGAAATTTTGATCGATCGATGTTTTAAACATGTTAGAACAAGCTAGTAAAGCTTAATGGCGTGGCTCTGATACCATGTAAGTCTACGGTAGCACCCCGGCCGTCAATCCGAGGCCAAAATGCGAAAACAAAAACTTTTTCATAAACTTGAAACTGACGCTATCGTATACTTTCACCCGGATCGAACCATTAACACAAACTAGCTAACTAGAGAAGGATTAGAAAGGCTATACCGATCGATCCGTGTCCTTCGGTCTTTGGCCAACATCCCAAGCTCCTCGCAGCATCTCCGATCTCTGGTCTCCTCGTCGGAAGGGCACCACATCAATGATTCTTTTTACGGGCTCCCGCTTCATCCGAAGCAACTCGTACATGAAGTTTGCTAGCCGACGTGTCCAAGGTTATAGTAGAGTATATGTAGATCCCTTTGTCTCAAGTCATCTAAGCTAATGGATGAAGGTTAATGGAAGTTTCCTTTTGTAGTGGAGAAGGAGAAGTGAGCTTTTGAGAGGAGATAAGGATTTTGTTGCAAATGAAATGAATCATATATCTCACACACACAAAGATGGGGCTGCCCATCAAGTGCTCTCGGCCACACAAAAAGGAGAGGAGGGGGTGAGCATAAGGCAAGAGAGAATGGGGTGATCATATGCAAAAAGGCAACAAAAAACCACACCAAAACATCACTCTCAACACTCACAATCAACCATCAGCACACACCACAAAAAAACCCCTCCTTTCATTAATTCGAAAATGGCAGAAAACCCCTTTCTCAGGATTGTTACTGGGCCCCCTGCAGTCACCACAGAAAACCCCCCATTTACAAAAGCCACTTTTGCAAAGAACCCCTTCAACACAAGAATTTCAGCCAAGAAGGGAAGAAAGGAAAATGGCCAAAATGGAAACCAAACTGGCAACTTCAAAAAGCGATCCCGTAATAAATTACAGGATAACCCCGTGACTGTATATACATACTCGCATTTGTATTCCGACCGAATACAAATGCAATGAGACAAAATCTACACAGTATAATACTAGGATCCGGCTTAAACCAAAACCCGCTAGTATTATCCGTCTGAACCATGACACGTGCACAAGTGCACGCGTATGTTCGAATCCTGCCATAAATCCATACGGCCTCTACAACGTTTCGCCCGAAACTTGAGAAACTGTCTGTGGGGGACTCTAAAGACTCGTCAATACATTGGCTGTGGATTTAACCACTAGCACGTCAGTGGTACTAGCTGTACGTAACGGGCCACCAGGTATTGACCAAAAGGGTGGTCGATGAGCGAACTCATCCTGACACCCTACTGAGCCTGTCAGTGACAATATCCGCACAGTCCGGTCTGTTCGTCTATGAGTATCGCATGTCGGGCCTAGGGGGTTAGTAAAAGTCAGACCCGCCCAAAGCGGTACAAGTCGTGTCGTAGTGTAGTCAAGAACACCCTGAGATACTACTGGAATACCTACCAGTAAATCTCTTGCCTTGGCCAAGGACTTCGTGTAATGGCTCAACTAGACACAGTGCGATCTCACCCCCAATACCGGGAGAGACGAAACCCTTGCCGATCCGCTCACTGCCACCATGTGGCTCGGGACTGTACCCAACTAAAACCTATTTGCACGACTCCTTTGAGCCGTGGTAGGGTAGTAATCAAAGCACAGTGGGAACTCACACGAGACAAATGACGATCTCAGGTCGATGAACTAACCTGTACACATGTCACCAGGGAACTGCTATCTGACGCTAGGTATAAAACCAACTAGCATGTTCCCGGCGAGTCCTGTCCGGTGTACTCATAACCCAATGAGCACTTGTATACGTCTTAGGTGAACTAACTGACACCAATGGCTTATGAGACCAGTCACCACCCCTCGTCGGGGTTTCGATCCGTATACACTAGTCTACTCTGGAGTATCGATGCCCTGTCTCGAAACTCCATCGACTAGGGACCTTTTAAGGATGTGCTTATAGACCCCAGCTCCCACGTATATGATCACCATCATACCGCTGGCAGTCAAGCAAGAATCCTAATGGCTCTATCAATGTGTAATAATGATCTGTAAGGTCACCTAAAGCTATGCACGATGATAAAGATAAACCAGATAGCATACTATCATCTTGAGTAAGACTGTCCTACTGCCATAGGTCCTCCCTCAATCATTGTAATCACGTGCCTGCGATCCAATAATTGACTTTAAGGGCACAATTTCCAACACGGTATAGGGAGTTGATGTTGCGCAATGCTCGATTGGCTATAACAGGAAGTCCTTGGCCAAGACAGCTTCAGAGATATACTGGTAAGTGTTATCAGTAGTTTCTCGACCCGTTATGAGCCTCACATCGACATGACTTATCGAGTTACTGGGGTCTGACGTTTACCACCCCTAGACGAGATATGCGACATATCAGACGAAAAGACCGGACTGTACGGTAGTGTTACTGATTGGATTTGCAGGAGTGTGAGCAGGCTTGCTTGTTGATCTTCTTATCGCTCAATACCCGTGTGGCCGTTACATTTAGCAGACCTCTTGCGGCTTGTGGGTGTTTGATATGATCATCACCTACTGCCGGCGTATTGACGAGTCTTTAGAGTCCTACACAGGGGTTCCCTGGCTCAAGCGAAATGGAGTAGGAGCACGTATGCGATATGTGCGGGACCGAGATTGATACGATATGTGATACTGTATTCTATTCTCACGATTTGTGACATTGATCGGTTGTATGCGATATAGCCGGGTTAACGGATCAAGTGTTAATTCGATAAGTTGTTACACATAATATTAGTCGGTTATAGCCGGATTATTAAATCAAGAGTTAATTTAATAATTTAATGTATAATTATATATTTGATATATTACATTACATTAACTAGTATTAGCTCACTTACGGTTTATTTTCTCACTTTGTGTGCACATTGTACATATGTGATATGTATGTTTGTGTACATGCATTGTGTCATGGTTGATGATACTGTTAATGTATATGCTCTATGGGCCATTATTGTATCATACTAGCTTGTATATTATTTAATGGAAGCTTGGGATATTCACAGTTATATTAACAGTCTTGCTAAACATGGTAGTATGCTACTTGGTTTATATCCATCTTAATATGTATGTACGTATTGATAGAGCCCTTAGGATCTTGCTTGACTACCAGCGTTGTGATGGCAGTCACACTAGTGGGGGCTGGGTAGTCTACAAGCACATCCTTTTTCAGGTCCCTAGTCGTAGGATTATCGAGACAGGGCATCGATACTTCGGAGTAGACTAGTGTGTACGCTTCTCATCCCAGTTGGGGAGATGGTTTGTCCCACAGCCATCAGTACGTCGTACTGGAGATAGTATACAGGTGCTCGTTGGGTTACGGGTACACCGGACATGACTCACAGGGAACTGTTGGTTGGTATTATACCCGTCGTTAGTTAACAGTTCCAAGGTGACATGAGTACAGCATAGTCCGCAGACTTGACACTGTTGCTTCGCCTCGAGTGTGTTCCCACTGTTCTTAGATTGCTACCTTACCACGGCTCAAAGGAGTCGTGCAAACAGGTAGCAGTTGGGTGCAGTCCTGAAGCACTTGGAGGCAGTGGCGGTTAGACAGGATTCGTCTCTCCCGGTATTGGGAGTTGATATCGCGCTGTGTCTGGAGAGCCATTACGCAAAGTCCCTAGCCAGGGCAAGCGAGATTTACTGGTAGGTTTTCCAGTAGTTTCTCAAGGTGTAACGGGCTTCGCTCCGACACGACTTATACCGCTTTTAGGGGACTGACGCTTGCCGCCACTAGGCCCGATATGCGATAGTCCTAGACGAACAGACCGAACTGTACGGAGATTGTCACTTCTGGCTCAGTAGGAGTTCAGATGTGTTTCCTCATCGGCCTTCTTATCAACATCTACCTGGGGACCGTTACGTACAGCTAGTGCCGCTTGCGGTCTCTGGTTAAACCCACTGCCAGCGTAGTAGTCGAGTCTTTAGAGTCCCACACAGAGAGTTTCCCTGCTTCGGGCGAAACGATATAGAGGTCGTATGGTTTTACGACAGGGTTCGGATGCATACGTGTTTTTACACACGTACGATGTTCGGACAGTTTTTACTAGCGGGCTTTGGCTTAAGCCAGATTCTAGTATCGGATTATTGGATTTATACAGTCTCAGTATTTCTGTGTTTTCACGGACAGGAGGGGCGTTCTCCTAAATTCTCGAGAAGCTTCTAGAAGGATGATGACTTGGAGGCTAAGGTGGCATTTGCATTAAATGGGTTTGTGACTCATAAGATGAATCATTCAAATGAGTTAATGAAGCATTTATTGCTTAATGACTCACTTGATGATTCATTGCATATATTAAATGAAGCATGGTTGTTAATATCATTTAAATGATTTATTTGATATTCTTTATGCTTCATCATATATTGAAAATGAGAAACAATTCATTTCATTCTCACTCTCACCTTCTCTCTCCTCAAGCTCTCTCTCTCTTCAAACCCCAACCCTAACCTCTCATATGTTGAGATCAAGGGTTAGCAAGACTTATTAATCCCTAATCCTACTCTATATCCCCTAGGTTGCTTTGATTAGAACTTTTAGTAACCTAGTTACCTCAAGTTAGAGGTCAAGCTTGGAGTAGCAGCTCTCGGGTGGATCTTCTATCACAAAGAGGATGCGGACGAGGAGGTGGTCATCGAGAACAAGAAGGACTTGGTTCATTAGGTATAATCTTCTTTTATAGTAGCTAATCCCTCCTATGATGTTGTTAGTTAGGGTTTGGCAAAGATCCGTAAGTTAGTCAATGTTATTTTAGACAAAAATGATTGTTTTACCTATTCCGCCTCCCCGCAACTCGTGGGGTGTCTAACGTCGACTTACAGTGGTATCAGAGCCTCGCTAAACCATAACTAACTTGTTAGCAAAGTCGTTAGAAATTCGATCGCAAAACGAACCCGAAAATACGACGTTTTCACACAGTTTCTGTCGGTATTAAAACAAGGTCTAAAATTTTTTCAGGGACCCTTAAAATTACATGCAGGGAATTATAAGGTTACTGGAGAAATTTGGGTTCCTGACTGGGCCAAACCGCCGCGGAACCGCGGCCGATCCAAGCGATCCGCCGCGGATCCGCGACCGAGTTGAAGCCGAGTCGACCCAAAATTCCCCTGTAACTCTTCTGTGTTAATTTTGTATTTTCTGGGATGTTCTGTTTCTGCTCAAGTTTCAGGTGCACAGAGAATTTTTTGGAGTAGAATCATTTGTGTTTGCTTGATCGAAATTCTAAGATGTATGGCTACTTTGATTATATCTGTGATTTGTTTAATGTGTTCGTAAACCTCCCCTAACTGCTTGTATGTCGGTTAGCAGGGGGTTGCATATTTCTGTAATGGTTTGTGTTTGTGAACTTGTTGGATTATCGTGAATGGATAGCCGGGGATGTGAGACGAGTGTTTATTTCATTCAAATGTAATTTGTAAATTGTTGTAATATTCTTTTGCGGGGCACATCCAGATTGCGGTTGTAGCCACCGTTGTATTATTTCATTTACTGATTTTTGCTCTTAGGATAGACCCAAAGTGGGGTGCACAAACTACCGGGTACTTTGAAGTGTTTAGTGGGCTACTCACGTTGTTGAGGGGGACCGCTTCACTTCGGGTACTTGGAGGGTAGTTTGCCGTACCCGTAGGGGTTTAGGGTGGGGTTTTGGCTATTCATCACGACTGTGTAATCCGTCTTTCTTTGCAGGCTCAAAAGGAATGCAGATTCGTAGAAAATCCAATATGTTCATCTGCGATCTAGAATTCCTATTATTGCGTCTGACGAATGTACTATATCTATATATGATATCTATTTAGACATCACTTATGTTTTACACCCGCGCTAGCCCAGCCCCCGCTCTGTCGTTAGTTAAGTAACCTAAAGGGTGAATGACGGGGCCCAGTGGCGAATGCGGATGGCATAAGAGGAGCTTGTATTTTCGTTGTTTTCTGCAATGATAGGTTAATGATGGGACGCATTATATTAATGCAAAGAAAATAAACCAAAGTTGAATCGTTGGAACAATTTAAAAGAAACCACTCGGTTATTTTTAAAACAGAAGATATTTTTAATTGCGGAGCTTTAACCACTCCTTTTAAAAGCTATCAGGTTTCTTCGATCATATCAAGTTCACTACGTTCACGGTTTCGCCAAAACCATTCGTAGCCCTCCGTCATTTCATTTGGGTATTCAGTAGTATTCAAGCTATGTATTTTGACCAAAGCCAAGGCATAGTGTTTGGTAGCTGCTGGGTATTCATTTGTTGCATAGATAGATGAGTTAGTATGGGACAGTCGTATTATCATTTGACCAAAGTCAGGGGTATGTATGGATGGGTTCAAATTAACAAGATAATGATGGGTAGAACTTGACATGTGACTTATGACATTTTGAGCAAAGCCAAGGTCATAAGAGCATGTGGCAAAAATTTATATCGGGAATTTCTAAAGAAACTGAAATTTGCAAAGAGATGCATACCATTTGGAGTTTGATGAATGTTGGTAGGATTCCTTCAGCATTATCACACGATGATATTTGGATCTCGATCCTACTGTGAGTATCCGCTACTCATCAGGAGATTCGTCACTTAACGATCAATGCTATAAACCAAGTAGGTGCCGAGAAAGTGTCAGCGGGGCTACGCTCCTAGAGAAAAGAGGTTATTTAATTAAGGAACTTCGCGAAAGCGTTGGAAAACCTCCCTCAAAGTACCGACACTGGCCTGGCTGAACGGTTAAGCAAGTATTGTACGGTTAGAATAGTCCTGGCTAGTTCTTCCTTTTTGGTTTGAGGAGGGATTCGAGAAACAGTGGGAGCCATCCAGTTTAGATAAACTAAAAACCACTCTAAACTTGCAAGAGCATCATTCTAAAGTGTTCCCTCTCTCTCCTAATTGCAGCGACCCAGAACATGACAAGCCTTAAGTTACTATTAGAAAAAAATATATTGACAGGGCCAAACTATAAAGATTGGCTACGGAATGTCAAGATGGCTTTGACTTATGACAAATTGGGGTATGTCCTTACCACTAAGGCACCTGCTGTCCCTGGTCATAAATCCAGTAATGCGGATAGGGAAATCCACAAGACCTGGGAGTTAGATTGTGCGAAGGCCAAGTGCATCGTGCTTGCCTCTATGAATAATGAACATCAGAGGAGGAACGAGGATATGGATCTTGAATCCATATTTCTCCATACAAAGGATCTATATGGAGAGCAATCTCGTATAGCAAGATACGAGACCTCGAAGAACTTGTTTCAGTCGAGGTTGGCCGTCGGATCGTCTGTAGGAGAACATATCCTAAAGATGATTGGATATATAGAAGAGCTCGCAGACCTCGGGACGACTTTGGAGAACGAGCTCTATACAGACTTGATTCTCCAGTCTCTTCCTTCCACCTACGCCCAGTTTATTCTGAATTTCAACATTCAAAGAAAAGAAGTTAAACTTTCAGAACTCTGTAACATGTTGAGGAGTGCAGAGGGCACCTTGCAGAAGGCAAGGGAAACACCCGCTATGTTTGTTCGCGGTGCTTCTTCTTCCGGGTCCAAGGCTAGGGCCAAAGGAAGGAAGAATAAGGCCGCTACCAAAGCTAGAGGAGGTGGGAGTAAGGTGGGAGTCAAGGGAAAGAAAAAGATTGCGGTGCCAGTAGTGGCAAAGGACGAGTGCTTCCACTGTCATAGGAAAGGGCACTGGAAGAAAGATTGCAAATCTTGGATTGGCAAGAACCAGGAACCGAAGCAAGCAGTGGTTTCGACTTCAGGTGTGTTTGTAATTGAAAATTGTCTGTCAATCAACTCTACTTCCTGGGTATTGGATACCGAATCAGGATATCATATATGCAATTCATTGCAGGCACTGAGAAACCGTAGAGTGCTGAAGGTTGGTGATATGACCCTCCAGGTTGCTAACGTAGCTAGCGTGGGAGCTGTGTCCGTAGGGGATTATCACCTTGGATTGACGAGTGGACATATTTTGGTTTTGCATAACTGTTTTTGTGTACCCAGTTTAACGTGTAATATTATATCGGTTTCGTTGTTATCAAAAGAAGGTTATGATTTCACGTTTGTAAGCGATGTTGTTAACATCCACCTTAATCTTGGTTTGATTGGGTCCGGTACACTAGATAATGGTATATATGTCTTAAACCAATTACAGATTTTCAATGTCCAGAACACACTAAAAAAATAGTTTCCAGATATAAATAAGGCTTTCTTATGGCATTGTAGACTAGGTCATATCAATGAGATAAGGTTAACTAAGTTACATTGTAACACTTTAGAATGTGTTTAGAGGCTAATTATATGTTAATAAATGATTTTTTAATAAAAATTTTACCAAATTAGTTTTCAAATATTTTGTCAAGAGTTATAAACATTTTTTTAGAATTTTCCTAGACTTGCACACACTTGTGCATGTAAACTAGGGTTAAATTAGGGTTAAACCGTGTTTAGCAACCATGGTAGAGTAACCCTTTCTTATTAAGTTAAATTGATTTTAATTAAGGGTATTTTTTTTTAAATGGAAAATGAATTATTGCTTTGGGTTTGACTTGGTGAGAGAGAGAGAGTGCATGATGGGCATCATGGCATGAGCCCATGCTTGCATTGAATGGGAGAGAGAGGGTGTTGACCTTTGTTATCTCATTTCTTGTGTTGTGCTAACTCTTTCTCACTTTTCTCTCCCACTCTCACACTCCCTCACACACACCAGCAGCAGCACCTGCAGAAGCAGCAGCCACAGCAGCAGCTCCACCAGCAGCTTCAGCAGCTCCAGCATCAGCAGCAGCTCCAAGCAGCAGCAGCACAAGCAGCAGCAGCTCCAGCATCAGCAGCAGCTCCAAGCAGCAGCAGCAGCAACAAGCAGCAATAGCAGCAGCAGCAGCAACAAGCAGTAGCAGCAGCAGCAACAGCAGCACAAGCAACAGCAGCTCTAAGCAGCAGCAGCAACAAGCAGCAGCAGCAGCAGCAGCACAAGCAGACGCAGCTCCAAGCAGCAGCAGCAACAAGCAGCCATAGCAGCAGCAGCAGCGCGGCACAGCAGCAGCAGCAGCAGCGCGGCATAGCAGCAGCACGGCGCAGCAGCAGCAGCAGCGCGGCACAGCAGCAGCAGCAGCAGCAGCGCGGCACAGCAGCAGCAGCGGCAGCCCGGCACAACAGCTCCTTCCCTCTACTCCTTCTCCTTCCTACTGCTCCCTAGGGTCGAGAGTGGGGTATACTTCTTAACCCTACATCCTAGTTTGCTTAGTTGGTGTGCTATAGCTTCGATTAGTGATTAATTGTGCGTTTTAATGCTAAATGTGGTGAGTAGTGTGAACTTTGGTTATGTGAGGTTAATATTGGTTAGACTAAGTTAATTAAGTGTTGTTAATGCCATGTTAACCTAGCTTAGTCCAATTTCACTAAAATACCACCAGATTTCTATTTGATGCAAAATTTATTTAGTTCTTGCTGTATAAAAATCTGGAGCTAAATACCTGTTTCTCGTATTTTAAATCTTCGCGACACACGTGATACGTGTGTGGGTTTGGGGTTTCTGCGTATCGCGACGCGTCGGGGTAGCTTCAGGCGCGTAATCACACGTTTTAGCGTATCGCGCACACGCGCGCTTGGTTTGCGACGCGGGTTTCTAGTTTGACCTTGATATCGTGTTTTTGTAGATTTGAGCTTATGTGTGATATATTGTGTAAATTCTAGGTTCGCAGGCGAGGGGGACGGATGCTGCGAAGAAGAGGGAGCAAGTCGTCGGCTACACTTAGCGCGAGACTTCGGTGAGTAGATTTTGTTAGTGTATATGCCCTAGAGGCCATTACTGTATCATAATAGTTTGTATATTACTTGATGGAAGCTTGGGATATTCACAGTCGTATATACAATCTTGCTCGAAATGGTAGTATGCTACTTGGTTTGTCTCTGCTTTAATATGTGCATGTGTTTCTTTTAGCATATTGCTGATATACATATTAGTAGAGCCCTTAGGATCTTTGCTTGATTACCAGCGTTGTGATGGCGCTCGCACTCGTGGGAGCTGGGTAATCTATAAGCACATCCTTATACAGGTCCCTGGTCGATGGACTATCGAGACAGGGCATCGATACTCCGGAGTAGACTAGCGTATGCGCTTCTCATCCCAGTGTGGGAGACGGTCTGTCCCACAGCCGTTAGTACGTCGTACTTGGGATAGTATGCGGGTGCTCGTTAGGTTACGAGTACACTTGACAAGACTCGTCGGGAACAGTTGGTTGGTAGTATACCTATCGTCGGTTATCAGTTCCCAGGTGACATGAGTACAGCTTAGTCCGTTGACTTGACACTGTCACTTCGCCTCGAGTGTGTTCCCACTGCACTTTGATTACTACCCTACCACGGCTCAAAGGAGTCGTGCAAACAGGTAGTTTTTGGGTGCAGTCCCAAAGCACTTGGAGGCAGTGACGGTTAGACAGGATTCGTCTCTCCCGGTATTGGGGGTTGACATCGTGCTGTGTCCAGGAGAGCCATTACACGAGTAGTCCCTGGCCAGGGCAAGCGAGATATACTGGTAGGTTTCCAGTGTTATCTCAGGGTGTTCTGGGCAACACTCCGACACGACTTGTACCGCTATTAGGAGACTGACGTTCACCGCCCCCCTAGGCCCGCCATGCGATGTATCAGACGAACAGACCGGACTGTACGGAGATTGTCACATACAGGCTCAGTAGGAGTTCAGATGGGGTTCACCTCGTCAGTCTTCTTATCGACATCTACCTGGGGACCGTTACGTACAGCTAGTGCCGCTTGCGGTCTGTGGTTAAACCCACTGCCAGCGTAGTGTCGAGTCTTTAGAGTCCCACACAGAGAGCTATTCGCCTTTAGGCAAAATGAGTAGAGGTCGCATGGTTTTGCGACAGGGTTCGTTCACATCCGAGCACTTGTGCACGTTTGCTGTCCGGACAGTTTATACTAGCGGGCTTTGGCTTAAGCCGGATCCTAGTATATGTTTTGGGACTGGTTTTTCTCATTGTATTCGTGTTCCTCGGATCACAAATGCGGGTGCGTATGCACAGTTGTTTGAGACAGAGGGAGAGGACCTTGATTAGGGTTAATGACTATTGTCATTTTATTAACCCTAATGCTTATGTGTGTATTATAGTTAATTGATAATTAGTTTAATAATTATGCATGGTTATGGTTGTTGACCATTTGACTTCCTTGACTTGTTGACCTAGGTTGACACTTTGACCATCATCATTTCTTTTGGAATATGCTTTTTGATCCTTGCAAATTGAAATGATAATGGTCACATCATGATTAACCATGACAATTATCTTACTAATTATCTAATTTAAATAATACCCATATATTTGTGAGAATGGTTGATTCTATTCTCATTCTATCATTTTATTTCTCTCTCTTGTTCTTCCTCTCCCTCAAGCTCTCCCCTCTCATGTGTTGAGAAACACTTGAGCTTGAGAAAAACCCTCTCTTGATCATCTCTACTCTCATCTAGGGTTGAAGGACTAGCACTTCTTGAACCCTAGTTACTTCTAGTTTGGAGTTGAAGCCAAAGGTTAAGGCTTTCGGGTGGATCTTTCTTTGACGGGAGAAGACGACAAGGTGACCTCCTTCCACTACTCAAAGGAGCAAGGAGAGGACATAAAGACCAAAGGTATAACCTTTCTAGCACTTATCTAGTTTCTAGTTAGCTTTAGCAAGTTTTTGTTTAGCAAAGATCCTTTAATGTCTAGTCCATGTTGCCTAAGCTCATAAAAATCCGTTTTTTATTCCGTTTTCCACCTCCCCGCAAGTACCGGGATGGGCAACGTGGACTTACAGTGGTATCAGAGCCTAACTAAACATAAACTAGCTAGGTAGTGAAGTGTAACGAAGTTCGAAACCGAAAAATCCAAAAACCGAGTTTTCAAAAACCCTAGTTTCTGTTAAAAATTTTTCTGGTCAAAACAAAATTTGTTATACACCTAAAATCGTCTCAGGGTTTTTTAAAGAACACCACCAAACCCGGTCCAGTGATTCGTCTAAACAGCCGCGTTTCCGCGGCAATAGCAAGCTATTGCCGCGGAACCGCCGCCGTTTGGACACTTCACTGAGTCGAGTTTGGTGCAGTTTTATTACGGCTTGGTTTTATGATTTTTAAGATGGTTTATATGTGCCCAGATTTTCCAGAATAGAAATTTATTTTTGGGGGCCTATAAATCCGTATTTTTCCGAACTTCACTACATTTTGACTATGACGGTTATATCTGTGATGTTTGTATGTATTGAACATCGGCGAATCGCTATATGTCGATTAGTCGGGGTTATACATATCTGTGATCTGTGTTTGATATTGGTATGTGTATATGAATGGGTTGGATTGTCGCGGGTGAATAGCCGGGGTGGATGTGAGATGAGTGTTGTTTTTCCTTTCATTCATTGTTATATGTAAATTGATATAATATTATTATTTGTATGGCCGCACAACCGGGTCGGGGTTGTCGCCGTCATTGTATAATTCTTTTTACTGTTTTTGCTCCTAGGATAGACCCATGGAGTGGGTGTACAAACTACCGGGTATCTCGAAGTGCCGAGTGGCCTACTCACGGTGTTGAGGGAGGTTGCTTCGCTTTGGGTACTTGGCGGGTAGTTTGCCGCACCCGTAGGGGTCTTGGGTGGGGTATTTGGCTATTCACCGCGACCGTGTAATCCGCTTTTCGTTCAAGGCTCGAACGGATTGCGGATTCCTAGTATATCCAATGTATTCATCTGTGATCTATAATGTCTATCATTGCTATATATTTATATATAATAACTATTTAGGCGTTGCTTATGTTTTACAGCCGCGCTAGCCCAGCCCCCGCTCTGTCGGTAGTTAAGTAACCTAACAGGTGATGACGGGGCCCCGTGGCGAATGCGAATGGCATAAGCGTACGTCATATTTTGGTTGTTTTCTGCAATGGTAGGATTAAATGATAGGACGCATTAAAAGAACTAATGCAAGAAAATAAACCAAGTAAAAGTCGATTGGAACACTTTGAAAACCACTCGGTTCTTTTCAAAACTAAACTTTTAAACGCGGAGCTTGAACCACTCCTTTTAAAAGCTATCTCGTTCCATCGATTATATCAAGTTCACTACGTTCACGGTTTCGCCAAAACCATCCGTAGCCCTCCGTCATTCCACATGAATGGTCAAAAAGTATTCAAGCTATGTATTTTGGCCAAAGTCAAGGCATAGTGATTGGTAGCTATTGGGTATTCATATGCAGCATAGATAGATGCGTTGGTTTAGGACAGTCGTGCTGCCATTTTGGCCAAAGTCAAGGGTAGGTACGGGTGGGTCCAAATTAACCAGGAGAATGACGGGTAGAACTTGACATGTGACTTATGATATTTTGGCCAAAGTCAAGGTCATAAGAGCATGGGGCAAAAATCCACATCGGGAGTTTCATAAGTACTGAAACTTGCTAGCGCTGCATACCATTTGGAGTGCGATGATTCTGGTAGGATTCCTTCGGTTTTATCACGCGATGATATTTGGATCCCGATCCTACTGTGAGTATATGCTACTCCTCGGGAAAACTCTCACTTAACGATCAATTCTATAAACTTAGTAGGTGTCTAGAAAGGTGTTAGCGGGGCTACGCCCACAGGGAAAAGAGGTTACTTAATTAAGGAACTTCGCGAAAGCGTTGGAAAACCTCCCTCGAAGTACCGACACTGGCCTGGCTGAACGGTTAAGCAAGTATTGTACGGTGAGATTGATCCTGACTAATCCTTTCTTTACGGTTTGAGAAGGGATTCGAGAGACAGTGGGAGCCATCCAGTTTAGACAAACTAAAAACCACTCTAAACTTGCAAGAGCATCATGCTAAAGTGTTTCTTTTCTCTCTCCTAATTGCAGCGACCATTCAACATGACCGGACTTAAGTTATTACTAGATAAAAATATACTGACAGGGCCAAACTATAAAGATTGGCTCAGGAATGTCAAGATGGCAATCACTTATGACAAGTTGGGGTATATACTTACCACCAAAGCTCCCCCTGTCCCAGGTCCCACCTCCAGCATCGCGGATGTAGAAATCCGTAAGACATGGGAGATAGATTGCGCGAGGGCCAGATGCCTCGTACTAGCCTCGATGGACAACGAACATCAGAGGAGGTACGAGAATATGGACCTAGAGTCTATATTTCTCCATACAAAAGAACTGTATGGAGAGCAGTCTTGTATCGCAAGATACGAAGTGTCGAAGAAGCTTTTTTCGGCAAGGTTGGCCGTCGGATCATCGGTAGCGGAACACGTGCTTAAGATGATTGGCTACATTGAGGAGCTCGCGGACCTTGGGACCACGTTGGAGAATGAACTCTATACTGATTTGATTCTCCAATCCCTTCCTTCCACTTACGCCCAGTTCATTCTTAACTTCAACATGCAAGGAAAGGAGGTTGAACTTTCCGAACTTCTGAACATGTTGAGGACTGCTGAGGGCACCCTACAGAAGGGTAGGGAGACATCCACTTTGTTTGTAGGAGGATCTTCCTCTTCTAGGTCCAGGGCGAAAGCCAAGGGCAAGAAGAAGAAAGCCCCCGCCAAACCAAGAGGCGGTGTCAATAAAGTGGATACGAAGGGAAAAGGAAAAGCAACAAAGATAGCGGGGAAGCTAGTGGGGAAGGAAGAATGCTTCTATTGTCACAAAAGTGGTCACTGGAAACAGGATTGCAAGGCTTGGAAGGCCAGAACACAGAATTTGAAGCGAGTTGCAGCTTCAGCTTCAGGTGTGTATGTTATTGAAAACTGTCTATCAATAAACTCTACATCCTGGGTATTGGATACCGGATCAGGATCTCATATCTGTAATTCTTTGCAGGCGTTGAGAAAGCGTAGAGTTTTGAAGACAGGTGACATGACCCTCAGAGTTGCGAACGGTGCTAGCATGGATGCTGAGGCCGTGAGGGACTATCACCTGGGATTGTCGGATGGACATTTTTTGGTTTTGCGTAGTTGTTATTATGTACCAAATGCAACCTGTAATATCATTTCTGTATCTTTATTGTCTAAAGAAGGTTATGAATTTGCATTTGTAAGTAATGTAGTGAACATTCACCTTAATCAAGTTTTGATTGGGTCAGGTACATTGAACAACGGTATATACGTATTAAACCAACCACAGATTTTCAATGTCCAGAATACACACAAAAGAAAGTCTCCAGAAATAAATAAAACTTTCTTATGGCATTGTAGACTGGGTCACATCAATGAGAGAAGGTTGACTAAGTTACATGCAGAAGGATATTTGGATCCGTTCGAATATCAATCGTATGCAACTTGTCAATCCTGTCTTAAAGGAAAGATGACAAAGACTCCGTTTACTGGACACGGAGAAAGAGCGAGCGAGCTCTTGGGACTCGTACACAGCGACGTGTGCGGTCCAATGTCTACACATGCACGAAGCGGTTATTCTTACTTCATTACTTTTACGGATGACTTTTCAAGGTACGGTTATGTCTTCTTAATGAAACATAAATCCGAGGCTTTTGAAAAATTCCAGGAATATAAGAATGAAGTAGAAAAACAAACAGGCAAAAGTATAAAGACACTGAGATCTGATCGAGGTGGTGAATACTTGAGTGCCGAGTTCCTGGGTTACTTAAAAGAGAATGGAATTCTCTCTCAGCTTACTCCTCCATACACTCCGCAACATAATAGTGTATCGGAGAGACGGAACCGAACCCTATTGGATATGGTACGATCCATGATGAGTAACGCTGAGTTGCCGCGATCGTTCTGGGGATATGCGCTAGAATCAGCGGCATACCTTTTGAACCGAGTTCCAACTAAGTCTGTGCTTACTACACCATATCAGATGTGGTGTGGGAAGAGACCCTATCTTAATCACATTAAGACATGGGGATGTCCAGCTTTTGTAAAAAAGCAGCATGCGGACAAGCTCGAGGCACGCTCAGTACAGTGCAAGTTTGTGGGATATCCAAAGAGCTCCAAGGGATATTACTTCTATTGCGAAGAAGAACAAAAAGTCCTTGTTTCTCGCCATGCCCACTTTCTAGAACACCAGTTCATAGAAAAAGAATTAAGTGGGAGCGCAATAGAACTGGAAGAAATTCCAGAACCACGAGCTATTACTGAAAGCTTAGTAGAACCAGAGGGTTCGAAAGATCAGGACATTCCCACGCCACTCCGCAGGAGTAGTAGGCAGTCTCATCCGCCCGAGAGATACTACGGTTTTCTCATTGACGGGGATAGAGAGGATTGCATCATAGATTGTGATGAGCCTACTAGCTTCCAGCAAGCCATTCAGAGCGTCGACTCGGTAAAATGGCTGGATGCAATGCGGACCGAAATGGAGTCCATGTACACCAACAAAGTATGGACGTTGGACATTACTCCAGATGGGGTAAAACCCGTAAGATGCAAGTGTATCTTCAAAAGGAAGATTGGTGTAGATGGACAGGTTGAGACCTATAAAGCTAGACTGGTAGCAAAGGGTTTTCGTCAGCGACCTGGTTTGGACTATGACGAAACCTTTTCTCCAGTAGCTATGCTGAAATCTATTCGGATCCTTCTTGCCATTGCTGCCTTCCACGATTATGAGATTTGGCAGATGGACGTAAAGACAGCTTTTCTAAATGGACATTTAGAGGAGTGTGTCTATATGGATCAGCCAGAGGGTTTCATTCAGAGTGGGAGCAGCGGAAAGGTGTGCAAGTTGCTTAAGTCCATTTATGGACTAAAGCAGGCATCGCTGAGTTGGAACATCTGTTTTGATGAGACGGTCAAGGAATTTGGCTTTATCAAAAATCCAGATGAACCATGCATCTATTGTAGATTTGTAGCGAGAACTGTAGTATTCCTCGTTTTATACGTGGATGACATTCTCTTAATAGGAAATGACATTCCTATGCTACAATCTGTCAAGGGGTTCTTGTCACACAGGTTCTCCATGAAAGACCTGGGTGATGCCTCATACATTCTGGGTATCCGGATCTACCGTGACAGATCCAAGAGGATATTAGGACTTTCGCAGTCCAGGTACATCGACACCATACTGAAGAGATTCAGTATGGAAGATTCCAAGCGCGGTAATCTACCGGCTTGTCACGGGATCACCCTCTCCAAAGAGATGTCTCCCAAGACTGATTTGGAGAGGGGTCGCATGTCTATTATACCCTACGCTTCTGCGGTAGGCTCTATTATGTATGCGATGTTGTGTACCAGACCGGATGTGGCTTATGCACTGAGTGTGGTAAGCAGGTATCAGTCAAACCCTGGGGAGAAACATTGGATAGCAGTAAAGAACATTCTCAAGTACCTGAGAAGGACTATGGAGATGTTCTTGGTATATGGCGGAAAAGACCTGCAGATTGAGGCCTTTGCTGACTCCAGCTTCTAGAGTGACAAGGATGATTCCAAGTCCATGTCGGGTTTTGTCTTTACCCTCAATGGAGGGGCGGTGTGTTGGAAGAGCTCCAAACAGGAAACCGTTGCTGACTCGACTATGGAAGTGGAATACATCGCTGCATCTGATGCCGCAAAAGAAGCTGTCTGGATGAGAAAGTTCTTGAAAGAACTTCAGGTGGTTTCGTCCATTGTTGACCCAATACCTCTGTATTGCGACAACAACGGGGCTATAGCTTTAGCGAAGGAACCCAGGTCCCATCAGAAATCCAGACACATCCTAAGGCGGTATCACCTGATCAGGGAGATCGTGGATCGCCAGGAGATCGAGGTCCGGAGGGTTGCATCAGAGGATAACACAGCAGATCCATTCACCAAGGCCTTGCCCCAGACTCAGTTCGAGCGGCTGATCGAGATGATAGGTCTTCGATACGCCAGTACATGGCCTTAGTGCAAGTGGGAGATTGTTAGTGTATATGCCCTAGAGGCCATTACTGTATCATACTAGTTTGTATATTACTTGATGGAAGCTTGGGATATTCACAGTTGTATATACAATCTTGCTCGAAACGGTAGTATGCTACTTGGTTTGTCTCTGCTTTAATATGTGCATTTGTTTCTTTTAGCATATTGCTGATATACATATTAGTAGAGCCCTTAGGATCTTTGCTTGATTACCAGCGTTGTGATGGCGCTCACACTCGTGGGAGCTGGGTAATCTATAAGCACATCCTTATACAGGTCCCTAGTCGATGGACTATCGAGACAGGGCATCGATACTTCGGAGTAGACTAGCGTATGCGCTTCTCATCCCAGTATGGGAGACAGTCTGTCCCACAGCCGTTAGTATGTCGTACTTGGGATAGTATGCGGGTGCTCGTTAGGTTACGAGTACACAGGACAAGACTCCTCGGGAACTATTGGTTGGTAGTATACCTATCGTCGGTTATCAGTTCCCAGGTGATATGAGTACAGCTTAGTCCGTTGACTTGACACTGTCACTTCGGCTCGAGTGTGTTCCCACTGCACTTTGATTACTACCCTACCACGGCTCAAAGGAGTCGTGCAAACAGGTAGTTTTTGGGTGCAGTCCCGAAGCACTTGGAGGCAGTGACGGTTAGACAGGATTCGTCTCTCCCGGTATTGGGGGTTGACATCGCTCTGTGTCCAGGAGAGCCATTACACGAGTAGTCCCTGGCCACGGCAAGCGAGATATACTGGTAGGTTTCCAGTGTTATCTCTGGGTGTACTGGGCTACACTCCGACACGACTTGTACCGCTATTAGGGGACTGACGTTCACCGCCCCCTAGGCCCGCCATGCGATGTATCAGACGAACAGACCGGACTGTACGGAGATTGTCACATACAGGCTCAGTAGGAGTTCAGATGGGGTTCACCTCGTCAGTCTTCTTATCGACATCTACCTGGGGACCGTTACGTACAGCTAGTGCCGCTTGCGGTCTGTGGTTAAACCCACTGCCAGCGTAGTGTCGAGTCTTTAGAGTCCCACACAGAGAGCTATTCGCCTTTAGGCAAAATGAGTAGAGGTCGCATGGTTTTGCGACAGGGTTCGTTCACATCCGCGCACTTGTGCACGTTTGCTGTCCGGACAGTTTATACTAGCGGGCTTTGGTTTAAGCCGGATCCTAGTATATGTTTTGGGATTGGTTTTTCTCATTGTATTCGTGTTCCTCGGATCACGAATGCGGGTGCGTATGCACAGTTGTTTGAGACAGAGGGAGAGGACCTTGATTAGGGTTAATGGCTATTGTCATTTTATTAACCCTAATACTTGTGTGTGTATTATAGTTAATTGATAATTAGTTTAATAATTGTGCATGGTTATGGTTGTTGACCATTTGACTTCCTTGACTTGTTGACCTAGGTTGACACTTTGACCATCATCATTTCTTTTGGAAGATTCTTTTTGATCCTTGCAAATTGAAATGATAATGGTCACATCATGATTAACCATGACAATTATCTTACTAATTATCTAATTAAAATAATACCCATATATTTGTGAGAATGGTTGATTCTATTCTCATTCTATCATTTTATTTCTCTCTCTTGTTCTTCCTCTCCCTCAAGCTCTCCCCTCTCATGTGTTGAGAAACACTTGAGCTTGAGAAAAACCCTCTCTTGATCATCTCTACTCTCATCTAGGGTTGAAGGACTAGCACTTCTTGAACCCTAGTTACTTCTAGCTTGGAGTTGAAGCCAAAGGTTGAGGCTTTCGGGTGGATCTTTCTTTGACGGGAGAAGACGACAAGGTGACCTCCTTCCACTACTCCAAGGAGCAAGGAGAGAAGGACATAAAGACCAAAGGTATAACCTTTCTAGCACTTAGCTAGTTTCTAGTTAGCTTTAGCAAGTTTTTGTTTAGCAAAGATCCTTTAATGTCTAGTCCATGTTGCCTAAGCTCATAAAAATCCGTTTTTTATTCCGTTTTCCGCCTCCCCGCAAGTACCGGGGTGAGCAACGTGGACTTACAGATTTAACATCTACGGGGATATCGCCCGCATGGCGTTATGCGTCAGGGCTGATAGGACCTTATAGCTACATATTGCATTTACCTACATTGACTGTTCATGGATACTGTTGTTGCATATTGCATCCCCTGCTATATGTATGTAAACTTAGAATTGATAGAACACCGTACTATTACTAACGGTTCATGTTGCACGAGCACTAATCTGCATGTTACATACACACCGTTAGTAATTGCCATGACACACTCACTGTAGAATTGCCATGATCATTATACTGTAGTTCCTTTCACATATGATTCGATATGATTTTCATAGACATTGGGATCCGCATGAGGTCTTTGAAAAACTGAAACTATTTTAAAAAGCGTTTCCTCCCTTTTTCCTATATTATGGCTTGATGTACATAGCACATCGCATTTGATTTACTCATTGATGTTGGATTTCATGTGATTTCTGGTTTTGAGGACCGTGGGGTTATTTAAGAAATGATGCACTATTTGAAAACCCGGTTCCTCGTGATATGATATTTTGGTGCGTCCACTACGCGTTTTCTCAGTGCTGAGACGTGTGCTTGAAACCCGATTCGAGGAGTTGGATGATCCGTTTGCGGGTTCGTGGTGGACCCGGTATGGTTCCCCTCAGTAAGATGATCGATGGACTTTGCCGATTGAGCCTGGAGGTGGGCGAGTACCTACCGGTGAGTTGTTGGACCTGGCGGTTATCCGGAGGATTCTGACCGGAGTCGAGAGATGGACACGGGATGATCCGTACTGCCGAGGCCGAGGGCCGATACTGCAGACGGAGCCCGTGGGCTAATCCGGACTGACGGAGCCAGTTATATGAGGATTTGCGTGTCGATGCTGGACACGAGTATTTTATGATAGTTTGAGTGCCGATGATGGGCACTCGTGATTCTCAGGGATTTACAGGATTTGAGGGCCGATGGGAGTGCCGGCGCCTGAGTTGTTGGGATTTGGGTGCATTGGTGGGCACCGATTATTTTCCACGTTGACATTCCGTGTAGATGTTATTTCATCCCATGCTCAGCATTTATTATTTGTATCTCATCCTGTAGTTATTTTACCTGACAGAACACTTGCATGATTTTGCACATACTGCTTATCGCATATAGATTTATCTGCTGGCATATGATAGAGTAGCGCAGTACGTGCATGCTCACGATTACCTTTATATGTTATCTCTATTCACGAGTTGGCAACTCACCCCGTTGTGCCACAGTATTTGCAGGTTGCCCCTCAGAGTAGTCACGGCAGGCTGCCTTTTACATCTTTTGGCTACAGATACCACTACAGTTCGAGCGTGAGCTGTTCGCCGTTAGGTGGGTTGTGGTATCTGGTTACTTTTATTGTACACACCTTGGTATCTAGTATTCTCCATCTACCATATATGTACTGGACTTAGAGACAGTATGTTGACGATGATGTATATTTTTTTTGTATTCTGGTGTCGAGCTCGTGGGAGCCGACTTTTTATTTGCAGTATTATTATTCTGTGATGTTTTACTTATTGCTCATTTCTTCGCTACGGCGTCGTATATTACTCTTGTAGCGATGGTTTCCGCTGTTGGGCGTGATTACTCCCGTTTGGGAATGCTTTATTTCATTATATATCATTTTCATTTATATCTTGCTTTATACCCGATTTCGGGGTTACTTCTACAAAGGAAATGCTGCCAAAATTATTTAAATGATAACTTAACTTTAAAAGAACTTATTGAACTATTTAAGGTTTTCTAAATGTTTTAATTAAATGTTTTCAACACTCACTACTTTTAAATGGTTTTGATTTCTGGGTTCGGCTTACTTAACCGCGTTATGCCTGTAGACGTTGCGTGGATAAGTGCCGTTCGCGAGCCGAAACATTTAGGTCGTGACAAAGTTGGTATCAGAGCGCAGGTTTTACCTTTCGGAGTGTAGGATGACCTTGGTATGATGGAGTAGGTAGCTGAAGCAGAGTGGCGTAGCGTGTGTATATTCCGCGGCATACTTACGACACGGTACTCCGCCAAAGCGACCTTAGGACTTATTGATTTAAATTCTTTCTTGAGTATATATATATTCTTGCGATTCGATTTCCGTATTCTTATCGAATCCTAATTTCCTTTCAGCCATTATGCCGCCAAAGACTACGAGGGCGCAGAGAGCGGCCGCGAGGGCCGAGATTAGAGTTGATTCGTCTAAGACGAGGACTGATCCGGGCAGGACACCAGTTGTCCCCGAGCAGGCTGTTCCTCCCGTGACAGATCATATCGCCACGCTAGGGGCTGGTATGCAGGAGATGCGCCAGACGGTGGGATCCAGCATGCAGGAGATGCGCCAGATGATAGGATCGCTAGTTGAGACGCTTCGAGCGCAGCGACCATAGGTAGCTCCACCCGTTACAGAGACCGCGATGGTACCCACTGCACAGCCAGTTGTCCCTACAGTTACAGAGGTCTTCTCAGTATCGCTATCAGAGTTTATGAGGCTGAAGCCTCCGGTCTTCACAGGCACCGATGCAGCCGAGGACCCACAGTCTTTCATTGATAGGATGGCTCGGATATGTCGTTCCCTCAGATGTGCAGATGCGAGATGGGTTGAGTTCGCGAGCTTTCGCCTGGAAGTTCTTGCGCCGAAGTGGTGCGAATCAGTCGAGAAGGGTAGAGCAGCAGGTCTTCCTCCTATGACCTGGACAGAGTTCGTGGCACTATTCCTTGCCCGCTTTCTCCCACTGAGTGTCAGAGATGCTAGAGCACGCAGGTTCGAGTCCTTACGCCAGACTCCGGAGATGTCAGTGGCAGATTATGACGTGCTATTTACAGAGCTATCAGTTTATGCCCCATATTTAGTGGCTACCGAGGAGTTGCGAGTCAAGAGATTTGTTCGAGGCTTGCTTATACCACTGTTCCTTGCGATCAACACGCAGCATTACGAGACATATGCAGCAGCGGTAGACGCAGCCCTATTAGTCGAGGAGCACCTTGCTGAGACTTCGGTAGTTCCAGAGCCGAAGAGAGTTCATACTGGTATATCAGCACGGAGACAGACATTCAGACACCGCGACAGGTATCGTTCAGATACGAGGAGTGGCAGAGATTCGGGACGAGGCCAGATGTTTAGTTCGTATCCACGGGAGAGTCAGCAGTCGTCGCGGGGTTGCTATAGATGCGGCAGTCTACTTCACCTCGTCAGAGATTGTCCTGAGATACACCGGAGGGAGACAGCAGCACCGCATGTTACTTTACCACCTTCCCCACCGCACAGGGCGTTGCCTATTGTACCCACAGTTGCTCTGCGTCAGACTCACACACAGAGGGGCCATGGTCGCGGAGGGTTTGTTCCTAGAGGACGAGGGGCCCGAGGCAGAGGACAGCCAGCTGCCGACAGAGTACAGCCAGTCACAGGTGGAGGGCAGGCACGGGTTTTCGCGTTGACACATCAGGACGCGCAGGCGTCCAATGCGGTGATTTCAGGTACCTTATCAGTATCTTTTGTTGATGCACACGTATTGTTCAATCCCGGATCCACGCACTCGTACGTATCCACACACTTTGTGCCGAGTTTGGGTAGAGAGTTTGGTTTGCTTGATCAGCCGCTTGTTGTGACCACTCCTGTGGGAGAGTCATTTGTTGCTAGGCACGTGTTTCGATCCTGTTCCGTCTGTATTGGCGGGAGAGAGTTGCCTGTCGACTTGATCCCTCTTGAGATGTTGGACTTCGACGTTCTTTTGGATATGGATTGGTTAGTCACGTGCTATGCGTCTGTGGACTGCCGCGAGAAGACAGTTAGATTTTGTTTTCCCGACGAGTCGGCTTTTGTTGTGCAGGGGGACCGTGGTGCCGCCCCTCACAGGTTGATTTCTTCTCTTCGCGCTGGACAGCTTTTGAGGAAGGGCTGTCAGGGATTCCTAGCCTATGTTTGTGATACTAGAGCTACGGATGTTCCATTGGACCAGATTTCGATTGTATGTGAGTTCCCTGATGTGTTCCCTGACGATCTTCCTGGGCTACCGCCTGAGCGCGACATTGCTTTCTGTATTGATTTGATTCTCGCCACGGGGCCTATTTCTATACCGCCTTATCGGATGGCCCCGGCGGAGCTTTGTGAGTTGAAGAGGCAGTTGCAGGATTTGCTAGATAAGGGACTTATTCGACCCAGTGTCTCTCCTTGGGGTGCTCCGGTCTTGTTTGTTAAGAAGAAGGACGACAGTTTGCGTCTGTGTATCGACTACCGCCAGCTGAACCGGGTGACCGTGCGGAACAGATATCCGTTGCCATACATCGACGACTTGTTCGACCGGCTTCAGGGTGCAGGATACTTTTCGAGGATCGATTTGAGATCAGGCTACCATCAGCTGCGGGTTCGACAGGAGGATATTCCGAGGACGGCTTTCCGCACGTGTTACGGCCATTATGAGTTTTTGGTGACATCGTTCCGACTCACCAACGCCCCAGCAGCGTTCATGGACTTGATGAACCATATATTTAGGCCGTGCCTTGACTTTTTCATCATCTTATTCATTGAAGATATATTGGTGTATTCCCGGAGCAGAGAGGAGCATGAGCAGCACCTGCGGATCACACTGTAGACTTTGAGGGAGCACCAGCTTTATGCAAAATTCTCCAAGTGCGTGTTCTGGCTGGACAGCATAGACTTCTTGGGTCACGTGATTACATGGGATAGTATTTATGTAGACCCGAGGAAGATCGAGGCCGTTCAGAGTTGGCCCAGGCATACATCCGTTACTGAGATACGCAGTTTTCTAGGATTTGCCGGCTACTACAGGCGATTTGTACAGGATTTCTCCCACATTGCTGCACCCTTGACTGGATTGACCCGGAAGGGAGTTCCTTTCGATTGGACGGAGGAGTGCGAGCACAGTTTCCAGCAGCTATGGACTTGTTTGACTACGGCGCCAGTGTTATCATTGCCTTCAGGATCAGGCGGATTTGCAGTCTATTGTGACGCTTCACGAGTGGGGCTAGGGTGCGTATTGATGCAGCATGACAGGGTAATCGCGTATGCTTCACGGCAGTTGAAGAGACATGAACAGAACTACCCTACTCACGATTTGGAGATAGCCGCAGTGGTCTTTGCACTTAAGATCTGGCGACATTACCTCTATGGCGAGTCGTGCCAGATATTCACTGATCACAAGAGCTTAAAGTATATATTTTAGCAGGGGGACCTCAATCTCCGACAGCGCCGTTGGATGGAACTAGTGAAGGACTACGATTGCGAGATCTTGTATCACCCGGGCAAGGCTAATGTAGTAGCAGATGCGTTGAGCAGGAGACCCGAGGGCAGTCTATCTTGTTTGAGCGCAGTGCAGAGGTAGTCATTGGCAGATTGGCAGATATTATGTGACAGCAGAGTGCAGTTCGAGTTCACGCCGATCGGGGGACAGCTTGCGCATGTTCGTGCACGCCCACAGTTACTTGACCGTATACATGAGGCACAACACATTGATGACCGATGTTCAGAAATCATGGCACAGATTGGACAGGGCAGATTTTCCGAGTTCATGATCGATGATCAGGGGATACTACGATTTGTGACTAGATTGTGCATACCAGATGCTGAGGGACTGCGGCGTGATATTCTTGAGGAGGCACATCGATCGGTGTACAGCATCCATCCCGGTTCTACCAAGATGTACCACGATATGAGAGATGTTTACTGGTGGGATGGGATGAAGAGGGACATCGCAGATTTCGTGCCGAGATGCCTGACTTGTCAGCAAGTCAAGGCCGAGCACCAGAGGCCGGCGGGAGAGCTACAGCCGTTACCCATTCCGGAGTAGAAATGGGAGCAGATTTCGATGGATTTCGTTGTGGGTCTACCCAGGACTAGGCAGGGGTATGACTCCATTTGGGTGATCGTGGATCGTTTGACGAAAGCGGCTCACTTCCTACCAGTGAAGACGACTTTCGAATTTGCTCAGTATGCCCAGATTTATATCGACGAGATAGTACGACTGCATGGAGTCCCGACGTGTATCGTGTCCGACAGAGGCACCCAGTTTACCAGCCGACTATAGCAGAGGCTTCATGAGGCTTTGGGCACCCGCTTGAGTTTCAGCACAGCATTTCATCCGCAGACCGACGGCCAGTCAGAGCGGACTATTCAGACTCTCGAGGACATGCTCCGAGCGTGCGTTTTAGACTTTGGTGGTAGCTGGGATCATCATTTACCCTTGATAGAGTTCTCCTACAACAATAGTTTTCAGGATACTATTCTGATGGCACCTTTCGAGGCTTTGTATGGGAGGAGATGTAGATCGCCCGTCTGTTGGACAGAGCTCAGTGAGAGCAGTATTTTGGGGCCACAGATCGTACAGGAGACGACCGAGAAGATACAGCTGATTCGAGACAGGATGAGGACAACTCAGAGCAGGCAGAAATAGTATGCTGATAGACGCCGCCGTAGATTAGAGTTCGCAGTTGGCGATCACGTTTTTCTGAGGGTCTCTCCGATGAAGGGAGTGATGAGGTTTGGACGGAAGGGGAAGCTTAGCCCCAGATTCATAGGTCCTTTCGAGATCCTCGAGCGTGTGGGCGCAGTAGCATACCGTTTGGCTCTTCCACCCAACTTCCCAGACGTTCACCCCGTATTCCACGTGTCGATGCTTCGTAGATACCTACATGACCCTTCACACCTGATTCAGCATCAGACCGTTCAGCTCGAGCACGATCTTTCGTTCACCGAGCAGCCAGTCGTGATATTGGACAGGCAGGTGAAGAAAAATAGATCGAAGGCCTTGCCATCAGTGAAGGTGCTTTGGCGCAGCCCGAATGGTGAAGAGATCACTTGGAAGGCCGAGGACGAGATGCGGAAGAAGTTCCCTCATCTCTTTGAAGGTATGCGTAGCTTATATTTTAAATTCGGTGACGAATTTCTTTAAGAGGGGAAGATTGAAACACTTTAGAATGTGTTTAGAGGCTAATTATATGTTAATAAATGATTTTTTAATAAAAAGTTTACCAAATTAGTTTTCAAATATTTTGTCAAGAATTATAAATATTTTTTTAGAATTTTCCTAGACTTGCATATACTTGTGCATGTAAACTAGGGTTAAATTAGGGTTAAACCATGTTTAGCAACCATGGTAGACTAACCCTTTCTTATTAAGTTAAATTGATTTTAATTAAGGGTATTTTTTAAAATGGAAAATGAATTATTACTTTAGGTTTGACTTGGTGAGAGAGAGAGAGAGAGAGAGTGCATGATGGGCATCATGGCATGAGCCCATGCTTGCATTGAATGGGAGAGAGGGGGTGTTAACCTTTGTTATCTCATTTCTTGTGTTGTGCTAACCCTTTCTCACATTTCTCTCTCACTCTCACACTCCCTCACACACACCAGCAGCAGCAACTGCAGAAGCAGCAGCCATAGCAGCAGCCACAGCAGCTCCACCAGCAGCTTCAGCAGCTCCAGCATCAGCAGCTCCAGCATCAGCAGCAGCTCCAAGCAGCAGCAGCAACAAGCTGCAGTAGCAGCAGCAGCAACACAAGCAGCAGTAGCTCCAGCGTCAGCAGCAGCTCCAAGCAGCAGCAGCAGCTCCAAGCAGCAGCAGCAGCTCCAAGCAGCAGCAGCAACAAGCAGCAGTAGCAGCAGCAGCAGCACAAGCAGCAGCAGCTCCAAGCAGCAGCAGCAGCAGCAGCACAGGCAGCAGTAGCTCCAAGCACAAGCAGCAGCAGCTCCAAGCAGCAGCAGCAACAAGCAGCAGCAGCAGCAGCAGCAGCACAAGCAGCAGCAGCAACAAGCAGCAGCAGCAGCAGCAGCAACAAGCAGCCATTGCAGCAGCACAGCAGCAGCAGCGCGGCAGAGCAACAGCAGTGCGGCACAGCAGCAGCAGCAGCACAGCAACAGCAGCAGCAGCGCGGCACAGCAGCAGCAGCAGCAGCGCGGCACAGCAGCAGCGCGGCACAACAGCAGCAGCGCGGCACAGCAGCTCCTTCCCTCTACGCCTTCTCCTTCCTCCTGCTCCCTAGTGTCGAGAGTGGGGTATACTTCTTAACCCTACATCCTAGTTTGCTTAGTTGGTGTGTTATAGCTTCGATTAGTGATTAATTGTGCGTTTTAGTGCTAAATGTGGTGAGTAGTGTGAACTTTGGTTATGTGAGGTTAATATTGGTTAGACTAAGTTAATTAAGTGTTGTTAAGGCCATGTTAACCTAGCTTAGCCCAATTTCACTAAAATACCACCAGATTTCTGTTTGATGCAAAATTTATTTAATTCTTGTTGTATAAAAATCTGGAGCTAAATTCCTGTTTCTCGTATTTTAAATCTTCGCGACACACGTTATACGTGTGTGGGTTTGGGGTTTCTGCGTATCGCGACGCGTCGGGGTAGCTTCAGGCGCGTAATCACACGTTTTAGTGTATCGCGCACACGCGTGCTTGGTTTGCGACGCGGGTTTCTAGTTTGACCTTGATATCGTGTTTTTGTAGATTTGAGCTCATGTGTGATATATTGTGTAAATTCTAGGTTCGCAGGCGAGTGGGACGGACGCTGCAAAGAAGGAGAAGCAAGTCATCGGCTACACTTAGTGCGAGACTTCGGTGAGTAGATTTAACATCTACGGGGATATCGCCCGCATGGCGTTATGCGTCAGGGCTGATAGGACCTTATAGCTACATATTGCATTTACTTACATTGACTGTTTATGTATACTGTTGTTGCATACTGCATCCCCTGCTATATGTATGCAAACTTAGAATTGATAGAACACCGCACTATTACTAACGGTTCATGTTGCACGAGCACTAATCTGCATGTTACACACACACCGTTAGTAATTGCCATGACACACTCACTGTAGAATTGCCATGATCATTATACTGTAGTTCCTTTCACATATGATTCGATATGATTTTCATAGACATTGTGAGCCGCATGAGGTCTTTGAAAAACTGAAACTATTTTAAAAAGTGGTTCCTCCCTTTTTCCTATATTATGGCTTGATGTACATAGCACATCGCATTTGATTTACTCATTGATGTTGGATTTCATGTGATTTTTGGTTTTGAGGACCGTGGGGTTATTTAAGAAATGATGCACTATTTGAAAACCCGGTTCCTCGTGATATGATATTTTGGTGCGTCCACACGTGTTTTCTCGGTGCTAAGACGTGTGCTTGAATGTCGATTCGAGGAGTTGGATGATCCGTTTGCGGGTTCATGGTCGACCCAGTATGGTTTCCCTCGGTAAGATGATCGATGGACTTTGCCGATTGAGCCTGGAGGTGGGCGAGTACCTACCGGTGATTGGTTGGACCTGGCGGTTATCCAGAGGATACTGACCGAAGTCGAAAGATGGACGCGGGATGATCCGTACTGCCGGAGTCGAGGGCCGATACCGCAGATGGAGCCCATGGGCTGATCCGGACTGACGGAGCCCGATATATGAGGATTTGCGTGTCGATGCTGGACACGAGTATTTTATGATATTTTGAGTGCCGATGATGGCACTCGTGATTCTCAGGGATTTACAGGATTTGAGGGCCGATGGGAGTGCCGGCGCCTGAGTTGTTGGGATTTGGGTGCATTGGTGGGCACCGATTATTTTCCACGTTGACATTCCGTGTAGATGTTATTTCATCCCATGCTCAGCATTTATTATTTGTATCTTATCCTGTAGTTATTTTACCTGACAGAACACTTGCATGATTTTGTACATACTGCTTATCGCATATAGATTTATCTGCTGGCATTTGATAGAGTAGCGCAGTACATGCATGCTCGCGATTACCTTTATATGTTATCTCTATTCACGAGTTGGCAACTCACCCCGTTGTGCCACAGTATTTGCAGGTTGCCCCTCAGAGTAGTCACGGCAGGCTGCCTTTTGCATCTTTGGCTACAGATACCACTACAGTTGGAGCGTGAGCTGTTCGCCGTTAGGTGGGTTGTGGTATCTGGTTACTTTTATTGTACACACCTTGGTATCTAGTTTTCTCCATCTACCATATATATACTGGACTTAGAGACAGTGTGAGGACGATGATGTATATTTTTTTTGTATTCTGGTGTCGAGCTCGTGGGAGCCGACATCTTATATGCAGTATTATTATTCTGTGATGTTTTACTTATTGCTCATTTCTTCGCTGCGGCGTCGTATATTACTTTTGTGGTGATGGTTTCCGCCGTTGGGCGTGATTACTCTCGTTTGGGAATGCTTTATTTCATTATATATCATTTTCATTTATATCTTGCTTTGTACCCGATTTCGGGGTTACTTTTACAAAGGAAATGCTGCCAAAATTATTTAAATGATAACTTAACTTTAAAAGAACTTATTGAACTATTTAAGGTTTTCTAAATGTCTTAATTAAATGTTTTCAACACTCATTACTTTTAAATGGTTTTGATTTATGGGTTCGGCTTACTTAACCGCGTTACGCCTGTAGACGTTGCGTGGATAAGTGCCGGTCGCGAGCCGAAACATTCGGGTCGTGACATACATAGAGAAGGATATTTGGATCCGTTCGAATATCAATCTTATGCTACTTGTCAATCATGTCTCAAAGGAAAGATGACAAAGACTCCATTCACTGGACATGGAGTAAGAGCGAGCGAGCTCTTAGGACTCATACACAGCGATGTATGTGGTCCAATGTCTACACATGCAAGATGTGGTTTTTCCTATTTCATTACTTTTACGGATGACTACTCTAGGTACGGATTCATTTTCTTGATGAAACATAAATCCGAGGCTTTTGAGAAATTCCAAGAGTATAAGAATGAAGTAGAAAACCAAACCGGCAAAAGTATCAAGACACTAAGATCTGATCGAGGTGGTGAATACTTAAGTGCCGAGTTCCTAGGTTACCTAAAAGAGAATGGAATTCTCTCTCAGATTACTCCTCCATACACTCCACAGCACAACGGTGTATCGGAGAGACGGAATCGAACCTTATTGGATATGGTACGTACCATGATGAGTAATGCTGAGTTACCGCGATCTTTCTGGGGTTATGCGCTAGAATCAGTGGCATATCTATTGAACATGGCTCCTACCAAGACTGTGCCTACCACGCCATATCAGATGTGGAGTGGGAAGAAACCCTATCTTCAGTATCTGAAGATATGGGGATGTCCAGCTTTTGTTAAAAAGCAGCAAGCGGATAAACTCGATGCGCGATCAGTGCAGTATAAGTTTGTGGGATATCCAAAGAACTCCAAGGGATGTTTCTTCTATTACGCAGAGGAACAAAAGGTTTTTATTTCTCGTCATGCCCATTTTCTAGAACAACAGTTTTTAGAAAAGGAAACAAGTGGGAGCGCAATAGAACTGGAAGAAATTCCAGAACCACAAACTACTACTGAAAGTTTGGTAGAACCAGTAGTTCAAGAAGAACAGGACATTCCCGCACCCCTCCGCAGGAGTAGTAGGCCGTCTCATCCGCCTGAGAGATACTACGTTTTTCTCATAGATAGAGATAGAGAGGATTGCGTCATTGATGATGATGAACCTACTAGCTTCCAGCAGGCTATCCAGAGCGGCGACTCGGTACGATGTCTAGATGCAATGCGGACCGAAATGGAGTCCATGTACACCAACAAAGTATGGACTTTGGACTTTGCTCCAGATGGGGTAAAACCCATAGGATGCAAATGGATCTTCAAGAAAAAGATTGGTGAAGATGGACAGGTGGAAAACTATAAGGCTAGACTTGTTGCAAAGGGTTTTCGTCAAACACCTGGTTTGGACTATTACGAAACTTTTTCTCCAGTGGCTATGCTCAAATCCATTCGGATCCTTCTTGCAATTGCCGCCTTCCATGATTATGAAATCTGGCAGATGGACGTAAAGACGGCTTTTCTAAATGGAAATTTAGAAGAGTGCGTCTATATGGATCAGCTAGAAGGTTTCAATCAGAGTGGGAGCAGCGGGAAAGTGTGCAAGTTGCTTCAGTCCATTTATGGACTGAAGCAGGCATCGCGGAGTTGGAACATCTGTTTTGATGAAACGGTCAAAGAATATGACTTTATCAAAAATCCAGATGAACCATGTATATATAGTAAAATTGTAGCAAAAACTGTCGTATTCCTCGTCTTGTACGTGGATGACATTCTATTGATAGGAAATGACATTCCTATGCTACAATCTGTCAAAGGATTCTTGTCACACAGGTTCTCCATGAAAGACCTGGGTGATGCCTCTTACATTCTGGGGATCCGGATCTATTGTGATAGATCCAAAAGGATGTTGGGACTTTTGCAGTCCAGGTATATCAACATTATACTTAAAAGATTCAGTATGGAAGATTCTAAGCGCGGTAGTTTACCGGCTTGTCACGGAATCACCCTATCCAAAGAGATGTCTCCCAAGACTGATATTGAAAGAGATCGCATGTCTATTATACCCTACGCTTCTGCGGTTGGCTCTATAATGTATGCGATGTTGTGCACCAGACCAGATGTAGCTTACGCACTGAGCGTGGTAAGCAGGTATCAGTCAGACCCAGGGGAGAAGCACTAGATAGCAGTAAAGAACATTCTCAAGTACCCGAGAAGGACTAAGGAGATGTTCTTGGTTTACGGCGGAAACGACCTCAAGATCGAGGCCTTTGCTGATTCCATCTTCCAGAGTGACAAGGATGACTCCTAGTCCATGTCAGGTTATGTCTTTACCCTCAATGGAGGGGCGGTGTGCTGGAATAGTTCCAAGCAGGACACCGTTGCTGACTCGACGATGGAAGCGGAGTATATTGCTGCTTGCGATGCCGCAAAAGAAGCGGTCTGGATGAAGAAGTTCCTAACAGAACTTCAGGTGGTTCCTACCATTGTTGATCCAATACCGCTGTATTGCGACAACAACGGAGCTATAGCTTTAGCGAAGGAACCCACGTCCCATCAGAAGTCCAGACACATCTTAAAGCGGTATCACCTAATCAGGGAGATCATAGATCGACAGGAGATCGAGGTCCGGAGAGTTGCTACAGAGGAGAACACTGCTGATCCATTCACGAAGGCCTTACCTCAGACGCAGTTTGAGAGTCTATCAGAGATAATAGGTCTTCGATATGCCAGTACATGGCCCTAGTGCAAGTGGAAAATTGTTAGTGTATATGCCCTAAGGGCCATTATTGTATCATACTAGCTTGTATATTACTTAATGGAAGCTTGGGATATTCACAGTTATATTAACAGTCTTGCTAAACATGGTAGTATGCTACTTGGTTTATATCTATCTTAATATGTGTGTACGTATTGATAGAGCCCTGAGGATCTTGCTTGACTACCAGCGTTGTGATGGCAGTCATACTAGTAGGAGGCTCGGTAGTCTACAAGCACATCCTTTTTCAGGTCCCTAGTCGTAGGATTATCGAGACAGGGCATCGATACTCCGGAGTAGACTAGTGTGTACGCTTCTCATCCTAGTTGGGGAGATGGTCTGTCCCACAGCCATCGGTACGTCGTACTGGAGATAGTATACAGGTGTTCGTTAGGTTACGGGTACACCGGACAGGACTCGCAGGGAACTGTTGGTTGGTATTATACCCGTCGTCAGTTAACAGTTCTCAGGTGACATGAGTACAGCATAGTCCGCAGACGTGACACTGCTGCTTCGCCTCGAGTGTGTTCCCACTGTTCTTAGATTGCTACCCTACCACGGCTCAAAGGAGTCGTGCAAACAGGTAGCAGTTGGGTGCAGTCCCGAAGCACTTGGAGGCAGTGGCGGTTAGACCGGATTCGTCTCTCCCGGTATTTGGAGTTGATATCGCGCTGTGTTTGGAGAGCCATTATGCAAAGTCCCTGGCCAGGGCAAGCGAGATTTACTGGTAGGTTTTCCAGTAGTTTCTCAAGGTGTAATGGGCTTCGCTCCGACACGACTTATACCGCTTTTAGGGGACTGACGCTTGTCGCCCCCTAGGCCCGATATGCGATAGTCCTAGATGAACAGACTGGACTGTACGGAGATTGTCACATCAGGCTCAGTAGGAGTTCGGATGGGTTTCCTCATCGGACTTCTTATCGGCATCTACCTGGGGACCGTTAGGTAGAGCTATTACCGCTTGCGGTCTGTGGTTAAACCCACTGCCAGCGTAGTAGTCGAGTCTTTAGAGTCCCACACAGAGAGTTTCCCTGCTTCGGGCGAAACGATATAGTGGTCGTATGGTTTTACGACAGGGTTCGGACGCATACGTGTTTTTATGCACGTACGATGTTCGGACAATTTTTACTAGCGGGCTTTAGTTTAAGCCAGATTCTAGTATCGGATTATTGGATTTATACAGTCTCAGTATTTCCGTGTTTTCACGGACATGAGGGGCGTTCTCGTAAATTCTCGAGAAGCTTCTAGAAAGATGATGACTTGGAGGCTAAGGTGGCATTTGCATTAAATGGGTTTGTGACTCATAAGATGAATCATTCAAATGAGTTAATGAAGCATTTATTGCTTAATGACTCACTTGATGATTCATTGCATATGTTAAATGAAGCATGATTGTTAATATCATTTAAATGATTTATTTGATATTCTTTACGCTTCATCATATATTGAAAATGAGAAACAATTCATTTCATTCTCACTCTCACCTTCCCTCTCCTCAAGCTCTCTCTCTTCAAACCCTAACCCTAACTTCTCATGTGTTGAGATCATGGGTTAGCAAGACTTATTAATCCCTAATCCTACTCTATATCCCCTAGGTTGCTTTGATTAGCACTTTTAGTAATCTAATTACCTCAAGTTAGAGGTCAAGCTTGGAGTAGCAGCTCTCGGGTGGATCTTCTATCACAAAGAGAAGGCCGACGAGGAGGTGGTCATCGAGAACAAGAAGGACTTGGTTCATTAGGTATAATCTTATTTCATAGTAGCTAATCCCTCCTATGATGTTGTTAGTCAGGATTTGGCAAAGATCCGTAAGTTACTCGATGTTATTTTAGACAAAAATGAATGTTTTACCTATTCCTCCTCACCGCAACTCGTGGGGTGTCTAACGTCGACTTACAAATACATGCAAGATGGGTGTATGAGACTTATACCATGATTAGGGTTAAGTTAGGGTTTTGTTTATTATCTTAAGATTTAACAAAAGAGTAAAACATGGTCAAAGTTATCAAGCTTGAAGAAGCTTGGAGATACTTTGACAAATTCCACTCTTTTGTCATAACCTAAGATGCTATTTGACCCAACCCTTAATCTCATACCTTGGTTAATTCTCTACATGAGTTAAGCATGATGGCTTAACTCAACCATGGTGCAATAATTCATTGGAAAAGTTTTAATTTGGATGAATTATTCATAAGAGTTCTTCTTCCTCATCTTCTTCCTCCTCAAAAGCTTAGTAGCTCTAATGGTGGAATGAGGAAAAATGTGAGAAAATAAATTCTAAAGTGAGCCCACTTCCTACTTCATCATCCTCTACTACTTGCCATGTAGTATAGGGTATTCTCTTCACAAAGTTCATGACCTAGTGAAGGAATAGCTTGCGTTAGTGTCTCCCCGACGTAGATCATCTTCGGCCTCGAAGTCTTCGATGCAAGCACGTTCGTTTCTTCTACGGAGCCTCTTTAAAGTCCGGAGCTTGAGATCGCATCGGAGGGGACTACTATACGGAGCTATTTGAAGTGAAGGACAGGTCTACAAAGGTTGTATTCCTTGCTCACTTAGATTGCAAAGTGTTTGCTTATGTTTCCGTATATTTCTAGTACGCGATCTAGTTTAGGGTTAGCTAAAATTGCAAAATTTTATTATGGCATGGGCGATACCTCCCGAAACCTTACTGCCATCTTGGGTAACCCTTCAGTGGTATCAAAGCCATGCTAGAAATAAATATGGATTTTGTTAGAATCATGAAACCGAAACAACTCCGAAACTTGAAACGAAAAACCCAAGTTTCTGTTGATTTTGAAAAGAGTTCAAAAAATTATTTAAACAAGTGCAGAATGTAGTATGTGATACAACATGAACACACAACAAAACTCAAGCCCATAGCTCGGACCATGGCCAGCGACACAAGCACCAGGTCCGACGACCTCGGCCTCCAGGTGAGGAATGGGGTTTAGTTTTGTGGTGTGTTCCAGTGACTTGGGTTTGGGGTTTCAGGTGTTGTTTATTTTGGCTAATTTTGCATGTGATATAATCTTACACTATAAGCAAGTCGGAGTGTTTCATATTCGTAGTTTTAACAATGTTTCGGGTGTTTCACATATTGTCTAGACAATGTTAAAAAGTTCGATCGAATGTTAAAAACCCATTTTCCTAAGTTTAACATACTCGGAAAAACATGCAAGTGATTCTTTGGACCCTGTAGAAGAACGTAAACCTTAACTTGATTATGTGGTCGTCAAAACCATCACTTGAACCCTAGGGTTTGTGATAGTTTAGCGTTTCACATGTGAGGCGTTGGTTTGACCCTTCTACGGCTGGTTCATAGGTACTGTGGCGTCTTCTGGATATTAGTAAAACTGTGCACAAGTGTTGAGCTGTCGGGAAATTGTTGGACTTTGATGAATCGATCGAAGAGTTTAGCGTCGTCCGGATATTATGTGATGGGATACAATATTTGGAATCCATATGTGGTTATGAGATAACTAATTTGAATGTTATAAATCTAGCAGTTTAGTCTCAATTGATCGGTTGCCACGGGATTTTTGATGTGATCAAAAAGTCCGTCACAATCACGTAGAGTACGCGGATACTCTCCGGTTAAACTTAATAGATAGCCACGCCCCATAGCCCCGACCAAGTGACTGTAGGAGAACCCCGCCGCCAAAAGCATCCGTTCGGGTGCTCGCGGCAGCGGTGTTCCGCCTTAGTGCACTTCGTCGACGGCATCGGGGGTGCGGCCGTGTACTAAAGTTTCTGACGAGCATTCGATCAGGGTGTCAGGAATCTTGTTGAATTGCCCGACTAGATATTGAAAAGTGTTTTCGATATTGAGACTAAAATGCAGGGTTTATAATTGTTAGGCATGTGATGTCTAAGGAATTCATTTGGTTAGGCATGAAATCCAAAATATGTGATACGATGGGTTTATGATGTCTAAGGTGGTTGCAGATTCCAATGTTGTAGTTTTTCACTTTCTTTTCAGCGACCCTAAGTGTAATATGTGGTGTATCGCCGGTTTTGGTGCTATATGTCAACGATAATTGGGATACGCATATTTACTTACTTTGATAACATGTGATGTTATGTGTTGCTGTGATATGTTATATCGGATCGTCGTGTTTGAATAGCCGGTGGTTTTATGTGAGATGAGGGTTTTTATTTTTATTCATGTAAAATTCATTGTATGTAATATTCATTTATTGGGGCACTTCCGGGTTGAGGATGATGTCACCATCGTATATTATTTACTTTTCCGCATTAGGATAGACCCAAGGCGGGGAGCACAAGTTGTTAGTTGTATGTATGCCCTAGAGGCCAGTATTGTACAGATGATGTATATTATATTGGATGCTTGGACATATATAGAGATGACTTTCTTGCTCGACATGATAGTATGCTATCTGGTTGCTCTTTATCTTAACATGTACACTAGTCTCTTTAAACTGTCTTATAGTTACATGTTGATAAAGCCCTTAGGATGTGTACTTGACTACCTGGACTATGATGCAGATCATACTAGTGGGGACATGGTAATCCATAAGTACATCCTTCAAGGTCCCTAGTCGTGGGTGTATTGAGACGGGGCATCGATATACCAGTGTAGACTAGCGTATACGCCTCTCGACCCATGAGATGGGTGATGGATGATCCCATATCCATTGGTGTTTGACATCAGAGATGGTATACGGGTGCTCAGTGGAGACTGGGTACACTGGACGGACTTACCGAGAACTCCCAGATGGTATTATACCTCACGTCAGATGGCAGTTCTCAGGTGACACTTGTGCAGGTTAGTCTGTAGACCCGAGATCGTCATAGAGTCTTGTGTGATTCCCACTGTGCTTTGATCTCCACCTTACCACATCCATGAGGGCGTGCAAAACGGTGGTCTTTGGGTACAGTCCCGAGTCACATGGAGGCAATGAGCGATAGGAGGGGTTTCGTCTCTCCCAGTATTGGGGGTTGATGTTGCGCTGTGCTCGATTGGCCGTAACAGGGAAGTCCCTTGCCAGGGCTGATCAGAGATTTGCTGGTAAGTGTTACCAGTAGTTTCTCGACCCGTTAGGAGCCTCACATCGGCACGACTTATCGGTTACTGGGGTCTGACGTTGACCACCCCTAGACTTGATATGCGACATATCAGGCGAACAGACCGGACTGTACGGTAAGTGTTACTGGTTGGATTCACATGAGTGTGAGCGGGCTAGCTCGTCGATCTTCTGATCGCTCAATACCCGGGTGGCCGTTACGTTTGGAAGACCGTTTGCGGCTTGTGGGTGCTTGATATGATCATCATCTGCTACTGGCGTATTGACGAGTCTTTAGAGTCTTACACAGAGGTTTCCTGGCTCAAGCGAAACGAAATAGGAGCGCATATGAGATATGTGCGGGACCGAGAATAATGCGTGTATGTGATACCGCATTTCATTCTCACGATGAATGTTTCGATTGGTTGTATACGATATGACCTAGTTATCGAATCATTGATTCGATAAATCGATACATTGGATACTAGTCGGTTATGTATGACATGACCGGATCATTGAATCAAATGTTGATTTAATGATTAAATGTATAATTATATATTTGATATATTACTTTGTATTAACTAGTATTGGTTCACTTTAAATGGATTTTCTCACTTGATGTTCACAAGTTGTATATGTGATATACTTTTGTACACTTGATTGTATCATGTTTGATGATGCATGAATATTGGCTTTGTGTAAAGAATTGTACCATGGTTATGATAATGGTTAGGGTTTTGATTTATTCACTCATTTATTTAACCATTCTTTATTTATTTAAATGGATAAATGAAAATAAAATGGTTTCTTTTTATCATGAAGCTTGTTGAAGCTTCATGAAGCTTTGACTAAAGAGACCATTTTGTCTTCATGCTTAACCCTAACCATTCCAACTTACCATGGTATATTCTCTACACTTGACCTTAGTTAGGATATGATAAGTATTGATTTATTTTCTATTATGAAAATACTTTTATCATATTCTAACTTCATCTTCTCCTTCTTCTTCAAGAAAGAAAACTAGACTCCATTAATGGCATCTTGAGTTCTAAAGTGAGAAATCCAATTCTAAAGTGAACCCACCTCCTATTTCTTCATCCTCTACCTCTTGCCAAGTGGTTTTGGGTGTTTTCTTCACAAGTTTCACAACTCGGTGAAGTCGGAGCTTGATCTTGTAAAACCTCGACGTAGATCGTCTTCGGCATCGTAGCCGACGACTATTCCGCTCATTTCTCCGATGAAGCCGATGCGAGAGTCCGGGATTCGAGATGGACAGCGAGGGAGCGACTACGTGGAGCTAAAGAAGTGGATAACCGAATCTACAAAGGTTGTAGCTTCCTTCTTTTAGTTAAGATGTTAACTAGCTTATCTTTTCGCCTAAATTTCTATTCGACGATCCGTATTAGGGTTTCTCGGCACTTGTAAGATTTGAAATTGGCATGGTTGATGCCTTATGAGAGCTCTATTGTGTGTCTAGGAACCCTACAGTGGTATCAGAGCCTAGCTAGAGCTTTAGGCGAAGTCTAGACGATGTTTGAAACCCGATCGAACCGAAACCCTAAATTTTCCACGCTCTCTGGACTTTTTCTAAAAACAGGGTTTTTTCCAGATTAAAAATGCTTAAAAAATTCAGCAGGAAGATATAAGAATTACGGTGCAAAATTGGAGAAATGATGCCTCCAACATGCGGCGGAACCGCGGCAGAAGCCTAGCTTCTGCGGCGGTTCCGCGGCTACATGATGACGTATGCCCTCCAAATTTGCACAGTAACTCCTATTTTACAGTGCTGAGTTTTATGGGAATTTTTAATATTTATTCAAGAGTTGAATTTTCTGGGGTGTTTGGGGAGTTCGCTGATTCGATCGGATTATCAGATTTTGTCTATGTGCTTTCCGGATAATTTTAGAATATGTTAAAAAGTTCGACCGGATATAAATACCCAACTTTTCCCCTGCCGGAAAATATCCAAGTGTTGGATTTTTCTGTGGTTTAAGGACGTTCTGAGTAGTGCAAGTAACACGATGGTCCCTCTAGAAGACAACAAACCTTAACTCGATTATGTGACCGTCTTGAACTACCCTTTGAACCTTCGGGTTTGGGGCAGTACGGCGTGCCACATGTGAGGCGTTGGCTTGACCCTTCTACGGCTGGACTGTTGGTACTGAGGCATGAAGTGAATGTCTTTGAACTTATTTCATGTGTTGAACAGTTTCAGAAAAACTTGGGTGTTCGAATGTTCGATCGGAAAATTTAATATTTTCTATTTATCCGGAATGGGATACAATAATTGGAATTCACAAACAGTTATGCGATAACTGAATGAATGTTATAAATCTAGCCGTTTAGTCTCACATGATATTGAAAAGAGTTTTCGGTAATGAGACTAAAATGCGGGGTTTATAATTGTTAGGCATGTGATATCTAAGTATTTCATTTGATCAGGCATGCAATGTCTATAGAGGTTGCGGATTCCAATTGTTGTAGTTTTACACTTTCTTTTCTGTGACCGTAAGTGTAATATGTGATATCGCCGGTTTCGTTGCTATATGTCAACGACAATTGGGATGCGCATATTTACTTACGTTGATGACATGTGATGTTATGTGTTGCTGGATATGTTATATTGGATTGTCGTGTTTGAATAGCCGGGTTTTTTTTATGTGAGATGAGTGTTTTTAATTTTTTTCATTCATGTAAAAACTTGTATGTAATATTCTTTTATTTGGGGCACTTCCAGGTTACGGAAGCTGTCACCCTTTGTATATTATTTACTTTTCTGCACTAGGATAGACCCAAGGAGGGAAGCACAAGTAACCGAGTTCTAGGGTCCAGTGGGAGACCATCTCGAGGAGTCGAGTCCGGATCTCCTAACCCTAGGATTGGTAGGGTTGCTTGCCGCTCTCGTAGAGGTCTAGGGGTGTGGGATTGGCTATTCATCACGACCGTGGAATCCGTGTTTTATACTGGCTCGTATTGAAAACACGGACGTCCTAGAATATCCAATGTTTCATATGTTTCTTCTGCTGCGATATCTGTGATATGTTCTGTGATGGATACTTTATATAGTATATATGATATATTATATAGACGTTACTTATGTTTTGCACCCGCACTAGCCCTGCCCTGCTCTGTCGTTAGTTACCTAACCTAACGGTGCACGAGGGGACATCCAGGCGAATACGGATGGCATAAGTGTACGTCGTATTTATCTGTGATGTTTAGGTATTTAAATGATGGGACTTCATTAATGTGATTAATGAAATAAAAGAAACCAAATGATGTTGTAGAATCAAATTTTAAACAAAACAGGTAGCTACAGTTCTTGCTTTGCACAGCGGTATATTTGATATATCCTGCACCTTATTCGATGAGGAAAGGACCGAGATCCCTTCACCGGGAATGACTCCTTTAGCAATAACTGGCAGATGCTACACACTCGGTTTGACTTTTGATTGCTTCTATAGTTTCTGCTTTGCACAGTGATATATATGATATATCCCGCACCTCATTCGACGAGGAAAGGGCCGACGATCCCTTCACCGTGAGTGACCCCTTTAGCAAAACTAGAAAAGCCTCAAAATCACTCCATTTCAAAACTTCATTTGATTCTACAACGATATCAAGTTCATTACGCAATAGGTTTTCAGAAAAACCTGTCGTAGCCCTCCGTCATTTCAGATAAATCCTACTTAGTATTCGTGCTACGTTTGTTGATCTCCGTCAAGGCGTAGTGTGCGGTAGCTAACTAGTATTTATCTGCTTATGCATGTGATGCAGATTGGATTAGGGTAGTCGTACGACCTTGTTGACCTCCGTCAAGGGTCGTGCGGGTGGGTTTGATTCAATCAAGAAATGACGGGTTGAACTTGACTTGCACCCTGTGGTTTGTTGACCTCCGTCAAGGTCATAGGATGCTTGGGGCAAAAAAATTATCGGGAATTTCAAGTGTTGAAATTTGCAATGAGATTGCATACCTTCTATGAGATAGTTGGATCCCGATACCCACTGCGAGTAAGAGTTACTCCTGGGAGAGTTTTGCACATTACAATTAGCCGATCAAGTAGGTGTCTAGAAAGGTGTCAACGGGGTTACGCCTCTGGGAAAACGAGGTTTACATTAATTAGGTTCGTGCGAAAGCACGGGGGACCTCTCTCAAAGTACCGACACTGGCCTGGCTGAAAGATCGACGAACTTGTAGTGTGTAATTAATCCCGGCTAGTCTTTCCTTTTAGGGTTTGAAGGAAGATTTGATAAAAACCACTGGGAGCCATCCTGATTAGATAAGATAAAAACCAATCTGATCTTGCAAGAGCATACGCTAAAGTGTTTTCTTCTCTCTCTCTCCAGGTAGCGACCATTTCATGCCCTAATAAAGATAATAATATGGATGTATTGATCGAACCCGCATGTTATACTGTGCTGGGGAACGTTGGTTCCGTTCTTTCCTATAAGAGTTATAGGACTGAACAGGATATAGGGGAATACCAGGATTCCCATGCCACCCGAATGAAGAAAGTACATGTTGATGCATTTTCTTCGGGTGTGTTCGTTACAGAGAACTGTTTCTCCATTTGCTCTACGTCCTGGGTATTAGATACCGGGTCAGGATCCCATATATGTAATCAGTTACATGGGCTTAAGAAAGGTAGAGAACTTGGAGAAGGTGATAAAGACATTAGAGTTGGAAATGGTGCAATTGTTGCAGCTAAGACTGTCGGGGAATATCACCTTGTATTACCAACTGGTAATACATTGGTTCTGAACGAATGCTATTACATGCCGAACCTGATATGCAACATTATATCGGTTTCTTTATTGAGTAAAGAGGGATATAATTTTGTATTACAGGACAATGTTATGAACATTTTCCGTAACCAAAAGTTGGTTGGATCAGGCACGTTGTGCAATGGCATTTATGTTCTAAATCAATCAACAGTTCTGAGCATAACAAACACACACAAGAGGAAGAGTTCTGAACTGAACGAATCCTTCTTATGGCATTGTAGACTGGGTCACATCAATGCGACACGACTGGCTAAGTTGCATAAGGATGGATATTTAAATCCGTTTGAATTTTCATCTTATGACACTTGCCAGTCATGTCTCAAAGGCAAGATGACTAAAACTCCGTTTACGGGACACGGAGAAAGAGTTACCGAACTCTTGGGACTGATACAAAGTGATGTATGCGGTCCCATGTCTACACATGCCAGGGATGGTTCTTCGTACTTGTTCATACCAGAATATTGCATTTTATACCGCCCATTCTTATGCTCGTGTGTTTATAGGTATGTGCTTGTAATCTGTGTTTGTTACATATTTACAGAATACAGGTTTCCAGTACAAATATTGCAAATCACGACAAAATCTCCACGGTTACACCAAATACAGAACATCTGTCACAGCAGATAAAAGCCGGGTTCCGGTCATCCATATCCGCCCAGTGCCGAGTACCAGTTCCAGAGACAAGACATATGACAGTGGTCATTCGTGTCTCGGACATGCACAGAGCACGAGGGGGGCTGCACAAGAATCAATGGGTGCACGGAGCTCGAGGGAGATAAAGTCAAAAGTAAAGAGAAGAAAGCAATCTTGGACTAAGAATTCTGAAGATATTCTGAAAAGATTATCAGAAAATACATGTAGCAGACAAAAGGGGACAGCAAACCAGGGAAGTACAGAAAAGCCCATGCCCTAACTCCACCATAGGGCCGCGGATCCGCGGCCAATAGGGGGTATAGGCCGCGGATCCGCGGCCGTACAGGCTTGTCAGTTGATGGTTTTTTTTGGGCAGTTTGGTCTTTTCACATGGGTCCAGAATGTTGCCCTAGAATTTCTGTTTCCTGCCTATAAATACTCCAGAACTGAGCTAAGCCAAGGGTCCAATTCTAAGTTCATTCTTTGTTCCTCTTTTGTAGTTTTTTGTGTAGTTCTTCTTCTTCTTCTTCTTCATTTCTTTTTCCATGAAAATTGTAGTGAGAGCTTTTTGAGTGGGAGATCAATGAAGATGAGGGCTTTTTGTATCATTCTCTTTTGTTTCTTCTTCCTCTTGAGATTCTTGCTTTCTCTTGATCATTCAACCTGTTCATTGAGGTTGAATGGTTAAGGGTTAGTTATTGATCTCAAGGGTCGTATTTTCTTATGGAATTAGCGCTTCATTTCACATGCGTTCTCTACCCTTCCCTTGATCTTGCAACCTTTTGATTGAGCTTGCAAGTTTAAGGGTTGGCTATTGATCACATGCTTGTCTTGAGTTCTAGTTTCTTGTTCTTTTTATCGCTTTTTATTACTTGCTTATTATTATCTTGCTTTACTTTCTTGCAATTTAATTCATCCACTTAATTACTTGTAATCTTTTCTTTTCTTTGTTCTTTTCTTTTGCTCTTTTTGGTTCTTTTTGTGAATGGTTGTAATTATTGTTGTTGTTAAGAATCAATACGATATTGTAAGTTAATACTTCCTTGCTCATTTCCTTTTCCCGTTATTTTCCATTGAACTCCGCCAAAACGATACGCAAGCGCTCCGTTAGGCACCCTACCCTAACAAGGTAACAGTGATTCCTAACCGCGACCGGTTGCGTTCGGTTTGGCCGGAGGCGAAAGTAAGAGACAAGAACGGAAGGACAAGGGGTAAATAAGCCGGATTTTACGAATACCGTGCTTAAATCCCCTAATCCACGTTGTTGCCAATTGCTCTAGCTTCAATTGGTCAAGACTCGGCTCAAAGGTTTTGAGTGCGGATTTCTTTAGCTTACAATTTCTTATCTTTTTCTTAACAACTTTATACTTGCAAATAATACACATAGGTTAGAATCGAACAAACATATACTCATTCTTTATTGACTCGTCTAAGACAAGAAAGGACATACAACCCTCTCCCTGTGGATCGACCCGTGCTCAACCGGCTAGCTGCATAGCGACACCGTCTTGATTGCGGTTAACTCAAATTCTTCCAATCAAATGGCGCCGTTGCCGGGGAGACGCTAGCGTATTTTCTTTCTTGTTATTCGGGTTAATATTCTTTTTGTATATATATATAAAAAAAAAAATCTTTTTGTTTTTTTTTGATCATTTTTGTGGGCAAGAGTGCAGATTTTTGCAGATTTGCAAACTGCGATTGTGGGGAGCAAAGTGTACATTCAAGGCTAAGGTGATTGCAAAGTACAGTGCCAAAGGTCCGGGTAGTTTGACCCGCGCAAGCGAACTTTTCAAGCTTACCGGATTTGATTCAACGGGGGTTTCCTAACCCAAAAACTTAACGGTACGTACTTTACTAACACTTTCTTCTCAAATCCGACGCATCCAATATACTATTCTTTGCAGGATTCTTTGCAAGTTCGCTAACTAACGCTAAAAATTGACTAACCCGTATTTGTTGCAGTGCCGCGCTTAAACTAAAAAACGATTTTTTGATTCTTTATAGAATTTTTATTGAATTGCGCATTGCATCAATTAATACGGACTTAAGGGCAAGCGAACTCCACAAATACGGTAAAGGATTTCATCACCTTTTCCGTGGCCCACAAATCACGAACTTGAGCATAATGTTTACCCGCACAAAATTTAAAAGAAACTAGACTATAAGCCTTAAGGACTTCGCGCTCACTAGGAGAAGTTAATTGTGTTTAGAACCTTGCTTAACGGTATATTGTTTACGGGGTGTCTAGGAAAGTGTTAACGGCGAAACCGCCAAAAGAGAAAGGGTTATTTAATTAAGGAACTTCGCGAAAGCATTGGAAAACCTCCCCTTATCTCTGCACTTACCTGGCCTCGTGATCAGTGTATCTTGAGCCCGTTTCTCGACACAGTTTTACTTCGACAATCAAGTTCTGGAGCAGGTCTAGTTGACCTAGGTGAACCCTAGAACGATTAGGTGTGTGGTATTTTCATGTCGTGATTGTTTTTGTCCCTATTCTTTTTGTGTGTATATTTCATTCTTTTGTTAATATCTAACTAAAAAAAACTATAAAAAAAAATATCACATTCTTTTTCCCCCTCCTTTTCTCTGCCTTCCTTTCTTTCTCTCTTCCTATCATGGGTACTCCACCTCGCAAAACTCTTGCCGAACTTTGGTATCCACAACCAGACATTACTTCTTACAGTTCTTGCTTTGGCCGAACATCGAACGACCCCTCCATGCCCAAAATCTCTCTGAAAGATCGCATAGCAGCATCTAGGACAAACACTTGCACTCCTCATTCCACTTTGTATCAACCTTTTCAACCTCCCGCACCCGCTTATGTTGATACCCCTTCTGCAAGTCGTCCTTTGTCCATCGCTGAACGTATTGAACAATCCCGTAGCCGATCTTTCACTCCTTTCACCACTTCAAATTCTTGGGATCAACAATTTCATTCACCTTCTTATCCAACTGTTGATCCTACCCCTGTCCAACCATTCAATTCCTACCAGTCCTACCCTACTTTTGCACCTTCCCTAGACATTGCATCAGAACCGCCATTTGGGAGTTTTCAGTATCCAAACAACTTTGAATCTTTTACTGAAACCCCTTCACAACCCATGTCTAGTCTGGAACAGTCGTTGGAAGACTTTAGGGTAGCGTCAAGCCAACAGATGATGGATTTGAATGCGTCCATGGCCGCTCTCATACAACCTACTGACCCGGTAGCTAGTTTCCAGCTAGCTCCAAATTTTCCAATGTATGATGAGGCGGTAGGACAGGCGGAGAATTTGAGTGGAGAAAGTGAGCTGTATACCCTTCCAAATCAAACCTACCCGTCCCAAATTGAATCCCACAACTCCAGTTTTGAAAGTCTATCGAGTATCCCACATGATTTATCAATTGAAGATAGAATGATGAATGAGTTGTGCGACTTCGTAGTATTTGATTTGCCCGATTGTGAAGGGTCCCTTCCAAGTGAAACCATACCTAATCCTTTTGACCTCTACACCTCCATCTTAGAACCAGAATCAATTAATATCCATGCTTTTGATGAGGTGTCAGAGAATTTTGATTTTCATTTGATTAAGGATATTGACGCTGGGGATATTTTGGATGATGAACCCGTAGATTTGGCTGAGTTTGTCTCTTCAAATCATCATCCCGAGTCATTAAATGTTTTTCCCGAACCCCATATGCGTCTGGACTTTGAAGAGAAGTGCATGGATGTGCTAAATTTTGAGGAGAATATTGAGGATAGTTTTGAGGATAAACCAGTTTTGCTTGATGAGTCGGATTTTCCAATTCATCATGTTCCTTCCACTGACTGTGTACACCCTCCTGAACCTTTAACCGATACCCTTCCTCAACCACTTCCCTCCATCCTTTCCATCGTTCCGACCTTGTAAGAACCCGTCTCACTTTCATTTACTATGTCTGGTTTACCAAGTTCGGCGTACCCATGGTTTCTCACGAATCTTGAGGGATTTGACCCCATTTCTCGCCGGGTTAATAGATTAGCACAATCGCTGTTTACACATCGCTCATCACAAATTGTGCTAATCTATTCACTCCATTTGCACCCTCAAGTTCGTACTCCACTTCTTTTTCCCTTCCGCCATTCTTCTTCTTCTGATATACCGAGACCGTATCCCGCTTCTATCTCCATACGGTCTCGCGTATTCTCCTTCTCTTTTCTCTACGCCTTCTTCCACCAACCTGTACATTATAGCGATAAAATCTTTGAATGGTTGGTGCTCACTTTTGGCCTGTGTAAGGCCTTGTATAGATTAATACTGTTCTTTCCCCCCTAATCCTGAACTTCACCGCTTAAACAGTGGAAACACTGTTCTACTTAAGTTGGGGGGGAACCCTTTTTTTATATATATTTTGTTTTCCTTTTTTTTTGTATATAATTTGTTTTTAGGGAGTGCCGACAAATTTTGACCCTCTTGGTATAGCCTGACAGTGAGGGCACTGTCAAGTTTAAGTTTGGGGGTGTGCTCGGTAAGTTTTCTTCCTTCGCATTCATTTGTATATTTTTCATTTGCATACCTTATTAAAAACCCACAAAAATCGAAAATTTTCCAAAAATATAAAAACTTTGTCGTCAAGTTAGCTGATAGGGTAGCTTAGATCTTTATTCCGGAAGTTTAGTTGATATGATAGAAATAACTAAATTCTAGGTCTAGGAATTGAAAATCCTAAAAATAACCCTCATTCTGTTTAAACTTGGTGATTATACGTCCTTACATTTTTTTTAAGAAATAGGTAATCTTGAGTTCAGTTCTTGAGTTAAGTCAAGATGAAGGGAAAGTATTGATGCTTTACTGAAGGATATGTCTGAAAAATAGTTTCTTTTCTCGAGTTCAAATTTAGAAAGTATATACCCTACAAACTGCACTTACACGCACCTTGAAACTTGGGATAGTAGAGGATACCTAGAAATACTCTTGCCTGAAAGCCTAGTATGAAAGAAAAAACGGTATTTAAAGCTAAACACCAAAAGAGCATGTTGAAAAATATATCCGGTCTTGAAAAAGAAAAAGAAAAAGAAAAAGAAAAAGAAAAAAGAAAAAGAAAAAAATAGAATAAAGTCAAGACCTGGAAACTGCTATTTACGCTTTAAAGTTCACACATTCAGTAATCGGTCGTTAGTGCCTCAAGAAGCATTAATAGTCGCATGAAAGGTGTGTGAGCAAATCTGTCCATCCTTAATGAAAAGAAGTAGTATTTGGTATTAGGGCAAGGGTATTAATGCTTGAATTGAATTCTTGAGTGTAGGGGTGCAAATATACACACACGTAGGGGTATACAATCGATGTTTGAATAAGAGATAGAAATAAAGAATAGGACTTGTGTTTTCTGTAAAGTTGATAAAAATCTCTGATTTGAGGCCGCGCTTTAGAAGGAAAACTCAGGTGAACCGACATCTTTCTAAACTTTTTTGGAACGTATATGATCTAAGGTTAAATAGATAGGAGGTGTGAAAAATAAGGGTTGGATATTTCTAACTTAGGATGATAGAATTCCTAACGTAAATACTGAACTGTAGGACTAGAATCAATGTTAACTTATGACACTAGCTTGACTGGATTTTGTGGGTGTAATCCGCTGAAAACCCTCAGGAGACAACACTCCTCCTACTAGGGACACCTAGAGGTTTAACGGCTTGTTGCACGAGCTCAGTGCAATCGCGTTCCCTGCGAAAGTGCGGTTAGGATTTTATTTTTATGAATAATTGGTTTTGCTCGGGACGAGCAAAAGTTAAGTTTGGGGGTATTTGTTCATACCAGAATATTGCATTTTATACCGCCCATTCTTATGCTCGTGTGTTTATAGGTAGGTGCTTGTAATCCGTGTTTGTTACATATTTACAGAATACAGGTTTCAAGTACAAATATTGCAAATCAAGACAAAATCTCCACGGTTACACCAAATACAGAACATCTGTCACAGCAGATAAAAGCCGGGTTCCGGTCATCCATATCCGCCCAGTGCCGAGTACCAGTTCCAGAGACAAGACATATGACAGTGGTCATTCGTGTCTCGGACATGCACAGAGCACGAGGGGGGCTGCACAAGAATCAATGGGTGCACGGAGCTCGAGGGAGATAAAGTCAAAAGTAAAGAAAAGAAAGCAATCTTGGACTAAGAATTCTGAAGATATTCTGAAAAGATTATCAGAAAATACATGTAGCAGACAAAAGGGGACAGCAAACCAGGGAAGTACAGAAAAGCCCATACCCTAACTCCACCATAGGGCCGCGGATCCGCGGCCAATAGGGGGTATAGGCCGCGGATCCGCGGCCGTACAGGCTTGTCAGTTGATTGTTTTTTTTGGGCAGTTTGGTCTTTTCACATGGGTCCAGAATGTTGCCCTAGAATTTCTGTTTCCTGCCTATAAATACTCCAGAACTGAGCTAAGCCAAGGGTCCAATTCTAAGTTCATTCTTTGTTCCTCTTTTGTAGTTTTTTGTGTAGTTCTTCTTCTTCTTCTTCTTCATTTCTTTTTCCATGAAAATTGTAGTGAGAGCTTTTTGAGTGGGAGATCAATGAAGATGAGGGCTTTTTGTATCATTCTCTTTTGTTTCTTCTTCCTCTTGAGATTCTTGCTTTCTCTTGATCATTCAACCTCTTCATTGAGGTTGAATGGTTAAGGGTTAGTTATTGATCTCAAGGGTCGTATTTTCTTATGGAATTAGCGCTTCATTTCACATGCGTTCTCTACCCTTCCCTTGATCTTGCAACCTCTTGATTGAGCTTGCAAGTTTAAGGGTTGGCTATTGATCACATGCTTGTCTTGAGTTCTAGTTTCTTGTTCTTTTTATCGCTTTTTATTACTTGCTTATTATTATCTTGCTTTACTTTCTTGCAATTTAATTCATGCACTTAATTACTTGTAATCTTTTCTTTTCTTTGTTCTTTTCTTTTGCTCTTTTTGGTTCTTTTTGTGAATGGTTGTAATTATTGTTGTTGTTAAGAATCAATACGATATTGTAAGTTAATACTTCCTTGCTCATTTCCTTTTCCCGTTATTTTCCATTGAACTCCGCCAAAACGATACGCAAGCGCTCCGTTAGGCACCCTACCCTAACAAGGTAACGGTGATTCCTAACCGCGACCGGTTGCGTTCGGTTTGGCCGGAGGCGAAAGTAAGAGACAAGAACGGAAGGACAAGGGGTAAATAAGCCGGATTCCACGAATACCGTGCTTAAATCCCCTAATCCACGTTGTTGCCAATTGCTCTAGCTTCAATTGGTCAAGACTCGGCTCAAAGGTTTTGAGTGCGGATTTCTTTAGCTTACAATTTCTTATCTTTTTCTTAACAACTTTATACTTGCAAATAATACACATAGGTTAGAATCGAACAAACATATACTCATTCTTTATTGACTCGTCTAAGACAAGAAAGGACATACAACCCTCTCCCTGTGGATCGACCCGTGCTCAACCGGCTAGCTGCATAGCGACACCGTCTTGATTGCGGTTAACTCAAATTCTTCCAATCAAATGGCGCCGTTGCCGGGGAGACGCTAGCGTATTTTCTTTCTTGTTATTCGGGTTAATATTCTTTTTGTATATATATATAAAAAAAAAAAATCTTTTTGTTTTTTTTGATCATTTTTGTGGGCAAGAGTGCAGATTTTTGCAGATTTGCAAACTGCGATTGTAGGGAGCAAAGTGTACATTCAAGGCTAAGGTGATTGCAAAGTACAGTGCCAAAGGTCCGGGTAGTTTGACCCGCGCAAGCGAACTTTTCAAGCTTACCGGATTTGATTCAACGGGGGTTTCCTAACCCAAAAACTTAACGGTACGTACTTTACTAACACCTTCTTCTCAAATCCGACGCATCCAATATACTATTCTTTGCAGGATTCTTTGCAAGTTCGCTAACTAACGCTAAAAATTGACTAACCCGTATTTGTTGCAGTGCCGCGCTTAAACTAAAAAACAATTTTTTGATTCTTTATAGAATTTTTATTGAATTGCGCATTGCATCAATTAATACGGACTTAAGGGCAAGCGAACCCCACAAATACGGTAAAGGATTTCATCACCTTTTCCGTGGCCCACAAATCACGAACTTGAGCATAATGTTTACCCGCACAAAATTTATAAGAAACTAGACTATAAGCCTTAAGGACTTCGCGCTCACTAGGAGAAGTTAACTGTGTTTAGAACCTTGCTTAACGGTATATTGTTTACGGGGTGTCTAGGAAAGTGTTAACGGCGAAACCGCCAAAAGAGAAAGGGTTATTTAATTAAGGAACTTCGCGAAAGCGTTGGAAAACCTCCCCTTATCTCTGCACTTACCTGGCCTCGTGATCAGTGTATCTTGAGCCCGTTTCTCGACACAGTTTTACTTCGACAATCAAGTTCTGGAGCAGGTCTAGTTGACCTAGGTGAACCCTAGAACGATTAGGTGTGTGGTATTTTCATGTCGTGATTGTTTTTGTCCCTATTCTTTTTGTGTGTATATTTCATTCTTTTGTTAATATCTAACTAAAAAAAACTATAAAAAAAAATATCACATTCTTTTTCCCCCTCCTTTTCTCTGCCTTCCTTTCTTTCTCTCTTCCTATCATGGGTACTCCACCTCGCAAAACTCTTGCCGAACTTTGGTATCCACAACCAGACATTACTTCTTACAGTTCTTGCTTTGGCCGAACATCGAACGACCCCTCCATGCCCAAAATCTCTCTGAAAGATCGCATAGCAGCGTCTAGGACAAACACTTGCACTCCTCATTCCACTTTGTATCAACCTTTTCAACCTCCCGCACCCGCTTATGTTGATACCCCTTCTGCAAGTCGTCCTTTGTCCATCGCTGAACGTATTGAACAATCCCGTAGCCGATCTTTCACTCCTTTCACCACTTCAAATTCTTGGGATCAACAATTTCATTCACCTTCTTATCCAACAGTTGATCCTACCCCTGTCCAACCATTCAATTCCTACCAGTCCTACCCTACTTTTGCACCTTCCCTAGACATTGCATCAGAACCGCCATTTGGGAGTTTTCAGTATCCAAACAACTTTGAATCTTTTACTGAAACCCCTTCACAACCCATGTCTAGTCTGGAACAGTCGTTGGAAGACTTTAGGGTAGCGTCAAGCCAACAGATGATGGATTTGAATGCGTCCATGGCCGCTCTCATACAACCTACTGACCCGGTAGCTAGTTTCCAGCTAGCTCCAAATTTTCCAATGTATGATGAGGCGGTAGGACAGGCGGAGAATTTGAGTGGAGAAAGTGAGCTGTATACCCTTCCAAATCAAACCTACCCGTCCCAAATTGAATCCCACAACTCCAGTTTTGAAAGTCTATCGAGTATCCCACATGATTTATCAATTGAAGATAGAATGATGAATGAGTTGTGCGACTTCGTAGTATTTGATTTGCCCGATTGTGAAGGGTCCCTTCCAAGTGAAACCATACCTAATCCTTTTGACCTCTACACCTCCATCTTAGAACCAGAATCAATTAATATCCATGCTTTTGATGAGGTGTCAGAGAATTTTGATTTTCACTTGATTAAGGATATTGACGCTGGGGATATTTTGGATGATGAACCCGTAGATTTGGCTGAGTTTGTCTCTTCAAATCATCATCCCGAGTCATTAAATGTTTTTCCCGAACCCCATATGCGTCTGGACTTTGAAGAGAAGTGCATGGATGTGCTAAATTTTGAGGAGAATATTGAGGATAGTTTTGAGGATAAACCAGTTTTGCTTGATGAGTCGGATTTTCCAATTCATCATGTTCCTTCCACTGACTGTGTACACCCTCCTGAACCTTTAACCGATACCCTTCCTCAACCACTTCCCTCCATCCTTTCCATCGTTCCGACCTTGCAAGAACCCGTCTCACTTTCATTTACTATGTCTGGTTTACCAAGTTCGGCGTACCCATGGTTTCTCACGAATCTTGAGGGATTTGACCCCATTTCTCGCCGGGTTAATAGATTAGCACAATCGCTGTTTACACATCGCTCATCACAAATTGTGCTAATCTATTCACTCCATTTGCACCCTCAAGTTCGTACTCCACTTCTTTTTCCCTTCCGCCATTCTTCTTCTTCTGATATACCGAGACCGTATCCCGTTTCTATCTCCATACGGTCTCGCGTATTCTCCTTCTCTTTTCTCTACGCCTTCTTCCACCAACCTGTACATTATAGCGATAAAATCTTTGAATGGTTGGTGCTCACTTTTGGCCTGTGTAAGGCCTTGTATAGATTAATACTGTTCTTTCCCCCCTAATCCTGAACTTCACCGCTTAAACAGTGGAAACACTGTTCTACTTAAGTTGGGGGGGAACCCTTTTTTGTATATATATTTTGTTTTCCTTTTTGTTTTGTATATAATTTGTTTTTAGGGAGTGCCGACAAATTTTGACCCTCTTGGTATAGCCTGACAGTGAGGGCACTGTCAAGTTTAAGTTTGGGGGTGTGCTCGGTAAGTTTTTTTCCTTAGCATTCATTTGTATATTTTTCATTTGCATACCTTATTAAAAACCCACAAAAATCGAAAATTTTCCAAAAATATAAAAACTTTGTCGTCAAGTTAGCTAATAGGGTAGCTTAGATCTTTATTCCGGAAGTTTAGTTGATATGATAGAAATAACTAAATTCTAGGTCTAGGAATTGAAAATCCTAAAAATAACCCTCATTCTGTTTAAACTTGGTGATTATACGTCCTTACAGTTTTTTTGAGAAATAGGTAATCTTGAGTTCAGTTCTTGAGTTAAGTCAAGATGAAGGGAAAGTATTGATGCTTTACTGAAGGATAAGTCTGAAAAATAGTTTCTTTTCTCGAGTTCAAATTTAGAAAGTATATACCCTACAAACTGCACTTACACGCACCTTGAAACTTGGGATAGTAGAGGATACCTAGAAATACTCTTACCTGAAAGCCTAGTATGAAAGAAAAAACGGTATTTAAAGCTAAACACCAAAAGAGCATGTTGAAAAATATATCCGGTCTTGAAAAAGAAAAAGAAAAAGAAAAAGAAAAAGAAAAAAATAGAATAAAGTCAAGACCTGGAAACTGCTATTTACGCTTTAAAGTTCACACATTCAGTAATCGGTCGTTAGTGCCTCAAGAAGCATTAATAGTCGCATGAAAGGTGTGTGAGCAAATCTGTCCATCCTTAATGAAAAGAAGTAGTATTTGGTATTAGGGCAAGGGTATTAATGCTTGAATTGAATTCTTGAGTGTAGGGGTGCAAATATACACACACGTAGGGGTATACAATCGATGTTTGAATAAGAGATAGAAATAAAGAATAAGACTTGTGTTTTCTGTAAAGTTGATAAAAATCCCTGATTTGAGGCCGCGCTTTAGAAGGAAAACTCAGGTGAACCGACATCTTTCTAAACTTTTTTGGAACGTATATGATCTAAGGTTAAATAGATAGGAGGTGTGAAAAATAAGGGTTGGATATTTCTAACTTAGGATGATAGAATTCCTAACGTAAATACTGAACTGTAGGAGTAGAATCAATGTTAACTTATGACACTAGCTTGACTGGATTTTGTGGGTGTAATCCGCTGAAAACCCTCAGGAGACAACACTCCTCCTACTAGGGACACCTAGAGGTTTAACGGCTTGTTGCACGAGCTCAGTGCAATCGCGTTCCCTGCGAAAGTGCGGTTAGGATTTTATTTTTATGAATAATTGGTTTTGCTCGGGACGAGCAAAAGTTAAGTTTGGGGGTATTTGTTCATACCAGAATATTGCATTTTATACCGCCCATTCTTATGCCCGTGTGTTTATAGGTAGGTGCTTGTAATCCGTGTTTGTTACATATTTACAGAATACAGGTTTCCAGTACAAATATTGCAAATCAAGACAAAATCTCCACGGTTACACCAAATACAGAACATCTGTCACAGCAGATAAAAGCCGGGTTCCGGTCATCCATATCCGCCCAGTGCCGAGTACCAGTTCCAGAGACAAGACATATGACAGTGGTCATTCGTGTCTCGGACATGCACAGAGCACGAGGGGGGCTGCACAAGAATCAATGGGTGCACGGAGCTCGAGGGAGATAAAGTCAAAAGTAAAGAAAAGAAAGCAATCTTGGGCTAAGAATTCTGAAGATATTCTGAAAAGATTATCAGAAAATACATGTAGCAGACAAAAGGGGACAGCAAACCAGGGAAGTACAGAAAAGCCCATACCCTAACTCCACCATAGGGCCGCGGATCCGCGGCCAATAGGGGGTATAGGCCGCGGATCCGCGGCCGTACAGGCTTGTCAGTTGATGGTTTTTTTTGGGCAGTTTGGTCTTTTCACATGGGTCCAGAATGTTGCCCTAGAATTTCTGTTTCCTGCCTATAAATACTCCAGAACTGAGCTAAGCCAAGGGTCCAATTCTAAGTTCATTCTTTGTTCCTCTTTTGTAGTTTTTTGTGTAGTTCTTCTTCTTCTTCTTCATTTCTTTTTCCATGAAAATTGTAGTGAGAGCTTTTTGAGTGGGAGATCAATGAAGATGAGGGCTTTTTGTATCATTCTCTTTTGTTTCTTCTTCCTCTTGAGATTCTTGCTTTCTCTTGATCATTCAACCTCTTCATTGAGCTTGAATGGTTAAGGGTTAGTTATTGATCTCAAGGGTCGTATTTTCTTATGGAATTAGCGCTTCATTTCACATGTGTTCTCTACCCTTCCCTTGATCTTGCAACCTCTTGATTGAGCTTGCAAGTTTAAGGGTTGGCTATTGATCACATGCTTGTCTTGAGTTCTAGTTTCTTGTTCTTTTTATCGCTTTTTATTACTTGCTTATTATTATCTTGCTTTACTTTCTTGCAATTTAATTCATGCACTTAATTACTTGTAATCTTTTCTTTTCTTTGTTCTTTTCTTTTCCTCTTTTTGGTTCTTTTTGTGAATGGTTGTAATTATTGTTGTTGTTAAGAATCAATACGATATTGTAAGTTAATACTTCCTTGCTCATTTCCTTTTCCCGTTATTTTCCATTGAACTCCGCCAAAACGATACGCAAGCGCTCCGTTAGGCACCCTACCCTAACAAGGTAACGGTGATTCCTAACCGCGACCGGTTGCGTTCGGTTTGGCCGGAGGCGAAAGCAAGAGACAAGAACGGAAGGACAAGGGGTAAATAAGCCGGATTCCACGAATACCGTGCTTAAATCCCCTAATCCACGTTGTTGCCAATTGCTCTAGCTTCAATTGGTCAAGACTCGGCTTAAAGGTTTTGAGTGCGGATTTCTTTAGCTTACAATTTCTTATCTTTCTCTTAACAACTTTATACTTTCAAATAATACACATAGGTTAGAATCGAACAAACATATACTCATTCTTTATTGACTCGTCTAAGACAAGAAAGGACATACAACCCTCTCCCTATGGATCGACCCGTGCTCAACCGGCTAGCTGCATAGCGACACCGTCTTGATTGCGGTTAACTCAAATTCTTCCAATCATTACTTCATTACATTCACTGACGATCTCTCTAGATTCGGATATGTGTTCCTGATGAAACACAAATCAGAAGCTTTTGAGAAATTTAGAGAATATAAACAAGAAGTCGAGAACCAAACCGGAAAAAGTATTAAAATCTTACGATCTGATCGAGGGGGTGAATACTTGAGCATTGAATTCCTGGACTTCCTAAAAGAGAATGGGATTCTCTCTCAGCTAACTCCTCCATATACACCACAGCACAACGGTGTATCAGAACGGAGGAACCGCACCCTATTGGATATGGTGCGCTCTATGATGAGTGTAGCTGAGTTACTTGTTTCCTTATGGGGATATGCACTGGAAACAGCATCATACCTACTGAATAGGGTTCCCACCAAATCTGGGCCTACCACACCATATGAGATATGGGAAGGGAAAAGACCATATCTTAATTTTATTAAGATATGGGGTTGCCTGGCCTATGTCAAAAGACAAAAACCGGACAAACTCGAGGCAAGGTCTGTTTTGTGTAAATTTGTTGGATATCCCAAACATTCGCGAGGGTATATCTTCTACCACAGTGAGGAACAAAGAGTATTTGTTGCTCAACATGCCACCTTTTTAGAAAAGGAATTTCTTGCAAAAGAGATTAGTGGCTCTGAGGTAGAACTGGAAGAGGTTCCAGCTGAACAAAACACAACAGAAGATTTAGTGGAACCAGAGGATTCAGTAGCTCCCAATGAACCTCAGCCACTCCGCCGATCTAGTAGGGTTCCTCGCCAACCTGAGAGATACTACGGATTTCTCATGGATGGTGGGAGCGAGGATTGCATCATGGAGGATGATGACCCAACTAGCTTCGAGCAGGCCATCACGAGTAGGGACTCAGTGAAATGGCTGGATGCTATGCGGTCCGAGATGGAATCCATGTACACCAACAAAGTATGGACTTTGGATGTTGCTCCTGAAGGGGTAAAACCCATCGGGAGCAAGTGGATCTTCAAGAAAAAACTTGGTGTAGATGGGAAACTGGACACTTTCAAAGCTAGACTTGTAGCAAAGGGTTTTCGTCAAAGACCAGGTGTGGACTATGACGAAACCTTTTCTCCAGTGGCTATGCTTAAATCCATCCGGATCATGCTTGCCATCGCTGCATATCATGATTACGAAATCTGGCAAATGGATGTTAAGACCGCCTTTCTAAACGGTGATTTGGAAGAGTGCGTGTACATGACTCAGCCAGAGGGCTTCGTAGACAGTGGGAGCAGCGGGAAGGTGTGCAAGCTGCTTAAATCCATTTATGGATTAAAGCAAGCATCGCGGAGTTGGAACATCTGTTTTGACGTCGTTATCAAAGAGTTTGATTTCGTCAAAAATCCAGATGAACCTTGTATTTACAAGAAGGTAGCAGAGAGTAAGGTGGTCTTCCTCGTATTGTACGTGGACGACATACTCTTGATAGGAAATGATATTCCTATGCTGCAATCGGTCAAGCTCTTCTTATCACAAAGATTCTCAATGAAAGATCTTAGTGATGCCTCCTGTATATTGGGAATCAGGATCTATAGAGATAGATCCAAACGGATATTGGGATTGTCCCAATCCAGGTACATTGACACCATACTAAAGAGGTTTAGTATGGAAGAATCCAAGCGTGGGAACTTGCCCACGATCTCTGGAGTCACTCTCTCCAAAGAGATGTCTCCCAAGACTGATTTGGAGAGAGCTCGCATGCAAGTGATACCCTATGCTTCGGCTGTAGGCTCTATCATGTACGCGATGTTATGTACCAGACCCGATGTAGCATACTCACTAAGTATAGTGAGCAGGTATCAAACAGATCCTGGAGAGAGTCACTGGACAGCTGTGAAGAGCATTCTCAAGTACTTGCGAAGGACTAAAGAGATGCTCTTGGTGTATGGTAACGGAGAACTCCAAGTGGAGTCCTTTACCGATTCAAGCTTCCAGAGTGATAAGGACGACTCTAAGTCGCAGTCGAGATTTGTCTTTACCCTTTACGGAGAGGCGGTTAGCTGGAAGAGTTCCAAGCAGGAAACCATGGCAGACTCGACAATGGAGGCTGAATACATCGCTGCCAACGATGCTGCTAAAGAGGCTGTCTGGATCAAGAAGTTCATTACTGAACTTGGTGTGGTTCCATCCATTGAGCATCCAATACCTTTGTATTGCGATAACAATGGAGCGGTGCTTTAGCCAAGGAACCCAGGTCCCATCAGCGATCCAGGCATATTCTGAGGCGGTATCACCTGATCCGGGAGATAGTTGATCGCCGGGAGATCGAGGTCAGGAGGGTTGACATGAAGAACAACACGGCGGATCCACTCACGAAGGCCATTCCCCAGATACAGTTTGAGAGACTCTTCGGGATGCTCGGTATGCGATACTGCAGCAGCTGGCCCTAGTGCAAGTGGGAGATTGTTAGTTGTATGTATGCCCTAGAGGCCAGTATTGTACAGATGATGTATATTATATTGGATGCTTGGACATATATAGAGATGACTTTCTTGCTCGACATGATAGTATGCTATCTGGTTGCTCTTTATCTTAACATGTACACCAGTCTCTTTAAACTGTCTTATAGTTACATGTTGATAAAGCCCTTAGGATGTGTACTTGACTACCTGGACTATGATGCAGATCATACTAGTGGGGACATGGTAGTCCATAAGTACATCCTTCAAGGTCCCTAGTCGTGGGTGTATCGAGACGGGGCATCGATATACCAGTGTAGATTAGCGTATACGCCTCTCGACCCATGAGATGGGCGATGGATGATCCCATATCCATTGGTGTTTGACATCAGAGATGGTATACGGGTGCTCAGTGGAGACTGGGTACACTGGACGGACTCGCCGAGAACTCCCAGATGGTATTATACCTCACGTCAGATGGCAGTTCTCAGGTGACACTTGTGCAGGTTAGTCTGTAGACCCGAGATCGTCATAGAGTCTTGTGTGATTCCCACTGTGCTTTGATCTCCACCTTACCACGTCCATGAGGGCGTGCAAAACGGTGGTCTTTGGGTATAGTCCCGAGTCACATGGAGGCAATGAGCGATAGGAGGGGTTTCGTCTCTCCCGGTATTGGGGGTTGATGTTGCGCTGTGCTCGATTAGCCGTAACAGGGAAGTCCCTGGCCAGGACTGATCAGCGATTTGCTGGTAAGTGTTACCAGTAGTTTCTCGACCCGTTATGCGCCTCACATCGGTACGACTTATCGGTTACTGGGGTCTGACGTTGACCACCCCTAGACTTGATATGCGACATATGAGACGAACAGACCGGACTGTACGGTAAGTGTTACTGGTTGGATTCACAGGAGTGTGAGCGGGCTAGCTCGTCGATCTTCTGATCGCTCAATACCCATATGGACGTTACGTTTGGCAGACCGCTTGCGGCTTGTGGGTTCTTGATATGATCATCATCTGCTACCGGCGTATTGACGAGTCTTTAGAGTCCTACACAGAGGTTTCCTGGCTCAAGCGAAACGAAATAGGAGTGCATATGAGATATGTGCGGGACCGAGAATAATGCGTGTATGTGATACCGCATTTCATTCTCGTGATGAATGTTTCGATTGGTTGTATACGATATGACCTAGTTATCGAATCATTGATTCGACAAATCGATACATTGGATACTAGTCGGTTATGTGCGACATGACCGGATCATTGAATCAAATGTTGATTTAATGATTAAATGTATAATTATATATTTGATATATTACTTTGCATTAGTTAGAATTGGTTCACTTTAAATGGATTTTCTCACTTGATGTTCACAAGTTGTATATGTGATATACTTTTGTGCACTTGAATGTATCATGTTTGATGATGCATGAATATTGGCTTTGTGTAAAGAATTGTACCATGGTTATGATAATGGTTAGGGTTTTGATTTATTCACTCATTTATTTAACCATTCTTTATTTATTTAAATGGATAAATGAAAATAAAATGGTTTCTTTTTATCATGAAGCTTGTTGAAGCTTCATGAAGCTTTGACTAAAGAGACCATTTTGTCTTCATGCTTAACCCTAACCATTCCCACTTACCATGGTATATTCTCTACATTTGACCTTAGTTAGGATATGATAAGTATTGATTTATTTTCTATTATGAAAATACTTTTATCATATTCTAACTTCATCTTCTCCTTCTTCTTCAAGAAAGAAAACTAGACTCCATTAATGGCATCTTGAGTTCTAAAGTGAGAAATCCAATTCTAAAGTGAACCCACCTCCTATTTCTTCATTCTCTACCTCTTGCCAAGTGGTTTTGGGTGTTTTCTTCACAAGTTTCACAACTTGGTGAAGTCGGAGCTTGATCTTGTGAAGCCTCGACGTAGATCATCTTCGGCATCGTAGCCAACGACTATTCCGCTCATTTCTCCGATGAAGCCGATGCGAGAGTCCGGGATTCGAGATGGACAGCGAGGGAGCGACTACGTGGAGCTAAGGAAGTGGATAACCGGATCTACAAAGGTTGTAGCTTCCTTCTTTTAGTTAAGATGTTAACTAGCTTATTTTTTCGCCTAAATTTCTAGTCGACGATCCGTATTAGGGTTTCTCGGCACTTGTAAGATTTGAAATTGGCATGGTTGATGCCTTGTGAGACCTCTATTGTGTGCCTAGGAACCCTACACAAGTAACCGGATTCTAGGGTCCAGTAGGAGACCATCTCGAGGAGTCGAGACCGGGTCTCCTAACTCTAGAATTGGTAGGGTTGCTTGCCGCTCTCGTAGGGGTCTAAGGGTGTGGGATTGGCTAGTCATCACGACCGTTGAATCCGTGTTTTTACAGGCATAAAATAAAACACGGAAATCCTAGTATATCCAATATTTCATATGTTGTTCTTCTGCTGTGATATCTGTGATGTGATCATTTGATATGTTTAGATGGATACAGGATATAGTATATGTGATATATTATATAGACGTTGCTTATATTTTACACCCTCTCTAGCACTGCCCCGCTCTGCCGTTAGTTACCTAACCTAACGGTCCACGAGGGGACATCGAGGCAAATGCGGATAGCATAAGCGTACGTTGTATTTATCTGTGATATTTAGGTAACTTAAAATGATGGGACTTCATTAATGAGATTAATGAAATAAAAGAAACCTAAAGATGTTGTGGAATCGAATTTTCAAAAACAGGTAGCTCTAGTTGTTGTTTTGCATAGCGGTGTTCCATGTAGAACATCCAGCACCTTATTCGATAAGGAAAGAGCCGAGATCCCTTCACCGGGAGTGACCTATTTATCAATAACTTGCAGATGCTACAACCTTCGGGTTTTCTTTTGATTGTTTTTATAGTTTTTGCTTTGCATAGTGGTATTTGTGAAATATCCTGCACCTTATTCGATAAGGAAAGAGCCGACGATCCCTTCACCGGAAATGACCTCTTTAGCAAAACTAGTAAAAGCCTTAAAAACACTCCATTTCAAATCATTTGATTCTACAACGATATCAAGTTCATTAGGCAAAGGGTTTTCTTAAAAACTTGTCGTAGCCCTCCGTCATTTCAGATAAGTACTTCATAGTATTCATGCTGCGTTTGTTGGCCTCTGTCAAGGCGTAGTGTGCGGTAGCTATTTATGCTTATCTGCATAAGCATATGATGCGATTGATTTAGGGTAGTCGTGCGACCTTGTTTACCTCTGTCAAGGGTTGTGCGGGTGGGTTTACTTCAATCAGGAAATGACGGGTTGAACTTGACTAGCTGCCTATGGTTTGTTGACCTCTATCAAGGTCATAGGACGCTAGGGGTAAAATATTATTGGGAATTTCAAGTGTTGAAATTTACAATGAGATTGCATACCTTCTATGAGATAGTTGGATCCCGATACCCACTGCGGGTAAGAGTTACTCCTGGGAGAGTTTTACACATTACAATTAGCCGATCAAGTAGGTGTCTAGAAAGGTGTCAACAGGGTTACGCCCATGGGAAAACGAGGTCTATATTAATTAGGTCCGTGCGAAAGCACGGGGAATCTCCCTCAAAGTACCGGCACTGGCCTGGCTGAAAGATGGGCGAACTTGTACGGTGTAATTAATCCCGGCTAGTCTTTCCTTTTAGGGTTTGAAAGAAGATTTGACTAAAACAGTGGGAGCCATCCTGATTAGATATATAAATAAGCAATCTAATCTTGCAAGAGTATACGCTGAGTGTTTTCTTCTCTCTCTCTCCAGGTAGCGACCATGTCACGCCTTAATCAAGATAATAATACGGATGTATTGACCGAACCCGCTTGTTATACTGCGCTAGGGAACGTTGCTCCCGCTCCAACTTATAATTGTTATAAGACCGAGAAGGAAATTGGGGATTTCCAGGATTCCCGTGCCTCCCAAACGAAGAAAGTGTATGTTGATACATCTTCTTCGGGTGTGTTCATTACCGAGAACTGTTTTCAGTATTCTTTACGTCCTGGGTATGTGATACCGGATCAGGATCCTGTTATTGTAATCTGTTACATGGGCTATAGAAAGGAAGAGAACTGAGAACGGGTGATAAGTTTCAAGAGCTGGAAATGGTGCAATTGTTGCAAGCCAAGTAGTTGGCAGATATCACCCTGTATTACCAGAATACATTGATTCTGAATGAATGTTATTAGATACCGAACCTGAGATACAACATCATATCAGTCTTTTTATTGAGATAAAGAAGGATATAATTTTGTATTGTTGGATAATGTTTTGAACATTTCCTATATCAAGAGTTGATCGGTTCAGGCACGTTATCTAAAAGCATATACGTTCTAAATCAAACTACAGTTCTTAACGTACGGGACACACATAAGGAGAAGAGTTCAAAAATGAACGAATCCTTCTTGAGACATTGTAGACTAGGTCATATCAATGCGACCCGACTAGCTGAAGTTACATAAAGATGCATATTTATATCGGTTTGAATTTACATCTTGTAACTTGCCAGTCATGTCACAAAGATAAGATGACCATAGCTTCGTTTGTTGGAAACAGAGAAAGAGTTAGTGAACTCTTGGGATTGATACATGTTGATGTATGTTAGTTCCCTGTCTACACATGCCAGGACTGGTTCTTTATACTTCATTACATTCACTGATCATCTATCAAGATTCGGACATATATTCCTGTTGAAACACAAGTCTGAAACTTTTGAGAAATTCATAGAAAATAAGTCAGAAGTAGAGAACCAAAACGGGTATAAGTATTATGTCCTTTGATGTGATCAAGGAGGAGAATACTTGAGCACAGAATTCCTGGACTATTCTAAAAGAGAATGAGATTCTCTTTCAGCATTACTCTTCCGTATACACCACAACACGTTGGTATATCGGGGCGGAGCAATTGCACCCTATGTGATATGGTGTGCTCTATGATGAGTACTACTGAGTTGCCTATTTCCTTTTTGGGGTTATGCACTTGTGAAGCTGCATACCTATTGAATAGGGTTCAAATCAAATCAGGTGCCTACCACCCCATATGTGATATGGTATGGGAATAGCCCATCTCTTAAGGATGTTAAGATATGGGGTTGTCTGGCCTATGTCTAAAAGCAAAATCCGAACAAGCTCGAGGCAAGGTCAGTTCTGTGGAAGTTTGTTGGATATCCTAAGCATTCTCAAGGGAATATCTTCTACCACACTGAGGAGCAAAATGTGTTTTGTTTCTCAGCATGCCACCTTTGAGAAAAGGGAATTTCTTGTGAAGAAATTATTGGCCATGAGGTAGAACTGGAAGGAGTTCCAGCTATACAAACTACAGCTGATGATTTGGTAGAACCAAAGGATTCAATAGCTCCCAACGAACCTCAGCCTCTCCGCCGATCTGGTAGGGTTCCTCACCCACCTGAGAGATACTTCGGTTTCTCTATGACGGTGGGAGCGAGGATTGCATCATGAGATGATGACCCAACTAGTTTCGAGCAGGCCATAAGGAGTGGGGACTCTGTGAGAATGGCTGGATGCTAAGCGATCTGAGATGGAATCTATATACACCAACAAAGTATAGACTTTGGTTGCTTTATCTGAAGGGTTAAATCCCCATCAGAAGCAAGTATATCTTGAGAAGATTACTTGGTGTACATGGAAAAGTTGAGACTTTCAAAGCTAAGACTTGTTGAAAAAGGTTCTCTTCATTGATTAGGTGTTGATTATGATGAAACCTTTTCTCCTGTAAGCTATGCTTAAGTCCATTCAGATCCTACTTGCCATTGCTGCATACCATGACTTCGATTTCTGGCGGTTGGGAGTCATGACTACTTTTCTAAATAGTGATTTAGAAGAGAGCATCTATAAGTACACAGCCAGAAGGCTTCGTAGACAGTGGGAGCAGCGGAAACATGTGCAAGTTGCTTTATGAGTTAAAGAGGCATCGCGGAGTTGGAACATCTATTTTGATGTGGTAGTCAAAGAGTTTGACATCATCAAAATGGTAGATGAACCTTGTATATACAAAAAGGTAGTAGGAAGTATGGTGATGATCCTCATATTATACGTGGATGACATACTCTTGATAGGGAAGGAGTTTCCTATGCTACGCTCGGTCAATCTCCTCTTATCACATGGATTCTCCATACAGGATCAAAGTGATACCTCCTAGATCCTAGGTTTTGGATCTATGAGATAGATCTAAGTGGATGTTAGGATCCTCACTAGGTGTAGTGAGATGGTGTCAATCGATCCTGGAGAGAATCACTGGATAGGATCCAGGGTGGTAAGAACGACTAAATGTCAGTCACAGGCAATGTCTTTACCCTCAGTGGAGGGACGGTATGTTGGAAGAGTTCCAAGCTAGATACCGTGGCATACTAGACGATAAAGGCTAGATACGTGGCTACCAAGGATACTACCAAAGATGTAGTCTGGATGTATATAAGTTCATGAGTTGAACTTATATACATCCAGACTACATCTTTGGTAGTATCCTTGGTAGCCGATACTACCAAAGATGTTGTCTGGATGTATATAAGTTCATGAGATGAACTTCGTTCTTACCATTGTGTGATAATAGAGTTGTGGCTTTAGCCTAGGAACCCCCGTCCCATCAGTGATTCAGACATATTCTTAGGCAGAATCACCTGATCATAGAGATGGTTGATCTCCAGGAAGATCGAGGTTAGGAGAGTAGACACAGAGGACAACAGCGCGGATCCACTCACGAAGGCCTATTTCCCAGTAGAGACTATTATGGGATGGTTGAGTATGAGATACTTCAATCACCATTGATTGTTGGGTATGAGATACTACAACAAATGGCCCTAGTGCAAGTGGGAGATTGTTAGTAGTATGTATGCCCTAGAGGCCATTACTGTACAAACGATGTATATTGTAGTGGATGCTTGGACATATATAGGGAGGACTTTCTTGCTCGATATGATAGTATGCTATCTGGTTGCTCTTTATCTTAACGTGTACACTGATTGTCTCTATGTTACATGTTGATAAAGCCCTTAGGATGAGTACTTGACAACCAGGAGTATGATGCAGATCATACTAGTGGGGAAAGTGTAGTCGCTAAGTACATCCTTCAAATGTTCCTAGTCGCGGGTGTATCGAGACAGGGCATCGATATACCAGAGTAGACTAGCGTATAGCTTCTCGACCCATGTAGATGGGCGATGGATGATCCCATATCCATTGGTGTTTGACATCAGAGACAGTATGCGGGTGCTCAGTGGAGACTGGATACACTGGACAGACTCGCCGAGATATCCCAGATGGTATTATACCTCACGTCAGATGGCAGTTCTCTGGTGACACTGGTACATGTTAGTCTGTAGACCCGAGATCGTCATAGAGACTTGTGTGATTCCCGTTGTGCTTTGATTTCCATCTTACCACGTTCAAGAGAACGTGAAAAACGGTGGCTTTTGGGTACAGTCCCGAGTCACATGGAGACAATGAGCGATAGGAGGGGTTTCGTCTCTCCCGGTATAGGGAGTTCATGTTGTGCAGTGCTCGATTGGTTATAACAGGAAGTCCTTGGCCAAGGCAGCTTCAGAGATATACTGGTAAGTGTTATCAGTAGTTTCTCGACCCTTTATGAGCCTCATATCGACACGACTTATCGAGTTACTGGGGTCTAACGTTTACCACCCCTAGACGAGATATGCGACATATCGGACGAAGAGACTGGACTGTACGGTAGTGTTACTGATTGGATTCACAGGAGTGTGAGAAGGCTTGCTTGTTGATCTTCTGATCGCTCAATACCCGGGTGGCCGTTACGTTTAGCAGACCGCTTGCGGCTTGTGGGTGTTTGATATGATCATCACCTACTGCCGGCGTATTGACGAGTCTTTAGAGTCCTACACAGGGGTTTCCTGGCTCAAGCAAAACGGAGTAGTAGCACATATGTGATATGTGCGGGACCGATATTGATACGATATGTGATACCGTATTCTATTCTCGCGATTTATGACATTGATCGGTTGTATGCGATATAGCCGGGTTATCGGATCAAGTGTTGATTCGATAAGTTGTTACACATGATATTAGTCGGTTATAGTCGGATTATTAAATCAAGAGTTGATTTAATAATTTAATGTATAATTATATATTTGATATATTACATTAACTAGTATTAGCTCACTTAAGATTTATTTTCTCACTTTGTGTACACATTGTACATATGTGATATGTAAGTTTGTGTACATGCATTGTGTCATGGTTGATGATACATGCAAGATGGGTGTATGAGACTTATACCATGATTAGGGTTAAGTTAGGGTTTTGTTTATTATCTTAAGATTTAACAAACGAGTTAAACTTGGTCAAAGTTATCAAGCTTGAAGAAGCTTGGAGAAACTTTGACAAAGTGCACTCTTTTGTCATAACCTAAGATGTTATTTGACCCAACCCTTAACCTCATACCTTGGTTAATTCCCTACATGAGTTAAGCATGAGGGCTTAACTCAACTATGGTGCAGTAATTCATTGGAAAAGTTTTCATTTGGATGAATTATTCACAAGAATTCATCTTCCTCCACTTCTTCCTCCTCAATAGCTTACTAGCTCTAATGGTGGAATGAGGAAAAATGTGAGAAAATCAATTCTAAAGTGAGCCTACATCCTACTTCATCATCCTCTAGTACTTGCCACATAGTATAGGGTGTTCTCTTCACAAAGTTCATGACCTAGTGAAGGAATAGCTTGAGTTAGTGTCTCCCCGACGTTGATCATCTTCGGCCTCGATGTCTTCGAAGCAAGCACGTTCGTTTCTTCTACGGAGCCTCTCTAGAGTCCGGAGCTTGAGATCGCAGCGGAGGGGACTACTACACGGGGCTATTTGAAGTGAAGGACCGGTCTACAAAGGTTGTATTCCTTGCTCACTTAGATTGCAAAATGTTTTCTTATGTTTCCGTATATTTCTAGTAGACGATCTAGTTTAGGGTTAGCTAAAACGGCAAAATTTTAATATGGCATGGACGATGCTTCCCAAAACCTTGCTGCCGTCTTATGTAACCCTTCATCAATAAGAATCAAGTATGCAATTTTAAAAATTTAGAGGTCTAAGTAAACAAGAATCGAACTAGATAATTAGGGTTTCAAAGTTAGGCAAACAAGTTCTAATCTATGTGAAGTGTGTTAGGAATATGTATGCCCTGGAGGCTATTATTGATGAAATAATGGATGCTTGGACATATATAGTGACGATTTTCTTGCTCGACATGATAGTATGCTATCAGGTTACCTTTATCTTAACATGTAGACTAGTATTTGTTAGTGTATATGCCCTAGAGGCCATTACTGTATCATACTAGTTTGTATATTACTTGATGGAAGCTTTAGATATTCACCTTGAATAGACAATCTTGCTCAAAATAGTAGTATGCTACTTGGTTTGTTTCTACTTTAATGTGTGCATGTGTTTCTTATAGCATATCGCCTTTACACATTAGTGGAGCCCTTAGGATCTTTGCTTGATTACCAGCGTTTTAATGGCAGTCACACTCATAGGGGCTGGGTAATCTACAAGCACATCTTTATGCAGGTCCCTAGTTGTAGGACTATCGAGACAGGGCATCGATACTCCGGAGTAGACTAGCGTATGCGCTTCTCATCCTGCTTGGGAGACGGTATGTCCTACAGCCGTCAGTACGTCGTACTTGAGATAGTATGCGGGTGCTCGTTAGGTTACGAGTACTCTGGACAGGACTCGTCGGGAACTGTTGGTTGGTATTATACCTATCGTCAGTTATCAGTTCCCAGGTGACATGAGTACAGCTTAGTCTGTTGACTTGACACTGTCACTTCGCCTCGAGTGTGTTCCCACTTTTCTTAGATTGCTTTCCTACCATGGCTCAAAGGAGTCGTGCAAACAGGTAGCAGTTGGGTGCAGTCCCGAAGCACTTGGAGGCAGTGACGGTTAGACAGGATTCATCTCTCCCCGTATTGGGGGTTGATATCGCGCTGTGTCTAGGAGAGCCATTACACAAAGTCCCTGGCCAGGGCAAGCGAGATATACCGGTAGGTTTCCAGTGTTATCTCAGGGTGTTCTGGGCTACACTCCGACACGACTTGTACCGCTATTAGGGGACTGAAGTTTACCGCCCCCGTAGGCCCGCCATGCGATATTCTTAGACGAACAGACCGGACTGTACGGAAACTGTCACATTCAGGCTCAGTAGGAGTTCAGATGGGTTTACCTCGTCAGTCTTCTTATCGGCATCTACCTGGGGACCGTTACGTACAGCTAGTGCTGCTTGCGGTCTGTGGTTAAATCCACCGCCAGCGTACTGTCGAGTCTTTAGAGTCCCACACAGAGGGTTATTCTCCTTTAGGCAAAACGAGTAGAGGTCACATGGTTTTGCGATGGGGTTCGTTCACATCCGCGCACTTGTGCACGTTTGGTGTCCGGACAGCTTATACTAGTGGGCTTTGGTTTAAGCCAGATTCTAGTATATGTTTTGGATTGGTTTTATCTCATTGTATTCGTGTTCCTCGGAACACGGATACGGGTGTGTATGCACAGGTTACTGAGGCAGAGGCAGAGGACTTTCATTAGGGTTGATGACCGTTGTCTTTTTCTTAACCCTAATGTTTATATGTGAAATATGATTATTAATGTTAATTAATTATAATTGTGTTATGGTTAGGGTTGTTGACCATTTGACTATGGTTGACATGTTGACCTATGTTGACAAATTGACCATCATCATTTCATTTGACTATGGTTGACATGTTGACCTATGTTGACAAATTGACTATCATCATTTCATATGAAAGATGCTCTTTGATTCTTGCAAAAGTAATTAATGTGAAATGATAATGGTCATTTCAAGTTAACCATCACAATTATCTTTAGTTAATTATTTAATTATCATAATTCACATATATGTGAGAAGGTTGGCATTATCTTCTCATTCTATCATTCTCATTCTCTCTCATCCTCTTCCTCTCTCTCAAAGCTCTCCCTCTCATGAGTTGAGAACCATTAAGCTTTGAGATAAAACCTTCAAAATTACTCTCTACTCTTTGTAAGGTTCCAGGTTTAGCACACCTAGCACCTTAGTTTCTTCTAGTTTGAGGTAGGAGCCAAAGGTAGAGGCCCTCGGGTGGATCTTTCTTCGGCAAGAAAAGGCGACGAGGACAACCCGTTCATCCCATTCAAAGGAACAAGAAGAGAAGGACTTCAAGACTTAGGTATAACCCTTCAACCGAGTAGCTAACTCTTTTAGCTTGTTTGTTAGTTTATGTTTAGCAAAGATCCTCTTTTAGTTAGTCCATGTTGCCTAGAGTTGTAAAAATCAATTTTTTATACCGTTTCCGCCTCCCCGTAAGCACCGGGGTGGGCAACGTGGACTTACAGTGGTATCAGAGCCTAGCTAAACACAAACTAGCAAGTTAGCAAAGTATTTAGAATTTCGATCGGAAAAAATCGCAAAACACATCCGGAAAAATCTAAGTTTATGCCGATTTTTATTTCTGCTCAAAAAAATAATAAATCATGTACTAAAAATTGGATCAGGCTTTTTAAAGAACAGGCAAGAAAAACGATCCAGTAAGTCGACCAACTCACCGCGGATCCGCGGCATGAGCTTGCTCCTGCCGTGGATCCGCGGCCGAGTTGACTCTGTCGTGGATCGTTTCTCCTGAAGTTTTCTTCTGCTGGTGTTATGTGATTTTTGAGATGGTTTGTTTCTGCCCAGAATTTCCAGAGAATAAGTTTGCTTTTGGGGTGGTTACAAATCCGTATTTTGATCGATTTTCTGTAGACTTTGGCTAATGGGTTGTATCTGTGATGTGATATATGTATTGAACGTCTGCTAATCGCTATACGTTGATTATTGGGGGTTATAAATATCTGTGATCTGTAATGTTGATGGTTTGTGTATATGAATTCGTTGGATTGTCGCGGATGAATAGCCGGGGGGTTGTGAGATGAGAGTTTTCTTATTCTTTCAATTCATGTAATATGTAAATTGATGTAATATTATTTATATGGCCGTACAACCGGGATGGGGTTGTAGCCGTCATTGTATAATTTCTTTTACTGTTTTTGCTCCTAGATAGACGAAAGGAGGGGTGCACAAACTACCCGGTATCTCGAAGTGCTGACTGGCCTACTCACGTTGTTGAGGGAGGTTGCTTCACTTCGGATACTTGGCGGGTAGTTTTCCGCACCCATAGGGGGTCTAGGGTGGGGTTTGGCTATTCATCGCGACCGTGTAATCCGCTCTTCTTTACAGGCTCGTACGGAATGCGGATCCCTAGTATATCCAATGTGTTCATCTATGATCTGGAATGGCTATCTTTGCATGTGACGAATGTATATATATATATATATCTATATATGATATCTATTTAGGCGTTGCTTATGTTTTGCATCCGCGCTAGTCCAGCCCCTACTCTGTCGTTAGTTAAGTAACCTAACGGGTGATGACGGGACCCCGTGGCGAATGCGGATGGCATAAGCGTACGTCATATTTTCTTTGTTTTCTGCAATGGTTGGATTAATTGATGGGACGCATTAAAACTAATGCAAGAAAATCAAGTTCACTACGTTCACGGTTCTTTTCAAAAACCAACTCGGTTCTTTTCAAAAACCAACTTTTAAATGCGGAGCTTGAACCACTCCTTTTGAAAGCTATCTCGTTCCTTCGATTATATCAAGTTCACTACGTTCACGGTTTCACCAAAACCATTCGTAGCCCTCCATCGTTTCACATGGATAGTCAATAAGTATTCAAGCTATGTTTGTTGGCCAAAGTCAAGGGATAGTGATTGGTAGCTATTGGGTATTCATGTGCAGCATAGATAGATGTGTTGATTTGGGACAGTCGTACTACCTTGTTGGCCAAAGTCAAGGGTAGGTACGGGTGGGTTCAAATTAACCTGGGGAATGACGGGTAGAACTTCACATGTGACTTATGATTTGTTGGCCAAAGTCAAGGTCATAAGAGCATGGGGAAAAAATCCCCATCGGGAGTTTCAAAAGAAACTGAAACTTGCTAGCGCTGCATACCATTTGGAGTGTGATGATTCTGGTAGGATTCCTTCAGTTTTGTCACGCGATGATATTTGGATCCCGATCCTACTGTGAGTATATGCTACTCCTCGGGAACTTTCTCACTTAACGATCAATGCTATAAACCAAGTAGGTGTCTAGAAAGGTGTTAGCGGGGCTACGCCCATAGGGAAAAAAGGTTATTTAATTAAGGAACTTCGCGAAAGCGTTGGAAAACCTCCCTCGAAGTACCGACACTGGCCTGGCTGAACGGTTAAGCAAGAATTGTACGGTGAGATTGATCCCGACTAATTCTTCCTTTATGGTTTGAGGAGGGATTCGAGAGACAGTGGGAGCCATACTGTTTAGACAAATTAAAAACCACTCTAAACTTGCAAGAGTATCATGCTAAAGTGTTTCTTCTCTCTCTCCTAATTGCAGCGATCAAACATCATGACTGGACTTAAGTTACTACTAGATAAAAACATACTGACAGGGCCAAACTACAAAGATTGGCTCAGGAATGTCAAAATGGCAATCACTTATGACAAGTTGGGGTATCTCCTTACCACCAAAGCTCCCCATGTCTCAGGTCCCAAAACCAGCGTCGCGGAAAGGGAAATCCGTAAGACCCGGGAAATCGACTGCGCGAAGGATAAGTGCCTCGTGCTTGCCTCTATGGACAATGAACATCAGAGGATGCACGACAATATGGACCTCGAATCCATAATTCTCCATAAAAAAGAACTGTATGGAGAGCAATCCCGTATCGCCAGATACGAAGTCTCGAAAAAGCTGTTTTCGGCAAGATTGGCCGTCGGATCATCGGTAGCGGAACACGTGCTTAAGATGATTGGCTGCATAGAGGTGCTCGCGGACCTTGGGACCGCGTTGGAGAACGAGCTCTACACGAACTTGATTCTCTAGTCCCTTCCTCCCACTTACGCCCAGTTTATCCTGAACTTCAACTTACAAGAAAAGGAAGTTGAACTTTTAGAACTCCTCAACATGCAGAGGAGTGCAGAGGGCACCCTACAGAAAGGTAGGGAAACATCCACTTTGTTTGTAGGAGGATCTTCCTCTTCTAGGTCCAAGGCAAAAGCCAAGGGAAAGAAGAAGAAAACCCCCACGAAACCAAGGGGCGGTGTTAGTAAAGTGGATATGAAGGGAAAGGCAAAGGCAACAAAGGTAGCGGGTGTTAGTTGTATGTATGCCCTAGAGGCCAGTATTGTACAGATGATGTATATTATATTGGATGCTTGGTCATATATAGGGATGACTTTCTTGCTCGATATGATAGTATGCTATCTGGTTACTCTTTATCTTAACATGTACACTAGTCTCTTTAAACTGTCTTATAGTTACATGTTGATAAAGCCCTTAGGATGTGTACTTGACTACCTGGACTATGATGCAGATCATACTAGTGGGGACATGGTAGTCCATAAGTACATCCTTCAAGGTCCCTAGTCGTGGGTGTATCGAGACAGGGCATCGATATACCAGAGTAGACTACGTATACGCTTCTCGACCCATGAGATGGGCGATGGATGATCCCATATCCATTGGTGTTTGACATCAGAGATGGTGTACGGGTGCTCAGTGGAGACTGGGTACACTGGACGGACTCGCCGAGAACTCCCAGATGGTATTATACCTCACGTCAGATGGCAGTTCTCAGGTGACACTTGTACATGTTAGTCTGTAGACCCGAGATCGTCATAGAGTCTTGTGTGATTCCCACTGTGCTTTGATCTCCACCTTACCACGTCCATGAGGGCGTGCAAAACGGTGGTCTTTGGGTACAGTCCCGAGTCACATGGAGGCAACGAGCGATAGGAGGGGTTTCGTCTCTCCCGGTATTGGGGGTTGATGTTGTGCTGTGCTCGATTGGCCGTAACAGGGAAGTCCCTGGCCAGGGCTGATCAGAGATTTGCTGGTAAGTGTTACCAGTAGTTTCTCGACCCGTTATGAGCCTCACATCGGCACGACTTATCGGTTATTGGGGTCTGACGTTTACCACCCCTAGACTTCATATGCGACATATCAGACGAACAGACCGGACTGTACGGTAAGTGTTACTGGTTGGATTCACAGGAGTGTGAGCGAACTAGCTCGTCGATCTTCTGATCGCTCAATACCCGGATGGCCGTTACGTTTAGCAGACCGCTTGCGGCTTGTGGGTGCTTGATATGATCATCATCTGCTACCGGCGTATTGACGAGTCTTTAGAGTACTACACAGAGGTTTCCTGGCTCAAGCGAAACGAAATAGGAGCGCATATGAGATATGTGCAGGACCGAGAATAATGCGTGTATGGGATACCGTATTTCATTCTCGCGATGGATGTATCGATTGGTTATATTCGATATAACCTAGATATCGAATCAAGGATTGATTCGATAAGCCGATACATAGAATACTAGTCGGTTATATGCGATATGACCGGATCGTTAAATCAAGTGTTGATTTAATGATTTAATGTATAATTATATATTTGATATATTACATTGCATTAACTAGTATTGGTTCACTTTATATGGATTTTCTCTCTTGATGTGCAAGAAGTATATGTGATATACTTTTGTGCACATATTTGTATCATATTTGATGATACTTGATCACTTTGTTAAGTGTAAAGAATTAAAACCATGGTTAAGTGTTGATTAGGGTTTTGCATATTCATTTATTTATTTATTTATTTATTTGAAAAGGATTATGATGAGAATGGTGGCTTTCTTTGTTTTAAGTTGAAGCTTCATGAAGCTTTGACTTTTGTAACCATTCTTGTCATCATGCTTAACCCTAACCCTCTCAAGTAACCATGGTCTATTCTCTACACTTAACCTTAGTTAGTGAATGATAAGTATTGATTTATTTTTCATTTATCAAAAGACTTATCATTTTCTTTCTTCTTCTTCATCTTCATCTTCAAGAAAGAAAGCTTGATGCCAACAATGGCAACTTGAGCTAAAGTGAGAGAAATCCAATTCTAAAGTGAACCCACCTCCTATTTCTTCACCCTCTACCTCTTGCCAAGTTGTTTTGGGTGTTTTCTTCACAAGTTTCACAACTTTGTGAAGTCGGAGCTTGAACTTGTGATGCCTCGACGTAGATCATCTTTGGCACGAAGCCGACGACCTAATCCGCCCAATTCTCCGATGAAGCCGACGTTTGAGTTCGGGATTCAAGATGGACGGCGAGAGGATGCCTACGTGGAGCTAAGGAAGTGGAGAACCGGATCTACAAAGGTTGTAGCCTCTCTCCATTAGTTAAGATGTTAACTAGTTTACTGTTTCGCCTAAATTTCTAGTCGACGATCCGTATTAGGGTTTCTCGACACCCATAAAATTTGAAACTGGCATGGTTGATGCCTTGTGAGACCTCTATAGTGTGCCTAGGAACCCTACAGTGGTATCAGAGCCTAGCTAGAGCCTTAGGCGAAGTCTAGACGACGTTTGAAACCCGAACGAACCGAAACCCTAACTCACAAAATGCTCTCTGTCCAATTTTTAAAAATCGGGATTTTTCAATATTAAAAATATGCAGAAAAATCAGCAGGTGTTTTTAGGAGTTACTGTGAATTTTGTGTGCCTAACTCCATCAAACCGCCGCGGTTCCGCGGCACGAGCATGGCTCGTGCGGCGGTTCCCGGTCGTACGGCCTCCTTATTCAATAAATTTTATACAGTAACTCCTAATTGATAGTGCTGGTTTTCCTGGGAATTTTTAAAATTTATTCAAGAGTTGCATTTTCTGGGATTGTTTTGGAGCTTCGATAGTTCGATAGGATTATCAAATTTCGTCTATGTGTTTTTCGGATATTTTAAGAATATGTTAAAAAGTTCGACCGGATGAAAATACCCAACTTTTCCCCTGCCGGAATATTTCCAAGTGTTGGATCTTTCTATGGTTTAAAGACGTTCTGAGTAGTGCAAGTAACGCGATGGTCCCTCTAGAAGACAACAAACCTTAACTTGATTATGTGACCGTCTTGAACTGCCCTTTGAACCTTCGGGTTTGGGGCAGTACGGCGTGCCACATATGAGGCGTTGGCTTGACCCTTCTACGGCTGGACCGTTGGTACTGAGGCATGAAGCGAATGTCATTGAACCTATTTCATGTGTTGAACGGTTTCGGGAAAACTTGGGTGTTCGATTGTTCGATCGGAAAGTTTAACAATTTCTATTTATCCGGAATAGGATACAATATTTGGAATTCACAAACAGTTATGAGGTAACTGGATGAATGTTATAAATCTAACGGTTTAGTCTCACGTGATATTGAAAAGAGTTTTCGATAATGTGACTAAAATGCGGGGTTTATAACTGTTAGGCATGTGATGTCTAAGTATTTCATTTGATTAGGCATGTGATGTCTAAAGAGGTTGCGGATTCCAACTGTTGTAGTTTTACACTTTCTTTTCTGTGACCGTAAGTGTAATATGTGATATCGCCGGTTTCGTTGCTATATGTCAACGACAATTGGGATACGCATGTTTATTTACGTTGATGGCATGTGATGTTATGTGTTGATGGATATGTTATATTGGATCGTCGTGTTTGAATAGCCGGGTTTTTTTATGTGAGATGGGTGTTTTTCCTTTTCATTCATGTAAAAACTTGTATGTAATATTCTTTTATTTGGGGCACTTCCAGGTAGCGGAAGATGTCACCTTTTGTATATTATTTACTTTTCCGCATTAAGATAGACCCAAGGAGGGGAGCACAAGTAACCGGGTTCTGGGGTCCAGTGGGAGACCAACTCGAGGAGTCGAGTCCGGGTCTCCTAACCCTAGAATTGGTAGGGTTGCTTGCCGCTCTCGTAGGGGTCTAGGGGTGTGGGATTGGCTATTCATCACGACCGTGGAATCCGTGTTTTATACTGGCTCGTATTGAAAACACAGACGTCCTAGTATATCCAATGTTTCATATGTTTTTTCTGCTGCGATATCTATGATGTGATCATGTGATGTTCTGTGATAGATTCAGTATATAGTATATATGATATATTATATAGACGTTACTTATGTTTTGCACCCGCACTAGCCCAGCCCTGCTCTGTCGTTAGTTACCTAACCTAACGGTGCACGAGGGGACATCCAGGCGAATGCGGATGGCATAAGTGTACGTCGTATATATCTGTGATGTTTAGGTACTTAAATGATGGGACTTCATTAATGAGATTAATGAAAGAAAATAAACCTAAGATGTTGTAGAATCAAATTTTAAACAAAACAGGTAGCTACAGTTCTTGCTTTGCATAGCGGTATATATGATATACCCTGCACCTTATTCGATGAGGAAAGGACCGAGATCCCTTCACCGGGAGTGACTCCTTTAGCAATAACTGGCAGATGCTACATACTCGGTTTGGCTTTGATTGCTTTTAAGAGTTTTTTCTTTTCATAGTGATATATATGATATATCCCGCACCTCATTCGACGAGGAAAGGGCCGACGATCCCTTCACCGGGAGTGACCCCTTTAGCAAAACTGGAAAAGCCTCAAAATCACTCCATTTCAAAACTTCATTTGATTCTACAACGATATCAAGTTCATTATGCTCATGGTTTTATGAAAACCTGCGTAGCCCTCCGTCATTTCAGATAAGTACTACTTAGTATTCGTGTGCTACAGTAGTTTGGCATTCGTCAAGGCGTAGTGTACGGTAGCTAACTAGTATTTATCTGCTTATGCATATGATGCAGATTGGATTAGGGTATTCGTACGGCGTTGTTTGGCATTCGTCAAGGGTCGTGCGGGTGGGTTTAATTCAATCAAGAAATGTACGGGTTGAACTTGACTAGTGGACTATGGGTTGTTTGGCATTCGTCAAGGTCATAGAACACTAGGGGTAAAATATTATCGGGAATTTCAAGTGTTGAAATTTGCAATGAGATTGCATACCTTCTATGAGATAGTTGGATCCCGATACCTACTGCGAGTAAGAGTTACTCCTGGAAGAGTTTTACACATTACAATTAGCCGATCAAGTAGGTGTCTAGAAAGGTGTTAACGAGGTTACGCCTCTGGGAAAACGAGGTTTACATTAATTAGGTTCGTGCGAAAGCACGGGGGACCTCCCTCAAAGTACCGACACTGGCCTGGCTGAAAGATTGGCGAACTTGTAGTGTGTAATTAATCCCGGCTATTCTTTCCTTTTAGGGTTTGAAGGAAGATTTGATAAAAACCAGTGGGAGCCATCCTGATTAGATAAGATAATAACCAATCTGATCTTGCACGAGCATACGCTAAAGTGTTTTCTTCTCTCTCTCTCCAGGTAGAGACCATTTCATGCCTTAATCAAGATAATAATATGGATGTATTGACCGAACCCGCATGTTATACTGTGCAGGGGAACGTTGGACCCGTTCTATCTTATAAGTGTTATAAGAATGAACAGGAAACAGGAGAAAATCTGGATTCTCACACCGCCCAAACGGAGAACATGCATGTTGATGCATCATCTTCGGGTGTGTTTGTCATTGAGAACTGTTTCTCAGTTCACCCTACGTCCTGGGTATTAGATACCGGATCAGGATCCCACATATGTAAGATGTTACATGGGCTGCGAAAAGGTAGAGAACTGGGAAAAGGTGATCATTCCGTTCAAGTAGGGAACGGTGCAAATGTTGCAGCCAAAGCAGTTGGCGAATATCACCTAGTATTACCAAGTGGTGATACAATAATTCTGAATGAGTGCTATTATATACCAAACATGATGTGCAACATTATATCAGTTTCTTTATTGAGTAAAGAAGGATATAATTTTGTAGTAAAGGATAATGTTATGAACATATTCCTAGATCAAAAGTTGATTGCATCAGGCTCGCTACATAATGGCATATTCATTCTAAATCAAAATACAGTCCTCAATATACAAAACACACACAAGAGGAAAAGTTCAGAAATGAACGAATCCTTCTTGTGGCATTGTAGACTTGGTCATATCAATGCGACACGACTGGCTAAGTTACATAAGGATGGTTATTTGAATCCGTTCGAATTATCATCTTATGATACTTGCCATTCATGTCTCAAAGGAAAAATGACCAAAGCTCCGTTTAGTGGACACGGAGAAAGAGTTACTGAACTCTTAGGACCGGTACATAGTGATGTATGCGGTCCCATGTCTACCCTTGCCAGGAACGGTTCTTCCTACTTCATTACATTCACTGACGATCTCTCTAGATACGGGCATGTGTTCCTATTGAAACACAAGTCTGAAGCTTTTGAGAAATTCAGAGAATATAAGCACGAAGTAGAGAACCAAACGGGCAAAAGTATTAAGATCCTTCGATCTGATCGAGGAGGAGAATACTTGAGCAATGAGTTCCAAGATTATCTAAAAGAGAATGGGATTCTCTCTCAGCTTACTCCACCTTATACACCACAGCACAACGGTGTATCGGAACGAAGGAATCGCACCCTATTAGATATGGTGCGTTCAATGATGAGTACAGCTGAGTTACCTATTTCCTTCTGGGGGTATGCGCTTGAGACAGCCATACACCTATTGAATATGGTTCCTACCAAATCAGTGCCTACCACTCCATATGAGATATGGAAAGGGAAGAGACCATCTCTTAAGTATGTTAAGATATGGGGTTGTCCAGCCTATGTCAAAAGACAAAATCCGGACAAACTCGAGGCAAGATCTGTCTTATGTAAGTTTGTAGGATATCCCAAAAAATTCACAAGGGTATATCTTCTACCACCCCGAGGAACAAAAGGTGTTTGTTTCTCGACATGCCACTTTCTTAGAAAAAGGTTTTCTTATGAAACAGATTAGTGGCATTGAGGTAGAACTGGAAGAGGTTCCAGCAACACAAACTGCAACAGAAGACTTGGTAGAACCAGAGGATTCAGTAGAACTCGACGAACCCCAGCCTCTCCACCGATCTAGTAGGGTATCTCGTCCACCTGAGAGATACTACGGTTTTCTCATTGACGGTGGAAGCGAGGATTGCATTATAGAGGATGATGACCCAACTAGCTTCGAGCAGGCCATCACGAGTAGGGAATCAGTGAAATGGCTGGATGCTATGCGGTCTGAGATGGAATCCATGTACACCAACAAAGTATGGACTTTGGAAGTTGCTCCAGAAGGGGTAAAACCCATTGGGAGCAAGTGGATCTTCAAGAAGAAACTTGGTGTAGATGGGAAAGTGGAGACTTTCAAAGCTAGACTTGTAGCAAAGGGTTTTCGTCAAAGACCAGGTGTGGACTATGACGAAACCTTTTCTCCAGTGGCTATGCTTCAATCCATCCGGATCATGCTTGCCATCGCTGCATATCATGATTACGAAATCTGGAAAATGGATGTTAAGACCGCCTTTCTAAACGGTGATTTAGAAGAGTGCGTGTACATGACTCAGCCAGAGGACTTCGTAGACAGTGGGAGCAGCGGGAAGGTGTGCAAGCTGCTTAAATCCATTTATGGATTAAAGCAAGCATCGCGGAGTTGGAACATCTGCTTTGACGTCGTTATCAAAGAGTTTGATTTCGTCAAAAACCCAGATGAACCTTGTATCTACAAGAAGGTAGCAGAGAGTAAGGTTGTCTTCCTCGTATTGTACGTGGACGACATACTCTTGATAGGAAATGATATTCCTATGCTGCAAGCGGTCAAGCTCTTCTTATCACAAAGATTCTCAATGAAAGATCTTGGTGATGCCTCCTGCATATTGGGAATTAGGATCTATAGAGATAGATCCAAACGAATATTGGGATTGTCCCAATCCAGGTACATTGACACCATACTAAAGAGGTTTAGTATGGAAGAATCCAAGCGTGGGAACTTACCCACGATCTCTGGAGTCACTCTCTCCAAAGAGATGTCTCCCAAGACTGATTTGGAGAGAGCTCGCATGCAAGGGATACCCTATGCTTCGGCAGTAGGCTCTATCATATATGCGATGCTATGTACCAGACCCGATATTGCATACTCACTAAGTGTAGTGAGCAGGTATCAAGCTGATCCTGGAGAGAATCACTGGATAGCTGTGAAGAGCATTCTCAAGTACTTGCGAAGGACTAAAGAGATGCTCTTGGTGTATGGTAACGGAGAACTCCAAGTGGAGTCCTTTACCGATTCGAGCTTCTAGAGTGATAAGGACGACTCTAAGTCGCAGTCGGGCTTTGCCTTTACCCTTTACGGAGGGGCGGTTAGCTGGAAGAGTTCCAAGCAGGAAACCGTGGCAGACTCGACGATGGAGGCTGAATACATCGCTGCCAACGATGCTGCCAAAGAGGCTGTCTGGATCAAGAAGTTCATTACTTAACTTGGAGTGGTTCCATCCATTGAGCATCCAATACCTTTGTATTGTGATAACAATGGAGCGGTGGCTTTGGCCAAGGAACCCAGTTCCCATCAGCGATCCAGGCATATTCTGAGGCGGTATCACCTGATCCGGGAGATAGTTGATCGCCGGGAGATCGAGGTCAGGAGGGTTGACATGAAGAACAACACGGCGGATCCACTCATGAAGGCCATTCCCCAGATACAGTTTGAGAGACTCTTCGGGATGCTCGGTATGCGATACTACAGCAGCTGGCCTTAGTGCAAGTGGGAGATTGTTAGTTGTATGTATGCCCTAGAGGCCAGTATTGTACAGATGATGTATATTATATTGGATGCTTGGACATATATAGAGATGACTTTCTTGCTTGATATGATAGTATGCTATCTGGTTACTCTTTATCTTAACATGTACACTAGTCTCTTTAAACTGTCTTATAGTTACATGTTGATAAAGCCCTTAGGATGTGTACTTGACTACCTGGACTATGATGCAGATCATACTGGTGGGGACATGGTAGTCCAAAAGTACATCCTTCAAGGTCCCTAGTCGTGGGTGTATCGAGACAGGGCATCGATATACCAGAGTAGACTAGCGTATACGCTTCTCGACCCATGAGATGGGCGATGGATGATCCCATATTCATTGGTGTTTGACATCAGAGATGGTGTACGGGTGCTCAGTGGAGACTGGGTATACTGGACGGACTCGCCAAGAACTCCCAGATGGTATTATACCTCACGTCAGATGGCAGTTCTCAGGTGACACTTGTACAGGTTAGTCTGTAGACCCGAGATCGTCATAGAGTCTTGTGTGATTCCCACTGTGCTTTGATCTCCACCTTACCACGTCCATGAGGGCGTGCAAAACGGTGGTCTTTGGGTACAGTCCCGAGTCACATGGAGGCAATGAGCGATAGGAGGGGTTTCGTCTCTCCCGGTATTGGGGGTTGATGTTGCGCTGTGCTTGATTGGCCGTAACAGGGAAGTCCCTGGCCAGGGCTGATCAGAGATTTGCTGGTAAGTGTTACCAGTAGTTTCTCGACCCGTTATGAGCCTCACATCGGCACGACTTATCGGTTATTAGGGTCTGACGTTTACCACCCCTAGAGTTCATATGCGACATATCAGACGAACAGACCGGACTGTACGGTAAGTGTTACTGGTTGGATTCACAGGAGTGTGAGCGGGCTAGCTCGTCGATCTTCTGATCGCTCAATACCCGGATGGCCGTTACGTTTAGCAGGCCGCTTGCGGCTTGTGGGTGCTTGATATGATCATCATCTGCTACCGGCGTATTGACGAGTCTTTAGAGTCCTACACAGAGGTTTCCTGGCTCAAGCGAAACGAAATAGGAGCGCATATGAGATATGTGCAGGACCGAGAATAATGCGTGTATGGGATACCGTATTTCATTCTCGCGATGGATGTATCGATTGGTTATATTCGATATAACCTAGATATCGAATCAAGGATTGATTCGATAAGCCGATACATAGAATACTAGTCGGTTATATGCGATATGACCGGATCGTTAAATCAAGTGTTGATTTAATGATTTAATGTATAATTATATATTTGATATATTACATTTCATTAACTAGTATTGGTTCACTTTATATGGATTTTCTCTCTTGATGTGCAAGAAGTATATGTGATATACTTTTGTGCACATATTTGTATCATGTTTGATGATACTTGATCACTTTGTTAAGTGTAAAGAATTAAAACCATGGTTAAGTGTTGATTAGGGTTTTGCATATTAATTTATTTATTTATTTGAAAAGGATTATGATGAGAATGGTGGCTTTCTTTGTTTTAAGTTGAAGCTTCATGAAGCTTCAACTTTTGTAACCATTCTTGTCATCATGCTTAACCCTAACCCTCTCAAGTAACCATAGTCTATTCTCTACACTTAACCTTAGTTAGTGAATGATAAGTATTGATTTATTTTTCATTTATCAAAAGACTTATCATATTCTTTCTTCTTCTTCATCTTCATCTTCAAGAAAGAAAGCTTGATGCCAACAATGGCAACTTGAGCTAAAGTGAGAGAAATCCAATTCTAAAGTGAACCCACCTCCTATTTCTTCACCCTCTACCTCTTGCCAAGTTGTTTTGGGTGTTTTCTTCACAAGTTTCACAACTTTGTGAAGTCGGAGCTTGAACTTGTGATGCCTCGACGTAGATCATCTTCGGCACGAAGTCGACGACCTAATCCGCCCAATTCTCCGATGAAGCCGACGTTTGAGTTCGGGATTCAAGATGGACAGCGAGAGGACGCCTACGTGGAGCTAAGGAAGTGGAGAACCGGATCTACAAAGGTTGTAGCCTCTCTCCTTTAGTTAAGATGTTAACTAGTTTACTGTTTCGCCTAAATTTCTAGTCGACGATCCGTATTAGGGTTTCTCGGCACCCATAAAATTTGAAACTGGCATGGTTGATGCCTTGTGAGACCTCTATAGTGTGCCTAGGAACCCTACAGCGGGAAAGCTTGTGGGGAAGGAAGAGTGCTTTTACTGTCACAATAGTGGACACTGGAAGAAAGATTGCAGGGCTTGGAAGGCCAGAAACCAGGATCTGAAGCAAGTTGCAGCTTCAGCTTCAGGTGTGTATGTTATTGAAAACAGTCTATCAATAAACTCTACTTCCTGGATATTGGATACCGGGTCAGGATCTCATATCTGTAATTCTTTGCAGGCATTGAGAAAGCGTAGGTTTTTGAAGGCAGGTGATATGACCGTCAAAGTTGCAAACGGAGCTAGCATGGATGCTGAGGCCGTGGGGGACTATCACCTGGGAATGTCAGATGGACATGTTTTGGTTTTACGTAATTGTTATTTTGTACCCAATGCAACTTGTAATATCATTTCTGTATCTTTAATATCTAAAGAAGGTTATGAATTTGCATTTGTATGTAATGTTGTAAACATTCACCTTAATCAAGTTCTGATTGGGTCAGGTACATTAAGTAATGGTATATACGTATTAAACCAACCACAGATTTTCAATGTCCAGAATACACACAAAAGAAAGTCTCCGGAAACAAATCAGGCTTTCTTATGGCATTGTAGACTGGGTCACATCAATGAGAGAAGGTTGACGAAGTTACACACAGAAGGATATTTGGATCCGTTCGAATATCAATCATATGCAACTTGTCAATCCTGTCTCAAAGGAAAGATGACAAAGACTCCGTTCACTGACACGGAGTAAGAGCAGCGAGCTCTTGGGACTCGTACACAGCGACGTGTGCGGTCCAATGTCTACGCATGCATGAAGCGGTTATTCTTACTTCATTACTTTTACGGATGACTTTTCATGGTACGGATATGTCTTCTTAATGAAACATAAATCCGATGCCTTTGGAAAATTCCAGGAATATAAGAATGAAGTAGAAAAACAAATAGGCAAAAGTATCAAGACACTGAGATCTGATCGAGGTGGTGAATACTTGAGTGCCGAGTTCCTAGATTACTTAAAAGAGAATGGAATTCTCTCTCAGCTTACTCCTCCATACACTCCGCAACATAACGGTGTATCGGAGAGACGGAACCAAACCCTATTGGATATGGTACGTTCCATGATGAGTTACCGCGATCATTCTGGGGATATGCACTAGAATCTGCTGCATACCTTTTGAACCGAGTTCCAACTAAGACTGTGCCTACTACACCATATCAGATGTGGTGTGGGAAGAAACCCTATCTTAATCACATTAAGACATGGGGATGTCCAGCTTTTGTTAAAAGCAGCATGCGGACAAACTCGAGGCACGCTCAGTACAGTGCAAGTTTGTGGGATATCCAATGAACTCCAAGGGATATTTATTCTATTGCGAAGAGGAACAAAAGGTTTTTGTTTCTCCTCATGCCCACTTCTTGGAAACTGAGTTTTTTGAAAATCAGATAAGTGGGAGCGCAATAGAACTGGAAGAAATTCCAGAACCACAGACTATTACTGAAAGCTTAGTGGAACCAGAGGGTTCGAAAGATCAGGACATTCCTGCGCCGCACCGCAGGAGTAGTAGGCAGTCTCATACGCCCGAGAAATACTACAGTTTTCTCATAGACGGGGATAGAGAGGATTGCATCATTGATAGTGATGAGCTAACTAGCTTCCAGCAGGCCATTCAAAGCGTTGACTCGGTAAAATGACTGGATGCAATGCGGACCGAAATGGAGTCCATGTACACCAACAAAGTATGGACGTTGGACGTTGCTCCAGATGTGGTAAAACCGGTAGGATGCAAGTGGATTTTCAAAAGGAAGATTGGTGTAGATGGACAGGTTGAGACCTATAAGGCTAGACTTGTTGCAAAGGGTTTTCATCAAAGACCTGGTTTGGAATATGACGAAACCTTTTCTCCAGTGGCTATGTTGAAATCCATTCGGATCCTTCTTGCCATTGCTGCCTTCCACGATTATGAGATTTGGCAGATGGACGTAAAGACCACTTTTCTAAATGGAAATTTAGAGGAGTGTGTCTATATGGACCAGCCAGAGGGTTTCATTCAGAGTGGGAGCAGCAGAAAGGTGTGCAAGTTGCTTAAGTCCATCTATGGACTAAAGAAGTTATCGCGGAGTTGGAACATCTGTTTTGATGAGACGGTCAAAGAATTTGGCTTTATTAAAAATCCAGATGAACCATGCATCTATAGTAGATTTGTAGCAATAACTGTCGTATTCCTCGTTTTGTACGTGGATGACATTCTCTTAATAGGAAATGACATTCCTATGCTACAATCTGTCAAAGGGTTCTTGTCACATAGGTTCTCCATGAAAGACCTGGGTGATGCCTCTTACATTCTGGGGATCCGGATCTATCGTGACAGATCCAAGAGGATATTAGGACTTTCACAGTCCAGGTACATCGACGCCATACTGAAAAGATTCGGAATGGAAGATTCCACGTGTGGTAAGCTACCGGCTTGTCACGGGATCACCCTCTCCAAAGAGATGTCTCCAAAGACTGATTTGGAAAGGGATCGCATGTCCATTATACCCTACGCTTCTGTGGTAGGCTCTATAATGTATGCGATGTTGTGTACCAGACTAGATGTAGCTTATGCACTGAGTGTGGTAAGCCGGTATCAGTCAAACCCTGGGGAGAAACACTGGATAGCGGTAAAGAACATTCTCAAGTACCTGAGAAGGACTAAGGAGATGTTCTTGGTGTATGGCGGAAACGACCTCCAGATCGAGGACTTTGCTGACTCTGTTGGAGATAGTGCCCTCAGAGTCAATTATTAGGTCACAGGTACGTGATTGCAATGATTGATGGAGGACCTATCCCGGTAGTACAGTCTTACTCGAGATGATAGTATGCTATCTGGTTTACCTTTATCATCGTGTACTGTTTTAGGTGACCTGACAAGTTGCTATTACACGTTGATAGAGCCCCTAGGATTCTTGCTTGACCACCAGCAGTATGAGGGCGATCATATAAGTGGGAGCTGGGGTCTATAAGCATATCCTTAAATGGTCCTTAGTCGTGTGAGTTTCGAGACAGGGCATCGATACTCCAGAGTAGACTAGTGTATACAGTCGAGACCCCGACGAGGGGCGGTGGCCGGTCTTACAAGCCACTGGTGTCAGTTGGATCACCGAAGATGTATACAGGTGCTCATTGGGTTATGAGTACACCGGACAGGACTCGCCGGGAACATGCTAGTTGGTCATATACCAGACGTCAGATGGCAGTTCCCTGGTGACATGTGTGCAGGTTAGTTCATCGACCTGGGGATCGTCATTTGTCTCGTGTGAGTTCCTACTGTACTTTGATTACTACCCTACCACGGCTCAAAGGAGTCGTGCAAACAGGTTTTAGTTGGGTACAGTCCCGAGCCACATGGAGGCAGTGAGCGTATCTTCAGGGGTTCGTCTCTCCCGGTATTGGGGGTGAGTTCGTGTTGTGTCTAGGAGAGCCATTATACGAAGTCCTTGGCCAAGGCAGGAGATTTACTGGTAGGTATTCCAGTAGTATCTCAGGTGTTCTGGGCTACACTCCGACACGACTTGTACCGCTTTTGGGGGTCTGACTTTTACCAACCCCCTAGGCCCGCCATGCGATACTCATAGACGAACGGACCGGATTGTACGGATATTTTCACTGACAGGCTCAGTAGGGTTGTCAGGCTGAGTTCGCTCACAGACATCCCTTTTAGTCAATACCTGGTAGCCCGTTACGTATTGGCTTATACCTCTGACGTGCTAGTGGTTAAATCCACAACCAAGGTGTTGACGAGTCTTTAGAGTTCCCCACATTCTGTTACTCAGCTTTCGGGCGAAAGGTTGTAGAGGCCGTATGGAGATATGGCAAGGTCCGATCAGATACGTGCGGTATTGCACGGATCAGGATCGGACAGTTTGTACTAGAGGCCGTATGGAGATATGGCAAGGTCCGATCAGATACGTGCGGTATTGCACGGATCAGGATCGGACAGTTTGTACTAGAGGCCGTATGGATATATGGCAGGGTTCGATCAGATACGTGCGGTATTGCACGGATCAGGATCGAATGGATATTACTAGCCGGCTTTGGTATAAGCCGGATCCTAGTATAGTACAGTGTAGATTTTGTCTCATTGCATTTGTATTTCGGTCGGAATACAAATGCGGGTGAGTATGCACAGTATCGGGGTTTTCCTGTAATTTATTACGGGACCAGTTTTCTGGAGTTGCCAGTTTGCTTTCCGTTTCGGCCGATTTCCTTTGTATCGTTCATTGGCCGAAGTTTGGTGGAGGAGGGCTTATTTGCATTGTTGCAAATAAGTTTTTGTGGAGGGGTTCTTTGCATATTCTTGTATCATGATGGTGCACCATCCATTGACCTTACTTGACTTTTGCTTCATGATAGTTTTCATGATGGCTTGACTTTGCATATCATGATGGTTGTGGTGGAGTGTTGGTTTTAGCATGTTATCATGTTTTTGCATGATAGTCGTTTTCCCTCTCTCTCTTGCATTATGAGATGGATGATCTTTTGATACATTCACTCCCTCTCTCACACACACTCTCTCCTCTCACCAAGTCATGGCCGGCCCAAGCATTAGGGGGGCTGTCCAAACATTTTGGTGTGGGTTTTTGCTTCATTTCTTGTTGCAAAAATCCCACAAGATCAATCTCAAAAGCTCCAAGTTCAATCCCTCCACCAAAGGCAATTCTACAACCCCAAAATGAGACATAGTAATCCACACTACATTCTACAGCACATCTTGGGCACGTCGACTAGCCAGCTTCGTGCCCGAGTTGCCTCGGCATTGAGGTGGGAGCCCGTAAAAGAAGTAGGCGATGTGGTGCACTTCCGGCGACGAGGTGGAGACCGGAGCTTCCGCAGGACATCGGGACGACGACGAGAAGACCGGAGGACTTGGATCAGTCGGTATATCTCTCTTCCCATCTTGTAGTTAGCTAGGACTAATTAATGGTTCGATCCGGGTGTTAGTGCGCGGCGGTTTGCCAGTTCAGTAAAAATTAAAGTTTATCACCGCTTCCGCATTTGGCCGTCGGATTGACGGCCGGGGCGCCGCCGTGCACTTACAGTGGTATCAGAGCCTCGCCATTAACTTAGTCTAGCTTGGTTTAATGTGTTTTGCATTTCCGATCGACCAAAATTCCAAAATCTACATTTTTGCTCGCGACAGTTTTCTGTTGAATTTTTTTGCTCTCCAAAATTTTTCAGGTTGTATAAAATTGATGTACTGGAGATTACAAGGCTACTGTAGAAATTCGACAGGGTGAGTCCACTGTGGAAGCGCGGAACCGCGGCCAAACCCCCCTTTGGGCCGCGGTTCCGCCGCACACTGTTTAGATCCCTGCACCAAATTTCTACAGTATCTTTCTGGGGTTAAAGTTGGGGTTTTGGAATATTAATATTGGGCCCAGAATTTCCTGATCTGCTACAGTAATGCTTTGGGACCCACTTGTTAAATTTGATTGATCGGATATTTTAAACACATTATTTCACAGTATTTACATTATATCTGCGACCGTGAATGTCACTCGATCGGTAAATCCGGTCTAACTGCTATAGCCCGGTTAGACGGATTTGCGAACGTGACTTTCACGTTGATGTTCTGTTTTTGCTGTGATGTTGCAGATCGGTCGTGGGGGATAGCCTGGATGCAATGCTAGTACAGTTGATGGTTGTATTATGTACATTTGATATTGCGGGTGCGAGCGTCCGATATGTGGACTGCCGTCACTGCCTGTTTGTATTATTATTTAGGGGCACGACCTGGTTGCGGTCGATGTACCCGTTGTATGTATATTTTACTTTCTGTACTAGGGTTACCCCGCGGAGGGGTGCACGGATAGCCGGGTTCTAGAGGGCAACAAGCCCGCATCTCATGGCATTGAGACGGAGGGGGCTTCACTCTAGGATTGGCGGGCTATTCGCCGCACTCGTAGGGGGTACAGGTTGACCCAGGAGGGGTGCCCAAGTTACCGGATCCTGTGAAGTGCTGGGTGGTCCATTCACGGTGCTGAAGGGGGCTGCCTCGCTTCAGGTTTTGGCGGGTGACTTGCCGCGCCCGTAGGGGTCTAGGATTTCATTGCGCAGGCTATCCACACGACCAGGGGAACGTCGGGTTTCAGCGGCTCTGTGAAACCCGGGATCCCAGATATCTGTATTGTTTCTGTGATGCTGTACATTTTCTGTGATGTTGCATTTTATTCACGCCTTGAGCGAATATAATATATTGGTATATATATTAGTAGATGTTGTATATGTTTTGCATCCGCGCTAGTCCAGTCCCCATTCTGTCATTAGTTAGCTAACCTAACGGGTAATGACGGGACCCAGTGGCGAATGCGGATGGCATATACGTACATCGGTATATTTTCGTTCTTTGTGGTGTGATCAATTGATGGGACTGCGTTGATTCGGATCAATGCAAGTTAAAAACAAACCTAATCTGATGTTGTTGGAACACTTTTCAAAAAGCTGTTATTGCAAGGACGTTCACTTTTGTTTTGCATCGTGGTATTCAGTTGAAATATCCTGCTCCTCAGTCGACGAGACAAGGGCCGAGATCCCTTCACCGGGAGTGACCCCTTGGACAAAAAGTTTGCGTCAGGGCATTAACTTCACTATAGCCGATTACTTTTGCTTTGCACCGTGGTATTCAGTTGAAATATCCTGCACCTCATTCTACGGGGAAAGAGCCGAGATCCCTTCACCGGGAGTGACCTCTTTAGCAATGGTTTTCATCACTATATTTTCAAAAAGCTGTCCGTTCCTTCAACGATATCAAGTTCACTACGTTAAAGGTTTTCGCCAGAAACCATTCGTAGCCCTCCGTCGTTTCAGACGGGTAGCACGTAGTATTCATGCTATGTTTGTTGGCCTTCGTCAAGGCATAGTGTATGGTAGCTGCTTGTTTCCTTTCTGCAGCATAGATAGATGCGTTGGTTTGGAACAGTCGTATAGCCTTGTTGGCCTTCGTCAAGGGCTTGTGCGGGTGGGTTCAAATCAACCTGGAGAATGGCGGGTAGAACTTGACATGTGACTTATAATTTGTTGGCCTTCGTCAAGGTCATAAGAGCATGTGGCAGAAATCACATCGGGAGTTTCAAAAGAACTGAAACTTGCCAGATATGCGCATACCTTCTGGAGTGTGATGACGTGAGCGGATTCCGTCACGTTATCATGCGATGATAGTTAGATCCCGATTCCCACTGATGAGTTAGTTTACTCCTCGGGTGACCCCGACTAATTCTTCTTTCAGGTTTGGAGGAGAATTTGAGGTACAGTGGGAGGATTCCAGATTAGATAAATTGGTAACCATTCTGATCTAGGTTAGAGTGCACGCTGAGTGTTTCTTTTCTCTCTCTCTTCGGCAGCGACCATTGACCCGACCCTAAGACTATGACTCAGTGACCAAGTTGACCGAACCTTCTTAAACACTGGCTTTTGGATTGTCAGAGTTGCAGACCTCATTGCCACTCCTACTTTTACCCTTTTCTCCAGGACACCCCGTATTGCTACGAAGATCCACAGTTTATTGGATACTCCATCGTATGGTTATATACGAACTCGAAAGGAACTTGTTCCAGTTCGGGGATGGATTCTGGTCCAGGAGAAATAGGAATAAGGTTTATTCAGTTGTCTTTTATCTTCACCTTCTCTCGCATTGCGAGTGCTCCTAGGATTAGGACAGTACACCCATTATGCTTATTGGATAGTCTTCTTCCAAACCATAGGCTGGTGTCGAACGGTAGGGAAGGAAGAAAACCAATTGGCCTAAAGGGGTGTGCAGAAGGTAATGACTAAAGACATAATAAAGGGATTTGGAGAGGTGGCAAAGAATTATACGGTTACAGTCGTGAATATGGAAGAGGCATTACTAGAAATACCGGAATACCCCATCGAAACATTTCAATGTTTCAGCTTCACTGTGTAGTGTTAAAAGAAAACTGAATTCCCGATTAGATACTTACTCCAGGGTATGTATTTACCAAGTACGATTCTCACATCTGTATGGTTTTACAGATGATGAGTGGGAGTAGGTTATTGGGAATTAGGTGATCATCCTCATTATATCGGGATTCGTTGTAATTAGTGATATTTGAGGAAGTCACCTGGGTTGTTTGCCGGACGGCAAATATTTGGTTTTGAATATCCGCTGTTATGCACCAATTTCAAATTGATATATCTGTACGTCTATTTTCATAGAGTGAGATATACCTTTTTGAAATTATGTCTGTGACATTTACCTATATCAGTGGATGGTTAGGTAAGGAGCATTAAATAGCGGTGTAATTCTTCTTAACTATAAGTACAGTTTCCAACCTACGACACACAGTGAATGAGTTATCAGACTCAAGGGACTTATACAGAGTATTGTATATTGTCCAGGGTCTATCAGGACAGAGGGGTTGGTCCTCGTACTATATTCGTTTACTTATGACTTCTCTAGTTTTTAGACAAGTGTTTCGTGGAAAAGACAAGGTCCGAATTTGGAGAAGTTATAGGTATTTGAATAGAGTAGAGAACCAGGTATAGCAAGTATCGGGATTCTTCAAGAGATCGAAGATGTAGATACTTGTGTATGGTATTCAGTTGATAGTAATGATAAAGAGATCTTGCTTCTCTTTCAGGTTACTCATAATTGGAAGCATTCCTGAGTTGAGTAACGCTGATCGGCCTCTCTCCATTTAGTTGACATGCACTGGGGACAGCTGCATGATTTGAATCTGGTTCAATTAAATCAGTGCCTCTGTTTCTATTTGGGATATAGAACAGTTCATATCTTAACGGTGTTAAGGTACGGGGAGTTGTCCGGCTTATGATTAAAACCAGACACTGGACAAGTCAAGGCACGTTTCTGTAATGGATGTTTGTGGGTTGACCCAGGCTATGACGAGGGTTGACTTTCTACCATCTGGATGAACAATAGCAATATTGTTCTAGACTCGCCATATGTTTTATTAAAAATGGATTTTTTCAGAAAACAGTAGTGGAGTATGGTAGAACTGGAAGTGATTCCAGAACCACAAACGATTACTGAAGATTTGATAAGGAACCTAAAGATTCAATCTGGATTGACATTCCATTGGCCACTACGCAGATTTGGTGGGTAACTTCAGCCACCCGAGAGGTACTCCGGTAGCCTCAAGGACAGTGACAGGGAAGTTCTTGTTTACCCACACTTGCCATTGCTGTTGTTCCAGACTGTGAGACCCGGCAGGAGGATGAGTATAGCGTCGTTCTAACTTGCTTTAGAAGTGTACGTTTATATGACTCTGCCAGAGGGTTGTCGTAGTCAGTGGGAGCAGCGGAAGCATTGGTGGACAGGTGGCTTATGTCTATTTATAGACTGAAGCACCAGTAGCGGAGATAGATCATCTATTTCTGACGTGACAGTCATAGGTTTGACTTCATCAGAATAGGGTATGGATCTGTTGAGAAGGTAGTAGGGTGTAATATCCTGGTATTTGGATGACATACACAGAGTAGGAAAAGAAACTCCTATACTACAATCGGTTATACTTTGGTCGTCACACAGTGGTTTCTCCACAAAGGAAATGGATTTTATATCAGACATACTGGTTACTAGATCTATGGTTTTAGATCTAGATTTGGGTAGTGTCCCAATCTGGGTACTTAGACAGCATTCTAAGGGTATTTAGAATGGATGACTCCTGGCACGGTAGTGTACCTGCAGGTAATGGAGTCACCCTCTCTAAAGGTGTCTTACAGACTAAAGGGGAGAGGGATGTGCATGATTGGCAGATCACTTGCTCAGGCAATTGAGTCAATCATGAGATGTCAAGTACCACACTAGACATTGTTCTTGCACTAGATGCAATAAGCTGACATTAATCCAATCCTGGAGAAACGGTCGGAAGCAGTTTTAGAACATAACTGGATGTTCTAGGGATATGATAACGACAACCTCATTCGGGAAACAGTTATCATTCCAGGCTTCCAAGGTGACATGGACGACAAGGAGGTTGTCAGAGCTATAGTTTTCCTTCTGATGAGGGGCAGTATTTTGGACAGCTGGTCCAAGGCAATACTGAGGGTGGCATGGCGCAGGATACTGATTAAGTTCAGTTGACGATACAGTCTAAGAAGTTTGGATTTGGAGTTCATTTATGAGCTATGTCCCATCAGACATCCAGACATATTCTAAGACAGGTATTGCTCATTTCGGGAGATGGGTTTTCTCCGCGAACTTGAGATATAGAGAGACATAGAAAGAAACAACTAAGCGGATCCACTCACTGAGGCTATTCCTCGAACGCAATAGTTTCGCAAACGAGCTTTGTGAGACTGACTAGTAGAGGAGTTGGGTGTTCGGTATCACACGGGCTGTGAGTATGTGACATCGCAATAATTAGCCTTGAGTGCAAGTGGGAGATTGTTGGAGATAGTGCCCTCAGAGTAAATTATTAGGTCACAGGTACGTGATTGCAATGATTGATGGAGGACCTATCCCGGTAGGACAGTCTTACTCGAGATGATAGTATGCTATCTGGTTTACCTTTATCATCGTGTACTGTTTTAGGTGACCTGACAAGTTGCTATTACACGTTGATAGAGCCCCTAGGATTCTTGCTTGACCACCAGCAGTATGAGGACGATCATATAAGTGGGAGCTGGGGTCTATAAGCATATCCTTAAATGGTCCCTAGTCGTGTGAGTTTCGAGACAGGGCATCGATACTCCAGAGTAGACTAGTGTATACAGTCGAGACCCCGACGAGGGGCGGTGGCCGGTCTCACAAGCCACTGGTGTCAGTTGGATCACCTAAGATGTATACAGGTGCTCATTGGGTTATGAGTACACCGGACAGGACTCGCCGAGAACATGCTAGTTGGTCATATACCAGACGTCAGATGGCAGTTCCCTGGTGACATGTGTGCAGGTTAGTTCATCGACCTGGGGATCGTCATTTGTCTCGTGTGAGTTCCCACTGTACTTTGATTACTACCCTACCACGGCTCAAAGGAGTCTTGCAAACATATTTTAGTTGGGTACAGTCCCGAGCCACATGGAGGCAGTGAGCGTATCTTCAGGGGTTCGTCTCTCCCGGTATTGGGGGTGAGGTCGTGCTGTGTCTAGGAGAGCCATTACACGAAGTCCTTGGCTAAGGCAGGAGATTTATTGGTAGGTATTCCAGTAGTATCTCAGGTGTTCTGGGCTACACTCCGACACGACTTGTACCGCTTTTGGGGGTCTGACTTTTACCAACCCCCTAGGCCCGCCATGCGATACTCATAGACGAACGGACCGGATTGTACGGATATTGTCACTGACAGGCTCAGTAGGGTTGTCAGGCTGAGTTCGCTCACAGACGTCCCTTTTAGTCAATACCTGGTAGCCCGTTACGTATTGGCTTATACCTCTGACGTGCTAGTGGTTAAATCCACAACCAAGGTGTTGACGAGTCTTTAGAGTCCCCCACATTCTGTTACTCAGCTTTCGGGCGAAAGGTTGTAGAGGCCGTATGGAGATATGGCAAGGTCCGATCAGATACGTGCGGTATTGCACGGATCAGGATCGGACAGTTTGTACTAGAGGCCGTATGGAGATATGGCAAGGTCCGATCAGATACGTGCGGTATTGCACGGATCAGGATCGGACAGTTTGTACTAGAGGCCGTATAGAGATATGGCAAGGTCCGATCAGATACGTGCGGTATTGCACGGATCAGGATCGGACAGTTTGTACTATAGGCCGTATGGATATACGGCAGGGTTCGATCAGATACGTGCGGTATTGCACGGATCAGGATCGAACGGATATTACTAGCCGGCTTTGGTATAAGCCGGATCCTAGTATAGTACAGTGTAGATTTTGTCTCATTGCATTTGTATTTCGGTCGGAATACAAATGCGGGTGTGTATGCACAGTATCGGGGTTTTCCTGTAATTTGTTACGGGACCAGTTTTCTGGAGTTGCCAGTTTGCTTTCCGTTTCGGCCGATTTCCTTTGTATCGTTCATTGGCCGAAGTTTGGTGGAGGTGGGCTTATTTGCATTGTTGCAAATAAGTTTTTGTGGAGGGGTTCTTTGCATATTCTTGTATCATGATGGTGCACCATCCATTGACCTTACATGACTTTTGCTTCATGATAGTTTTCATGATGGCTTGACTTTGCATATCATGATGGTTGTGGTGGAGTGTTGGTTTTAGCATGTTATCATGTTTTTGCATGATAGTCTTTTTCCCTCTCTCTCTTACATTATGAGATGGATGATCTTTTGATACATTCACTCCCTCTCTCTCACACACTCTCTCCTCTCACCAAGTCATGGCCGGCCCAAGCATTAGGGGGGCTGTCCAAACATTTTGGTGTGGGTTTTTGCTTCATTTCTTGTTGCAAAAATCCCACAAGATCAATCTCAAAAGCTCCAAGTTCAATCCCTCCACCAAAGGCAATTCTACAACCCCAAAATGAGACATAGTAATCTACACTACATTCTACAGCACATCTTGGGCACGTCGACTAGCCAGCTTCGTGCCCGAGTTGCCTCGGCATTGAGGTGGGAGCCCGTAAAAGAAGTAGGCGATGTGGTGCACTTCCGGCGACGAGGTGGAGACCGGAGCTTCCGCAGGACATCGGGACGACGACGAGAAGACCGGAGGACTTGGATCAGTCGGTATATCTCTCTTCCCATCTTGTAGTTAGCTAGGACTAATTAATGGTTCGATCCGGGTGTTAGTGCGTGGCGGTTTGCCAGTTCAGTAAAAATTAAAGTTTATCACCGCTTCCGCATTTGGCCGTCGGATTGACGGCCGGGGCGCCGCCGTGCACTTACAGACTCCAGCTTCCAGAGTGACAAGGATGATTCCAAGTCCATGTCGGGTTATGTCTTTACCCTCAATAGAGGGGCGGTGTGTTGGAAGAGTTCCAAACAGGAAACCGTTGCTGACTCGACGATGGAAGCGGAATATATCGCTGCTGCAGATGCCGCAAAAGAAGTCGTCTGGATAAGGAAGTTCCTGACAGAACTTCTGGTGGTTCCGTCCATTGTTGATCCAGTATCTCTGTATTGCGACAACAACGGGGCTAAAGCTTTAGCGAAGGAACCCAGGTCCCATCAGAAGTCCAGACACATCTTGAGGCGGTATCACCTGATCAAGGAGATCGTGGGTCGCCAGGAGATCGAGGTTCCGAGAGCTGCTATGGAAGATAACACTGCTGATCCATTCACGAAGGCCTTACCCCAGACTCAGTTCGAGCGGCTGATCGAGATGATAGGTCTTCGATACGACAGTACATGGCCTTAGTGCAAGTGGGAGATTGTTACTGTATATGCCCTAGAAGCCATTACTGTATCATACTAGTTTGTATATTACTTGATGGAAGCTTGGGATATTCACCTTGTATAGACAATCTTGCTCAAAATAGTAGTATGCTACTTGGTTTGTTTCTACTTTAATGTGTGCATGTGTTTCTTATAGCATATCGGCTTTACACATTAGTGGAGCCCTTAGGATCTTTACTTGATTACCAGCGTTGTGATGGCAGTCACACTCGTGGGGGCTGGGAAATCCACAAGCACATCCTTATGCAGGTCCCTAGTTGTAGGACTATCGAGACAGGGCATTGATACTTCGGAGTAGACTAGCGTATGCGCTTCTCATCCAAGCTTGGGAGACGGTCTGTCCCATAGCCGTCAGTACGTCGTACTTGAGATAGTATGCGGGTGCTCGTTAGGTAACGAGTACACTGGACAGGACTCGTCGGGAATTGTTGATTGGTATTATACCTATCGTTAGTTATCAGTTCCCAGGTGACATGAGTACAGCTTAGTCCGTTGACTTGACACTGTCACTTCGCCTCAAGTGTGTTCCTACTGTTCTTAGATTGCTACCCTACCATGGCTCAAAGGAGTCGTGCAAACAGGTAGCAGTTGGGTGCAGTCCCGAACCACTTGGAGGCAGTGACGGTTAGACATGATTCGTCTCTCCCGGTATTAGGGGTTCATATCGCGCTGTGCCTAGGAGAGCCATTACACAAAGTCCCTGGCCAGGGCAAGCGAGATATACTGGTAGGTTTCCAGTGTTATCTCAGGGTGTTGTGGGCTACACTCCGACACGACTTGTACCGCTATTAGGGGACTGATGTTTACTGCCCCCATAGGCCCGCCATGCGATATTCTTAGACGAACTGACCGGACTGTACGGAGAATGTCACATTCAGGCTCAGTAGGAGTTCAGATGGGTTTACCTCGTCAGTCTTCTTATCGGCATCTACCTGGGGACCGTTACGTACAGCTAGTGCCGCTTGCGGTCTGTGGTTAAACCCACTGCCAGCGTAGTGTCGAGTCTTTAGAGTCCCACACAGAGGGTTATTCACCTTTAGGCAAAACGAGTAGAGGTCGCATGGTTTTGCGACGGGGTTCGTTCACATCCGCATACTTGTGCATGTTTGGTGTCCGGACAGCTTATACTTGCGGGCTTTGGTTTAAGCTAGATTCTAGTATATGTTTTGGATTGGTTTTATCTCATTGTATTCGTGTTCCTCGGAACACGGATACGGGTGTGTATGCACAGTTGACTGAGGCAGAGGCAAAGGCAGAGGCAGAGGAATTTCATTAGGGTTGATGACCGTTGTCTTTTTCTTAACCCTAATGTTTATATGTGAAATATGATTATTAATGTTAATTAATTATAATTGTGTTATGGTTAGGGTTGTTGACCATTTGACTATGGTTGACATGTTGACCTATGTTGACATATTGACCATCATCATTTCATATGAAAGATGCTCTTTGATTCTTGCAAAAGTAATTAATGTGAAATGATAATGGTCATTTTAAGTTAACCATCACAATTATCTTTAGTTAATTATTTAATTATCATAATTCACATATATGTGAGAAGGTTGGCATTATCTTCTCATTCTATCATTCTCATTCTCTCTCATTCTCTTCCTCTCTCTCAAAGCTCTCCCTCTCATGAGTTGAGAACCATTAAGCTTTGAGATAAAACCTTCAAAATTACTCTATACTCTTTCTAAGGTTCTAGGTTTAGCACACCTAGCACCTTAGTTACTTCTAGTTTGAGGTAGGAGCCAAAGGTAGAGGCCCTCGGGTGGATCTTTCTTCGGCAAAAGAAGGCGATGAGGACAACCCGTTCATCCCACTCCAAGGAACAAGAAGAGAAGGACTTCAAGACTTAGGTATAACCCTTCAACTGAGTAGCTAACTCTTTTAGCTTTTTTGTTAGTTTTTGTTTAGCAAAGATTCTCCTTTAGTTAGTCCATGTTGCCTAGAGTTGTATAAATCGATTTTTTATACCGTTTCCGCCTCCCCGTAAGCGCCGGGATGGGCAACGTGGACTAACAGTATTTGTACTGTCTGTCTCTTACATGTTGATAAAGCCCTTAGGATATGTACTTGACTACCAGGATTATGATGAGATCATACTAGTTGGGCCAGGGTGGTCAACAAGTACATCCTTTTATCAGTTCCTAGTCGAGGGAATATCGAGAATAGGGCATTGATATTTTCAGAGTAGACTAGTGTGTAAGTTTCTTTTCCCTTAGCGGGCAATGGTTGATCCCACAACCATTGGTGTGTGACATCAAAGATTGTACACAGGTGCTCATTGGGAATGGGTACACCGAACGGACTCTCCGAGGACTCCTATATGGTAGTATACCTATTGTCAGATTGCGGTCCTCTGGTGACACAGGTACTTGTTAGTCTGTAGACCCTAGATCGTCATAGAGTCTTGTGTGGCTCCCACTGTGCTTTGGTTTCCTCCCTACCACGGCTCAAAGGAGTCGTGCAAACATGTGGATTTTGGGTTCAGTCCCGAGTCATATAGAGGCAATGAGTGATAGGAGGAGTTTCGTCTCTCCCGGTATTGGGGGTTGATGTTGCGCTATGCTCTATTGGCTATAACTGAAAGTCCCTGGCCAGGGCTGTTGCCGAGATTTACTGATAAGTGTTATCAGTAGTTTCTCGAACCATTATATGCCTGACATCGGCATGACTTATCACGTTACTGGCGTCTGACGTTTACCACGCCTAGACATGATATGCGACATATCAAATGAAAAGACCGGACTATACGGTAGTGTTACTGATAGGCTTCATGGAGACTATGGACAAGCTTACTTTTTGATCTTCATATCGCTCAATACCCGGGTAGCCGTTACGTCCAGCTAGTATCGCTGACGGCTTGTGGGTGACTGATTTGATCATCACCTACTGCTGGCGTATTGACGAGTCTTTAGAGTCCCACACAGAAGTTCCCCGGTTCAAGCGAAACGAAGTAGGACACATATGTGATATGTGTGTGGGCCTGATTAAAAATGTGTATGTGATACCGTAATCTGGCAGTTATCTGTCATCGGTTCGGTTATATGTGATATAACCAGATTGTCGAATCAAGTGTTGATTTGATAATGTGATATATAGATAAATGATATTAGTCGGTCATATGTGATATAACCGGATTATTAAATCAAGCGTTGATTTAATAATGTGATATACATTATATGTGATATAATTATATCTTAATGTTAGTTATATGTATGCCCTAGAGGCCATTATTATACATAGGATGTATATTGTAGTGGATGCTTGGACATATATAGGGAGGACTTTCTTGCTCGACATGATAGTATGCTATCTGGTTGCTCTTTACCTTAACGTGTACACTGATTGTCTCTCTGTTACATGTTGGTAAAGCCCTTAGGATGTGTACTTCACTACCTGGACTATAATGCGGATCATACTAGTGGGGACATGGTAGTCCATAAGTACATCCTTCAAGGTCCCTAGTCGTGGGTGTATCGAGACGGGGCATCGATATACCATAGTAGACTAGCGTATACCTTCTCGACCCATACAGATGGGCGATGGATGATCCCATATCCATTGGTGTTTGACATCAGAGATGATATACGGGTTCTCAATGGAGACTGGGTACACTGGACGGACTAGCCGAGAACTCCCAGATGGTATTATACCTTATGTCAGATGGCAGTTCCCTGGTGACACTGGTACAGAGTAGTCTGTTGACCCGAGATTGTCATAGAGTCTTGTGTGGTTCCCACTGTGCTTTGATTTCCACCTTACCACGTCCAAGAGGGCGTGCAAAATGGTGGTTTTTGGGTACAGTCCCGAATCACATGGAGGCAATGAGCGATAGGAGGGGATTTGTCTCTCCCGGTATAGGGAGTTGATGTTGCGCTGTGTTCGATTGGCTATAACCGGAAATCCCTGGCCAGGGTTGCTGAGATTTACTGGTAAGTTTTACCAGTAGTTTCTCGAACTGTTATAGACCTCATATCGACACGACTTATCGAGCTATTGGGGTCTGACGTTTACCACCCCTAGGCGAGATATGCGACATATCAGACGACGAGACCGGACTGTACGGTATGTGTTACTGGTTGGATTCACAGGAGTGTGAGCGGGCTTGCTCATCGATCTACTGATCGCTCAATACCCGGGTGGCCGTTACGTTTAGTAGACCGCTTGCGGCTTGTGGGTGTTTGATATGATCACCACCTGCTGCCGGCGTATTGACGAGTCTTTAGAGTCCTACACAGAGGTTTCCTGGCTCAAGCAAAACGAAATAGGAGCGCATATGAGATATGTGCGGGACCGAGAATAATACCAGTATGTGATACTGTATTTGATTCTCGCGATTTGTAACATTGATCGGTTATATGCGATATAGCCGGGTTATCGGATCCAGTGTTGATTCGATAAGTTGTTACTATTGATATTAGTCGGTTATATGCGATATGACCGGATCGTTAAATCATGTATTGATTTAATGATTTAATGTATAATTATATATTAGATATATTACTTTACATTAACTAATATTGGTTCACTTAAAATGGATTTTCTCACTTGTAGTGCACATTGTATATGTGATATATTTTTTATGCACTTGATTGTATCATGTTTGATGATACATGCATGCTTGGGTGTATGTTTGTATTAAACCATGGTTAGTTAATGGTTAGGGTTTCATTTGATTTATTTGCTTATTTATTTATTCATTTATTCTTTTTAGAAAGAAATAAAATGGTGGCTAACTTTGGATTATCTTTGAAGCTTCATGAAGCTTTGAAATGGTTGACCATTTTGTTTCTTTCCTTAACCCTAACCATTCACTTTAAGCTTAGTTTATTCTCTACACCTAACTATGGTTGCAAATATGATAAGTATCATATTATTTCCTATTTTTAAAATAGATATCATATTCTTTCTTCTTCTTCTTCTTCTTCTTGAACAAAAGAAGAAAGCTTGCTACCAACAATGGCAACTTGAGAAAAAGAGTGAGAAATCCAATTCTAAAGTGAACCCACTTCCTATTTCTTCATCCTATACCACTTGCCAAGTACTATAGGGTGTTTTCTTCACAAGTTTCATGACTTGGTGAAGTTGGAGCTTGATCTTTTGTTGCCTCGACGTAGATCATCTTCGGCATCGAAGTCGACGACCTAGCCCGCCCATTTCTCCGATGAAGCTGACGCTAGAGCCCGGGATCCGATCATCGCAGCGAGGGGACTTCATCGCGGAGCTATGGAGGTGGAGGACCGGATCTACAAAGGTTGTATTTCCGTTCAACTCTTAGTTAAGTTGTTAACTAGTTGCTTGTTTCGCCTAAATTCTAGTTAACGATCCGTATTAGGGTTTGTAGGCACAAGAAAAATTTGAATTTGGCATGGTTAATGCCTTGTGAGACCTCATTAGTGTGCCTAGGAACCCTACAGTGGTATCAGAGCCTAGCTAGAGCCTTAGGCGATACGTAGACGAAGTTTGAAAGCCGAACGAACCCGAAACCCTAAAATCGACCCCTCTCTGTACATTTTTACAAAACTGGGTTTTTTCCATATTAAAAATTCTTAAAAAATTCAGTAGGAAATTCTAAGAATTACGGTGCAAAAATGACCAAGTGATATGCTAAAAGCGCGGCGGAACCGCGGCAGAAGCCTGGCTTATGCGGCGGTTCCGCGGCCAAATTTCGAGATCAGGCTTCTATTTTTGCACAGTAACTTCTTTTATTGATTGCAGAGTTTTCTGGGAATTTTTAAATATCACTCAAGAGTTGAGTTTTCTGGGGTGTTTTGGAGCTTCGATGATTCGATCGGAAATTTCAAACTTTGTCTATGTGCTTTTCCGGGTAATTTTAGAATATGTTAAAAAGTTCGACCGGATATAAATACCCAATTTTTCCCCTGTTAGGAAATTTCCATGTGTTAGATTTTTCCGTGGTTTAAAGACGTTCTAAGTAGTGCAAGTAACTCGATGGACCCTCTAGAAGACAACAAACCTTAACTCGATTATGTGACCGTCTTGAACTGCCCATTGAACCTTAGGGTTTGGGGCAGTACGGCGTGCCACATGTGAGGTGTTGGCTTGACCCTTCTACGGCTGGACCGTTGGTACTGAGGCATGAAGTGAATGTTTTTAAACTTGTTTCATGTGTTGAGCTGTTTCGGGAAAACTTGGGTGTTTGGTTGTTCGATCGGAAAGTTTAACATTTTCTATTTATCTGGAATGTGATACAATAATTGGAATCCACAAGTAGTTATGAGATAACTGTTTGAATGTTATAAACATAGCAGTTTAGTCTCACTTGATCGGTTGCCACGGAATTTTGATGCGATCAAAAGTCCGTCGCAATCATGTAGCGTACGCGGATACTCGCCGGGTAAACTTAATAGACAGCTACACCCCTTAGCCCTGACCATGTGACTGTAGGAGAACCCCGTCGCCGAAAGCATCCGTCCGGGTGCTCGCGACAGCAGTGTTCCGCCTTGGTGCACTTCGTCGACGGCGTCGGGGGTGCGGCCGCCTACTAAAGTTTACGACGAGCATTCGATCAGGATGTCGGGAATCTTGTTGAATTGCCCGACTTGATATTGAAAAGTGTTTTCGATAATGAGACTAAAATGCGGGGTTTATAATTGTTAGGCATGTGATGTCTAAGGTATTCAGATGGTTAGGCATACGATGTCTAAGCAGGTTGCGGATTCCAACTGTTGTAGTTTTACACTTTCTTTTCTGTGACCGTAAGTGTAATATGTGCTATCGCCGGTTTCGTTGGTATATGTCAACGACAATCGAGATACGCATGTTTACTTACGTTGATGACATGCGATGTTATGTGTTGCTGGATATGTTATATTGGATCGTCGTGTTTGAATAGCCGGGGGTTTTTATGTGAGATGAGTGTTTTTCTTTTTCATTCATGTATAAAAACTTGTATGTAATATTCTTTTATTGGGTCACTTCCAGGTTGCGGAAGATGTCACCTTTTGTATATTATTTACTTTTCCACACTAGGATAGACCCAAGGAGGGGAGCACAAGTGACCGGGTTCTAGGGTCCAGTAGGAGACCAACTCGAGGAGTCGAGTCCGGGTCTCCTAACCCTAGAATTGGTAGGGTTGCTTGCCGCTCTCGTAGGGGTCTAGGGGTGTGGGTTTGGCTATTTATCACGACCGTGGAATCCGTGTTTTATACTGTCTCGTATTGAAAACACGGACGTCCTGGTATATCCAATGTTTCATATGATTCTTCTGCTGCGATATCTGTGATGTGATCATGTGATGTTCTGTGATAAATATTGTATATAGTATATATGATATATTATATAGACGTTACTTATGTTTTACACCCGCGCTAGCCCTGCCCCGCTCTGCCGTTAGTTACCTAACCTAACGGTGCACGAGGGGACATCGAGGCGAATGCGAATGGCATAAGTGTACGTCGTATTTATCTGTGATGTTTAGGTAACTTAAATGATGGGACTTCATTAATGAGATTAATGAAATAAAAGAAACCTAAGATGTTGTAGAATCGAATTTCAAAAATAAAACAGGTAGCTACAGTTCTTACTTTGCACAGCGGTATATATGATATATCCTGCACCTTATTCGATGAGGAAAGGGCCGACGATCCCTTCACCGGGAGTGACCCCTTTAGCAATAACTGGCAGATGCTACACACTCGGTTTGTCTTTTGATAGCTTCTATAGTTTCTGCTTTGCACAATGATATATATGATATATCCCGCACCTCATTCGACGAGGAAAGGGCCGATGATCCCTTCACCGGGAGTGACCCCTTTAGCAAAACTGGAAAAGCCTAAAAAACACTCCATTTTAAAAATCATTTGATTCTACAACGATATAAAGTTCATTACGCAATAGGTTTTCAGAAAAACCTGTCGTAGCCCTCCGTCATTTCAGATAAGTGGTAGTTAGTATTCGTGCTACGTTTGTTGGCCTGCGTTAAGGCGTAGTGTGCGGTAGCTAACTAGCATTTATCTGCTTATGCATATGATGCAGATTGGATTAGGGTAGTCATGCGACTTTGTTGGCCTGCGTCAAGGGTCGTGCGGGTGGGTTTAATTCAATCAGGAAATGACGGGTTGAACTTGACTAGCGCACTATGGTTTGTTGGCCTGCGTCAAGGTCATAGGACACTAGGGGAAAAATTATCGGGAATTTCAAGTGTTGAAATTTGCAATGAGATTGCATACCTTCTATGAGATAGTTGGATCCCGATACCCACTGCGAGTAATTGTTACTCCTGGAAGAGTTTTACACATTATAATTAACCGATCAAGTAGGTGTCTAGAAAGGTGTCAACGGGGTTACGCCTCTGGGAAAACGAGGTTTACTGTAATTAGGTTCGTGCGAAAGCATGGGGGACTTCCCTCAAACTACCGACACTGGCCTGACTGAAAGATTGGCTAACTTGTAGTGTGTAATTAATCCCGGCTAGTCTTTCCTTTTAGGGTTTGAAGGAAGATTTGATAAAAACAGTGGGAGCCATCCAGATTAGATAAAATAATAACCAATTTATTCTTGCAAGAGCGCACGCTGAGTGTTTTCTTCTCTCTCTCTCCAGGTAGCGACCATATCATGCCTTAATCAAGATAATAATACGGATATTTGATCGAACCCGCTTGTTATACTGAGCTGGGGAACGTTGGTCCCGCTCCAACTTATAATTGTTATAAGACAGAGCAGGAATTGGGGAATACCAGATTTCCCGTGCCGCCCAAACGAAGAAAGTGCATGTTGATGCATCATCTTCGGGTGTGTTCGTTACAAAGAACTGTTTCTCTGTATCCTCTACGTCCTGGGTATTTGATACCGGATCAGGATCCCAGATATGTAATCTGCTACATAGGGCTATAGAAAGGTAGAGAACTGAGAACGGGTGATAGGTTTCATGAGGCAGAAAACGGGGCAAGTGTTGCAGCCAAGTCTGTTGGTCACCGTCACCCTGTATTACCAATACATTGATTCTGAACGAATGTTATTAGATACCGAACCTGATATACAAAATCATATCACTCTCTTTATTTGTAAAAAAATGATAAAATTTTGTATTGTTGGATAATGTTTTGAACATTTCCTATATCAAAAGTTGATCAGTTCAGGTACGTTATCTAAAAGCATTGATGTTCTAAATCAAACTACAGTTTTTAGTATATAGAACACACACAAGAGGAAGAGTTCACAAATGAACGAATCCTTCTTGAGGCATTGTAGACTAGGTCATATCAATGCGACCCGACTAGCTAAAGTTACATGTAGATGCATATTCAAATCAGTTTGAATTTACATCTTGTGGAACTTGCCAGTCATGTCACAAAGATAAGATGACCATAGCTCCGTTTACTGGAAACAGAGAAAGAGTTAGTAAACTCTTGGGATTGATACATGCTGATGTATGTAAGGTCCCCTGTCTACACATGCCAGGACCGGTTCTTTGTACTTCATTAAATTCTCTGATGATCTCTTTTGATTCAGACATATGTTCCTGTTGAAACACAAGTCCGAACCTTTTGAGATATTCACAGAATATAAGTTAGAAGTAGAGAACCAAAATACGGGTATAAGTATTATGTCCTTTGATGAGATCAGGGAGGAGAATACTAGTGCATGGAATTCTTGGACTTTTCTAAAGGAGAATGAGATTCTCTCTCAGCATTACTCCTCCGTATACACCATAGCATGATGGTATATCGGGGCGGAGCAATCACACCCTATATGTCACGACCCGAAAAAACGGAACATGACCGGCACTTAAACTACGAAACGTCTCGAGGCATACGTAATCTAAGTAAGCCGAAAACCCAGAAATCCAAACCAAGAAAAATAGTAGAGTGAAGTAAAACCAATTTAAAACAAGTAGTTTTAATAGCATAAGCCAAATTATGCGTTTTTAAAACATCAAGTATTTTCTGAAAATTTCGGCAGAGTCTCCTTTGTAAATACTGGCCCCCAAACGGGATACAACATGAATAGTATACGAAATCAATAAAAATGCATCCCCAAGAGAGAGCTAGCTCTTCGTCAATCGACGGTCACAACCACACAAGCAATATAATATACAACGCCAACGGCGAGGTTCAAAATTCAAAAGGAAATTCAAAACCATAAGAAAACCACAGAAATACAACGCGCGACTCTAAGGTCGAAAGAATAAATATCACTGGTCTCTATCTGAGATAAATACAAGTTTGGTTGATGGAACTTCTAGATACAACTGAATAATAATATACAAGTTATATAATGGGGGGTACGATACAAGTAAACCTACCTACTAGCAAATCACCCGAAGGAAACTATGCCCGCAAGCCGTAATGAAACCTGTACGGCAAACCTGCAAGAAACTGGGGCACAACGGGGGTGAGTTGCCAACTCGTGAATAGAAAAACATCTACGCACAGAAATCGCATAAATAACGCAATCCTAGGTCAATGATCATAATATATCCTCCATTATATATAACATGCAGCCTATAACAAGGCTAGGGTAAATATCTAACCCGAGTGTAATCTCATGTACCCGTGTCAGTGCCTCAGGTAGCAATATATCATATGAATGAGGTATGAATGCATGAAAATAGAATACATGTAAATGAAGAACTGTTTTCATAGTTTAGTGAGATTTCCTTATTTTTAAATAGGAGGTACCATAAATGAAATCAGCATAAAACAGTGCCCAGCATCGACACAAAACAAGTATCCAAATATCTCGATATCTCTGTGTCGTAATCTCTGTACCTCAAAATCTCAAAAATCTCAATGTCTCAATCACAATATCTAGGGCGCCGTCAGTCCAGACGGCCCCTACCATCTATCTCAAGACCACGACGGTATCCTCCGGATATCCGACGCGTCAGGTAAAATCACCGGTCGGTAGTGTTCCCCTGCCAGGCTCAACGTCATCACCACATTCATCTTGCCCCGGGGTACCGCACCGGGCCCACCATGTACCCGAAACGGTTCATCCAACTCCTCGAATCGGGTCTTGAAATCCATCAGCAAACTCATGGTGGACGACTCATACATCATAGGAAAACCGCATTTTTTTTATTTAAAAAGAGGGAAAGCAGTTTATATATGTTTTTGCGGTTTTCCTCCAAATCCAGAAAATATCATGGGAATCCGAATCATCAATAGCATGTAAAACCATGAATATAAATATGAGAATCCATGAATACGTCATAACAATGAATAACAGTTTGCATGAAGTGACAAGTAATAACTACAATATCTAAGCTGGCATATAAGGTAAGTACACTAATATTATGTCAAACTACGAGTTATCAAGCTAAGTTAAGCAATAATATTTCTAAGGTGTACGTGACATGGCAATTACCGATGAAGATGTGTGTGAGCCGGCAAGTTAGTGTATGTGGTACATACGCATCATCGGTAATGGTGCTGGTGTCCTAACAGCATGATATCAACATTTCAATAAGAAATTATAACATAAGTATGCGATGCGAAGCGAACCACAATAATAAGTGGTAGCTGAAAACTAGACGCAACTATAACTAATCTGCATTAATCTAATAAAAGTTCTACAAATGGTGCCTTTTGAAATAACACGAATCATGGGGTTTTGAAAATAGGGGCAACGGTGTTTTTATGAAAACATACGTCTTTTGAAATATCCGTAGGATCCCTTGGGCTGTCTTTTAAAATACCCACGATTCGTTAGTTTTTGAAATAGGTAAGAATCGAATCTAATCTAACAACTAAACTAAACTAAAGGGCTAAGCTAACCAGCTGGACTACAGGTAAGGAAACCGCCTAACATCTGAGTCGATATATATACATACCTGCATATATATTAGTTGGTGATCCCGCCTCAATAATATCATATCCGATACCATATCTATAATTAGACATTCCAAGTCAAGGGTGCGGATCAATCATCAATAAATAGCTCGTACGTAAATCCGTCGTACGGCATCCCAAATCTGGGTACGGGTCAAAATCACATTCATCGTACTATTCATCTGGTATCCTCTTTATCAAATATCATGATCGGGGTACTGATCTATGTCTAGTACAATACTGATACCGTCTAAGTATGCATGCAGGTATAAGAATCACTACGGCAAAAGACCCGCTAAAACATCATGTCGTATATCAATACAAACCAAATCACATCACCGATCTCCTGGTCTCAAGCCCAATCTCATCGACTCATCTCAAATTCTAAATACTATTCTCAAATCCAGTATATGAACACATAGTCCCATACCTATGTGAACACATAAACTATAGAGAATCCCATGAGCACATATAAATAGGAATGTATGCAAGTATGTTTGTGTGTATGTGTAGTGCAACACTACCCTAGGGTTCGCAACACTAAAATAATCCAACACACCAATATCCATCCTAAACATCGTTATTAATCCTAAGTAACATATAATAATTGTTGGTGTGTATACGCATCCGTATACACCACCACGGACTGCGGGGGTGCTATACGCCATCCACCCGACTTCTCCCCGTAGATATAAATCTACTCCCCTGGTCCTCGTTCGCCGGTGCCGATGTCGCCATGCGCTTGCTTGTCGTCTCGAAGTCCACATGGGGTACCTACATATCATAACGCACCGTATCGTATTAAAATCCGACTCATGACCAAAACGACGCACGAATCCCTCATAGGTCAAAACCTATGGTTGCTTTCACAAATCAACCCAAAAACCCTCGACGTCGGCGTACAAACGCCAAACCATCGAGAAAAACCCAAATACACTCATTTGCACATTCACGAACACTAATTTTAATATAAAATAGGTTAAAATTCACAAAAACCCCAATTTCACTTAAAAAGTCATTTTTCCGAAAATCTAGCAAGCACAATTCGCCATTTTTGTACAAAACATGATGTTCAAACAATTTTAGCGGCCATAATACTTATTAAATAACTTAAATAAGTCATAAAAACAATTCTCATAATTTAATCTCATTAAATTCCAAAAACCCTAAAATTCGAGTTTACAAAATACCTAAATTTTAACAATTTTATAGCAAAATGCACAAACCACAATTTAGGTTGGATTTCCATGAACTAAAGTGTTAAACTACACTTAATAATGTTAATGAAGTAATGAAAAACCTAATTAGATTTTTAGTCTAACATTTGCAATAAATTTTAAAAACCTAGTTTACAAATTAGCGTAATTAACACAATTTAAATTAACAAATATGCAACTAACAACTAGATTTGCTTTAGCATAACATTAACATGTCAAAAATATCACACAACCATAATCTCACATCATAAAACCCTAAGTTGCATTCAAAACCCTTTCTTGAAAGTTAAATATTTAATATCAAAACCACAATTAACTCCTAATTAAACACATAATAGCTAGATTGAAGTAATCAAACAATAACTTATGCAAAATGCTAAGATTATACCTCACAAAATTAGAGACCTAGCACCAAAATCTTGGCCTCCAATTTGCTCTCTTGATCCATGGTCCACACTAGAATAGGTCAAGAAGAAATGGGTAGGGATTAGAATTTGATTTTGTGGGATTTTTTTGAAGCATTTTGGATGGAGTTTTGAAGAGAAAAGAGGAGAAGAAATGGGGGCTGTTGTGGTGCAGATTTTCGGCTGAGGAGGGAGTGGGTATAGGTGTGGGGGATTTGTGGAAAAGAATCCAAGTCAAAGCCCCTCCCAAATTACCATAATACCCCCACCTACTTTACTATATAAAAACCTTATTTTAACCCATTTCTCACATGATTTAAGGTCAAAAAGAGAGAAATAAAATTCTTGGGCTGATACAATAGTGTGGGGCCGGCCAAGGGGAGTGAAGGTGAGTGTGAGAGACTTTACAAAAAAATTCTATGCAAAAAGACCCCCCACAATACCATATTTGCAAGTTTTAGTTCAAAATAACTATATTTTTGTTTTCCATAAAATAAATCAATTAAAACTTGAAATAAAATACTAAAAATTTATATTACAACTAGATTTTAATTAACATGATTTTAAAGATTAAAATTAGCCCATTTAGATTTGTATTTATCGCTAATTTAATGTATTTTCTTACCGGCTTAAAATAATATTAAAATAATATTTTTTTCAGAAAATTTAAAATTTCACCAGTGGCTCAATAAACACCAAATGCTAGTAATTACATAACTAGAATATGTATATTTAATTTTATAATAAAGATATTTGCATTTTGACTTTTTACAGAAAACCCCTTTATTTTACCGTTTTTTCGAAATTTCACCGAAACGATTTTCAAAACGTTACAATCTTCCCCCCTTAAAGAAATTCGGTCCCCGAATTTAAATTAAAACTTTTCCCAAATACTAAAATATTTCAGCCAAAACCATCAAATCGCCGGGGCTCCGAAATCATAAATACATAAAACAAATCATAGCGCAACGCATGCGCATGAAAAATGAGCATATAACTCAAATCAGAACTCCGTCAAGCATCCCGCAATCATCGGAGTCATGGGAAAGACATCAATACCAAATCCCAAGCAAAACAAATATGATATAACTCGAAACTATACATGTAAAATATATTCAGGTACTGTCCTCTGACTAGTCCTGCTCAGTATGAAAACACATAGCAATATCATAAAAACGTACTGCTCTATAAGAAAAAACAATCCCCAAAATACGCGTATGAATACTACGCGCGTCTTGTGCGCACAGAAATCAAAATCCATATATGTGTCATACCTGCGCACAGAAACAACATCTAAGTGCATCGGGTGTGCACGAAACATCTGTCGTAGGCAACATGTGTGCCTGGCAGCAAAATCAGGTGCATATGACATGCACGAAAAATCTCGATTTAGTGCATCTGGTGTGCACCAAAATCACACTTCAAAACATGCGCCCAACATACGCGAAAATCCAAATCAGGTGCATCCATCGTGCACGAAATCATGAAATCCAATATCAAGTGTCGAACATGCGCAAAATCAAATCAGGTGCACAAAACAAATATCGCACATCACCATCGAAATCAAAGTCCAATGCATCTAAGTGCACAAAAGGCGTATCACTGCACTGCAAGCATATATAAACTATACAGAGTACAGGAACCAATCGTGTGCGTGCATACGTACAAAATCAACTCAAATGTCTAAAACCGTAAAATCACAAACATGTGAAACCCAAGCACGAAAACGATATCAAGTGCAACACTGTGCAAGGATCGTAAATCCTCAATCATCAAAATCAAATCATGCGAATAAATCACCCAAAACATCGAAATCAATAATGGCGGAATAGTACCGCTCAAGTGCATCCTCTAAGAATCTCGGGCCAACTGTCGCGGTCACTAGTGGGACGTCTCGTCGATGATCATGCACTCTGGCCTGCTGGTGTGCGTAACAATGACCACTACTGGGTCAAGATCTTCACTGTGAATTACCAATCTCTCGGTCCATCGGCTCATCGGCCCTGTCAGGTGTGCTAACGCGGATGATCCCATTCTGGCACTTCTCTGGTCATCTCTCGGTCAATCATCGCGACCACTCGTAAGACAGCATATCACTGGCGTCGGCCTCTGCCTCTCTGAATGTACGTGACACATCTGATCCTGGGTGCAAGTATCATTGCAGCAGTGTCCTGGAAGGAATCCTGCTCACGGTCCCTTCCATGTCTCGTCTCTGCCAACTGTCCGGAAGTCATCGTCCTTTCCTATATCTGCATCTTGTTCCGGAACGGCTGCATACCCATTGCGACTCCTTCTGGAAGGTATATCCAGTACTCTGCCTCGGCATGCGTATCGCATCTCTGATGTCGGCGGAGTGGAACGTCGTCTTATCCAGATCTTGTACGGACCTCTTTACTCCACATTCTCTAATGTCGACTGCTTCGGACTCGTCTCATCGTGGCTACATGGACTGAGCTCCAACGTCTATCCTCATATCGGGAGTCTCCCAAGAAATGCATTTCACCACCTAGCATCCGAATTAAGTCGAGCCATCCAATCGAGTCGTCAAAACCTCATAATCCCCCAAGAGCTCAACATCTTGGGTACAGCATAATAGTATCGAGTACATACCACAGCATCGGTGGTCCAGCCGTAGAAGGGCAAACCCAAGCCTCACTAATGGCGCCGTAGAACTGCCGCAAACCCGAAGGTTCAAAGGCTTTCACACGGTCATTAAGTCGAGTTAGGGTTTCATTCTTCTAGAGGGACCATAGAATTGCCTGCATGTCTTTCCGACTACTTTAAACTTGGAATAATAGGTTTCTGACATTCGATCGTCTCTGTCGACTCCCAACGTCTCCGCGTGAAGTCGTCTCTAGCTGGAATCATTCTATCTGATGACCTCGCATCGGGGTAGGCGAACGATCCACATGTCCTAGTCATTCATCCTCGATGACTAGCGACCTTCTATCATCTCTTAGTACAACTCGTTCTGCACTAATTCCAGCATCTGGGGCAATATCTCATCGTTCGCAGCAAAAACTGGTTCGCTCATCTACATGCTGAACAGTGCCTCGACCATCATGAATAAGCAACACACCAGCGGTCATCAAAATCTGGCTGGCCTCTATCATTGGCTCAATCCTCTAGTGCTAATCTGCACGTCCGAGCAATCTCATACGGCGATCCATCCAACGCTCGTAGCGGAAAACACAATCAAAAGACACCTCTCTACAATCGGGTTTCGCCGGAATCATACCCTGGTCAGTCCTCGTTCATGACGAGCTCGTGCTGACCGCAACTCTATCCATAGCTCTCCCTGCCCGTAATCGTGGCAGCAAAACCAAACTGGTACCGATGAGGCTAGATCAGGAAGGAATATAATATTGAACAAGGAAATGTACATCCTAAGGCTTCTTAAGTGGAGTGGTGTGTCGTAAATATGCCGCGGAACATACCAACGGTACGTCACTCTACTTTAGTCACCTATTCCATCAACCAAGGGTCATCCTACTCTCCGAAGGTAAAACCTAACGCTTTGATACCAACTTTGTCACGACCCGAAAAAACGGAACATGACCGGCACTTAAACTACGAAACGTCTCGAGGCATACGTAATCTAAGTAAGCCGAAAACCCAGAAATCCAAACCAAGAAAAATAGTAGAGTGAAGTAAAACCAATTTAAAACAAGTAGTTTTAATAGCATAAGCCGAATTATGCGTTTTTAAAACATCAAGTATTTTCTGAAAATTTCGGCAGAGTCTCCTTTGTAAATACTGGCCCCCAAACGGGATACAACATGAATAGTATACGAAATCAATAAAAATGCATCCCCAAGCGGGAGCTAGCTCTTCGTCAATCGACGGTCACAACCACACAAGCAATATAATATACAACGCCAACGGCGAGGTTCAAAATTCAAAAGGAAACTCAAAACCATAAGAAAACCACAGAAATACAACGCGCGACTCTAAGATCGAAAGAATAAACATCACTGGTCTCTATCTGAGATAAATACAAGTTTGGTTGATGGAACTTCTAGATACAACTGAATAATAATATACAAGTTATATAATGGGGGGTACGATACAAGTAAACCTACCTACTAGCAAATCACCCGAAGGAAACTATGCCCGCAAGCCGTAATGAAACCTGTACGGCAAACCTGCAAGAAACTGGGGCACAACGGGGGTGAGTTGCCAACTCGTGAATAGAAAAACATCTACGCATAGAAATCGCATAAATAACGCAATCCTAGGTCAATGATCATAATATATCCTCCATTATATATAACATGCAGCCTATAACAAGGCTAGGGTAAATATCTAACCCGAGTGTAATCTCATGTACCCGTGTCAGTGCTTCAGGTAGCAATATATCATATGAATGAGGTATGAATGCATGAAAATAGAATACATGTAAATGAAGAACTGTTTTTATAGTTTAGTGAGATTTCCTTATTTTTAAATAGGAGGTACCATAAATGAAATCAGCATAAAACAGTGCCCAGCATCGACACAAAACAAGTATCCAAAAATCTCGATATCTATGTGTCGTAATCTCTGTACCTCAAAATCTCAAAAATCTCAATGTCTCAATCACAATATCTAGGGCGCCGTCAGTACCATCTATCTCAAGACCACGACGGTATCCTCCGGATATCCGACGCGTCAGGTAAAATCACCGGTCGGTAGTGCTCCCCTGCCAGGCTCAACGTCATCACCACATTCATCTTGCCCCGGGGTACCGCACCGGGCCCACCATGTACCCGAAACGGTTCATCCAACTCCTCGAATGTATCAGAGCCTCGCCATTAACTTATTCTAGCTTTATTTAATGTGTTTTTCAGTTCCGATCGATCAAATGTTCCAAAACCTGTATTTCCTCCACGACAGTTTTCTGTTGAAATTTTTTGGTCTCCAAAAATTTTTCAGGTTGTATAAAATTAATGTACTGAAGACTACTAGGCTACTGTAGAAATTCGACTGGGTGAATCCATAGTGGAGGCGCGGAACCGCGGCCAAAACCCCCTTTGGGCCGCGGTTCCGCCGCACACTGTGGGGATCCCTGCACCAAATTTCTACAGTATCTTTCTGGGGTTAAAACTGGGGTTTTGGAATAATAACATTGGGCCCAGAATTTCTTGATCTGCTACAGTGATGCTTTGGGGCCCACTTGTTAAAATTTGATCAATCGGATATTTTAAACACATTATTTCACAGTATTTACATTATATCTGCGACCGTGAATGTCACTCGATCGGTAAGTCCCGTCTAACTGCTATAGCCCGGTTAGACGGATTTGCGAACGTGACTTTAACGTTGATGTTCTGTGATTTTGCTGTGATGTTGCGGATCGGTCGTGGGGATAGCCTGGATGCAATGCTAGTACAGTTGTGGTTGTATTATGTACATTTGATATTGCGGGACGAGCGTCCGACATGTGGACTGCCGTCACTGCCTGTTTGTATTATTATTTTAGGGCACGGCCAGGTTGCGGTCGATGTACCCGTTGTATGTATATTTTACTTTCTGTACTAGGATTACCCCGCGGAGGGGTGCACGGATAGCCGGATTCTAGAAGGCAACAAGCCCGCATCTCATGGCATTGAGACGGAGGGGGCTTCACTCTAGGATTGGCGGGCTATTCGCCGCACTCGTAGGGGGTACAGGTTGACTCAGGAGGGGTGCCCAAGTTACCGGATTCCGTGAAGTGCTGGGTGGTCCATTCACGGCGCTGAAGGGGGCTGCCTCGCTTCAGGTTTTGGCGGGTAACTTGCCGCGCCCGTAGGGGTCTAGGATTTCATTGCACAGGCTATCCACACGACCAGGGGAACGTCGGGTTTCAGTAGTGGCTCTGTGAAACCCGGGGATCCCAGATATCTGTATTGTTTCTGTGATGCTGTACATTTCTGTGATGTTGCATTTCTTTCACGCCTTGAGCGAAATATAATATATTGGTATATATATTAGTAGATTTTGTATATGTTTTACATCCGCGCTAGTCCAGTCCCCGCTCTGTCGTTAGTTAGCTAACCTAACGGGTAATGACGGGACCCAGTGGCGAATGCGGATGGCATATACGTACATCAGTATATTTTCGTTCTTTGTGGTGTGATCAATTGATGGGACTGCGTTGATTCGGATCAATGCAAGTTAAAAACAAACCTAATCTGATGTTGTTGGAACACTTTTCAAAAAGCTATTATTTGCAAAGACGTTCACTTTTGTTTAGCATCGTGGTATTCAGTTGGAATATCCTGCTCCTCAGTCGACGAGGCAAGGGCCGAGATCCCTTCACCGGGAGTGACCCCTTGGACAGAAGTTTGCGTCAGGGCATTAACTTCACTATAGCCGATTACTTTTGCTTTGCACCGTGGTATTCAGTTGGAATATCCTGCACCTCATTCTACGGGGAAAGAGCCGAGATCCCTTCACTGGGAGTGACCTCTTTAGCAAAGGTTTTCGTCACTATATTTTTAAAAGCTATCCGTTCCTTCAACGATATCAAGTTCATTACGTTAAAGGTTTTCTCCAGAAACCATTCATAGCCCTCCGTCGTTTCAGACGGGTAGCACGTAGTATTCATGCTATGTTTGTTGACCTTCGTCAAGGCATAGTGTATGGTAGCTGCTTGTTACCTTTCTGCTGCATAGATAGATGCGTTGGTTTGGGACAGTCGTATAGCCTTGTTGACCTTCGTCAAGGGCTTGTACGGGTGGATTCAAATTAACCTGGATAATGACGGGTAGAACTTGACATGCGACTTATGATTTGTTGACCTTCGCCAAGGTCATAAGAGCATGGGGCAGAAATCACATCGGGAGTTTCAAAAGAACTGAAACTTGCCAGATATGCGCATACCTTCTGGAGTGTGATAGCGTGAGCGGATTCCGTCACGTTATCATGCGGTGATAGTTGGATCCCGATTCCCACTGATGAGTTAGTTTACTCCTCGGGTGACCCCGACTAATTCTTCTTTCAGGTTTGGAGGAGAATTTGAGGTACAGTGGGAGGTTTCCAGATTAGATAAATTGGTAACCATTCTGATCTAGGTTAGAGTGCACGCTGAGTGTTTCTTTTCTCTCTCTCTTCGGCAGCGACCATTGACCCGACCCTAAGACTATGACTCAGAGACCAAAATTAACCGAACCTTCTTTAACACTGGCTTTTGGATTGTCAGAGTTGGGAACCTCATTGCCACTCCTACTTTTACCCTTTTCTCCAGGACACCCCGTGTTACTACGAACGTCCACTTCCATTGGACAAATCCATCGTATGGTTAGATACGAACTCGAAGGAATTTATTCGAGGATGGCTTCAGGTTCTGGAGAAAACGGATAGGACTATTCAGTTGTCTTTTCCTTTTACCCTCTCTCAGGTTACGAGTACTCCTTGGTTTAGGGGTAGTACACCTGTTATGCAAATTGGATAGTCTTCTTCCAAACCATAGGCAGGTGCCGACCGGTAGGGAATGAAGAAAACCAATTAGCCTAACGATGGTGTACAGAAGGTATTAAGTTAAGAAAAATCAAGGGATTAGTAAGAGGGCAAAGTAAATTGCGACTGTTATTCACGACCATACCAAGTATTCCTTTACCACTCCCAAATCACCTTTGTATTTCTCCAGGACACTCCGTATCACTACGAAGATCCACAGTTTATTGGATACTCCATCGTATGGTTATATACGAACTCCAAAGGAACTTGTTCCAGTTCGGGGATGGATTCTGGTTCAGGAGAAATAGGAATAAGGTTTATTCAGATGTCTTTTATCTTCACCTTCTCTCATTGCGAGTGTTCCTATGATTAGGACAGTACACCCATTATGCTTATTGGATAGTCTTCTTCCAAACCATAGGCTGGTGCCGAACGGTAGGGAAGGAAGAAAACCATTTGGCGTAAGGGGTGTGCAGAAGGTAATGACTAAAGACATATGAAGGGATTTGGAGAGGTGGCAAAGAATTATACGGTTACAGTCGTGAATCTGGAAGAGGAATTGCTAGGAATACCGGGATACCCCATCGAAACATTTCAATGTTTCAGTTTCACTGTGTACTGTTAAAGGAAAACTGATTTCCCGATTAGATACTTACTCCAGGGTATGTATTTACCAGTTACGATTCTCACATCTGTATAGTTTTTACAGATGATGAGTGGGAGTAAGTTGTTGGGAATTGGGTGATCATCCTCATTATATCGGGATTCGTTGTAATCGGTGATATTTGAGGAAGTCACCTGGGTTGTTTGCCGGTCGGCAAATATTTGGTTTTGAATATCCGCTGTTATGCACCAATTTCAAATTGATGTATCTGTACGTCTATTTTCATAGAGTGAGATATACCTTTTTGAAATTATGTCTATGACATTTACCTATATCAGTGGATGGTTAGGTAAGGAGCATTAAACAGCGGTGTAATTCTTCTTAACCATAAGTACAGTTTTCAACCTACGACACACAGTGAATGAGTTATCAGACTCAAGGGTCTTATACAGAGTATTGTATGTTGTCCAGGGTCCATCAGGACAGAGGGGTTGGTCCTCGTACTATATTCGGTTTACTTATGACTTCTCTAGTTTTTAGACAGGTGTTTCGTGGAAACACAGGGTCCGAATTTTGAGAAGTTATAGGTATTTGAATAGAGTAGAGAACCAGGTATAGCAAGTATCGGGATTCTTCAAAGTGATCGAAGATATAGATACTTGTGTATGGTATTCAGTTGATAGTAATGATAAAGAGAACTAGCTTCTTTTTCAGGTTACTCATAATTGGAAGCATTCCTAAGTTGAGTAACGCTGATCGGCCTTCTTCCATTTAGTTGACATGCACTGGAGACAGTTGCATGATTTGGATCTGGTTCAATTAAATCAGTGCCTCTATTTCTATATTGGATATAGAACAGTTCATATCTTAACGATGTTAAGGTACGGGGAGTTGTCCGGTTTATGCTTAAAACCAGACACTGGACAACTCAAGGCACGTTTCTGTAATGGCTGTTTGTGGGTTGACCCAGGCTATGACGAGGGTTGACTTTCTACCATAAGAAAGATCAATAGTGATATTGTTCTTGACCCGACACAGTTTTAATAAAAATGGATTTTTTCAGAAAATAGTAGTGGGAGTATGGTAGAACTGGAAGTCATTCCAGAACCACAAACGATTACTGAAGATTTGATAAGGAACCTAAAGATTCAATCCGGTTTGAGATTCCATTGGCCACTCCGCAGATGAGGTGGGTAACTTCAGGCACCCGAGATGTACTCCGGTAGCCTCAAGGACGGTGACAGGGAAGTTCTTGTTTACCCACACTTGCCATTGCTGCTGTTCCAGACTGTGAGACCCGGCAGGAGGATAAGTATAGCATCGTTCTGAACTCACTTCAGAAGTGCACGTGTATATGACTCTGCCAGAGGGTTGTCGTAGTCAGTGGGAGCAGCGGAAGCATTGGTGGACCGGTAGCTTATGTCTATTTATAGACTAAAGCAGATATAGCGGAGATAGATCATCTATTTCTGACGTGACAGTCATAGGTTTGACTTCATCAGAACAGGGGATGGATCTGTTGAGAAGGTAGTAGGGTGTGATGTCCTGGTATTTGGATGACATTCACAGAGCAAAAAGAAACTCCTATACTACAATCGGTTATACTTTGGTCGTCACACAGTGGTTTCTCCACAAAGGAAATGGATTTTATATCAGACCTCTGGTTCTAGATCTATGGTTTTAGATCTAGATTTGGGTAGTCTCCCAATCTGGGTACTTTGACAGCATTCTAAGAGTATTTAGAATGGACGACTCCATGCACGGTAGTGTACCTGCAGATGTTGGAGTCACCCTCTCTAAAGGTGTCTTACAGACTAAAGGGGAGAGGGATGTGCATGATTGGCAGATCACTTGCTTAGGCAATTGAGTCAATCATGAGATGTCAAGTACCACACCAGATGTTGTTCTTGCACTAGATGCAATAAGTTGATATTGATCCAATCCTGGAGAAGCAGTCGGAAGCAGTTTTAGAACATAAGAGAATGTTCTAGGGATATGATAACGATAGCCTCATACAGGAAACAGTTATCATTCCAGGCTTCCAAGGTGACATGGACGACAAGGAGGTTGTCAGAGTTATAGTTTTTCCTTCTGACGAAGGGCAGTATTCTGGACAGGTGATCCAGGCAGATACTGAGGGAGGTATGGTGCAGGATACTGATTAAGTTCAGTTGGCGATACAGTCTAAAAAGTTTGGATTTGGAGTTCATTTATGAGCTAGGTCCCATCAGACATCCAGACACATTCTAAGACAGGTATTGCTCATTTTGGGAGATGGCTTTCTCCGCGAACTTGAGATTTAGAGAGACATAGAAAGAAACATCAAAGCGGATCCACTCACTGAGGCTATTCCTCGAACGCAATAGTTTCGCAAACGAGCTTTGTGAGACTGACTAGTAGAGGAGTTGGGTGTTCGGTATCACACGGGCTGTGAGTATGCGACATCGCAATAATTAGCCTTGAGTGCAAGTGGGAGATTGTTGGAGATAGTGCCCTCAGAGTCAATTATTAGGTCACAGGTACGTGATTGCAATGATTGATGGAGGACCTATCCCGGTAGGACAGTCTTACTCGAGATGATAGTAAGCTATCTGGTTTACCTTTATCATCGTGTACTGCTTCAGGTGACTTTACAGGTCGCTATTACACGTTGGTAGAGCCCCTAGGATTCTTGCTTGACCACCAGCAGTATGAGGGCGATCATATAAGTGGGAGCTGGTGTCTATAAGCATGTCCTTAAATGGTCCCTAGTCGTGAGACTTTCGAGACAGGGCATCGATACTCCAGAGTAGACTAGTGTATACAGTCGAGACCCCGACGAGGGACGGTGGCCGGTCTCACAAGCCACTGGTGTCAGTTGGATCACCTAAGATGTATACAGGTGCTCATTGGGTTATGAGTACACCGGACATGACTCGCCGGGAACATGCCAGTTGGTCATATACCAGACGTCAGATGGCAGTTCCCTGGTGACATGTGTACAGGTTAGTTCATCGACCTGGGGATCGTCATTTGTCTTGTGTGAGTTCCCACTGTACTTTGATTACTACCCTACCACGGCTCAAAGGAGTCATGCAAACAGGTTTTAGTTGGGTACAGTACCGAGCCACATGGAGGCAGTGAGCGCATCTTCAGGGGTTCGTCTCTCCCGGTATTGGGGGTGAGGTCGCGCTGTGTCTAGGAGAGCCATTACGCGAAGCCCTCGGTCGAGGCAAGGAGATTTACTGGTAGGTATTCCAGTAGTATCTCAGGGTGTTCTGGGCTACACTCCGACACGACTTGTACCGCTTTTGGGGGTCTGACTTTTACCAACCCCCTAGGCCCGCCATGCGATGCTCATAGACGAACGGACCGGACTGTACGGATATTGTCACTGACAGGCTCAGTAGGGTTGTCAGGCTGAGTTCGCTCACAGACGTCCCTTTTAGTCAATACCTGGTAGCCCGTTACGTATTGGCTTATACCTCTGACGTGCTAGTGGTTAAATCCACAACCAAGGTGTTGACGAGTCTTTAGAGTCCCCCACATTCAGTTACTCAGCTTTCGGGCGAAAGGTTGTAGAGGCCGTATGGAGATATGGCAAGGTCCGATCAGATACGTGCGGTATTGCACGGATCAGGATCGGACAGTTTGTACTATAGGCCGTATGGATATATGGCAGGGTTCGATCAGATACGTGCGGTATTGCACGGATCAGGATCGGACAGATTTTACTGGCCGGCTTTGGTTTAAGCCGGATCCTAGTATAGTACAGTGTAGATTTTGTCTCATTGCATTTGTATTCCGGTCGAAATACAGATGCGGGTGTGTATACACAGTATCGGGGTTTTCCAGTAATTTATTACGGGACCAGTTTTCTGGAGTTGCCAGTTTGCTTTCCGTTTCGGCCAATTTCCTTTGTATCGTTCATTGGCCGAAGATTGGTGGAGGAGGGCTTATTTGCATTGTTGCAAATAAGTATTTGTAGAGGGGTTCTTTGCATATTTTTGTATCATGATGGTTTCATGATGGAGCCCATCCCTTGACCTTTCTTAAACTCATGATGGCTTGACTTTTGGCTCATCATGGTTGTTGTTGATGAGGTTGGTAGAGTGTGGGTTTGGGTTAGTAATCATCTCTTGTTATGATAACCATTCCTCTCTCTCTCTCTTGCATGATATGATTTTGGCTCCCATTATTTTTGATATACTCCCACTCTCTCATTCACCCCACCACCATTGTCTTGGCCGACCATTCCATTAGAGGGGCTGTCCCATTTTTACATGAGGGGATTACACTCATTTGGCTTTGGAAAAATCCTACAAGTTCCATCTCCAAACTCCATAGTTCATCCCTCCACCAAAAGGCAATTCCTACAACCCCAAAATGAGACTTGTACACTACATTCTACAGCTAATCTTGGGCACGTCGACTAGCCAGCTTCGTGCCCGAGTTGCCTCGGCATTGAGGTGGGAGCCCGTAAAAGTAGTAGGTGATGTGGTGCACTTCCGGCGACGAGGTGGAGACCGGAGCTTCCGCAGGAGATCGGGACGACGACGAGAAGACTGGAGGACTTGGATCAGTCGGTATATCTCTATTCCCCATCTTGTAGTTAGCTAGGACTAATTAATGGTTCGATCCGGATATTAGTGCGCGGCGGTTTGCCAGTTCAAGTAAAAATTAAAGTTTATCACCGCTTCCGCATTTGGCCGTCGGATTGACGGCCGGGGCGCCGCCGTGCACTTACAGCGAGTATCACCGAAATTTGATTCTGGGGGTTAGCTACAGGCTGTTTGTCTAAAACAATGAAGTCAACGGGGAATATGAAGTCCCCTACTTTTATTAACACATCCTCTAGCTCACCCCTAGGATGGGTGATAGATCGGTCGGCCATTTTGGAGAGTACAGTGTGTGGGTTTCAGCTCTTCTACACCTAGTTGCTCATATACCGAATACGAAAGCAGGTTAACACTGGCACCAAGATCCAAAAGTGCGCGGTTGATGTTCTTATCCATAATGATTATTGAAATCGTAGGACAACCAGGGTCCTTCCGTCTTTGAGGTAAAACTTGGGTAAGAGCATCACTCACGGCACTAGCTAAGAAAACCTTCTTCGGTAAGTGAGATTTCCTCTTCTTAGTGCACAAATCCTTTAAGATTTTTGCTTAGGAAGGGACTTGTTAGAGTGCATCTAAGAGAGGAATATTAATGTTAACCTGTTCAAACAACTCCAGAATCTTCTCCATATGTGTATTTTGTTTATTGGACCTCAACCGGTTTGGAAATGGAACGTTTTTGAAATTGGTTGAGTCCAATGCTTGTGGAGGAGATTGTGGAGTTGGAACGGATCCTAGAGCTGGAGTTTTCATGGAGTGAGATGTGGGTCTGTTCGGAGTAGCGGAAGAAGAAAAGCCTTTTGAGGAATGGAGAACAGGCTCAGAAGACGAAGAAAAAAAGAATAAGAAGAAGCGGCCGGGGTGTCATCATCTGTGCCAACGTTGTTGTGCAGCATCCTTCCAGATCTCAATGTAGTCACGGTACTCACATTATGGTTCTGTTGTTCAAGAGCAACATGTACATTATGTGGGTGACCAGGATATAGGAGTGGTTGAGATGGAAGCTTCCATTTTTCTCGCTCGTTTAACGCTGCATTCAGCTGTGCAATCTGGGCTTCGATGGTCTTTATGCTTTGCCCGTGAGCAGCGGTGTGTTGCACCAGAGACTGAATGGAAGACTGGATGTTGGCAGTGGATTGAGTCGATTGATTTACAAACGCCTCATAACTCCATTCTAGTGAGGAAACCTTATCGTTGTTTGACGGAATAAAGTTGTTTTGAGGAAAAGAATTGTTGGGTGCAAAATTGTTCATCTGATTTTGAAAAGGTTGGGGTCGGAAGGGCTGCTGATATTGATGTTGAGTATGTTGATGAGCTTGTTGTTGGGGAGGAGGAGGCCTCTGGTGTTGGGCTGTCTAAGACGGCAGCAAGGTTTCGGGAGGCATCGTCCATGCCAAATTTAAAAAAAAATCATTCTAGCTAACCCTAAACATGAATCGATTACTAGAAATCTACGGAATCAAATGCAAACACTTTGCAATAAGTAAAGAAAGCAAGGAATACAACCTTTGTAGACCGGTCCTTCACTTCAATAGCTCCGTGTAGAAGTCCCCTTCGCTGCGGTCGTAAACTCCGGACTCTAGAGAGGCTCCACGAAGAAACGACCATGCTTGCTTCGATGACTTCGAGGCCGAAGATAATCTACGTCGAGGAGACACTAACCCAAGCTATTTCTTCACTAGGTCAAGAACTTTGTGAAGAGAACACCCTATACTAAATGGCAAGTAGTAGAGGATGATGAAGTAGGAAGTGGGCTCACTTTAGAATTAATTTTCTCACACTTTTTCTCATAACTCCATTAGAGCTAGAAAGCTTTGTTAGTTATATGTATGCCCTAGAGGCCATTACTATACATAGGATGTATATTGTAGTGGATGCTGGGACATATATAGTGAGGACTTTCTTGCTCGACATGATAGTATGCTATCTGGTTGAACTTTACCTTAACGTGTACACCGATTGTCCCTCTGTTACATGTTGGTAAAGCCCTTAGGATGTGTACTTGACTACCTGGACTATGATGCGGATCATACTAGTGGGGACATGGTAGTCCATAAGTACATCCTTCAAAGTCCCTGGTCGTGGGTGTATCGAGACGGGGCATCGATATACCAGAGTAGACTAGCGTGTACCTTCTCGACCCATACAGATGGGCGATGGATGATCCCATATCCATTGGTGTTTGACATCAGAGATGATATACGGGTGCTCAGTAGAGATTGGGTACACTGGACGGACTCGCCGAAAACTCCCAGATGGTATTATACCTCACGTCAGATGGCAGTTCTCTGGTGACACTGGTACAGAGTAGTCTGTTGACCCGAGATCGTCATAGAGTCTTGTGTGGTTCCCACTGTGCTTTGATTTCCATCTTATACACAGAGGTTTCCTGGCTCAAGCGAAACGAAATAGGAGCGCATATGAGATATGTGCGGGACCGAGAATAATACCAGTATGTGATACTGTATTCGATTCTCACGATGTGACATTGATCAGTTATATGTGATATAGTCGGGTTATCGGATCAAGTGTTGATTCGATAAGTTGTTACTAATTGATACCAGTCGGTTATGTGCGACATGACCGGATCGTTGAATCAAGTGTTGATTTAATGATTTAATGTATAATTATATATATATTTGATATATTACTTTGCATTAACTAGTATCGGTTCACTTTGAATGGATTTTCTCACTTGGAAGTACACATTGTATATGTGATATACTTTTGTGCACTTGATTGTATCATGTTTGATGATACATGTTTGCTAGGGTTTTTGTGTAAAGATCAAACCATGGTTACATGATAATGGGTAGGGTTTTGTTTTATTCTTTTATCTTATTTAATTATTCATTTTGGAATATGATAAGCATAAAAAGAAAATGGTTGCTAATTTTGGATTCTAGTTGAAGCTTCTTGAACTTTTGACTATGTGACCATTTTTGTCTCATGCTTAACCCTAACCACTTCATTTAACCTTAGTTTAGTCTCTACACTTTACCATGGTTAATTATGATAAGTATTCTATTATTTTCTATTTTCTAAATAACTTATCATAACAATTTCTATCTTCTTCTTCCTTTCTTCACTTGAAGAAAGCAAGCCTCATCAATGGTGGATTGATGAAACAAGTGAGAAATCCAATTCTAAAGTCTACCCACTTCCTATTTCTTCATCCTCTACCTCTTGCCAAGTAGTAGAGTGTGTTTTCTTCACATGTTTCTTGACTTGGTGAAGTCGGAGCTTGATTTAGCGATGCCTCGACGTAGATCATCTTCGGCATGGACATCGATGACCTAGCCCGTCCATTCTCCGATGAAGCCGACGCTAGAGCCCGGGACTTGTTATGGACAGTGAGGAGACTTCATTGTGGAGATATGGAGGTGGAGCACCGGATCTACAAAGGTTGTATTTCCGATTCTTATAGTTAAGTGTTAACTAGTTACTTTGTTCGCCTAGAAATCTAGCCAACGATCCGTAGTTTAGGGTTTCTCGGCACCGTAAAATTTGAAATTGGCATGGTTGATGCCTTGTGAGACCACTTGAGAGTGCCTAGGAACCCTACAGTGGTATCAGAGCCTAGCTAGAGCCTTAGGCGAAGTCTAGACGGAATTTGAAGTACGATCGACCCGAAACCCAAACCCTTAACATGCTCTCTGGACATTTCTGTAAATTGTGGATTTTTTGGAATTAAAAATATGCCGAGAAATGTGCAGGAAATTCTAAGAAAAACTGGAGAAAACGACCACCTAACTCAACAGTACGGCCGCGGAACCGCGGCGTTGACCCCCCTTTTGCGGCGGTTCCCCGGCCGTCTGTGATGATTAGGATGTGTGTTTTCTTCAGTTGTTTCTGTTGGTGTTTCTTGTGTGTTCTGGATGTTTTTAATATTTTTCCAGAGTTGTATTTTCTGGGATTATTTTGGGGATTCGGTGTTTCGATCGGAGTATCAAATTTTGTCTGTGTGGCTTTCCGGAAAAATTTTAGAATATGTTAAAAAGTTCGACCGGATATAAATACCCAATTTTTCCCCTGTCGGGAAATTTCCAAGTGTTGGATTTTTCCGTAGTTTAACGACGTTCTAAGTAGTGCAAGTAACGCGATGGTCCCTCTAGAAGACAACAAACCTTAACTCGATTATGTGACCGTCTTGAACTGCCCTTTGAACCTTCGGGTTTGGGGCAGTACGGCGTGCCACATGTGAGGCGTTGGCTTGACCCTTCTACGGCTGGACCGTTGGTACTGAGGCACGAACTGAATGTTGTTAGACTTATTTCATGTGTTGATCTGTATTGGGAAACCTTGGGTGTTCGATTGTTCGATCGGAAAGATTAACATTTTCTATCTATCCGGAATGGGATACAATAATTGGAATTCACAATAAGTTATGAGATAACTGAATGAATGTTATAAACATAGCACTTTAGTCTCACTTGATCGGTTGCCACGGAATTTTGATGTGATCAAAAGTCCGTCGCAATCACGTAGCGTACGCGTATACCCGCCGGGTAAACTTAATAGACAGCCTCACTCCATAGCCCCGACCAAGTGACTGTAGGAGAACCCCGTCGCCGAAAGCATCCGTTCGGGTGCTCGCAGTAGCGGTGTTCCGCCTTGGTGCACTTCGTCGACGGTATCAGGGGTGCGGCCGCCTACTAAAGTTTGCGACGAGCATTCGATCAGGATGTCGGGAATCTTGTTGAATTACCCGACTTGATATTGAAAAGAGTTTTCGATTTTGAGACTAAAATGCGGGGTTTATAATTGTTAGGCATGCGATGTCTAAAGAAATTCATTTGGTCAGGCATGCGATGTCTGAGGTGGTTGCGGATTCCAACTGTTGTAGTTTTACACTTTCTTTTCTGTGACCGTAAGTGTAATATGTGATATCGCAGTTTTCGTTGCTATATGTCAACGACAATTGGGATACGCATGTTTACTTACGTTGATGACATGTGATGTTATGTGTTGCTGGATATGTTATATTGGATCGTCGTGTTTGAATAGCCGGGGTTTTTTATGTGAGATGAGTGTTTTTCATTTTCATTCATGTAAAAACTTGTATGTAATATTCTTTTATTGGGGCACTTCCAGGTTGCGGAAGTTGTCACCCTTTGTATATTATTTACTTTTCCGCACTAGGATAGACCCAAGGAGGGGAGCACAAGTAACCGGGTTCTGGAGTCCAGTGGGAGACCAACTCGAGGAGTCGAGTCTGGGTCTCCTAACTCTAGAATTGGTAGGGTTGCTTGCCGCTCTCGTAGGGGTCTAGGGGTGTGGGTTTGCCTATTCATCACGACTGTGGAATCCGTGTTTTATACTGTCTCGTATTGAAAACACGGACGTCCTAGTATATCCAATATTTCATATGTTTCTTCTGCTGCGATATCTGTGATGTGATCATGTGATGTTCTTTGATAGATACAGTATATAGTATATATGATATATTATATAGACGTTACTTATGTTTTCCACCCGCGCTAGCCCTGCCCTGCTCTGTCGTTAGTTACCTAACCTAACGGTGCACGAGGGGACATCGAGGCGAATGCGGATGGCATAAGTGTACGTCATATCTATCTGTGATGTTTAGGTATTTAAATGATGGGACTTCATTAATGTGATTAATGAAATAAAAGAAACCTAAGATGTTGTAGAATCGAATTTCAAAATAAAACAGGTAGCTACAGTTCTTGCTTTGCACAGAGGTATATGTGATATATCCTGCACCTTATTCGATGAGGAAAGGACCGAGATCCCTTCACCGGGAGTGACTCCTTTAGCAATAACTGGCAGATGCTACACACTCGGTTTGTATTTTGATTGCTTTTAAGTGTTTTTGCTTTGCACAGTGATATATATGATATATCCCGCATCTCATTCGACGAGGAAAGGACCGACGATCCCTTCACCGGGAGTGACTCCTTTAGCAAAACTAGAAAAGCCTCAAAAGCACTCCATTTCAAAATCATTTGATTCTACAACGATATAAAGTTCATTACGCAAAAGGTTTTCTTAAAAACCTGTCGTAGCCCTCCGTCATTTCAGATAGGTAATAGTTAGTATTCGTGCTGCGTTTGTTGACTCAGTCAAGGCGTAGTGTGCGGTAGCTGATTATTGCTTACCTGCAAAGCATATGATGCGATTGGATTAGGGTAGTCATGCGGCCTTGTTGACTCAGTCAAGGATCGTGCGGGTGGGTTTAATTCAATCGAGAAATGACGGGTTGAACTTTACTTGCGGTCTATGGTTTGTTGACTCAGTCAAGGTCATAGATCGCATGGGGCAAAATATTATCGGGAATTTCAAGTGTTGAAATTTGCAATGAGATTGCATACCTTCTATGAGATAGTTGGATCCCGATACCCGCTGCGAGTAAGAGTTACTCCTGGGAGAGTTTTATACATTACAATTAGCCGATCAAGTAGGTGTCTAGAAAGGTGTCAACGGGGTTACGCCTCTGGGAAAACGAGGTTTACATTAATTAGGTTCGTGCGAAAGCACGGGGGACCTCCCTCAAAGTACCGACACTGGCCTGGCTGAAAGATTGGCGAACTTGTAGTGTGTAATTAATCCCGGCTAGTCTTTCCTTTTAGGGTTTGAAGGAAGATTTGATAAAAAGCAGTGGGAGCCATCCTGATTAGATAAAATAATAACCAATCTATTCTTGCAAGAGCGCACGCTGAGTGTTTTCTTCTCTCTCTCTCCAGGTAGCGACCATATCACGCCTTAATCAAGATAATAATACGGAAAATTGACCGAACCCGCTTGTTATACTGAGCTGTAGAACGTTGGTCCCGCTCCAACTTATAATTGTTATAAGACAGAGCAGGAAATTGGGGAATACCAGATTTCCCGTGCCGCCCAAACGAAGAGAGTGCATGATGATGCATCATCTTCGGGTGTGTTCATTACAGAGAATTGTTTCTCACTGTCCTTTACGTCCTGGGTATGTGATACCAGATCAGGATCCCAGATATGTAATCCATTACATAGGGCTACAGAAAGGTAGAGGACTGAGAACGGGTGATAAGTTTCATGAGGCAGAAAACGGGGCAAGAGTTGCAGCCAAGTCTGTTGGTCACTGTCACCCTGTATTACCAATACATTGATTCTGAACGAATGTTATTAGATACCGAACCTGATATACAAAATCATATCAGTCTCTTTATCTGTAAAGAAATGATATAATTTTGTATTGTTGGATAATGTTTTGAACATTTCCTATATCAAAAGTTGATCGGTTCAGGCACGTTATCTAAAAGCGTTGATGTTCTAAATCAAACTACAGTTCTTAGTATATGGAACACACACAAGAGGAAGAGTTCAGAAATGAACGGACTCTTCTTGAGGTATTGTAGACTAGGTCAGATCAATGTGACCCGACTAGCTGAAGTTACATTTAGATGCATATTTAAATCAGTTTGAATTTACATCTTCTGAAACTTGCCAGTCATGTCACAAAGATAAGATGACCATAGCTCCGTTTACTGGAAACAGAAAAAGAGTTAGTGAACTCTTGGGATGATACATGTTGATGTATGTAGGTCCCCTGTCTACACATACCGGGACTGGTTCTTTATACTTCATTATATTCTCTGATAATCTCTCAAGATTCGGACATATGTTCCTGTTGAAACACAAGTACGAACCTTTTGAGATATTCACAGAATATAAGTTAGAAGTAGAGAACTAATACGGGTATAAGTATTATGTCCTATGATGAGATCAAGGAGGAGAATACTTGTGCATAGAATTCCTGGACTATTCTAAAGGAGAATAAGATTCTCTCTCGGCATTACTCCTCCGAATACACCATAGCACGATGGTATATCGGGGCGGAGCAATCACACCCTATATGATATGGTGTGCTCTATGATGAGTATTACTGAGTTACCTATTTCCTTTTAGGGGTTATGCACTTGAGAAGCTGCATACCTATTGAATAGGTTCGAATCAAATCAGTTGCCTACCACTCCATATAAGATATGGAAAGGGAAGAGCCCATGTCTTAAGCTAGTTAAGATTTGGGGTTGTCCGGCCTATGTCCAAAAGCAAAATCCGGACAAGCTTGAGGCAAGGTCTGTTATGTAGAACTGGAAATGTTCCAGCTATACAAACTACAGCAGATGATTTGATAGAACCAAAGGATTCAGTAGATACCAACGAACCTCAGCCTCTCCGCCGATGTAGTAGGGTTCCTCACCCACCTGAGAGTTACTTCGGTTTCTCTATGACAGTGGGAGCGAGGATTGCATCATGAGATGATGACCCAACTAGTTTCGAGCTGGCCATCGAGAGTAAGACTCTGTAAGAATGGCTGGATGTTTATCGATCTGAGATGGAATCCTCATACACCAACAAAGTATGGACTTTGGTTGCTATATCTGAAGGGTTAAATCCCCATCAGGAGCAAGTATATCTTGAGAAGATTACTTGGTGTAGATGGAAAAGTTGACACTTTCAAAGCTAGACTTGTTAAAGTTTTCGTCATTGACCAGGCGTGGATAATGATGAAACCTTTTTCCAGTATCTATGCTTAAGTCCATTCAGATCCTACTTGCCACGGCTACATACCATGACTACGATATCTGGTGCCTGGGTGTCATGACTGCTTTTCTAAATGATGATTTGGAAGAAAGCGTCTATAAGTACACAGCCAGAGGGCTTCGTAGACAGTGGGAGCAGCGGAAACGTGTGCAAGATGTTTTATAGGATAAAGCAGGCATCGCGGAGTTGGAACATCTATTTTGATGGATTAGTCAAAGGAGTTGACATCATCAAAATAGTAGATGAACCTTGTATAAACAAAAAGGGTAGTAGGGAGTATGGTGATGATCCTCGTAGAGTACGTGGATGACATACTCTTGATAGGAAAAGAGTTTCCTATGCTACGCTCGATCAATGTCCGCTTATCACAATGATTCTCCATATAGGATCAAAGTGATACCTACCAAATCCTGGATTTTGGATCTATGAGATAGATCTAAATGGATGTTAGAATACTCACTAGTTGTAGTGAGATGGTATCAATCGATCCTGGGGAGAATCACTGGAAAGGTTCCAGGGTGATAAAGACGACTGAGTGTCAGTCACAGGCATTGTCTTTACCCTCAGTAAAGGGAAGGTATATTGGAAGAGTTCCAAGCTAGATACCGTGGCATACTAGACGATAAAGGCATGATACATCGCTACTTAAGATGCTACCCTAGAGGCTGTTTGGGTGTATATTGGTTCATAAGATGAACTATGTTCCTCCCATTGTGTGACAATGGAGTTGTTGCTTATGCCAAGGAACGCAGGTCCCATCAGTGATCCAGACATATTCTAAGGCAGTATCACCTGATCATGGAGATAGTTGATCTCCAGGGTGATCGAGGTCAGGAGAGTAGACTCAGAGGACAACACAGCGGATCCACTCACAAAGGCCTATTCCCAGAGAGAGACTTTTATGGGATGGTTGAGTATGAGATACTTCAAACCACTGCTACAGATGGCCCTAGTGCAAGTGGGAGATTGTTAGTTATATGTATGCCCTAGAGGCCATTACTATACATAGGATGTATATTGTAGTGGATGCTGGGATATATATAGTGAGGACTTTCTTGCTCGACATGATAGTATGCTATCTGGTTGAACTTTACCTTAACGTGTACACTGATTTTCTCTCTGTTACATGTTGGTAAAGCCCTTAGGATGTGTACTTGACTACCTGGACTATGATGCGGATCATACTAGTGGGGACATGGTAGTCCATAAGTACATCCTTCAAAGTCCCTAGTCGTGGGTGTATCGAGACGGGGCATCGATATACCAGAGTAGACTAGCGTGTACCTTCTCGACCCATACAGATGGGCGATGGATGATCCCATATCCATTGGTGTTTGACATCAGAGATGATATACGGGTGCTCAGTAGAGACTGGGTACACTGGACGGACTCGCCGAGAACTCCCAGATGGTATTATACCTCACGTCAGATGGCAGTTCTCTGGTGACACTGGTACAGAGTAGTCTGTTGACCCGAGATCGTCATAGAGTCTTGTGTCGTTCCCACTGTGCTTTGATTTCCATCTTACCACGTCCAAGAGGGCATGCAAAACGGTGGTTTTTGGGTACAGTCCCGAATCACATGGAGGCAATGAGCGATAGGAGGGGATTCGTCTCTCCCGGTATAGGGAGTTGATGTTGCGCTGTGTTTGATTGGCTATAACAGGAAATCCCTGGCCAGGGTTGCTGAGATATACTGGTAAGTGTTACCAGTAGTTTCTCGAATTGTTATAGACATCATATCGACACGACTTATCGAGCTATTGGGGTCTGACGTTTACCACCCCTAGGCGAGATATGGACATATCAGACGATCAGACCAGACTGTACGGTAGTGTTACTGGTTGGATTCACTGGAGTCTGAGCAGGCTTGCTCGTCGATCTTCAGATCGCTCAATACCCGGGTGGCCGTTACGTTTAGCAGACCGCTTGCGGCTTGTGGATGTTTGATATGATCATCATCCGCTGCCGGCGTATTGACGAGTCTTTAGAGTCCTACACAGAGGTTTCCTGGCTCAAGCGAAACGAAATAGGAGCGCATATGAGATATGTGCGGGACCGAGAATAATACCAGTATGTGATACTGTATTCGATTCTCGCGATGTGACATTGATCGGTTATATGTGATATAGCCGGGTTATCGGATCAAGTGTTGATTCGATAAGTTGTTACTAATTGATACCAGTCGGTTATGTGCGACATGACCGGATCATTGAATCAAGTGTTGATTTAATGATTTAATGTATAATTATATATATATTTGATATATTACTTTGCATTAACTAGTATCGGTTCACTTTGAATGGATTTTCTCACTTGGAAGTACACATTGTATATGTGATATACTTTTGTGCACTTGATTGTATCATGTTTGATGATACATGTTTGCTAGGGTTTTTGTGTAAAGATCAAACCATGGTTACATGATAATGGTTAGGGTTTTGTTTTATTCTTTTATCTTATTTAATTATTCATTTTGGAATATGATAAGCATAAAAAGAAAATGGTTGCTAATTTTGGATTCTAGTTGAAGCTTCTTGAACTTTTGACTATGTGACCATTTTTGTCTCATGCTTAACCCTAACCACTTCATTTAACCTTAGTTTAGTCTCTACACTTTACCATGGTTGATTATGATAAGTATTCTATTATTTTCTATTTTCTAAATAACTTATCATAACAATTTCTATCTTCTTCTTCCTTTCTTCACTTGAAGAAAGCAAGCCTTATCAATGGTGAATTGATGAAACAAGTGAGAAATCCAATTCTAAAGTCTACCCACTTCCTATTTCTTCATCCTCTACCTCTTGCCAAGTAGTAGAGTGTGTTTTCTTCACAAGTTTCTTGACTTGGTGAAGTCGGAGCTTGATTTAGCGATGCCTCGACGTAGATCATCTTCGGCATGGACATCGATGACCTAGCCCGTCCATTCTCCGATGAAGCCGACGCTAGAGCCCGGGACTTGTTATGGACAGCGAGGAGACTTCATTGCGGAGCTATGGAGGTGGAGCACCGGATCTACAAAGGTTGTATTTCCGATTCTTATAGTTAAGTGTTAACTAGTTACTTTGTTCGCCTAGAAATCTAGCCAACGATCCGTAGTTTAGGGTTTCTCGGCACCGTAAAATTTGAAATTGGCATGGTTGATGCCTTGTGAGACCTCTTGAGAGTGCCTAGGAACCCTACAGGCTTTTGAGGAGGAGGAAGAAGAAGAAGATGAACTCAAGTCAATAATTCATCTAAATGAATTATGTAACCATGGGTGTGTTAAGTCATCATGCTTAACTCATGTAGAGAATTAACCAAGGTGTAAGGTTAAGGGTTGGGTTAAGAAATATCGTAAGGAATGACAAAAGAGTTTACTTTGTCAATGTTTCTACAAGCTTCAAGCAAGCTTGACAACATTAACCAAGTCTTCTTTCTTTTGTTATTTCTTAAGAATTAAACAAAACCCTAATTTAACCTTTGGATGGTCTAAGTCTCATGCACCCATCTTGTATGTATCATCAAGCATGACACAAATATGTACACTTGCATATATCACATATATACAATGTGCACAATCTAGTGAGAAAAGAAATCTTAAGTGAGCTAATACTAGTTAATGTAATGTAATATATCAAATATATAATTATACAATAAATTATCAAATCAACTCTTTGACTATTCTGGTAATACAGGGTGATAACTGCCAACGGACTTGGCTGCAACACTTGCATCATTTCCAACTCTTGAAACTTATTACCCGTTCTCAGTTCTCTACCTATCTGTAGCCCATGTAACAGATTACATTTGCGCGATCCTGATCCGGTATCTTATACCCAGGACGTAAAGGATACTGAGAAACAGTTCTTGGTAATGAACATATTGAAAACACTTTTCAATAACAAGTCGGGCAATTCAACAAGATTCCCGACATCCTGATCGAATGCTAGTCGGAAACTTTAGTAGACGGCCGCACCCATCCATGCCGTCGACGAAGTGCACTAAGGCGGAACACCGCTGCCGCGAGCACCTGAACGGATGCTTTTGTCGACGGGGCTCTCCTACAGTCACTTGGTCGGGGCTATGGGGCGTGGCTATCTATTAAGTTTACCTGACGAGTATCTGCATACACTACGTGATAGCAACAGACTATTGATCTCATCAAAATCCCGTGGCAACCGATCATATGAGACTAAACTGCTAGATTTATAACATTCAAATTAGTTATCTCATAACTACTTATGGATTCCAAATATTGTATCCCATCTCATAATATCCGGATGAACGTTAAACTTTTCGATCGATTCATCAAAGTCTCACAATTTCCCGACAGCTCAACACTTAAGCACAGTTCAATAATACCCAGAATATGCCACAGTACCTATGCATCAGCCGTAGAAGTGTCAAACCAATGCCTCGCATGTGACAATGCTAAACTACTACAAACCTTAGGGTTCAAGTGGCGGTTTTGACGGCCACAGAATCGAGTTAAGGTTTCGTTCTTTTAGAGGGTCCACGGAATCACTTGCATGTTTTTCCGAATACGTTAAACTTGGAAAAATGAGTTTTTGACATTCGATCGAACCTTTTAATTTCGTCTAGACAATATGTGAATAAGTCGAAACAATGTTAAAACTATGAATACGAAACACTCCGACTTGCATATAGTGTAAGATTACATCACATGCAAAATTAGCAAACACAAACAACACCTGAAACACCAAAACCCAGTCACTTGAACACAGGCAAAAAAACAGGGGGGAGCTCGGATTTTGGCCGAGATAGGGTAGGTGGTGCTCGGCCAAATTTTCATTGAATGCCCTGAAATTTTGTGTGTGTTCATGATATATCCCATACATCACTCTGTACTTGTTTGAAATTTTTTTTGAAAACTATTTAAAAACAGTAGAGAGCAGGTTTAGGCGTTGCAAGTTTCGCAGTTTTTTGGTTTTGTAATCTTAACAAAATCCGAATAAATTTCTAGCATGGCTCTGATATCACTGTTGGGTTTTCTAAGACGGCAGCAAGGTTTCGGGAGGCATCGTCCATGCCAAATAAAAAAAAAATGCCGTTCTAGCTAACCCTAAACATGAATCGATTACTAGAAATCTACGGAATCAAATGCAAACACTTTGCAATAACTAAAGAGAGCAAGGAATAGAACCTTTGTAGACCGGTCCTTCACTTCAATATCTCCGTGTAGAAGTCCCCTTCACTGCGATCGTAAATTCCGGACACTTGAGAGGCTCCACGAAGAAACGAACATGCTTGCTTCGATGACTTCGAGGCCGAAGATGATCTACGTCGAGGAGACACGAACCCAAGCTATTTCTTCACTAGGTCAAGAACTTTGTGAAGAGAACACCCTATACTAAATGGCAAGTAGTAGAGGATGATGAAGTAGGAAGTGGGCTCACTTTAGAATTGATTTTCTCATAACTCCATTAGAGCTAGAAAGCTTTTGATGAGGAAGAAGAAGATGAAGATGAACTCAAGTCAATAATTCATCCAAATGAATTATGTAACCATGGGTGAGTTAAGTCATCATGCTTAACTCATGTAGAGAATTAACCAAGGTGTAAGATTGAGGGTTGGGTTAAGAAATATCATAAGGAATGACAAAAGAGTTGACTTTGTCAATGTTTCTACAAACTTCAAGCAAGCTTGAAAACATTGACCAAGTCTTCTCTCTTTTGTTATTTCTTAAGAATTAAACAAAACCCTAATTTAACCTTTGAATGGTCTAAGTCTCATACACCCTGTTGGATATAGTGCCCTCAAAGTCAATTATTGGATCGCAGGTACGTGATTGCAATGATTGAGGCAGGACCTATACCGATATGACAGTCTTGCTCGAGATGATAGTATACATGCTTTAGTTCACTATTGCATGATGATAGAGCCCATAGGATTCTTGCCGACACGATTTATCGCGTTATTAGGGATCTGACTTTATCCACCCCCTAGACTCGATATCCGATACTCTTTAGACGAACGGACCGGACTGTATGTATATTGTCACTGTTAGGCTCAGTAGGGTTTCTGGATGAGTTCACTCGTCAGCTTCCCTTCCAATAAATACATAGGCAACCGTTACGTACAGCTTGTACCTCTGACGTGCTAGAGGTTACTCCCAATGCCAGTGTATTGATGAGTTATTAGAGTCCCCCACAGACTGTTTCCCAAGTTTGGGCGAAACGTTGTAAAGGTCGTATGGTTTTATGGCAGGGTTCGGAAAATGCACGTGCGTTTTCACACGTGTCATATTTCGGACAGATAATACAGGTGGGCTTTGGTTTAAGCCGGATCCGAGTATTATACTGTGAAGATATAATATCTTTGTCTCAGTTGCATTTGTATTCGGTCGTAATACAAATGTGGATATGTTTATACTGTTACGGGGTTATCCTGAAATTCGTTTCGGGATCACTTTTGGAAGTTGCCAGTTTCCAGTTTTCTATCGCCCGTATTTAACATTCGGTTAAATGCGGATTTATCTTTTCGTCACTTGGGCGAGTCGTAAGGGTTAGTCGTGCTTCTAGAAGGTTCTAGATGGTGACTACGCTAGTGAGTCATTAGTGACTTAATTGTGCATTTATTGTTTTGATGACTAGGTTTGTGAATCATGATTTTGCATTTATTGTTTAAGTGAGTCATTGTTATGATAAGCTTCAAGGTTATGGTCACCAACCCTTGCTCCTACACTCACCTCCTCTTTTATAAGTGGCCGGCCCTCTCTTGATAGGATTATGGTTGTTATATTTGAAAAGATTATAGTTTGGGTTCATAGAAATTAGAAAGCTACAATTCTTATTTCACCCGATTCAAATGGAAACTTCATTAACCGTTCGTCCATAGCTTTGGACGAAGCGAGACAAAGTGTTCTACTCATTCTCTACATCAATCTTGGTCATCTCTTTTAGCAAACTTGATGATCGAGTTGCTTCAGTTCAGAGGCGGGAGCCCATTTAAAGATCCGTCGACGTTGTGCCACCTGGACGAGAAGACTAGAGATCGAGGAGATCGGAGCAGCCGCAACAAAGCGTGGGATGATGGTTGAAGACCGAAAGACTCGGATCATTCAGTATAACATTTCTACCCACTTTGTAGTTTGTTAGTTTAGCATTAATGGCAGATCCGGGTTGTAGTATGCGATAGCGCCAATTGTAAAAGTTTTTGTTCCGCATTTGACATCTGTTAGACGGCCGGGGCGCTATCGTGGACTTACAGTGGTATCAGATCTCACCATTAAGCTTTACTAACTTGTGCTAACACGTTTAAAATATCGATCGAACGGATTTTCAAAAATCGCAATTTTTCTGTTCAATGTTTCTGTCGATTTTAAATGTGGTTTAAAAATTATTTTGCATATCACAGAAAGTTGTGCAAGGTTTTTCAAGCATTCTGGGAAAAATTGGGGACGTGATCCCACAGTACCGCCGCAGATCTGCGGTCAAAGCTAGGGTTTGACCGCCGAAACGCGGCCAGTATGTGCGAACAGTGAACCAATTTTTTCCAGTGAGATTTCCATGGTAAATTGTGGTTTTTGGTATGTTTCTTTTGAGCCCAGATTTTTTACTGTACTGCAGATGTTCGTGGGGCCCACTTTGGGAAATTTTGTCGGTCGAAATTTAAACGTGTTAGTTTACAGTATTTATATTATATCTCCGACCGGGAATGTCATTTGAGCGGTAAATTGCGTCTAGTTGCTATAGTCCTTTTAGACGGATTTGCGAATGTGACATTCGCGTTGATGTTCTTTGTTGTGCTGTGTTGTTGCGGATATGTCATGGTGGATATCAGCGTGCAATGGTAGTGCTGTTTGGATTTATTTGTACATTTGATATTGCGGGGCGAGCGTCCAACATGTGGACTGCCGTCAATGCATATTTGTATAATATTCTTTTGGGGCACGACCGGGCTGAGGTCGATGTACCCGTTGTATATATATTTTCTTTTATATACTAGGATTACCCCGCGATGGAGTGCACGGATAGCCGGGTTCTGGAGGGCAACGGGTCCGTATCTCATGCCTTTGAGAGGCAGAGGGGCCTCACTCTAGAATTGGCAGACTATTCACCGCACTCATGGGGGGTACAGGTTGATCCAAGGAGGGGTGCTCAATTTACCGGATTCCGTGAAGTGCCGGGTGGTCCATTCACTGTGCTGTAGGGGGATGCCTCGCTTCAGGTTTTGGCGGGTAACTTGCCGCACTCGTAGAGGTCTAGGTTTCATTGCACAGGCTATCCACATGACCAGGGGAACGTCGGGTTTCAGTAGCGGCTCTATGATACTCGGGGATCCCAGATTATCTGTATTGTTCTGTGATGCTTATTACTTTTCTGTAATGTTGCATATTATCGCGACTGGAGCGATTATTGTATATTGGTATATATACTATTAGATGTTGTATATGTTTTACACCCGCGCTATTCCAGTCCCCGCTCTGTCGTTAGTTAAGTAACCTAACGGGTGATGACGGGACCCAGTGGCGAATGCGGATGGCATATACGTACATTTTATATTTCGTTCTTTTCTGGTGTGATTAATTGATGGGAATGTGTTGATTCTTATCAATGCAAGTAAAACAAACCTATATTTGATGTTGTTGGAACAATTTTAAAAGTGTTATTACAAAGACGTTTCTTTTTGTTTTGCATAGTGATATTCAGTTAAGAATATCCTGCAGCTCATTCGACGAGGCAAGGGCCGAGATCCCTTCACCGGGAGTGACCCCTTGGGCAGAAGTTTGCGTCAGGGTAATAACTTCATTATAGTCGATTACAAGTTGCTTTGCATCGTGGTATTCAGTTGGAATATCCTGCACCTCATTCCACGAGGAAAGAGCCGAGAACCCTTCACCGGGAGTGACCTCTTTGTTAGTGTATATGCCTAGAGGCCATTACTGTATCATACTAGTTTGTATATTACTTAATGGAAGCTTGGGATATTCACCTTGTATAGACAATCTTGCTCAAAATGGTAGTATGCTACTTGGTTTGTTTCTACTTTAATATGTGCATGTGTTTCTTTTAGCATATCACTTATACATATTAGTAGAGCCCTTAGGATCTTTGCTTGATTACCAGCATTGTGATGGCAGTCACACTCATGGGGGCTGGGTAATCCACAAGCACATCCTTACACAGGTCCCTAGTCATAGGACTATCGAGACAGGGTATCGATACTCCGGAGTAGACTAGCGTATGCGCTTCTCATCCCAGCAGGGGAGACGGTCTGTCCCACAGCCGTCAGTACATCATACTTGAGATAGTATGCGGGTGCTCGTTAGGTTACGAGTACACTGGACAGGACTCGTCGGGAACTGATTGGTTGGTACTATACCTATCGTCAGTTATCAGTTCCCAGGTGACATGAGTACAGCTTAGTTCGCTGACTTGACACTGTCACTTCGCCTCGAGTGTGTTCCCACTATACTTTGATTACTACCCTACCACGGCTCAAAGGAGTCGTGCAAACATGTAGTAGTTGGGTGCAGTCCCGAAGCACTTGGAAGCAGTGATGGTTAGACAGGATTCGTCTCTCCCGGTATTGGGGGTTGACATCGCGCTGTGTCTAGGAGAGCCATTACACAAGTAGTCCCTGGCCAGGGCAAGCGAGATATACTGGTAGGTTTCTAGTGTTATCTCAGGGTGTTCTGGGCTACACTCAGACACGACTTGTACCGCTATTAGGGGACTGACGTTTACCGCCCTCCTCGGCCCGCCATGCGATATATTCAGACGAACATACCGGACTGTACGGAGATTGTCACGTTCAGGCTCAGTAGGAGTTCAGATGGGTTTCGCCCCGTCCGTCTTCTTATCGGCATCTACCTGGGGGTCGTTACGCACAGTTAGTGCCGCTTGCGGTCTGTGGTTAAACCCACTGCCAGCGTAATGTCGAGTGTTTAGAGTCCCACACAGAGAGCTATTCGTCTTTAGGCAAAATAGTAGAGGTCGCATGGTTTTGCGACAGGTCACATGGTTTTGGGACAGGGTTCGGTCACATCCGTGCACTTGTGCACGTTTAGTGACCGGGCAGTTATTACTAGCGGGATTTGGTTTAAGCTAGATCCTAGTATACGTTTTGGGATTGGTTTTATCTCGTTTGTATTCGTGTTCCCCGGAACGCGGATACGGGTGTGTATGCACAGTTGACAGAGACAGAGGCAGAGTATTCTCATTAGGGTTGCTGACTGTTGACTTTTGTCAAACCCTAATGAGATTAAGACATATGATTAACAATAATATTAATTGAGTATTATAGTGACATGGTTAGGGTTGAAAGGTTTACCTAGTTGACTTGTTGACTTTTGTTGACCGGTTGACTAGGTTGGACTTGTTGACCACCATCATGACAATGGCCATCATTTGGTTGCATTGACTTATGCTTGCTTGTTTTGTTCACCATTTGCATTTAATGCAAGAAATGACAGTGTCATTTGTCATGATAATAATCTTTACAATATACTCAATTATCATTACTTGTTATCATGATGATTTTGGATTATGAGAGCTAGGATGGCAAAAGACTTGCTCCCTTTTCATTTTCATTTCTCTCTCTTGCCATCACTTGCTCAAGCTCTCCCTCTTCCTCTTGCTCTCTCTAGCTCAAGGCGAACCATTCTCATGTGTTGAGATTCATTGCCTTAGAGATAAAAACACCAAAACAATTCTCTACTCATCCTAGTTCACAAGGCCTAGCAAGCCAAGTGTTCTAGTTTCTTCAAAGTTCGAAGAAGAAGCCAAAGGTAGAAGCTTTCGGGTAGATCCATATTCGGCGTGAGAAGACGATAAGGGGAGGCCGGTCCGTACACCACCAAGGGTTGAAGACGAACGAGTTCAAGAAAGGTATAGCTCCCTAACCGAGTAGTTAAACAACTCATAGTTAGGTTGTTAGCTAGTTGTTTAACCAAGATCCGTATTTTAAGTCCATGTTACCACCCTAGCAAAAATCGTTTTTCACCAATTCCACAACCCCGTAAGTACCGGGGAAGGGTAGGATGGACTTACAGTGGTATCAGAGCCTAGTTAAACACTATCTAACATGTTAGCAATGTAAGTAGAAGTTTGATCGGAGAAAAAGTCACGAAAAACACCCGGAAAATCAAGTTTTTGTCGATTCTGTATTCTGTTCAAAAATTGATAAATCATACTCCAAAAATCGACTCCGGCTTTTTAAAAGACACTCAAGAAATTTGGTCCAGAGAACCGTTCGAAGCGCCGCGGAACCGTTCAAAGCGCCGCGAAACCGCGGCGGGAGCACGCTCCTGCCGTGGATCCGCGGCGGGAGCACGCTCCTGCCGTGGATCCGCGGCGGGAGCACGCTCCTGCCGTGGATCCGCGGCCGAGTTGAGTCGGTCGTGGCTCTATTTTCTTGCAGTGTGTTTCTGGGGGTATTTTGGGATTTTTACAATATGTTTTTTCTGCCCAGGTTTTCCAGAAAGAAAAATTTGTTTTTGGGGCTTGAAAATCCGTATTTTTATCGAACTTCTAAAGACTAAGGCTAACGGGTTTATATCCGTGATGTGATATTTGTATTGAACGTCTGCTAATCGCTATATGTCGATTAGTGGGGGTTATACAAATCTGTGATCTGTAATGTTGCTGGTATATGTATATGAATTCATTGGATTGTCGCGGGTGAATAGCCGGGGGTTGTGAGACGAGAGTTTTCTTTTCTTTCAATTCATGTAAAATTTGTAATTGATGTAATATTATTTGTATGGCCGCACAACCGGGTCAGGGTTATAGCCGTCATTGTATAATTTCTTTTTACTGTTTTTGCTCCTAGGATAGACCCAAGGTGGGGTGCACAAACTACCGGGTATCTCGAAGTGCCGAGTGGCCTACTCACGAGTTGAAGGAGGTTGCTTCGCTTTGGGTACTTGGCGGGTAGTTTGCCGCACCCGTAGGGGTCTAGGGTGGGGTTTGTCTATTCACCGCGACCGTGTAATCCGCTTTTCGTTGCAGGCTCGTACGAATTGTGGATTCTTAGTATATCCAATGTGTTCATCTGTGATCTGAAATGGCTATCACTGCAATATATCTATATATGATATTATTTAGGCGTTGCTTATGTTTTTCAGCCGTGCTAGCCCAGCCCCCGCTCTGTCGTTAGTTAAGTAATCTAACGGGTAATGACGGGGCCCCGTGGCGAATGCGAATGGCATAAGTGTACGTCATATTTTGGTTGTTTTCTGCAATGGTAGGATTAAATGATGGGACGCATTAAAAGAACTAATGCAAGAAAATAAACCAAGTAAAAGTCGTTGGAACAATTTCAAAACCACTCGGTTCTTTTCAAAAACCAACTTTTAAATGCGGAGCTTGAGCCACTCCTTTTAAAAGCTATCTCGTTCCATCGATTATATCAAGTTCACTACGTTCACGGTTTCGCCAAAACCATTCGTAGCCCTCCATCATTTCAGTTAAATATTCGGTAGTATTCAAGCTATGTATTTTGACCTCACGCCAAGGCATAGTGATTGGTAGCTGCCGGATATTTATCTGTTGCATAGATAGAATGCGTTAATTTGAGACAGTCGTACTGCCATTTTGGCCTACGTCAAGGGTAGGTACGGGTGGGTTCAAATTAGCCTGGATAATGATGGGTAGAACTTGACATGTGACTTATGACATTTTGACCTCACGCCAAGGTCATAAGAGCATGGGGCAAAAATCTACATCGGGAGTTTCATAAGTACTGAAACTTGCTAGCGCTGCATACCATTTGGAGTGTGATGATTCTGGTAGGATTCCTTCAGTTTTGTCACGCAATGATATTTGGATCCCGATCCTACTGTGAGTATATGCTACTCCTCGGAAAATTTCTTACTTAACGATCAATGCTATAAACCAAGTAGGTGTCTAGAAAGGTGTTAGCGGGGCTACGCCCCCAGGGAAAAGAGGTTATTTAATTAAGGAACTTTGCGAAAGCGTTGGAAAACCTCCCTCGAAATACCAACACTGGCCTGGCTGAACGGTTAAGCAAGTATTGTACGGTGAGATTGATTCCGACTAATTCTTCCTTTTTGGTTTGAGGAGGAATTCGAGAAACAGTGGGAGCCATCCTGTTTAGACAAACTAAAAACCACTCTAAACTTGCAAGAGCATCATGCTGAGTGTTTCTTCTCTCTCTCCTAATTGCAGCGACCAATCGACATGACCGGACTTAAGTTACTTCTAGATAAAAACATACTAACAGGGCCAAACTACAATGATTGGCTCAGGAATGTCAAAATGGCAATCACTTACGACAAGCTGGGGTATCTTCTTACCACCAAAGCTCCACCTGTCCCAGGTCCCACCTCCAGCGTCGCGGATAGGGAAATCCGTAAAACCTGATAGATCGATTGCGCGAAGGCCAAGTGCCTCGTGCTTGCCTCTATGGACAATGAACATCAGAGGAGGCACGAGAATATGGACCTGGAATCCATATTTCTTCATACAAAAGAACTGTATGGAGAGCAGTCTCGTATCGCAAGATACGAAGTGTCGAAGAAGTTATTTTCGGCAAGATTGGCCGTCGGATCATCGGTAGCGGAACACGTGCTTAAGATGATTGGCTTCATTGAGGAGCTCGCGGACCTTGGGACCACGTTAGAGAACGAGCTCTATACGGACTTGATTCTCCAGTCCCTTCCTTCCACTTACGCCCAGTTTATCCTGAACTTCAACTTACAAGGAAAAGAAGTTGAACTTCCGGAGCTCCTCAACATGCTGAGGAGTGCAGAGGGCACCCTATAGAAAGGTAGGGAAACATCCACTTTGTTTGTAGGAGGATCTTCCTCTTCTAAGTCCAAGGCGAAAGCCAAGGGAAAGAAGAAGAAAGCCCCCGCCAAACCAAGGGGCGGTGTTAGTAAAGTGGATACGAAGGAAAAAGCAAAAGAAACAAAGATAGAGGGGCAGCTTGTGGGTAAGGAAGAATGCTTCTATTGTCATAAGAAGGGACACTGGAAGAAAGATTGCAGGGCTTGGAAGGCCAGAACACAGGATCTGAAGTAGGTTGCGGCTTCAGCTTTAGGTGTGTATGTTATTGAAAACTGTCTTTCAATAAACTCTACTTCCTGGGTATTGGATACCGGATCAGTATCTCATATCTGTAATTCTTTGGAGGCACTGAGAAAGCGTAGGGTTTTGAAGGCAGGTGATATGACCCTCAGAGTTGCAAACGGAGCTGGCATGGATGCTGAGTCCGTGGGGGACTATCACCTGGGCTTGTCAGATGGATATGTTTTGGTTTTGCGTAATTGCTATTTTGTACCCAATGCAACTTGTAATATCATTTCTGTATCTTTATTATCTAAAGAAGGTTATGAATTTGCATTTGTAAGTAATGTTGTGAACATTCACCTTAATCAAGTTCTGATTGGGTCAGGTACATTAAGCAATGGTATATACGTATTAAACCAACCACAGATTTTCAATGTCCAGAATACACACAAAAGAAAGTCTCCAGAAATCAATCAGACTTTCTTATGGCATTGTAGACTGGGTCACATCAATAAGAGAAGGTTGACTAAGTTGCATACAGAAGGATATTTGGATCCGTTCGAATATCAATCGTATGCAACTTGTCAATCCTGTCTCAAAGGAAAGATGACAAAGACTCCGTTCACTGGACACGGAGTAAGAGCGAGCGAGGTCTTGGAACTCGTACACAGCGATGTGTGCGGTCTAATGTCTACACTTGCGCGAAGCGGTTTTTCTTACTTCATTACTTTTACGGATGATTTTTCAAGGTTCGGACATGTCTTCTTAATGAAACATAAATCCGAAGCCTTTGGAAAATTCCAGGAATATAAGAATGAGGTAGAAAAACAAACCGGCAAAAGTATCAAGGAACTAAGATCTGATCGAGGTGGTGAATACTTGAGTGCCGAGTTCCTGGATTATTTAAAAGAGAATGGAATTCTCTCTCAGCTTACTCCTCCATACACTCCGCAACATAACGGTGTATCGGAGAGACGGAACCGAACCCTATTGGATATGGTATGGTCCATGATGAGTAACGCTGAGTTACCGCGATCATTCTGGGGATATGCGCTAGAATCAGCCGCATACCTTTTGAACCGAGTTCCTACTAAAACTGTGCCTACCACACCATATGAAATACGGAGTGGAAAGAAACCCTATTTTCAGTATCTGAAGATCTGGGGATGTCCAGCTTTTGTCAAAAAGCAGCATGCAGACAAACTCGAGGCACGCTTAGTACTGTGCAAGTTTGTGGGATACCCAAAGAACTCCAGGGGGTATCTTTTCTATTACGCAGAGGAACAAAAGGTCTTTGTTTCTCGTAATGCCCACTTTCTGGAACACCAGTTCTTAGAAAAAGAAATAAGTTGGAGTGCAATGGAATTGGAAGAAATTCCAGAACCACAGACTATTACTGAAAGCATAGTAGAACCAAAGGGTTCGAAAGAACATGACATTCCTACGCCGCTCCGCAGGAGTAGTAGGCAGTCTCATCCGCCCGAGAGATACTACGGTTTTCTCATAGACGGGGATAGAGAGGACTGCATCATTGATTATGATGAGCCTACTAGCTTCCAGCAGGCCGTTCAGAGCGTTGACTCGGTAAAATGGCTGGATGCAATGCGGACCGAAATGGAGTCCATGTACACTAACAAAGTATGGACGTTAGACATTGCTCCAGATGGGGTAAAACCCGTAGGATGTAAGTGGATCTTCAAAAGGAAGATTGGTGTAGATGGACAGATTGAGACCTATAAGGCTAGCCTTGTTGCAAAGGGTTTTCGTCAAAGACCTGGTTTGGACTATGATGAAACCTTTTCTCCAGTGGCTATGCTGAAATCCATTCGGATCCTTCTTGCCATTGCTGCCTTCCATGATTATGAGATTTGGCAGATGGACGTAAAGACCGCTTTTCTAAATGGAAATTTAGAAGAGTGTGTTTATATGGACCAGCCAGAGGGTTTCAATCAGAGTGGGAGCAGTGGAAAGGTGTGCAAGTTGCTTAAGTCCATCTATGGACTAAAGTAGGCATCGCGGAGTTGGAACATCTGTTTTGATGAGACGGTCAAAAAATTTGGCTTTATCAAAAATCCAGATGAACCATGCATTTATAGTAGATTTGTAGCAAGAACTGTCGTATTCCTCATTTTATACGTGGATGACATTCTCTTGATAGGAAATGACATTCCTATGCAACAATCTGTCAAAGGGTTCTTGTCACACAGGTTCTCCATGAAGGACCTGGGCGATGCCAACTACATTCTGGGGATCCAGATCTATCGTGATAGATCTAAAAGGATGTTGGGACTTTCACAGTCAAGGTACATCGACACCATACTGAAACGATTCAGTATGGAAGATTCCAAGCACGGTAATCTGCCGGCTTGTCACGGAATCACCCTCTCCAAAGAGATATCTCCCAAGACTGATTTGGAAAGGGCTCGCATGTCATCAATACCCTACACATCTACGGTAGGCTCTATTATGTATGCGATGTTGTATACCAGACCAGATGTAGCATATGCATTGAGCGTTGTAAGCCGGTATCAGTCGGACCCAGGGGAGAACCACTGGATAGCGGTGAAGAACATTCTCAAGTACCTGAGAAGGACTAAGGAGATGTTCTTGGTGTATGGCGGAAAAGACCTCCAGATCGAGGCCTTTGCTGACTCCAGCTTCCAGAGTGACAAGGATGATTCCAAGTCCATGTCGGGCTTTGTCTTTACCCTCAACGGAGGGGCGGTGTGTTGGAAGAGTTCCAAACAGGAAACCGTTGTTGACTCGACTATGGAAGCGGAATATATCGCTGCATCTGATGCCGTAAAAGAAGCCATCTGGATGAGGAAGTTCTTGAAAGAGCTTCAGGTGGTTCCGTCCATTGTTGACCCAATACCTCTGTATTGCGACAACAACGGGGCTATAGCTTTAGCGAACGAACCCAGGTCCCATCAGAAATCCAGACACATCTTGAGGCGGTATCACCTAATCAGGGAGATCGTGGATCGCCAGGAGATCGAGGTTCGTTGGGTTGCTTCAGAAGATAACACTGCAGATCCATTCACCAAGGCCTTGCCCCAGACTCAGTTCGAGCGGCTGATCGAGATGATAGGTCTTCGATACGCCAGTACATGGCCTTAGTGCAAGTGGGAGATTGTTAGTGTATATGCCCTAGAGGCCATTACTGTATCATACTAGTTTGTATATTACTTAATGGAAGCTTGGAATATTCACCTTGTATAGACAATCTTGCTCAAAATGGTAGTATGCTACTTGGTTTGTTTCTACTTTAATATGTGCATGTGTTTCTTTTAGCATATCGCTTATACATATTAGTAGAGCCCTTAAGATCTTTGCTTGATTACCAGCGTTGTGATGGCAGTCACACTCGTGGAGGCTGGGTAATCCACAAGCACATCCTTACACCGGTCCCTAGTCGTAGGACTATCGAGACAGGGCATCGATACTCCAGAGTAGACTAGCGTATGCGCTTCTCATCCTAGCAGGGGAGACGGTCTGTCCCACAGCCGTCAGTACGTCGTACTTGAGATAGTATGTGGGTGCTCGTTAGGTTACGAGTACACTGGACATGACTCATCGGGAACTGATTGGTTGGTACTATACCTATCGTCAGTTATCAGTTCCCAGGTGACATGAGTACAGTTTAGTCCGCTGACTTGACACTGTCACTTCGCCTCGAGTGTGTTCCCACTGTACTTTGATTACTACCCTACCACGGCTCAAAAGAGTCGCGCAAACAGGTAGTAGGTGCGTGCAGTCCCGAAGCACTTGGAGGCAGTGACGGTTAGACAGGATTCGTCTCTCCCGGTATTGGGGGTTGACATCGCGCTGTGTCTAGGAGAGCCATTACACAAGTAGTCCCTGGCCAGGGAAAGCGAGATATACTGGTAGGTTTCCAGTGTTATCTCAGGGTGTTCTGGGCTACACTCCGACATGACTTGTACCGCTATTAGGGGACTGACGTTTACCGCCTTCCTGGGCCCGCCATGCGATGTATTCAGACGAACAGACCTGACTGTACGGAGATTGTCACATTCAGGCTCAGTAAGAGTTCTGATGGGTTTCACCTCGTCCGTCTTCTTATCGGCATCTACCTGGGGGCCGTTACGCACAGCTAGTGCTGCTTACGGTCTGTGGTTAAACCCACTGCCAGCGTAGTGTCGAGTCTTTAGAGTCCCACACAGAGTGCTATTCGCCTTTAGGCAAAAGAGTAGAGGTCGCATGGTTTTGTGACAGGTCGCATGGTTTTGCGACAGGGTTCGGTCACATCCGTGCACTTGTGCACGTTTAGTGACCGGGCAGTTATTACTAGCGGGCTTTGGTTTAAGCCAGATCCTAGTATACGTTTTGGGATTGGTTTTATCTTGTTTGTATTCGTGTTCCCCGGAACGCGGATACGGGTGTGTATGCACAGTTGACAGAGACAGAGGCAGAGTATTCTCATTAGGGTTGCTAACTGTTGACTTTTGTCAAACCCTAATAAGATTAAGGCATATGATTAACAATAATATTAATTGAGTATTATAGTGACATGGTTAGGGTTGAAAGGTTTACCTAGTTGACTTGTTGACTTTTGTTGACCGGTTGACTAGGTTGGACTTGTTGACCACCATCATGACAATGGCCATCATTTGGTTGCATTGACTTATGCTTGCTTGTTTTGTTCACCATTTGCATTTAATGCAAGAAATGATCGTGTCATTTGTCATGATAATAATCTTTACAATATACTCAATTATCATTACTTGTTATCATGATGATTTTGGATTATGAGAGCTAGGATGGCAAAAGACTTGCTCACTTTTCATTTTCATTTCTCTCTCTTGCCATCACTTGCTCAAGCTCTCCCTCTTCTTCTTGCTCTCTCTAGCTCAAGGCAAACCATTCTCATGTGTTGAGATTCATTGCCTTAAAGATAAAAACACTAAAACAATCCTCTACTCATCCTAGTTCACAAGGCCTAGCAAGCTAAGTGTTCTAGTTTCTTCAAAGTTCGAAGAAGAAGCCAAAGGTAGAAGATTTCGGGTGGATCCATCTTCGGCGTGAGAAGACGACGAGGGGAGGCCGGTCCGTACACTACCAAGAGTTGAAGATGAAGGAGTTCAAGAAAGGTATAACTCCCTTACCGAGTAGTTAAACAACTCATAGTTAGGTTGTTAGCTAGTTGTTTAACCAAGATCCGTATTTTAAGTCCATGTTATCACCCTAGCAAAAATCGTTTTTCACCAATTCCACAACCCCGTAAGTACCGGGGAAGGGTAGCATGGACTTACACTCTTTAGCAAAGGTTTTCGCCACTGTATTTTTATAAAAAGCTATCAAGTACCTTCAACGAGATCAAGTTCATTACGTTAAAGGTTTTTCGCCAATAACCAGCCGTGGCCCTCCGTCATTTCTTATGGATAGTCAGTAGTATTCAATCTATGTTTGTTGGCCCTTAGTCAAGACATAGTGTTTGGTAGCTACTGGGTATTCACTTGTTGCATAGATAGATGAGTTGGTTTGGGGCAGTCGTTCTGCCATTTTGGCCAAAGTCAACGGCATGTCCGGGTGGGCTCAAATTGACCTGGATAGTGACGGGTAGAACTTGGCATGTGACTTATGACATTTTGACCAAAGCCAAGGTCATAAGAGCATGGGGCAAAAATCATATCGTGTGTTTCATACATAATGAAACTTGCCAAGTATGCGCATACCATCTGGAGTGTGATAACTTGAGTGGCTTCCATCAAGTTATCATGTGATGATAGTTGGATCCTGATTCTCACTGATAAGTTAGTTTACTCTTCGGGTGATCCCGACTAATTCTTCTTTCAGGTTTGGAGGAGAATTTGAGATTATAGTGGGAGGTTTCCTGATTAGATAAAGTGATAACCATTCTGATCTAGGTTAGAGTGCACACAGAGTGTTTCTTTTCTCTCTCTCTCTTTAGCAGCGACCTTTGACCGACCCTAGACTATGACTCAGTGACCAAGTTGACCGAACCTTCTTAAAATACTGGCTTTTGGATTGTCTATAGTTGCATAAGTCATTGCCGCTCCTTCTTTTACCCTTTGTATTTCTCATAACACCCCGTATTACTACGGACATCCACTTCCATTGGATAAATCCATCGTATGGTTATATACGAACTCGAAAGGACTTCTTCGAGGATGGATCCAGGTTTAGGAGAAATAGAATTGGTTTATTCAGTTGTCTTTTATTATCACATTCTCTCAGGTTGCGAGGGCTCCTTAGTTTAGGAGAGTACACTTATTACGCTTATTGGATAGTCTTATTCCAAACCATAGGCAGGTGCCGAAAGGTAGGGAATGAAGAAAACCAATTAGCCTAAGTAGGGTGTGCAGAAGGTAATATGTAAAGACAAAATAAAGGGATTAGAAAGAGGGCAAAGTAAATTGCGACTGTTATCGTTCACGACCAAACCGCGTACTTCACCGCCACTCCTATTTCACTTTTAATAGAATAAGGTATTATTCAGTTGTCTTTTATCATCACCTTCTCTCAAGTTGCGAGTACTCCTTGGTTTAGGAGAGTACACTTATTATGCTTACTGGATAGTCTTCTTCCAAACCATAGGCTGGTGCCGAATGGTAGGGAAGGAAGAAAACCACTTAGCCTAACGATGGTGTACAGAAGGTAATGAATAAAGACAAATAAAGGGATTTGGAGAGATGGCAAAGAAATATACGGTTAAAGTCATGAATTGGATTTTGGAAGAGACATTACTAGGAATACCAGGATACCCCTGCGAAACATTTTCATGTTTCAGTACATTGTTAAAGGAAAACTGATTTCCCGATTAGATACTTACTCTAGGGTATGTATTTACCAGGTTTCATTCTCATATCTGTATGGTTTTACAGATGATGAGTGGAAGTTGTTGGGAATTTGGTGATCAACCTCATTATATCGGAATTCGTTGTAATTGGTGATATTTGAGGAAATCGCCTGGGTACAGTTTTCAACCTACAATGCACAGGTTTTGAGTTGTTCAAACTCAGCGGACTTATACAGAGTATTATATGTTGTCCAGTGTCCGTATGGACAAAGGGGTAGGTCCTCGTACTATGTTCTGTTTACTTGTGACTTCTCTAGTTTTTAGACAAGTGTTTCGTAGAAATACAATGTCTAAATTTTAAGAAGTTGTGGGTATAAGAATAAAGTAGAGAACCAGGTATCGCAAGTATCAGGATTCTTCAAAGAGATCGAAGATGTAGATTCTTATGATTGGTATTCAGTTGATAGTAATGGTTTTGAGAAACTTGTTTCTCTTTCGGGTTACTTATAATTGAATGTATTCCTAAGTTGAGTAATGCTGATTAGCCTCTCTCCATTAAGTTGAAATGCACTGGAGACAGTTGCATGGTTTGAATCTGTTTCCAATTAAATTAGTGCCTCTATTTCTATATAATAGAATGGTTCATATCTTAACGATGTTAAGATACGGGGAGTTGTCCAGCTTATGCTTAAAACCAGACACTGGATAATTCAAGGCACGTTTCTGTAATGGCTGTTTGTGGGTTGACCCTGGTTTTGACGAGGGTTGATATTTCTACCATCTGGAAGATCAATAGTGATATTGTTCTTGACTCACCACAGTTTCATTAAAATGGATTTTTTTCAGAAAACAGTAGTGGGAGTATGGTAGATCTAGAAGTGATTCCAGAACCGCAAACGATTACGGAAAATTTAATAGGATCTATATATTCAATCAGTTTTGACATTCCAATAGCCACTCAACAGATATGGTGGGTAACCTCAAACACCCGAGAGATACTCCGGCAGCCTCAAGGACGGTGACAGGGAGGTTCTTGTTTACCCAGACTTGACACTACGGTTGTTCCAGGCTATGAGACCCGGCAGGAGGATAAGTATAGCGTCGTTCTAAACTAGCTTTAGAAGTGTACGTATATATTATTCTGCCAGAGGGTTATCGTAGTAAGTGGGAGCAGCGGAAGCATAGTAGGCAAGTAGCTTATGTCTATTTATAGACTCCAGCAGTTATAGCGGAGATAGATCATCTAATTTTGATGAGACAATCATGGCTTTGACTTCATCAGAATAGGAGATGGATCTGTTGAGAAGGTAGTAGGGTGTCATGTCCTAATATTTGGATGACATACACAGAGTAGGAAGTAAAATTCCTATACTACAATCGGTTGTACTTTGGTGGTCACGCAGTTGTTTCTCCACAAAGGATATGGATATAATATCAGACATTCTGGTTACTAGATCTATGGTTTTAGATCTAAATTTGGGTATTTTCCCAATGTGGGTACTTTGACAGTATTCTAATAGTATTTTAGAATAGATGACTCCTGGCATGGTAGTGTACTTGCAAGTGATGGAATCACCCTCTCTAAAGGTGTCTTAGAGACTAAAGGAGAGAGGGATGTGCATGATTGGCAAATCACTTGCTTAGGCAATTGAGTCAATCATGAGATGTCAAGTACCACACAAGATGTTGTTTTTGCACTTGATGCGATAAGTTTATATTAATCCAATCCTGAAGAAACATAAGGAAGTAGTTTTAGAACATAAGTGCATGTTCTACGGATTTGATGACGGCAGCCTCCTTCGGGAGACGGTTATCGTTCCAGGCTTCACGGGTGACATGAATGACAGAGTGATTGTCAGAGTTATAGTTTTCCCTCTGACGAGGGATAGTATTATGGACAGGTGGTCCAAAAGGATACTGTGGGAGGCATGGTGCTGGATACTGATTAGGTTCAGTTATCAAAACAATCTAAGAAGTTTGGATTTGAAGTTCATTCATGAACTAGGTCCCATCAGATATCCAGACATATTCTAAGACAGGTATTACTCGATTCAGGAGATGTCTTTCTCCGCGAACTTGAGATTAAGAGAGACATAAAAAGAAACATCAGGGCGGATCCACACACTAAGGCTATTTCTCGAACACAATAGTTTTACAAACAAGCTTTGTGAAACTGATTAGTAGAGGAGTTGGGTGTTCGGTATCACACGGGCTGTGAGTATGCGACATCGCAATAATTAGCCTTAAGTGCAAGTGGGAGATTGTTGGATATAGTGCCCTCAAAGTCAATTATTAGATCGAAGGTACGTGATTGCAATGATTGAGGCAGGACCTATACCGATATGACAGTCTTGCTCGAGATGATAGTATGCTATCTGGTTTGTCTTTATCATCATATACATGCTTTAGTTCACTATTGCATGATGATAGAGCCCATAGGATTCTTGCTTGACTGCCAGCAGTATGATGGCGATCATATACGTGGGAGCTGGGGGTCTGTAAGCACATCCTTAAAGTGTCCCTAGTCGTGGGAGTTTCGAGACAGGGCATCGATACTCCAGAGTAGACAAGTGTATACAGTTGATACCCCGACGAGGGGCGGTGGCCGGTCTCACAAGCCATTGGTGTCAGTCGGTTCACCTAAGATGTATACAGGTGCTCATTGGGTTATGAGTACACCGGACAGGACTCGCCGAGACATGCTAGTTGGTATTATACATATCGTCAGATAGCGGTTCCCTGGTGACATGTGTACAGGTTAGTTTGTCAACCTGAGATCGTCATTTGTCTCGTGTGAGTTCCCACTGTGCTTTGATTTCTACCCTACCACGCTCAAAGAAGACATGCAAACAGGTATTTTTTGGGTACAGTCCCGAGCCACATGGAGGCAGTGAGCGAATCGTCGGGGATTCGTCTCTCCCCGTATTGGGGGTTGATGTCATACTGTGCACGGGTGGCCATCACTAGAAATCCTCGGCCGAGATAGTGGAGAATTACATATTTGGATGAGTAGTTTCTCAGGTGGTGATAGGCTTCATGCCAACACGATTTATCGCGTTATTAGGGGTCTGACTTTATCCACTCCCCTAGACTCGATATGCGATACTCTTTAGACAACGGACCGGACTATATGTCTATTGTCACTATTAGGCTCAGTAGGGCTTCTGGATGAGTTCTCTCATCAGCTTCCCTTCCAATCAATACATAGGCAACCGTTACGTACAACTTGTACCTCTGACGTGCTAGAGGTTATACCCAGTGCCAGTATATTGATGAGTCATTAGAGTCCTCCACAGACAGTTTCCCAAGTTTGGGCGAAACATTGTAGAGGCCGTATGGTTTTATGGCAGGGTTCGGAAAATGCACGTGCATTTTCGCACGTGTCATATTTCGGGCAGATAATACTGGTGGGCTTTGGTTTAAGCCGGATCCGAATATTATACTGTGTAGATATAATATCTTTATCTCAGTTGCATTTGTATTCGGTCGTAATAAAAATGCGGGTATGTTTATACAGTTACGGAGTTATCCTGAAATTCGTTTCGGAATCACTTTTGGAAGTTGTCAGTTTCCAGTTTTCTATCACCCATATTTAACATTCGGTTAAATGCGGATTTATCTTTTCGTCACTTGGGTGAGTCATAAGGATGAGTTGTACTTCTAGAAGGTTCTAGATGGTGACTAGGCTAGTGAGTCCTTAGTGACTTAATTGTGCCTTTATTGTTTTGATGACTAGGTTTTTGAATCATGCTTTTGCATTTATTGTTTAAGTGAGTCATTGTTATGATAAGCTTCATGGTTATGGTCACCAACCCTTGCTCCTACACTCATCTCCTCCTTTATAAGTGGCCGGCCCTCTCTTGATGGGATTATGGTTGTTATTTTTGAAAAGATTATAGTTTGGATTCATAGAAATTAGAAAGCTACAATTCTCATTTCACCCGATTCAAATGGCAACTTCATTAACCGTTCGTCCATAGCTTTGGACGAAGCGAGAAAAAGTGTTCTACTCATTCTCTACATCAATCTTGGTCATCTCTTTCAGCAAACTTGATGATCGAGTTGCCTCGGTTCAAAGGCGGGAGCCCGTTTAAAGATCCGTCGACGTGGTGCCATCTGGACGAGAAGACTGGAGATCGAGGAGATCGAAACAGCCGCAACAAAGCGTGGGATGATGGTTGAAGACCGAAGGACTCGGATCATTCGGTATAACATTTCTACCCACTTTGTAGTTTGTTAGTTTAGCTTTAATAGTAGATCCGGGTTATAGTACGTGATAGCGCCAGTTGTAAAAGTTTTTGTTCCGCATTTGGTGTCTGTTAGACAGCCGCAGCGCTACCGTGGACTTACACACCCTTCTTGTATGTATCATCAAGCATGACACAAACATGTACACTTGCATATATCACGTATATACATTATGCACAATCTAGTGAGAAAAGAAATCTTAAGTGAGCTAATACTAGTTAATGTAATGTAATATATCAAATATATAATTATACATTAGATTATCAAATCCACTCTTGATTTAATAATCCAGCTATATCATATACAACCGACTAATTCTATATGAATCAACTTATCGAATTAACACTTAATCCGATAACCCGGTTATATCATGTATAACCGACCGATATCACATATCGCGAGAATAGAATGAGGTATCACATATCGTATCAATCTCGGTCCCGCACATATCACATATGCGCTCCTACCCCATTTCCCTTGAGCCAGGAAACCTCTATGTATGATTCTAAAGACTCGTCAATACGCCGGCAGTAGGCGATGATCATATTAAACACCCACAAGCTGCAAGCGGTCTGCTAAACGTAACGGCCACCCAGGTATTGAGCAATCAGAAGATCAACAAGCAAGCCTGCTCACACTCCTGCGAATCCAATCAGTAACACTACCGTACAGTCCGGTCTCTTCGTCTGATATGTCGCATATCTCGTCTAGGGGTGGTAAACGTCAGACCCTAGTAACTCGATAAGTCGTGTCGATATGAGGCTCATAACGGGTCGAGAAACTACTGATAACACTTACCAGTATATCTCTGAAGCAGCCTTGGCCAAGGACTTCCTGCTATAGCCAATCGAGCACAGCGCAACATCAACCTCCAATACCGGGAAAGACAAAACCCCTCCTATCGCTCATTGCCTCTACGTGATTCGGGACTGTACCCAAAAGACACCGTTTTGCACATTCTCTTGAACGTGGTAAGGTGGAAATCAAAGCACAGTGGGAATCACACAAGACTCTATGATGATCTCGGGTCTACAGACTAACCTATACCAGTATCACCAGAGAACTTCCATCTGACGTTAGGTATAATACCATCTGGGAGTTCTCGGTGAGTCCGTTCGATGTACCCAGTCTCCACTGAGCACCCGTATACTATCTCTGATGTCAAACACCAATGGATATGGGATCATCCATCGCCCATCTACATGGGTCGAGAAGCTATACGCTAGTCTACTCTGGTATATCGATGACCTATCTCGATACACCCACAACTAGGAACATTTGAAGGATGTACTTAGCGACTACTCTGTCCCCACTAGTATGATCTTCATCATAGTCCTTGTAGTCAAGTACTCATCCTAAAGGCTTTATTAACATGTAACATAGAGACAATCAGTGTACACGATAAGATAAAGAGCAACCATATAGCATAATATCATGTCGAGCAAGAAAGTCATCCATATATATGTCCAAGAATCAACTACAATATATATCGTAGGTACAGTAATGGCCTCTAGGGATTACATATCAGTAAAATCTGGAAGTTGTTGTGGCCTTGGAATTGATGCTGGTTCTAATTCCAAGCAAAATTGGGGTGGTTCCTCCAACAAGGATTGTAAGTGGAAGAGTATGGATCATTTCTTGGTCTTTGCTGAAAGATAGCATTGACCTGATCCTGTCCTTGATAAGGTGGGTTGTAAGGACACTCTTCGGTCAAATAGGATGGATCAGAACAACAAGCGTAGATGGTACGAGGGGGAAGGGCAGTGGTAGGAGAAAGAGATGAGAATTTGCTCTCAATTACTTCCAGTTTACGCGTGATTGCTGCCATCTCGGCCTTCATTGCAATTGAGATATCGAGTTGATGAACTCCTCCCCTGGGGAGACTAGAAGAAGTAGAAGAAGAAGAAGAAGAAGTGTTCGGTCTGGTGCTTTCCTACTGAAGCATTTGTTCCGCGAGATCGTCGAGAAATTGCCAAGTTTCCTCATCAAATTTGGATAGGAAATGGCCTTGACAAATGGTTTCCAACAACTGCTTAGTTGCTGGATTCAGGCCCTCGTATAAGTTCTGGCAAAGTTGACATCTCTCAATACCATGATGAGGGCACTGAAAGTACGGAACGTGACCGGCACTTAGATTACGAAGCGTCTAGAGGCGCCACGTGACCTAAGTAAGCCGAAGCCCAGAAATCTAAACCATAAAAGAAGAAAAGAAAAGAAAACAAGTATAAAAACTTCAGCAATGTTTACCAAAAATTTCGGCAGAGTCTCCTCTGTAAAACTGGCCCCCAAACGGGTACAACAAGTATAATATGAATAAACAATAAAAAGCATCCCCAAACGGGTGCTAGCTCAACGCCAACAGGCGGAGACAACCACAGCAATCACAATAATATACAACGCCAAAGGGCGAGGCTCAAATCTCAAAAGAAAACACAAACCACCAGATCAGAATAATACATGCGCGACTCTAAGGTCGAAATAAAAGACTGGTCCAATAAACTTATCAAGTAATACAAATATGGTTGATGGAGCTTTCTAGATACAAATGAAGTAATAAAAATACAACGGCGGTTCAGAAACAAATGAACCAACCTACCGTGCAAATCACCCGAAATGAAAATGATGTACCAGCAACTGCCAAGGGGAAACCTGTACATCGCACCTGAAAAGAATTTGGCACAACGGGGGTGAGTTGCCAACTCGTGAGTAGAAGACATCTACGAAAAGAAATCGAATGCACGACGCCATCCTAGGTCATAATAATACACTACTATATCCCAAACATCTAATAATAGCAGGGTAATACTACGTGTAAGTGCAAATACTCCGTGTCGTGTCAGTGCCGCATATAGTACTAAGTCATATGAAATGAAATGCATGCACCATGAATGTAAGGTAACAAATCCTGAAATCCAGATATATATGTATGAGAACCTTTAGCCGTTATCATAGTAAAGTGTGTATAAGCATCTGAAATCTCAACAATGAAATCCATGGAAATCCGTGTCAAGCATCGACACAACACATGTAACCTCAAGTATCAATATGTCGGGCTCCGTCAGTCCGGATCGGCCCATATCATCAAATCCCACGACAACGGTCGGTATCCTCCGGATATCCGCCGCGCCAGACATCACCGGTAGGTAGCCTTCCCCTGCCAGGCTCATCGTCTACAACTCGATCTTCTTGCCCCGGGGTACCATACCGGGCCCACCATGTACCCGAGACGGTTCATCCACTCCTCGAATCGGGTCTCGAAATCCAACAGAAAACATGAAAAACTCATGGTGGACGACACATACATCACGAGAAAACCGCATCTTATTTTAAAAAGAGAAGAGGAGAGAGAGAAGTTGTTATATCTTTTTGCGGTTTTCCCCAAAAATCCAGAAATCTCAAAATCATGAGTAGTATATGATAAATGTCGGCATATGCTCATAATACTGTGCGATAACATGAAAATATGAATGCAGGAATGTCTAAGTTATGAATATCATGTCTACACTAACATCAGAGAGTAATCACAATGTTATATCGGTTTAGTTGTTAACTGATTCTATCAACAAAATATAATATGATCTAAAGTGTACGTGACATAGCAATTACCGATGATGATGTGTGTGAGCCGGCAAATAAGTGTGCGTGGAATATGCGCATCATCGGTAATGGTGCTGGTGTCCTAACAGGTAAGGTTTATACTGTTATAGCAACATATGTATGAACATGCAACATTATGATTACAGTGTGAAAGTAAAGACGAATGTGCGTTCCACTCATTTAATATACTAATACTACTACCACTATATGACTCAACCCTAACCTAGTGTCCATCTAACCTCCTAAGAACTAGTCAATAAGAAACTAAAGTCTACCTAAGGTCTGAATCAATATCTCTAATAGTCGGCGATCCCGCCTCAATAGCGTCACGTACGTAGTACGGCTTCCTCGAATCAAGAGTGCGGATCAATCATCAAATCTAGGCCTCGTACGGTAACATCCATCGTACGGCATCCCAATATCGGGGTACGGTCAAGTATCTTCTAGGTGTCTCATCATTCGTATAATGTCATCCTCAGGAATGTCATGTCCTATGTATCATGTTGTGATTAAGTCATACGGATATCATATCGTCCTCAAGTCACACCTCTATAGTATCGACATCAGGTCGCACCTACGTGATGTCGAAATCAAGTCATACATATCCCATATCACAATCAGTCACGAGTTATAGTCCGGGTACTATTCTAGCGTCCCATGTACATCAATATCACCTCCATTCCTTATAACTTATATATTCATGTTCACTATCTCATTCTCTAATGATCCGCTAACACTTTATTTCGACTGTATAGTCAAGAATCACGGCATCAAGCCCAGTTATACTGTTTCATCATACCTCAGATATCATATCACCTCAATGAATCACCTATATGTGTTGTATATATATGTATATATACCTATACCTAGTTCTATATATATACCCATACACGTACCCCATGTCGAGTTGCAGTGTGTGTGCGTCGGTGTGTTCTATCTGAAACCTACGATCCTCTTCCAAGGTATTCATTCTCCGATATGGTCTTCCTAAATCTGTCTAGTCCAGCCTAGGGTCAATACTAGGGTCCTTCTAGGGTCGCGTCTGGTCTCCTAATGTCAATAAGTACTACACCTATTCTACGTTGCGGGGGTGCTAAACGCCATCCACCCGACTTTCCCCCGTAGATATGCATCTACTCACCTGGTCCATGTCAGCCGAAGACGGTGTCGCCATCCTCCTCTTCATCGCCCGCAGTCCACGTGGGGGTACCTAGACGCAAACATATAAAGAGCATCGTAACTAGAATCACGTACAAAAGTCAAACGATACAAAGAACAATCATAGGTTAAAACCTATGTCCCGTCCAAGCAAAAGAACCAAATACCACTCGATATCGGCGTACAAACTCCGATGGATCGAGATAAGTATCAACAGATAACTCATAGTTTTAAAACACATTACTTATATTGCAAAACATGATCAATTTCATCGAAACACTAAAATCGATCAAATCGTCCGTTTCCGAAAAACCCGAAAATGCCAATTTACCGTTTTTCATGAAAACTTGACATTTAAATGAAACCAATGGTCATAAAACTCATTAAATAGCATAACTAGACTATACAACCCCTTACTATATTTTTATTGCACAATTTTGCATTAGTTTGAAATTTCAAGTTTGCAACCATTAGCAATTTTTAACACCTTTCAAGAAAAATTCACCATTCCACTACAAAACATGATTTTGCATTAAGTAATGTACTAAACTACAATTCATGATGGTAATGACATAATGAAACCATAATTATATTCTTAATCCCATTTACTTAAGAATTTCCAAAATCTAGTTTGCAAAAACTAGCATAATTTGCATATTTATCACACTTTATTAACTAACAATTGAAACTAATAACTAGATTAGGTTTTGCATTCCACTAACATGTTAATATCCTCTTTAAAACCACACTCTAGTGTTATAAACATTAATTGGAATTTTATTCCACCTATATATACTATAAATAGAAATCTAGTTTATTAAAAATGGTTTAATTTAAGAAATTTGGATCACACCTTGCAATATATCAACTATGCATGATTTTCCATTTGTTAAAGTGCTAATCTAATTATTATAAACCTAATGAATTAATAAAACCACAACTTAATTTTACAAACCCTAACTTGAATTTTTTTAAAAGTAGTAAATAGAATTGATATATTAAATCTAGTTAAGCTTAATGAAACATCTAATAAAAATAAATCAAAAGTATAAGATTTATACCTTCAAACAAGAAACCCAAACATGAAAATAAACCTCCAAAATGCATGCTTTCCATCTCCAAAATCCATGCAAAGAAGAGCAAGGAATAGAGGGTAGAGAATAAATAGGATTTTGTGCACTTTTATTTGGATTTTTAATGAATTTTTGATGGATTTTGCAACAAAAATGAAGTGGGAAATGGGGGTGTTGCCATGATAGGGAGGCCGGCCAAGCTTGGGAAAGGAAAGAGAAAAAGAAAACAATGAGGAATTGTGTAGAAACTTCACTCAAAACATCACTTACTTTAAGTCTTTTCATGATTTATTTGTTTTCTTTTCATTTCTTTACTAAAATAACCTAGAAAACTCTAGAAAAATGGGAAAATTTGCAAATAAATTTTTGCATGATACACACTAATTTCTAATATGCCATGGTTCATTTTTACAAATTAAAACCATTTAAATTTGTAATTTACACTAATTTAGTGTAAAAATAAGGTTTATGTTAATATTTAAAATAATTAATTTAGGAAAAATATTTTATTAAACTAAAAATTTATAAGTGGCTAAATAAACACTATTTACTAGTAATTATATAATTAAATAGGTATTTTTGAATTTATAATGAAAAACAATTGCGGTTTGATTTTACGAAAAATACATTTTATTTTACCGAAAATCATAAAATTCACTTACACAATTTTATTCATTTAATTAATTATTTAATTATTTTTAAAACGTTACAATCTTCCCCCCTTTAGGAAATTCGGTCCCCGAATTTAAATTAAAACTCCCCCTCCAAACACTAAAACATTTAGCAAACACTCAAATCGTCGGGGCTCCGAAATTATCAATACATAACAAAAATCAACTCCGTCAAGCATAATGCAATCATCGGAGTTATGGTGAGAATAAAATATCAAAACCCAATATGAAAACCATCCTAATATATCTCAATCTATAACTTATATATAGTGTGCATCACAATAAAACCGTTCAAATATCCGGATAAGGGAATATGCAACCTCTTTTTGAAAATTGCCGTGTGATGCACGTGTCACGGCATAAGTAGCGGACGTTTATTTAAAAAAATAACTATATATATATATATATCTTTTATTTAACATACACGTCCCGCCTGGTTACTAAATCAAATAATAATCATTATGAAAATATACTGCTCGAACTGAAATCAATCCCAATCACATCAATAAAATATCATGTGCGTCCGGCGCGCACTGAAATCGAAACCAAATACAGATACCATGAATACCCACAAAACAAAACTAAGTGCAACAGGTGTGCACCAAAAACATCTGTCAAGTGCAACGGGTGTGCACGACTCAACATCAGGTGCATCTAATCTGCACAAAACCCCGATTTAGTGCATCTGGTGTGCACAAAATCGCATTAAGTGCGCCAAGTCTGCGCAAGAATCCTAATCAGGTGCACATGGTGCACGAAAACATACATCGAATATCAAAATCGAAATCACAGCACAAAATGCATGAAAACTAAGTCAAAACATATGTCAAAATCATGTGTAACCCCTATGCACGAAATCAAATCAAAAATCTCAAAATATATAAAACCAAATCAACTGTACTGGGTGCGTACTAACCCACATCGATACAACTGATATATGAAACACAGATAGAATGAAGGTACACACAGGAAATACCAATCGTAGAACAAGTCCTCAAAATACAAAAATCCAATCAACGAAAATAGGAAATTCAATTCACTAAATCACAATCGTAAACACTATCGTCAATGTGCGCCTCTCTCCTCTGATGTCGACCGCTTCGAACTCGTTCTTCCATAGGTGTGCTGACTGCGCTACCAACGGCAATACTCATGTCTAGAGTCTCCCACATAGTCGATCCCTTCACTTGATATCCGGACTACATTAAACTTTTCGATCGATCCATCAAAATCCCATAATTCCCCGAGAGCTCAACACTCAAGTACAGTTTAAAAATATCCGGTACATACCCCAGCATCGATGATCCAGCCGTAGAAGGGCAAACCCAAGCCTCACTAATGGCACAGCGGAACTGCCGTAAACCCTAAGGTTCAAGGGCGTTCTCGTGGTCATTATGTCGAGTTAGGGTTTCATTCTTCTAGAGGGTCCATCGAAATACCTGCATGTTCTTCCGAATACTTTAAACTTAGGAAAATGGTTTTCTGATAATCGTTCGAACCCTTTAACTTCATCCGGACGGCATGTGAATACCCTTCGTCCGTACGCTAAGCAATGCTTCAATCCTCAAGAATAACCAATACTCTAATGGTTATCGCATTCGAGCCGCAGCTCCCTCTGCCGTGGTAACAGAAACCACCATCCGACATCGACGAAGATAGATCAAAGGAACGAATGAAATACGGTGCAAACAATGTACATCCTAAGGCTCCTTAAGTAAAGTAGCGTTCGTAAGTATGCCGCGGACCATACCCACGGTACGTTACTCTACCTAAATCGCCTACTCCATCAACCAAGGGTCACCTAGACTTATACAAGGTTAAACCTAGCGCTCTGATACCAACTTTGTCACGACCTGAAAGTACGGAACGTGACCGGCACTTAGATTACGAAGCGTCTAGAGGCGCCACGTGACCTAAGTAAGCCGAAGCCCAGAAATCTAAACCATAAAAGAAGAAAAGAAAAGAAAACAAGTATAAAAACTTCAGCAATGTTTACCAAAAATTTCGGCAGAGTCTCCTCTGTAAAACTGGCCCCCAAACGGGTACAACAAGTATAATATGAATAAACAATAAAAAGCATCCCCAAACGGGTGCTAGCTCAACGCCAACAGGCGGAGACAACCACAGCAATCACAATAATATACAACGCCAAAGGGCGAGGCTCAAATCTCAAAAGAAAACACAAACCACCAGATCAGAATAATACATGCGCGACTCTAAGGTCGAAATAAAAGACTGGTCCAATAAACTTATCAAGTAATACAAATATGGTTGATGGAGCTTTCTAGATACAAATGAAGTAATAAAAATACAACGGCGGTTCAGAAACAAATGAACCAACCTACCGTGCAAATCACCCGAAATGAAAATGATGTACCAGCAACTGCCAAGGGGAAACCTGTACATCGCACCTGAAAAGAATTTGGCACAACGGGGGTGAGTTGCCAACTCGTGAGTAGAAGACATCTACGAAAAGAAATCGAATGCACGACGCCATCCTAGGTCATAATAATACACTACTATATCCCAAACATCTAATAATAGCAGGGTAATACTACGTGTAAGTGCAAATACTCCGTGTCGTGTCAGTGCCGCATATAGTACTAAGTCATATGAAATGAAATGCATGCACCATGAATGTAAGGTAACAAATCCTGAAATCCAGATATATATGTATGAGAACCTTTAGCCGTTATCATAGTAAAGTGTGTATAAGCATCTGAAATCTCAACAATGAAATCCATGGAAATCCGTGTCAAGCATCGACACAACACATGTAACCTCAAGTATCAATATGTCGGGCTCCGTCAGTCCGGATCGGCCCATATCATCAAATCCCACGACAACGGTCGGTATCCTCCGGATATCCGCCGCGCCAGACATCACCGGTAGGTAGCCTTCCCCTGCCAGGCTCATCGTCTACAACTCGATCTTCTTGCCCCGGGGTACCATACCGGGCCCACCATGTACCCGAGACGGTTCATCCACTCCTCGAATCGGGTCTCGAAATCCAACAGAAAACATGAAAAACTCATGGTGGACGACACATACATCACGAGAAAACCGCATCTTATTTTAAAAAGAGAAGAGGAGAGAGAGAAGTTGTTATATCTTTTTGCGGTTTTCCCCAAAAATCCAGAAATCTCAAAATCATGAGTAGTATATGATAAATGTCGGCATATGCTCATAATACTGTGCGATAACATGAAAATATGAATGCAGGAATGTCTAAGTTATGAATATCATGTCTACACTAACATCAGAGAGTAATCACAATGTTATATCGGTTTAGTTGTTAACTGATTCTATCAACAAAATATAATATGATCTAAAGTGTACGTGACATAGCAATTACCGATGATGATGTGTGTGAGCCGGCAAATAAGTGTGCGTGGAATATGCGCATCATCGGTAATGGTGCTGGTGTCCTAACAGGTAAGGTTTATACTGTTATAGCAACATATGTATGAACATGCAACATTATGATTACAGTGTGAAAGTAAAGACGAATGTGCGTTCCACTCATTTAATATACTAATACTACTACCACTATATGACTCAACCCTAACCTAGTGTCCATCTAACCTCCTAAGAACTAGTCAATAAGAAACTAAAGTCTACCTAAGGTCTGAATCAATATCTCTAATAGTCGGCGATCCCGCCTCAATAGCGTCACGTACGTAGTACGGCTTCCTCGAATCAAGAGTGCGGATCAATCATCAAATCTAGGCCTCGTACGGTAACATCCATCGTACGGCATCCCAATATCGGGGTACGGTCAAGTATCTTCTAGGTGTCTCATCATTCGTATAATGTCATCCTCAGGAATGTCATGTCCTATGTATCATGTTGTGATTAAGTCATACGGATATCATATCGTCCTCAAGTCACACCTCTATAGTATCGACATCAGGTCGCACCTACGTGATGTCGAAATCAAGTCATACATATCCCATATCACAATCAGTCACGAGTTATAGTCCGGGTACTATTCTAGCGTCCCATGTACATCAATATCACCTCCATTCCTTATAACTTATATATTCATGTTCACTATCTCATTCTCTAATGATCCGCTAACACTTTATTTCGACTGTATAGTCAAGAATCACGGCATCAAGCCCAGTTATACTGTTTCATCATACCTCAGATATCATATCACCTCAATGAATCACCTATATGTGTTGTATATATATGTATATATACCTATACCTAGTTCTATATATATACCCATACACGTACCCCATGTCGAGTTGCAGTGTGTGTGCGTCGGTGTGTTCTATCTGAAACCTACGATCCTCTTCCAAGGTATTCATTCTCCGATATGGTCTTCCTAAATCTGTCTAGTCCAGCCTAGGGTCAATACTAGGGTCCTTCTAGGGTCGCGTCTGGTCTCCTAATGTCAATAAGTACTACACCTATTCTACGTTGCGGGGGTGCTAAACGCCATCCACCCGACTTTCCCCCGTAGATATGCATCTACTCACCTGGTCCATGTCAGCCGAAGACGGTGTCGCCATCCTCCTCTTCATCGCCCGCAGTCCACGTGGGGGTACCTAGACGCAAACATATAAAGAGCATCGTAACTAGAATCACGTACAAAAGTCAAACGATACAAAGAACAATCATAGGTTAAAACCTATGTCCCGTCCAAGCAAAAGAACCAAATACCACTCGATATCGGCGTACAAACTCCGATGGATCGAGATAAGTATCAACAGATAACTCATAGTTTTAAAACACATTACTTATATTGCAAAACATGATCAATTTCATCGAAACACTAAAATCGATCAAATCGTCCGTTTCCGAAAAACCCGAAAATGCCAATTTACCGTTTTTCATGAAAACTTGACATTTAAATGAAACCAATGGTCATAAAACTCATTAAATAGCATAACTAGACTATACAACCCCTTACTATATTTTTATTGCACAATTTTGCATTAGTTTGAAATTTCAAGTTTGCAACCATTAGCAATTTTTAACACCTTTCAAGAAAAATTCACCATTCCACTACAAAACATGATTTTGCATTAAGTAATGTACTAAACTACAATTCATGATGGTAATGACATAATGAAACCATAATTATATTCTTAATCCCATTTACTTAAGAATTTCCAAAATCTAGTTTGCAAAAACTAGCATAATTTGCATATTTATCACACTTTATTAACTAACAATTGAAACTAATAACTAGATTAGGTTTTGCATTCCACTAACATGTTAATATCCTCTTTAAAACCACACTCTAGTGTTATAAACATTAATTGGAATTTTATTCCACCTATATATACTATAAATAGAAATCTAGTTTATTAAAAATGGTTTAATTTAAGAAATTTGGATCACACCTTGCAATATATCAACTATGCATGATTTTCCATTTGTTAAAGTGCTAATCTAATTATTATAAACCTAATGAATTAATAAAACCACAACCTAATTTTACAAACCCTAACTTGAATTTTTTTAAAAGTAGTAAATAGAATTGATATATTAAATCTAGTTAAGCTTAATGAAACATCTAATAAAAATAAATCAAAAGTATAAGATTTATACCTTCAAACAAGAAACCCAAACATGAAAATAAACCTCCAAAATGCATGCTTTCCATCTCCAAAATCCATGCAAAGAAGAGCAAGGAATAGAGGGTAGAGAATAAATAGGATTTTGTGCACTTTTATTTGGATTTTTAATGAATTTTTGATGGATTTTGCAACAAAAATGAAGTGGGAAATGGGGGTGTTGCCATGATAGGGAGGCCGGCCAAGCTTGGGAAAGGAAAGAGAAAAAGAAAACAATGAGGAATTGTGTAGAAACTTCACTCAAAACATCACTTACTTTAAGTCTTTTCATGATTTATTTGTTTTCTTTTCATTTCTTTACTAAAATAACCTAGAAAACTCTAGAAAAATGGGAAAATTTGCAAATAAATTTTTGCATGATACACACTAATTTCTAATATGCCATGGTTCATTTTTACAAATTAAAACCATTTAAATTTGTAATTTACACTAATTTAGTGTAAAAATAAGGTTTATGTTAATATTTAAAATAATTAATTTAGGAAAAATATTTTATTAAACTAAAAATTTATAAGTTGCTAAATAAACACTATTTACTAGTAATTATATAATTAAATAGGTATTTTTGAATTTATAATGAAAAACAATTGCGGTTTGATTTTACGAAAAATACATTTTATTTTACCGAAAATCATAAAATTCACTTACACAATTTTATTCATTTAATTAATTATTTAATTATTTTTAAAACGTTACAGTATGCATGTATGCACATCTACATGTGCATGAAACTAGAATGAAAGAAAGAAACACATGCATGCATGCATACATCCATCATCTTCTAGAAAGGTTTCAAGTGAGAAAACTAATGGTTAGATGATAAATAAACACTTGATTTATCAATCCGGTCATATCTCATATGACCCCACCAAAAGCAGGCCACCCGATCAATGTTCGGTATCATATACGCACATTTTAATCGGGTGCATTCGCATATCGCATACGCGCACCACAACGTTTCGCCTGGACTGGGTAACTCCTTTATAGGACTCTAAGACTCGTCAATACGCCGGCAGAGGGTGATGATCATATCAGGTACCCCCAAGCCGCAAGCGGTCAGCTAAACGTAACGGCCACCCGGGTATTGAGCGATCAGAAGACAACAAGCGAACCTGCTACAACTCCCGTCGAGCCAACCGGCAACACTACCGTACAGTCCGGTCTCTTCGTCAGATATGCCGCATATCGAGCCTAGGGATGGTAACGTCGACCCTAATAACTCAATAAGTCGTGCCGGTGAATGGTCTATAATAGATTGAGAAACTACTGATAACACTTATCAGCAATTCTCAGCAGCCCTGGCCAGGGACTTACTGATATAACCAGTCGGGCACAGTACAGCATCAACTCCCAATACCGGGAGAGACGAAACCCCTCCTATCGCTCATTGCCTTCGTGTGTCTCAGGACTGTACCCAACGGCCACCTGTTTGCACGACTCAGTAGAGCCGTGGTAGGGTGGTAATCAAAGTACAGTGGGAGAACACACAAGACTCCATAACGATCTCGGGTCTACAGACTAACCTGCACCAGTGTCACCTGAGAACTGCTATCCGACGATAGATATAATTCCATATAGGAGTTCTCGGTGAGTCCGTCCAGTGTACCCAGTCACCACTGAGCACCCGTATATGATCTTGATGTCAAACATCGATGAATGTGGGAACATCCATCGCCCATCATATGGGTCTAGTATCATATACGCTAGTCTACTCTGGTATATCAATGCCCCGTCTCGATATACCTACGACTAGGGACTTTCCAGGATATGCTTATAGACTACAGATGTCCCACTAGTATGATCTCCATCATAATCAGAGCAGTGAAGCCAATATCCTCAGGGCTTTATCAGCATATATGAGTGAATAATAAGCATGCTCAAATCAACATGTCAGATAAAGAAGAAACAGATAGCATACTATCATGTCGAGCAAGAATGCATACTGAATATATATACATGTATAGATACATCCACTATCACATAATGGCCTCTAGGGCATACATATATCCAACAATCTCCCACTTGCACTAAGGCCAGTTATTGGCGTATCTCATACCCAACATCTCAAAAAGTCGCTCATGCTGCGGCTGAGGGAGGGCCTTGGTGAATGGATCCGCGGCGTTATTCTTTGTGTCTACCCTCCTAATCTCGATCTCGCGGCGATCTACAATCTCCCGGATCAAATGAAAACGCCTCAGGATGTGTCTGGACCGCTGATGGGATCTGGGCTCCTTGGCTAATGACATAGCCCCATTATTGTCACAATACAAAGGTATTGGATCAATAATGGTTGGAACTACTCCTAGCTCCGAGACGAACTTCTTCATCCAGACGGCTTCCTTGGCGGCATCATTTGCAGCAATGTACTCAGCTTCCATCGTAGAGTCTGCAACGGTATCTTGTTTGGAACTCTTCCAACTCACCGCCCCTCCATTGAGGGTAAATACAAACCCAGAGATAGATTTGCTGTTGTCCTTATCGCTCTGGAAGCTCGAATCGGTAAAGGCCTCCATTTGGAGATCTCCATTACCATACACCAAGAAAAATTCTTTAGTCCTTCGCAAGTACTTAAGAATGTTCTTCACAGCTATCCAGTGATTCTCCCCTGGGTTAGATTGATACCTGCTTACAACACTAAGTGCATAAGCTACATCTGGGCGTGTACATAACATCTCATACATTATAGATCTTACTGCCGAAGCATAGGGTATAATACTCATGTGAGCTCTCTCTTCATCGGTCTTTGGGCAAGAATCCTTGGAGAGAGTGACCCCATGGAAAGCAGGTAAGGTACCTCGCTTGGAGTCTTCCATACTAAACCTTTTTAGGATGGTGTCAATGTACCTGGTTTGGGACAATCCCAATAACCTTTTGGATCTATCCCTATAGATCCTTATGCCCAGAATGTATGTGGCATCACCCAGGTCCTTCATGGAGAAGCTCAGTGATAAGAAAGATTTGACCGACTGTAGCATAGGAATATCATTTCCTATCAGAAGAATGTCGTCCACGTACAATACGAGGAATGTGACAGCTCTCCCTACAGCCTTCTTATAAACACAAGGTTCATCCGGATTTTTGATGAAATCAAACTCTTTGATGACATCATCGAAACAGATGTTCCAACTCCGTGATGCCTGCTTTAACCCATATATGGATTTAAGCAATTTACATGCTTTCCCGCTGCTCCCACTGTCAATGAAACCCTCTGGCTGATCCATATAAACGCATTCTTCTAAATTTCCATTCAGAAATGCGGTTTTAACGTCCATCTGCCAGATTTCATAGTCGTAGTGAGCAGCAATAGCAGGTAGGATCCGAATGGATTTAAGCATGGCTACGGGAGAAAATGTTTCGTCATAGTCCAAACCTGGTCTTTGACGAAAACCCTTCGCCACAAGTCTTGCCTTATAGGTCTCCACCTGCCCATCTACACCAATCTTTCTTTTAAAGATCCATTTGCACCCCACAGGTTTCACCCCAGGGGGTATAACGTCCAAAGTCCACACTTTGTTGGTGTACATAGACTCCATTTCGGATCTCATGGCATCCAGCCACTTCACAGAGTCTTTACTCGTGATAGCTTGCTGAAAACTGGTAGGATCATCATCATCCATGATGCAATCTTCTCCGTTACCATCAATGAGGAAACCATAGTACCTCTCCGGCGGGCGAGAAGTCCTACCAGACCTACGGAGTGGCCGAGGTTCTTCAGTTTCTGTTGCAACAGCTGGTTCAACCAAATCGTCATTTGTAGTTTGTGTCTCTAGAACCTCTTCTAGATCTACCACCTCACCATTATCTTTATCTGTGAAAAACTCTTTTTCCAAGAATGTGGCATACTGAGAAACAAACACTTTTTGTTCCTCTTTGTGGTAGAATAGATATCCATAAGAATTCTTTGGATATCCTACAAAGTTACATAAGACTGACCGTGTCTCGAGTTTGTCCGGATTCTGCTTTTTAACATAGGCCGGGCAACCCCAAATCTTAATTCTCTTAAGAGATGGTCTCTTCCCATGCCATATCTCATATGGTGTGGTAGACACGGCTTTGGTTGGAACCCTATTTAGTAGAAACGCTGCAGTCTCCAATGCATACCCCCAAAACGAGACGGGTAACTCAGTGTCACTCATCATGGACCGGACCATATCTAATAGGGTCCTATTCCTTCGTTCTGATACACCGTTGTGCTGTGGTGTGTAAGGAGGAGTGAGCTAAGAGAGAATCCCATTCTCTTTCAAGAAGTTTGCAAATTCTGTACTAAGATACTCACCACCTCGATCTGATCGAAGCATCTTGATACTCAAGCCGGTTTATTTTTCTACTTCTTTTTTATATTCAATGAATTTCTCAAAAGCTTCGGACTTGTGTTTTAATAAAAATACATGACTGAATCTTGAGAAATCATCAGTGAATGTAATGAAGTATGAAAAACCGCCTCTAGCCTGTGTAGACATAGGCCCACATACATCACTATGTATGAGGCCCAGGAGCTGAGTAGCTCTTTCTCCGTGTCCGGTAAATGGAGTTTTGGTCATTTTACCCTTGATACAAGACTGGCAAGTCGCATAAGATTTTTATTCAAAAGAATTTAAATATCCATCTTTGTGTAACTTGTTTAGTCTTGTTTCGTTAATATGACCAAGTCTACAGTGCCAAAGAAAAGCTTCATTTAACTCTGAAAGTTTTCTTTTATTAGTGTGTTGTATACTGAAAACTGTGTGTTGATTTAGGACATATATTCCGTTGTTAAGCGTACCATACCCAACCAACATTTGATTCAGGTTAATGTTCATAACATTGTTCTGCAATACAAAATTATACCCTTCATTGTCCAACAAAGAAACAGATATTATATTACATAGCATACTTGGTACAAAATAACATGGATTTAAAACCAAAATACATCCAGATGGAAACCCCAAGTGATACTCTCCCACTTCGACTGTATGTACATTGGAACCGTTTCCAACGCGGAGAGTATGGTCACCTGTCCTCAAAACCTTGCTATTTCTCAGCCCCTGCATAGAATTGCAAATGTGAGAACCTGAACCGGTATCCAATACCCAGGAAGCAGAGTTTATAGAAAAACAGTTTTCAGTCACAAACGCACCTGAAGCAGAAGCATCACCATGCTTCTTCTTGAGACTTAAGTACTCCGTGCAATTGCGCTTCCAATGTCCTGTCTTGTGGCAGTGAAAACATTCGCCCTTCCCCGAGTCTCCAGCCTTGGACTTTCCCTTTCCCTTCACCTTTTTAACTCCGCCCTTAGGATTAGTGGGTTTCTTCTTTTTCTTTCCCTTGGCCTTGGCTTTCGGGCGAGAAGAGGAAGACTGTCCAATAGTCATAACGGGAGTTTTTGCTAACTTCATAGTGCTCTCTGCACTCCTTAACATATTAAGGAGTTCAGGGAGGTCCTTCTCCATGCCATGCATGTTGAAGTTCACTATGAACTGAGCAAAGGTGGAGGGGAGGGACTGCAGAATAATATCTATATATTGTTCATTGTCCATCGTCCATCCAAGGTCCTCAAGCTCTTCTATAAGAGCTATCATCTTCAGAACATGGTCTCCTACTGGTGTGCCAGGGGCCATTCGCATCTGAAACAATTTTTTTGATGCTTCGTATCGTAATACGCGGGATTGCTCCCCATACAACTCCTTTGTATGGAGCAATATACCGTGAATGTCCATGTCCTCGTGCTGCTTTTGATGTGTGTTATCCATCGATGCAAGCACGAGGCATGTGGCCGTGGCACAGTCAGCGTCCCATGTCTTGCGGACTTCAATGTCCGCAACTGAGGATTTTGGACCGGGGACGGGCTGGGCTGAAGCCGTGAGGACATATGATACTTTATCATAAGTCAAGGCGATTTTCAGATTTCTCAGCCAGTCTTTATAGTTGGTCCCATTCAGTTTGTTTTTATCTAGTAAAAGCTTGAGTCCAGTCATGGGTATCTGCCATTAAGAGAGAGAAAAGAATACACTCAGCGAAAGCTCTTGCATAGATCAGATTGGTTATTATCTTGTCTAATCGATGTTTCCCACTGCTTTTATCGAGTCTTTCTTTCAAACCTTAAAAATAAAAACTAGCCAGGATTAATTACAGTCTACAACTTCGCTAACCGTTCAGCCAGGCAAGTGTCGGTACTTGAGGGAGGTTCCCCGTGCTTTCGCACGGACCTAATTAGAGTAAACCTCGTTTTCGCAGAGGCGGAGCCCCGTTAACACCTTTCTAGACACCTAATGAGTTAGCTAATTGTAAATTGTAAAACTCTCCTAGGAGCAACTATTGCCCACAGTGGATCGGGATCCAACCATCACATGGAAGGTATGCAATCTCATTGCAAATTTCAACTATTGAAATTCCCGATGTGGTTTTTACCCCTGGCACTTATGACCTTAACTAAGGTCAACAAATCATAAGCACCAGTCAAGTTCTACCCGTCATTTCTTGATTAATTAGATCCACTCATATGACCCTTAACTAAGGTCAACAAAGTCATAAGAATGTCCTAATTAATCTGCATCATATGCAATGTAGGAAGACATCACTTAGCTACCGTACACTACGCCTTAACTATAGTCAACAAACGTAGCACGAATACTAAGTACTCTACTTCCTAAAATGACGGAGGGTTGCGGATGATTTTTAAGAAAATCTTTAACGCTTTGAACTTGATATCGTTGTAGAATCAAATGGTTTTCAAAAGGAGTGGCTTAAGCTCCGCAGTTTTGAAATATAGCTTTTTCATAAAAAGCCGAGTGGTTTTTCAAATCCGATTCTACAACATCTTTTTAGGTTTATTTTCTTTACATTAATCACATTAATGTAATCCCATCATTTAAGTCCTTAAGCCAATCACAGAAAAGAAGCGAAAATAACACGTACGCTTATGCCATCCGCATTCGCCGCAATGTTCCGTTATGCACCGTTAGGTTACTTAACTAACGGCATACCGGGACGGGACTAGCGCGGGTGTAAAACATAAGCAACGTCTACTATATATCATATATATAATATGTCATTCGTCTCAGATATCACAGAACACAGGCAGCAGAAATATAGATATAACGTGGGATATACTAGGACGTCCGTATTTAGTATTTAGCCAGAATAGAAAATACGGATTCCACAGTCGCGATGAATAGCCAAGCCCACACCCTGGACCCCTACGAGAGCAGTAAGTGACCCTGCCAATTCTGGAGTTTAGGAGACCCGGTCTCGACTCCTCGAGATGGCCTCCCACTGAACCCCAGAACCCGGTCACCTGTGCTCCCCTCCTTGGGTCCATCCTAATGCGGAAAAGTAAATAATATACAACACTGGTAACACAACCTCAACCCGGAAGTGCCCCAAATAAAAGAATATTACATTACATTAGAATTTACATGAATGAAAATATAAAACTCTCATCTCACATAAAAAAAAAACCCCGGCTATTCAATCGCGACAATCCTGCACATCATATCTCAGCAACACATAATATCTCATATCATCAACGTAAGTAAGTATGCATACCCCAATTGTCGTTGATGTATAGCAACGAAACCGGCGATATCGTACATACTATACTTACGGTCACAGAAAAGAAAGTGTAAAACTGCAATATCTGGAATCCACATTCGCTTTAGACATCACAAATGCGAAATATCACATATTCCGTATTTCATGTCTAGTAATATGAATTCCACACATTGCATCACATTCTGGATAAACAGACAGTATTGAAGTTTTCGAACGAACGATCAAATACTCAGGATTCACTAAAGCCCAACACTTGAGCAGAGTTCAAACACCTGGAGTGTGACACAGTAGTAGCGGTCCAGCCGTAGAAGGGTCAAGCCAACGCCTCACATGTGGCACGCCGTACTGCCCCAAACCCTAAGGTTCAAAGGGCAGTTCAAGACGGTCACATAATCGAGTTAAGCTTTGTTGTCTTCTAGAGGGACCACCACAAAAAAAACTTGCACGTATCTCCAAAATATTTAAACCCCGTGAATAGTGAGCAAATGATACTCGTTCAAACACTTCAATACTTTCTAATTTACCCGGAAAAGCTACGAAATGAAAATACCGATCAAATCTGCGCGTCGAAAGCCATCTCCAGAAAATACAGTACAGTATTCAGATTAAACATACCTAAAACACTGTACAAGAAAACCTAAGAATAACAGTGTAAAATTCATGCAATGATGCCTCCGTACGGCCGCGGAACCGCGGCCTAAGCCAGGAAATGCGGCGGTTCCGCGGCGGTTTACACTGTTCAGGTCATCGAATTTCACTGTTATTCTTAGAATTTCCTGCTGTATTTTTTAAGTATTTTTAATTCTGAAAAACATCAAATTTTAAATTTTGTCCAGAGAGGGTCCAAAAGCGTCGTATTTTTGTCCGATCGGGATTTTTACTTCGTAAAAGCGTCGCCTAATGTTCTAGGTCGGCTCTGATACCAATGTTAGGTTTGTCTAGCACCCTATGAAGAGTTTTGAAGCATCACATGCTTTAAAGTTTTAATTTTGATGGTGCTAAACAAGCATGCAAAGGAATCGATCCTAGAAAATTAGGGTTTCGTAATTTAGAGCGAACAAAACTAGGGTTTCGAGACTACCACATTTGTAGCTCCCTTTCGCTGGACTCCTTGGTCTCTAGGGTGTTGAATGGAGGTCCTCTTGAAGTCCTCTTGCGTCTATGACGATCCACCCGAAGTTCCCCGTCCAAGCTCGCAACTTCGTAAAACCGAAGAGAACACTCTAAACAAATTGGCTGAACTTGCATAGAATGATGTTGTGGTTTAGAATCTCACTTCAAAAACCTTTCTTTAAGTGTGTATTACTCACTAGAAAAAATTAGAGAGCAAAAGGAAGAAGGAGGATGAAGATGGAGGCTTTCTTTTAACAAGGGTTAATATGATAACCTAGAAAAGAAAATGAAATATATCTATATATATTTTATTTCTTCTCATGACCTGTTGGATATATGTATGCCCTAGAGGCCATTATGTGATAGTCGACGTATCTATATATGTATATATATTCAGTTTGCATTCTTGCTCGACATGATAGTATGCTATCTGGTTCTTCTTTATCTGACATGTTGATTTGATCATGCTTTTATTCATTCATACATGCTGATAAAGCCCTGAGGATATCGGCTTGACTACTCTGATTATGATGGAGATCATACTAGTGGGACATCTGTAGTCTATAAGCATATCCTGGAACGTCCCTAGTCGTAGGTATATCGAGACGGGACATCGATATACCAGAGTAGACTAGCGTATATGATACTAGACCCATACGATGGGCGATGGATGTTCCCACATTCATCGATGTTTGACATCAAGATCATATACGGGTGCTCAGTGGTGACTGGGTACACTGGACGGACTCACCGAGAACTCCTATATGGAATTATATCTATCGTCGGATAGCAGTTCTCAGGTGACACTAGTACAGGTTAGTCTGTAGACCCGAGATTGTCATGGAGTCTTGTGTGTTCTCCCACTGTACTTTGATTGCCACCCTACCACGGCTCTACTGAGTCGTGCAAACAGGTGGCCATTGGGTACAGTCCCGAGACACACGAAGACGATGAGCGATAGGAGGGGTTTCGTCTCTCCCGGTATTGGGAGTTGAAGCTGTGCTGTGCCCGACTGGTTATAACAGCAAGTCCATGGCCAGGGCTGCTGAGATTTGCTGATAAGTGTTATCAGTAGTTTCTCGATCTGTTATAGACCATTCACCGGCACGACTTATTGAGTTATTGGGGTCGACGTGACCATACCTAGGCTCGATATGCAGCATATCTGACGAAGAGACCGGACTGTACGGTAGTGTTGCCGGATGGCTCGACGGGAGTTGTAGCAGGTTCGCTTGTTGTCTTCTGATGGCTCAATACCCGGGTGGCCGTTACGTTTAGCTGACCGCTTGCGGCTTGGGGGTACCTGATATGATCATCACCCTCTGCCGGCGTATTGACGAGTCTTAGAGTCCCACAAAGGAGTTACCCAGTCCAGGCGAAACGTTGTGGTGCGCATATGCGATATGCGCATGCACCCGATTGAAATGTGCGTATATGATACCGAACATTGATCGGGTGAACTGCTTTTGGTGGGGTCATATGAGATATGACCGGATTGATAAATCAAGTGTTGATTTATCATTTAACCATTAGTTTTCTCACTTAAAACCTTTTCTTAGATGATAGATGTGTGCATGCATGTGTGCTTTTCTTTCTTTCTTTCTTGCTAGTTTCATGCACATGTGGATGTGCATACATGCACACATACATACATTCATCCATCATGGTTGTTAGCATATGGAAATGGTGGCAATATAAGACTCACTCCATGGATTATATAATGGATTATTATTTAATTTTGGATTTAAAAGAAAATGAAAAAGGAAAGGATAATCATTCTTGCTTCTACATTCTTCCTTTGACCTAACCATGCTCAACTACCACTAACCTAAGGTTATCCTTCTCTTTATCATTCCAAACTAAAGTTAAATAATGTCTCCATCACTTTAACCATGGTTCATAGCATGAAGGAATAAAATATATATTGATATATTTCTTTTTCTTCACTTGAGTTATCTTTTTACCTCTTGTCAAAAATTGCCACCATCTTCTTCCTCTTGCTCTTTTGCTCTCTAGTTTTTTCTAGTGAGCAAATACCACTTAAAGATAGGTTTTTGAAGTGAGAAACCTAACCACAACATCATTCTACACAAGCTTAGCCGTTTTGTTTAGAGTGTTCTCTTCGGTTTGACGAAGTTGCGAGCTTGGACGGAGATCTCCGTGGTGGATCGTCGTGGACACAAGGGGACTTCTAAAGGACCTTCGTTCAACACCCTAGAGACCAAGGAGTCCAGCGAAAGGGAGCTACAAAGGTTGTAGTCTCGAAACCCTAGATTAGTTCGCTTTTTATTTCGTAACCCTAATTTTCTAGGATCGATCCCTTTGCATGTTAGTTTAGCACCATAAAAATTAAAACTTTGGGTCATGTGATGCTTCAAAACTCTTCATAGGGTGCTAAACTAACCTTACATTGGTATCAGAGCCGACCTAGAATATTAGGCGACGTTTTTACGAAGTGAAAACCCCGATCGGACAAAAATACGGTATTTTTGGGTGCTCTCTGGAAATTTTCTAAAATTTGATAATTCGCAGAATTAAAAATATGTAAAAAAATACAGCAGGAAAAAATAAGAGTTACGGTACAAAATTTTTCCTGTGAACAGTGATTCTCGCCGCGGAAACGCGGCCTAAGCTTGCTTAGGCCGCGGTTCCGCGGCCGTATATATGTATTGATGAATACTTTTTGTACAGTAATTCATGAATCTGCTTGTATAAATTTTTGGATATTTTTAATCTGTATTTGGTTTTGAAAAATTCTGGAGATGGTTTTGAACTCGTCATTTCGATCGGGATTTTTATTTCGTAGCTTTTCCGGGTAAATTAGAAAGTATTGAAGTGTTTGAACGAGTATCATTTACTCACTATTCACGGGGTTTAAATACTTTGGAGATACGTGCAAGTGTTTTTGCGGTGGTCCCTCTAGAAGACAACAAACCTTAACTCGATTATGTGACCGTCTCGAACTGCCCTTTGAACCTTAGGGTTTGGGGCAGTACGGCGTGCCACATGTGAGGCGTTGGCTTGACCCTTCTACGGCTGGACCGCTACTACTGTGTCACACTGTTCATAACAGAATACTGCATTTTATACCGCCCATTCTTATGCTCGTGTGTTTATAGGTAGGTACTTTTGATCAGTGTTTGCTACATATTTGCAGAATACAGGTTCTCGGCTCTGAACAGTGAAATCCATGAAAAGTACGACAAATTCCGGATTACTGCCAACAACAGATAAAACACGGGTCTCCGCTCTCTATCCGTGTGTTGCCACATACCAGTTTTAGGGACAAGATGGCAAATCGATTGTCATGTCATGCACAAAGCTCTAGGTCAACACAAGATCCAAGAAATCTACGCGAAACTCGAGGAAATCATGGCAAAAGATCCACATCACATCACCTTTTTGTTCTACTAAAATTCTGGAATAATTGTGAAGAGTTTCTGAGAAAAGTCATATACCACATAGCAGACAACATGAAACCAGGGAAAATGACAAAAGCCCACAACCCAACTCCACTACAGGACCGCGGATCCGCGGCCAATAGGGGGTCTAGGCCGCGGATCCGCGTCCATGTTGACTCCTCTCTCTGTCGTATTTTGGGGGCATTTTGGGGACTTCATATTGAGGCAGATTGTTGCCCTAGGTTTTCAGTTCACCTCCTATAAATACCCCAGAACTTGTCAACCTTTTGGTGTTCATTCTTTGTTCTTCTTTTTGTTAGGATTTAGTCTTTTTCTTCTTCTTCTTCATCTTTTCTCCATGAAAATTGTAGTGAGAGCTTTTTGAGTGGAAGATCAATGAAGATGAGGGCTTTTGTATCATTCTCTTTTGTTTAACTTCCCCTTGAGATTCTTGCTTCCTCTTGATCTTTCAACCTCTTCATTGAGCTTGAAAGGTTAAGAGTTTGTTATTGATCTCAAGGGTCGTATTTTCTTATGGAATTAGCGCTTCATTTCACATGCGTTCTCTACCCTTCTCTTGATCTTGCAACCTCTTGATTGAGCTTGCAAGTTTAAGAGTTGGCTATTGATCCCATGCTTGTCTTGAGTTCTAGTTTCTATTTCTTTTTATTGCTAATTTATTACTTGTTTTTTATTATCTTGCTTTACTTTCTTGCAATTTAAATTCATGCACTTAATTATTTGTAATCTTCTCTTTTCTTTGTTCTTTTCTTTTGCTCTTTTTGGTTCTCTTTGTGAATGTTGTAATTATTGTCGTTGTTAAGAATCAATACGGTATTGTAAGTTAAGATTTTCTTTGCTCATTTCCTTTTCCCGTTATTTTCCATTGAACTCCGCCCAAACGTTACGCAAGCGCTCCTTTAGGCACCCTACCCTAACAAGGTAACGGTGATTCCTAACCGCGACCGGTTGCGTTCGGTTTGGCCGGAGGCGAAAGCAAGAGACAAGAACGGACGGACAAGGGTAAATAAGCCGGATTCCACGAATACCGCGCTTAAATCCCCTAATCCACGTTGTTGCCGATTGCTCTAGCTTCAATTGGTCAAGACTCGGCTCAAAGGTTTTGAGCAAGGATTTCTTTAGCTTACATTATCGTATCTTTTCTTAACAACTTTATACTTGCAAATAATACACATAGGTTAGATTGAACAAACTGATACTCATTCTTTATTGACTCGTCTAAAACAAGAAAGGACATACAACCATCTCCCTGTGGATCGACCCGTGCTCAACCGGCTAGCTGCATAGCGACACCGTCTTGATTGCGGTTAACTTTAATTCTTTCAATCAAATGGCGCCGTTGCCGGGGAGACGGTAACGTGTTTCTTTCTTGTTATTCGGGTTAATATTCTTTTTGTATATATTTATAACAAAAAAAAATCTTTTTGTTTTTTTTTGATCATTTTTGTGGGCAACAGTGCAGATTTTTGCAGATTTGCAAACTGCGATTGTGGGGAGCAAAGTGTACATTTAAGGCTAAGGTGATTGCAAAGTACAGTGCCAAAGATCCGGGTAGTTTGACCCGCGCAAGCGAACTTCTCAAGCTTACCGGATTTGATTCAACGGGGGTTTCCTAACCCAAAAACTTAACGGTACGTACTTTACTAACACCTTCTTCTCAAATCCGACGCGTCCAATATACTATTCTTTGCAGGATTCTTTGCAAGTTCGCTAACAAACGCTAAAAATTGACTAACCCGTATTTGTTGCAGTGCCGCGCTTAAACTAAAAAACGATTGTTTGATTCTTTATAGAATTTTTATTGAATTGCGCATTGCATATATTAATACGGACTTAAGGGCAAGCGAACCCCACAACATACGGTAAAGGATTTCATCACCTTTTCCGTGGCCCACAAATCACGAACTTGAGCATAACGTTTACCCGCACAAATTTTAAAAGAAATTAGACTTTAAGCCTTAAGGACTTCGCGCTCACTAGGAGAAGTTAACTGTGTTTAGAACCTCGCTTAACGGTATATTGTTTACGGGGTGTCTAGGAAAGTGTTAACGGCGCAACCGCCAAAAGAGAAAGGGTTATTTAATTAAGGAACTTCGCGAAAGCGTTGGAAAACCTCCCCTTATCTCTGCACTTACCTGGCCTCGTGATCAGTGTATCTTGAGCCCGTTTCTCGACACAGTTTTACTTCGACAATCAAGTTCTGGAGCAGGTCTAGTTGACCTAGGTGAACCCTGTAAACGATTAGGTGTGTGGTATTTTTGTGTCGTGATTGTTTTTGTCCATATTCTTTTTGTGTGTATATTTCATTCTTCTGTTAATATATAAACTATAAAAAAAAATATATCACATTCTTTTTCCCCTCCTTTTCTCTACCTTTCTTTCTCTCTCTTCATATCATGGGTACCCCACCTCGAAAAACTCTTGCCGAACTTTGGTACCCCCAACCAGACATTACTTCTTACGGTTCTTGCTTTGGCCGAACTTCAAACGATCCATCCATGCCAAAAATTTCATTGAGAGATCGGATAGACGCGTCTAGGACAAACAATTTGACTCCGCAATCAACTTCGTATCAACCATTTCAAACATTCACCCCTTTTTACGTTGATACCCCTTCTTCGAGTCATGTTGCAACTCCAAGACCTATGTCTATTGCAGAACGTATTGAACAATCTCGTAGCCGATCTTTCACTCCTGTCACCACTTCAAATTCTTGGGATCAACAATTTCATTCACCTTCTTATCCAAATGTTGATCCTACCCCTGTCCAACCATTCAATTCCTACCAGTCCTACCCTACTTTTTCACCTTCCCTAGACATTGTTTCTGAACCGCCATTTGGGAATTTTCAGTATCCAAACAACTTTGAATCTTTTACTGAAACCCCTTCACAACCAATGTCTAGTCTAGAACAGTCCTTGGAAGACTTTAGGGTAGCGTCAAGCCAACAGATGATGGATTTGAATGCGTCCATGGCCGCCCTCATGCAACCTAGTGACCCGGTAGCTAGTTTTCAACTAGCTCCAAATTTTCCAATGTATGAAGAGGCGGTAGGACAGGATGTGAATTTGAGTGGAGAAAGTGAGCTGTATACCCTTCCAAATCAAACCTACCCGTCTCAAATTGAATCCCACAACTCCTGTGTTGAAAGTCTATCAAGTGTCCCAAATGAATTATGAGTTGAAAATAGAATGTTTAATGAGTTGTGCGACTTTGTAGTATTTGATTTGCCAAATTGTGAAGGGACCCTGCCAAGTGAAACCACACCCAATCCTTTTGACCTCTACACCTCCATCTTAGAACCTGAATTGATTAAAATCCATGCTTTTGATGAGGTGTCTGAGAAAATTGACTTTCACTTGATTAAGGATATTGACACTGGGACTATTTTGGATGATGAACCCGTAGATTTGACTGAGTTTTTCTCTCCAATTCATCATCCCGAGTCATTCACTGTTTTTCCCGAACCCCATATGCGTCTGAATTTTGAAGAGAAATGCATGGATGTGCTAAATTTTGAGGAGAATTTTGAGGATAGCTTTGAGGATGAACCGGTTTTAATTGATGAGTCGGATTTTCTAATTCATCCTGTCCCTTCCACTGACTGTGTACACCCTCCCGAACCTTTAACCGATAACCTTCCTCAATCACTTCCCCCCACCCTTTCCATCGTTCCGACCATGCAAGAAACCGTCTCACTTTCATTTCGTATGTCTGGTTTACCAAGTTCGGCGTACCCATGGTTTCTCACGAATCTTGAGGGATTTGACTCCATTTCTCGACGGATAAATATATTAGCACAATCGCTTTTCACACATCGGTCATCACAAATTGTGCTAATCTATTTACTCCATTTGCACCCTCAAGTTCGTATTCCACTTCTTTTTCCTTTCCGCCATTCTTCTTCCTCTCATATACCGAGACCATATCCCGCTTCTCTTCGCATATGGTCTCGCGTATTCTCCATTTCTTTCCTCTTCACCTTCTTTCACCAGCCACTGCTTTATCACGATAAGATCTTTCAATGGTTGGTACTAACTTTTGGCCTGTGTAAGGCCTTGTATAGCTTGATACTGTTCTTTCCCCCCTAAACCTGAACTTCAACGCCTAACAGTGGAAACACTGTTTTACTTAAGTTTGGGGGGAACACCTTTTTTGTATATATTTTTGGTTTTTCTTTTTGTATATAATTTGTTTTTAGGGGGAGCGCCGACAATTTTGACCCTCCTGGTATAGCCTGACAGTGAGGGCACTGTCAAGTTTAAGTTTGGGGGTGTCCTCGGTAAGCTTTCTTCCTTCGCATTCATTTTTATATTTTGCATTTGCATACCCTATTAAAAACCCACAAAAATTAAAAATTTTCCAAAAAATATAAAAACTTTGTCGTCAAGTTAGCTAATAGGGTAACTTAGATCTTTATTCCGAAAGTTTAGTTGATATGATAGAAATAACTAAATTCTAGGCTTAGGGATTGAAAACCCTAAAAATAACCCTCATTCTGTCTAACTTTGGTAAGTATACGTCCTTACAGTTTTTTTTGAGAAATAGGTAATCTTGAGTTCAGTTCTTGAGTTAAGTCAAGATGAAGGGAAAGTATTGATGTTTTACTGAAGGATAAGTCTGAAAAATAGTTTCTTTTCTCGAGTTCAAATTTAGAAAGTATATACCCTACAAACTGCACTTACACGCACCTTGAAACTTGGGATAGTAGTGGATACCTTGAAATACTCTTGCCTGAAAGCCTAGTATGAAAGAAAAAACGGTATTTAAAGCTAAACACCAAAAGAGCATGTTGAAAAATATATCCGGTCTTGAAAAAGAAAAAAAAAAGAGAAAAAGAAAAAGAAAAAAAAGAAAAAAATAGAACAAAGTCAAGACCTGGAAACTGCTATTTACGCTTTAAAGTTCACACATTCAGTAATCGGTCGTTAGTGCCTCAAGAAGCATTAATAGTCGCATGAAAGGTGTGTGAGCAAATCCGTCCAACCTTAATGAAAAGAAGTAGTATTTGGTATTAGGGCAAGGGTATTATAGCTTGAATTGAATTCTTGAGTGTAAGGGTGCAAATATACATACACGTAGGGGTATACGATCGATGTTTGGACAAAAGATAGAAATAAAGAATAAGACTTGTGTTTTCTATAAAGTTGATAAAAATCCCTGATTTGAGGCCGCACTTTAGAAGGAAAACTCAGGAGAACCAACATCTTTCTAAACTTTTTTGGAACGTATAGGACCTAAGGTTAAATAGATAGGAGGTGTGAAAAATAAGGGTTGGATATTTCTAACTTAGGATGATAGAATTTCTAACGTAAATACTGAACTGTAGGAGTAGAATCAATGTTAACTTATGACACTAGCTTGACAGGATTTTGTGGGTAGTAATCCGCTGAAAACCCTCAGGAGACAACACTCCTCCTACTAGGGACACCTAGAGGTTTAACGGCTTGTTGCACGTGCTCAGTGCAATCGCGTTCCCTGCGAAAGTGCGGTTAGGATTTTCTTTTTTTGTGAATAATTGGTTTTGCTCGGGACGAGCAAAATTTGAGTTTGGGGGTATTTGTTCATAACAGAATACTGCATTTTATACCGTCCATTCTTACGCTCGTGTGTTTATAGGTAGGTACTTTTGATCAGTGTTTGCTACATATTTGCAGAATACAGGTTCTCGGCTCTGAATAGTGAAATCCATGAAAAGTACGACAAATTCCGGATTACTGCCAACAACAGATAAAACACGGGTCTCCGCTCTCTATCCGTGTGTTGCCACATACCAGATTTAGGGACAAGATGGCAAATCGATTGTCATGTCATGCACAAAGCTCTAGGTCAACACAAGATCCAAGAAATCTACGCGGAACTCGAGGAAATCATGGCAAAAGATCCACATCACAACACCTTTTTGTTCTACTAAAATTCTGGAATAATTGTGAAGAGTTTCTGAGAAAAGTCATATACCACATAGCAGAAAACATGAAACCAGGGAAAACGACAAAAGCCCACAACCCAACTCCACTACAGGACCGCGGATCCGCGGCCAATAGGGGGTCTAGGCCGCGGATCCGCGGCCATGTTGACTCCTCTCTCTGTCGTATTTTGGGGGCATTTTGGGGACTTCATATTGAGGCAGATTGTTGCCCTAGGTTTTCAGTTCACCTCCTATAAATACCCCAGAACTTGCCAAGCTTTTGGTGTTCATTCTTTGTTCTTCTTTTTGTTAGGATTTAGTCTTTTTCTTCTTCTTCTTCATCTTTTCTCCATGAAAATTGTAGTGAGAGCTTTTTGAGTGGAAGATCAATGAAGATGAGGGCTTTTGTATCATTCTCTTTTGTTTAACTTCCCCTTGAGATTCTTGCTTCCTCTTGATCTTTCAACCTCTTCATTGAGCTTGAAAGGTTAAGAGTTTGTTATTGATCTCAAGGGTCGTATTTTCTTATGGAATTAGCGCTTCATTTCACATGCGTTCTCTACCCTTCTCTTGATCTTGCAACCTCTTGATTGAGCTTGCAAGTTTAAGGGTTGGCTATTGATCCCTTACTTGTCTTGAGTTCTAGTTTCTATTTCTTTTTATTGCTTATTTATTACTTGCTTTTTATTATCTTGCTTTACTTTCTTGCAATTTAAATTCATGCACTTAATTATTTGTAATCTTTTCTTTTCTTTGTTCTTTTCTTTTGCTCTTTTTGGTTCTCTTTGTGAATGTTGTAATTATTGTCGTTGTTAAGAATCAATACGGTATTGTAAGTTAAGATTTTCTTTGCTCATTTCCTTTTCCCGTTATTTTCCATTGAACTCCGCCCAAACGTTACGCAAGCGCTCCTTTAGGCACCCTACCCTAACAAGGTAACGGTGATTCCTAACCGCGACCGATTGCGTTCGGTTTGGCCGGAGGCAAAAGCAAGAGACAAGAACGGACGAACAAGGGTAAATAAGCCGGATTCCACGAATACCGCGCTTAAATCCCCTAATCCACGTTGTTGCCGATTGCTCTAGCTTCAATTGGTCAAGACTCGGCTCAAAGGTTTTCAGTAAGGATTTCTTTAGCTTACATTATCGTATCTTTTCTTAACAACTTTATACTTGCAAATAATACACATAGGTTAGATTGAACAAACTGATACTCATTCTTTATTGACTCGTCTAAAACAAGAAAGGACATACAACCATCTCCCTGTGGATCGACCCGTGCTCAACCGGCTAGCTGCATAGCGACACCGTCTTGATTGCGGTTAACTTTAATTCTTTCAATCACACACTCCGGATTTTTGAACCCTGCTCAAGTGTTGAGCTTTAGTGAATCTTGGGTGCTTGATCGTTCGTTCGAAAACTTTAATACTGTCTGTTTGTCTGGAATGTGATACAATATGTGGAATTCATATAGTTTAGGCATGCAATACGAAATATGTGATATTTCGCATTTATGATGTCTAAAGAGAATGTGGATTCCAAATATTGTAGTTTTACACTTTCTTTTCTGTGACCGTAAGTGTACTATGTTAGATATCGCCGGTTTCGTTGCTATACATCAACGACAATTGGGGTATGCATACTTACTTACGTTGATGATATGAGATATTATGTGTTGCTGAGATATGATGTGTAGGATTGTCGCGATCGAATAGCCGGGGTTTTTTTGTGAGATGAGAGTTTTATATTTTCATTCATGTAAATTCAAATGTAATGTAATATTCTTTTATTTGGGTCACTTCCAGGTTGCGGTTGTGTCACCAGTGTTGTATATTATTTACTTTTCCGCATTAGGATGGACCCAAGGAGGGGAGCACAGGTGACCGGGTTCTGGGGTTCAGTGGGAGGCCATCTCGAGGAGTCGAGACCGGGTCTCCTAAACTCCAGGATTGGTAGGGTCACTTGCCGCTCTCGTAGGGGTCCAGGGTGTGGGCTTGGCTATTCATCGCGACTGTGGAATCCGTATTTTCTATTCTGGCTAAATACTAAATACGGACGTCCTAGGATATCCCACGTTATATCTATGTTTCTGCTGCCTGTGTTCTGTGATATCTGAGACGAATGACATATTATATATATGATATATAGTAGACGTTGCTTATGTTTTACACCCGCGCTAGTCCCGTCCCGGTATGCCGTTAGTTAAGTAACCTAACGGTGCATAACGGAACATTGCGGGGAATGCGGATGGCATAAGCGTACGTGTTATTTTCGTTTCTTTTCTGTGATTGGCTTAAGGACTTAAATGATGGGATTACATTAATGTGATTAATGTAAAGAAAATAAACCTAAAAAGATGTTGTAGAATCGGATTTAAAAACTACTCGGCTATTTATGAAAAAGCTACATTTCAAAACTGCGGAGCTTAAGCCACTCCTTTTGAAAACTGTTTGATTCTACAACGATATCAAGTTCAAAGCGTTAAAGATTTTCTCAAAAATCATTCGCAACCCTCCATCATTTTAGGAAGTAGAGTACTTAGTATTCGTGCTACGTTTGTTGACTTTAGTTAAGGCGTAGTGTACGGTAGTTAAGTGATGTCTTCCTACACTGCATATGATGCAGATTAATTAGGACATTCATGCGACTTTGTTGACCATAGTTAAGGGTCATATGGGTGGGTCTAATTAATCAAGAAATGACGGGTAGAACTTGACTGGTACTTATGATTTGTTGACTATAGTTAAGGTCATAAGTACTAGGGGTAAAAATTACATCGGGAATTTCAAGTGTTGAAATTTGCAACGAGATTGCATACCTTCCATGTGATGGTTGGATCCCGATCCCACTGTGGGCAATAGTTGCTCCTAGGAGAGTTTTACAGTTTACAATTAGCTAACTCATTAGGTGTCTAGAAAGGTGTTAACGGGGCTCCGCCTCTGGGAAAACGAGGTTTACTCTAATTAGGTCCGTGCGAAAGCACGGGGAACCTCCCTCAAAGTACCGACACTGGCATGGCTGAACGGTTAGCGAAGTTGTAGACTGTAATTAATCCTGGCTAGTTTTTCTTTTTAAGGTTTGAAAGAAAAACTTGATAAAAAGAAGTGGGAAACATCGATTAGACAAGATAATAAACCAATCTAATCTGTGCAAGAGCTTTCGCTGAGTGTATTCTTTTCTCTCTCTTAATGGCAGATACCAATGACTGGACTTAAGCTTCTACTAGATAAAAACAAACTGAATGGGACCAACTATAAAGACTGGCTGAGGAATCCGAAAATCGCCTTGACTTATGATAAAGTATCATATGTCCTCACGGCTTCAGCCCCGCCCGTCCCTGGTCCAAAATCCTCAGTTGCGGACATTGAAGTCCGCAAGACATGGGACGCTGACTGTGCCACGGCCACATGCCTCGCGCTTGCATTGATGGATAACATACATCAAAAGCAGCACGAGGACATGGACATTCACGGTATATTTCTCCATACAAAGGAGTTGTATGGAGAGCAATCCCGCGTATTACGATACGAAGCATCAAAGAAATTGTTTCAGATGCGAATGGCCCCTGGCACACCAGTAGGAGACCATGTTTTGAAGATGATAGCTCTTATAGAAGAGCTTGAGGACCTTGGATGGACGATGGACAATGAACAATATATAGATATTATTCTGCAGTCCCTCCCCTCCACCTTTGCTCAGTTCATAGTGAACTTCAGCATGCATGGCATGGAGAAGGACCTCCCTGAACTCCTTAATATGTTAAGGTGTCCAGAGAGCACTATGAAGTTAGCAAAAACTCCCGTTATGACTATTGGACAGTCTTCCTCTTCTCGCCCGAAAGCCAAGGCCAAGGGAAAGAAAAAGAAGAAACCCACTAATCCTAAAGGGGGAGTTAAAAAGGTGAAGGGAAAGGGAAAGTCCAAGGCTGGAGACTCAGGGAAGGGCGAATGTTTCCATTGCCACAAGACAGGACACTGGAAGCGCAATTGCACGGAGTACTAAAGTCTCAAGAAGAAGCATGGTGATGCTTCTGCTTCAGGTGCGTTTGTGACTGAAAACTGTTTTTCTATAAACTCTGCTTCCTGGGTATTGGATACCGGTTCAGGTTCTCACATTTGCAATTCTATGCAGGGGCTGAGAAATAGCAAGGTTTTGAAGACAGGTGACCATACTCTCCGCGTTGGAAATGGTTCCAATGTACATACAGTCGCAGTGGGAGAGTATCACTTGGGGTTGCCATCTGGATGTATTTTGATTTTGAATCCATGTTATTTTGTACCAAGTATGCTATGTAATATAATATCCGTTTCTTTGTTGGACAATGAAGGATATAATTTTGTGTTGCAGAACAATGTTATGAACATTCACCTAAATCAAATGTTGGTTGGGTATGGTACGCTTAATAACGGAATATATGTCCTAAATCAACACACAGTTTTCAGTATACAACACACTAATAAAAGAAAACTTTCAGAATTAAATGAAGCTTTTCTTTGGCACTGTAGACTTGGTCATATTAACGAAACAAGACTAAACAAGTTACACAAAGATGGATATTTAAATTCTTTTGAATATAAATCTTATGCGACTTGCCAGTCTTGTATCAAGGGTAAAATGACCAAAACTCCGTTTACCGGACACGGAGAAAGAGCTACTCAGCTCCTGGGCCTCATACATAGTGATGTATGTGGGCCTATGTCTACACAGGCTAGAGGCGGTTTTTCATACTTCATTACATTCACTGACGATTTCTCAAGATTCGGTCATGTATTTTTATTAAAGCACAAGTCCGACGCTTACGAGAAATTCATTGAATATAAACAAGAAGTAGAAAAACAAACCGGCTTGAGTATTAAGATGCTTTGATCGGATCGAGGTGGAGAGTATCTCAGTACAGAATTTGCAAACTTCCTAAAAGAGAATGGGATTCTCTCTCAGCTCACTCCTCCTTACACACCACAGCACAACGGTGTGTCAGAACGACGGAATAGGACCCTATTAGATATGGTCCGGTCCATGATGAGTGACGCTGAGTTACCAGTCTCATTTTGGGGGCATGCATTGGAGACTGCAGCGTTTCTGCTAAACAGGGTTCCAACCAAAGCCGTGTCTACCATACTATATGAGATATGGAATGGGAAGAGACCATCTCTTAAGAGAATTAAGATTTGGGGTTGCCCGGCCTATGTTAAAAAGAAGAATCCGGACAAACTCGAGACACGGTCAGTCATGTGTAACTTTGTGGGATATCCAAAGAATTCTTATGGATATCTGTTCTACAACAAAGAGGAACAAAAAGTGTTTGTTTCTCAGTATGCCACATTCTTGGAAAAAGAGTTTTTCACAGATAAAGATGATGGCAAGGTAGTAGATCTAGAAGAGGTTCTGGAGACACAAACTACAAATGACGATTTGGTTGAACTGGCTGTTGCAACAGAAACCGAAGAACCTCGGCCACTCCGTAGGTCTGGTAGGACTTCTCGCCCACCGGAGAGGTACTACGGTTTCCTCATTGATGGTGACAGAGAAGATTGCATCATGGATGATGATGATCCTACCAGTTTTCAGCAAGCTATCACGAGTGGTGACTCTGTGAAGTGGCTGGATGCCATGAGATCCGAAATGGAGTCTATGTACACCAACAAAGTATGGACTTTGGACGTTGTACCCCCTGGGGTAAAACCTGTAGGGTGCAAGTGGATCTTTAAAAGAAAGATTGGTGTGGATGGGCAGGTAGAGACCTATAAGGCAAGACTTGTGGCGAAAGGTTTTCGTCAAAGACCAGGTTTGGACTATGACGAAACTTTTTCGCCCGTAGCCATGCTTAAATCCATTCGGATCCTACTTGCTATTGCTGCTCACTACGACTATGAAATCTGGCAGATGGACGTTAAAACAGCATTTCTAAATGGAGATTTAGAAGAATGCGTTTATATGGATCAGCCGGAGGGCTTCATTGACAGTGGGAGCAGCGAGAAAGCATGTAGATTGCTTAAATCCATATATGGGTTAAAGCAGGCATCTCGGAGTTGGAACATCTGTTTCGATGATGTTATCAAAAAGTTTGATTTCATCAAAAATCCAGATGAACCTTGTGTTTATAAGAAGGCTGTAGGAAGAGCTGTCACATTCCTCGTATTGTACGTGGATGATATTCTTCTGATAGGAAATGATATTCCTATGCTACAATCGGTCAAATCATTCTTATCACTAAGGTTCTCCATGAAGGACCTGGGTGATGCCACATACATCCTGGGCATAAGGATCTATAGGGATAGATCCAAAAAGTTATTGGGATTGTCCCAAACCAGGTACATCAACACCATCCTAAAGAGGTTTAGTATGGAAGACTCCAAGCGGGGTGCCTTACCCGCTAGCCATGGAGTCGCTCTCTCCAAGGATTCTTGTCCAAAGACCGATGAAGAGAGAGCTCGCATGAGCATTATACCTTATGCTTCGGCAGTAGGATCTATAATGTATGCGATGTTATGTACACGCCCAGATGTAGCTTATGCACTTAGTGTTGTAAGCAGGTATCAATCCAACCCATGGGAGAACCACTGGACAGCTGTGAAGAACATTCTTAAGTACTTACGAAGGACTAAAGAATTGTTCTTGGTGTATGGTAATACAGATCTCCAAATGGAGGCCTTTACCGATTCGAGCTTCCACAGTGATAAGGATGACAGCAAATCTATCTCAGGGTTTGTATTTACCCTAAACGGAGGGGCGGTAAGTTGGAAGAGTTCCAAACAAGATACCGTTGCAGACTCTACGATGGAAGCTGAGTACATTGCTGCAAATGATGCCGCCAAGGAAGCCGTCTGGATGAAGAAGTTCGTCTCGGAGCTAGGAGTAGTTCCAACCATTATTGATCCAATACCTTTGTATTGTGACAATAATGGGGCGATGGCGTTAGCCAAGGAGCCCAGATCCCATCAGCGGTCCAGACATATCCTGAGGCGCTTTCATTTGATTCGGGAGATTGTAGATCGCCGCGAGATCGAGATTAAGAGAGTAGATACAAAGAACAACGCCGCGGATCCACTCACCAAGGCCCTCCCTCAGCCACACCATGAGCGACTTTTTGAGATGTTGGGTATGAGATACGCCAATAACTGGCCTTAGTGCAAGTGGGAGATTGTTGGATATATGTATGCCCTAGAGGCCATTATGTGATAGTCGATGTATCTATACATGTATATATATTCAGTTTGCATTCTTGCTCAACATGATAGTATGCTATCTGGTTCTTCTTTATCTGACATGTTGATTTAATCATGCTTTTATTCATTCATAAATGCTGATAAAGCCCTGAGGATATCGGCTTGACTACTCTGATTATGATGGAGATCATACTAGTGGGACATCTGTAGTCTATAAGCATATCCTGGAACGTCCCTAGTCGTAGGTATATCGAGACGGGGCATCGATATACCAGAGTAGACTAGCGTATATGATACTAGACCCATACGATGGGCGATGGATGTTCCCACATTCATCGATGTTTGACATCAAGATCATATACGGGTGCTCAGTGGTGACTGGGTACACTGGACGGACTCACCGAGAACTCCTATATGGAATTATATCTATCGTCGGATAGGAGGGGTTTCGTCTCTCCCGGTATTGGGAGTTGATGTTGTGCTGTGCCCGACTGGTTATAACAGCAAGTCCCTGGCCAGGGCTGCTGAGATTTGCCGATAAGTGTTATCAGTAGTTTCTCGATCTGTTATAGACCATTCACCGGCATGACTTATTGAGTTATTGGGGTCTACGTGACCATCCCTAGGCTCGATATGCAGCATATCTGACGAAGAGACGGACTGTACGGTAGTGTTGCCGGATGGCTCGACGGGAGTTGTAGCAGGTTCGCTTGTTGTCTTCTGATCGCTCAATACCCGGGTGGCCGTTACGTTTAGCTGACTGCTTGCGGCTTGGGGGTACCTGATATGATCATCACCCTCTGCCAGCGTATTGACGAGTCTTAGAGTCCCACAAAGGAGTTACCCAGTCCAGGCGAAACGTTGTGGTGCGCATATGCGATATGCGCATGCACCCGATTGAAATGTGCGTATATGATACCGAACATTGATCGGGTGAACTGCTTTTGGTGGGGTCATATGAGATATGACCGGATTGATAAATCAAGTGTTGATTTATCATTTAACCATTAGTTTTCTCACTTAAAACCTTTTCTTAGATGATAGATGTGTGCATGCATGTGTGCTTTTCTTTCTTTCTTTCATGCTAGTTTCATGCACATGTGGATGTGCATACATGCACACATACATACACTCATCCATCATGGTTGTTAGCATATGGAAATGGTGGCAATATAAGACTCACACCATGGATTATATAATGGATTATTATTTAATTTTGGATTTAAAAGAAAATGAAAAAGAAAGGATAATCATTCTTGCTTCTACATTCTTCCTTTGACCTAACCATGCTCAACTACCACTAACCTAAGGTTATCCTTCTCTTTATCATTCCAAACTAAAGTTAAATAATGTCTCCATCACTTTAACCATGGTTCATAGCATGAAGGAATAAAATATATATTGATATATTTCTTTTTCTTCACTTGAGTTATCTTTTTACCTCTTGTCAAAAATTGCCACCATCTTCTTCCTCTTGCTCTTTTGCTCTCTATTTTTTTCTAGTGAGCAAATACCACTTAAAGATAGGTTTTTGAAGTGAGAAACCTAACCACAACATCATTCTACACAAGCTTAGCCGTTTTGTTAAGAGTGTTCTCTTCGGTTTGACGAAGTTGCGAGCTTGGACGGAGATCTCCGTGGTGGATCGTCGTGGACACAAGGGGACTTCTAAAGGACCTTCGTTCAACACCCTAGAGACCAAGGAGTCCAGCGAAAGGGAGCTACAAAGGTTGTAGTCTCGAAACCCTAGATTAGTTCGCTTTTTATTTCGTAACCCTAATTTTCTAGGATCGATCCCTTTGCATGTTAGTTTAGCACCATAAAAATTAAAACTTTGGGTCATGTGATGCTTCAAAACTCTTCATAGGGTGCTAAACTAACCTTACATGACCAACCATGGTTAAGTGATGGAGACATAATTTAACTTGAGTTTTAAATGATAAAGAGAAGGATAACCCAAGGTTAGAAGTAGGTGAGCTTGGTTAGGTTAGAAGAAGAATGTAGAAGCTAGTAAAGATTATCCTTTTCTTTTCAATTTTGTTTTAAATACAAAATCAAATTAAAATCCATTACTTAATCCATGGTGTGAGTCTTATATTGCCACCATTTCCATGTGCTAACAACCATGATAGATGGGTGTATGTATGTATGCATGTATGCACATCTACATGTGCATGAAACTAGAATGAAAGAAAGAAACACATGCATGCATGCATACATCCATCATCTTCTAGAAAGCTTTCAAGTGAGAAAACTAATGGTTAGATGATAAATCAACACTTGATTTATCAATCCGGTCATATCTCATATGACCCCACCAAAAGCAGGCCACCCGATCAATGTTCGGTATCATATACGCACATTTTAATCGGGTGCATGCGCATATCGCATACGCGCACCACAACGTTTCGCCTGGACTGGGTAACTCCTTTATGGGACTCTAAGACTCGTCAATACGCCGGCAGAGGGTGATGATCATATCAGGTACCCCCAAGCCGCAAGCGGTCAGCTAAACGTAACGGCCACCCGGGTATTGAGCGATCAGAAGACAACAAACGAACCTGCTACAACTCCCGTCGAGCCAACCGGCAACACTACCGTACAGTCCGGTCTCTTCGTCATATATGCCGCATATCGAGCCTAGGGATGGTAACGTCGACCCTAATAACTCAATAAGTCGTGCCGGTGAATGGTCTATAACAGATTGAGAAACTACTGATAACACTTATCAGCAATTCTCAGCAGCCCTGGCCAGGGACTTACTGATATAACCAGTCGGGCACAGTACAGCATCAACTCCCAATACCGGGAGAGACAAAACCCCTCCTATCGCTCATTGCCTTCGTGTGTCTCGGGACTGTACCCAACGGCCACCCGTTTGCACGACTCAGTAGAGCCGTGGTAGGGTGGTAATCAAAGTACAGTGGGAGAACACACAAGACTCCATGATGATCTCGGGTCTACAGACTAACCTGCACCAGTGTCACCTGAGAACTGCTATCCGACGATAGATATAATTCCATATAGGAGTTCTCGGTGAGTCTGTCCAGTGTACCCAGTCAGCACTGAGCACCCGTATATGATCTTGATGTCAAACATCGATGAATGTGGGAACATCCATCGCCCATCGTATGGGTCTAGTATCATATACGCTAGTCTACTCTGGTATATCGATGTCCCGTCTCGATATACCTACGACTAGGGACGTTTCAGGATATGCTTATAGACTACAGATGTCCCACTAGTATGATCTCCATCATAATCAGAGTAGTCAAGCCGATATCCTCAGGGCTTTATCAGCATGTATGAATGAATAAAAGCATGATCAAATCAACATGTCAGATAAAGAAGAACCAGATAGCATACTATCATGTCGAGCAAGAATGCAAACTGAATATATATACATATATAGATACGTCGACTATCACATAATGGCCTCTAGGGCATACATATATCCAACAGTAGCAACTCTCCGGACCTCGATCTCCTGGCGATCTATGATCTCCCTGATCAGGTGATACCGCCTTAAGATGTGTCTGGACTTCTGTGTAAGTGCACGGCGGCGCCCCGGCCTCCATCCCAAGGCCAAAATGCGGAAGCGGTGATAAACTTTAAATTTTCATGAACTGGCAAACCGCCGCGCACTAATACCCGGATCAAACCATTAATTAGTCCTAGCTAACTACAAGATGGGGAAGAGAGATATACCGACTGATCCGAGTCCTCCGGTCTTCTCGTCGTCGTCCCGTACTCTTGCGGAAGCTTCGGTCTCCACCTCGTCGCCGGAAGTGCACCACATCGCCTACTTCTTTTACGGGCTCCCACCTCAATGCCGAGGCAACTCGGGCACGAAGCTGGCTAGTCGACGTGCCCAAGATTTGCTGTAGAATATATAGTAGAGCTCAAGTCTCATTTGGGGTTCATGGAGGTGCCATTTTGGTGGAGGAATGATACAAGAACAATGTGGAGGGACTTGGGGATTTTTGGAGCATCAAATGAAGCAAAAACCCATACCACAAAATTTGGACAGCCTACCCAAAGGAAGTGGCCGGCCATGACTTCAAGAGTGGGAGGAGTGAGAGAGGAGGTGAATGTATCAAAAGATAATGGGAGCCCATCTCATATCATCCAAGAGAGAGAAAGGAAAAGGTTATCATGAAAAAGCAATGATCACAAAAATAATTCCAACACACATCCAACAACCATCACTCATCATCAACCATCATGTCCTACAAAAGTCAAGGCATGATGAAGCTAGAAGTCAAGGTCAAGGAAAGGCTATCATGATACAACAAAATGCAAAGACCCCCTCCACAAATCCTTATTTGCAACAATGCAAATAAGCCCTCCTCCACCAAACTTCGGCCAATGAACGAAACAAAGGAAATTGGCCGAAATGGAAAGCAAACTGGCAACTCCAGAAAACTGGTCCCGTAATAAATTACAGGAAAACCCCGATACTGTGCATACACACCCGCATTTGTATTCCGACCGAAATACAAATGCAATGAGACAAAATTCACATTGTACTATACTAGGATCCGGCTTAAACCAAAGCCGGCTAGTAATATCCGTTCGATCCTGATCCGTGCAATACCGCACGTATCTGATCGAACCCTGCCATATATCCATATGGCCTATAGTACAAACTGTCCGATCCTGATCCGTGCAATACCGCACGTATCTGATCGGACTTTGCCATATCTCCATACGGCCTCTACAACCTTTCGCCCGAAAGCTGAGTAACTGAATGTGGGGGACTCTAAAGACTCGTCAACACCTTGGTTGTGGATTTAACCACTAGCACGTCAGAGGTATAAGCCAATACGTAACAGGCTACCAGGTATTGACTAAAAGGGACGTCTGTGAGCGAACTCAGCCTGACAACCCTACTGAGCCTGTCAGTGACAATATCCGTACAGTCCGGTCCGTTCGTCTATGAGTATCGCATGGCGGGCCTAGGGGGTTGGTAAAAGTCAGACCCCCAAAAGCGGTACAAGTCGTGTCGGAGTGTAGCCCAGAACACCCTGAGATACTACTGGAATACCTACCAGTAAATCTCCTGCCTTGGCCAAGGACTTCGTGTAATGGCTCTCCTAGACACAGCACGACCTCACCCCCAATACCGGGAGAGACGAACCCCTGAAGATACGCTTACTGCCTCCATGTAGCTCAGGACTGTACCCAACTAAAACCTGTTTGCACGACTCTTTTGAGCCGTGGTAGGGTAGTAATCAAAGTACAGTGGGAACTCACACGAGACAAATGACGATCCCCAGGTCGATGAACTAACCTGCACACATGTCACCAGGGAACTGCCATCTGACGTCTGGTATATGACCAACTAGCATGTTCCCGGCGAGTCCTGTCCGGTGTACTCATAACCCAATGAGCACCTGTATACATCTTAGGTGATCCAACTGACACCAGTGGCTTGTGAGACCGGCCACCGCCCCTCGTCGGGGTCTCGACTGTATACACTAGTCTACTCTGGAGTATCGATGCCCTGTCTCAAAACTCACACGATTAGGGACCATTTAAGGATATGCTTATAGACCCCAGCTCCCACTTATATGATCGCCCTCATACTGCTGGTGGTCAAGCAAGAATCCTAGGGGCTCTATCAACATGTAATAGCAACTTGTCAGGTCACCTAAAACAGTACACGATGATAAAGGTAAACCAGATAGCATACTATCATCTCGAGTAAGACTGTCCTATCGGGATAGGTCCTCCATCAATCATTGCAATCACGTACCTGTGACCTAATAATTGACTCTGAGGGCACTATCTCCAACAATCTCCCACTTGCACTCAAGGCTAATTATTGCGATGTCGCATACTCACAGCCCGTGTGATACCGAACACCCAACTCCTCTACTAGTCAGTTTCACAAAGCTCATTTGCGAAACTATTGCGTTCGAGGAACAGCCTCAGTGAGTGGATCCGCTTAGTTGTTTCTTTCTATGTCTCTCTATATCTCAAGTTCGCGGAGAAAACCCATCTCCCGAAATGAGCAATACCTGTCTTAGAATGTGTCTGGATGTCTGATGGGACATAGCTCATAAATGAACTCCAAATCCAAACTTCTTAGACTGTATCGTCAACTGAACTTAATCAGTATCCTGCGCCATGCCACCCTCAGTATTGCCTTGGACCAACTGTCCAAAATACTGCCCCTTCGTCAGAAGGAAAAATTATAACTCTGACAACCTCCTTGTCGTCCACGTCACCTTGGAAGCCTGGAATGATAACTGTTTCCCGAATGAGGCTGTCGTTATCATATCCCTAGAACATCCACTTATGTTCTAAAACTGCTTCCGACCGTTTCTCCAGGATTGGATTAATGTCAGCTTATTGCATCTAGTGCAAGAACAATGTCTGGTGTGGTGCTTGACATCTCATGATTGACTCAATTGCCTGAGCAAGTGATCTGCCAATCATGCACGTCCCCCTCCCCTTTAGTCTGTAAGACACCTTTGGAGAGGGTGACTCCATCTTCTGCAGGTATACTACCGTGCCAGGAGTCGTCCATTCTAAATACTCTTAGAATGCTGTCTAAGTACCCAGATTGGGAGACTACCCAAATCTAGATCTAAAACCATAGATCTAGTAACCAGTATGTCTGATATAAAATCCATTTCCTTTGTTGAGAAACCACTGTGTGACGACCAAAGTATAACCGATTGTAGTATAGGAGTTTCTTTTCCTACTCTGTGTATGTCATCCAAATACCAGGATATTACACCCTACTACCTTCTCAACAGATCCATCCCCTATTCTGATGAAGTCAAACCTATGACTGTCACGTCAGAAATAGATGATCTATCTCCGCTACTGGTGCTTCAGTCTATAAATAGACATAAGCCACCTGTCCACCAATGCTTCCGCTGCTCCCACTGACTACGACAACCCTCTGGCAGAGTCATATAAACGTACACTTCTAAAGCAAGTTTAGAACGACGCTATACTCATCCTCCTGCCGGGTCTCACAGTCTGGAACAACAGCAATGGCAAGTGTGGGTAAACAAGAACTTCCCTGTCACTGTCCTTGAGGCTACCGGAGTACCTCTCGGGTGGCTGAAGTTACCCACCAAATCTGCGGAGTGCCCAATGGAATGTCAATCCATATTGAATCTTTAGGTTCCTTATCAAATCTTCAGTAATCGTTTGCGGTTCTTGAATCACTTCCAGTTCTACCATACTCCCACTACTGTTTTTGAAAAAATCCATTTTATTTAAAACTGTGGCGAGTTCAGAACAATATCACTATTGATCTTCCAGATGGTAGAAAGTCAACCATCGTCATAGCCTGGGTCAACCCACAAACATCCATTACAGAAACGTGCCTTGAGTTGTCCAGTGTCTGGTTTTAATCATAAGCCGGACAACTCCCCGTACCTTAACACCGTTAAGATATGAACTGTTCTATATCCCATATAGAAACAGAGGCACAGATTTAATTGAACCAGATTCAAATCATGCAGCTGTCCCCAGTGCATGTCAACTAAATGGAGAGAGGCCGATCAGCGTTACTCAACTCAGGAATGCTTCCAATTATGAGTAACCTGAAAGAGAAGCAAGATCTCTTTATCATTACTATCAACTGAATACCATACACAAGTATCTATATCTTCGATCACTTTGAAGAATCCCGATACTTGCTATACCTGGTTCTCTACTCTATTCAAATACCTATAACTTCTCAAAATTCGGACCTTGTGTTTCCACGAAACACCTGTCTAAAAGTTAGAGAAGTCATAAGTAAACCGAATATAGTATGAGGACCAACCCCTCTGTCCTCATGGACCCTGGACAACATACAATACTCTGTATAAGTCCCTTGAGTCTGACAATTCATTCACTGTGTGTCGTAGGTTGAAAACTGTACTTATGGTTAAGAAGAATTACACCGCTGTTTAATGCTCCTTACCTAACCATCCACTGATATAGGTAAATGTCATAGACATAATTTCAAAAGGTATATCTCACTCTATGAAAATAGACGTACAGATATATCAATTTGAAATTGGTGCATAACAGAGGATATTCAAAACCAAATATTTGCCGTCCGGCAAACAACCCAGGTGACTTCCTCAAATATCACCGAGTACAACGAATCCCGATATAATGAGGATGATCACCTAATTCCCAACAACTTACTCCCACTCATCATCTGTAAAACCATACAGATGTGAGAATCAAACCTGGTAAATACATACCCTGGAGTAAGTATCTAATCGGGAAATCAGTTATTCTTTAACAGTACACAGCGAAACTGAAACATTGAAATGTTTCGATGGGGTATCCCGGTATTCCTAGTAATGCCTCTTCCAGATTCACGACTGTAACCGTATAATTCTTTGCCACCTCTCCAAATCCCTTCATATGTCTTTAGTCTTTACCTTCTGCACACCCCTTAGGCCAAATGGTTTTCTTCCTTCCCTACCGTTCGGCACCAGCCTATGGTTTGGAAGAAGACTATCCAATAAGCATAATGGGTGTACTGTCCCAATCCTAGGAACACTCGCAAAGCGAGAGAAGGTGAAGATAAAAGACAACCGAATAAACCTTATTCCTATTTCTCCTGAACCAGAATCCATCCCCGAACTGGAACAAGTTCCTTTCGAGTTCGTATATAACCATACGATGGAGTATCCAATAAACTGTGGATCTTCGTAGTGATACGGAGTGTCCTGGAGAAATACAAAGGTGATTTAGGATTGGCGAAGAGATACTTGGTTTGGTCATGAATATCTGTTGCAATTTACTTTTCCCTCTTACTAATCCCTTGCTTTGTCTTAACTTAATACCTTCTGTACACCATCGTTAGGCTAATTGGTTTTCTTCATTCCCTACCGGTCGGCACCTGCCTATGGTTTGGAAGAAGACTATCCAATTTGCATAATAGGTGTACTATCTCCTAAACCAAGGAGTACTCGCAACCTGAGAGAAGGTAAAAGGAAAAGACAACTGAATAGTCCTATTCGTTTCCTCCAGAACCGGAAACCATCCTCGAATAAATTCTTTCGAGTTCGTATCTAACCATACGATGGTTTTATCCAATGGAAGTGGACGTTCGTAGTAATACGGGGTGTCCTGAAGAAAAGGGTAAAAGTAGGAGTGGCAATGAGGTTCGCAACTCTGACAATCCAAAAGCCAGTGTTAAGAAGGTTCGGTCAATCTTGGTCACTGAGTCATAGTCTTAGGGTCGGGTCAATGGTCGCTGCCAAAGAGAGAGAGAGAAAAGAAACACTCAGCGTGCACTCTAACCTAGATCAGAATGGTTACCAATTTATCTAATCTGGAAACCTTCCACTGTTCTGTCAAATTCTCCTCCAAACCTGAAAGAAGAATTAGTCGGGATCACCCGAGGAGTAAACTAACTCATCAGTGGGAATCGGGATCCAACTATCACCGCATGATAACGTGACGGAATCCGCTCACGTCATCACACTCCAGAAGGTATGCGCATATCTGGCAAGTTTCAGTTCTTTTGAAACTCCCGATGTGATTTCTGCCCCATGCTCTTATGACCTTGACTTTGGCCAACAAATCATAAGTCACATGTCAAGTTCTACCCGTCATTCTCCAGGTTGATTCGAATCCACCCGCACAAGCCCTTGACTTTGGCCAACAAGGCTATACGACTGTTCCAAACCAACGCATCTATCTATGCTGCATATGAATAACCAACAGCTACCAAACACTGTGCCTTGACTTTGGCCAACAAACACAGCTTGAATACTATTGACTACCCATATGAAACGACGGAGGGCTACGAATGGTTTCTGGCGAAAACCTTTAACGTAATGAACTTGATATCGTCGAAGGAACTGATAGCTTTTAAAAATATAGTGACGAAAACCTTTGCTAAAGAGGTCACTCCCGGTGAAGGGATCTCGGCTCTTTCCCCGTAGAATGAGGTGCAGGATATTTCAAATGAACACCACGGTGCAAAGCAAAAGTAATCGGCTATAGTGAAGTTAATGCCCTGACGCAAACTTTTGTCCAAGGGGTCACTCCCGGTGAAGGGATCTCGGCCCTTGCCTCGTCGACTGAGGAGCAGGATATTCCAACTGAATATCACGATGCAAAACAAAAGTGAACGTCCTTGCAATAACAGATTTTTGAAAAGGGTTCCAACAACATCAGATTAGGTTTGTTTTTTAAACTTGCATTGATCCGAATCAACGCAGTCCCATCAATTGATCACACCAAAAAGAACGAAAATATACTGATGTACGTATATGCCATCCGCATTCGCCACTAGGTCCCGTCATTACCCGTTAGGTTAGCTAACTAACGACAGAGCGGGGACTGGACTAGCGCGGATGCAAAACATATACAACATCTACTAATATATATACCAATATATTATATTCGCTCAAGGCGTGATAAAATGCAACATCACAGAAATGTACAGCATCACAGAAACAATACAGATATCTGGGATCCCCGGGTTTCACAGAGCCTGCTGAAACCCGACGTTCCCCTGGTCGTGTGGATAGCCTGTGCAATGAAAACCTAGACCCCTACGGGCGCGGCAAGTTACCCGCCAAAACCTGAAGCGAGGCAGCCCCCTTCAGCACCGTGAATGGGCCACCCAGCACTTCATGGAATCCGGTAACTTGGGCACCCCTCCTGGGTCAACCTGTACCCCCTACGAGTGCGGCGAATAGCCCGCCAATCCCAGAGTGAAGCCCCCTCCGTCTCAATGCCATGAGATGCGGGCTTGTTGCCCTCTAGAACCCGGCTATCCGTGCACCCCTCCGCGGGGTAATCCTCGTACAGAAAGTAAAATATACTTACAACGGGTACAACGACCGCAACCTGGACGTGCCCCAAAATAATAATACAAACAGGCAGTGACGGCAGTCCACATGTCGGACGCTCGCCCCGCAATATAAAATGTACATAATACAACAAAACTGTACTAGCATTGCATCCAGGCTATCCCCCACGACCGATCCGCAACATCACAGCAAAAACAGAACATCAACGTGAAAGTCACGTTCGCAAATCCGTCTAACCGGGCTATAGCAGTTAGACCGGATTTACCGATCAAGTGACATTCACGGTCGCAGATATAATGTAAATACTTTGAAATAATGCGTTTAAAATATCCGATCGATCAAAAATTAACAAGTGGGCCCCAAAGCAATACTGTAGCACTCACAGAAATTCCGGGCCCAATTTTAATATTCCAAAACCCCAATTTAAACCCCAGAAAGATACTGTAGAAATTTGGTGCAGGGATCCCCACAGTGTGCGGCGGAACCGCGGCGAGAAGGGGGTGTTTGCGGCGGTTCCGCGCTCCCACAGTGGAGTCACTTCATCGAATTTTTACAGAGCTCTTATATTTTCCAGTACATCACTTTTCTGTAACCTGAAAAAAATTTCGACACCAAAAAATTTCAACAGAAAACTGATGTGAACAAAAGTGTAGATTTTGGAATTTTGGTCGATCGGAAATGCAAAACACATTAAACAAAGCTAGACTAAGTTAATGGCGAGTCTCTGATACCACTGTAAGTGCACGGCGGCGCCCTGGCCTCCATCCCGAGGCCAAAATGCGGAAGCGGTGATAAACTTTAAATTTTCATGAACTGGCAAACCGCCGCGCACTAATACCCGGATCGAACCATTAATTAGTCCTAGCTAACTACAAGATGGGGAAGAGAGATATACCGACTGATCCGAGTCCTCTGGTCTTCTCGTCGTCGTCCCGATCTCTTGCGGAAGCTCCGGTCTCCACCTCGTCGCCGGAAGTGCACCACATCGCCTACTTCTTTTACGGGCTCCCACCTCAATGCCGAGGCAACTCGGGCACGAAGCTGGCTAGTCGACGTGCCCAAGATTTGCTGTAGAATATATAGTAGAGCTCAAGTCTCATTTGGGGTTCATGGAGGTGCCATTTTGGTGGAGGGATGATACAAGAACAATGTGGAGGGACTTGGGGATTTTTGGAGCATCAAATGAAGCAAAAACCCATACCACAAAATTTGGACAGCCCACCCAAAGGAAGTGGCCGGCCATGACTTCAAGAGTGGGAGGAGTGAGAGAGGAGGTGAATGTATCAAAAGATAATGGGAGCCCATCTCATATCATCCAAGAGAGAGAAAGGAAAAGGTTATCATGAAAAAGCAATGATCACAAAAATAATTCCAACACACATCCAACAACCATCACTCATCATCAACCATCATGTCCTACAAAAGTCAAGGCATGATGAAGCTAGAAGTCAAGGTCAAGGAAAGGCTATCATGATACAACAAAATGCAAAGACCCCCTCCACAAATCCTTATTTGCAACAATGCAAATAAGCCCTCCTCCACCAAACTTTGGCCAATGAACGATACAAAGGAAATTGGCCGAAACGGAAAGCAAACTGGCAACTCCAGAAAACTGGTCCCGTAATAAATTACAGGAAAACCCCGATACTGTGCATACACACCCGCATTTGTATTCCGACCGAAATACAAATGCAATGAGACAAAATTCACATTGTACTATACTAGGATCCGGCTTAAACCAAAGCCGGCTAGTAATATCCGTTCGATCCTGATCCGTGCAATACCGCACGTATCTGATCGAACCTGCCATATATCCAGACGGCCTATAGTACAAACTGTCCGATCCTGATCCGTGCAATACCGCACGTATCTGATCAGACCATGCCATATCTCCATACGGCCTCTACAACCTTTCGCCCGAAAGCTGAGTAACTGAATGTGGGGGACTATAAAGACTCGTCAACACCTTGGTTGTGGATTTAACCACTAGCACGTCAGAGGTATAAGCCAATACGTAACGGGCTACCAGGTATTGACTAAAAGGGACGTCTGTGAGCGAACTCAGCCTGACAACCCTACTGAGCCTGTCAGTGACAATATCCGTACAGTCCGGTCCGTTCGTCTATGAGTATCGCATGGCGGGCCTAGGGGGTTGGTAAAAGTCAGACCCCCAAAAGCGGTACAAGTCGTGTCGGAGTGTAGCCCAGAACACCCTGAGATACTACTGGAATACCTACCAGTAAATCTCCTGCCTTGGCCAAGGACTTCGTGTAATGGCTCTCCTAGACACAGCACGACCTCACCCCCAATACCGGGAGAGACGAACCCCTGAAGATACGCTCACTGCCTCCATGTGACTCAGGACTGTACCCAACTAAAACCTGTTTGCACGACTCCTTTGAGCCGTGGTACGGTAGTAATCAAAGTACAGTAGGAACTCACACGAGACAAATGACGATCCCCAGGTCGATGAACTAACCTGCACACATGTCACCAGGGAACTGCCATATGACGTCTGGTATATGACCAACTAGCATGTTCCCGGCGAGTCCTGTCCGGTGTACTCATAACCCAATGAGCACCTGTATACATCTTAGGTGATCCAACTGACACCAGTAGCTTGTGAGACCGGCCACCGCCCCTCGTCGGGGTCTCGACTGTATACACTAGTCTACTCTGGAGTATCGATGCCCTGTCTCGAAACTCACACGACTAGGGACCATTTAAGGATATGCTTATAGACCCCAGCTCCCACTTATATGATCGCCCTCATACTGCTGGTGGTCAAGCAAGAATCCTAGGGGCTCTATCAACGTGTAATAGCAACTTGTCAGGTCACTTAAAATAGTACACGATGATAAAGGTAAACCAGATAGCATACTATCATCTCGAGTAAGACTGTCCTACCGGGATAGGTCCTCCATCAATCATTGCAATCACGTACCTGTGACCTAATAATTGACTCTGAGGGCACTATCTCCAACATTCTGATGGGACCTGGGTTCCTTCGCTAAAGCTATAGCGCCGTTGTTGTCACAATACAACGGTATTGGATTAACAATGGCAGGAACCACCTGAAGTTCTGTTAGGAACTTCTTCATCTAGACTGCTTCTTTTGCGGCATCGCAAGCAGCTATATACTCTGCTTCCATTGTTGAGTCAGCAACGATGTCCTGCTTGGAACTCTTCCAGCACACCGCCCCTCCATTGAGGGTAAAGACATAAACTGACATGGACTTGGAGTCATCCTTGTCACTCTGGAAGCTGGAGTTAGCAAAAGCCTCGATCTGGAGGTCTTTTCCGCCGTAACCAAGAACATATCCTTAGTCCTTCTCAGGTACTTATGAATGTTCTTTACTGCTATCCAGTGCTTCTCCCCTTGATCTGACTGATACCGGCTTACCACGCTCAGTGCGTAAGCTACATCTGGTCTGGTACACAACATCGCATACATTATAGAGCCTACTGTAGAAGTATAGAGTATAACTAACATGTGATCTCTTTTCGAATCAGTCTTAGGAGACATCTCTTTGGAGAGGGTGATTCCGTGACAAGCTGGCAAATTACCGTGCTTAGAATCTTCCATACTGAATCTTTTCAGTATAGTGTTGATATACCTGGACTGCGAAAGTCCAAACATCCTCTTAGATCTATCACGATAGATCTGGATCCCCAGAATGTAAGAGGCATCGCCCAGGTCTTTCATGGAGAACCTATATGACAAGAATCCTTTGACAGATTGTAGCATAGGAATGTCATTTCCTATCAATAGAATGTCATCCACGTACATGACGAGGAATACGACAATTCGTGCTACAATTTTACTATATATACATGGTTCATCTGAATTTTTGATAAAGTCATATTCTTTGACCGTTTCATCAAAACAGATATTCCAACTCCCTGATGCCGGTTTTAGTCCATAAATGGACTTAAGCAACTTGCACAATTTCCTGCTGCTCCCACTCTGATTGAAACCATCTGGCTGATCCATATAGACGCTCTCTTCTAAATTACCATTTAGAAAAGCCGTCTTTACGTCCATCTGCCAGATCTTAGAATCATGGAAGGCGGCAATGGCAAGAAGGATCCGAATGGATTTGAGCATAGCCACTGGAGAAAAAGTTTAGTCATAGTCCAAACCAGGTCTTTGACGAAAACCATTTGCAACAAGTCTAGCCTTATAGGTTTCTACCGGTCCATCTACACCAATCTTTTTCTTGAAGATCCACTTGCATCCTATGGGTTTTACCCCATCTGGAGCAAAGTCCAAAGTCCATACTTTGTTGGTATACATGGACTCCATCTCAGTCCGCATTGCATCCAGCCATCTTACCGAGTCCCCGCTCTGGATGGCCTGCTAGAAGCTAATAGGTTCATCATTATCAATATCGTAATGCTCTCTATCCCCGTCTATGAGAAAACCGTAGTATCTCTCAGGCGGATGAGATGGCCTACTACTCCTGCGGAGGGGTGCGGGAATGTCCTGTTCTTCTGGAACTTCTGGCTCTACCAAACTTTCAGTAGTATTTTGTGGTTCTGGAATTTCTTCCAGTTCTATTGCGCTCCCACTTGTTTCCTTTTCTAAAAACTGCTGTTCTAGAAAATGGGCATTATGAGAAACAAAACCTTTTGTTCCTCTGCGTAATAAAAAAAATACCCCTTGGAGTTCTTTGGATATCCCACAAACTTACACTGTACTAAGCGTGCCTCGAGTTTGTCCACATGCTGCTTTTTAACAAAAGCTGGACATCCCCATATCTTCAGATACTGAAGATAGGATTTCTTCCCACTCCACATCTGATATGGTGTGGTAGGCACAGTCTTGGTAGGAACCCTGTTCAAAAGATATGCAGCTGATTCTAGTGCATAACCCCAGAAAGATCGCGGTAACTTAGCATTACTCATCATGGAACGTACCATATCCAATAGGGTTCGGTTATGTCTCTCCGATACACCGTTATGTTGTGGAGTGTATGGAGGAGAAAGCTGAGAGAGAATTCCTTTCTCTTTTAGGTAACCCAAGAACTCAGCACTTAAGTATTCACCATCTCGATCAGATCTCAGTGCCTTGATACTTTTGCCGGTTTGGTTTTCTACTTCATTCTTATATTCTTGGAATTTCTCAAAGGCCTCGGATTTATGTTTCATCAAGAAAATGAATCCATACCTAGAGAAATCATCCGTAAAAGTAATGAAATATGAAAAACCGCCTCTTGCATGTGTAGACATTGGACCACATATATCGCTGTGTTTGAGTCCTAAGAGCTCGCTCGCTCTTACTCTATGTCCAGTGAATGGAGTCTTTGTCATCTTTCCTTTGAGACATGATTGACAAGTGGCATAAGATTGATATTCGAATGGATCTAAATATCCTTCTCTATGTAACTTAGTTAACCTTGTCTCATTGATGTGACCTAGACAATGCCATAAGAAAGACTGATTTATATCTGGAGACTTTCTTTTTAGTGTGTTCTGGACATTGAAAATTTGCAATTGGTTTAACACGTATATACCGTTATCAAGTGTAACGGACCCAATCAAACCATGATTAAGGTGGATGTTAACAACATCGCTTACAAACGTGAAATCATAACCTTCTTTTGATAACAACGATATTGATATGATATTACATGTTAAACTAGGTACACAAAAACAGTTACGCAAAACCAAAATATGTCCACTCGTCAGTCTAAGGTGATAATCCCCTACGGACACAGCATTCACGCTAGCTCCGTTAGCAACCTCGAGGGTCATATCACCAACCTTCAGCACTCTACGGTTTCTCAGTGCCTGCAATGAATTGCATATATGAGATCCTGATCCGATATCCAATACCCAGGAAGTAGAGTTGATTGACAGACAATTTTCAATTACAAACAAACCTGAAGCCAAAGCCACAACTTGCCTCGGGTCCTAGTTCTTGGCAATCCAAGCTTTGCAATCCTTCTTCCAATGGCCTTTCCTACGACAGTGGAAGCACTCGTCCTTTGCCACTACTGGCACCACAACCTTTGCCTTTCCCTTGACTCCCACCTTACCAACACCACCTCTCGGTTTGGTAGTGGCCTTCTTCCTCCTTCCTTTGGCCTTTGCCTTGGACCTGGAAGAGGAAGCACCACGAACAAACATAGTAGGTGTTTCCCTTGCCTTCTGCAAAGTGCCCTCTTCAGTCCTCAACATGTTAAGGAGTTCTGAAAGTTCAACTTCTTTAGCTTGAATGTTGAAATTTAAGATAAACTGGGCGTAGGTGGAAGGAAGGGACTGGAGAATCAAGTCTGTATACAGCTCGTCCTCTAATGTTGTCCCGAGGTCTGCGAGCTCTTCAATATAGACAATCATCTTGAGGACATGTTCCCCTATAGATGATCCGACGACCATCCTCGACTGAAACAAGTTCTTCGAGGTCTCGTATCTAGCTATACGAGATTGCTCTCCATATAGTTCCTTGGTGTGGAGAAATATGGATTCTAGATCCATATTCTCGTGCCTCCTCTGATGTTCATTATTCGTAGAGGCAAGCACGATGCACCTGGCCTTCGCGCAGTCTAACTCCCAGGTCTTGCGGATTTCCTTATCCGTGACACTGGATTCAGGACCTGGGACGGCAGGGGCCTTTGTAGTAAGGACATACCCCAATTTGTCATAGGTAATAACCATCTTAACATTCTGGAACCAACCTTTATAGTTTGGCCCTGTCAAAATATTTTTATCTAATAATAACGTAAGGCCTGTCATGTTGTAGGTCGCTGCAAAGAGAGAGAGAGAGGAAACACTTTAGCATGATGCTCTTGCAAGTTTAGAGTGGTTTTTAATTTATCTAAATAGAATGGCTCCCACTGTTCTCGAATCCCTCCTCAAACCATAAAGGAAGAACTAGTCAGGACTATTCTCATCGTACAATACTTGCTTAACCGTTCAGCCAGGCCGGTGTCGGTACTTCGAGGGAGGTTTTACGACGCCTTCGCGAAGTTCCTTAATTAAATAACCTCTTTTCTCTGGAGCGTAGCCCCGCTAATACCTTTCTCGACACCTACTTGGTTTATAGTATTGATCGTTAAGTGAAAGAATCTCTTGATGAGTAGCATATACTCATAGTAGGATCGGGATCCAAATGTCATCGTGTGATAAAGCTGAAGGAATCCAACCAAAATTATCACACTCTAAATGGTATGCAATCACTTAGCAAGTTTCAGTTTCTTTAGAAACTTCCGATATAGATTTCTGCCCCATGCTCTTATGACCTTGGCGTTGGTCAAAATGTCATTAGTCACATGTCAAGTTCGACCCATCATTATCTTGTTAATTTGAACCCATCCGTACATACCCCTGACGTTGGCCAAATGGCAATACGACTGTCCCAAACTAACTCATCTATCTATGCAGCAAATGAATACCCAGCAGCTACCAAACATTATGCCTTGGCGTTGGTCAAAATACATAGCTTGAATACTGCTGAATACCCAAATGAAATGACGGAGGGCTACGAATGGTTTTGGCGAAACCGAGAACGTAGTGAACTTGATATGATCGAAGGAACCTGATAGCTTTTAAAAGGAGTGGTTTAAGCTCCGCAATTAAAAAAATATCTTCTATTTTAAAATAACCGAGTGGTTTCTTTTAAACTGTTCCAACGATTCAACTTTGGTTTATTTTCTTTGCATTAATATAATGTGTCCCATCAATTAACCTATCATTGCAGAAAATAACGAAAATACAACGTCCTCTTATGCCATCCGCATTCGCCACAGGGCCCCGTCATTCACCCGTTAGGTTACTTAACTAACGATAGAGCGGGGGCTGGGCTAACGCGGGTGCAAAACATAAGTGACGCTTACTAGATATTATATATAGATATTGTACATTCGTCAGATGCAATAATAAGCATTCCAGATCACAGATGAACATATTGGATTTTCTAGGAATCTGCATTCCTTTTGAGCCTGCAAAGAAAGACGGATTACATGGTCGCGATGAATAGCCAAAACCTCACCCTAGACCCCTACGGGTACAGCAAACTACCCGTCAAGTACCTGAAGTGAAACGGTCTTCCTCAACGACATGAGTAGGCCACTAAACACTTCAAAGTACCTGGTAGTTTGTGCACCCCATCTTGGGTCTATCCTAGAAGCAGAAAACAGTAAATGAAATAATACAACGGTGGCTACAACCTCAACCCGGATGTGCCACACAAAAGAATATTACAACAAATTACAATTTACATTTGAATGAAAGAAACACTCGTCTCACATCCTCGGCTATCCATTCACGACAATCCAACAAGTTCATATTCCTAAACCAGTAAAAACCATTACTGAAATATGCAACCCCCTGCTAACCGACATACTAGCAGTTAGGAGAGGTTTACGAACACATTAAACACAACACAGATATAATCCAGTTAGCCAAACATCTTAGAATTTTAATCAAGCAATACTTATGAATCCACTCCAAACAATTCTCTATGCACATAAAAGCTGAGCAGAAACAAAACATCCCAGAAAATACAACACCAACACAGAAGAATAACTGGGCAAGTTTGGGTTGACTCGATGTCAACTCGGCCGTGGATCCGCGGAGGATCGCTTGTATCGGTCGCGGTTCTATGGTGGTTTAGACCAGTCACGATCCCAAATTTCTTCACAATTCTTAAAAAGCCCTGCTTGTATTTTTAAGGGTCCCTGAAAAATTTTTAGACCCCGTTTTAAAATCGGCATAAACTATGTGAAAATGTCTTTTTTCGGGTTCGTTTTGCGATCGAATTTCTAAAGACTTTGCTAACATGTTAGTTATGGTTTAGCTTGGCTCCGATACCATTGTAAGTCGACGTTAGACACCCCACAGGATGCGGGGAGGCGGAATAGGTAAATCAATCATTTTGTTCAAGTTAACATCGACTAACATTACGGATCTTTGCTAAACCCTAACTAACAAACTATCTAGAAGTGGTAAACTAGTATGATAGATGATTATACCTCAAGATACTAGTCCTTCTTGTTCTTGTTATTCACCTCCTCGTCGGCCTCCTCGATGTGATAGAAGATCCACCCGAGAGTTCCTCCTCCAAGCTCTAACCTCTCACTTGAGATAACTAAGTGGCTAGAATTGCTAATCCAAGTGACCTAGAAGATATAGAAGTGGATTAAGGATCTATTAGTCTTGCTAACCCTTGGGATCTCAACACATGAGAGGATTAGGGTTAGGTTTAAGAAGAGGAGAGCTTGAGGAGAGAGAATGTGTTCTTGAGAATGAAATGAAAAATAACTCATTTGTGTATATATTATGAAGCATAAAATATCTTGCACAAATATCTTCATGCTTCATTTAATACAAATGAATTAATCATCTAATGAGTCATTAAAACAATTAATGCTTCATTAACTCATTTGGATGAATCATCTCATGAGTCACTAATTCATTTAATGCAAATTACACATAAGCTCTCCACCTCACCTTTCTTCTAGAAGCTTCTTGACTAATTACGAGAATGCCCCTACCATCCGTAAAACACGGATATTCTGAGAATGCATAAATCCAAGAATCCAATACTAGAATCTGGCTTAAACTAAAGCCCGCTAGTATAATCTGTATGAACATCATACGTGCACAAGTACACGTATATGTCCGAACCCTGTCGTAAAACTATACAACCTCTATATCGTTTCGCCTGAAGCAGGGAAACTCTCTGTGTGGGACAGTAAAGACTCGACACTACGCTGGCAGTGGGTTTAACCATAGGCCGCAAGCGGCACTAGCTGTACGTAACGGTCCCCAGGTAGATGTCGATAAGAAGGCCGATGAGGAAACCCATCCGAACTCCTACTGAGCCTGATATGACAATCTCCATACAGTCTGGTCTGTTTGTTTAAGACTATCGCATATCGGGCCTAGGGGCGGCAAGCATCAGTCCCCTAAAAGCTGTATAAGTCGTGTCGGAGTGAAGCCTATTACACCTTGAGAAGCTACTGGAAATCCTACCAATAAATCTCGTTTTCGCTGGCTAGGGACTTTGTGTAATGGCTCTCCAAACACAGTGCGATATCAACTCCCAATACCGGGAGAGACGAATCCTATCTAATCGCCACTGTCTCCAAGTGCTTCGGGACTGCACCCAACTACTACCTATTTGCACGACTCTTTTGAGCCGTAGTAGGGTAGCAATCTAAGAACAGTGGGAACACACTCGAGACGAAGCAGCAGTATCAAGTCAACAGACTATGTTATACTCATGTCACCTAGGAACTGTTAACTGATGACGGGTGTAATACCAACCAACAGTTCCCTGCGAGTCCTATCCGGTGTACCCGTAACCCAATGAGCACCTGCATACTATCTCCAGTATAACGTACTAATGGCTGTGGAACAGACCATCTCCCCTGCTGGGATGAGAAGCGTATACACTAGTCTACTCTGGAGTATCGATGCCCTGTCTCAATAATCCTACGACTAGGGACCTGAAAAAGGATGTGCTTGTAGACTACCCAGCTCCTACTAGTGTGACTGCCATCACAACGCTGGTAGTCAAGCAAGATCCTAAGGGCTCTATCAATATGTATTCGCGATATGCTAAAAGAAACATATACACATATTAAGATAGATATAAACCAAGTAGCATACTACTATGTTGAACAAGACTGTTAATCCAACTATGAATATCCCAAGCTTCCATTAAGTAATATACAAGCTAGTATGATACAATAATGGCCCCTAGGGCATATACACTAACAATATATACATGTATAAATACATCCACTATCATATAATGGCCTCCAGGGCATACATATATCCAATAATCTCCCACTTGTACTAGGGACAGTTATTGGCGTATCTCATACCCAACATCTCAAAAAGTCTCTCATGTTGCAGCTGAGGGAGGGCCTTGGTGAGTGGATCCGCAGTGTTATTCTTTTTGTCTACTCTCATAGGATCTCAATCTCGCGGCGATCTATAATCTCCCGGATCAAATGAAAGCGCCTCAGGATGTGTTTGGACCGCTAATGGGACCTGGGCTCCTTGGCTAATGCCATAGCCCAATTATTATCACAATACAATGGTATTGGATCAATAGTGGTTGGAACTACTCCTAGCTCCGAGACGAACTTCCTCATCCAGACGGTTTCCTTGGCGGCATCATTCGCAGCAATGTACTCAACCTCCATCGTAGAGTCTGCAAAGGTATCATGTTTGAAACTCTTCCAACTTACTGCTCCTCCATTGAGGGTAAATGCAAACCCAGAGATAGATTTGTTGTCGTCCTTATCACTCTGGAAGTTCGAATCGGTAAAGGCCTCCATCTGGAGATCTCCATTACCATACACCAAGAACAATTCTTTAGTCCTTCGCAAGTACTTAAGAATGTTCTTCACAGCTACCCAGTGATTCTCTCTTAGGTTGGATTGATACCTGCTTACTACACTAAGTGCATAAGCTATATCTGGGCGTATAACATCGCATACATTATAGATCTACTGCCGACGCATAGGGTATAATGCTCATGCGAGCTCTCTCTTCATCGGCTTTGGGCAAGAGTCCTTAGAGAGAGTGACTCTATGGCAAGCGGGTAAGGCACCCCACTTGGAGTCTTCCATACTAAACCTTTTTAGGATGGTGTTGATGTACCTGGTTTGGGAAAATCCTAACAACCTCTTGGATTTATCCCTATATATCCTAATGCCCAGAATATATGTGGCATCACCCAAGTCCTACATGGAAAACCTTAGTGATAAGAAAGATTTGACCGACTGTAGCATAGGAATATCATTTCCAATCAGAAGAATGTCATCTATGTACAATACGAGGAAAGTGACAGCTCTCCTTACAGCCTTCTTATAAACATAAGGTTCATCTGGATTTTTGATGAAATCAAACTCTTTGATAACATCATCGAAACAGATGTTCCAACTCCATGATGCCTGCTTTAATCCATAAATGGATTTAAGCAGTCTACATGCTTTCCTGCTGCTCCCACCGTCAATGAAGCCCTCTGGCTGATCCATATAAATGCATTCTTCTAAATCTCCATTTAGAAATGCTGTTTTAACGTCCATCTGCCAGATTTCATAGTCGTAGTGAGCAGCAATAGCAAGTAGGATCTGAATGGATTTAAGGATGGCTACGGGAGAAAAAGTTTCGTCATAGTCCAAACCTGGTCTTTGACGAAAACCCTTCGCCACAAGTCATGCCTTATAGGTCTCTACCTGCCCATCTACACCAATCTTTCTTTTAAAGATCCATTTGCACCCCACAGGTTTTACCCCAGGGGGTACAATGTCCAAAGTCCATACTTTGTTGGTGTACATAGACTCCATTTCAGATCTCATGGCATCCAGCCACTTCACAGAGTCTCCACTCGTGATAGCTTGCTGAAAGCTGGTAGGATCATCATCCTCCATGATGCAGTCTTCTCTATCACCATCAATGAGGAAACCGTAGTACCTCTCCGGTAGGTGATAAGTCCTACGAGACCTACGGAGTGACCGAGGTTCCTCAGTTTCTGTTGCAACGGCCGGTTCAACCAATTCGTCATTTGTAGTTTGTGTTTCTAGAACCTTTTCTAGATCTACCACACTGCCATCTGTATCATTTGTAAAAAAACTCTTTTTCCAAAAACGTGGCATATTGAGAAACAAACACTTTTTGTTCCCCCTTGTAGTAGAAAAGATATCCATAAGAATTCTTTGGATATCCCATAAAATTACACATGACTGACTGTGTCTCGAGTTTGTCCGGATTCTGCTTTTTAACATAGGCCGGACAACCCTAAATATTAATTTGTTTAAGAGATGGTCTCTTCCAATGCCATAGCTCATATGGCGTGGTAGACACAGTTTTGGTTGGGAACCTGTTCAGCAGAAACGTTGCAGTCTCCAATGCATGCCCCTAAAATGAGACGGGTAACTCAGCATCACTCATCAAGGAACGGACCATATCTAATAGGGTCCGATTCCGTCGTTCTGACACACCATTGTGCTGTGGTGTGTAAGGAGGAGTGAGCTGAGAGAGAATCCCATTCTCTTTTAGGAAGTCTGCAAACTCTGTACTGAGGTACTCTCCACCTCGATCTGATCGAAGCATTTTGATGCTCAAGATGGTTTTTTTTTCTACTTCGAGTTTATATTCAGTGAATTTCTCGAAAGCTTAGGATTTGTGCTTTAATAAAAATACATGACCGAATCTTGAGAAATCATCAGTAAAAGTAATGAAGTATGAAAAACCGCCTCTAGCCTGTGTAGACATTGGCCCGCATACATCACTATTTATGAGGCCTAAGAGCTGAGTAGCTCTTTCTCCGTGTCCTGTAAACGGAGTTTTGGTCATTTTACCCTTGATATAAGACTGGCAAGTCTCATAAGATTTATATTCAAAAGGGTTTAAATATCCATCTTTATGTAGCTTGTTTAGTCTTGTTTCGTTAATATGACCAAGTCTACAGTGGCAAAGAAAAGCTTCATTTATTTCTAAAAATTTTATTTTATTAGTGTGGTGTATGCTGAAAACTGTGTGTTGATTTAGGACGTATATCCCATTATTAAGTGTACCATACCCAACCAACATTTGATTCAGGTGAATGTTCATAACATTGTTCTGCAATACAAAATTATATCCTTCATTGTCTAACAAAGAAATGGATATTATATTACAAAGCATACTAGGTACATAATAACATGGGTTCAAAACCAATATACATCCAGACGGCAACCCCAAGTGATACTCTCCCACTGCAACTGTATGTACATTGGAACCATTTCTAACGCGGAGATTATGGTCACCTGTCTTCAAAACCTTGCTATTTCTCAGCCCCTACATAGAATTGCAAATGTGAGAACATGAACCGGTATCTAATACCCAGGAAGCAAAGTTTATTGAAAAACAATTTTCTGTCACAAACACACCTGAAGCGGAAGCATCCCCATACTTCTTCTTGAGATCCAAGTAATCGGTGCAGTTGCACTTCCAGTGTCCTGTTTTGTGGCAGTGATAACATTCCCCTTTCCCCGATTCCCCAGCTTTGGACTTGTCTTTCCCCTTAACCTTTTTAACTCCACCCTTAGGTTTGGTGGGTTTCTTCTTCATCTTTCCCTTGGCCTTAGCGTTTGGGCGAGAAGAGGAAGATTGCCCAACACTCAAAACGAGAGTTTTCACTGATTTCAGCGTGCTCTCTGCACTCCTTAACATATTAAGGAGTTCAGATAATTCCTTCTCCATGTTATGCATGTTGAAGTTAACTATAAATTGAGCAAAGGTGGAGAGAAGAGGCTGCAGAATAATATCCGTATATTGCTCATTGTCCATTGTCCACCTAAGGTCCTCAAGCTCTTCTATGAGAGCTATCATCTTCAGAACATAGTCTCCTACTGGTGTGCCAGGGGCCATTCGCATCTGAAACAGCTTTCTATATGCTTCGTATCGTAAGACACGAGATTGCTCTCCATACAACTTCTTTGTATGGAGGAATATAGCGTGGACGTCCATATTCTCATGCTGCTTTTGATGTGTGTTATCCATCGATGCAAGCGCGAGGCACTTGGCTGTGGCATAGTCAGCGGCCCATGTCTTACGGACTTCAACATCCGCAACTGAGGATTTAGGACCTGGGACGAACGGGGCTGGAGCCGTGAGGACATATGATACGTTATCAAAAGTCAAGGCAATGTTAAGATTCCTCAGCGGGTCTTTATAATTGGTCCCATTAAGTTTATTTTTATCTAGTAGAAGCTTGAGTCCTGTCATTGGTATCTGCCATTGAGAGAGAGAAAAGAATACACTCAGCGAAAGCTCTTGCAAAGATCACATTGGTTATTATCTTATCTAATCGACGTCTCCCACTGCTTTAATCAAGTTTTTCTTTCAAACCTTAAAAAGAAAACTAGCAGGATTAATTACAGTCTACAACATCGCCAACCGTTCAGCCAGGCCAGTATCGGTACTTGAGGGAGGTTCCCCGTGCTTTCGCACGGACCTAATTAATATAAACCTCGTCTTGCTAGAGGAATAGCCCCGTTAACACCTTTCTAGACACCTAATAGGTTAGCTAATTGTAAACTGCAAAACTCTCCTGGGAGCAACTATTGCCCACAATGGGATCGGGATCCAACCATCAAATGGAAGGTATGCAATCTCATTGCAAATTTCAACTATTGAAATTCCCGATGTGGTTTTTACCCCTAGTACCCATGACCTTAACTATGGTCAACAAATCATAAGTGTTAGTCCACGTTGCCCACCCCGGTTCTTACGGGGAGGCGGAAACGGTAAAAAACGATTTTTTATGACAAGGCAACATGGACTAGAAAAGAGGATCTTTGCTAAACAAAACCTAGCAAACTAACTACAAGTTTAACTACTATGTTAGAGGGTTATACCTAGGTCTTGAACTCCTTCTCTTCTTGCTCCTTGGAGTGGCTTGAACGGCTCCACCTCGTAGTCTCCTTTTTGTCGAAGAAGGATCAACCCGAAAGCCTTTACCTTGAGCTCCTACCTCAACCGAGAGGCAACTAAAGTGCTTGGCTTGCTAAACCTAAAAGTCTAGAGTGAGTAGAGTAGATTTTTAGTTGTTTTATTTCAATAGCACATGGTTCTCAACACATGAGACATGAGAGCTTTGAGAGAGAGGATGAAGATGAGCTTTTGGATGAGAAAGAGTGATCAAGTGAGAATGAGATAATAATTTACAACCATGGTCACAAAAGTAAGAATAATGATGATAATAAAAATAATTATGAATTGTGATGGTTAGTTTCAATGACCATTATCATTTCATGCATTTAATGCATTTTGCAAAGAACGAGAAGCATCATTGAAATGAAATGATGATGGTCAACAAGTCCACAATGGTCAACCGGTCAACAAAGTAAACAAGTCAACAAAAGTCAAATGTTCAACTCAACCATGGCACAATAATCCTTAATTAATACTATTAATCATATTTCTTATTCTCATTAGGGTTTAGAAAAAGTCAATGGTCAACAACCCTAATGAGAATCCCCTGCCTCTGCCTCTGTCAACTGTGCATACACACTCGCACCCATGTTCCGAGGAACACGAATACAATGAGATAAAACCAATCCCAAAATATATACTAGGATCTGGCTTAAACCAAAGCCCGCTAGTAATAACTGACCGGACACCAAACGTGCACAAGTGCGCGGATGTGAACGAACCCTGTCACAAAACCATACGACCTCTACTCTATTTTGCCCAAAGGCGAATAGCCCTCTGTGTGGGACTCTAAAGACTCGACACTACGCTGGCAGTGGGTTTAACCACAGGCTGCAAGTGGTACTAGCTGTACGTAACGGTCCCTAGGTAGATGACGATAAGAAGACTGATGAGGTGAACCCATCCGAACTCCTACCGAGCCTGAATGTGACAATCTCCGTACAGTCCGGTCAGCTCGTCTGAGAGTTTTGTCGGGCCTAGGGGGGCGGTAAACGTCAGTCCCCTAATAGCGGTACAAGTCGTGTCGGAGTGTAGCCCAGAACACCCTGAGATAACACTGGAAATGCTACTAGTATATCTCGCTTTCCCTGGCTAGGGACTTCGTGTAATGGCTCTTCTAGAAACAGCGCGATATCAACCCCCAATACCGGAAGAGACGAATCCTGTCTAACCGTCACTGCCTCCAAGTGCTTCGGGACTGCACCCAACTACTACCTGTTTGCACGACTCATTTGAGCCGTGGTAGGGTAGTAATCTAAGAACAGTGGGAACACACTCGAGACGAAGTGACAGTGTCAAGTCAACGGACTATGCTGTACTCATGTCACCTAGGAACTGATAACTGACGATAGGTATAATACCAAACCAACAGTTCCCAGCGAGTCCTATCCAGTGTACTCGTAACCTAATGAGCACCTGCATACTATCTCCAGTACGACGTACTGATGGCTGTGGGACAGACCATCTCCCCTCCTGGGATGAGAAGCGTATACACTAGTCTACTCTTGAGTATCGATACCCTGTCTCGATAATCCTACGACTAGGGACCTGTATAAGGATGTGCTTGTAGATTACCCAGCCCCCACTAGTGTGACTGCCATCACAACGCTGGTAATCAAGCAAAGATCCTAAGGGCTCCACTAATGTGTATAGGCGATATGCTAAAAGAAACACATGCACACATTAAAGTAGAAACAAACCAAGTAGCATACTACCATTTCGAGCAAGATTGTCTATACAACTGTGAATATCCCAAGCTTCTATTAAGTAATATACAAACCAGTATGATACAGTAATGGCCTCTAGGGCATATACACTAACAATCTCCCACTTGCACTAAGGCCATGTACTGGCGTATCGAAGACCTAGCATCTCGATCAGCCGCTTGAACTGAGTCTGGGATATGGCCTTCGTGAATGGATCTGCAGTGTTATCTTCTGTAGCAACCCTCCGAACCTCGATCTCCCGGCGATCCACGATCTCCCTGATCAGGTGATACCGCCTCAAGATGTGTCTGGACTTCTGATGGGACTTGGGTTCCTTCGCTAAAGCTATAGCCCCGTTGTTGTCATAATACAGAGGTATTGGAGCAACAATGGACGGAACCACCTGAAGTTCTGTCAAGAACTTCCTCATCCAGACGGCTTCTTTTGCGGCATCAGATGCAGCGATATATTCCGCTTCCATCGTCGAGTCAGCAACGGTTTCTTGTTTGGAACTCTTCCAACACACCGCCCCTCCATTGAGGGTAAAGACATAACCCGACATGGATTTGGAGTCATCCTTGTCACTCTGGAAGCTGGAGTCAGCAAAGGCCTCCATCTGGAGGCCTTTTCCGCCGTAAACCAAAAACATGTCCTTAGTCCTTCTTAGGTACTTCAGAATGTTTTTTACCGCTATCCAGTGCTTCTCCCCAGGGTTTGACTGATATCGGCTTACCACACTCAGTGCATAAGCTACATCTGGTCTGGTACACAACATTGCATACATTATAGAGCCTACTGCAAAAGCCTAGGGTATAATAGACATGCGATCCCTTTCCAAATCAGTCTTGGGAGACATCTCTTTGGAGAGGGTGATCCCGTGACAAGCCAGTAGATTACCGCGCTTGGAATCTTCCATACTGAACCTCTTCAGTATGGTGTCGATGTACCAGGACTGTGAAAGTCCTAATATCCTTTTGGACCTATCACGATGGATCCGGATCCCCAGAATGTAAGAAGCATCACCCAGGTCTTTCATGGAGAACCTGTGTGACAAGAACCTTTTGACAGATTGTAGCATAGGAATGTTATTTCCTATCAAGAGAATGTCATCCATGTATAAAACGAGAAATACGACAGTTCGTGCTATAATTTTACTATAGATGCATGGTTCATCTGGAATTTTGATAAAGCCAAATTCTTTGACCGTCTCATCAAAATAGATGTTCCAACTCCGCGATGCCTGCTTTAGTCCATAAATGGATTTAAGCAACTTGCATACCTTCCCGCTACTCCCACTCTGAATGAAACCCTCTGGTTGGTCCATATAGACACACTCCTCTAAATTTCCATTTAGAAAAGCGGTGTTTACGTCCATCTGCCAAATCTCATAATCATAGAAGGCGGCAATGGCAAGAAGGATCCGAATGGATTTGAGAATAGCCACTGGAGAAAAGGTTTCGTCATAGTCCAAACCAGGTCTTTGACGAAAACCCTTTGCAACGAGTCTAGCCTTATAGGTCTCAACCTGTCCATCTACACCAATCTTCCTTTTGAAAATCCATTTGCAGCCTATGGGTTTTACCCCTTCTGGAGCAACGTCCAAAGTCCATACTTTGTTGGTGTACATGGACTCCATTTTGATCCGCATTGCATCCAGCCATTTTACCGAGTCAGTGCTCTGAATGGCCTGCTGGAAGCTAGTCGGCTCATCATTATCAATGATGCAATCCTCTCTATCCCCGTCTATGAGAAAAGCGTAGTATCTCTCAAGCGGATGAGACTGCCTACTACTCCTGTGGAGCGGCGCAGGAATGTCCTGTTCTTTCGAACCCTTTGGTTCTACTAAGCTTTCAGTAATAGCTTGTGGTTCTGGAATTTCTTCCAGTTCTATTGCGCTCCCACTTATTTCTTTTTCTAAGAACTGATGTTACAGAAAGTGGGCATGACGAGAGACAAAAACCTTTTGTTCTTCTACGCAATAGAAAAGATACCCCCTGGAGTTCTTTGGGTATCTCACAAACTTACACTGTACTGAGCATGCCTCGAGCTTGTCCGCATGCTGCTTTTTGACAAAAGCTGGACATCCTCAAATCTTCAGATATTGAAGATAGGGTTTCTTCCCACTTCACATCTGATATGGTGTGGTAGGCACAGTCTTATTTGGAACTCGGTTCAAAAGATATGCAGCTGATTCTAGTGCATATTCCCAGAAAGATCACGGTAACTCAGCGTTACTCATCATAGAGCGTACCATATCCAATAGGGTTCGGTTCCGTCTCTCCGATACACCGTTATATTATGGAGTGTATGGAGGAGTAAGCTGAGAGAGAATTCCATTCCCTTTTAGGTAATCCAGGAACTCGGCACTCAAGTATTCACCACCTCGATCAGATCTCAGTGTCTTGATACTTTTGCCTATTTGTTTTTCTACTTCATTCTTGTATTCCTGGAATTTTTCGAAGGCTTCGGATTTATGCTTCAATAAGAAGACATGCCCAAACCTTGAAAAATCATGCATAAAAGTAATGAAGTAAGAATAACCACTTCGCGCATGTGTAGACATTGGACCGCATACATCGCTGTGTACGAGTCCCAAGAGCTCGCTCGCTCTTACTCTATGTCCAGTAAACGGAGTCTTTGTCATCTTTCCTTTGAGACAGGATTGACAAGTTGCATATGATTGATATTCGAACGGATCCAAATATCCTTCTTTATGTAACTTCGTCAACCTTCTCTCATTGATGTGACCCAGTCTACAATTTCATAAGAAAGCATGATTTATTTCTGGAGACTTTCTTTTGTGTGTATTCTGGACATTGAAAATCTGTGGTTGGTTTAATACGTATATATCGTTGCTTAATGTACCCGACCCAATCAGAACATGATTAAGGTGAATGTTTACAACATTGCTTACAAATGCAAAATCATAACCTTCTTTAGACATTAAAGATACAGATATGATATTACAAGTCGCACTGGGTACAAAATAACAGTCACGCAAAACTAAAACATGTCCATCTGACAATCCCAAGTGATAGTCCCCCACGGGCTCAGCATCCATGCCAGCTCCGTTTGCAACTCTGAGAGTCATATCACCTGCCTTCAAAACCCTACGCTTTCTCAGTGCCTGCAAAGAATTACAGATATGAGATCCTGATCCGGTATCCAATACCCAGGAAGTAGAGTTTACTGATAGACAGTTTTCAAAAACATACACAGCTGAAGCCTAAGCCACAACTTGCTTCGGGTCCTGGTTCTTGGCCTTCCAAGCCCTGCAATCTTTCTTCCAGTGTCCTTTCTTATGACAATAAAAGCACTCTTCTTTCCCCACATGCTGTCCCGTTGCCTTTGCCATTTTTGCCTTTCCCTTGGCTTCCACTTTACTAACACCACCCCTTGGTTTGGTGAGGGCTTTCTTCTTCTTTCCTTTGGCTTTCGTCTTGGACCTAGAAGAAGAAGGTCCTCCAACAGACAAAGCGGGTGTTTCCCTTACTTTCTTCAGGGTGCCCTCTGCACTCATCAACATGTTAAGAAGTTCCGGAAGTTCAACTTCCTTTCCTTGCATGTTGAAGTTCAGGATAAACTGGGCGTAAGTGGAAGGAAGGGACTGGAGAATCATGTCAGTGTAGAGCTCATTCTCTAACGTGGTCCCAAGGTCCGCGAGCTCTTCAATATAGCCAATCATCTGAAGCACGTGTTCCGCTACAGATGATCCGACGGCCAATCTCGCCGAAAATAACTTTTTTGAGACTTCGTATCTGGCGATACGGGATTGCTCTCCATACAGATCTTTTGTATGAAGAAATATGGATTCTAGGTCCATATCCTCGTGCCTCCTCTGATGTTCATTGTCCATAGAGGCAAGCACGATGCACTTGGCCCTCGCAAAATCAATCTCCTAGGTCTTACGGATTTCCTTATCCGCGACGCTGGATTGAGGTCCTGGGACAGGGGGAGCTTTGGTGGTAAGAAGATACCCCAACTTGTCATAAGTGATTGCCATTTTGATATTCCTGAGCCAATCATTGTAGTTTGGCCCTGTCAGTATGTTTTTATCTAGTAGTAACTTAAGTCCGGTCATGATGTTTGGTCGCTGCAATTAGGAGAGAGAGAAGAAACACTTTAGCATGATGCTCTTGCAAGTTTAGAGTGGTTTTTAGTTTGTCTAAACAGGATGTCTCCCACTGTTCCTCGAATCCTTCCTCAAACCAAAAAAGAAGAATTAGTCGGGATCAATCTCACCGTACAATACTTGCTTAACCATTCAGCCAGGCCAGTGTTGGTACTTCAAGGGAGGTTTTCCAACGCTTTCGCAAAGTTCCTTAATTAAATAACCTCTTTTCCCTGTGGGAGTAGCCCCGCTAACACCTTTCTAGACACCTACTTGGTTTATAGCATTGATCGTTAAGTGAGAAAGTTCCCAAAGAGTAGCATATACTCACAGTAGGATCGGGATCCAAATATCATCGTGTGATAAAACTGAAGGAATCCTACCAGAATTATCACACTCCAAATGGTATGCAGCACTAGCAAGTTTCATATTCTTTAGAAACTCCCGATGTGGATTTTTTCCCCATACTCTTATGACCTTGACGTAGGCCAAAATATCATAAGTCACATGTCAAGTTCTACCCATCATTTACCAGGTTAATTTGAACCCACCCGTACATACCCTTGACGTAGGCCAAAATGGCAGTACGACTGTCTCAAACCAACGCATCTATCTATGCAACAGATAAATATCCGGCAGCTACCAATCACTATGCCTTGGCGTAGGTCAAAATACATAGCTTGAATACTACTGAATATTTAACTGAAATGATGGAGGGCTACTCATGGTTTTGGCAAAACCGTGAACGTAGTGAACTTAATATTATCGAAAGAACCTGATAGCTTTTAAAAGGAGTGGTTTAAGCTCCGCGTTTTAAAAGCTTTCTGTTTTTGAAAAGAAACCGAGTGGTTTTAAAAATTGTTCCAACACCTTTACTTTGGTTTATTTTCTTGCGTTAATTTAATGCGTCCCATCATTTAATCCTACCATTGCAGAAAACAACGACAATATGACGTACGCTTATTCCATCCGCATTCGCCACGGGGGCCTGTCATTACCCGTTAGGTTACTTAACTAACGACAGAGCGGTGGCTGGACTAGCGCGGATGCAAAACATAAGCAACGCCTACTAGATATCATATATAGATATATACATTCGTCAGATGCAATGATAGCCATTCCAGATCACAGATGAACACATTGGATATACTAGAAATCCGCGTGTCATTCGAGCCTGCAACGAAAGACGGATTACACGGTCGCGATGAATAGCCAAACCCCACCCTAGACTCCTACGGGTCCGTCAAACTACCTGCCAAGTACCCGAAGTGAAGAAACCTCCCTCAATAAAGTGAGTAGGCCACTCGGCACTTCGAGATACCCGGTAGTTTGTGCACCCCACCTTGGGTCTATCCTAGGAGCAAAAACAGTTAAAGAAATAATATTCAATGGCAGCTACATCCCGGATGTGCGGCCATAAAATAATATTACATCAATTTACATATTATATCAAATGAAAGACAACAAACCCACCGTTGCCGGTCCCAAGTCCGGATGAGAAAGGGTGAGGGTTGTGGTAGGCTTGTGACAGCCAACGGAAAACTTTGTCACATTCTATGACATGAACCATAATAAGAATATCGTTGGGGCATCCCCTACTCAGCGACGCGCTACATCGGATCCCGGGTGTAGTGTTAAATATGCAAGGGCTTGGTCATCGTCCAGATGCGGCGCGCTACATCGGACCCCGGGTGTAGTGACAAATAAGTAAGGGTCGTCGTCCAGAGACGGCGCGCTACATCGAACCCCGGGTGTAGTGACAAATAAGCAAGGGTCGTCGTCTACAGACGGCGCGCTACATCGGACCCCGGGTGTAGTGACAAATAAGCAAGGGTCGTCGTCCAGAGACGGCGCGCTACATCGGACCCCGGGTGTAGTGACAAATAAGCAAGGGTTTCATAGGATCCGTCTAGCTTCCTGGAACATAGGTTCCCTTACGGGTAGACTAATAGAATTAGTGGAGGTGATGATTAGGAGGAGAGTTGGTATTATGTGTTTGCAAGAAACTAAGTGGGTAGGTGAAAAGAGTAGAGTCATAGAGCCTTGGGGTTATAATCTTTGGTATACGGGTAGAGATAAAAATCGTAATGGGGTAGGTATAATCATAGATAGACGGTTGCTTGAGGATATAGTTGAGATTAGGAGAAAAGGTGATAGAATTTTACTGGTTAAGCTTATTCTAGGTGGAGAGATCTTTAATGTTATTAGTGCTTATGCACCACAGATAGGTCTTGATGACGCTAGTAAGCGTCTATTCTGGGAGGATTTAGACGAGGTGGTGCAAAGTATACCTAGTGGAGAGAAGTTATTTATTGGTGGTGATCTTAATGGACATGTAGGTACTAGTCGTAGTGGGTTTGATACTATCCATGGAGGTTTTGGTTTCGGACAAAGGAATGAAGTAGGTGACTCAATTCTAGATTTTGCTTTATCTTATGACTTGATCTTAGCAAACACCTGGTTTAGGAAAAGAGAGTCCCACCTTATCACTTTTAGGAGCGGATCAAATGCTAGTCAAATAGACTTTTTTCTGACGAGAAGAATAGATAGAGCTTGTTGTATCGACTGTAAGGTAGTGCCAGGTGAGAGTGTAACTACTCAACATAGACTTCTAGTTCTAGATTTTCGATTTAGAAGAGAACCTAGGAAGATTAGACGTAAGGTAGAGCCTAAAATTAAATGGTGGCGATTGAAAGAAGGTAATCAAAAGGCTTTTATAGATCGTGTAGTACAAGAAGCGGATTGGCAGTCGGAAGATGATCCAGACAAAACATGGAACAAAATGGCTAGTTGTATCAAGAAAGTAGCTAGAGATCTACTTGGTGAGTTGAGAGGTGGTGCTCCACCATCTAAGGACATATCATGGTGGAATGAAGATGTAAAGGCTGCTATTAAAATTAAAAGGGATTCTTATAAAGATTTGAAGAAAAGTAGAGATGTGGAGAGATTTGAGAAGTACAAAATGGCTAAAAAGGAAGTTAAGAAAGCTGTTCGGGAAGCTAAATCTAAGGTCTACAAGGAGGTGTACGAGAAATTAGACACTAAAGAGGCTGCAAATGATATATACCGGATTGCTCGAATGCGGGAAAGGAAGACTAGAGACTTATGTGCGGTGAAATGTGTCAAAAATGAAAATCAGAAGGTTTTAGTTCGAGATGAGGATATCAAGGAAAGATGGAGAGATTATTTTGACAAATTATTCAATGAGAGCTTTACTAAGAATTTGGATGGACTTGTCATTCAATCTCAAGATATAAATCGTGATTTCATGCGTAAAATAAGATTTACTGAGGTTAAAGAAGCTTTGAACAGAATGGGTTTAAGAAAAGCGGTTGGTCCTGACGGGATTCCTATCGAGATTTGGAGATGCTTAGGAGAAATAGGCGTTAAATGGCTGACAGATCTGTTTAATAAGATTTGGCAGACAAAAAAGATGCCAAATGAATGGAGGAAAAGTATCCTTGTACCTATCTACTAGAATAAGGATGACATTCAAAGTTGCTCAAACTACCGTGGAATAAAACTAATGTGTCACACCATGAAACTTTGGGAGAGAGTGATTAAACACAGGCTAAGGAAGGATATTAAGATAACAGAGAACCAATTTGGGTTCATGCCTGGACGATCGACGACAGAGGCGATTCATTTGCTTCGTCAACTTGTCGAGCGCTTTCGAGAGAGGAGAAGAGATTTGCATATGATATTTATTGATTTAGAAAAAGCGTACGACAAGGTACCTAGAGAGGTATTATGGGGGACAATGATGAAAAAGGGGGTCCCCGTCAAGTATATTGACATAATCAAGGATATGTACGACGGAGTAGTGGCAAATGTCAGAACTTGCGGTGGCTTAACAAGTGATTTTCCGATTACTATTGGTTTACATCAAGGATCTGCATTAAGTCCTTTCCTGTTTACCATCGTGATGGATGAGCTGACTAGAACTATCCAAGATGAGGTCCCTTGGTGTATGCTATTCGCTGATGATATTGTTCTAGTAAATGAGACGAAAGCAGGGGTTAATGCCAAATTGGAATTATGGAGACAAACATTGGAATCTCGGGGATTCAGATTGAGCAGGTCTAAGACAGCATATATGCACTGCAAATTTAGTAGCCAGAGAAGTCAAAACCATATTGGTATAGCATTGGAAGGGCAAGAGATATCACCGAGCGACCAGTTTAGATATCTAGGTTCCATCATCCAAAGGAATGGGGAGATCGATAGTGATGTTAATCAAAGGATCCAAGCTGGTTGGTTGAAATGGAGGAGTGCAACAGGGATTTTGTGTGATCGTAACTTTCCGTTAAAATTGAAAGGGAAGTTTTATCGGAGCGCTATTCGGCCTGCCTTATTATATGGTACAGAATGCTGGGCTCCTAAGAAGCATCATACACAGAAGATGCACGTAGCGGAGATGCGCATGCTTCGTTGGATGTGCGGTAACACTAGAAAAGACAAGGTGCGAAATGAGGATATTCGTGCAAAAGTTGGCGTAGCACCCGTGGAGGAGAAGATGCGGGAAAACCGGCTTAGATGGTTTGGTCATGTGCGACGCAGACCTATGGAAGCACCGGTTCGACGAATAGATACTCTCGATATGGGTAATGGCAAAAGGGCAAAAGGGAGACCGAAGAAAACATGGATGGAGGTGATACGAAACGATATGGTTGCCAAAGGTCTCAATGAAAGTATATTGTTCGATAGAAGTGAGTGGAGACAGAGGATTCATGTGCTGGACCCGGCGTGATTCTCATGTTGGTTCATGTAGCCTACCCCATATGCTTGGGATAAAAGGCTCAGTTGTTGTTGTTGTTGTTGTATCAAAAGAAAGACAAAGAAAACTCTCATCTCACTACCCCCGGCTATTCATCCGCGACAATCCAACGAGTTCATATACACAATCCATCAGCATTACAGATCACAGATATGCACAACCCCCACTAATCGACGTATAGCGATTAGTTGACGTTCAGTGTATATATCACATCACAGATATAACCCATTAGCTAAAGTCTACAGAACTTCGATCAAAAATACAGATTTGTAACTACCCCAAACACAACTTTGTTCTCTGGAAAATCTGGGCAGAAACAAAATACTTTAAAAATCCCAAAACAGAACACTAAACACAGTGCAGCAAATCCGAGTCGCGGCCGAGTCAACTCGGCCGCGGATCCGTGGCGAAACGCATGGTTTTGCCGCGGTTCCGCGGTGCGTTAACTGAGTCATGGGCTCGTTTTTGCTGTGTGTTCTTAGAAAACCCTAAGCCGATTTTTAAGATATGTGAAATTATTTTTTGAGCAGTTTTAAAATTCGGTCGAAAGTTTAGTTTTCGGACGTGTTTTGCGATTTTTTTCTCGGATCGGAATTCTAAACACTTTGCTAACATGCTAGTTGTTGTTTAGCCAGGCTCTGATACCACTGTAAGTCCACGTTGCCCACCCCGGTTCTTACGGGGAGGCGGAAACGGTAAAAAACGATTTTTTATGACAAGACAACAAAGACTAGAAAAGAGGATCTTTGCTAAACAAAACCTAGCAAACTAACTACAAGTTTAACTACTATGTTAGAGGGTTATACCTAGGTCTTGAACTCCTTCTCTTCTTGCTCCTTGGAGTGGCTTGAACGGCTCCACCACGTAGTCTCCTCTTTGTCGAAGAAAGATCCACCCGAAAGCCTCTACCTTGAGCTCCTACCTCAACCGAGAGGCAACTAAAGTGCTTGGCTTGCTAAACCTAGAACTCTAGAGTGAGTAGAGTGGAGTTTTAGTGGTTTTATCTCAATAGCTCATAGTTCTCAACACATGAGACATGAGAGCTTTGAGAGAGAGGAAGAGGATGAGCTTTTGGATGAGAGAGAGTGATCAAGTGAGAATGAGATAATAATTTACAACCATGCTCACAAAAGTTAGAATAATGATGATAATAATAATAATTAAGAATTGTGATGGTCAGTTTCAATGACCATTATCATTTCATGCATTTAATGCGTTTTGCAAAGAATAAGAAGCATCATTGAAATGAAATGATGATGGTCAACAAGTCCACAATGGTCAACCGGTCAACAAAGTCAACAAAGTCAACAAGTCAACAAAAGTCAAATGTTCAACTCAACCATGGCACAATAATCCTTAATTAATAATATTAATCATATTTCTTATTCTCATTAGGGTTTAGAAAAAGTCAACGGCCAACAACCCTAATGAGAATCCTCTGCCTCTGCCTCTGTCAACTGAGCATACATACCCACACCCGTGTTCCGAGGAACACGAATACAATGAAATAAAACCAATCCCAAAACATATACTAGGATCTGGCTTAAACCAAAGCCCGCTAGTAATATTTGCCCGGACACCAAACGTGCACAAGTGCGCGGATGTGAACGAACCCTGTCACAAAACCATGTGACCTCTACTCTGTTTTGCCCAAAGGCGAATAGCCCTCTGTGTGGGACTCTAAAGACTCGACACTACGCTGGTAGTGGTTTTAACTACAGGCCGCAAGCGGTACTAGCTGTACGTAACGGTCCCCAGGTGGATGCCGATAAGAAGACTGATGAGGTGAACCCATCCGAACTCCTACTGAGCCTGAATGTGACAATCTCCGTACAGTCCGGTCTGTTCGTCTGAGAGTATCGCATGTCGGGCCTAGGGGATGGTAAACGTCAGTCCCCTAATAGCGGTACAAGTCATGTCGGAGTGTAGCCCAGAACAACCTGAGATAACACTGGAAACGCTACCAATATATCTCGCTTGCCCTGGCCAGGGACTTTGTGTAATGGCTCTCCTAGACACAGCGCGATATCAACCCCCAATACCGGGAGAGACGAATCCTTTCTAACCGTCACTTCCTCCGAGTGCTTCGGGACTGCACCCAACTACAACCTGTTTGTACGACTCATTTGAGCCGTGGTAGGGTAGTAATCTAAGAACAGTGGGAACACACTCGAGGCGAAGTGACAGTGTCAAGTCAACGGACTATGCTGTACTCATGTCACCTGGGAACTGATAACTGACGATAGGTATAATACCAAACCAACAGTTCCCAGCGAGTCCTGTCCAGTGTACTCATAACCTAACGAGCACCTGCATACTATCTATTGGATATAGTGCCCTCAGAGTCAATTATTGGATCACAGGCATGTGATTGCAATGATTGAGCGAGGACCTATGCCGGTAGGACAGTCTTACTCCAGATGATAGTATGCTATCTGGTTTGCCTTTATCATCGTGTACTGTTTTAGGTGACCTTACAGGTGACTATTGCGCGTTGATAGAGCCCTTAGGAGTCTTGCTTGACGGCCAGCAGTATGATGGCTATCATATACGTGGGAGCTGGGGTCTATAAGCGCATCCTTAAAAGGTCCCTAGTCGAGGGAGTTTCGAGACAGGGCATCGATACTCCAGAGTAGACTAATGTATACAGTCGAGACCCCGACGAGGGGCGATCGCTGGTCTCACAAGCCACTGGTGTTAGTTAGTTCACCTAAGATGTATACAGGTGCACATTGGGTTATGAGTACACCGGACAGGACTCACCGGGAACATGCTAGTTGGTCTTATACCTGACGTCAGATAGTAGTTCCCTGGTGACATGTGTACAGGTTAGTTAATCGACCTAAGATCGTCATTTGTCTCGTGTGAGTTCCCACTGTACTTTGATTACTACCCTACCACGGCTCAAAGGAGTCGTGCAAACAGGTTTTAGTTGGATACAGTCCCGAGCCACATGGAGACAGTGAGCGGATCTGCAGGGGTTCGTCTCTCCCGGTATTGGGGGTAAGATCGTGCTGTGTCTAGGAGAGCCATTACACAAAGCCCTCGGTCGAGGCAGGAGATTTACTGGTAGGTATTCCAGTAGTATCTCAGGATGTTCTGGGCTACACTCCGACACGACTTGTACCGCTTTTGGGGGTCTGATTTTTACCAACCCTCTAGGCCCGCCATGCGATGCTCATAGACGAATGGACTGGACTGTACGGATATTGTCACTTACAGGCTCAGTAGGGTGTCAGGATGAGTTCGCTCACAGACGTCCCTTTTGGTCAATACCTGGTGGCCCGTTACGTATGGTTAATACCTCTTACGTGCTAGTGGTTAAATCCACAACCAAATGTATTGACGAGTCTTTAGAGTCCCCCACAGACAGTTTCTCCAGTTTCAGGCGAAACGCTGTAGAGGCTGTATGGAGATATGGCAGGGTTCGATCAGATACGTGCGATATTGCACGGATCGTGATCGGACGGATAATACTAGCGGGCTTTGGTTTAAGCCGGATTCTAGTATTGTACAGTATAGATTTTGTCTCTTTGCATTTGTATTCGGTCGGAATACAAATGCGGGTATGTATATACGGTCGCGGGGTTTTCCTGTAATTTATTACGGGATCAGTTTTTTGAAGTTGCCAGTTTGTATTCCGTTTCGGCCAGTTTTCCTTTGTTCCTTCATGGCCGGAATTTTGTGATGGGAGGGGCTAATTTGCATATTTGCAAATTAGAAATTGTGGAGGGGGCTTATTTGTAAATGAAGGATCATGATGGTTCTTGCTTTTGTAGATTCCTTTTGGATCAATTCTTTTGCTTTAATGAGATGGGCTTTGTGAAAGGATGGGATTGGAAATTGATGTGATCCATTTTTCTCATTATCATACACTTTTCCCCACTTGTATTCTTTGATCATTTTTTTCCCTTCACCATTGTCTTGGCCGGCCACTTCTTGAGGGTGGGAAAAAAAAATTCATTTGATGAAGAAAATTCTTATTCTCATATTATATTGCTTACACCAAAATTCCCAAGTTCATCTCCATTGTTCATTCTTCACCTCCTCCATCATATATAGCAACTTCAACCCCAATAGAGACAAATGGATTCTACACTTTGCCTACAGCATCCTTGGGCACGTCGACTCGCCAACTTCGTGCTTGAGTTGCCTCGGTCCAGAGGTGGGAGCCCGTAAAAGAACCTGGCGGTGTGGTGCCCTTTTCGACGAGGAGATGAAGACCGGAGATTCCGCGAGGAGATCGGGATGGAGGCTGAAGACCGAAGGACACAGATCGCTCGGTATAGCCCTCTACCCTCTCTCTAGTTTGCTAGCATTAGGTTAATGGTTACGATCCGGGTTTTTAAAATGCGGTAGTGCCGGTTTAAAGTCAAGAAAATTTTTCGTTTCCGCATTTTGGCCGGGGAAAGACGGCCGGGGCGCTACCGTAGTCCTACATGGTATCAGAGCCACGACATTAACCTTTTCTAACTTGCTCTAACGTGTTTAGAATTTCGATCAAAAAAAATTCCGAAAACCAGTTTTCAAATGTGCAGTTTTCTGTCGAAATTTTTTAGTGCTCAAAAAAAATTTCTAAGCATGTCAAAATATCATGCAGGGTTTTTTAAACATTCTGTGAAAATTCGGTAGCTTGATTGCACTGTTCCACCACAGAACGGCGGCTAAACCCATGCATTGGCCGCGGTTCCGCCACCACTTTAACTCCTTGCTTCACCAAATTTCTACAGTAGCTATCTTACTTGGAAATAGGGTTTTTGGTATATTCTTTTTGGGCCCAGATTTATTTTGAGTGCTACAGTTGTGCTTGGGCCCACTTCGGGAATTTTGGTCCATCGAAAATTTTAAACATATTAGTTCACAGTATTTACATTATATCTGCGACCGTGAATGTCATTTGATCGGTAAATCCTGTCTAACTGCTATAGCCCTTTTAGACGGATTTGCGAACGTGACATTCACGTTGATGTTTTGTGTTGTGCTGTGATGTTGCGGATTTGTCATGGTGGATAGCCTGGATGTAATGGTAGTACAGTTTGGTTGTAAATGTACATTTGATATTGCGGGGCGAGCATCCGACATGTGGACTGTCGTCACTGCCTGTTTGTATATTATTCTTTTGGGGCACGACCGGGCTGATGTTGATGTACCCGTTGTATGTATATCTTATTTTCTGTACTAGGATTACCCCGCGGAAGGGTGCACGGGTAGCCGGGTTCTAGAGGGCAACGAGCCTGCATCTCATGGCGTTGAGACGGTAGGGGCTTCACTCTAGAATTGGTGGGCTATTCGCCGCACACGTAGGGGATACAGGTTGACTCAAAGAGGGGTGCTCAAGTTACCGGATTCAGTGAAGTGCTGGGTGGTCCATTCACGTTGTTGAAGAGGGCCGCCTCGCTTCAAGTTTTGGCGGGTAACTTGCCGCGCCCGTAGGGGTTTAGGATTTCATTGCACAGGCTATCCATGTAGGGTTCCTAGGCACACTATAGAGGTCTCACAAGGCATCAACCATGCCAATTTAAATTTTTATGGGTGCCGAGAAACCCTAATACGGATCGTCAGCTAGATTTCTAGGCGATACATTAAACTAGTTAACACTTTAACTAAAGGAGAGAGACTACAACCTTTGTAGATCCGGTTCTCCACTTCCTTAGCTCCACGTGGGTGTCCTCTCGCTGTCCATCATGAATCCCGAACTCAATCGTCGGCTTCATCGGAGAAACGGGCGAGCTAGGTCGTCAGCTTCGTGTCAAAGACGATCTACGTCGAGGCATCACAAGTTCAAGCTCCGACTTCACAAAGTTGTGAAACTTGTGAAGAAAACACCCAAAACAACTTGGCAAGAGGTAGAGGGTGAAGAAATAGGAGGTGGGTTCACTTTAGAATTGGATTTCTCTCACTTTAGCTCAAGTTGCCATTGATGGACCTTAAGCTTTTCTTGAAGAAGAAGAAGGAGAAGAAGAAAGAATATGATAAGTCTTCAATTTTAAAAAATGAAACTAATATGAATACTTATCATATCTTGACCATGGTCAAGTGTAGAGATTAAACTAAGGTTAGTTGGAATGGTTAGGGTTAAGGATGAGATAAGGATGGTGGACTTTGTCAAAGCTTCAAGAAGCTTCAACATAGAAACAAAATAAGCCACCATTCTTAACTAAATCCTTTCCAAATAAATAAACAAATAAATAAATGAAAAACCAAAACCCTAATCATCATTTAACCATGGTTTAATCCTTTACACTTAACCACATTATCAAGTATCATCAAACATGATACAAGAATGTGCACAAAAGTATATCACATATACTTCTTGCACATCAAGTGAGAAAATCCATATAAAGTGAACCAATACTAGTTAATGCAAAGTAATATATCAAATATATAATTATACATTAAATCATTAAATCAACACTTGATTTAACGATCCGGTCATATCGCATATAACCGACTAGTATCCTATATATCGGCTTTATCGAATCAATCCTTGATTCGATATCTAGGTTATATCGAATATAACCAATCGATACATCCACCGCGAGAATGAAACACGGTATCACATACACGCATTATTCTCGGTCCTGCACATATCTCATATGCGCTCCTATTTCGTTTCGCTTGAGCCAGGAAACCTCTGTGTAGGATTCTAAAGACTCGTCAATACGCCGGTAGCAGATGATGATCATATCAAGCACCCACAAGCCGCAAGCGGTCTGCTAAACGTAACGGCCATCCGGGTATTGAGCGATCAGAAGATCGACGAGCTAGCCCGCTCACACTCCTGTGAATCCAACCAGTAACACTTACCGTACAGTCCGGTCTGTTCGTCTGATATGTCGCATATCAAGTCTAGGGGTGGTAAACGTCAGACCCCAATAACCGATAAGTCGTGCCGATATGAGGCTCATAACGGGTCGAGAAACTACTGGTAACTCTTACCAGCAAATCTCTGATCAGCCCTGGCCAGGGACTTCCCTGTTACGGCCAATCGAGCACAGCGCAACAACATCAACCCCCAATACCGGGAGAGACGAAACCCCTCCTATCGCTCATTGCCTCCATGTGACTCGGGACTGTACCCAAAGACCACCGTTTTGCACGCCCTCATGGACGTGGTAAGGTGGAGATCAAAGCACAGTGGGAATCACACAAGACTCTATGACGATCTCGGGTCTACAGACTAACCTGTACAAGTGTCACCTGAGAACTGCCATCTGACGTGAGGTATAATACCATCTGGGAGTTCTCGGCGAGTCCGTCCAGTGTACCCAGTCTCCACTGAGCACCCGTATACCATCTCTGATGTCAAACACCAATGGATATGGGATCATCCATCGCCCATCTCATGGGTCGAGAAGCGTATACGCTAGTCTACTCTGGTATATCGATGCCCCGTCTCGATACACCCACGACTAGGGACCATGAAGGATGTACTTATGGACTACCATGTCCCCACTAGTATGATCTGCATCATCGTCCAGGTAGTCAAGTACATATCCTAAGGGCTTTATCAACATGTAACTATAAGACAGTTTAAAGAGACAAGTGTACATGTTAAGATAAAGAGTAACCAGATAGCATACTATCATATCGAGCAAGAAAGTCATCTCTATATATGTCCAAGCATCCAATATAATATACATCATCTGTACAATACTGGCCTCTAAGGCATACATACAACTAACCATCTCCCACTTGCACTAAGGCCAGCTGTTGTAGTATCGCATACCGAGCATCCCGAAGAGTCTCTCAAACTGTATCTGGGGAATGGCCTTCGTGAGTGGATCCGCCGTGTTGTTCTTCGTGTCAACCCTCCTGACCTCGATCTCCCGGCGATCAACTATCTCCCGGATCAGGTGATACCGCCTCAGAATATGCCTGGACCGCTGATGGGACCTGGGTTCCTTGGCCAAAGCCACCGCTCCATTGTTATCGCAATACAAAGGTGTTGGATGCTCAATGGATGGAACCACTCCAAGTTCTGTAATGAACTTCTTGATCCAGACAGCTTCTTTGGCAGCATCGTTGGCAGCGATGTATTCAGCCTTCATCGTCGAGTCTGCCACGGTTTCCTGCTTGGAACTCTTCCAGCTAACCGCCCCTCCGTAAAGGGTAAAGACAAAACCCGACTGCGACTTAGAGTCGTCCTTATCACTCTGGAAGCTCGAATCGGTAAAGGACCCTACTTGGAGTTCTCCGTTACCATACACCAAGAACATATCTCTAGTCCTTCGCAAGTACTTGAGAATGTTCTTCACAGCTGTCCAGTGACTCTCTCCAGGATCTGCTTGATACCGACTCACTATACTTAGTGAGTATGCAACATCGGGTCTGGTACATAGCATCGCATACATGATAGAGCCTACTGCCGAAGCATAGGGTATCCCTTGCATGCGAGCTCTCTCCAAATCAGTCTTGGGAGACATCTCTTTGGAGAAAGTGAGTCCAGAGATCGTGGGCAAATTCCCACGCTTGGATTCTTCCATACTAAACCTCTTTATTATGGTGTCAATGTACCTGGATTGGGACAATCCCAATATCCGTTTGGATCTATCTCTATAGATCCTAATTCCCAATATGCAGGAGGCATCACCAAGATCTTTCATTGAGAATCTTTGTGTTAAGAAGAGCTTGACCGATTGTAGCATAGGAATATCATTTCCTATCAAGAGTATGTCGTCCACGTACAATACGAGGAAGACAACCTTACTCTCTGCCACCTTCTTGTAGATACAAGGTTCATCTGGATTTTTGACGAAATCAAACTCTTTGATAACGACGTCAAAGCAGATGTTCCAACTTCGCGATGCTTGCTTTAATCCATAAATGGATTTAAGCAGCTTGCACACCTTCCCGCTGCTCCCACTGTCTACGAAGCCCTCTGGCTGAGTCATGTACACGCACTCTTCTAAATCACCATTTAGAAAGGCGGTCTTAACATCCATTTGCCAGATTTCGTAGTCATGATATGCAGCGATGGCAAGCATGATCCGGATGGATTTGAGCATAGCCACTGGAGAAAAGGTCTCGTCATAGTCCACACCTGGTCTTTGACGAAAACCCTTTGCTACAAGTCTAGCTTTGAAAGTCTCCACTTTCCCATCTACACCAAGTTTTTTCTTGAAGATCCACTTGCTCCCAATGGGTTTTACCCCTTCAGGAGCAACTTCCAAAGTCCATACTTTGTTGGTGTACATGGAATCCATCTCGGACCGCATAGCATCCAGCCATTTCACTGAGTCCCTACTCGTGATGGCCTGCTCGAAGCTAGTTGGGTCATCATCCTCCATGATGCAATCCTCGCTTCCACCGTCAATGAGAAAACCGTAGTATCTCTCAGGTGGACGAGAAACCCTACTAGATCAGCGGAAAGGCTGGGGTTCGTCGAGTTCTACTGAATTCTCTGGTTCTACCAAGTCTTCTGTTATAGTTTGTGTCGCTGGAACCTCTTCCAGTTCTACCTCAATGCCACTTGTCTGTTTCATAAGAAAACTTTTTTCTAAGAAAGTGGCATGTCGAGAAACAAACACTTTTTGTTCCTCGGAGTGGTAGAAGATATACCCTCGTGAATGTTTGGGATATCCAACAAACTTACAAAGAACAGACCTTGTCTCGAGCTTGTCCGGATTTTGTGTTTTAACATAGGCCGGACAACCCCATATCTGAATAAAATTAAGACATGGTCTCTTGCCATTCTATATCTCATATGGAGTGGTAGGCACTGATTTGGTCGGAACTCTATTCAGTAGGTATGCAGTAGTCTCCAGTGCATATCCCCAGAAGGAAATAGGTAACTCAGCTGTACTCATCATAGAGCGCACCATATCTAATAGGGTGCGATTTCTCCGCTCCGATACACCGTTATTTTGTGGTGTATAAGGAGGAGTAAGCTGAGAGAGAATCCTATTCTCTTTTAGATAATCTCTGAATTCGTTAATTAAGTGTTCTCCTCCTTGATCAGATCGAAGGATCTTAATACTTTTGCCCGTTTGGTTCTCTACTTCTTGTTTATATTCTCTAAATTTCTCAAAAGCTTCTAATTTGTGTTTCATCAGGAACACATATCCGAATCTAGAGAGATCGTCAGTGAATGTAATGAAGCACGAAGAACCATCCCTGGCATGTGTAGACATGGGACCGCATACATCACTATGTATTAGTCCCAAGAGTTCGGTAACTCTTTCTCCGTGTCCTGTAAACGGAGTTTTGGTCATCTTACCTTTGAGACATGACTGGCAAGTGTCATAAGATGAAAATTCAAACGGATTTAAATATCCATCCTTATGCAACTTAGCTAGTCGTGTCGCATTGATGTGACCCAGTCTACAATGCCACAAGAAGGATTCGTTCAGATCAGAACTCTTCCTCTTGTGTGTGTTTTGTAAATTGAGGACTGTATTTTGATTTAGAATGAATATGCCATTATGTAACGAGCCTGATGCAATCAACTTTTGATCTAGGAATATGTTCATAACATTATCCTGTACTATAAAATTATATCCTTCTTTACTCAATAAAGAAACTGATATAATGTTGCACATCATGTTCGGTATATAATAGCACTCATTCAGAATCATTGTTTCATCACTAGGTAATACTAGGTGATATTCGCCAACTGCTTTGGCTGCAACATTTGCACCATTCCCTACTTGAACGGAATGATCACCTTTTCCCAGTTCTCTACCTTTCCGTAGCCCATGTAACATCTTACATATGTGGGATCCTGATCCGGTATCTAATACCCAGGACGTAGGGTGAACTGAGAAACAGTTCTCAATAACTAACACACCTGTAGAAGATGCATCAACATGCATGTTCTTTTGGGTGGCTTGAGAATCCAGATATTCTCCTGTTTCCTGTTCATTCTTATAACACTTATAAGATAGAACGGGTTCAACGTTCCCCTGCACAGTATAACATGCGGGTTCGGTCAATACATCCATATTATTATCTTCATTAGGGCATGAAATGGTCGCTACCTGGAGAGAGAGAGAAGAAAACACTTTAGCGTATGCTCGTGCAAGATCAGATTGGTTATTATCTTATCTAATCAGGATGGCTCCCACTGCTTTTTATCAAATCTTCCTTCAAATCCTAAAAGGAAAGATTAGCCGGGATTAATTACACACTACAAGTTCGCCAATCTTTCAGCCAGGCCAGTGTCGGTACTTTGAGGGAGGTCCCCCGTGCTTTCGCACGAACCTAATTAATGTAAACCTCGTTTTCCCAGAGGCGTAACCTCGTTAACACCTTTCTAGACACCTACTTGATCGGCTAATTGCAATGTGTAAAACTCTCCCAGGAGTAACTCTTACTCGCAGTGGGTTTCGGGATCCAACTATCTCATAGAAGGTATGCAATCTCATTGCAAATTTCAACACTTGAAATTCCCGATAATGTTTTCGCCCCTAGCGTCCTATGACCTTGACGGAGGCCAAACAACCCATAGTCCGCTAGTCAAGTTCAACCCGTCATTTCCTGATTGAATCAAACCCACCCGCACGACCTTTGACGGAGGCCAAACAACGCCGTACGAATACCCTAATCCAATCGCATCATATGCTAGCAGATAAGCACAAGTTAGCTACCGTACACTGCGCCTTGACGGAGGCCAAACTACCGCAGCACGAATACTAACTAGTACTTATCTGAAATGACGGAGGGCTACGCAGGTTTTTCATAAAAACCATGAGCGTAATGAACTTGATATCGTTGTAGAATCAAACGAAGTTTTGAAATGGAGTGATTTTGAGGCTTTTCTAGTTTTGCTAAAGGGGTCACTCCCGGTGAAGGGATCGTCGGCCCTTTCCTCGTCGAATGAGGTGCGGGATATATCATATATATCACTGTGCAAAGGAAAAAAAAACTCTTAAAAGCAATCAAAGCCAAACCGAGTGTGTAGCATCTGCCAGTTATTGCTAAAGGAGTCACTCCCGGTGAAGGGATCTCGGTCCTTTCCTCATCGAATAAGGTGCAGGGTATATCATATATACCGCTATGCAAAGCAAGAACTGTAGCTACCTGTTTTGTTTAAAATTTGATTCTACAACATCTTAGGATTCTTTTCTTTCATTAATCACATTAATGAAGTCCCATCATTTAAATACCTAAACATCACATATAGATATGACGTACACTTATGCCATCCGCATTAGCCTCGATGTCCCCTCATGCACCGTTAGGTTAGGTAACTAACGACAGAGCAGGGCAGGGCTAGTGCGGGTGCAAAACATAAGTAACGTCTATATAATATATCATATATACTATATAAAGTATCTATCAAAGAACATCATATGATCGCATCATAGATATCGCAGTAGAAGAAATATATGAAACATTGGATATACTAGGACGTCCGTGTTTTCAATACGAGCCAGTATAAAACACGGATTCCACGGTCGTGATGAATAGCCAATCCCACACCCCTAGACCCCTACGAGAGCGGCAAGCAACCCTGCCAATTCTAGGGTTAGGAGACTCGGACTCGACTCCTCGAGTTGGTCTCCCACTGGACCCCAAAACCCGATTACTTGTGCTCCCCTCCTTGGGTCTATCCTAATGCGGAAAAGTAAATAATATACAAAAGGTGACAACTTCCGCTACCTGGAAGTGTCCCAAATAAAAGAATATTACATACAAGTTTTTACATGAATGAAAATGAAAAACACTCATCTCACATAAAAAAAAACCCCGGCTATTCAAACACGACGATCCAATATAACATATCCAGCAACACATAACATCACATGTCATCAACGTAAGTAAGTATGCATACCCCAATTGTCGTTGACGTATAGCAACGAAACCGGCGATATGAACATACTACACTTACGGTCACAGAAAAGAAAGTGTAAAACTACAACAGTTGGAATCCGCAACTTCTTTAGACATCGCATGCCTAATCAAATGAAATACTTAGACATCACATGCCTAACAGATATAAATCCCGCATTTTAGTCTCATTATCGAAAAATCTTTTCAATATCATGTGGGACTAAATTGCTAGATTTATAACATTCATTCAGTTATCTCATAACTGTTTGTGAATTCCAATTATTGTATCACATTCCAGATAAACAGAAAATGTTAAACTTTCAGATCGAACAGTCGAATACCCAAGTTTTCCCGATACAACTCAACACATGAAATAAGTCTAACAACATTCAGTTCGTGCCTCAGTACCAACGGTCCAGCCGTAGAAGGGTCAAGCCAACGCCTCACATGTGGCACGCCGTACTGCCCCAAACCCGAAGGTTCAAAGGGCAGTTCAAGACGGTTACATAATCGAGTTAAGGTTTGTTGTCTTCTAGAGGGTCCATCGCGTTACTTGCACTACTTAGAACGTCGTTAAACTACGGAAAAATCCAACACTTGGAAATTTCCCGACAGGGGAAAAGTTGGGTATTTATATCCGGTCGAACTTTTTAACATATTCTAAAGTTATCCGGAAAAACACTTAGATAAGGTTTGATAATCCGATGGAATCGTCGATTCCCAATACAACCCCAGAGCACTCAACCCTTGAGTCAATTTAAAAATTCCCAGAAAACTCGGCTTAATTTATCAGGAATTACTGTGCAAAAAATTAGGGCTGACGTCACCATAGAGCTGCGGAACCGCCGCAGAAGCCATGCTTCTGCCGCGGTTCCGCCGCACAGTGTACTGTTCATTCGAAAAAAATTGCACCGTAATTCTTAGAATTATTTGATGAATTTTTTAAGCATTTTTAATATGGAAAAATCCCAGATTTTAGAAAAAGTCCAGAGAGCTCATGGGTTTTAGGGTTTCGGGTTCGTTCGGACTTCAAACTCCGTCTAGACTTCGCCTAAGGCTCTAGCTAGGCTCTGATACCACTGTAGGGTTCCTAGGCACACTATAGAGGTCTCACAAGGCATCAACCATGCCAATTTAAATTTTTATGGGTGCCGAGAAACCCTAATACGGATCGTCGGCTAGATTTCTAGGGGATACATTAAACTAGTTAACACTTTAACTAAAGGAGAGAGACTACAACCTTTGTAGATCCGGTTCTCCACTTCCTTAGCTCCACGTGGGTGTCCTCTCGCTGTCCATCATGAATCCCGAACTCAATCGTCGCCTTCATCGGAGAAACGGGCGAGCTAGGTCGTCGGCTTCGTGTCAAAAACGATCTACGTCGAGGCATCACAAGTTCAAGCTCCGACTTCACAAAGTTATGAAACTTGTGAAGAAAACACGCAAAACAACTTGGCAAGAGGTAGAGGGTGAAGAAATAGGAGGTGGGTTCACTTTAGAATTGGATTTCTCTCACTTTAGCTCAAGTTGCCATTGATGGACCTTAAGCTTTTCTTGAAGAAGAAGAAGGAGAAGAAGAAAGAATATGATAAGTCTTCAATTTTAAAAAATGAAACTAATATGAATACTTATCATATCTTGACCATGGTCAAGTGTAGAGATTAAACTAAGGTTAGTTGGAATGGTTAGTGTTAAGGATGAGATAAGGATGGTGGACTTTGTCAAAGCTTCAAGAAGCTTCAACATAGAAACAAAATAAGCCACCATTCTTAACTAAATCCTTTCCAAATAAATAAACAAATAAATAAATGAAAAACCAAAACCCTAATCATCATTTAACCATGGTTTAATCCTTTACACTTAACCACATTATCAAGTATCATCAAACATGATACAAGAATGTGCACAAAAGTATATCACATATACTTCTTGCACATCAAGTGAGAAAATCCATATAAAGTGAACCAATACTAGTTAATGCAAAGTAATATATCAAATATATAATTATACATTAAATCATTAAATCAACACTTGATTTAACGATCCGGTCATATCGCATATAACCGACTAGTATCCTATGTATCGGCTTTATCGAATCAATCCTTGATTCGATATCTAGGTTATATCGAATATAACCAATCGATACATCCATCGCGAGAATGAAATACGGTATCACATACACGCATTATTCTCGGTCCTGCACATATCTCATATGCGCTCCTATTTCGTTTCGCTTGAGCCAGGAAACCTCTGTGTAGGACTCTAAAGACTCGTCAATACGCCGGTAGCAGATGATGATCATATCAAGCACCCACAAGCCGCAAGCGGTCTGCTAAACGTAACGGCCATCCGGGTATTGAGCGATCAGAAGATCGACGAGCTAGCCCGCTCACACTCCTGTGAATCCAACCAGTAACACTTACCGTACAGTCCGGTCTGTTCGTCTGATATGTCGCATATCAAGTCTAGGGGTGGTAAACGTCAGACCCCAATAACCGATAAGTCGTGCCGATATGAGGCTCATAACGGGTCAAGAAACTACTGGTAACTCTTACCGGCAAATCTCTGATCAGCCCTAGCCAGGGACTTCCCTGTTACGGCCAATCGAGCACAGCGCAACATCAACCCCCAATACCGGGAGAGACGAAACCCCTCCTATCGCTCATTGCCTCCATGTGACTCGGGACTGTACCCAAAGACCACCGTTTTGCACGCCCTCATGGACGTGGTAAGGTGGAGATCAAAGCACAGTGGGAATCACACAAGACTCTATGACGATCTCGGGTCTACAGACTAACCTGTACAAGTGTCACCTGAGAACTGCCATCTGACGTGAGGTATAATACCATCTGGGAGTTCTCGGCGAGTCCGTCCAGTGTACCCAGTCTCCACTGAGCACCCGTATACCATCTCTGATGTCAAACACCAATGGATATGGGATCATCCATCACCCATCTCATGGGTCGAGAAGCGTATACGCTAGTCTACTCTGGTATATCGATGCCCCGTCTCGATACACCCACGACTAGGGACCATGAAGGATGTACTTATGGACTACCATGTCCCCACTAGTATGATCTGCATCATGGTCCAGGTAGTCAAGTACATATCCTAAGGGCTTTATCAACATGTAACTATAAGACAGTTTAAAGAGACAAGTGTACATGTTAAGATAAAGAGTAACCAGATAGCATACTATCATATCGAGCAAGAAAGTCATCTCTATATATGTCCAAGCATCCAATATAATATACATCATCTGTACAATACTGGCCTCTAGGGCATACATACAACTAACAATCCACACGACCAGGGGAACGTCGGTTTCCAGTAGCGGCTTTATGAAACCCCGGGATCCCAGATATCTGTATTGTTCTATGATGCTTATTACATTTCTGTGATGTTGCATTTTTTTCACGCCTTGTGCAATTATTATATATTGATATATATACTAGTAGATGTTGTATATGTTTTGCATCCGCGCTAGTCCATTCCCCGCTCTGTCGTTAGTTAAGTAACTTAACGGGTAATGACGAGACCCAGTGGCGAATGCGGATGGTATATACGTACATCATTATTTTCGTTCTTTATTGGTGTGATCAATTGATGGGACTGCGTTGATTCGGATCAATGCAAGCTAAACAAACCTATTCTGATGTTGTTGGAACAATTTTTCAAAAAGCTGTTTTTGCAAGGACGTTCTCTTTTGTTTTGCACATTGGTATTCGGTTATGAATATCCAGCACCTCAGTCGACGAGGCAAGGGCCGAGATCCCTTCACCGGGAGTAACACCTTGGACAAAAGTTTGCATCAGGGTAATAACTTCACTATAGCCGATTGCCTTTTGCTTTGCATCGTGATATTCAGTTGGAATATCCTACACCTCATTCTACGGGGAAAGAGCCGAGATCCCTTCACCGGGAGTGACCTCTTTAGCAAAGGTTTTCGTCACTATATTTTTATAAAAAGTTATCCGGTTTCTTCAATGATATCAAGTTCATTACGTTAAAGGTTTTTCGCCAAAAACCAGCTGTAGCCCTCCGTCTTTTCAGATTAGTATTGCTTAGTATTCGTGCTACGTATGTCATGCTCAGCCGAGGCGTAGTGTACGGTAGCTGTGTAATGCTTTTCTGTCTTATAGATATATGATTGGTTAGGACAGTCGTGCGGTCATTTGGCTTAGTCAAGGACTCGTGCGAGTGGATCTAATGCAATCAAGATAATGACGGGTTGAACTTGACTAGGATCCTTTGATATGTTGGCTCGGTCAAGGTCACTTGGGTCCTAGGGGTAAAACTCATATCGGGAGTTTCTAAAGAAACTGAAACTTGCCAGGCATGCGCATACCTTCTGGAGTGTGATAACGTGAGTGGATTTCGTCACGTTATCATGCGATAATAGTTGGATCCCGATTCCCACTGATGAGTTGGTGTACTCCTCGGGTGATCCCGACTAATTCTTCTTTCAGGTTTGGAGGACAATTTGACGATACAGTGGGAGGTTTCCTGATTAGATAAAGTGATAACCATTCTGATCTAGGTTAGAGTGCAGGCTGAGTGTTTCTTTTCACTCTCTCTTTGGCAGCGACCATGACCCGACCCTTGACTATGACTCAGTGACCAAATTGACCGAAGCTTCTTATAAGACTGGCTTTTGGATCGTCAGAGTTGCATACCTCATTACCACTCCTACTTTTACCCTTTTCTCCAGGACACCCCGTATTGTTACGAACATCCACTTCCATTGGATAAAACCATCGTATGGTTATATACGAACTCGAAGGAATTTATTCGAGGATGGTTTCCGGTTCTGGAGAAAATGAATAAGACTATTCAGTTGTCTTTTCCTTTTACCTTTTCGCAGGTTGCGAGTACACCTTGGTTTAGGAGATAGTACACCCGTTACGCCTATCGGATAGTCTTCTACCAAACCTTAGGCTGGTGCCGAACGGTAGGGAATGAAGAAAGCCGATTAGCCTAATTGTGGTGTGCAGAAGGTATTAAGTTGAGGCAAATAAAAGGATTAGTAAGAGGGCAAAGTAAATTGCGACTGCTATTCACGACCAAAACAAGTATTTCTTCGCCAATCCTAAATCACCTTTGTATTTCTCCAAGACACTTCGTATCACTACGAAGATCCACAGTTATTTGGATACTCCTTCGTATGGTTATATACGAACTCGAAAGGAACTTGTTCCAGTTCGGGGATGGATTCTGGTTCTGGAGAAATAGGAATAAGGTTTTATTCAGTTGTTTTTTATCTTCACCTTCTCTCGCATTGCGAGTGCTCCTAGGATTAGGACAGTACACCCATTATGGTTATTGGATAGTCTTCTTCCAAACCATAGGCTGGTGCCGAACAGTAGGGAAGGAAGAAAACCATTTGGTCTAAAAGGGTGTACAGAAGGTAATGATTAAAGACATATAAAGGGATTTGGAGAGATGGCAAAGAGATATACGGTTACAGTTGTGAATCTGATAATGGAAGAGGCATTACTAGGTATACCCGTATACCCCTCCGAAATATTTCAATGTTTCGGTTTCACTGTGTACTGTTAAAAGAAAACTGATTTCCCAATTAGCACTTGCTCCAGGGTATGTATTTACCAGGTATGATTCTCACATCTGTATGGTTTTACAGATGATGAGTGGGAGTAAGTCATTGGGAATTAGGTGATCATCCTCATTATATCGGAATTCGTTGTAATTGGTGATATTTGAGGAAATCGCCTGGGTTGTTTGCTAGACGGTAAATATTTGGTTTTGAATATCCGTTGTTATGCACCAATTTCAAATTGATATATCTGTACGTCTATTTTTATAGAGTGAGATATACCTTCTTGAAATTATGTCCGTGACATTTACCTATTTTAGTGGATAGATTAGGTAAGGAACATTAAACAGCGGTGTAATTCTTCTTAACCATAAGTACAGTTTTCAACCAACGACACACAGCGATTGAGTTATTGGACTCAGGGGACTTATACAGAGTATTGTATGTTGTCCAGTGTCTATTAGGACAGAGGGGTTGGTCCTCGTACTATGGTATGTTTACTTGTGACTTCTCTAGTTCTTAGACATGTGTCTTGTAGAAATGCAACGTCTAAGTTTTGAGAAGTTATAAGTATAAGGATAGAGTAGAGAACCAGGTGTTGCAAGTATCGGGATTCTTCAAGGTAATCGAAGATGTAGATTCTTGTATATGGTATTCAGTTGATAGTAATGATTAAGAAAGCTTGCTTCTCTTTCAGGTTACTCATAATTGGAAGTACTCTTAAGTTGAGTAACGCTGATCGGCCTCCTTCCATTTAGTTGACATGCACTGGAGATAGCTGCATGATTTGAATCTGGTTCCAATTAAATCAGTGCCTCTGTTTCTATATTGGATATAGAACGGTTCATATCTTAATTATGTTAAGGTACGGGGAGTTGTCCGGCTTATGCTTAAAACCAGACTCTGGATAACTCAATGCACGTTTCTGTAATGGCCGTTTGTGGGTTGACCCGGGCTATGACGAGAGTTGATTTTCTACCATCTGGAAGATCAATAGTGATATTGTTCTAGACTCGCAACAGTTTTAATAAAAATGGATTTTTTTTTCAGAAAACAGTAGTAGGAGTATGGTAGAACTGGAAGTGATTCCAGAACCGCAAACGATTACTGAAAATTTGATAAGAACCTAAAAATTAAATCTGGTTTGACATTCCATTGGCCACTCCGCAGATATGGTGGGTAACCTCAGGCACTCGAGAGGTACTTCGGTATGCTCAAAGACGGTGACATGGAGGTTCTTGTTTACCCAAATTTGACACTACTATTGTTCTAGGCTATGAAACCCAGCAGGAGGATGAGTATAGCGTCGTTCTAAACTAGCTTTGGAAGTGCACGTGTATATGATTCTTCCAGAGGGTTGTCGTAGTCAGTGGGAGCAGCGGAAGCATAGTGGACAAGTGACTTATGTCTATTTGTAGACTAAAGCAGATATAGCGGAGATAGATCATCTATTTCTGATGTGACAGTCATAGGTTTGACTTCATCGGAATAGGGGATGGATCTGTGAATAAGGTAGTAGGGTGTGATGTCCTGATATTTGGATGACATACACAGAGTAGGAAGTGATATTCCTATACTACGATCGGTTATACTTTGGTTGTCACACAGTAGTTTCTCCACATAGGACTTGGATATTATATCAGACATTCTGGTTACTAGATCTATGGTTTTAGATCTAGATTTGGGTAGTTTCCCAATCTGGGTTCTTAGACAGCATTCTAAAGGTATTTAGAATGGACGACTCCTGGCATGGTGGTGTACCTGCAAGTGATGGAGTCACCCTCTCTAAAGGTGTCTTACAGACTAAAGGGGAGAGGGATGTACATGATTGGCAGATCACTTGCTTAGGCAATTGAGCAAATCATGAGATGTCAAGTACCACACCTGATGTTTTTGCACAAGATACAATATGTTGATATTGATCCAATCCTGGAGAAACATTCGGAAGCAGTTTTAGAACATAAGTGGATGTTCTAGGGATATGATAACAACAGCCACTTTCTGGAGACGGTTATCATTCCAGGCTTCCAAGGTGACCTGGATGACAGAGTGGCTGTCAGAGTTATAGTTTTCCCTTTGACGAGGGGCAGTATTTTGGACAGGTGGTCCAAGCAGATACTGAGAGAGGCATGGCGCAGGACACTGATTAAGTTCAGTTGACGATACAGTCTAAGAAGTTTGGATTTGGAGTTTATTTATGAAATAGGTCCCATCAGATATCCAGATATATTCTAAGACAGGTATTGCTCATTTCGGGAGATGGTTTTCTCCGCGAACTTGAGATAAAGAGAGACATAGAAAGAAATATTAGAGCGAATCCACTCACTGAGGCTATTCCTCGAACGCAATAGTTTCGCAAACGGGTTTTGTGAGACTGATTAGTAGAGGAGTTGGGTGTTCGGAATCACACGGGCTGTGAGTATACGACATCGCAATAATTAGCCTTGAGTGCAAGTGGGAGATTGTTGGATATAGTACCCTCAAAGTCAATTATTGGATCACAGGCACGTGATTGCAATGATTGAGCGAGGACCTATGACGGTAAGACAGACTTACTCAAGATGATAGTATGCTATCTGGTTTGTCTTTATCATCGTGTACTGTTTTAGGTGACCTTACAGGTCACTATTGCGCGTTGATAGAGCCCTTAGGATTCTTGCTTGATGGCGATCATATACGTGGGAGATGGGGTCTATAAGCTCATCCTTAAAAGGTCCCTAGTCGAGGGAGCTTCAAGACAGGGCATCGATACTCCAGAGTAGACTAGTGTATACAGTTGAGACCCTGACGAGGGGCGGTGGCCGGTCTCACAACCCACTGGTGTCAGTTGGATCACCTAAGATGTATACAGGTGCTCATTGGGTTATGAGTACACCGGACAGTACTCTCCGGGAACATGCTAGTTGGTCTTATACCTGACGTCAGATAGCAGTTTCCTTATGACATGTGTACAAGTTAGTTCATCGACCTGAGATCATCATTTGTCTCGTGTGAGTTCCCACTGTACTTTGATTACTACCCTACCATGGCTCAAAGAAGTCGTGCAAACAGGTTTTAGTTGGATACAGTCCTGAGCCACATAGAGACAGTGAGCGGATCTGCAGGGGTTCATCTCTCCCGGTATTGGGGGTGAGGTCACGCTGTGTCTAGGAGAGCCATTACACAAAGCCCTCAGCCGAGGCAAGAGATTTAATGGTAGGTATTCCAGTAGTATCTCAGGGTGTTCTGGGCTACACTCCGACATGACTTGTACCGCTTTTGGGGGTCTGACTTTAACCAACCCCGTAGGCCCGCCATGCGATGCTCAAAGACGAACGGACCGGACTGTACGGATATTGTCACTTACAGGCTCAGTAGGGTGTCAGGATGAGTTCGCTCACAGACGTCCCTTTTGGTCAATACCTGGTGGCCCGATACGTATGGCTAATACCTCTGACGTGCTAGTGGTTAAATCCATAACCAAATGTATTGACGAGTCTTTAGAGTCCCCCACAGACAGTTTCTCAAGTTTCGGGCGAAACACTGTAGAGGCTGTATGGAGATATGGCAGGGTGCGATCAGATACATGTGGTATTGGACGGATCGTGATCGGACGGATAATACTAGCGGGCTTTGGTTCAAGCCGGATCCTAGTATTATACAGTGTAGATTTTGTCTCTTTGCATTTGTATTCGGTCGGAATACAAATGCGGGTATGCATATACGGTCGCGGGGTTTTCCTGTAATTTATTACGGAATCAGTTTTTTGAAGTTGCCAGTCTGTATTCCGTTTCGGCCAGTTTTCCTTTGTTCCTTCATGGCCGGAATTTTGAGATGGGAGGGGCTAATTTGCATATTTGCAAATTAGCAATTGTGGAGGGGGCTTATTTGTAAATGGTGGATCATGATGGTTCTTGCTTTTGTAGATTCCTTTTGGATCAATTCTTTTGGATTAATGAGATGGGCTTTGTGAAAGGATGTGATTGGAAATTGATCTGATCCCTTTTTCTCATTATCATACACTTTTCCCCACTTGTATTCTTTGATCATTTTTTTCCCTTCACCATTGTCTTGGCCGGCCACTTCTTGAGGGTGGGAAAAAAAATTCATTTGATGAGGGAAAATTCTTGTTCTCATATTATATTGCTTACACCAAAATTCCCAAGTTCATCTCCATTGTTCATTCTTCACCTCCTCCATCATATATGGAAACTTCAACCCCAATAGAGACAAATGGATTCTACACTTTGCCTACAGCATCCTTGGGCACGTCGACTCGCCAACTTCGTGCTCGAGTTGCCTCGGTCCAGAGGTGGGAGCTCGTAAAATAACCTGGCGGTGTGGTGCCCTTTTCGACGAGGAGATGAAGACCGGAGATTCCGCGAGGAGATCGGGATGGAGGCTGAAGACCGAAGGACACGGATCGCTCGGTATAGCCCTCTACCTTCTCTCTAGTTTGCTAGCATTAGGTTAATGGTTACGATCCGGGTTTTTATGATGCGGTAGTGCCGGTTTAAAGTAAAGAAAATTTTTCGTTTCCGCATTTTGGCCGGGAAAAGACGGCCGGGGCGCTACCGTAGTCCTACACTATCTCGAGTACGACGTCCTGATGGCTGTGGGACAGACCATCTCCCCTCCTGGGATGAGAAGCGTATACACTAGTCTATTCTGGAGTATCGATACCCTGTCTCGATAATCCTACGACTAGGGACCTGTATAAGGATGTGCTTATAGATTACCCAGCCCCCACTAGTGTGACTGCCATCATAACCCTGGTAATCAAGCAAAGATCCTAAGGCCTCCACTAATGTGTATAGGCGATATGCTAAAAGAAACAAATGCACACATTAAAGTAGAAACAAACCAAGTAGCATACTACCATTTCGAGCAAGATTGTCTATACAACTGTGAATATCCCAAGGTTCCATTAAGTAATATACAAACTAGTATGATACAGTAATTGCCTCTAGGGCATATACACTAACAATAAGTACTAGTAAAGTTCTACCCGTCATTTCTTGATTAATTAGACCTACTCACATGACCCTTAACTATGGTCAACAAAGTCGCATTAATGTCCTAATTAATCTGCATCATATCCAGTGTAGGAAGACATCACTTAGCTACCGTACACTAAGCCTTAACTATAGTCAACAAACGTAGCACGAATACTAAGTACTCTACTTCCTAAAATGACGGAGGGTTGCGGATGGTTTTTTAAAAAAACTTTAACGCTTTGAACTTGATATCGTCGTAGAATCAAATGGTTTTCAAAAGGAGTGGCTTAAGCTCCGCAGATTTGAAATTTAGCTTTTTCGTAAAAAGCCGAGTGGTTTTCAAATCTGATTCTACAACATCTTTTTAGGTTTATTTTCTTTACATTAATCATATTAATATAGTCCTATCATTTAAGTCCTTAATCCAATCACAGAAAAGAAACGAAAATACAACGTACGCTTATGCCATCCGCATTCGCCGCAATGTTCTATTAGGTTACTTAACTAACGGCATACTGGGACAGGACTAGCGCGGGTGTAAAACATAAGCAGCGTCTATTATATATCTCATATATAATATAGCATTCCTCTCAGATATATAAAGCGATCACATCACAGAATATAGGCAGCAGAAACACAGATATGATAATATAGGATATACTAGGACGTCCGTATTTAGTATTTAGCCAACAATAGAAAATACGGATTCCACGGTCGTGATGAATAGCCAATCCCACACCCTAGACCCCTACGAGAGCGGCAACTGACCCTGCCAATTCTGGAGTTAGGAAACCTGGTCTCGACGCCTCGAGATGGTCTCCCACTGGACTCCAGAACCCGGTCACTTGTGCTCTCCTCCTTCGGTCTATCCTAATGCGGAAAAGTAAATAATATACAACAATGGTGACATGATCCTCAACCCGGAAGTGCCCCAAATAAAAGAATATTACATTAAAAATGAATTTTACATGAATGAAAAGTAAAACTCTCATCTCACATAAAACCCCCCGGCTATTCGATCACGACAATCCAATACATCACAATACAGCAACACATAACATCACATGTCATCAATGTAAGCAAGTATGCGTACCCCAATTCATGTTGACATATAGTAACGAAACCAATGATACGCATACTACGCTTACGGTCACAGAAACAAATATCACATACTACTAGGCGATGTTAAACTCTTCGATCGAATTAACGAACACCTATATTCCCCAGCAAGCTCAACACTTGAGCGCCGTTAAATAATACCCAAAATCTATGCTACCATATTTAATGGACCGGCCGTAGAAGGGCAGACCCAAGCATCATTTGTGGCGCCGCTAACTACGGTAAACCCTAAGGTTTAGTCGCAGTTTGGTGATCACATCTCGAGTTAGGGTTACTTTCTTCTAGAGGGTCCATAGGAATACCTGCATTATATATCGAGTACGTTCAGACTGGAAAATACCAGTTTTTGATAATTCATTCGACCTGTTTAACGTCGCCAAAGTTACCAATACGATGCTATAAAAATATGAATACGAACTATTCCGCAAAGAGCCCAATACCAAACTTACATCACATGTAATTCTGGACAAACAAACAATACTAAAAACCCCAGATCATAATGTACAGAGCACTGGTGAAATATGATGAAGAGGGGAGCTCAAAGGGTCGGCGTCGCCGGAAAAAATGGCTTGGTCGGCGGCCAGATCCGAGCCCCCTTCATATTTCACCAGTGTTCTTATATCATCATAAATGTTACTCTGCTGTTGTTTAAATAATTTTCAGGTCACTTTTTAAAAAATTTACAGAGAGCATTTCATGGGTTTTCTAAAATCGTATTTTTGCGGAAGTTTTTCATTTTCGTATTGTCGTAACGTCGACTAGGCTTCTAGTTAGGCTCTGATACCATGAAGGTGTTTCTACAGCACCACTACTAGGATTTGGTAGCATCACACATGCCATATTAAAAATTATAGGGTGCTAAAGAAACTATCCTAAGGATCAAACTAGAAAAGCTAAGGTAACAAAACTTTAACACTAACACAAGTAGTAAAAAGCTAGGGTTTGAGAATACAACCTTTGTAGCTCCCTACGCTAGACTCCTTAACTACTTGAGAGTTGAAAGAAGCTCGCTTGAGATCCTCTAGGTCCACGACGATCCACCCGGAGTCCTCTTTGTCCAAGCTAGAAGCTCCACTTGATCAAAAGAAGAAGTAGAACTCAACACTCTAAACTGATGGGCAAGAGTAGCGTAGAATGGTGATGTGGTTTCTTTTCTCACTTCAAAACCCTAACTTGATCACTATCTTGCTCACTTATGAAAGCTAGAGAGGAAGAGTGAGGAGGAAGAAGATGATGGCAAATGAGAGCTCAAGAGATAATGATGAGTATTGAGATAAGAATGAGAAAAGAAAATATATATATTTTCTTCTTCTCACTCTTAACTCAAGTTAATAAATATTTAGATATTTATCTTTGGAGAACTAATGGCCATAAAATGATAACTCATTGTTAAAGAGAGGTTTAGTGGAGGAATAATATATTCAACCATGAATAGTTATCCAATTCCATTTTCTTTTCCAAATATAAATATCAACATATTTATTAAGGTGTGAGTCTTATATTGCCACCATCCATTGTATCAACAACCATGATACAAAAGTGTATGCATGTATGTGCGCATGCACATCCATATGTGCATCAATGAAAATAAATGCATACATGCATGCATACAACAAAAGACAAGAAGGGTTTAAAGTGAAAAAGCTTATGGTCAACGATAAATCAACACTTGATATCACATATGACCTGACCAATAGCAAATCGCCCGATTAATATACGGTATCACATACACGCATTTAATCGGGTCCCCGCGCATATCTCATATGCACACCACATCGTTTCGCCAGGACTAGGTAACTCCATTGTGGGACTCTAAGACTCATCAATACGCCGGCAGTGGGTGATGATCATATCAAGCACCCCCAGGCCACAAGACGTCAACTAAACGTAACGGCCACCCGAATATTGAGTGACCAGAAGAAAACAAGCGAACCTGTCACAACTCCCGTCGAGCCAATCGGCAACACTACCGTATAGTGCGGTCTCTTCGTCAGATATGCTGCATATCGAGTCTAGGGATAGTAACGTCGACCCCAATAACTCAATAAGTCGTGCTGATGAATGGTCTATAACAGATCGAGAAACTACTGATAACACTTATCAGTAAATCTCAACAGCCCTGGCTAGGGACCTACTGATATAGCCAATCGAGCACAGCCCAGCATCAACTCCCAATACCGGGAGAGACGAAACCCCTCCTATCGCCCATCGTCTTCGTGTGTCTCGGGACTGTACCCAAAAGCCACCTGTTTGCACGACTCAGTAGAGCCGTGGTAGGGTGGTAATCAAAGTACAGTGGGAGAACACACAAGACTCTATGACAATCTTGGGTCTACAGACTAACTTGTACCGGTGTCACCTGAGAACTGCTATCCGACGATAGATATAATATCATATAGGAGTTCCCGGCGAGTCCGTCCAGTGTACCCAGCCTCCACTGAGCACCCATATATGATCTCGATGTTAAACATCAATGGATGTGGGAACATCCATCGCCAATCATATGGGTCTAGTATCATATACGCTAGTCTACTCTGGTATATCGATGCCCTATCTCGATACACCTACGACTAGGGACATTTTAGGATATGCTAATAAACTACAGACGTCCCACTAGTATGATCCCCATCATAATCATAGAAATCAAGCAAATATCCTCAGGGCTTTATCAACATGTGTGAATGAATAAAAGCATGATCAAGTCAACTTGTCGGATAAAGAAGAACCAGATAGCATACTATCATTTCGAGCAAGAATGTACACTGAATATATATATATATATATATATATATATATATATATACATGTATAAATACATCCACTATCATATAATGACCTCTAGGGCATACATATATCCAACAAATGCTAGGTCAAATAAAAGAAGAGTGTAGAAAAACCCATTAATGATTTAATTTTCATTTCCTTTTTAATCCAATTACAATATATATATATATATATATATATATATAATTCAACCATGTAAGTCTTGCATTGCCACCATTTGTGTATCATCAACCATGATACAATGTATGTATGTATGTGTCCATGCACATCATCATGTGCATACATGCATGCATACATCAACAAAGAAAAGGGTTTAATAAAGAATTAAGCTAAAAGTCTTTGTTAAATCAACACTTAATTTAACAAACCGGTCATATCACATACGACCCGGCCAATAGAAAAACTTATGATTAATATACGGTATCACATATACGCATTTAATCAGGTCCCCGCGCATATCTCATATGCACACCACATCTTTTCTCCTAAGCTAGGAAACTTCATTATGGGACTCTAAGACTCTTCAATACACAGGTAGCAGGTGATGATCATATCAAACACCCACAAGCCGCAACCGGTCAGCTAAACGTAACGGCCACCCGGGTATTGAGTGGTCAGAAGAAAACCAGCGAAGCTGTCAAAACTCCCATCGAGCCAACTGGCAACACTTACCGTACATTCCGGTATCTTCGTCAGATATGCTGCATATCGAGTCTAGGGATGGAATCGTCGACCCCAATAACTCAATAAGTCATGCCGGTGTATGGCTCATAACAGATCAAGAAGCTACTGATAACACATATCAGTAAATCTTAGCAGCCCTGGCCAGGGACTTCCTGTTATGGCTAATCGAGCATAGCACAACATCAACTCCTAATACCGGGAAAGGCGAAACCCTCCTATCACTCATTGCCTCCATGTGCCACGGGATTGTACCCAAACTCCACCTGTTTGCACGACTCAGTAGAGCCGGGGTAGGGAGGAGATCAAAGTACAGTGGGAGGACACATAAGACTCTATGATGATCTTGGGTATACAGACTAACGTGTACCAGTGTCACCTGAGAACTGCTATCCGAAGATAGATATAATACTACATAGGAGTTCACGGCGAGTCCGTTCAGTGTACCCAGTCTCCACTGAGCACCCGCATACAATCTTTGGTTTCACCACACCAGATGGATATAGGATCATCCATCGCCCATCATATAGGACAAGAATGGTATACGCTAGTCTACTCTGGAATATCGATGCACCGTCTCGATATACCCATGACTAGGAATAGTTAAAGGATATGCTTATAAACTACAGGTGTTCCACTAGTATGATCTGCATCATAGTCCCAGTAGTCAAGCAAGTATACTATGGGCTTTATCAACATGTTGTAGGGTCCCTAGGCACCCTAGTGAGGTCTCACAAGGCATCCAACATGCTAATTTCAAAAATTCTAGGTGCCGAGAGACCCGACTACGGATCGTTTGCTAGAAAACTAGGCGAAAAAGCTAACTAGTTAACACTTAACTAAGAGATACGGAAATACAACCTTTGTAGATCCGGTCCTCTACCTCCACGGCTCCGAGATGAGTTCCTCTCCGCTGTCCAAATCAAATCCGGGCTCTAGCGTCGGCTTCGTCGGAGAATGGGCAAGCTAGGTCGTCGATGTCCATGCCGAAGATGATCTACGTCGAGGCATCGCTAGATCGAGCTCCACCTTCACCAAGTCTTGAAAACTTGTGAAGGAAACACACTCTACTACTTGGCAAGAGGTAGAGGATGAAGAAATAGGAAGTGGGTAGACTTTAGTTTTGGATTTCTCACTCATTTCATCAATCCACCATTGATGAAGTGAAGGTTTCTTCTTGAGTTCAAGGAAGAAGAAGAAGAATATTATGATAAGATTAATTTGAAAAGAAAAGAAAAACAATCCTTATCATAATAGTAACCATGGTAAAGTGTAGAGAATTAACTTAGGTTAAATGAATGGTTAGGGTCAAGGTATCATGAAGCTTCCACTAAACAACAAAAAAAGCCACCATTCTTTTTCTCCTTTTTCCATCTATTTTCAAAAATGAATAAATAGATAAAGGAAAAGAGAAAAGGAAATAAAACCCTAATCATAAGTTTAACCATGGTTTAATTCTTTACACTTAACCAAGTAAACATGTATCATCAAACATGATACAAACAAGTGCACAAAAATATATCGCATATACAATGCGCACATCCGAGTGAGAAAATCCATTTAAAGTGAACCGATACTAGTTAATGCAAAGTAATATATCAAATATATAACTATGCATTAAATCATTAAATCAACACTTGATTTAACGATCCGGTCATATCGCATATAACCGACTAGCATCATTAGTAACAACTTATCGAATCAACACTTGATCCGATAACCCGGCTATATCGCATATAACCGATCAATGTCACATCGCGAGAATCAAATACAGTATCACATACTGGTATCATTCTCGGTCCCGCACATATCTCATATGCGCTCCTATTTCGTTTCGCTTGAGCCAGGAAACCTCTGTGTAGAACTCTAAAGACTCGTCAATATGCCGGCAGCAGATGATGATCATATCAAGCATCCACAAGCCGCAAGCGGTCTGCTAAACGTAACGGCCACCCGGGTATTGAGCGATCTGAAGATCGACGAGCAAGCCCACTCACACTCCAGTGAATCCAACCAGTAACACTACTGTACAGTCCGGTCTGATCGTCTGATATGTCGCATATCTCGCCTAGGGGTGGTAAACGTCAGACCCCAATAGCTCGATAAGTCGTGTCGATATGAGGTCTATAACAATTCGAGAAACTACTGGTAACACTTACCAGTAAATCTCAGCAACCCTGGCCAGGGATTTCCTATTATAGCCAATCGAACACAACGCAACATCAACCCCCTATACCGGGAGAGACGAATCCCCTCCTATCGCTCATTGCCTCCATGTGATTCGGGACTGTACCCAAAAACCACCGTTTTGCACGCCCTCTTAGATGTATTAAGATGGAAATCAAAGCACAGTGGGAACCACACAAGACTCTATGACGATCTCGGGTCAACAGACTACTCTGTATCAGTGTCACTAGAGAACTGCCATCTGACGTGAGGTATAATACCATCTGGGAGTTCTCGGCGAGTCCGTCCAGTGTACCCATTCTCTACTGAGCACCCGTATATCATCTCCGATGTCAAACACCAATGGATATGGGATCATCCATCGCCCATCTGTATGGGTCGAGAAGGTACACGCTAGTCTACTCTGGTATATCGATGCCCCGTCTCGATACACCCACGACTAGGGACTTTGAAGGATGTACTTATGGACTACCATGTCCCCACTAGTATGATCCGCATCATAGTCCAGGTAGTCAAGTACAGATCCTAAGGGCTTTACCAACATGTAACAGAGAGACAATCAGTATACACGTTAAGGTAAAGTTCAACCAGATAGCATACGATCATGTCGAGCAAGAAAGTCCTCCCTATATATGTCCCAGCATCCACTACAATATACATCCTATGTATAGTAATGACCTCTAGGGCATACATATAACTAACACATGTACCAAATGAGTAAGATGCATGATCAAATGAACATGTCAAGATAAAGTAAACCAGATAGCATACTATCATATCGAGCAAGAAAGTCATCTATATACAAATATACATGTCCAAGCATCCACTATACATATAATGGCCTCTAGGGCATGCATATATCCAACAATCTCCCACTTGCACTAAGGCCAATTATTGGCGTATCTCATACCCAACATCTCAAAAAGTCGCTCATGCTACGGCTGTGGAAGGGCCTTGGTGAGTGCATCCGCGGTGTTATTCTTTGTATCTACTCTCTGAATCTCGATCTCCTGGTAATCTACTATCTCCCGGATCAAATGATATCGCCTCAGGATGTGTCTGGACTTCTAATGGGACCTTGGTTCTTTGGCTAATGCCATAGCCCCATTATTATCACAATATAATGGTATTGGATCAACAATGGATGGAACTACTCCTAGTTTTGCGATGAACTTTCTCATCCAAACGGCTTCCTTGGCAGCATCATTTGCAGCAATATACTTAGCTTCGATCGTGGAGTCTGCAACGGTATCCTGTTTGGAACTCTTCCAACTAACCTCCCCTCCATTGAGGGTAAATACAAACCCTGAGATAGATTTACTGTCATCCTTATCACTTTAGAAGCTGGAATGGGTAAAGGCCTCCATTTGGAGATCCCCATTAGCATACACGAAGAACAGTTCTTTAGTCCTTCGCAAGTACTTAAGAATGTTCTTCACTGCTATCCAATGTTTCTTTCCGGGGTTGGATTGATACCTGCTTACTACATCCAGTGCATAAGCTACATCAGGGCAGGTACATAACATCACATACATTATAGATCCCATGGCTGAAGCATAAGGTATAATGCTCATGCGAGCTCTCTCTTCATCAGTCTTCGGATAGAAGTCTTTGGAGAGAGTGATTCCATGACAAGCGGGAAAGGCACCACGCTTGGAATCTTCCATACTAAACCTTTTTAGGATGGTGTCAATGTACTTTGATTGGGACAATCCCAATAACCTCTTGGATCTATCTCTATAGATCCTTATGCCCAAAATGCACGAGGCATCACCCAGGTCCTTCATGGAGAACCTTTGTGATAAGAATAGTTTGACCGATTATAGCATAGGAATATCATTTCCTATCAAGAGAATGTCATCCACTTACAATACGAGAAATGTGACAGTACTCCCTACAATCTTCTTATAAATGCATGGTTCATCTATATTTTTGATAAAATTAAACTCTTTGATTGTATCATCAAAACAGATGTTCCAGCTCCGTGAGGCCTGCTTTAATCCATAAATGGTTTTAAGCAACCTACATGCTTTCCCGCTGCTCACACTGTCAATGAAGCCTTCTGGCTGATCCATATAAACGCATTCTTCTAAATCACCATTTAGAAATGCAATTTTAACGTCCATCTGTTAGATTTCATAGTCATAGTAAGCAGCAATAGCAAGTAGGATCCGAATGGATTTAAGCATTGCTACTGGAGAGAAAGTTTCATCGTAGTCTAATCCTGGTCTTTGACGAAAACCTTTCTCTACAAGCCTTGCTTTATAGGTCTCTAACTATCCATCTACACCAATCTTTCTCTTAAAGATCAATTTGCACCCTACGGGTTTTATCCCAGGAGGTGCAACGTCCAAAGTTCATACTTTGTTGGTGTACATGGACTCTGTTTCAGATCTCATGGCTTCAAGCCACTTCACTGAGTCACGACTTGTGATAACTTGCTGAAAACTAGTAGGGTCATCATCATCTATGATGCAATCTTCTGTATCACCATCAATAAGAAACCCATAGTATCTCTCCGGTGGGGGAGAAGTTCTACTAGATCTCCGGAACGTCTGAGGTTCTTGAAGTTCTATTGTAACATCAGTTTCAACTAATTCGTCATGAGTAATTTGTGTATCTAGAACCTCTTCTAGTTCTACCGCATTGCCATTGTCACCTTTTGTAAAAATCTTATTTTCTAAAAATGTGGCATGTTGAGAAACAAACACTTTTTGTTCCTCCTTGTGGTAGAATAGATATCCATATGAATGTTTTGGATATCCCATAAATTTAAACATGACCGATCGTGTCGCGAGTTTGTCTTGATTCTGCTTTTTGACAAAAGCCAGACAACCCCATATCCTCACTCTTTTAAGAGATGGTCTCTTTCCACTCCATATCTCATATGGTGTGGTAGACACGGTCTTGGTTGGAACCCTATTTAACATATACATTGTTGTCTCCAATGCATTTCCCCAAAAGGAAAGCCGTAACACAGCATCACACATCATGGACCATACCATATCTAATATGGTACGATTCTTCCGTTCTGACACACCGTTGTGCTGTGGTGTGTAAGGGGGAGTGAGCTGAGAGAGAATCCCATTCTCTTTTAAGAAGTCTAAAAAACTCTGTACTCAAATACTCTCCACCTCGATCTGATCGAAGTTTCTTGATACTCAAACCTTTTTGTTTTTCTACTTCCAGATTGTACTCCTTGAATTTCTCGAAAGCTTCGGATTTATGCTTTAACAAAAACACGTGTCCGAATCTTGAGAAATCATCAGCAAAAGTAATGAAGTATGAAAAACAGCCTCTGGCATGTGTAGACATTGGTCCGCATACATCACTATGTATGAGGTTTAAGAGTTCCACAGCTCTTTTTCCGTGTCCAGTAAACGAAGTTTTGGTCATTTTACCTTTGATACAAGACTGGCAAGTCGCATAAGATTTATATTCAAAAGGATTCAAATATCCATCTTTATGTAGATTGTTTAGTCTTGTTTCATTAATATGACCAAGTCTACAATGCCAAAGAAAAGCTTCATTTATATCTGAAAACTTTCTTTTATTAGTATGTTGTATATTGAAAACTGTGTGTTGGTTCATGGCGTAAATACCGTTATTTAATGTACCATACCCAATCAATTGTTGATTCCAGTTAATGATCATAACATTATTCTGCAACACAAAATGATATCTTTCATTGTCCAACAAAGAAACGGATAATATATTACATGGCATACTATGTACATAATAACACGGGTTCAAAACCATAATACAACCCGAAGGCAACCCCAGATGATACTCTCCTACGGATACAGCATGTACATTGGAACCATTTCCAACCCACAGAGCATGGTCACCAATCTTCAAAACTTTACTGTTTCTCAATCTCTGCATACAATTGCAGATGTGAGAACCAGAACCGGTATCTAATAACCAAGATGCAGAGTTTATTGAAAAACAGTTTTCAGTTACAAACACACCTGAAGCGGAAGCATCAGCATGCTTCTTCTTCTTGAGATCAGCAAGATACAGAGCACAGTTGCGTTTCCAATGTCCCGACTTGTGGCAGTAAAAACATTCTCCTTTTCTAGTTCCCGCGGCCCCGGATTTGTCTTTCCCCTTCGCCTTTTGAACTCCACCTTTCGGTTTGATGGGTTTCTTCTTCTTCTTTCCCTTGGCCTTGGCTTTTGGGGCGGAAGAAGAAGATGGCCCAGCAAGCAGAGCGGTAGTTTTCGCTGTCTTAAGCGTTCTCTCTGCACTTCTCAACATATTGAGAAGTTCAGGTAATGATTTCTCCAAATCGTTCATATTGAAATTCACTATGAACGGAGCAAACGCGGGGGGGAGAGACTGCAGAACAATATTTGTATATTGCTCATTATCCCTGGTCCATCCCGGTTCCTCGAGTTCTTCTATAAGACCAATCAACTTCAGAACATGTTCTCCTACTGATGTACCAGGAGCCATCCGCATCTGAAATAACTTTCGAGATGCTTCATATCGTAAAGTCCGAGATTGCTCCGCATATAACTCCTTTGTATGAAGAAAGATGGATTGAACATCCATCTTCTCGTGTTGCTTCTGATGAAACTGTCCATAGAAGCAAGCGCGAGGCACTTGGCCATGTCACAATCAATATCCCATGTTTTTCGGGTCTCCCTATCCGAAACAGAAGATTCAGGTCCGGGACGGGTGGGGCTTTGGTAGTGAGGACATATGATACTTTATCATATGTGAGTGCAATATTCAAATTCATCAACCATTCTTTATAATTCGGTCCTGTCAGTTTATTTTTCTCTAAAAGAAGCTTAAGTCCCGTCATCGGTATCTGCCATTAGGAGAGAGAAAAGAATACACTCAGCGAAATGCTCTTGTAAAGAATTAGATTGGTTATTATCTTATCTAATCGATGTCTCCTACTGCTTTTATCAAATTTTCTTTCAAAACCTAAAAAGAAAACTATCCATGATTAATTACATTCTACAGTTTCGTTAACCGGTCAGCCAGGCTAGTGTCGGTACTTTGAGGGAGGTTCCTCGTGCTTTCGTACGGACCTAATTAAAATAAACCTCGTTTTCCCAGAGGTCAAACCTCGTTGACACCTTTCTAGACACCTACTGGATTAGTTAATTGTAAAGTGCAAAACTCTCCTGGGAGTAACTCTTACTCAAAGTGGGAGCGGGATCAACTATCATATAGATGGTATGCAATCTCATTGCAAATTTCAACTCTTGAAACTCCCGATATGGTTTTTACCCCTGGCTGCTTATGACCTTGGCTATGGTCAACATATCATAAGCACTAGTCAAGTTCTTCCCATCATTTCGAGATTAACCAGACCCACCCATATGACCCTTGACTATGATCAACATAATCACATGAATGTCCTAACTAATCGCATCATATGCTTTGTAGAAAGACATCACTTAGCTACCGTACACTACGCCTTGACTATAATCAACATACGTAGCACGATTACTAAGTACTATGCTTCCTAAAATGATAGAGGGTTGCGAATGGTTTTTTTGAAAACCTTTATCGCTTTGAACTTGATCTCGTTGTAGAATCAAAACAGTTTAGAAAAGGAGTGGCTTAAGCTCCGCATCCTTTGAAACTTGCATTTTTCATAAAAAGGCCGAGTAGGTTTCAAATCTGATTCTACAACATCTTTAGGTTTCTTTTTCTTTACATTAATCCTATTAATGTATTCCCATCATTTAAGTTCCTAAGGCATCACAGAAAAAAACGAAAATAGAACGTACACTTATGCCATCCGCATGCGTCACAGTATCTCATTATGCACCGTTAGGTTACTTAACTAACGGCATAGCGGGGCGGGACTAGCGCGGGTGTAAAACATAAACAACATTTATTATATATCATATATATAATAATAATCCATTCGTCTCAGATACTAAGTAATCACATTACAGAATGTCAACAGCAGAAGCGCATATGAAAATAAAAGGATATCTAGGATATCTGTATTTTGTATTAAGCCAACAATAGAAAATACGGATTCCACGGTCGTGATGAATAACCAAGCCCACACCCTAGACCCCTATGAGAGCGGCAAGTGACCCTACCAATTCTAGAGTTTAGGAGACCCGGTATCGACTTCTCGAGATGGCCTCCCACTGAACCCTAGAACCCGGTCACTTGTGCTCCCCTCCTTAGGTCTATCCTAATGCGGAAAAGTAAATAATATACAATAATGGTGACATCATCCTCAACCCGAAAGTGCCCCAAATAAAAGAATATTACATACAATTAAATTTTACATGAATGAAAAATAAAGCTCTCATCTCACATAAAACCCCCGGCTATTCCATCATGACAATCCTGCACATCATATCTCAGCAACACATAATATCTCATATCATCAACGTAAGCAAGTATGCGTACCCCGATTTTCGTTGATGTATAGCAACAAAATCGGTGATAGACTACATACTACACTTACGGTCGCAGAAAAGAAATTGAAAAACTACAACAATTGGAATCGTAACTGCCTTTAGACATAAAAAACCTGAGATATCACATATCAAAGATTTCATGTCCAACAAATGTAAAGCTCACATTTAGGTCTCACCCATGAAAACACTTTTTCAAATTAAGTCGGATAATTCAACAATATTTCCGATTAAACCCGAGACCGAAATGTTAGATTTACACGCAACAAACAAATTTGTATATTCCAATTATTGTATCACATTCTCAAACACTAGGCGCAGTTAAAACACTCGATCGAACAATCAATTACCCAAATAATTCTCAGAAAGCTCAACACTTAAGCAATATTAAAATACACCAGAGATTGCTACAAGCTCATATGGGCCAGCACAAGAAGGCACAGTCCACGCCTCAGCAACGGCGCCGCGGAACCGCCGCAAAATGACAATTTTCGCCGCGGTTCCACGGTCGTGAAGTCAAGTTAGGGCTTCGTTCTTCCTGTGTTCCCATACAATTCCCTCCATGTTTTTCTGAGTATTTTTAATGTGAAAAAATCCAACTTTTTGAAAAATTTCCCGAGAGCATGATTCGGGCGACATGTTTCGTTCGTTCGAGATTTTTAACATCGTCTAGGTTACTCTAAAGCAATGGCTTGGCTCTGATACCAAAGGTTTACCTAGCACCTAATATAGGGTTTGGAAGCATCACAAATGCCACAATTAAATTTTTAAGGTGCTAAGCAAACAAAACTATAATCTTGACTAGAATTTTAGGGTAACATAAATTTGTATCACATACAAAGAACATATTATCACTAGGTGAAGAAATTACAACCGTTGTAGACTTTCCTTGGTGACTCCTTGGCACTTTGAGAGTTTGGAACGAATCGATGGAGGTCTTCCTTGTCCACGATGATCCACCCGAAGTCTCTTTGCCCAAAGCTCCTTGCTTTACTTGATCTTTGGAAAGAAGTATGCAAACACTCTACACAAATGGGCTAGATGTCTGTAGAATGATGAGGTGGCTTGTATTTTATAATCAAAACCCTTTCTTTTTTACTAACTCACTCCTTTTTAAATCTCAAGAGTGAAAGAGAATGAGGAAGAAGATAATGGCAAAGCTTTTCTCAAGAGATAATGATGAATGAAATAAATGAGAATGAATAATCAATATTAATCCTTCTCACTTCAAACCATGGTTAACTAATATCTTAGATATTTTGTATATGAGTAAAAATCCAAATGAAAATCAAATCATAGGTCAATGCTAGGTCAAATAAATGAAGAGTGTAGAAAAACCCATTAATGATTTAATTTTCATTTCCCTTTTAATCCAATTACAATATGTGTGTGTGTGTGTGCGTGAACCATGTGAGTCTTGCATTGCCACCATTTGTGTATCATTAACCATGATACAATGTATGTATGTATGTGTCCATGTACATCATCATGTGCATACATGCATGCATGCATCAACAAAGAAAAGGGTTTAATAAAGAATTAAGCTAAAAGTCTTTGATTTAAACCGGTCATATCATAAACCACCCGACCAATAGAAAAATGCCTGATTAATATACGGTATCACATATACACATTTAATCGGGTACCCGCACATATCTCATATGCACACCACATCTTTTCGCCTGAGCTAGGAAACTTCATTGTGGGACTCTAAGACTCGTCAATACGCCGGTAGCAGGTGATGATCATATCAAACACCCATAAGCCGCAAGCGGTCAGCTAAACGTAATGGCCACCCGGGTATTGAGCGATCAGAAAAAAACCAGCGAAGCTGCCAAAACTCCCGTCGAGCCAACTGGCAACACATACCATACAGTCCGGTCTCTTCGTCAAATATGCTGCATATTGAGTATAGGGATGGAATCATCGACCCCAATAACTCAATAAGTCATGCCGGTGTATGGCTCATAACAGATCGAGAAACTACTAATAACACTTATCATTAAATCTCAGCAGCCCTGGCCAGGGACTTCCTGTTATGGCCAATCGAACATAGCACAACATCAACTCCCAATACCGGGAGAGGCGAAACCCCTCCTATCGCTCATTGCCTCCATGTGTCTCGGGATTGTACCCAAAGTCCACCTGTTTGCACGACTCAGTAGAGCCGAGGTAGGGTGGAGATCAAAGTACAGTGGGAGGACACACAAGACTCTATGACGATCTTGGGTCTACAGACTAATCTGTACCAGTGTCATCTGAGCACTGCTATCCAACGATAGATATAATAGCATATAGGAGATCTCGGCGAGTCCGTTCAGTGTACCCAGTCTCCACTGAGCACCTGCATTCAATCTTTGGTGTCACCACACTAGATGGATATGGGATCATCCATCCCCCATCATATGGGACAAGAATGGTATACGCTAGTCTACTCTAGAATATCGATGCCCTGTCTCGATATACCCACGACTAGGAACAGTTAAAGGATATGCTTATAAACTACAGGTGTCCCACTAGTATGATCTGCATCATAGTCCCAGTAGTCAAGAAAATATCCTATGGGCTTTATCAACATGTACCAAATGAGTAAGATGCGTGATCAAATGAACATGTCAAGATAAAGTAAACCAGATAGCATACTATCATGTCGAGCAAGAAAGTCATCTATATACATATATACATGTCCAAGCATCCACTATACATATAATGCCTCTAGGGCATACATATATCCAACAGTGTGGAGGGAGTTTCGACGTCGGAGTCGATCGCATAGTCGGTAGCGACTAACGTAACGCGGACTAGCCGGGCACTAGTGTCCTGAGTCTAACCGGAAATACACTAAACGAATTCAGTGTAGTCAAAGCGTAGAAGGTGAGGGTAAGAAAACGTCAATGGAGAAATGCGGATGAAATGGAATTATGGGGACAAAGGGCAAGTTTTTATAAAAGTTTTTTTTGTTTTGTTGTTTTTTCTTTTTTTCAGAAAGAGTTTTTGCAAAAATATGTACGGACTTATGGCATAACTTCAAACAATCACAGTCAAAACATGTACAATCATACCTAGAGCTGTGGTCTTCAAAGTCCACTAGACTGTTCCTAACTGTTCCAAAGTGACAAGTTGTGAGATAACCCTCAAATCGTCTCTTCAATGCCAATTGTGGCCAGGTAAGCACAAGTGAGGAAAAGAGGGTTCCGCTCACGAATCACTGTGAGACGGGACTTTTAAAATTACCTTTCTCACTTGTCTTGCTTAGGCACCACAAAGTCAAGCTAAATAAACGATTGAATGCCCACAACCTTCCTCTGTCCTATTGAGCACGACAGTCCTTAGTTGGCTGAGTTTAAATATTTTTTATTAAGCTGAAGGGTAATGCGTATGCTTTTAGTGATTTTTGGGGTCTTAGGAAGGGTGATAAAATCCCCACCCAATTTGAATTGGTGTTATAGCCCTTTAAAGTCTGTATTATTTATGCAAAACAGTAACAAACAAAAATCTAAAACACTTGCAAAATATTATTTGGTGGCGGCCCAAAGAATCCTGCACAAAAACAATTTTATTGGAGAGTGGAAGAGAGTTTGTGCAAAGAATGTTGCAGAAAGAATAGTTCAGTGGAGTTCAGAGGAGGTGAGAAGAGGATTGGGATACTCACAGAGATTTCAAAAGCTGACGTCACCTTTTGACCGCGGTTCCACTGTCAAACTTGCAATTCCGCCGTGCTTCCGCGGCTTGTCAGTCGATTTGGAGCTTCAAATTTCTTCTCCGTGCTTGTTGAAGTCTCCTATTCTTGTTTAGAACCCCTGAATCTTGATTTGGTCACTGAATTTGCTCCAGAATTTTACAAATTAACCCGAAATTACACAAAGAAATAAACTACCGTCTCCCCGGCAACGGCGCCATTTGATTGTTAGAGTTTTTGCGTGCTTGGTTTTAATTACCGCAATCAAGACGGTTTCGCTTGGTAGCTATCCGATTGAGTACAGCTCATCCGCAGGGAGATGGGAATCTTTTCTTAGTGTTTCAACGAGTTAAGTCCAATTTGCCCGGGTTAGTTTAGTTTCACTATGTGCTGAAATATGTATAAAGAGAGCTTGTTAGGGTTCGGATTAGGTTAGTTTGAGTTAGGAATCGCTCACTTCTTTCATTGCCACTCTTAATATCGGTGTTACGGTAATCGACAACAACGGGGATTAGCACGACTAGGAGGGAACATGCGAGTATAAGCTAGGATTTCCAACGCTTAGTTCCTTCCTTTTGGTCCTTCTCCATCTGTTCTTGGCTCTTGGCCTTAACCTCCGGTTAATTCAACCACAACCGGTCTAACTAGGGAATCACCGCTATCATGTAAGATAGGGTGCCGTAGGGAGCGGATTGTGGTTCAATTAACGGGAGTCTGAATCAAGATGTTGGGCAAAGAAAAGAGTAAGAGAGATTTCCTTCTCTCAAACATTCCTTATCCTACCCTAACAAGTGAGAAACTACTTACCCATTACGAAGAAAAAGAAAACAAAACAAGAAGGAAGGTAGAAAGAAATGAGGTTAATAAAATCACAACTAGCTATTTGAGACCTCACTTTGGCAAGGATCATACTCAAGCATAATGGTTGTAAAGATAAAAAAAAAAAAGAGAAAAAGAAAGAAAGCAAACAAACAAATAACAACAACTAAGTTAACAAAGAAAATTACAAGCAAGATAATAGAACACAATTACAAGACAAGTATGTTAATAAAGAGAACTCTTCTTTTATTCATCACTCATGAAGCTCACTAATATGTTAATGGAGAAAGATGAAGAGGAAGAAGAACTACAAACACTTATCCTAAATCTAATACAAAGAAAAAGACACCCTTCACTTGGCTTTGCACTGGGCTATTTATAGGCAGAAAACTGAAACCCTAGGGATACAATCTAATACAAAATGAAGTTACAAAACTGCCCCCAAAACACGAGTCAACATTGAGTTGACTCGACCGCAGATCCGCAGCAGAAGTGCCATCTTGGCAGCGGTTCCGCGGCCACTTAGTTGAATTGGATGCTTAGTTTTTTTTTAGGTTTTTCCATGCTGCTTTTCCCTTCTGTTTCGTACACTTGGTTTCTCAAAAGCTCTTCAGTTTTCTCCCAGATTTTCAGCAGTGTAAAAGGTTAAATGATGTGGACTTTTTGCCATGATTTTCTTGAGCTCCGCGTTGAAGTCTTGGATCTTGTGCTGCCCTTATGCTTTGTGCATGAAATGATAAATGATTTGCCATTTTGTCCTTTGGACTGATATGCGGCATCATACCGACAGTGAACGGAGACCCGTATTTATCTGTGGATGGCAGAAGTCCTGCATTTGTTGCGACTTTTCATGAATTTCAATGTAAAGAGCTGAAAACCTGTAACCTGCAATTATTTAGCAAACACGGATCAAAAGTACCTACCTATATGCAATGTGATCAAGAATGGGTGATATGAAAATGCAAAAATCTGATATGAACACCTCACGTGCCACACGTGAGCGCCTTCAACTTCCAGTGTTTAACACTGCCTTAGAGAATCACGTGGGAGCACGTGAGTACTAAAGGTACATTAGTGTTTAATATTATGAGAGGCCAACATTAGGCAACCTTGGAACAAATCTCCCGAGTCCAATTAATTGAGCCCATCATACTCAGGGTCCCCCAAACCGATCTCAGTCCCAAAGATAGCTAATGAGCTCCTAACAGATGTCCTCTAAAATGATGTTTAGCCTATCATCCCCCACAGTTGGGACATTGGTTCAAGGGTACATCTCTCCACACCTCTGATACATGTCGTTGTAATCCTTCAACGTCTTCAGAGAGGTGGCGGGTCCCGACAACCAGACACTTTATGGACTGCAACGTCCCTAAACTAAACTCTACGGACTATAATGTGCTTAAACTCATGGACTATAATGTCCTTAAACTTTATGGACTATGAGGTCCTTAAACTCATGGACTATGATATCCTTAAACTTTATGGACCGCAACGTCCCTAAACTAAACCCCACAGACTATGACGTCTTTAAACTCCATGGACTATGATGTCCTTAAACTCTACGGACTATGATGTCCTTACACTTATGGACTGCAACGTCTCTAAACTAAAACAATAGAACCCTAATGCTCTTTTGTTGGATCTAAATGATCCTGTTGAGTAGATCTTAGTCTAAAATTAGACTAACGTATCATCAACAACGTTTAAGTTGATCTTAGTCTCAAATGAGATTAACGATCCTTAAACCCAACCCAAACCCAAATCTAAGAAAATACGGATTTGGACTAATCCACGCCCTATGGGCGACAACATAAATTAGTCTTCGTATACAATCCACGACCAAAAATAAAACAAAAACACACGACATGAAAGGACCATTTGGAGAAGGAGAAAGTGGTTACCGTGATGCGGTAGCGTAATTAACTGCAGGGGCTTGCGCCTGCAGGGAAGAGCATCCCCACAATTAAAACCCCCTCAAACGAGGGGGAATCTGACGAAGTTTGCTACAACGGCTGCATCCGTTTAAACCTCCAATACACGGTGCCATAAATCTACTTGGCATCTTCGGAGAGGTGGACAGATAAAACCAAAGAGCATCTGCCCCCAAATCCAGGCGAGACGAACCTGCGCGGTTCCGTCTCCCGTTTTCGGCGACGAACAGATTCTGGCACGCCCGGTGGGACCTTTTCCTCTTTCCACTCCACACTTCGTGTGTCATGATCGCGAATGAATCGCGGTTTGATATGGTTGCCCCTAGATTCGAGGTACTAAGATTTGGTGTCTTGCTCCCGTGCAGATCAATGGCTTTCAACTGCACAAACTGCAACAAGTGCAACCACTCCCACTCTGTCCTTGATGGTGGAGTGACCTATGGGCCTATAGCGGACTCCCTTTTTACGATGATAGTAGAACAGGTGACTCAGGCCACCACTGGACTATTCTTTGGGACCTTGCTCCAACCCATGAGCTTCAACGCCCCACTGCCGTCACAAGAAGCTCCGAAGAAGTCGGTCTTTGATCGGCTTACAACTACCGCGGCCCCTCTCAATAGGTCGTCCAAGTCCAACGCCTCGGTCTTCAACAGGCTAGGCCAGAGCTCAAATGGGCCCATGAAGAAGCCTACAATACCCGAAGGGGTTATCCCAAAGAGGATAGCCATTCCGGCTCAAGCAAAGGAAATCGTCAAAGCGGCTTCTCCTGCTAAAAGATCAGTCTTTGCAAGACTGACCGTTCTGACTCCCGCTTCGGGCAAAGTCATCAAAACTGCTCCCTATGCGTGAAAGTCTGCCTTCGACAGGTTGGCTATCCCCTCTCAGCGGACATCCGTTTTCAATAGGCTGGTGCCAATAACAGCCCTTGACCAGACAGGGGGCATGACGAAGTCACCCCCATAACTGAGCAGATACCATCTGTAAGACATGCTCGACGTCACCACTGGCGCCGAGTAAGGAAGGCTAGGCTAGATCCCCTTCTAGATTGACTCCGCTGGCTCCAACGGTAGAAGTTGTTGCTGTTTTTCCAACTGGGAACAGCTTCGAACCACTTAGGAGGGTGCGCAAGAACTCTCCGACTGCCATCCTGAAAAGATCTCCTCTACCTGTAGAGAATGCTACAAAGATAAAGCCAGAACAGCCCCCTCAGCGGCTGTCCTCTAAAACTCACAAGGTCTGGCAACGGGTCCGAGACTCTGTGATTGGCCAAGACTACCCCAGCCGAAAAAAGAAAATGAAGGTTCGGAAAGAGAAAGACTAACCTGTCAAGCCACAAAAGGTGTCGTCCACTCGGGTGCCCGCTGCAATGGCCCCCTCAACTTCGACCACTCACAAAAGGAGAAGGCCGAAGAGAACCCCCGTGTCTGCGACGAATCTAAAAGGCATTGAACCTAAACGCCCTAAGTCTGGGGGCATGGTGGTGCACACTGTTTATATGGCATCCGGGAAAGAGGATAGCAGTATTTCCACGGGCCATCGACCTCTCACCAGATCAGTGACAAAGGCTCAGGAGCAACAACAGCAAAAACACCAGAAGATGCTAACACAGATGGCCGCACTCAATGGTCCAAAAGAAAGCCCGGAGACGTCGTCAGAGCAGCGTCAAGAACAGGAAACCGATGCTGAGTTCCTCCGCAAAATCCTCGAGAGGAGAGACAGAGAGGCCGCGGAACAAACGGCCAACATAAAACGAATGGCGCTTTTATTCCAAGATATCGTCGGGATGATGATACAGCCGGATCCTCTAGCTGAAGCCCCCCCGATTATCCTTGAAGACGACAGAGGGGAGACATCGAACCCTCTTCCGACGCTATCAGCAGCCAAAGAGGATACGATCTCCAAAGCCACCCTCGATGACTATGTCGCTCAACAGATACGAGCCCATCAGGCGAGCGAAGCAGCTGGCCAAATTGTTAAGACTGGACGACACTATCCGGGTTGGTATGACCAAATAAAGTACCCGCCGGGATATACGATCCCTAAATTCCATGTATATAAGGGGATGGGGAATCCACACCAGCACGTTGCTCAATTCATAGCCTTGTGCGGTAATACTGGGGGTGACGACAAACTGTTGCTTCGCCAGTTTGTTGGCAGCTTGTCGGAGACAGCGTTTGAATGGTACTCTGAACTCCCGAACAACTCCGTTAAGACATTTGCATAAATGGAGATACTGTTTACACAGAGATTCGCAAGCCCTAGCGAGCGCACCCCGATCACCGCATAATTAACGCCAGGGTGAAGGTAGGCGAAACATGGGTTCTGTACGTGATACGGTAGCGGAATCTATGGTCGAAGTGCGAACAGCTCATAGAGGAAGCTCCTGTAGTAGGCATGTTTGTGGGAACTCTTGATCCACAGGCGGCTATATCCCAGTTCATGATGTTTTTCAAGCCAACAACCATCCAGGCTTTGATTGACAAGTTGGCCCAAATGGATCAGATGGGTCATAGACTGTCTTCTTCGAAAATGGAGCCTCGAAACGAAAAGGGAAAAGGGAAAGCGACCTTCGTCGCCAATGCTCAGCAGCAGCCGAGTAGTCCAAAACCAGTTGATCGCCATGATGATAAACAACGATTCTTTAACGAGAAGCTAAAGCGCCCTTATTCGTTTCCTCGGGATAAAACGAGGAGACTATTCAAGCTGGCAGTGCGCAACAGGCTTATCACCTTGCCGAATCCAAAACGTCCACTACAGCCCGGTGATGTCAACAATCCCAATTACTGCCCCTATCACCGAGTAGTAGGCCATCCAATCGAAGATTGCTTCATCTTCAAAGGCTGGATTGACGATCAATACCAACAGGGCAAATTCACACTGTCCGAGAATTGGAAAGTAAGCCCGCCCCAGCCGCACACTCTTAAAAAGGTGGACACACCAGAGGCATCATGCTATTTTGTAGAAGAAGCTCCATGGGAGGTCTCTCTTTCAGCCAAAATGAAAAGAATGCTGAAGGATCTCCAAACATGCCCGGTGATCAGGTGGAAAAGTCCGCTGGAGCCCGAAGTCATTGAGGGAATGTTGAAGCCGCCCCCAACGCCGAGAATTCGTAGTGATAGTCAAAACGCCCATGCCCGATCGTCAAAGTCTTCAAAAAAGAATAAGAAGACCAAAAAGCCCGTGAAGCCTGATGACAAGCGCACGGACCTGCAAAGATACATTGACGCGCTGGAAGAATAAAACCAGAAGGCGCAAACCCCGGTCACGCTCCAAGAGTTTCTCAACCATATCCTTGAGGACGGAGATGATGATAATGATGGGGGAGAAGACTCGCCAGATGAACCTGAGAACTATATGGCGAGCTGCCACATGATCTCTCACTCGTCAATAGATGGTGAAGAAGAAGAAGCTCCTGATGCAGAGAAACTAGGGGTAGATCCTGAACCGGAACTCCTAGAATCGGCAGATGAGATGATTGAAATGTTGCCGAATGAGGCCCGTAAAAAAAGCAAATCTGACCGAGAGCGTGAAACGGCCATATATGAAAGGGCCAAGCGTCAGCATCATGTTGAAGAAGCTCCGGTAATGAGAAGCCATAGAGTACCCCAACCGAATAGAAGCACTTCTGCCGCCAACAAAAGCAATTTTAAGACAAGGAAGCAATTTGATAAAGCCCTGTCAATGGGAATGAAGTTGCCACCTTTTAAAGAAGACACTTCAGAAAATACGTTCTCCGATGAACTAGATGCACAGCCAAACTACTGCTTATATCATGGGAGGATCGCACACCCTACCGAGGAATGCATGGACTTTAAAAATTGGTGGCAGGGATACGTTGCTCATCGATAGCATTTTAAGCGGATGAAGTGCAAACCTCGTCAAGGAATCCATCATAAGTCCGCTGGAGCCCGAAGTCATTGAAGGAATGTTGAAGCCGCGCCCAACGCCGAGAATTGGTAGTGATAGTCAAATCGCCCATGCCCGATCGTCAAAGTCTTCAAAAAAGAATAAGAAGACCAAAAAGCCCGTGAAGCCTGATGACAAGCGCACGGACTGCAAAGACACATTGACGCGCTGGAAGAATAAAACCAGAAGGCGCAGACCCCGGTCACGCTCCAAGAGTTTCTCAACCATATCCTTGAGGACGGAGATGATGACAATGATGGGGGAGAAGACTCGCCAGATGAACCTGAGAAGTGGCGAGCTGCCACATGATCTCTCACTCGTCTATAGATGGTGAAGAAGCTCCTGATGCAGAGAAACTAGGGGTAGATCCTGAACCGAAACTCCTAGAATCGGCAGATGAGATGATTGAAATGTTGCCGAACGAGGCCCGTCAGAAAAGAAAATCTGACCGAGTGCATGAAACGGCCATATATGAAAGGGCCAAGCGTCAGCATCATGTTGAAGAAGCTCCGGTATTGAGAAGCAATAGAATACCCCAACCGAATAGAAGCACTTCTGCCGCCAACAAAAGCAATTTTAAGACAAGGAAGCAATTTGCTAAAGCCCTGTCGATGGGAATGAAGTTTCCACCTTTTAAAGAAGACACTTCAGAAAATACGTTCTCCGATGAACTAGATGCACATCCAAACTACTGCTTATATCATCGTAGGATCGTACACCCTACCGAGGAATGCATGGACTTTAAAAATTGGTGGCAGGGATACGTTGCTCATCGACAGCATTTTAAGTGGATGAAGCGCAAACCTCGTCGAGAGAAAAGAAGCGCGATCGATGAGCATAAAAGAACTGCCAGCAACTGTCACATGGTTGATAGCAAGGGATCATAAGTTCTCACATTCGGGAGCGATTCTGATGAAGAAATAGCCCTCATCCCTCTCTTCAAGGAATCCATCTCTGAAACAGAAGAGATGAAGGCCTGCGAGAACATTCAGCTGCGCAATTATACGCTACCCGAAAAGAATCTCGGATCCACAAACAAGGGATCGAACAGAAAAGATATGGGGAAGGAAAAGTTCCCTGAAGATATCACCCTCGATGATCAAGTCGTCAAAGAGTTGGCAGCCAAGGACCCGCCCAAGAAAAACAAGGTGGATTACAACATTCTGGCACACCTGAGGAAGATACCCTCACAGCTAAGCATTCTCGATGCCCTTGTGCTATCTAAAGAGGCAAGAGATTCCTTGATCAAGGCGTTACAAGACCCTGGGCAGTTTCAAGCCTTCCTTGCCGAAGAAAAGATGAAGGATGGGTTGGAAGAAGTGTACACAGCCGACATCACCTTCAGCGACGAGAACCTCCTCCTCGGGACGTGCGAGCATAACCGTCCCCTCTATGTCTCTGGATATTGCCATGATATCAAGATAGGGAAGATCCTAATTGACAGCGGGTCCTCTGTCAACCTCCTAAATGTAAGGGTGCTAAAAGAAATCGGCATGAGCGTTCAACACCTCGCTCGGGATAAAATCACTATCTCCGGGTTCGACTGCCAGTCGTCACGGATGTTCGGGTGTGTGATACTAACGTTACGCTTTGGGTTGCTCGTCACTAATATCAAGTTCCACGTCATTGACGCCAAGACTTGCTACAACGCTTTGCTCTGCAGGCCTTGGTTACATGAGTACAACATCATCCCTTCTACACAACATCAGTGTATGAAGTATTTCAAAGATGGTCTTGAGTACACCGTGACAGGGGAACTGAACCCATTTTCCATAAATGAAGTCCGAAAGTATGAGGATGCAAAGTATTTCTTGCCAGACTTTGAAGGCACAGAAAGATTCCATAAGCCGGAAAATAAGCAGGAGGCTATCACCACTTTTCTGGTCTTTGGGAGCGATACTGAGGAGGAAGAAGAGATAGTCTATTCGGGGCCGCTCCAATAAAACAAGCCCAGACCGCCTACCACTATATTGGTCTTCGGCAGTGACTCTGAAGACGAAGTCAACGTAGTGTTCTCGGTCCGTCCATCGATGCAAGCCCGCACAGGAGATTATCAGAGTTTGCAGATCGCTGTGGTTCCGCGGCAGCACTACAGAGAGCTCGACGCACTTGATACCTATAGTATGCAAGAACTTCAGACGTTCTACATCCCTCCCAGGCGAAGAGATGAAAAGGTGATCCTCTTTTATCAATCTACGGAAACCAAAGTAGAGAAAAAAATCTAGCATGGTGCCGATTCTACACTTGACATGCTCCAGCCCATCCAACTGCCCAGATACTACACGGAAGGATTAAAAAGGCCGTTAAGGCGCCAAGGCGTACCCTTCAAACAGACTGCTCGATAAGCTCAATTCTACAACAGGATCTGGAACGTCCGTGGAACTCAGCAAAAATTGCCCATCGGGAGAATGGAAACGATCGGGCTTGGATATGTTCAATCTAAAAAACGGGAGTGATTCCATGGTTGCTACGTTATACATGACTTTGATGAAGAAGGAGATGCTCTGTTAGAAGACGCTAACCCTGAACCAAAATGAGGTCCCGCCATGAAAGTGCCAAGTCCGTCGTTCGAAGAACAGATGGACAAGCTAATAAGGTAAGCGGGTCAAAAGGTCCGGTATGACCATAGCCGCGAAATAGCCATTTACAAGAAAGCCAGGATGCAGCGCCTCCTTCAGCAGGCTGCGGAGAATGACGATGCTCTTCATCGCCAGCCCGTCATACAAAAGACCCGACGCAGAGGTAAAAACAAGCTAAAGAACGGAATAAACGTTCGACAGCGGCAAAGCGGGTCCAAGAAGCCACGCGATTGAATATTGAGTAGCCGGGATCCGTCTCTTATAAAGAAGATGGGTCAAGCATATTTTTTCCCCAAGACAAGACAAGAAAGATATTCGATCTTTTCATGAAACATTAAATGCTTACGCTCCCGGAGTCCAAACACCCCGAACAAGCAGACGAGGTCTCTCACCCGGATTATTGCTCCTATCACCGAGCAATAGGACATCCTCTCGAAGACTGCTTCACATTCAAAGACTGGGTAGAAGACCAGTATCAGCAAGACAGGTTTGCTTTATCCAGCAGTTGGAGGGTAACACCGTCACAGAAGCATGAACCGAAAGCCACATATGTAGCGAGAGTAGAGTCGGATCAACATCGATCTTGGAAGCGATCTCGTACCTGTCACGCGATAACGCTGTCAGGAGAAGGAGTACACGAGGATATGGCTGACCTCCCCTGGTGTTTCGAAAACGATGATGACAAGGTGATCTCAGAGTTTTCACCGGCGCCAAAAGAGCTGGAAGATGGGATACATACTACTGCAGATAACCTCAGAAAAATCGACTTGGGAACAGCAAACGACCTACGGTCGACGTTCGTCAGTAAGCTGTTGTCTAAAAAAAGGTGGCAATGCTCAAGGGCGTGCTCATGCAGTATAAAGATTGCTTCGCATGGAACTATTCCGAGATGCCAGGATTAGATCCAGAAATAGCTATCCACAAATTGGCGATTTCTTTGGACATCAAGCCGGACAAACAAGTGCCGAGAAGAATGTGGCTCGAACTTGAGATGAGCATCAACGCCGAGGTCAAGAAGCTAATCGACTCTTATTTCGTCCAAGAAGTTCGATACCCCAACTAGATTGCCAACATTGTCCCGGTAATGAAGAAAAATAGGACAGTGTGCATCTGCGTAGACTTTCAGGAGCTCAACAAAGCCTGCCCAAAGGATGACTTTTCCTTATCGGTCACCGAGCTGATGATAAACAACACGTCCACTCACGAAGTCTTCTCCTTCATGGACGGCTCATCAGGGTACAATCAAATAAAGATGCATCCTAAGGACCAGAAGCATACCACTTTTCGGACTCCTCTGGGCATATTCTGCTGTAAAGTGATGCCTTTCGATCTCAAAAACGCCGGCGCCACCTATCAGAGGGCCATGACGAAGATCTTTGATGACCTTATACGCGAAATCGTCGAATGCTATATCAATAACCTCGTAGTGACACATTGGGAACATATGACGATGTTCCAACGTCTTCGTAAATACAATCTGAAGATGAACCCTCTCAAACGCGCGTTCGGAGTTTCCTTCGGCAAATTCCTAGGATTCATCGTATGACATCGGGGCATTGAAATAGACCTGTCAAAGATCAAGGTGATTATGGAAATGCCTCCGCTAAGGACTCTGAAACAACTGCGGTTTCTCCAAGGAAAGCTCGCGTATATCCGACGGTTCATAGCTAACTTCTCCGGCAAATGCCGCCCTATAGTCACCTAATGAAAAAGGGGAACACGTTCGTCTGGGATCATAAATGCCAGAGTGCGCTCGACGAAATCAAGCAATACCTGCAGAATCCGTCGGTGCTGACCGCTCTGGTCAAGGGAATGCCCATCATCCTATACACAACAGCCCTTGAAGGTTCTTTAGGCGTGCTATGGGCACAGGAAAATGACCAAGGGAAAGAGAGAGCCCTCAACTATTTGAGTCGAGTTCTACTGGAGGCAGAAAACAACTACTCCCCCATCGAAAAACACTTCCTGGCGTTAATCTTCGCGATAACGAAGCTCAGACACTATGCTTTGGCGCATGAGGTCTATCTCATATCAAAAGTGGATCCTCTCAAATATTTGATGTCAAGAGCCATACTAACGAGACGGCTCGCTAAATGGGCCCTCCTCTTGATGGAGTTCTCAATAACATACCGACCTCTCAAGGCAGTGAAGGGCCAGACCATTGCCGACTTCCTCACTGAGCATCCGATACCTGCTGATTCACCGCTAAATTGCGAACTGCTAGATGAGCACGCGTTTGACACGATTGACAGGGAGAAAGGGGGAGTGATACTTGATGGGAACTCTACTTCGATGGGAAATCTTCCATGAAGAAGAGAAAGCATAACACCCCCATAATCAAATCTAGGGTAGGGCTCATCTTCGTGACTCCATAAGGAGGGATAATGCGCTTTGCCTTTTCCTTGACAGAGCCGAGGACAAATAATGAAGCAGAATATGAAGCTTTGATAGCAGGTCTTGAGATCGCTGTCGATATGGGAATCGAAAACCTCCTTATATACGGAGACTCCGAGTTGGTCGTTAGTCAAGTAAACGACGATTATCAAACGTGCAAACCAGAGTTGGTAAAGTACGGTGAGAGAGTGCAGCAACTGCTGACCCAAATCCCTTCCTAGGTTTTGGAAAGCATACCGCGTACAGAAAATAGCAAAGTGGATGCGTTAGCCAAACTCGCCAAAGAACTGGCTGACGAAAACCTCGATGACTTAAGAATCGTTGTGCAAAGCCGTCGGGTTCTCGCACCGGCAGAAATATCTCCGGAGTCATTCGAAGAAAAGGGAGCGGCCAAGTAAATGGCCCTATAAATAAAAGACCAGGAAAAGGCTAAGGATTGGAGGGAAGTCTTATAGAATACTTCAAATCCCGTCGAACACCTGAAGGTGCGTCCTCAAGGCATCAGCTCATGAAACGAGCTCTGTCTTTTGCCTTCGTCAATGATACGTTGTATAAGAGGTCATTTGACTCTCTGTGGCTAAGATGCCTAGGACTGGAAGAAACAAAGAAAGCCGTCCAAGAAACTCATGATGGACTCTGCGGTTCTCATCAAGCCAGGCTGAAGATGAAGCTGAAGATCAAAAGAATGGGCTACTATTGGCCCACGATGATTCAAGACTGCCTTGAATACGCGAAGCAGTGCCACTCGTGCCAGATTCACGGGGATTTCATCCACCAGCATCCGAATCCGCTATACCTAATAATGGCTAGCTAGCCGTTTGAAATGTGGGGAACTGACATAATCGGGCCCATCGAACCAGCATCATCTAGAGGACATCGGTTCATATTGGCAACAACCGATTACTTCTCTAAGTGGGTCGAACCAGTACTACTAAGAGAAGTGAAGATGGAGAATATTCTCCATTTCTTCAAGACACACGTCATCTATCAGTTCGGCACTCCACGACGGATTATCTCCGATAATGGGCCAGCCTACAGAAGTCATAGAATCAGCCGCTTCGCGCAGCAACATAATATAGACTGGAGATAGTCTTCAGTCTATAATCCCCAAGCTAATGGTCTAGCTGAGGCTTTCAACAAGACCTTGACGAAGATCATAAAGAAGACGGTGTCCAGAAATAAAAAGGACTGGCACGAGAGAATGCATGAAACTTTCTGGGCATACCGGACCACGTTCAAAACGGCCACAAATACAACGCCATATGCATTGGCGTTCGGCACAAAGGCAGTACTCCCTTTGGAGATAGAGTTACCCTCTCTACGAGTGGCGGTTCATTATGAGCTAACACATGAAGAGAATGCCCATATTCGGCTCAAGGAGCTCGACGCCCTCGACGAAACTCGGCTCATGGTGCAGCAAAACCTGGAGGCTTACAAAGCAAGAATGACGCGCTCGTACGAATGATTAACTAGGCCGAGAACATTCCGCCAAGGCGAACTCGTACTAGTCTTAAAAAGACCTATTATCCCTAATCGTGCCAAACGAGGGAAATTCGAGCCAAACTATGAAGGACCGTACATCATAGACAAAGTCTACCAAGGCGGGGCTTATTTTCTCATCGACATGCATGGCGAAAGACCCTTCAGACCGATAAACGGCCGGTTCCTGAAGAAATACTACACCTGATAGATAACGACACCCATGTCCGCTCGCTATCTTCCCAAGCCCAAGCTCTGTAAGGGGTATCCAGCGAAACCGTTATCTCCACAATGGACCGTAATGTCCTAAAACTAGCTATGGACCAAAATGTCCTAAAACTAACTACTAACCGAAATGTCTTTAAACTACTACAAACCCGCAGCATCCTTGTGCTGACTTGTAAAAAAGCCATACATCCACAAGCAAAATGGACACGAATGAAAACCCAAAAGTGCTCCGTGAGTAAAAACAGCAGGGCTACCGGCGAGTTTGTGAAAACCCGAAAGGGTGCAATCTCGTTAAAAGACACTTGCAAGTTCCTTTCGACCTTGTAAGGGGAAAATACCTGCGTGAGATCCTTATGACTCATAAGGGAGCAACACACTTAGGGATACCCACGATTCCTGAGGAGAAACGCACTTACGAGATCCTCACGACTTGTAAGGAGAAACAATTTTATGAGACCCTTACGGCTCATGAAGTTAAAATCCTTAGTCGAGGAATCCTTACCCTGTTTGCTAAGCCATCTTTGTTTAAATCGACAAAGGCAAATGATGATTCGCTCTTGGCAATGTCCTAGTTGTAGCGATACTGATGCCTAAATTGGTATCAAATTCTAAGTCTTTTCACAGCAAATGATGATTCGCTCCTAACTGTTAGTGTATATGCCCTAGGCACCATTATTGTATCATACTAGCTTGTATATTACTTAATGGAAGCTTGGGATATTCACGGTTATATTAATAGTCTTGCTCAACATAGTAATATGCTACTTGGTTTATATCTATCTTAATATGTGTATATGTTTCTTTTAGCATATCACGAATACATATTGATATAGCCCTTAGGATCTTGCTTGACTACCAGTGTTGTGATGGCAGTCATACTAGTGGGGGCTGGGTAGTCAACAAGCACATCCTTTTTCAGGTCCCTAGTCGTAGGATTCTCTAGACAGGGCATCGATACTCCAGAGTAGACTAGTGTATACGCTTCTCGTCCCAGGAGGGGAGATGGTCTGTCCCACAGCCATCAGTACGTTGTACTGGAGATAGTATGCAGGTGCTCGTTAGGTTACGGGTACACCGGACAGGACTCACAGGGAACTGTTGGTTGGTATTATACCCGTCGTCAGTTAACAGTTCCCAGGTGACATGAGTACAGCATAGTCCGTTGACTTGACACTGTTACTTCACCTCGAGTGTGTTCCCACTGTTCTTAAATTGCTACCCAACCACGGCTCGACTGAGTCGTGCAAACAGGTAGCAGTTGGGTGCAGTCCCGAAGAACTTAGAGGCAGTGGCGGTTAGATAGGATTCGTCTCTCCCGTTATTGGGGGTTGATATCGCACTGTGTTTGGAGAGCCATTATGCAAGGTCCCTGGCCATGGCAAGCAAGATTTACTGGTAGGTATTTCGGTAGTTTCTCATGGTGTAATGGGCTTCACTCCGACACGACTTATACCGCTATTAGGGGACTGACGCTTGCCGCCCCTAGGCCCGATATGCGATGTTCTTAAACGAACAAACCGGACTGTACGGAGATTGTCACATCAGGCTCAGTAGGAGTTCGGATAGGTTTCCTCATCGGCCTTCTTTTCGACATCTACCTGGGGACCGTTACGTACAGCTAGTGCGTACAGCTAGTACCACTTGCGGCTTGTGGTTAAACCCACTGCCAGTGTAGTGTCGAGTCTTTAGAGTCCCAAACAGAGGGTTTCCGTGCTTCAGGCTAAACGATATAGATGTCGTATAGTTTTACGACAGGGTTCGGATATATACGTGTATTTATGCACATATGATATTCGGACAGATTATACTAGCGGGCTTTGGTTTAAGCCAGATTATAATATTAGATATGGATTTGATTTAGTCTCAGTATATCCGTGTTTTTCATAAATACGGATGGGAGGGGTATTCTCGTAATTTGTCGGGAAGCTTCTAGAAGGAGATGTGTCACGACCCGAAAGTACGGAACGCAACCGGCACTTAGATTACGAAGCGTCTAGAGGCGCCACGTAACCTAAGTAAGACGAAGCCCAGAAATCTAAACCATAAAAGAAAAGAAGAAGAAAAAGAAAACAAGTTTAAAAGCATTAGCAAATTTTCTCAAAAATTTCGGCAGAGTCTCCTCTGTAAAAACTGGCCCCCAAACGGGTACAACAAGTATAATATAAATAAACAATAAAAAGCATCCCCAAACGGGTGCTAGCTCAACGCCAACAGGCGGAAACAACCACAACAAACACAATAATATACAACGCCAAAGGGCGAGGCTCAAAACTCAAAAGAAAACAAAACCACCAGATCAGAATAATACATGCGCGACTCTAAGGTCGAAATAAAAGACTGGCCCAATAAACTTATCAAGTAATACAAATATGGTTGATGGAGCTTACTAGATACAAATGAATGAATAAAAGTACAATGGTGGTTCGGATACAAGTGAACCAACCTACCGTGCAAATCACCCTGAAGAAAAGATGTGCCAACAAGCTGCCACGGAAACCTGTACATCGAACCTGTAAAGAATTTGGCACAACGGGGGTGAGTTGCCAACTCGTGAGCAGAAGACATCTACGAAAAGAAATCGAATACACGACGCTATCCTAGGTCATAATAATGCACTATTATATTCCAATCAACAGTAATAGCAGGGTAAAACTATGTGTAAGTGTAGATACGCCGTGCTTGTGTCAGTGCTTCATATAATACTATGCCATATGAAATGAAATGCATGCACCATGAATGTAAAGTAACAAATCCTGAAATCCAGATATATATGTATAAGAAATCTTTAGCTGTTATCATAGTAAAATGTGTATAAGAATCTGAAATCTCAACAATGAAAACCATGGAAATCCGTGTCAAGCATCGACACAACACATGTAATCTTAAGTCTCAATATCTCGTGCTCCGTCAGTCTGGATCGGTCCATATCATCAAATCTCACGACAACGGTCGGTATCCTCTGGATATCCACCGCGCCAGAAATCACCGGTAGGTAGCCTTCCCCTGCCAGGCTCATCGTCTACAACTCGATCTTCTTGCCCCGGGGTACCATACCGGGCCCACCATGTACCCGAGACGGTTCATCCACTCCTCGAATCGGGTCTCGAAATCCATCAGAAAACATGAAATCTCATGGTGGACGACACATACATCACGAGAAAACCGCATCTTATGTTTTTTTTTTTAAAAGAGAGGAGGAGGAGAGAGAGAAGTTTTTATATATTCTTGCGGTTTTCCCCAAAATCCAGAAATCTCATAGAAATCCAAATCTCAAAATCATGAGTAACTATATGATAAGTGTCGGCATATGCCCATAATACTGCATGATAACATGAAAATATGAATGCATGAATGTCTAAGCAATAAATATCATGTCTGTACTAATGTCAGAGAATAATCACAATATTATATCGGTCTAGTTGTTAACTGATTCTATTCATAAAAGACAATATGATCTAAAGTGTACGTGACATAGCAATTACCGATGATGATGTGTGTGAGCCGGCAAATAAGTGTGAGTGGAATATGCGCATCATCGGTAATAGTGCTGGTGTCCTAACAGGTAAAGTTTATACTGATTATAGCAACATATAAAAGAACATGCACCATGATGATTACAGTATGAATGCAAGACAGATGTGCATTATCCACTTCTCTGCGATATACGAGTACAACCACCACTATATAAATCAAACCTAAACTAGTGTCTATCTAACCTTCTAAGGAACTTAACCTAAGAAACTAATCCCTAAGAAACAAGAGTCTACCTAGGTCTGAATCAATATCTCTAATAGTCGGCGATCCAGCCTCAATAGCGTCACGTACGAAGTACGGCTTCCTCAATCAAGAGTGCGGATCAATCATCATATCTATGCCTCGTACGGTAAAATCCATCGTACGGCATCCCAATATCGGGGTACAGGTCAAATATCACCTACGTGTCTCATTATTCATATAATATCATCATCAACACATGTCATGATCGAGGTGCTATGCTGTAATCGCATACATCAATTATATAACATTGCCATCATAAATATACCTCATTAATTTATCCTCAGAAATAGCATGTCATATGTATCATGTTGTGATCGAGTCATACTGATATCATATCGTCATCAAGTCACACCTATATGATATCGATATCAGTCACACCTATATGATGTCGTAATCAAGTCATACATATATCATATCGTGATCAGTCACAAGTTACAGTTCGGGTTCTATTTTAGAGTCCCATGTACCTCAATATCATCACTACCCATTATAATTTAGGTATAACTGTTCATTATCTCATTCTCTAATGATCCGCTAACACTTTAATACGACTGTATAGTCAAGAATCACGGCATCAAGCCCAGTTATCCTGTTTCATTCCCGTGTATCAATGTATCCCACATACGTGTTGTATATATCTATATATATACCTATACCTAGTCCTATATATATATACACATACCCGTATACACCATGTCGAGTTTCAGTGTGTGCGTGTGTGTGTTTCTACCTGAAACCTACGAACCTCTTCCAGGGTATTCATCCTCTGGTATGGTCTTCCTAAATCAGTCTGGTCCAGCCTAGGGTCATTACTAGGGTCCTACTCATTAAGAATCTAGGGTCACATCTGGTTTCCTAATGTCAATAAGTACTATTCCTATTCTACGTTGCGGGGGTGCTAAACGCCATCCACCCGACTTCCCCCCGTAGATATGCATCTACTCACCTGGTCCATGTCTGCCGAAGACAGTGTCGCCATCCTCCTCTTCATCGCCCGCAGTCCACGTGAGGGGTACCTAGACGCAAACATATAAATAGCATCGTAAACTGAATCACATACGAAAGTCAAACGATCTAAAGGAACAAGCATAAGTTAAAACCTATGTCCCGTCCACGCAAAAGCACCAAATATCGCTCGATATCGGCGTACAAACTCCGATGGATCGAGATAAACATTAACAAATAACTCGTAGTTTTAAAACACATTACTTATATTATAAAACATGATTAAATCCATCGAAACCCTAAAATCCATCAAATCGCCCGATTTCGTAAAACCCGAAAATGCCAATTTACCGTTTTTCATCAAAACTTGACATTTAAATGAAACCAATGGTTATAAGACTCATTAAATAGCATAACTAGACTATACAACCCCTTACTTTATTTTTATTACACAATTTTGCATTTATTTGAAATTTCTAGTTTGCAACCTTTAACAATTTTCAAATTTTTTCAAGCAAAATACCACAATTCCACTACAAAACATGATTTTGCATGAATTAATGTATTAAACTACAATTCATGATTATAGTGATATAATGAAACCTTGATTATATTTTTAATTTCATTTATTTAGGAATTTCCCAAAATCTAGTTTACAAAAATAGCCTTTTATTAATATTTTTCCAATTATCACAAGAAACTAGTGATCAAACTAAGTTTTTCATTCCTTTAATATGCTCATATTCCCATTAAAACTACCATCTAATGATAACCACCTTAATAAGAATTTTATTTTACCCACAAACACATTTTAGAAAAATCTAGTTAGCTAAATAGTTTAATTAAAACAATTTGAATAAACAATTTATTATACAACAACCATGCAAGATTTTTCCACTTCTAAAAATGGTAGACTAGTTATTATAACCCTAGTTAATTAATAAAAATCCTAACTTGAATTTACAAACCCTAACTTGAATTTCAGGAATTGAACATAGAATTAATCTAACAAATCTAATTATGCTTTAAAAGAAACATCTAATAGAAATAAAACAAAAGAAGGAAATTTATACCTTCAAAATATGAAATCCAAACATGAAAATGAGCCTCCAAAATGCATGCTTTTCCACTCCAAAATCCATGTCAAGAAGAGCAAAGAACAAAGGGTGGGAATTTATTAGGATTTTGTGCAATTTTTATTGAATTTTGGAGGATTTTTGATGATTTTTAATGCAAAAATGATGGGGGAAAAATTTTAGGGCTACCCATGGAGGGGAGACCGGCCATGGAGAGGGAGGAGGGTGGAGAGAGAGAAAAAATGTGTGGTATTGTGTAGAAAGTTCATAAATAATGCATTTTTTTCACTTAAACCCTTTATTATCTAACTTTTTCAATTTAACCCTTTTCCTAGAAATTTCTAGAACCATGGAGAGATTTTGGAAAAGATTTTGCATATTACACACTTGATTCTAATATACCATGGCTCATTTTTACAAATTAAAACCATTCAAATTTGTAATTTACACTAATTTAGTGTAAAAAATAATGCTTATGTTAATATTTAAAATATTTAATTTAGGAATAATATTTAATTAAAATAAAAATTTCTAAGTGTCTAAATAAACACCATTTACTAGTAATTACATAATTAAAATATGTATTTTTGAAATTATAATGAAAAATAATTACGGTTTAATTTTACGAAAAATACCTTTTTACTTTACCGAAATTCATAAAATTCACTTAAACAATTTTATTCATTTAATTATTTATTTAATTATTTTTAAAACGTTACAATCTTCCCCCCTTTAAGAAATTCGGTCCCCGAATTTAAATTAAAACTCCCCCTCCAAATACTAAAACATTTAGCAAAACACACAAATCGCCGGGGCTCCGAAATCATCAATACATAACAAAAATCAACTCCGTCAAGCATTTCGCAATCATCGGAGTTATGGCGAAAATAAAATATCAAAACCCAATATGAAAACCATCATAATATATATCAATCTGTAACTTATATATAGTGCGCATCATAGTAAAACCGTACAAATATCTGGATAAGGAAATATGCAAACACCCCTTTTTGAAAATTGCCGTGTGATGCACGTGTCACGGCATAAGTAGCGGACGTTTATTTAAAAAATAACTATATATATATATATTTTATTTAACATACACGTCCCGCCTGGTTACTAAATCAAATAATAATGATTATGAAACATACTGCTCAAACTGAAATCAATCCCAATCACATCAATAAAATATCATGTGCGTCCGGTGCGCACTGAAATCGAAACCAAATACAGATACCATGAATACACACAAAAACAAAATAAGTGCAACAGGCTGCACCAAAACATCTGTCAAGTGCAACGGGCGTGCACGACTCACTATCAGGTGCATCTAATCTGCACAAAACCCCGATTTAGTGCATCTGGTGTGCACAAAATCGTATCAAGTGCGCCAAGTATGCGCAAGAATCCTAATCAGGTGCACATGGTGCATGAAAACATACATCGAATATCAGAATCGAAATCACAATACGAAAATGGATAAAAACTAGGTTGAAGCATATATCAAAATCATGTGTAACCCATATGCACGAAATCAAATAAAAAAAATCTCAAAATATATAAAACCAAATAAAGTGTACTGGGTGTATACTAAGCAACATCAATACAGCTGATATGTGAAACACGGATAGAATGCAATGAAGGTACACATAAGAAATACCAATCGTAGAACAAAGTCCTCAAAATACCAAAATCCAATTAACGAAAATATGAAATTCAAATCACTAAATCACAATCGTAAACATTATCGTCAATGTGTGCCTCTTTCCTCTGATGTCGATTGCTTCGAACTCGTCCCTTCGTAGCTGTGCTGGCTGCGCTACCGACGGCAATACACATATCTAGAGTCTCCCACGTAGTCGATCCCTTCACTTGATATCCGGACTACATTAAACTTTTCGATCGATCCATCAAAATCCCATAATTCCCCGAGAGCTCAACACTCAAGTACAGTTTAAAAATATCCGGTACATACCCCAGCATCGATGATCCAGCCGTAGAAGGGCAAACCCAAGCCTCACTAATGGCATCGCGGAACTGCCGTAAACCCTAAGGTTCAAGGGCGTTCTCGTGGTCATTATGTCGAGTTAGGGTTTCATTCTTCTAGAGGGTCCATCGAAATACCTGCATGTTCTTCCGAATACCTTAAACTTGGGAAAATGGTTTTCTGATAATCGTTCGAACCCTTTAACTTCATCCGGACGGCATGTGAATACCCTTTATCCGCACGCTAAGCAATGCTTCAATCCTCAAGAATAACCAATACTCTAATGGTTATCGTATTCGAGCCGCAGCTCCCTCTGCCCGTGTGCCCGTGGTAGCAGAAACTACCATCCGATATTAACGAAGATAGATCAAAGGAACGAATGAAATACGGTGCAAACAATGTACATCCTAGGGCTCCTTAAGCAGAGTAGCGTATCGTAAGTATGCCGCGGACCATACCCACGGTACGTTACTCTACCTAAATCGCCTACTCTATCAACCAAGGGTCACCTAGACTTATACAAGGTTAAACCTAGCGCTCTGATACCAACTTTGTCACGACCCGAAAGTACGGAACGTGACCGGCACTTAGATTACGAAGCGTCTAGAGGCGCCACGTAACCTAAGTAAGCCGAAGCCCAGAAATCTAAACCATAAAAGAAGAAGAAGAAGAAAAAGAAAACAAGTTTAAAAGCATCAGTAAATTTTCTCAAAAATTTCGGCAGAGTCTCCTCTGTAAAAACTGGCCCCCAAACGGGTACAACAAGTATAATATAAATAAACAATAAAAAGCATCCCCAAACGGGTGCTAGCTCAACGCCAACAGGCGGAAACAACCACAACAAACACAATAATATACAACGCCAAAGGGCGAGGCTCAAAACTCAAAAGAAAACAAAACCACCAGATCAAAATAATACATGTGCGACTCTAAGGTCGAAATAAAAGGCTGGCCCAATAAACTTATCAAGTAATACAAATATGGTTGATGGAGCTTACTAGATACAAATGAATGAATAAAAGTACAATGGTGGTTCGGATACAAGTGAACTAACCTATCGTGCAAATCACCCTGAAGAAAAGATGTGCCAACAAGCTGCCACGGAAACCTGTACATCGAACCTGTAAAGAATTTGGCACAACGGGGGTGAGTTGCCAACTCGTGAGCAGAAGACATCTACGAAAAGAAATCGAATGCACGACGCTATCCTAGGTCATAATAATGCACTATTATATTCCAATCAACAGTAATAGCAGGGTAAAACTACGTGTAAGTGCAGATACTCCGTGCTTGTGTCAGTGCTTCATATAATACTATGCCATATGAAATGAAATGCATGCACCATGAATGTAAAGTAACAAATCCTGAAATCCAGATATATATGTATAAGAAATCTTTAGCTGTTATCATAGTAAAATGTGTATAAGAATCTGAAATCTCAACAATGAAAACCATGGAAATCCGGGTCAAGCATCGACACAACACATGTAATCTCAAGTCTCAATATCTCGTGCTCCGTCAGTCCGGATCGGTCCATATCATCAAATCTCACGACAACGGTCGGTATCCTCCGGATATCCGCCGCGCCAGACATCACCGGTAGGTAGCCTTCCCCTGCCAGGCTCATCGTCTACAACTCGATCTTCTTGCCCCGGGGTACCATACCGGGCCCACCATGTACCCGAGACGGTTCATCCACTCCTCGAATCGGGTCTCGAAATCCATCAGAAAACATGAAATCTCATGGTGGACGACACATACATCACGAGAAAACCGCATCTTATGTTTTTTTTTTAAAAGAGAGGAGAAGGAGAGAGAGAAGTTTTTATATATTCTTGCGGTTTTCCCCAAAATCCAGAAATCTCATAGAAATCCAAATCTTAAAATCATGAGTAACGATATGATAAGTGTCGGCATATGCCTATAATACTGCATGATAACATGAAAATATGAATGCATGAATGTCTAAGCAATAAATATCATGTCAGTACTAATGTCAGAGAATAATCACAATATTATATCGATCTAGTTATTAACTGATTCTATTCATAAAAGACAATATGATCTAAAGTGTACGTGACATAGCAATTACCGATGATGATGTGTGTGAGCCGGCAAATAAGTGTGAGTGGAATATGCGCATCATCGGTAATAGTGCTGGTGTCCTAACAGGTAAAGTTTATACTGATTATAGCAACAAATAAAAGAACATGCACCATGATGATTACAGTATGAATGCAAGATAGATGTGCATTATCCACTTCTCTGCGATATACGAGTACAACCACCACTATATAAATCAAACCTAAACTAGTGTCTATCTAACCTTCTAAGGAACTTAACCTAAGAAACTAATCCCTAAGAAACAAGAGTCTACCTAGGTCTGAATCAATATCTCTAATAGTCGGCGATCCAGCCTCAATAGCGTCACGTACGAAGTACGGCTTCCTCAATCAGGAGTGCGGATCAATCATCATATCTATGCCTCGTACGGTAAAATCCATCGTACGGCATCCCAATATCGGGGTACGGGTCAAATATCACCTACGTGTCTCATTATTCGTATAATATCATCATCAACACATGTCATGATCGAGGTGCTATGCTGTAATCGCATACATCAATTATATAACATTGCCATCATAAATATACCTCATTAATTTATCCTCAGAAATAGCATGTCATATGTATCATGTTGTGATCGAGTCATACTGATATCATATCGTCATCAAGTCACACCTATATGATATCGATATCAGGTCACACCTATATGATGTCGTAATCAAGTCATACATATATCATATCGTGATCAGTCACAAGTTACAGTTCGGGTTCTATTTTAGAATCCCATGTACCTCAATATCATCACTACCCATTATAATTTAGGTATACCTGTTCATTATCTCATTCTCTAATGATCCGCTAACACTTTAATACGACTGTATAGTCAAGAATCACGGCATCAAGCCCAGTTATCCTGTTTCATTCCCGTGTATCAAAGTATCCCACATACGTGTTGTATATATCTATATATATACCTATACCTAGTCCTATATATATATACACATACCCGTATACACCATGTCGAGTTTCAGTGTGTGCGTGTGTGTGTTTCTACCTGAAACCTACGAACCTCTTCCAGGGTATTCATCCTCTGGTATGGTCTTCCTAAATCAGTCTGGTCCAGCCTAGGGTCATTACTAGGGTCCTACTCATTAAGAATCTAGGGTCACATCTGGTTTCTTAATGTCAATAAGTACTATTCCTATTCTACGTTGCGGGGGTGCTAAACGCCATCCACCCGACTTCCCCCCGTAAATATGCATCTACTCACCTGGTCCATGTCTGCCGAAGACAGTGTCGCCATCCTCCTCTTCATCGCCCGCAGTCCACGTGAGGGGTACCTAGACGCAAACATATAAATAGCATCGTAAACTGAATCACATACGAAAGTCAAACGATCTAAAGGAACAAGCATAGGTTAAAACCTATGTCCCGTCCACGCAAAAGCACCAAATATCGCTCGATATCGGCGTACAAACTCCGATGGATCGAGATAAACATTAACAAATAACTCATAGTTTTAAAACACATTACTTATATTATAAAACATGATTAAATCCATCTAAACCCTAAAATCCATCAAATCGCCCGATTTCGTAAAACCCGAAAATGCCAATTTACCGTTTTTCATCAAAACTTGACATTTAAATGAAACCAATGGTTATAAGACTCATTAAATAGCATAACTAGACTATACAACCCCTTACTTTATTTTTATTACACAATTTTGCATTTATTTGAAATTTCTAGTTTGCAACCTTTAACAATTTTCAAAATTTTTCAAGCAAAATACCACAATTCCACTACAAAACATGATTTTGCATGAATTAATGTATTAAACTACAATTCATGATTATAATGATATAATGAAACCATGATTATATTTTTAATTTCATTTATTTAGGAATTTCCCAAAATCTAGTTTACAAAAATAGTCTTTTATTAATATTTTTCCAATTATCACAAGAAACTAGTGATCAAACTAAGTTTTTCATTCCTTTAATATGCTCATATTCCCATTAAAACTACCATCTAATGATAACCACCTTAATAAGAATTTTATTTTACCCACAAACACATTTTAGAAAAATCTAGTTAGCTAAATAGTTTAATTAAAACAATTTGAATAAACAATTTATTATACAACAACCATGCAAGATTTTTCCACTTCTAAAAATGGTAGACTAGTTATTATAACCCTAGTTAATTAATAAAAATCCTAACTTGAATTTACAAACCCTAACTTTAATTTTAGAAATTGAACATAGAATTAATCTAACAAATCTAATTATGCTTTAAAAGAAACATCTAATAGAAATAAAACAAAAGAAGGAAATTTATACCTTCAAAATATGAAATCCAAACATGAAAATGAGCCTCCAAAATGCATGCTTTCCCACTCCAAAATCCATGTCAAGAAGAGCAAAGAACAAAGGGTGGGAATTTATTAGGATTTTGTGCAATTTTTATTGAATTTTGGAGGATTTTTGATGATTTTTAATGCAAAAATGATGGGGGAAAATTTTGGGGCTACCCATGGAGGGGAGGCCGGCCGTGGAGAGGGAGGAGGGTGGAGAGAGAGAAAAAATGTGTGGTATTGTGTAGAAAGTTCATAAATAATGCATTTTTTTCACTTAAACCCTTTATTATCTAACTTTTTCAATTTAACCCTTTTCCTAGAAATTTCTAGAAGCATGGAGAGATTTTGGAAAAGATTTTGCATATTACACACTTGATTCTAATATACCATGGCTCATTTTTACAAATTAAAATCATTCAAATTTGTAATTTACACTAATTTAGTGTAAAAAATAAAGCTTATGTTAATATTTAAAATATTTAATTTAGGAAAAATATTTAATTAAAATAAAAATTTATAAGTGGCTAAATAAACACCATTTACTAGTAATTACATAATTAAAATATGTATTTTTGAAATTATAATGAAAAACAATTACGGTTTAATTTTACGAAAAATACCTTTTTACTTTACCGAAATTCATAAAATTCACTTAAACAATTTTATTCATTTAATTATTTATTTAACTATTTTTAAAACGTTACAAGATGACTCATTTGTGTTTTAATCTTTATGATTTAAACTAAATGAGATGGAGGAGATGAGGTGTAATTATCATTAAATAAACCATGACTCGTGAGATGATTCATCTCAAGTATTAAATGAAGCATGGTTGCTAGATATTCTATGAGTTATTTTTCATGCTTCATATTATCCAAATGAATCATGATTCATTTAAAAAATAACAAAACACTTCTCTCTCCTCAAGCTCTCTCTTCTTAAACCTAACCCTAATCCTCTCATGAGTTGAGAACCCTAGGGTTAGCAAGACTAATCAATCCTTAATCCATCTCTATAGCATCTAGGTTATTTGGATTAGCACTCTAAGTCACTTAGTTACCTCATCTTGGAAGTGTAAGCTTGTAGTAGGAACTTTCGGGTGGATCTTCTATTACTTCGAGGAGCCGACGAGGAGGTGTCTTCCATTCTCACTACAAGGAGCTTAAGAAGAGGAGGAAGACAACAAGAACAAGAAGGACTAGTATCTTGAGGTATAACAATTCTTGCTTAGTAGTTAAACCTCAATGATTAGTGCTAGCTAAGGTTTATGAATGATCCGTGGTTCTAGTCGATGTTGCGAAGCCCGTAAAAATCATTTTTTGCTCATTCCGCCTCCCCACGAACACGTGGGGTGCGCAACATAGACTTACAGTGGCATCAGAGCCTCTCATAAACCATAGATAGCTTTTAGCGATATTAGAATTACGCCATTTTTGTCGGACAAAAACTGTCGACAAAAACAGTTTTCAAAAGTGAGGATTTGAGTTGTTTGCACACCCAGCGGGCTCACGGTTTGAACCGAGAAGCCGTGGGGTAGAGCGTGCGCACCCCGCGGACAGCCCCGGAGGGACCAAAGGCCGGGACCACCCTCCAAGACCACCATTTGGTGACCTTGGGAGGTGGTGACCCGAGAGCACCATCATTTGGTGCTCTCGTGTCTGCCCACTTTGTGGGGCCTCCTCGAGGTGGCCAGTAGGGTGGGTACCCCCCCCGAGGCCCCATGTTCGATGTATTTTCATGTGCCTTCTTCTCTGCGAAGATTCAGGTGCGTTTCAACTTCGTTTCGACTCCCGGATTGGCTCAAAACTATCACTTTTGAATGTTTAGCTCACTGGATTTTCAGGTGTTGGAATATTGGATGTGTTTGCTAATTGCGTGCATAATTCTAATGTCGTATTTACTTTACAAGCTTTGTGATTGTTTTATGTGTTCGTAAACCTCCCCTAATTGCTATATATCGGTTAGCAGGGGGTTGCACATATCTGTGATGTTGGGATATATCGGTTTGTGCATATGAACTTGTTGGATTGTCGTGATTGAATAGTCAGGGATGTGAGACGAGTGTTTCTTTCATTCATTTATAAATTGAAAACTGTTGTAATATTCTTTTGCGGGGAACATCTGGGTTGAGGTTGTAGCCACCGTTGTATTATTTCATTTACTGTTTTCTGCTCCTAGGATAGACCCAAGGTGGGGTGCACAAACTACCGGGTACTTGAAGTGTTTAGTGGCCTACTCATGTTGTTGAGGGAGACCGCTTCACTTCAGGTATTTGGAGGGTAGTTTGCCGTACCCGTAGTGGTCTAGGGTGGGGTTGGCTATTCATCACGACTATGTAATCCGTTTTTCATTTAAGGCACAAAGAAATGCGAATTTCTAGAATATCCAATATGTTCATCTGTGATCTGGAATACCTATTATTGTGTCTGACGAATGTACAATATCTATATATGATATTTAGTAGGCGTTGCTTATGTTTTGCGTCCGCGCTAGCCCAGCCCCTGCTCTGTCGTTAGTTAAGTAACCTAACAGGTGAACGACGGGGCCCAGTGGCGAATGCGGATGGCATAAGCGGATGTTGTATTTTCGTTGTTTTATGCAATGATAAGTTAATTGATAGGACGCATTATATTAATGCAAAGAAAATAAACCAAAGTTGAATCATTGGAACAATTTAAAAGAAACCACTCGGTTATTTTAAAACAGCAGATTTTTAATTTCGGAGCTTAAACCACTCCTTTTAAAAGCTATCAGGTTCCTTCGATTATATCAAGTTCACTACGTTTACGGTTTCGCCAAAACCATTCGTAGCCCTCCGTCATTTCATTTGGATATTCATTAGTATTCAAGCTATGTATTTTGACCAACGCCAAGGCATAGTGTTTGGTAGCTGCTGGGTATTCATCTATTGCATAGATAGATGAGTTAGTTTGGGACAGTCGTACTGCCATTTGGCCAACGTCAGGGGTATGTACGGGTGGGTTCAAATTAACAAGATAATGATGGGTAGAACTTGACATGTGACTTATGATATTTTGGCCAACGTCAAGGTCATAAGAGCATGGGGCAAAACTCTATATCGGGAGTTTCTAAAGAAACTGAAACTTGCTAGAGTTGCATACCATTTAGAGTGTGAAAATTTTGGTAGGATTCCTTCAGCTTTATCACACGATGATATTTGGATCCCGATCCTACTGTGAGTATATGCTACTCATCGGGAGATTCTTTCACTCAACGATCAATGCTATAAACCAAGTAGGTGTCGAGAAAGGTGTTAGCGGGACTATGCCCCCAGGGAAAATAGGTTATTTAATTAAGGAACCTCGCGAAAGCGTCGTAAAACCTCCCTCGAAGTACCGACATTTACCTGGCTGAACGGTTAAGCAAGTATTGTATGGTGAGAATAGTCCTGACTAGTTCTTCTTTTATGGTTTGATGAAGGATTTGAGAAACAGTGGGAGCCATCCTATTTAAATAAACTAAAAACCACTCTAAACTTGCAAGAGCATCATGCTAAAATGTTTTCTTCTCTCTCTCCTAATTGCAGCGACCAAGAACATGACGGGCCCTAAGTTATTATTAGATAAAAATATTTTGACAGGACCAAACTATAAAGATTGGTTCCGGAATGTCAAGATGGCAATTACTTATGACAAATTGGGGTATGTCCTTACTACTACGGCCCCTGTAGTCCCAGGTCCAGAATACAGTGTCGTGGATAAGGAAATCCACAAGACCTGGAAGATTGACTGCGCGAAAGCCAAATGCATCGTGCTTGCCTTTATGAATAATGAACATCAGAGGAGGCACAAGAATATGGATCTTGAATCCATATTTCTCCACACCAAGGAACTGTATGGAGAGCAATCTCATATAGCTAGATACGAGACCTCGAAGAACTTATTTCAGTCGAGGCTGGCCGTCGGATCATCTGTTGGGGAACATGTCCTCAAGATGATTGGCTACATAGAGGAGCTCGCGGACTTCGGGACAACATTAGAGAACGAGCTGTATACAGACTTGATTCTTGTAACGCCTTGAAAAAGTCGTTTTGGTGTTTTCCCGAAAATCGGTAAATATTTGGTATTTTTCCGTAAATCGTCATTATTGTTATTTTGCTGTATAGGCCTAATTATACCTAATTTCGATAGGTAATTGCTAGTTTTTAGTAGCTATTGAGTTACGTATAAATTTCTGGTCATTTAAAAATTTTCCCTATTTTACTATTTTTAATATTATTTTAAGCTGTTAAAAATACATTAAATTAGTGATAAATACAAATTTGAATGGGCTAATTTTAATCTATAGAACCATGACAACTAAAATCTAGTTTGTAATATAAATTTTTTAGAATTTTATTTCAAGTTCCTATTAGTTATAATCGAAGGAAATTAAAATTTTTAATAATTAAACTAAAACTTGCATTTTTGTAACTTGAGGGGTTCTTTTTGCATGGATTTCTTTTGTGCAATCTCTCACACTCATTCCTCACTCACTTGGCCGGCCCACCACCAGCAACAACCCATAAAAGTTTTCCCCCTCTAATTTATTTTCTTCAACTCTTTTTATGGGAGGAAATGAATTAAATAGGTGTTGGTTAAGATATATTGTTTTGGAAGCATAGTGTACCTTGATTTGAGAGGGGTTGACTTGGACATTTTCTCACAACACCCACACCATTCCCCATCCCTCTTCTGGCCAAGAATTTCGGCAGCCCCCCCCTCCATTTTTCTCTTTTCATTTCCTTCAATTTTCATCAAGAATTGCTTCAAAATCAAAATTAAATCTCACAATTTAATTCCAATTCTTCATCCCATTCTCCTTGGCTTTTCTAGCTCGAATCTTGGTGCTATGAGGCCACCATTGGAGGAAAATTCTTTTTGCTAGATCTCTAGATATTGAGGTATAATCTTGACCCATTTAAATTCTTATGGTTAAATTCCTTTAATTAAATTGTTTTAGGGTTAAATTTTAGTGCTAATTTCATTCTAGGTTTTTAAAGCTAATGGCTTGAGTTAAACTAGGGTTTCAATACACCATTATTAGGTTAATTAAAATTATTTTACTATCTAGTTCCTACACAACCTAATCTAAGAGGTTACTTTGTTTAAGTGGTCTTCAAACTATGCTAATTTAGTTAATTTTAAAGTGTGAAATTGGTTTGTAATTGTTGTTTTATGAAAATCAAGAAGGGATTTGTTTATGGAAAAAAAAGGGAATTGAAGCATTGCATGTGGGTTATTTGAGGGTTGTAGATTGCTTGTAGTGTGGTTGGTTGTTCATGCTAGATTGTAGTCTTTTCGTCGCAAATCCGTGATGTTTGCGCCAATTTTCTAGTTTTCATACTTACTAGGTTTTCGTAAAAGATTGTGGTGATTTATTTATGATATCTTGATGATATTATTGGCATCTCCTATGAAATTTAGGATGTGTGATTGCGGATTTTGGTTTAATCGGGTTTTAGTTTTGGCGGTTGGTTCGAAACGACAATTTTAGTAGTGCTTTAGTGGTTTTTGTGTGTGTTCCGCGCACCTAGTGCACGTTGTGCCTACCTTGTGAACGTTGATCTTTTCGTTTGGTGATTTGCGTCGTTTCATGATATGTAACCTTATGTTTTGTATGGTGCAAATTCCAGGATCGGTCGCGGAGACTTCGGATGCGGCACGAAAAGGGAAAGCGGTGATTGGACATAGCTAGCTGGAGATTTCCGGTGAGTAGATATATACATCTACGGGGGAAATCGTTTGGATGGCGCGAGGCGCCTGATAATTTAGAATTTCCAGTAATACCAGCTTGTTGCATGTAGTTCTTAGTTCCTATTTTTACGGCATTGCATGACCTGTATATCCATATTTGTGTTAAATTCATCATATAGAAACCATTGAAACCATTAAATGAGATACGCGACACAGTAAATAATTTTCTTGCTTAATTCATTATATTTAATTATGCAACTTCATTTCGTAGGACACTTGCACCATTACCACGGTTTTCTGCTGCACGAGCACTATTCATGCGAACACACACGCCTTAGTAATTGCTATGCCACAAACACTAGATAACTTGTTTAAAACGGAATTTAGAATAATTTCACCATATAAGACATATAAACCAGTGCTAATATAGTAAATTCCGCAAGATGAACATGTAGAATTGCTAGTTATATGTATGTACCTCATTACGTCATTCGGTCATTCATAATCTTTATATCATATATTGCAGTTCGCACTGTTGATACCATAGGCATTCATCATCATTGACACGCATACTTATGGTACTTTCTTCTGGAGTATTTCAGTATTTGAGATTTATGAGATTTTGGAGAAACCGGAAGGATTTAATAAAACTGATATCATTTTAAATGTGGCAAGTTGCGGTTTTCTCGTAACATGATATTTGTGCCGTCCACCATGAGTTTTCTGTTGGTTTTCGAGACCCGTTTCGAGGAGTTGGATGAACCGTCTCGGGTACATGGTAGGCCCGGTAAGGTACCCCGGGGCAAGAAGTTCGAGTAGTAGACGATGAGCCTGGTAGGGGCAGACTACCTACCGATGATTGTTGGCACGGCGGATATCCAGAGGATACCGACCGTGGCCGTGAGATGTTGAGATATTGATATTTTGAGATGGACCAGCCGGACGGCTGGGGCCAGGATATTGGATACAGATACTTTGGGACACAGAGATATTTATTTGAGGTGCCGATGATGGGCACAGATTTCTGTTAATTTCATATGATATTTCCTCAGATATTTCACAGAAATTTTCCTAAGATGAAAATAATGATTTCCTCATATCAGCATATTCAGATCAATGTTATATTGCATTCATGTCGCATACATGCAAGTATTTCATACCATATCAATATTGTATAATTGAGACATTTTGCGTACATGCTTACGATAATCTTTATAGATGATACATATTACTCATGAGTTGGCAACTCACCCCCGTTGTGCCACAGACATTTTGCAGGTCCGATCTGTCAGTACTGTTGCGGCGGACGCACTTCCTCATTTTGTGTGGATTTGAGGTTTTTTGCTCTTAGGTGGGTTATGTGTTCATTATGTTTTTTCCACTTGGTATATTCATTGTATCTAGTGTACTCCATCTACTGTATCTGTAGGGTTCCTAGGCACCCTAATGAAGTCTCACAAGGCATCAACCATGCCAATTTCAAAAAATACGGTGCCGAGAAACCCTAGTGTACGGATCGTTTGCTAGAAATCTAGGCGAAAAGTAAACTAGTTAACACTTAACTACAAGATACGGAAATACAACCTTTGTAGATCTGGTTCTCCACCTCCATAGCTCCGCAATGAAGTCTCCTCGCTGTCCATAACAAGTCCCAGGCTCTAGCGTCGGCTTCATCGGAGAATGGACGGGCTAGGTCATCGATGTCCATGCCGAAGATGATCTACGTCGAGGCATCGCTAAATCAAGCTCCGACTTCACCAAGTCAAGAAACTTGTGAAGGAAACACACTCTACTACTTGGAAAGAGGTAGAGGATGAAGAAATAGGAAGTGGGTAGACTTTAGAATTGTATTTCTCACTCTTTATCATCAATCACCATTGATGACCTCAAGGTTTTCTTCTTGAGTTCAAGGAAGAAGAAGAAGAAAAATGATATGATAAGTTAATAAAAAAGAATAGAAAAAACAATCCTTATCATAATTCTAACTATGGTAATGTGTAGAGAATTAACCAAGGTTAGTTTAATGGTTAGGGTTAAGAATGAGATAAGAATGGTTACAAAGTCAAAGCTTCATGAAGCTTCAACTAAACTCCAAAACTAGCAACCATTCTTTTCTCATCTATTCAAAATAAATAAATAAATAAATAAGTAAGAAAAGAAAACCCTAATCATTAGTTTAACCATGGCTTAATTCATTACACTTAACTATAGTTAAACATGCATCATCAAACATGATACAATCAAGTGCACAAAATCATATCGCATATACAATGCGCACATCCGAGTGAGAAAATCCATTCAAAGTGAACCGATACTAGTTAATGCAAAGTAATATTTCAAATATATAATTATACATTAAATCATTAAATCAACACTTGATTTAACGATCCGGTCATATCGCATATAACCGACTAGTATCCAATGTATCGGCTTATCGAATCAATCCTTGATTCGATAACTAGGTTATATCGCATACAACCATTCGACACATTCATCGCGAGAATAGAATACGGTATCACATACACGCATTATTCTCGGTCCCGCACATATCTCATATGCGCTCCTATTTCGTTTCGCTTGAGCCAGGAAACCTCTGTGTAGGACTTTAAAGACTCGTCAATACGCCGGCAGCAGATGATGATCATATCAAATACCCACAAGCCGCAAGCGGTCTGCTAAACGTAACGGCCACCCGTGTATTGAGCGATCTGAAGATCGACGAGCAAGCCCACTCACACTCCAGTGAATCCGACCAGTAACACTACCGTACAGTCCGGTCTGATCGTCTGATATGTCGCATATCTCGCCTAGGGGTGGTAAACGTCAGACCCCAATAGCTCGATAAGTCGTATCGATATGAGGTCTATAACACTTCGAGAAACTACTGGTAAAACTTACCAGTAAATCTCAGCAACCCTGGCCAGGGATTTCCTGTTATAGCCAATCGAACACAGCGCAACATCAACCCCCTATACCGGGAGAGACGAATCCCCTCCTATCGCTCATTGCCTCCATGTGACTCGGGACTGTACCCAAAAACCACCGTTTTGCACGCCCTCTTGGACGTGGTAAGATGGTAATCAAAGCACAGTGGGAACCACACAAGACTCTATGACGTTCTCGGGTCAACAGACTACTCTGTACCAGTGTCACCAGAGAACTGCCATCTGACGTGAGGTATAATACCATCTGGGAGTTCTCGGCGAGTCCGTCCAGTGTACCCAGTCTATACTGAGCACCCGTATATCATCTCTGATGTCAAACACCAATGGATATGGGATCATCCATCGTCCATCTGTATGGGTCGAGAAGGTACACGCTAGTCTACTCTGGTATATCGATGCCCCGTCTCGATACACCCACGACTAGGGACTTTGAAGGATGTACTTATGGACTACCATGTCCCCACTAGTATGATCCGCATCATAGTCCAGGTAGTCAAGTACACATCCTAAGGTCTTTACCAATATGTAACAGAGAGACAATCAATGTACACGTTAAGGTAAAGAGCAACCAGATAGCATACTATCATGTCGAGCAAGAAAGTCCTCCCTATATATGTCCCAGCATCCACTACAATATACATCCTATGTACAGTAATGGCCTCTAGGGCATACATATAACTAACAATCTCCCACATGCACTAGGGCCATCTGTAGCAGTGGTTGTAGTATCTCATACTCAACCATCCCATAAAAATCTCTCTCTGGGAACAGGCCTTTGTGAGTGGATCCGCTGTGTTGTCCTCTGAATCTACTCTCCTAACCTCGATCACCCTGGAGATCAACTATCTCCATGATCAGGCGATACTGCCTTAGAATATATCTGGATCACTGATGGGACGGACGTTCCTTGGCATAAGCCACAACTCCATTGTCACACAATGGGAGGAACATGGTTCATCTTATGAACCAATAAATACCCAAACAGCCTCTTTGGTAGCATCTTATGTAGCGATGTATCCTGCCTTTATCGTCTAGTATGCCACGGTATCTAGCTTGGAACTCTTCCAACATACCGTCCCTTTACTGAGGGTAAAGACAATGCCTGCGACTGACATTCAGTCGTCTTTATCACCCTGGAACATTTCCAGTGATTCTCCCCAGGATCGATTGATACCATCTCACTACAACTAGTGAGAATACTAACATCCAATTAGATCTATCTCATAGATCCAAAAACCAAGGATTTAGGAGGTATCATTTTGATCCTATGTGGAGAATCATTGTGATAAGCGGAGAATTATCGAGCGTAGCATAAGAAACTCCTTCCCTATCAAGAGTATGTCATCCACGTACTATACGAGGATCATCACCATACTCCCCAGTACCTTTTTGTATATACAAGGTTCATCTACCATTTTGATGATGTCAAACTGTTTGACTTATCCATCAAAACAGATGTTCCATCTCTGCGATGCCTGCTTTATCCTATAAAACATCTTGCACACGTTTCCGCTGCTCCCACTGTCTACGAAGCCCTCTGGCTGTGTACTTATAGACGCTCTTTTCCAAATCATCATTTAGAAAAGCAGTCAAGACACCCAACCACCAGAGATTGTAGTCATGGTATGTAGCCGTGGCAAGTAGGATCTGGATGGACTTAAGCATAGCCACTTGAAAAGGTTTCATCATAATCCACGCCTGGTCTATGACGAAAAGATTTAACAAGTCTAGCTTTGAAAGTCTCAACTTTTCCATCTACACCAAGTAATCTTCTCAAGATATACTTGCTCCTGATGGGGATTTAACCCTTCAGATATAGCAACCAAAGTCCATACTTTGTTGGTGTATAAGGATTCTGTTAGTTATATGTATGCCCTAGAGGCCATTACTGTACATAGGATGTATATTGTAGTGGATGCTGAGACATATATAGGGAGGACTTTCTTGCTCGACATGATAGTATGCTATCTGGTTGAACTTTACCTTAACGTGTATACTGATTGTCTCTCTGTTACATGTTGGTAAAGCCCTTAGGATGTGTGCTTGACTACCTGGACTATGATGCGGACCATACTAGTGGGGACATGGTAGTCCATAAGTACATCCTTCAAAGTCCCTAGTCGTGGGTGTATCGAGACGGGGCATCGATATACCAGAGTAGACTAGCGTGTACCTTCTCGACCCATACAGATGGGCGATGGATGATCCCATATCCATCGGTGTTTGACATCAGAGATGATATACGGGTGCTCAGTAGAGACTGGGTACACTGGACGGACTCGCCGAGAACTCCCAGATGGTATTATACCTCACGTCAGATGGCAGTTCTCTGGTGACACTGGTACAGAGTAGTCTGTTGACCCGAGATCGTCATAGAGTCTTGTGTGGTTCCCACTGTGCTTTGATTTCCATCTTACCACGTCCAAGAGGGCGTGCAAAACGGTGGTTTTTGGGTACAGTCCCAAGTCACATGGAGGCAATGAGCGATAGGAGGGGATTCGTCTCTCCCGGTATAGGGAGTTGATGTTGCGCTGTGTTCGATTGGATATAACAGGAAATCCCTGGCCAGGGTTGCTGAGATTTACTGGTAAGTGTTACCAGTAGTTTCTCGAATTGTTATAGACCTCATATCGACACGACTTATCGAGCTATTGGGGTCTGACGTTTACCACCCCTAGGCAAGATATGCGACATATCAGACGATCAGACCGGACTGTACGGTAGTGTTGCTGGTTGGATTCACTGGAGTGTGAGCGGTCTTGCTCGTCGATCTTCAGATCGCTCAATCCCCGGGTGGCCGTTACGTTTAGCAGACCGCTTGCGGCTTATGGATGCTTGATATGATCATCATCTGCTGCCGGCGTATTGACGAGTCTTTAGAGTCCTACACAGAGGTTTCCTGGCTCAAGCGAAATGAAATAGGAGCACATATGAGATATGTGCGGGACCGAGAATAATACCAGTATGTGATACTGTATTCGATTCTCGCGATGTGACATTGATCGGTTATATGCGATATAGCCGGGTTATCGGATCAAGTGTTGATTCGATAAGTTGTTACTAATGATACTAGTCGGTTATATGCGATATGACCGGATCGTTAAATCAAGTGTTGATATAATGATTTAATGCATAATTATATATTTGATATATTAGTTTGCATCAACTAGTATCGGTTTACTTAAGATGGATATTCTCACTCGGGTGTGCGCATTGTATATGCGATATATTTTTGTGCACTTGATTGTATCATGTTTGATGATTCATGTTAACTTGGTTAAGTGTAAAGTTTAAACCATAGTTAAGTTAATGATTAGGGTTTTCCTTACCTTATTTATTTATTTATTTATTAAGGAAAAGATTAAAGAGAAGAATGGTGGCTTTCTTTGTTTCTAGTTGAAACTTCATGAAGGTTTGACCAAAGCTACCATTCTTGTCTTCTTCTCCTAACCCTAACCATTTAACTAACCTTGGTTAAATCTCTACACTTGACTATAGTTAATGATATGATAAGTATTATATTTTCTTTTCTATTTTAAATATCTTATCATATCATTTCTTCTTCTTCTTCCTTGAACTCAAGAAGAAAACCTTGAGGTCATCAATGGTGATTGATGATAAAGAGTGAGAAATCCAATTCTAAATTGTACCCACTTCCTATTTCTTCATCCTCTACCTCTTGCCAAGTAGTAGAGTGTGTTTTCTTCACAAGTTTCTTGACTCGGTGAAGTCGGAGCTTGATTTAGCGATGCCTCGACGTAGATCATCTTCGGCATGGACATCGATGACCTAGCCCGTCCATTCTCCGATGAAGCCGACGCTAGAGTCCGGAACTTGTTTTGGACAGCGAGGAGACTTCATTGCGGAGCTATGGAGGTGGAGAACCGGATCTACAAAGGTTGTATTTCCGTATCTCTTAGTTAAGTGTTAACTAGTTTACTTTTCGCCTAGAACTTTAGCCAACGATCCGTAGTCGGGTTTCTCGGTACCGTTAATTTTTGAAATTGGCATGGTTGATGCCTTGTGAGACCTCACTAGGGTGCCTAGGAACCCTACAGTGGTATCAGAGCCTAGCTAGAGCCTTAGGCAAAGTCTAGACTGAATTTGAACTCCGATCGAATCAAAACCAAAACCCTAAAATTGCTCTCTGTACTTTTTCTAAAATCGTGGATTTTTCCAAATTAAAAATATGCAGAAAACTCAGCAGGGAATTCTAAGAATTACGGTGGAAATTTTTTTTCATGAACAGTGATTTTGGCGGCGGAACCGCGACATAAGCCTAGCTTATGCGGCGGTTCCGCGGCGGATGTATGACGTCAGCCCTAACATGTTACACAGTAATTCATTGTTTCTGGTTCTGAGTTCTCTGGGTATTTTTAAAATTTATTCAAGAGTTGAATTTTCTGGAGTTGTTTTGGGGATTCGGTGTTTTGATCGGAGTATCAAATTTTGTCTGTGTGGTTTTCCGGATAAATTTTAGAATATGTTAAAAAGTTCGACCGGATATAAATACCCAACTTTTCCCCTGTCGGGAAATTTCCAAGTGTTGGATCTTTCCGTAGTTTAATGACGTTCTAAGTAGTGCAAGTAATGCAATGGACCCTCTAGAAGACAACAAACCTTAACTCGATTATGTGACCGTCTTGAACTGCCCTTTGAACCTTCGGGTTTGGGGGAGTACGGTGTGCCACATGTGAGGCGTTGGCTTGACCCTTCTACGGCTGGACCGTTGGTACTGAGGCACGAACTGAATGTTGTTAGACTTATTTCATGTGTTGATCTGTATCGGGAAAACTTGGGTGTTCGATTGTTCGATCGGAAAGTTTGACATTTTCTATTTTATCCGGAATGGGATACAATAATTGGAATTCACAAAAAGTTATGAGATAACTAAATGAATGTTATAAACGTAGCTCTTTAGTCTCACTTGATCGGTTGCCACGGAATTTTGATGTGATCAAAAGTCCGTCGCAATCACGTAGCGTACGCGGATACTCGCCAAGTAAACTTAATAGACAGCCTCACTCCATAGCCCCGACCAAGTGACTGTAGGAGAACCCCGTCGCCGAAAGCATCCGTTCGGGTGCTCGCGGTAACGGTGTTCCGCCTTGGTGCACTTCGTCGACGGTATCGGGGGTGCGGTCGTCTACTGAAGTTTGCGACGAGCATTCGATCAGCATGTCGGGAATCTTGTTGAATTGCCCGACTTGATATTGAAAAGAGTTTTCGATAATGAGACTAAAATGCGGGGTTTATAATTGTTAGGCATGGGATGTCTAAGTAATTCATTTGGTCAAGCATGCGATGTCTGAGGAGGTTGCGGATTCCAACTGTTGTAGTTTTACACTTTCTTTTCTGTGACCGTAAGTGTAATATGTGATATCGCCGGTTTCGTTGCTATATGTCAACGACAATTGGGATGCGCATATTTACTTACGTTGATGACATGTGATGTTATGTGTTGCTGGATATGTTATATTGGATCGTCGTGTTTGAATAGCCGGGGGTTTTTATGTGAGATGAGTGTTTTTCATTTTCATTCATGTAAAAACTTGTATGTAATATTCTTTTATTGGGGAGCTTCCAGGTTGCGGAAGTTGTCACCGTTGATGTATATTATTTACTATTCTGCACTAGGATAGACCCAAGGAGGAGGGCACAAGTAACCGGGTTCTGGAGTCCAGTGGGAGACCAACTCGAGGAGTCGAGTCCGGGTCTCCTAACTCTAGAATTGGTAGGGTTGCTTGCCGCTCTCGTAGGGGTCTAGGGGTGTGGGTTTGGCTATTCATCACGACCGTGGAATCCGTGTTTTATACTGGCTCGTATTGAAAACACGGACGTCCTAGTATATCCAATATTTCATATGATTCTTCTGCTGCGATATCTGTGATGTGATCATGTGATGTTCTGTGATAGATACAGTATATAGTATATATGATATATTATATAGACGTTACTTATGTTTTACACCCGCGCTAGCCCTGCCCCGCTCTGCCGTTAGTTACCTAACCTAACGGTGCACGAGGGGACATCGAGGCGAATGCGGATGGCATAAGTGTACGTCGTATTTATCTGTGATGTTTAGGTACTTAAATGATGGGACTTCATTAATGTGATTAATGAAATAAAAGAAACCTAAGATGTTGTAGAATCGAATTTCAAAATAAAACAGGTAGCTACAGCTCTTGCTTTGCACAGCGGTATATATGATATATCCTGCACCTTATTCGATAAGGAAAGGACCGAGATCCCTTCACCGGGAGTGACTCCTTTAGCAATAACTGGCAGATGCTACACACTCGGTTTGTCTTTTGATTGCTTTTAAGAGTTTTTGCTTTGCACAGTGATATATATGATATATCCCGCACCTCATTCGACGAGGAAAGGACCGACGATCCCTTCACCGGGAGTGACTCCTTTAGCAAAACTAGAAAAGCCTCAAAAACACTCCATTTCAAAATTCATTTGATTCTACAACGATATCAAGTTCATTACGCAATAGGTTTTCAGAAAAACCTGTCGTAGCCCTCCGTCATTTCAGATAAGTTGTATATAGTATTCGTGCTGCATTTGTTGGCTTTCGTCAAGGTGCAGTGTGCGGTAGCTATATGCTGCTTATCTGTCAGCATATGATGCGATTGGATTAGGGTAGTCGTGCGGCTTTGTTGGCTTTCGTCAAGGGTCGTGCGGGTGGGTTTAATTCGATCAAGAAATGTACGGGTTGAACTTGACTAGCGGGCTATGGTTTGTTGGCTTTCGTCAAGGTCATAGCACGTTAGGGGCAAAACATTATCGGGAATTTCAAGTGTTGAAATTTGCAATGAGATTGCATACCTTCTATGAGATAGTTGGATCCCGACACCCGCTGCGAGTAAATGTTACTCCTGGGAGAGTTTTATACATTACAATTAGCCGATCAAGTAGGTGTCTAGAAAGGTGTCAACGGGGTTACGCCTCTGGGAAAACGAGGTTTACATTAATTAGGTTCGTGCGAAAGCACGGGGGACCTCCCTCAAAGTACCGACACTGGCCTGGCTGAAAGATTGGCGAACTTGTAGTGTGTAATTAATCCCGGCTAGTCTTTCCTTTTAGGGTTTGAAGGAAGATTTGATAAAAAGCAGTGGGAGCCATCCTGATTAGATAAAATAATAACCAATCTATTCTTGCAAGAGCGCACGCTGAGTGTTTTCTTCTCTCTCTCACCTGGTTGCGACCATATCACGCCTTAATCAATATAATAATACGGATTATTGACCGAACCCGCTTGTTATACTGAGCTGGGGAACGTTGGTCCCGCTCCAACTTATAATTGTTATAAGACAGAGCAGGAAATTGGGGAATACCAGATTTCCCGTGCCGCCCACACGAAGAGAGTGCATGCTGATGCATCATCTTCGGGTGTGTTCATTATACAGAACTGTTTCTCAGTATCCTCCGCATCCTTGGTATATGATACCGGATCAGGATCCCAGATATGTAATCTGTTACATAGGGCTACAAAAGGGTAGAAAAACTGAGAACGGGTGATAAGTTTCATGAGGCAGAAAACGGGGCAAGAGTTGCAGCCAAGTCTGTCGGTCACTGTCACCCTGTATTACCAATACATTGATTCTGAACGAATGTTATTAGATACCGAACCTGATATACCAAATCATATCACTCTCTTTGTTAGAAAAGAAAGGATATAATTTTGTATTGATGGATAATGTTTTGAACATTTCCTATATCAAAAGTTGATCGGTTCAGGCACGTTATCTAAAAGCATTAATGTTCTAAATCAAACTACAGTTCTTAGTATACAGAACACACACAAGAGGAAGAGTTCAGAAATGAACGAATTCTTCTTGAGGCATTGTAGACTAGGTCAGATCAATGTGACCCGACTAGCTAGAGTTACATATAGATGCATATTTAAATCAGTTTGAATTTACATCTTGTGAAACTCGCCAGTTATGTCACAAAGATAAGATGACCATAGCTCCGTTTACTGGAAACAGAGAAAGAGTTAATGAACTCTTGGGATGATACATGTTTGATGTATGTAGATCCCCAGTCTACATATGCCAAGACCGGTTCTTTGTACTTCATTACATTCTCTGATAATCTCTCGAGATTCAGACATATGTTCCTGTTGAAACACATGTCCGAACCTTTTAAGATATTCACAGAATATAAGTTAGAAGTAGAGAACCAATATAAGGGTATAAGTATTATGTCCTTTGATGTGATCGAGGAGGAGAATACTTGAGCACGGAAATCCTGGACTATTCTAAAGGAGAATGAGATTTTCTCTCAGCATTACTCCTCTGTATACACCATAGCACGATGTTATATCGGGGCGGAGCAATCACACCCTATATGATAAGGTGTGCTCTATGATGAGTACTACTGAGTTACCTTTTTCCTTAAGGGAGTTGTGCACTTAGGAAGCTGCATACCTATTGAATAGGGTTCCAATCAAATCAATTGCCTACCAGTTCATATGTGATATGGAAGGGGAAGAGCCCATATCTTAAGTTAGTTAAGATTTGGGGATTGTCCGGCCTATGTCTAAAAGAAAAATCCGGACAAGCTCGAGGCAAGGTCTGTTATGTAGAACTGAAAATGTTCCAGCTATACAAACTGCAGCAGATGATTTGATAGAGCCAATGGATTCAGTAGATTCCAACGAACCTCAGCCTCTCCGCCGATCTAGTAGGGTTCCTCACCCACCTGAGAGATAATTCAGTTTCTCTATGACAGTGGGAGCGAGGATTGCATCATGAGATGATGACCCAACTAGTTTCGAGCTGGCCATCAGGAGTAAGACTCTGTAAGAATGGCTGGATGTTTAGTGATCTGAGATGGAATCCTTATACACCAGCAAAGTATGGACTTTAGCTGCTATAACTGAAGGGTTAAATCCCCATCAGGAGCAAGTATATCTTGAGAAGATTACTTGGTGTACTTGGAAAGGTTGAGACTTTCAAAGCTAGACTTGTTAAAGGTTTTCGTCATCAACCAGGCGTGGATAATGATGAAACCTTTTCCAATACCTATGCTTAAGTCCATCCAGATCCTACTTGTCACGGCTACATACCATGACTACGATATCTGGTGGTTGGGTGTCATGACTGCTTTTCTAAATGATGTTTTAGAAGAGTGCGTCTATAAGTATACAGCCAGAGGGCTTCGTAGACAGTGGGAGCAGCGGAAACGTGTGCAAGATGCTTTATAGGATAAAGCAGGCATCGCGGAGTTGGAACATCTATTTTGATGAAGTAGTCAAAGAAGTTGACATCATCAAAATGGTGGATGAACCTTGTATAAACAAAAAGGTAGTAGGGAGTATGGTGGTGATCCTCGTAGAGTACGTGGATGACATACTCTTGATAGGGAAGGAGTTTCCTATGCTACGCTCGGTCGATCTCCGATTATCACAATGATTATCCACATAGGATCAAAGTGATACCTACTAAATCCTGGATTTTGGATCTATGAGATAGATCTAATTGGATATTAGGAATCTCACTAGCTGTAGTGAGATGGTATCAGTTGATCCTGGGGAGAATCACTGGAAAGGTTCCAGGGTGATAAAGACGACTGAATGTCAGTCGCTGGCATTGTCTTTACCCTCAGTAAAGGGACGGTATGTTGGAAGAGTTCCAAGCTAGATACCGTGACATACTAGACGATAAAGGCTGGATACATCGCTACTTAAGATGCCACCAAAGAGGAAGTCTGGGTGTATAAAAGTTCATAAGATGAACTTTGTTCCTACCATTGTGTGACAATGGAGTTGTGGCTTATGCCAAGGAACGCCGGTCCCATCAGTGATCCAGACATATTCTAAGGCAGTGTCACCTGATCATGGAGATGATTGATCTCCAGGGTGATCGAGGTTAGGAGAGTAGACTCAGAGGACAACACAGCGGATCCACACACAAAGGCCTGTTCCCAGAGAGAGATTTTTATGGGATGGTTGAGTATGAAATACTACAACCACTGCTATCAGATGGCCCTAGTGCAAGTGGGAGATTGTTAGTTATATGTATGCCCTAGAGGCCATTACTGTACATAGGATGTATATTGTAGTGGATGCTGGGACATATATAGGGAGGACTTTCTTGCTCGACATGATAGTATGCTATCTGGTTGAACTTTACCTTAACGTGTATACTGATTGTCTCTCTGTTACATGTTGGTAAAGCACTTAGGATGTGTGCTTGACTACCTGGACTATGATGCGGATCATACTAGTGGGGACATGGTAGTCCATAAGTACATCCTTCAAAGTCCTTAGTCGTGGGTGTATCGAGACGGGGCATCGATATACCAGAGTAGACTAGCGTGTACCTTCTCGACCCATACAGATGGGCGATGGATGATCCCATATCCATCGGTGTTTGACATCAGAGATGATATACGGGTGCTCAGTAGAGACTGGGTACACTGGACAGACTCGCCGAGAACTCCCAGATGGTATTATACCTCACGTCAGATGGCAGTTCTCTGGTGACACTGGTATAGAGTAGTCTGTTGACCCGAGATCGTCATAGAGTCTTGTGTGGTTCCCACTGTGCTTTGATTTCCATCTTACCACGTCCAAGAGGGCGTACAAAACGGTGGTTTTTGGGTACAGTCCCGAGTCACATGGAGGCAATGAGTGATAGGAGGGGATTCGTCTCTCCCGGTATAGGGAGTTGATGTTGCGCTGTGTTCGATTGGCTATAACAGGAAATCCCTGGCCAGGGTTGCTGAGATTTACTGGTAAGTGTTACCAGTAGTTTCTCGAATTGTTATAGACCTCATATCGACACGACTTATCGAGCTATTGGAGTCTGACGTTTACCACCCCTAGGCAAGATATGCGACATATCAAACGATCAGACCGGACTGTACGGTAGTGTTGCTGGTTGGATTCACTGGAGTGTGAGCGGGCTTGCTCGTCGATCTTCAGATTGCTCAATACCCGGGTGGCCGTTACGTTTAGCAGACCGCTTGCGGCTTGTGGATGCTTGATATGATCATCATCTGCTGTCGGCGTATTGACGAGTCTTTAGAGTCCTACACAGAGGTTTCCTGGCTCAAGCGAAACGAAATAGGAGCGCATATGAGATATGTGCGGGACCGAGAATAATACCAGTATGTGATACTGTATTCGATTCTCGCAATGTGACATTGATCGGTTATATGCGATATAGCCGGGTTATCGGATCAAGTGTTGATTCGATAAGTTGTTACTAATGATACTAGTCGGTTATATGCGATATGACCGGATCGTTAAATCAAGTGTTGATATAATGATTTAATGCATAATTATATATTTGATATATTAGTTTGCATCAACTAGTATCGGTTTACTTAAGATGGATATTCTCACTCGGGTGTGCGCATTGTATATGCGATATATTTTTGTGCACTTGATTGTATCATGTTTGATGATGCATGTTAACTTGGTTAAGTGTAAAGTTTAAACCATAGTTAAGTTAATGATTAGGGTTTTCCTTACCTTATTTATTTATTTATTTATTAAGGAAAAGATTAAAGAGAAGAATGGTGGCTTTCTTTGTTTCTAGTTGAAACTTCATGAAGGTTTGACCAAAGCTACCATTCTTGTCTTCTTCTCCTAACCCTAACCATTTAACTAACCTTGGTTAAATCTCTACACTTGACTATAGTTAATGATATGATAAGTATTATATTTTCTTTTCTATTTTAAATATCTTATCATATCATTTCTTCTTCTTCTTCCTTGAACTCAAGAAGAAAACCTTGAGGTCATCAATGGTGATTGATGATAAAGAGTGAGAAATCCAATTCTAAATTGTACCCACTTTCTATTTCTTCATCCTCTACCTCTTGCCAAGTAGTAGAGTGTGTTTTCTTCACAAGTTTCTTGACTCGGTGAAGTCGGAGCTTGATTTAGCGATGCCTCGACGTAGATCATCTTCGGCATGGACATCGATGACCTAGCCCGCCCATTCTCCGATGAAGCCGACGCTAGAGTCCGGGACTTATTATGGACAGCGAGGAGACTTCATTGCGGAGCTATGGAGGTGGAGAACCGGATCTACAAAGGTTGTATTTCCGTATCTCTTAGTTAAGTGTTAACTAGTTTACTTTTCGCCTAGAACTTTAGCCAACGATCCGTAGTCGGGTTTCTCGGCACCGTTAATTTTTGAAATTGGCATGGTTGATGCCTTGTGAGACCTCACTAGGGTGCCTAGGAACCCTACAGATTCCATCTCAGATCGCTAAACATCCAGCCATTCTTACAGAGTCTCACTCCTGATGGCCAGCTCGAAACTAGTTGGGTCATCATCTCATGATGCAATCCTCGCTCCCACTGTCATAGAGAAACCGATGTATCTCTCAGGTGGGTGAGAAAACCCTACTAGATCGGCGGAGAGGCTGAGGTTCATTGGTATCTATTGAATCCTTTGGTTCTACCAAATCATCTGCTGTTGTTTGTATAGCTGGAACCTTTCCAGTTCTACTTAACTAACCTTGCCTCGAGCTTGTCCGGATTTTGCTTTTAGACATAGGCCGGACAACCCCAAATCTTAACTAACTTAAGAAATGGGCTCTTCCTTTTCCATATCACATATGAAGTGGTAGGCAACTAATTTGATTTGAACCCTATTCAATAGGTATGCAACTTCGTAAGTGCATAACTCCCAAAAGGAAAATGGTAACTCAGTATTACTCATCATAGAGCACACCATATCAAATAGGGTGTATCTGCTCCGTCCCGATATACCATCGTGCTATGGTGTATACGGAGGAGTAATGCTGAGAGAGAATCTCATTCTCCTTTAGAATAGTCCTGGAATTCCGTGCTCAAGTATTCTCCTCCTTGATCTCATCAAAGGACATAATACTTATACCCGTATTTTGGTTCTCTACTTCTCGTTTATATTCTGTGAATATCTCAAAAGGCTCGGACTCATGTTTCAACAGGAACATATGTCTGAAGCTTGAGAGATTATCAGAGAATGTAATGAAGTACAAAGAACCTGTCCTGGCATGTGTAGACAGGGGACCTTACATACATCAACATGTATCATCCCAAGAGTTTACTAACTCTTTCTCTGTTTACAGTAAACGGAGCTATGGTCATCTTATCTTTGTGACATGACTGGCGAGTTTCACAAGATGTAAGTTCAAACTAATTTAAATATGCATCTTTATGTAACTCTAGCCAGTCGGGTCGCATTGATCTGACCTAGTCTACAAAACCTTAAGAAGGATCCGTTCATTTCTGAACTCTTCCTCTTGTGTGTGTTCTGTATACTAAGAACTGTAGTTTGATTTAGAACAGCAATGCTTTTAGATAACGTGCTTGAACCGATCAACTTTTGATATAGGAAATGTTCAAAAAATTATCCAACAATACAAAATTTTATCATTTCTTTACTAATAAAGAGACTGATATGATTTTGTATATCAGGTTCGGTATCTAATAACATTTGTTCAGAATCAATGTATTGGTAATACAGGGTGACAGTGACCAACAGACTTGGCTGCAACTCTTGCCCCGTTTTCTGCCTCATGAAACTTATCACCCGTTCTCAGTTCTCTACCTTTCTGTAGCCCTATGTAATAGATTACATATCTGGGATCCTGATCTGGTATCAAATACCCAGGACGTAGAGAATAGAGAAACATTTCTGTATAAAGAACACACCCGAAGATGATTCATCAGCATGCACTCTCTTCGTTTGGGCGGCACGGGAATTCTGGTAATCCCCAATTTCCTGCTCTATCTTATAACAATTATAAGTTGGAGCGGGACCAACGTTCCCCAGCTCAGTATAACAAGCGGGTTCGGTCAATAATCCGTTTTATTATCTTGATTAAGGCGTGATATGGTCGCTACCAGGAGAGAGAGAGAAGAAAACACTCAGCGTGCGCTCTTGCAAGAATAGATTGGTTATTATTTTATCTAATCATGATGGCTCCCACTGCTTTTTATCAAATCTTCCTTCAAACCTTAAAAGGAAAGACTAGCCGGGATTAATTACACACTACAAGTTTGCCAATCTTTCAGCCAGGCCAGTGTCGGTACTTTGAGGGAGGTCCCCCGTGCTTTCGCACGAACCTAATTAATGTAAACCTCGTTTTCCCAGAGGCGTAACCCCGTTGACACCTTTCTAGACACCTACTTGATCGGCTAATTGTAATGCGTAAAACTCTCCCAGGAGTAACTCTTACTCACAGCGGGTATCGGGATCCAACTATCTCATAGAAGGTATGCAATCTCATTGCAAATTTCAACACTTGAAATTCCCGATAATATTTTGCCCCTAGCACCCTATGACCTTGACAGAGGTCAACAAACCGTAGGCTACTAGTCAAGTTCAACCCGTCATTTCTTGATCGAATTAAACCCACCCGCACGACCCTTGACGGAGGTCAACAAGGCCGCACGACTACCCTAACTCAATCTGCATCATATGCATAAGCAGATAAATACTAGTTAGCTACCGCACACTACGCCTTGACGGAGGTCAACAAACGTAGCACGAATACTAAATAGGACTTATCTGAAATGACGGAGGGCTACGACAGGTTTTTCTGAAAACCTATTGCGTAATGAACTTGATATCGTTGTAGAATCAAATGATTTTAAAAATGGAGTGCTTTTGAGGCTTTTCTAGTTTTGCTAAAGGAGTCACTCCCGGTGAAGGGATCGCCGGTCCTTTCCTCGTCGAATGAGGTGCGGGATATATCATATATATCGCTGTGCAAAGAAAAAACACTTAAAAGCAATCAAAAGACAAACCGAGTGTGTAGCATCTGCCAGTTATTGCTAAAGGAGTCACTCCCGGTGAAGGGATCTCGGTCCTTTCCTCATCGAATAAGGTGCAGGATATATCACATATACCACTGTGCAAAGCAAGAACTGTAGCTACCTGTTTTAATTTTGAAATTCGATTCTACAACATCTTAGGTTTCTTTTATTTCATTAATCACATTAATGAAGTCCCATCATATAAGTACCTAAACATCACAGATAAATACGACGTACACTTATGCCATCCGCATTCGCCTCGATGTCCCCTCGTGCACCGTTAGGTTAGGTAACTAACGGCAGAGCAGGGCAGGGCTAGCGCGGGTGTAAAAGATAAGTAACGCCTATATAATATATCATATATACTATATACTGTATCTATCACAGAACATCTCATGATCACATCACAGATATCGCAGCAGAAGAATCATATGAAATATTGGATATACTAGGACGTCCGTGTTTTCAATACGAGCCAGTATAAAACACGGATTCCACGGTCGCGATGAATAGCCAAACCCACACCCCTAGACCCCTACGAGAGCGTCAAGCAACCCTACCAATTCTAGAGTTAGGAGACCCGGACTCGACTCCTCGAGTTGGTCTCCCACTGGACTCCAGAACCCGGTTACTTGTGCCCTCCTCCTTGGGTCTATCCTAGTGCGAAAAAGTAAATAATATACAAACGGTGACAACTTCCGCAACCTGGAAGTGCCCCAATAAAAGAATATTACATACAAGTTTTTACATGAATGAAAATGAAAAACACTCATCTCACATAAAAACCCCCGGCTATTCAAACACGACGATCCAATATAACATATCCAGCAACACATAACATCACATGTCATCAACGTAAGTAAATATGTCCATCCCAATTATCGTTGACATATAGCAACGAAACTGGCGATATCACATATTACACTTACGGTCACAGAAAAGAAAGTGTAAAACTACAATAGTTGGAATCCGCAACCACCTCAGACATCGCATGCCTGACCAAATGAATTACTTAGACATCGCATGCCTAACAATTATAAACCCCGCATTTTAGTCTCAAAATCAAAAACTCTTTTCAATATCAAGTCGGGGAATTCAACAGGATTCCCGACATCCTGATCGAATGCTCGTCGCAAACTTTAGTAGGCGGCCGCACCCCCGATACCATCGACGAAGTGCACCAAGGCGGAACACCGCTGCCGCGAGCACCCGTGCGGATGCTTTCGGCGACGGGGTTCTCCTACAGTCACTTGGTCGGGGCTATGGAGTGAGGCTGTCTATTAAGTTTACCCGGCGAGTATCCGCGTACGCTACGTGATTGCGACGGACTTTTGATCACATCAAAATTCCGTGGCAACCGATCAAGTGAGACTAAACTGCTATGTTTATAACATTCATTCAGTTATCTCATAACTACTTGTGAATTCCAATTATTGTATCCCATTCCAGATAAACAGAAAATGTTAAACTTTTCGATCGAACAGTCAAACACCCAAGTTTTCCCGATACAGCTCAACACATGAAATCAGTCTAACAACATTCCGTTCGTGCCTCAGTACCAACGGTCCAGCCGTAGAAGGGTCAAGCCAACGCCTCACTTGTGGCACGCCGTACTGCCCCAAACCCGAAGGTTCAAAGGGCAGTTCAAGACGGTCACATAATCGAGTTAAGGTTTGTTGTCTTCTAGAGGGTCCATCGCGTTACTTGCACTACTTAGAACGTCGTTAAACTACGGAAAAATCCAACACTTGGAAATTTCCCGACAGGGGAAAAATTGGGTATTTATATCCGGTCGAACTTTTTAACATATTCTAAAATTTATCCGGAAAGCCACACAGACAAAACTTGATACTCCGATCGAAACACCGAATCCCCAAAACAATCCCAGAAAATTCAACTCTGGAAAAAAAATTAAAAATTCCCATAAAACTCAGTACAGTGAACTAGGAATTACTGTGCAAAGGAACAGGGCTGACGTCATCAAGGGACCGCGGAACCGCCGCAGCAGCCATGCTTCTGCCGCGGTTCCGCCGCTAAATATACTGTTCATCCAAAAAAATTTGCATCGTAATTCTTATTTTTCCCTGTTGAATTTTTTAGCAATTTTTAATTTGGAAAAATCCACGTTTTTGAAAAAAGGACAGAGAGCATTTTTTGAGATGGGTTTCGGGTTCGTTCGGACTTCAAATTGCGTCTAGACTTCGCCTAAGGCTCTAGCTAGGCTTTGATACCACTGTAGGGTTCCTAGGCACCCTAATGAAGTCTCACAAGGCATCAACCATGCCAATTTCAAAAAATACGGTGCCGAGAAACCCTAGTGTACGGATCGTTTGCTAGAAATCTAGGCGAAAAGTAAACTAGTTAACACTTAACTACAAGATACGGAAATACAACCTTTGTAGATCCGGTTCTCCACCTCCATAGCTCCGCAATGAAGTCTCCTCACTGTCCATAACAAGTCCCGGGCTCTAGCGTCGGCTTCATCGGAGAATGGACGGGCTAGGTCATCGATGTCCATGCCGAAGATAATCTACGTCGAGGCATCGCTAAATCAAGCTCCGACTTCACCAAGTCAAGAAACTTGTGAAGGAAACACACTCTACTACTTGGCAAGAGGTAGAGGATGAAGAAATAGGAAGTGGGTAGACTTTAGAATTGGATTTCTCACTCTTTATCATCAATCACCATTGATGACCTCAAGGTTTTCTTCTTGAGTTCAAGGAAGAAGAAGAAGAAAAATGATATGATAAGTTAATAAAAAAGAATAGAAAAAACAATCCTTATCATAATTCTAACTATGGTAATGTGTAGAGAATTAACCAAGGTTAGTTTAATGGTTAGGGTTAAGAATGAGATAAGAATGGTTACAAAGTCAAAGCTTCATGAAGCTTCAACTAAACTCCAAAACTAGCAACCATTCTTTTCTCATCTATTCAAAATAAATAAATAAATAAATAAGTAAGAAAAGAAAACCCTAATCATTAGTTTAACCATGGCTTAATTCATTACACTTAACTATAGTTAAACATGCATCATCAAACATGATACAATCAAGTGCACAAAATCATATCGCATATACAATGCGCACATCCGAGTGAGAAAATCCATTCAAAGTGAACCGATACTAGTTAATGCAAAGTAATATTTCAAATATATAATTATACATTAAATCATTAAATCAACACTTGATTTAACGATCCGGTCATATCGCATATAACCGACTAGTATCCAATGTATCGGCTTATCGAATCAATCCTTGATTCGATAACTAGGTTATATCGCATACAACTATTCGACACATTCATCGCGAGAATAGAATACGGTATCACATACACGCATTATTCTCGGTCCCGCACATATCTCATATGCGCTCCTATTTCGTTTCGCTTGAGCCAGGAAACCTCTGTGTAGGACTCTAAAGACTCGTCAATACGCCGGCAGCAGATGATGATCATATCAAAAACCCACAAGCCGCAAGCGGTCTGCTAAACATAACGGCCACCCAGGTATTGAGCGATCTGAAGATCGACGAGCAAGCCCGCTCACACTCCAGTGAATCCGACCAGTAACACTACCGTACAGTCCGGTCTGATCGTCTGATATGTCGCATATCTCGCCTAGGGGTGGTAAACGTCAGACCCCAATAGCTCGATAAGTCGTGTCGATATGAGGTCTATAACACTTCGAGAAACTACTGGTAACACTTACCAGTAAATCTCAGCAACCCTGGCCAGGGATTTCCTGTTATAGCAAATCGAACACAGCGCAACATCAACCCCCTATACCGGGAGAGACGAATCCCCTCCTATCGCTCATTGCCTCCATGTGACTCAGGTCTGTACCCAAAAACCACCGTTTTGCATGCCCTCTTGGACGTGGTAAGATGGAAATCAAAGCACAGTGGGAACCACACAAGACTCTATGACGTTCTCGGGTCAACAGACTACTCTGTACCAGTGTCACCAGAGAACTGCCATCTGACGTGAGGTATAATACCATCTGGGAGTTCTCGGTGAGTCCGTCCAGTGTACCCAGTCTATACTGAGCACCCGTATATCATCTCTGATGTCAAACACCAATGGATATGGGATCATCCATCGCCCATCTGTATGGGTCGAGAAGGTACACGCTAGTCTACTCTGGTATATCGATGCCCCGTCTCGATACACCCACGACTAGGGACTTTGAAGGATGTACTTATGGACTACCATGTCCCCACTAGTATGATCCGCATCATAGTCCAGGTAGTCAAGTACACATCCTAAGGGCTTTACCAATATGTAACAGAGAGACAATCAATGTATACGTTAAGGTAAAGAGCAACCAGATAGCATACTATCATGTCGAGCAAGAAAGTCCTCCCTATATATGTCCCAGCATCCACTACAATATACATCCTATGTACAGTAATGGCCTCTAGGTCATACATATAACTAACAGTATCATCTACCAGTATTGTTGTTTATTGACTTAGAGGTGAGACAGTGAGATTTTTGGGCATGTATATCGTTTGTTTGGGTCGCGCTCACTTGAGCCGACATGTTGCTTATTACTTGTGCTTTCTTTTGCTTATTTTGCACATTGCTGATTTATATTGCGTGGGATTTATGACCGCCTTAGGGCGAAAAGCTAGCTCCCGCTTGGGGATGCCTTATTTCATGTTATTGATATATTCCTGTTTTGTACCCGTTTGGGGGCCAGTATTTACAAAGGAGACTCTGCCGAAATTTTCAGAAAATTGATATATTGACTTATTTGATTAAAATCGCTTTCAATAAATTGGTTTTCCTTCACTCTACTGCTTATTTGGTTTTGATTTCTGGGCTTTGGCTTACTTAGATTACGTCCGCCTTGAGACGTTCGTAATTTAAGTGCGAGTCACGTTTCGTACTTTTCGGGTCATGACAATTCTCCATTCCCTTCCTTCCACCTACGCCCAGTTTATCTTGAATTTCAACATTCAAGGTAAAGAAGTTGAACTTCCAGAACTCCTCAACATGTTAAAGAGTGCAGAGGGCATCTTGCAGAAAGCAAGGGAAACACCCGCTCTGTTTGTTCGTAGTGCTTCCTCTTCCATGTCCAAGGCGAAAGCCAAGGAAGAAGAATTCCCCTACCAAACCGAGAGGAGGTGTTGGTAAGGTGGAAGTCAGGGGAAAGGCAAAGGTTGCAGTGCCGATAGTGGCAAAGGACGACTGCTTCCACTGTCATAGATAGGGCCATTGGAAGAAGGATTGCAAAGCTTGGAGTGCCAAGAACCAAGACCCGAGGCAAGTTATGGCTTCGGCTTCAGGTGTGTTTGTAATTGAAAATTGTTTGTCAATCAACTCTACTTCCTGGGTATTGGATACCGGATTAGGATCTCATATATGCAATTCATTGCAGACACTGAGAAGCCGTAGAGTACTGAAGGTTGGTGATACGACCCTCCAGGTTGCTAACGGAGCGAGCGTGGATGTTGTGTCCGTAGGGGATTATCACCTTGGATTGATGAGTGGACATATTTTGGTTTTGTGCAATTGTTTTTGTGTACCTTGTTTATCGTGTAATATCATATCAGTATCGTTTTTATCAAAAGAAGGTTATGATTTCGCGTTTGTAAGCGATATTGTTAACATCCACCTTAATCATGGTTTGATTGGGTCCGGTACATTAGATAACGGTATATACGTGTTAAACCAATTGTAGATTTTCAATATCCAGGACACACTAAAAAGAAAGTCTCCAGATATAAATCAGGCTTTCTTATGGCATTGTAGGCTAGGTCACATCAAAGAGACAAGGTTAACTAAGTTACATAAAGAAGGATACTTGGATCCATTCGAATATCAATCTTATGCCACTTGTCAATCATGTCTCAAAGGAAAGATGACAAAGACTCCATTCACTGGACATGGAGTAAGAGCGAGCGAGCTCTTAGGACTCATACATAGCGATGTATGTGGTCCAATGTCTACACATGCAAGAAGCGGTTTTTCATATTTCATTACTTTTAAGGATGATTTCCTAGTTATAGATTCATTTTCTTGATGAAACATAAATCCAAGGCCTTTGAGAAATTCCGAGAATATAAGAATGAAGTAGAAAACCAAACCGGAAAAAGTATCAAGACAATGAGATCTGATCGAGGTGGTGAATACTTAAGTGCCGAGTTCCTGGATTACCTAAAAGAGAATGGAATTCTCTTTCAGCTTACTCCTCCATACACTCCACAACACAACGGTGTATCGGAGAGACAGAACCGAACCCTATTGGATATGGTACGTTCCATTATGAGTAATGTTGAGTTACCGCGATCTTTTTGGGGCTATGCACTAGAATCAGCTGCATATCTTTTGAACAGGGTTCCTACCAAGACTGTGCCTACCACACCATATCAGATGTGGAGTGGGAAGAAACCCTATCTTCAGTATCTGAAGATATGGGGATGTCCAGCTTTTGTTAAAAAGCAGCATGCGGACAAACTCGAGGCATGCTCAGTACAGTGTAAGTTTGTGGGATATCCAAAGAACTCCAAGGGGTATTTTTTCTATTACGCAAAGGAACAAAAGGTTTTTGTTTCTCGTAATGCCCATTTTCTAGGACAGCAGTTTTTAGAAAATGAAACAATTGGGAGCGTAATAGAACTGGAAGAAATTCCAGAACCACAAGCTACTACTGAAAGCTTGGTAGAACCAGAAGTTCCAGAAGAACAGGACATTCCCGCACCCCTCTGTAGGAGTAGGAGTCCGTCTCATCCGCCTGAGAGATACTACTGTTTTCTTATAGATGGGGATAGAGAGGATTGCATCATTGATAATGATGAACCTACTAGCTTCCAGCAGGCCATTCAGAGCAGCGACTCAGTAAGATGGTTGGATGCAATGCGGACCGAGATGGCGTCCATGTACACCAACGAAGTATGGACTTTGGACTTTGCTCCAGTTGGGGTAAAACCCATAGGATGCAAGTAGATCTTCAGAAAGAAGATCGGTGTAGATGGACATGTGGAAACTTATAAGGCTAGATTTGTTGCAAAGGGTTTTCGTCAAAGGCCTGGTTTGGACTATGACGAAACTTTTTCTCCAGTGGCTATGCTCAAATCCATTCGGATCCTTCTTGCCATTGCTTCCTTCCATGATTATGAGATCTGGCAGATGGACGTAAAGACGGCTTTTCTAAATGGAAATTTGGACGAGTGCGTCTATATGGATCAGCCAGAAGGTTTCAATCAGAGTGGGAGCAGTGGGAAAGTATGCAAGTTGCTTAAGTCCATTTATGGACTAAAGCAGGCATCGCGGAGTTGGAACATCTATTTTGATGAAACAGTCAAGGAATATGACTTTATCAAAAATCCAAATGAGCCATGTATTTATAGTAAGATTGTAGCACGAACTGTCGTATTCCTCGTCTTGTACGTGGATGACATTCTCTTGATAGGAAATGACATTCCTATGCTACAATCTGTCAAAGGATTCTTGTCACACAGGTTCTCCATGAAAGACATGGGTGATGCCTCTTACATTCTGAGGATCCAGATCTATCGTGATAGAACTAAGAGGATGTTGGAACTTTCGCAGTCTATGTATATCAACACTATACTGAAAAGATTCAGTATGGAAGATTCAAAGTGCGGTAATTTACCGGCTTATCACGGAATCACCCTCTCCAAAGAGATGTCTCCCAAGACTGATTTGAAAAGGGATCGCATGTCGATTATACCATACGCTTCTGCGGTAGGCTCTATAATGTATGCGATGTTGTGCACCAGACCAGATGTAGCTTACGCACTAAGCATGGTAAGCCGGATCAGTCAGACCCAGGGAAGAAGCACTGGATAGCAGTAAAGAACATTCTTAAGTACCTCAGAAGGACTAAGGATATGTTCTTGATTTACGGTGGAAAAGACCTCCAGATCGAGGCTTTTGCTGACTCAAGCTTCCAGAGTGACAAGGATGACTCCAAGTTCATGCCAGGTTATGTCTTTACCCTCAATGGAGGGGCAGTGTGCTGGAAGAGTTCCAAGCAGGACACCGTTGCTGACTCGACGATGGAAGAGGAGTATATCGCTGCTTGCGATGCCGCAAAAGAAGCTGTCTGGATGAAGAAGTTCCTCACAGAACTTCAGGTGGTTCCTACCATTGTTGATCCAATACCGCTGTATTGCGACAACAACGGTGCTATAGCTTTAGAGAAGGAACCCAGGTCCCATCAAAAGTCCAGACACATCTTGAGGCGGTATCACCTGATCAGAGAGATCATAGATCGCCGGGAGATCGAGGTCCGGAGAGTTGCTACAGAGGAGAACACTGCAGATCCATTCACAAAGGCCTTACTTCAGACACAGTTCGAGAGGCTATTCGAGATGATAGGTCTACGATACGCCAGTACATGGCCCTAGTGCGAGTGGGAGATTGTTAGTGTATAAGCCCTAGGGGCCATTATTGTATCATACTAGCTTGTTTATTACTTAATGGAAGCTTGGGATATTCACAGTTATATTAACAGTCTTGCTCAACATAGTAGTGTGCTACTTGGTTTATATCTATCTTAATATGTGTATATGTTTCTTTTAGCATATCACGAATACATATTGATAGAGCCCTTAGGATCTTGCTTGACTACCAGCATTGTGATGGCAGTCACACTAGTGGGGGCAGGGTAGTCAACAAGCACTTCCTTTTTCAGGTCTTTAGTCGTAGGATTATCGCGACAGGGCATCGATACTCCGGAGTAGACTAGTGTATACGCTTCTCGTCCCAGCAGGGGAGATGGTCTATCCCACAGCCATCAGTACGTGTACTGGAGATTGTATGCAGGTGCTCGTTGGGTTACGGGTACACTGGACAGGACTCCCAGGGAACTGTTGGTTGGTATTATACCCGTCGTCAGTTAACAGTTCCCAGGTGACATGAGTACAGAATAGTTCGTTGACTTGACACTGCTTCTTCGCCTCGAGTGTGTTCCCACTGTTCCTAGATTGCTACCCTACCACGGTTCGACTGAGTCGTGCAAACAGGTAGTAGTTGGGTGCAATCCCGAAGCACTTGGAGGCAGTGGCGGTTAGATAGGATTCGTCTCTCCCGGTATTGGGGGTTGATATCGCACTGTGTTTAGAGAGCCATTACGCAAGGTCCCTGGCCAGGGCAAGCGAGATTTACTGGTAGGTATTCCGGTAGTTTCTCAAGGTGTAATGGGCTTCACTCTGACATGACTTATACTGCTATTAGAGGACTGACGCTTGCCACCCCCTAGGCCCGATATGCGATGTTCTTAAACGAACAGACCGGACTGTACGGAGATTGTCACATCAGGCTCAGTAGGCGTTCGGATGGGTTTCCTCATCGGCCTTCTTTTCGACATCTACCTGGGGACCGTTACGTACAGCTAGTACCACTTGCGGCCTGTGGTTAAACCCACTGCCAGCATAGTGTCGAGTCTTTAGAGTCCCACACAGAGGGTTTCCCTGCTTCAGGCGAAACAATATAGAGGTCGTATAGTTTTACGACAGGATTCGGACATATATGTGTATTTATGCACGTATGATATTCGGACAGATTATACTAGAGTGCTTTGGTTTAAGCCAGATTCTAGTATTAGATTATTGAATTTGATTTAGTCTTAGTATATCCGTGTTTTTCGTAAATACGGATGGGAAGGGCATTCTCGTAATTTGTCGGGAAGCTTCTAAAAGGAGATGACTCATTTGTGTTTTAATGTTTATGATTTAAACTAAATGAGGTGGAGGAGATGAGGTGTAATTATCATTAAATGAACCATGACTCATGAGATAATTCATCTCAAATATTAAATGAAGCATGGTTGCTAGATATTTGATGAGATATTTTTCATGCTTCATATTATCCAAATGAGTCAAGATTCATTTAAAAAATAACAAAACACTTCTCTCTCCTCAAGCTCTCTCTCTTTTTAAACCTAACCCTAATCCTCTCATGAGTTGAGAACCCTGGGGTTAGTAAGACTAATCAATCCTTAATCCATATCTATATCATCTAGGTTACTTAGATTAGCACTCTAAGTCACTTAGTTACCTCATCTTGGAGGTGTAAGCTTGTAGTAGGAACTTTCGGGTGGATCTTTTATTACTTCGAGGAGCCGACGAGGAGGTGCCTTCCATTCTCATTACAAGGAGCTTAAGAAGAAGAGGAAGACAACAAGAACAAGAAGGACTCTTGAGGTATAACAATTCTTGCTTAGTAGTTAAACCTCAAAGATTAGTGCTAGCTAAGGTTTATGAATGATCCGTGGTTCTAGTCGATGTTGCGAAGCCCGTAAAAATCATTTTTTGCTCATTCCGCCTCCCCACGAACACGTGGGGTGCGCAACATAGACTTACACTGACAACATCCAGTCGCAGCGATACAGATGCTAAGATTGGTATCAGATCTTGAGTTCCATACTCGCAAAAAAAACGGTACGTCCATAAGCAAGATGGGCACGGATGAAAACCCGAAAGGGCTCCGTGAGTAAAAACAGCAGGGCTACCGGCGAGTTTGTGAAAAACCGAAAGGGTGCAATCTCGTTAAAATACAATTGCAAAGTCCTCTCGACCTTGTAAGGAGAAAATTACCTGGGTGAGATCCTTACGACTCACAAAGGAGTGACACACTTGGGGATCCCCACGATTCCTAAGGAGAATTTACACTTATGAGATCCTCACGACTCGTAAGGAGAACTCTCTTATGAGACCCTCATGACTCATAAGATTCAAAAGCCTTAAGCTATAGGGATCTGAACCTGTTTTTAAGCCATCACCTTTCTCAGACTACCCTACAAGCTGTTTACAACTGACCCTTGTATACAATCCATGGGCACAAATAATCATTTCCTTTCCTAGTCTCACCAACGACAAGGAATGCCCTCATTTGATGAACAAACACTTGTAAGTCCTCTCGACTTATAAGGAGAAAACACTCTTGTAAGATCCTTACGACTTATAAGAGAACACACACTTAGAAATCCTCACGATTCCTAAGTGTGCGTTCTCTTATAAGTCGTAAGGAGAAAATGCACCTACGAGACCCTCATGACTCGTAGGGAGAAACACCTTTAAGAAACTCTTACGGCTCATGAAGTTAAAAGCCTTAGTCGACAGAATCCTAAACCTGTTTGCTAAGCCATCTTTGTTCGAAATGACAAAGGCAAATGATGATTCGCTCCTGGCAATATCCCAGTTGTAGCGATGCTGATGCCTAAATTGGTATCAAATTCCAAGTCCTCTCACGGCAAGTGATGATTCGCTCCTGGCAATATTCCAGTTGCAGCGATGCTGATGCTAAAATTGGCACCAGATTCCAAGTTTCATACTCGGTGGCGAAAAGTCAGCGAACCATAAATGCATATGAAAACGCCGAAATGATAGGACAACTTCCAACAAAATCAGCAAGTAAAATATATGCTTACAAAAATAGCCGAAATGGTTGGACAACTCGCAATAAAAAGCAGTGAGTAAAAAGAAAAATAGCCGAAATGATTTGGCAACTCGCAATAATAAGCAGCGAGTAAAAAGAAAAATAGCCGAAATGATTGGGCACCGCGAAAAATAGATGAAACGATTAGGTAATCACGACTTTCACGATATGAAAGCTGAAATGATAGAGCATCAAGGAAAGAATAAAAAAAATGAATGAAAGAATGAAACTTCAGCCCTGTAGTTAAGTCCATACTGACCCCTGTATACAATCCATGGGTATAAACAAAAGGGAACCACATGTCCCAACCAACTCTGTCAAAAGGAAGAGTCATGTTTCAGCGGTAACATCTGCATCCCAGAAGAGCCGCAACGGCATTCCTCCTCATGCCAACAGGATACGGACGCGACACCACCAATCGGAGGCACGGCAAAGTCCCTAGTTCCAAGACTCCACGGTTCATAGACATCCTGAAGTTGATCCCCGACACCGTAGAAAACGGAGAAAGTCGATCCCCGACACCATAGAAAACGGTGAAAGTCGATCGCCGATACCGTAGAAAACCGAGAAAGTCGATCCCGACACCGTAAAAAACGGAGAAAGTCGACCCCGACACCGTAGAAAATGGAGAAAGTCGATCCCTGACACCATAGAAAATGGAGAATGTCGATCCCGACACCATAGAAAACGGAGAAAGTCGATTCCCCGACACCGTAGAAAACAGAGAAAGTCAACCCCCCGACACCATAGAAAATAGAGAAAGTCGATCTCGACACCGTAGAAAAAGGAGAAAGTCAACCCTCAACCTCCCCGTCGAAGCAATGCTTTGACTTAGGAACAAGTCAACTCATCAACCACTTACGAGTCCTCTCGACTTGTAAGGGAGAAAATTCTCGTGCGAGATCCTTACGACTCTCAAGAGAAAACGACAACATGAAATGAAGTATTTCTTTTATTTATGAATCCAAAACAATGCAAAGCACATCTCATAAAAGAATCAAAATGAATACAAACTATTTTTATTCATAAATAAAAAATATACAATAAAGTAAAATTCTTCAAGCCGGCGGACAGTGTAATAAATTCGTCAGTTCATCCTTCTTCCGCTAAGTCTCAGCTTCAAGTTCTGTTATTGCTACGAGACGGGTCTCCGCCTGAGACTGTTGAGCCTAATACGAGGCGAGCCGAATCTCGAGCTCCTTTTCAGCAACTTTGTGAGCTTCAACCATCTCGCGGGTAAAGATAACGGCTTTATCAATAGCTACCACCTCCCTGATAGCTTCTTGAAGCACCCGCCAAAGTTCGTATGCATGGGTGGTCTTAGAAGTGAGCTCAGCTTGAAGTTCCCCCAAAGCAGTTGAGGCCAGTTCCCTCTCCGAGAATTTCCGGTTAAGCCTCTTCTCACATGATTGTAGATTCGCGGCGCACCGTTCGATCAGCCCCCGCAAGCTCGTCTTTGCAGCCACAACCTCTGAAGGAAGGCGTGTGCACTCGAGAGCATGTAAGCAAGCCTCCACTCGACGACAAAACTCAACCCAGACATGCACCAATGTTTCATCATGGTAAGTGGTAAGAAAGAGCAGAGAAATGTTGGCTTCGGCAGCAAATTCTTCGGCTGTGATCGAACTACCAGCATGAAGATCTTTGATAAGAGCCGACAAGGAGTGAAGGCTTTGCTTCGCCATCTGTTCAGATGTGTGCCGGGCATAAGGGCCGGGTGGCATAATGATGCGAGATTCCAGCGGGATAAGAACGGGCAAAGCTGTTAAGATTCATGAAGCGAGATTTGCAAACAAAGAATAGATGGAACAACGTCAAAACTTTACTTACCCACAGTCATGCAAGGAGGATTTAAAAGATCCCCAAGCCCATCGAGGATCTCAACATCGTCATCAGCTTCCAAAACTACACAAGACATTAGCATCATTATACGAAATAATGATAATGCAATGAGGGGGTCAAATAACACCGACCTTTCCCAAAAGAGAAGACGATGCGTTGCGGGGATATTGCCTGCGGGGCGGCCATCTCCAGCAGACGCTGAAAAGACTTTCTGGGAGATAGATCTGGAATGGACACCGCCAATCCTCGTAATTCTGAAAAGACAGAAAGATTCAGATATTGGAGAGATCATTAAAACAAAATATAGAAGATTACCTTCGATGCTCCTCCCGCTTTGAACTGGAGGGATAGCAGCTTCGGCAGCCTCCTCCGTACCCTCAAGCACATCACCGAGGACGTGGGATGGCGTGGCACCTTCCAGTTGCGAAACAACATCTGCCATTTCAGGCTCTAAGGAGGGAACAATGGCCATGGAGGTGCTTTCTACAATCTTCAAGGCACCAACAGAAAGATCCATCGGGTCTATAACCGACAAGGTCGCCTCTGTGGAAGGAGTAGGCAATGAAGAAGTAGAGGCTATCATCGGAAGCTCAGTAGCAGGAATAGCAGCTATAACAATCTTCTCTGCACCTGTCGATGCCTCATCGGAGACATTTGTAAATTCCACAGGCGGAGCACGACTTGGACTCAAGTCCTCTGTCATCACCGAAGTCCCTGCAAAGTTTATCACGAAGATAAGGAGATATAAAAAGCAATACGAATTATTTGCTGAAAGGAAAAAATATGGAAAGCATACATACCGATGCGCCAAGACGCTTCCAGTATAGCTTTTGCAAGCCGCCGTTCCTTCCTAAGGAAGTGTGCTCGCCGGGGTTCAAATGCAGATTCATGGCCACCGGTCTTTAATGCCAGTTCATCTTCGAAAGCGGCTGAGATAGGTTGCTTGAGGGCTATCTCATCTTCCCATCGCAGGGGACCCATATGTACCCTCCGTAGTGATAGGGGATCTTCATAGAATGTGACGGGAGGGTAAGGTTTCTTCGGGACACCCACGTTCTCAGTTTCGTCTTGTGAGCACCTTATAGCCTCAGCCAATTGTCCAGCTTCCTCGGCTGACAAACCCGGAAAGAGAAGACCGTCATCCGACTCTTGCACAGATATGGGTTCGTCTTGGGCAACAGCCTCAGAGTCAAGCAAGAGGTCGAGCAGACCGGTAACCATTTTCTTCCTCCGTTTTGAGCTGGAGCTAACACTAAAGGAAGATCGCTTCCTGCCCCTTAGCACTTTGGCGCGACGTTGGCCGATCACGTCTCCAGTATCCTCTTTTGATGGTACTACCGATGATGACACTGCCATTGATGACGCCACAACTGATGAAACTACTACTGGCGCCTTATCGAAAGCCTTTGCCTGAGCTCTAGTGTGCATCGGGATACCAACTATGGGAGGAGTCGATTCCACATCGCTGCATCAGGGATGAGTAAGGCACCGGTACCCCTCAATGGAGGGCGAACCACTATTCGCGGTCGCGGCGGAACGCCCGTGGCATGAATAGGGACGGGAGCTCTATATCCGAAGAGTATCCGCTTCTCCTCAGCAATGATGGGACCCACTTGATGGCGGTACCAACCCGTAAAGGACCCTACACACCTTGGAATATAATCAACCACGGGGATCACGAAACAAGAGCCAGTATTCAGTCGCATGAAGTGATGGGTGATGTCACGAACAACTCCCAAAGACGAGCTAGGCTCCACCAAAAATGCATCGAAGGGAACACCCTGGTTATAACCCAACTGCCGGGCAAAGCAGTGCGGATTGTACCGCATGAAAAGAGCCGCATCATTTCGATGAAACACCAAATAACCCGGCCTAATCGAATACAAGTGCATAATTTCCTTAGGTTTCAAGGATGGTGCTCCCTCTTTCGATAAATCGAACAGCTGTTGAATAGGTCCCGAAGGAGCAGAGAGGACTCGGTTGTTGAATACCATCCCGCCTTCATTAGCATACAGGTTAAGCAACACATGAAGAGCCCCTAGCTGAGTCGGATCAGGACTAGAAGCGTCCACCAACCTCATGAGCAGCGGGAAGGTATAAGCATCATAAAAATCCGGTCTCTGGTGCACTGCGAATGCCCCTAATACAAGCATCTCGATCCACGACGTAAAGTAGTGGAGGGAGAAACTCATAACATCTACACCCGGGGTTGAGTATTGGTCGCAGCGCTCAGCCCATGGTATAAGTGCGATAGCCCCGCGATGCCCACATCCAGTCGTGCCCCTTCAGCCACATGATGAGCAAGATAGATGACCGAAGCTTTCATGAAGCGACGGTGCATTGGAATGGCGAACCAGCTAAGCCAAAGGCTGATAAAACCTACAAAGAAGGTCTCTTCGTCCATGCCGGGAGCCGCTATTGAATCAAAGGGCACGACCGATAAAATCGGGATATAAAACTGCGGTTAATCTTCTTCTTTGGCCGGCAGTTTATTTAGCCCAAACCCAAAAGGGTCATTAATGTTCGCAAACTTTGGAGTCGTCTTGGACAAAATGTCTTTGCGGATAAAGCAGGCAATGAAGCTCTCAAAAGTGACACCATACCTTTCCGACGCAGTGAACAATTTCTCAAAGATAACCAAAACCTTGATTAAGCTAGGGTGTTTATGGCGAACGGCATTTTCAGTCGTCAAGCTGTCAAGCGAAGCTGGCATCGTCTCAAACACATACTCATCAGGAGGCAACAACTCTTCATAGTGCTCTCCCCTGATCGGTAATCCAAAAATCTTGCGGAACTCTTCCAGGGAAATCAAGACCTCGCGATCCCCTAGCAGGAAAGTATTGGTGGGAAGATTCCATTGATTTAGGAAAGCTTTAACTCACCAGACATGGGGAGACTGATAATGAAAGAGAGACGCGTACACCGCTTGATAAAGCCCGACCTTATGCAATCACGCACAATGAGCGGACAAGATATAGCGAGCCCAGAGAAGGTAGCCCGTTGGATGGAGAGGGGTAAGCCTTATCTTATAGACTTGTCCCCAGGGCTGGACTTCACCTTGGCAAATACGACGCCCCAAGATGTCTATGGCTGGCAAAGGCTGGTTTGGTATCCCAGCTGTTGACGGCTCAAGCCGGCCTATAGGAGTCCAATCCATCACCTCCACTGCAAAAGCAGTCTGCGGATGCTCCATCGGCAAGATTGAGAGAAGAGGCTCTGTTGACACTTCGCAAAGAAAGTTGCGGCGGCCCCGAATGATATGCCCATACCAGGTACCCCATAAGAGCAAATTAGTACAGTCTTTGTCATGGGCCCGAATCATCGCCGTTGCATTTTCGTCTGACAGCGATAGCGAAAAAGCAGCATCTGAGCGAATAAAAGGAAAGTAAGGGAAAGAAGTCATTGGTCCTGAAATAGGGAAAAGGAAAAGACCATTAGTGAAGCCATATATATATATATATATATATATATATATATATAAATATATATGTATGTATGTATGTATGTATGTATGTATGCATGTATGTATGTATGTATGTACGTATGTATATGTATGTATATATGTATGTATGTATGTATAGTAACAAGAAGACGACAAAATGTCTGTGTTGCGGGACCACTGCCTAAAAGACACAGGGACCCCACAAAATCAGTATAACGGCTAACCAATCACGAGGTAGGGATATCATTGAGAGAATAAAGAAAAAAGATTCTCAATAAATGCACATTGGAGTTCAAATGACTTGGAACATCCTCACAAAAGAACACCCATTACAAATCCTGGAAAAATCGCTTAAAAATATTTTTCAAGAACACTGGGGAATAAAATCCCCGAAGGGCCTTCTTGATCTTTCAGAGCTAAGGTCTTTGGTAAGGAATTAAATTCCTTTTATGCAATGGAATTAAATTCCAGAAACCCCATAAAGAGGAAAGGAAAAATCAAATGTCATGCCCAAGACATTGAGAGTTATTATTCAAAATTCACATCTTGTATCTCTAAGAGATGAGTTTTAGAGGTGAGCAAAGCTCTCATGATGGATTTAAAATCCAGAGGCTTTCTTGAAGAAAGGAGTTCTTTGATGTTCTAGAGCTTTACCTAAAAAGGGGTTCTTTTTGGCAGAGTTAAACTCTAGAAATTTTCAATGGACAGAGAACTAAGCTCTGAAGAGGAGAATTAAATTCTCAGAAGATAGCAAAGAAGGAAGAAGATGAAGGAACGGAGGTGTTGCAGAGACGAGACCCCTGCATTTATAAGACATGATGGGAAATGGTTCATCTTCCCCGTTCCCTAGGCAAATCCAACGGCTGTAAAGGTGACAGCGTTGCACTCATGTGTGAGCCGTGTAAGAACAACGTTGTGGGGGCATTTGTTCCCTTATAAAAATTCAGAAGAAGAAGGGAAGGGGAAAATTCCCTATTAATTAAAGCATCACGTGTAAGCACGTGATCATCAATCCCGTACAAAGAGACTCAGAGAGGGAAAAGGGAAAAGTTCCCGCTAGTGGAGCATCACGTGCAAGCACATGATGCATCTATATGCAGAATATGCAGCTCCATTTAATAGGTGGCAATTAAAGCCTCATGTGTAAGCACATGATCATCTTTTACACAAAACGTGTGGGACTCAGTTATAAAACAAACAAAGAACAAAGAAGTTCACGTGTTACCAGGTGATGCCTTCCCTCTGTTTGGACTCCTGTATACAAACAAACCAGATAAATTCTGTGAGGGGTCACGTGGTACACGTGATGGCTCCTAAGCCTTCTCGACTGATAAAAGTAAATTCTAATTAAACGGGATTAAAAGTCTTATTTGGAAAATATTTCCTTAGATCTTTCTAACCAAGAAAGATTATGCTCTGTACAACAGAGCGCCGTTGGATTAAAGATCTAATGGTGATTAAAGATGACCAACCTATAGAAAAATTCTGTACAGGGAAATATCTTCTCAATCTTGTTAAGAACAACAAACAAGATATCTTCTGTAAAACAAAAGTCCTTGGATTAAAAATCCAACGGTGAATAAAATTCAATGATTGATATAAGAGATCTTTTTAGCTGATTTTAAAATCAATCAAAATCTCTCAATGAGAGATTTTCTAAACAAATTGATCCTTTTCTTTCTCCTATAAATAGGAGCCAAGAAAGAAAAAAAAAAATAGGAGACGGAAGGAGAGAGAAAAAAAAAACCCTTTAAAGCAAAAAAAAAGAAAAGAAAATTTAATTCTCCAGAGAGAAGAAGATCTCTTCAAGGAAGAAAGAAACTCTAGGTAAGAGAATGAAGGAGATCACCCCATAAGCTCCCACAAAACAAAAGAGAATTTTTTTCTCAAACTAAGAGTTTAACTCTTCTAAAAAGAACTTAGTTTTTCCTCTGGTTGAAGATCTGCAGAAGCAGATCTCCCCATAAGTTGATAATTTAATTCTCATCGGGGAGATCTGTCATGCAGATTCAAAACTTAGGGGGAGAATTGAGTTTAAAAAATTTAATTCTTTCAACGTAACACATAGGAATTTAATTCCTCTAAATAAAATTGGGGTTTAACCCCCTTAAAGAATTTAATTCTTAAACAAGAGATTTAACTCTCCATGCACGTAAAAGAGATCGGCATGATAAATGTCAGATCATGCGCGCCCACGTGAGCCCTTCTCAATGACCAAAAGAGAACAATTGATATCAGGTCACATGCTCCCACGTGACCCCTGAACTAGCCCCTTTCAAAAGGATAAAAGGGGAGTAAAACTAAAACAGATCTCAATTTGAAGCGGCTCACGTGACAACATATGACCCCTTTATAGTTCTTAGCATTTTCATGAGATGAAACAAGGAAGTCTCTATATTTAGGATGCCTCACGTGATATCACATGACCCCATTATAATGCTAAGCACTTTCAGAAGAGAAGGGAGAACAAATCAATTGCAAGTGCGCCTGACGTGATCCCACGTGACCCTCCAAACGGTTGTTCAAAACCCATAAGAAAAAAGGGATTAAATCCAAATGGGACCCAAATAGTTGTTCAAGCCTCACGTGACCCCTGAGAAGTGCTCGGAACTTATAAAAGAGAAAAGGAATAAACCCTATTTTTTGTGGCGACTCAGGTGATCCCACGTGACCCCCCAAAACGGTTGTTCAATACCCATATGAAAAAGGGATTAAATCCAAATGGGACTCAAACAGTTGTTCAAGCCTCACGTGATCACACGTGACCCCTAATAGTGCTTATCACTTATAAAAGAATAAGAGAATAAACCAAAGCGAATAGCGCCAACTTTCAAGAGCATCACGTGCAACACGTGAGCGATCTCCAATTCCAGTGTTCAACACTGCTTTAGAGCCTCGCGTGCCATACGTGAGCGCCTTCAACTTCCAGTGTTTAACACTGCCTCAGAGTATCACATGGGAGAACATGAGTACTAAAGGTGCATTAGTGTTTAACATTATGAGAGGCCAAAATTAGTCAACCTTGGAGCAACTCTCCGGAAGCCAATCAATTGAACCCCTCGTACTCAGGGTCCCCCAAACCGATCTCAGTCCCAAAGATAGCTAATGAGCTCCTAACATATGTCATCTAAAATGATGTTTAGCCTATCATCCCCCTCAGTTGGGACATTGGTTCAAGGGTACATCTCTCCATACCTCTGATACATGTCGTTGTAATCCTTCAATGTCTTCAAAGAGGTGGCGGGTCTCGACAACCAGACACTTTATAGACCGCAACGTCCCTAAACTAAACTCTATGGACTATGATGTCCTTAAACTCATGAACTATGATGTCCGTAAACTTTATGGACTATGAGGTCCTTAAACTCATGGACTATGATGTCCTTAAACTTTATGGACCGCAACGTCCCTAAACTAAACCCCACAGACTATGACGTCTTTAAACTCCATGGACTATGATGTCCTTAAACTCCACGGACTATGATGTCCTTAAACTTATGGACCGCAACGTCCCTAAACTAAAACAATAGAGCACAAATGCTCTTTTGTTGGATCTAAATGATCCTGTTGAGTAGATCTTAGTCTAAAATTGGACTAACGTATCCTTAACAACGTTTAAGTTGATCTTAATCTCAAATGAGATTAACGATCCTTAAACTCAACCCAAACCTAAATCTAAGAAAATACGGATTTGGACTAATCCACACCCTACGGGAGACAACATAAATTAGTCTCCGTATACAATCCACGAGCAACCAAAAATAAAACAAACACACACGACACGAAGTGACCATCTGGAGAAGGAGAAAGTGGTTATCGCGATGCGGTAGCGTAATTAACTGCAGGGGCTTGCGCCTGCAGGGAAGAGCGTCCCCACAATCAAAAACCCCTCAAACGATGGGGAATCTGACGAAGTTTGATACAACGGCCGCATCCGTTTAAACCTCCGATACACGGTGCCATAAATCAACTTGGCATCTTCGAAGAGGTGGACGGATAAAACCAAATAGCATTTTCCCCTAAATTCAGGCTAGACGAACCTACGCAATTCCGTCTCCCGTTTTCGGTGGCGAACTGTAGTATTACTGATTGGATTCGCAGGAGTTTGAGCAGGCTTGATTGTTGATCTTCTGATCGCTCAATACCCGGGTGGCCGTTACGTTTAGCAGACCGCTTGCGGCTTGTGGGTGTTTGATATGATCATCACCTACTACCGGCGTATTGATGAGTCTTTAGAGTCCTACACAGAGGTTTCCTGGTTCATGCGAAATGGAGTAGGAGCACATATGTGATATGTGCGGGACCGAGATTAATGCGCATATGTGATACCGTACTCTATTCTTGCGATATGTGATATCGGTCGATTATATGAGATATAACCGGGTTATCGGATCAAGTGTTGATTCGATAAGTTGATTCATATGATATTAGTCGGTTGTATGTGATATAGCCAGATTATTAAATCAAGTGTTGATTTGATAATTTAATGTATAATTATATATTTGATATATTAACTTACATTAACTAATATTTGCTCACTAAGTATTCTTTTTCTCACTTGTGTGCATATTGTATATATATGATATTTATTAATGTACATTTTATTGTGTCATATTTGATGATACATGAAACATGGGTGTATGAGACTTACACTATAGTTAGGATATTCCTAGGGTTTTTATTTATCAAACTAAATCTAAAATGGTGGAATTTTGTCATGGTAGAAGCGTTGAGAAAGCTTTAGATAACCATTGACCAAGTCAACTCTTTTGTTTTCTTTGAGATATTTATGAACCCAACCTTTATCCTTACCCTAGTTAAGTCTCTACATAAGTTAGTGTATGACACTAACTCACTCATGGTTTATATTCTCACCTCATGTTCATTCTCTCATACTTCTTCACTTGAGCTTCTACTTCCTCATGAAAAGCTTTCTAGCTTTTTCAAAATGGTGAGAAAATATTGTGAATATAAGAAAACTAAAGAGAGCCCATTTCCTACTTCATCATCCTCTACTATTAGCCATTTACTTTAGGGTGTTTGCTTCGCTAAACCCTAATTTAGTGAAGAGGTAGCATAAGCTTGAGTCTCCTCGACGTAGATCATCTTCGGCCTTGAAGACTTCGAGCAAGTTTGCATCTTTCACCTTGTGGGGCCTCTAAAGAGTACGGGAGATCACAACTTGCAGCGAAGGGACTTCTACATTGAGCATTTGAAGTGAAGGACCGATCTACAAAGGTTGTATTCCTCATTCACTAGATTTGCAAAGTTGTTTGCATGATATTTTGTTTATATCTCTAGTTAAGATTCTAGGGTTAGAGTTATTTAGAACGGCAAATTATTGAAAACAGTATAGACGATGCCTCCCGAAACCTTGCTGCTTTGCTAAGTAACCCTACAGTAGGATGACCCTTGGTAGATGGAGTAGGTGACTTGAGCAGAGTGACATAGCGTGTGTATGTTCCGCGGCATACTTACGATACGGTACTCCGCCTACGTGACCTTAGGAAATATATTTTCTTGTACTACCTTCCTTGATTTCTAGAAACCCTTTGATTTGATCACAATGTTCCTATCGATCCTTTTTCTTGTTCCAGCAACTATGCCGCCGGAGACTACGAGGGCCAGAAGGCTGCCGCCGGAGACTACGAGGGCCAGAAGGCTGCCGATTAGAGTAGGCCCGTTTTAGACGAGGACCGATCAGGGCAATACGCTTACCTCTCAGGGACAGGGTGATCCGCCTTCTTCAGGAAGGATAGCTAAGCTGAAGTTGAGTATTTAGGACTTGCGACTGATGGTTAGATTATTAGTTGAGGCTATCCGAGCTCCGAGAGCCGATGATGTCCCTCTTGCTACAGGGACAGTGATTGTACCTGCTGCTCAGGTAGCTGTTTCTGTTGTACCAAGATTATTTCCGTAACCTTATAAGTGTTTTTGAGGATGAGGCCTCCAGTTTGTTTTTACCGGCACAAATGCAGCGAAGGATCCATAGACAATCCTTGACAGGATGGCTAGGAATTTTCGTTCACAGAGATGTTCTGACGAGATATGGTTTGAGCTTACGAGTTTTCGTCTAGAGAGGTCTTGTGTAACGTTTTAAATATAAATAAATAAATAATTAGATAAATAAAATCCTTTAGGTGAATTTTCTGATAATCGGTAAAATAAACCGCATTTTCCGTAAAACTTAACTATAATTATTTTTCAAAATAGACTTAAATATACCTATTTAGGCTATGTAATTGCTATTAACTGATATTATTTAGTGACTTATAAATTGTTAGTTTAATTAAATTTTTTTCCTAGATTAAATAAATTCAAATATTAATATAAGCTTTAAATATACATTAAATTAGTGTAAAATACAAATTAGAAATGGGTTAATTTTACAAAGTGAACCATGACATATTGGAATGAAGTGTGTAATATGCAAAATTCTTTCTCAAATTTCTCCATGTTTCTAGGGTTTTCTAGGAGAAATTGAATTAAGAAAATAAATTAAATTGGAAATTATGAAGTGAGGTGCATTAAATGAGACTTGAAGGGTTGTCTTGACCTAGAATTTTCTACACAACCTCAACCTCTCTCCCTCTCCTCTATGTGGCCGAAATTCCCCTATGGCAGCCCCAATTTTTCCCAAGCTCTTTCTCATCAAAAATTCTTCAAAAAATTCAACAAAAATCCAAATAAAAACCCACAAATTCCTAATTTAATTCCTACCCATTATCCTTTGCTCATTCTAGCTTGGATTCTTGAGGCAAGAGAGCCATTTGGAAGGCTATGTGAGCATGCTAGACATCATGTTGTGAGGTATAAATCTTAACCTATAGTTTAATTGTTGGATAATTACTTTAATTTAAGTCAATTAGAAGTTTAATTGTGGTTTTAATTTTGTGATTCAAAATTCAAGAAAAGGGTTTGTAAATCAAGTTAGGATTTTTTTATAAATTGTTTATGATTACATGGTGTAGTTTAACATGTTAAATAATGCAAAACCTAATCTAGTAACAAATTTGTTAATTGTTGCATTTAAATTGTTCTAATTAGGATTTTTGCAAACTAGGTTTTTATAATATATATATATATATATATATATATATATATATATATATATATTGGTGAGATAAAATTCTAATTAGGGTTTTTATCATTAGGTTATGGTTTTAATGGATAGACTAACATGTTAATTGAATGCAAAGGCTAATCTAGTTACTAGTTTCAAATTGTTAGTTGGAAATTATGATAAATATGCTAATTTTGCTAACTAGGTTTTAGAAATTGATTAAATAATTGAGATTAAAATCTAATTATGGTTTTCATAACATTATTAACATTTTAGCTTGTTGTCTAGCAACTTAGATTATGCAAAATCTAGCGTAGTTGTTGAATTGTGAATTTTGCTTTAAAAAGTGTTAACATTTGATATTTTTGCAAACTAGAATTTTCAGTTCAACACAAATTGATGAGAATAAATTATAAAAATGGTTTATATGACCTAGTTAAGATAATTAGTAAATATTATGGACATTAGTTTTGTTAAAACATCAAGTTTCGAATTAAAACGAAAATTAAGTGCTTTCTTGGTTTTCGGAAATAAATCGATTTGATTTATTTTGAGTTTTTGATGAGTTGCAATCTATTTTATATTATAATTAGTGAGTTTTGGAACTACGATTTTTATGTTTGTGTTTTATCTCGATCAATCGGCATTTGTACGCCGATGTCGAGGGTTATTTGGTTATTTTGCGTGAGCGAGTCATAGGTTTTAACCTATACACGTTTCGTGCGTCGTTTTGATTTTGTCCGCGATTTCGGTTTACGATATTATATATGTTTGCGTATAGGTACCCCTCACGTATACTTCGGACGATGAAGAAGAGGATGGCGGCATCAACTTCGGCAGACAAGGACCAGGTGAGTAGATGTATATCTACGGGGGAAGTCGGGTGGATGGCGTATAGCAACCCCGCAAATGTAGAATAAGGATATTACATATTATTATTAGGAAGTCGGACGTGACCTTAGATTCTTGGCGAGTAGGGTACCATTGAAGACTTTAGGTTGGATTAGACTGATCTAGAAAGACTTATCCAGAGGATGATTGCCCTAGAGGGAATTCGTAGGTTTCATGTAGACACACACACGCGCACACATAAACTTGACTTGGTGTATGTGTGTGTGTGTATAGGAATGTGTGTAGGTATATATATATACAATATATACATGTGATATGAGGAGGTTATATGATACATGGGGATGAGTCGATATGACTAGGCTTGATGCCGTGATTTATTGGATATATGATCGGGTTATGACAAGAGATGTATTTTGATAGGAGCGGATAGTTGGGCAATGAGGTTATATAAAGTATATTTATATAAACGATAATATTTGTTGATGACATTGGAATGAACGAAACTCTAGAATAGAACCCGGATTGTAATATGTGACTTAATCACGATATGATATATGACATGATATTTTAGTGGATCATTTGAAGATGGATATTTACACAGACGATGATATATGTTTGATGATATTGGGATATATGCGATTATAGTACAGTACCCTTGATCATGATATTGTTTGATGATGATACTATACGAACGATGATGTATATATGTGATAGTTGACCCGTACCCCGATTTTAGGATGCCATACGATGGATTTTACCGTACGAACCATAGATGTGATGATTGATCCGCACTCTTGACTCGAGAAAGTCGTACTACGTACGTGACGCTATTGAGGCTGGATCGCCGACTACTAGAGATATCGACTCAGACTTTAGAAGGATTCTTCTTACCTTTCGACTAGTTTCTTTAGTTAGTCCCTTAGCTGGCTAGGTAGATATTAGTTTAGGCTCGAGTCATACTTATTTTCAAAACTAACGAATCGTGCGCATTTTTAATGATAGCCTGAGGGATACTACGGATTTTTCAAAGGACATATCTCTTCTTAAAAACTCCGTAGCCCCTAATTTTCTAAAAACCACAATTCGTACTTTTTCAAACAACAAACTGTATGACTCGTAATTGGTATGTATTCTCTAGTTATGCGTTTATTACACATTCACTGTTATATTCATGTTGTATTCATCGCATTGCATGTTCATACCTATGTTTCTTTAGATAATATGAAACTCTGCCTGTTAGGACACCAGCACCATTACCGATGATGCGCATGTTCCACGTACACTTATTTGCCGGCTCACACACATCATCATCGGTAATTGCCATATCACGTACACTTTAGAACATATTATCTTTTATTGATAGAATCAGCTAAAGCTAGATCAATATAATATTGTATGATTACTCTCATAGGCTGGTTTAAACATTGCATTTATTACTTAGACACTTCATGCATTCACATATTCATATTATCATGCAGTATTGTGGGGCTTATGCCGATACTCATTATTTACTTACTCATGATTTTGTGATTTTGGATTTCTATGAGATTTCTGGATTTTGGGGAAAACCGCAAGAACATATATAAAAACTTCTCTCTCTCCCCCTCCCCTTTTAAAATACAAGTTGCAGTTTTCTCGTGATGTATGTGTCGTCCACCATGAGATTTCATGTTTTCTGTTGGATTTCGAGACCCGATTCGAGGAGTGGTTGAACCGTCTCGGGTACATGGTGGGCCCGGTATGGTACCCCGGGGCAAGAAGCTCGAGTTGTAGACGATGAGCTTGGTAGAGGAAGACTACCTACCGGTGATGTCTGGCGCGGCGAATATCCTGAAGATACTGACCGTTGTCATGAGATTTGATGATATGGGCCAATCCGGACTGACGAAGCCCGAGATATTGAGACTATGAGATATTGAGGACTATGAGGTATTGAGACTTTGAGATTTACATGTTTTGTGTCAATGCTTGACACGAATTTCCATGGATTTCATTGATGATGTTTCAGATTACCATACAAATTTTACTATGATAAAAGTTACAGATTTATTATACAGATATATCCAGATTTCATGGTTGATTGTTTTACATTCATGGTGCGTGCATACTCATACTGCATGCATACTCATACACTTGACATGTTACTACTTGAGGCACTGACACGAGCACTGAGTATTGCACTTACGCATAGATTAATACCCTTCCACTACTAGATGACTAGTGTTATATTAAGGATATTATTATGACCTAGGAGATCGTCGTGCATGCGATTTGTACTCGCAGATGTCTTCTACTCACTAGTTGGCAGCTCACCCCCGTTGTGCCAAATTTTCTTACAGGTTTCGATGTACAGGTTTCCTTGGCAGCTTGCTGGCACTTCATTTCATTCATGGTGATTTGCTCAGTAGGTTGTTTCACTTGTATGAGGACCGCCGTTGTACTTTTATTATTTCATTTGTATCTAGTAAGCTCCATTAACCAGACTTGTATTACTTGATAGATTTAGAAGACCAGTTGTTTTTATTTCGACATTAGAGTCGCGCTTGTATTATTATGGTTTTGGGTGGATTTGGTTTTCTTTTGAGTTTTGAGCCTCGCCTTTCGGCGTTGTATATTATAGTGCATTGTGTGGTTGTTTCCGCGTTTTGGCATAGAGCTAGCTCCTGCTTGGGGATGCCTTTTTATTGCATATGTATATATATTCTTGCTTGTACCCTTTTGGGGCCAGTTTTTACAAAGTAGACTCTATCGAAATTCTTTAGAAAATTTGATGTTGCTTTTAAACTTATTTTCCTACACTTCTTCTTTTAAATGGTTTAGATTTCTGGGCTTCGGCTTACTTAGATTACGTTACGCCTTTAGACATTTCGTAATTTAAGTGCCGGTCACGTTTCGTACCTTCGGGTCGTGACAAAGTTGATATCAGAGCGCAAGGTTTAACCCTTGTCTAATTCTAGATTGACCTTGGTTGATGGAGTAGGTGACTTAGGTAGAGTGACGTACCGTAGGTATGATCCGAGGCATACTTACGATACGCTGCTCTGCTTAAGAAACCGTAGGATGTACATTTCTTTGCATCGTATTCTATTCGTTCCTATGATCTATCTTCGTCAATGTCGGATGGTGGTTTCTGTTACCACGGTCATAAGGGCAGAGAGAGTTACTGCTAGAATGCGATGACCGTTAGAGTATTGTCTATTCTGGAGGGTTGAAGCATTGTTTAGCGTGCGGACGAAGGGTATTCACATGTCGTCCAGAAGAAGTTAAAAGGTTCGAACGAATGTCAGAAACCTATTTTCCCAAGTTTAAGGTATTCAGAAGAACATGCAGGTATTTCTATAGACCCTCTAGAATAATGAAACCATAACTCGACATAATGACCATGAGAACGCCTTTGAACCTTAGGGTTTACGGCAGTTACGTGGTGCCATTAGTGAGGCTTGGGTTTGCCCTTCTACGGCTGGTCCGCAGGTGCTGTAGCATGTACTGGATATTTTTAAACTGTACTTGAGTGTTGAGCTCTCGGGAATTATGGGACTTTGATGAATCGATCGAAAAGTTTAACGTAGTCCGGATATCAGGTGAAGGGATAGATTACTTGGGAGACTCTAGATATGAGTATAGCCGTTTGTAGCGCAGTCAGCACAGCTATGAAGAGACGAGTCCGAATCAGTGGACATTAGAAAAGGTGCAAATTGACAATAGTGTTTACGATTGCGATTTGGTGATATGAATTTCACATTTCCGTTGTTTGGATTTTGGTATTTTGAGAATTTCGTTTTATGATTGGTATTTTCTATGTGTACATTCATTACACTCTATTCGTGTTTCCTATATCACTTGTATTGATGTTGTTTTGTGCATACCTAGTGCACTCGATTTGGTTTTATGCATTTTGAGATATTGATTTGATTTCGTGCATATGGGTTGCACATGATTTTGGATGTTCGATTTATGTTTTCGTGCACCATGTGCACTTGATTGAGATTCTTGCGCACACTTGGCGCACTTGATGCGATTTGTGCACACCAGATGCACTAAATCGGGGTTTTGTGCAGAATGGATGCACCTAATATTATTGTCGTGCACGCCCGTTGCACTTGACAGATGTTTTTGGTGCACACCCATTGCTGTTCGTATTCATGGCATCTGTATTTAATTTCGATTTCCGTGCACACCGGAAGCACGTGGTACCTCATATATTGCATTTGAGATTGATTTCATTTTGAGCAATACGTTTTTATGATATTTACTATTTAGTGTAGTAACCGAGCAGGACTATTCTGACAACAGTACCTAGGATTTCAATGTATATCATGTTGGTTTCGTATTGGACTTTGACATTGTGTTTTCACCATGACTCCGATGATTGCGTTATGCTTGACGGAGTTTTGATTTTGAGTTATGTACTTGTTTTTCATGCACATGCATTGCGCTAAGAGGTGTTTTATGTATTGATGATTTCGGAGTCCCGACGATCTGAGTGTTTGCTAAATATTTTAGTATTTGGGGGGAAGTTTTAATTTAAATTCGGAGATCAGATTTCTTTAAGGCGGGAAGATTGTAACGTTTTAAAAATAAATAAATAAATAATTAGATAAATAAAATCCTTTAGGTGAATTTTCTGATAATCGGTAAAATAAACCGCATTTTCCGTAAAACTTAACTATAATTATTTTTCAAAATAGACTTAAATATACCTATTTAGGCTATGTAATTGCTAGTAATTGATATTATTTAGTGACGTATAAATTGTTAGTTTAATTAAAAAAAATTCCTAAATTAATTAAATTCAAATATTAATATAAGCTTTAAATATACATTAAATTAGTGTAAAATACAAATTAGAAATGGGTTAATTTTACAAAGTGAACCATGACATGTTGGAATCAAGTGTGTAATATGCAAAATTCTTTCTCAAATTTCTCCATGTTTCTAGGGTTTTCTAGGACAAATTGAATTAAGAAAATAAATTAAATTGGAAATTATGAAGTGAGGTGCATTAAATGAGACTTGAAGGGTTGTCTTGACCTAGAATTTCCTACACAACCTCACCCTCTCTCCCTCTCCTCTATGTGGCCGAAATTCCCCCATGGCAGCTCCAATTTTTCCCAAGCTCTTTCTCATCAAAAATTCTTCAAAAAATTCAACAAAAAGCCAAATAAAAACCCACAAATTCCTAATTTAATTCCTACCCATTATCCTTTGCTCATTCTAGCTTGGATTCTTGAGGCAAGAGAGCCATTTGGGAGACTATGTGAGCATGCTAGACATCATGTTGTGAGGTATAAATCTTAACCTATAGCTTAATTTTTGGATAATTACTTTAATTTAAGCTAATTAGAAGTTTAATTGTGGTTTTAATTTTGTGATTCAAAATTCAAGAAAAGGGTATGTAAATCAAGTTAGCATTCTTTTTAAATTGTTTATGATTACATGGTGTAGTTTAGCATATTAAATAATGCAAAACCTAATCTAGTAACAAATTTGTTAATTGTTGCATTTAAATTGTCCTAATTAGGATTTTTGCAAACTAGGTTTTTATAATATATATATATTGGTGAGATAAAATTCTAATTAGGGTTTTTATCATTAGGTTATGGTTTTAATGGATAGATTAACGTGTTAATTGAATGCAACGGCTAATCTAGTTACTAGTTTCAAATTGTTAGTTGGAAATTGTGACAAATCTGCTAATTTTGCTAACTAGGTTTTAGAAATTGATTAAATAATTGAGATTAAAATCTAGTTATGGTTTTCATAACATTATTAACATTTTATCTTGTTGTTTAGCAACTTAGATTATGCATAATCTAGCCTAGTTGTTGAATTATGAATTTTGCTTTAAAAAGTGTTAACATTTGATATTTTTGCAAACTAGAATTTTCAAGTCAACACAAATTGATGAGAATAAATTATAAAAATGGTTTATATGACCTAGTTAAGATATTTAGTGAATATTATGGACATTAGTTTTGTTAAAACATCAAGTTTCGAATTAAAACGAAAATTAAGTGCTTTCTAGGTTTTCGGAAATAAATCGATTTGATTTATTTTGAGTTTTTGATGAGTTGCAATCTATTTTATATTATAATTAGTGAGTTTTGGAACTACGATTTGTACGTTTGTATTTTATCTCGATCAATCGGCGTATGTACACCGATGTCGAGGGTTATTTGGTTATTTTGCATGAGCGGGTCATAGGTTTTAACCTATGCGTGTTTCGTGCGTCGTTTTGGTTTTGTCCGCGATTTCGGTTTACGATATTATATATGTTTGTGTATAGGTACCCCTCACGTAGACTTCGGACGATGAAGAAGTGGATTGAAGCATCGACTTCGGCAGACAAGGACCAGGTGAGTAGATGTATATCTACGGGGGAAGTCGAGTGGATGGCGTATAGCACCCCCGTAAATGTAGAATAAGGATATTACATATTATTATTAGGAAGTCGGACGTGACCTTAGATTCTTGGCGAGTAGGGTACCATTGAAGAATTTAGGTTGGATTAGACTGATCTAGAAAGACTTAACCAGAGGATGATTACCCTAGAAGGAATTCGTAGGTTTCATGTACGCACACGCACACGCACACACATAAATTTGACTTGGTGTGTGTGTGTGTGTGTGTGTAGGAATGTGTGTAAGTATATATATATATATATATATATATATATATATACATGTGATATAAGGAAGTTATATGATACATGGGGATGAGTCGATATGACTAGGCTTGATGCCAAGATTTATTTGATATATGATCGAGTTATGACATGAGATGTGTTATGATAGAAACGGATCGTTGGGCAATGAGGTTATATAAAGTATATTTATATAAACGATAATATGTGTTGATGATATTGGAATGAACGAGACTTTAGAATAGATCTCGGATTGTAATATGTGACTTAATCACGATATGATATATGACATGATATTTTAGTGGATCATTTGACGATAGATATTTACACAGACGATGAAATATGCTTGATGATATTGGGATGTATGCGATTATAGTACAGTACCCTTGATCATGATATTGTTTGATGATGATACTATACGAACGATGATTTATATATGTGATAGTTGACCCGTACCCCGATTTTGGGATGCCATACGATGGATTTTACTGTACGATGCATAGATTTGATGATTGATCCGCACTCTTGAATCGAGAAAGTCGTACTACGTATGTGACGATATTGAGGCTGGATCAACGACTACTAGAGATATAGATATTAGTTTAGGCTCGAGTCATACTTATTTTCAAAACTAACGAATCGTGCGGATTTTTAAAGATAGCCTGAGGGATACTACGGATTTTTCAAAGGACATATCTCTTCTTAAAAACTCCATAGCGCCTAATTTTCTAAAAACCACGGCATTCTTTTTTAAACAACAAACTGTATGACTCGTAATTGGTATGTATTCTCTAGTTGTGCGTTTACTATACATTCACTGTTATATTCAGGTTGTATTCATCGCATTGCATGTTCATATCTATATTTCTTTAGATAATATGAAACTCTGCCTGTTAGGACACCAGCACCATTACCGATGATGCGCATGTTCCACGTACACTTATTTGCCGGCTCACACACATCGTCATCGGTAATTGCCATATCACGTCCACTTTAGAACATATTATCTTTTATTGATAGAATCAGCTAAAAGCTAGATCAATATAGTATTGTGTGATTACTCTCATGTGCTTGTTTAGACATTGCATTTATTACTTAGACACTTCATGCATTCACATATTCGTATTGTCATGCAGTATTGTGGGGCTTATGCCGATACTCATTATTTACTTACTCATGATTTTGGGATTTCGGATTTCTATGAGATTTCTGGATTTGGGGAAAACCGCAAGAACATATATAAAAACTTCTCTCTCTCTCCCCTCTCATTTTAAAATACAAGTTGCGGCTTTCTCGTGATGTATGTGTCATCCACCATGAGATTTCATGTTTTCTGTTGGATTTCGAGACCCGATTCGAGGAGTGGATGAACCGTCTCAAGTACATGGTGGGCCCGGTATGGTACCCCGGGGTAAGAAGCTCGAGTTGTAGACGATGAGCCTGGCAGGGGAAGACTACCTACCGGTGATGTCTGGCGCGGCGGATATCCGGAGGATACCGACCTTTGTCGTGAGATTTGATGATATGGGCCGATCCGGACTGACGAAACCCAAGATATTGAGACTATGAGATATTGAGACTTTGAGATTTTCTTGTTTTGTGTCGATGCTTGACACGAATTTCCATGGATTTCATTGATGATGTTTCAGATTACCATACAAATTTTACTATGATAAAAGTTACAGATTTATTATACAGATATATCCAGATTTCATGGTTGGTGGTTTTACATTCATGGTGCATGCATACTCATACACATGACATGTTACTACTTGAGGCACTGACATGAGCACTGAGCATTGCACTTACGCATAGATTAATACCCTGCCTCTACTAGATGACTAGTGTTATATTAAGGATATTATTATGACCAAGGAGATCGTCGTGCATGCAATTTCTACTCGCAGATGTCTTCTACTCACGAGTTGGCAACTCACCCCCGTTGTGCCAAATTTTCTTACAGGTTTCGATGTACAGGTTTCCTTGGCAGCTTGCTGGCACTTCATTTCATTTAGGGTGATTTGCTCGGTAGGTTGGTTCACTTGTATCAGGACCGCCGTTGTACTTTTATTATTTGATTTGTATCTAGTAAGCTCCATCAACCAGACTTGTATTACTTGATAGATTTAGAAGACCAGTTGTTTTTATTTCGACCTTAGAGTCGCGCTTGTATTATTATGGTTTTTGGTGGATTTGGTTTTCTTTTGAGTTTTGAGCCTCGCCCTTCGACGTTGTATATTATAGTGCATTGTGTGGTTGTTTCCGCCTTTTGGCGTTGAGCTAGCTCCCTCTTGGGGATGCCATTTATTGCATATGTATATATATTCTTGCTTGTACCCGTTTGAGGCCAGTTTTTACAAAGGAGGCTCTGCCGAAATTTTTGAGAAAAATTTGATATTGCTTTTAACCTTATTTTCTTACACTCATTCTTTTAAATGGTTTAGATTTATGGGCTTCGGCTTACTTAGATTACGTTACACCTTTAGACGTTTCGTAATTTATGTGCCGGTCATGTTCCATACCTTCGGGTCGTGACATCTTGCTCAGATGTGGGGCGAATCAATTGAGAGAGGCTGAGCTGCAGATCTACTTCCTATGACCTGAGAGGAGTTCACAGCTGTATTTCTTGCCCGTTTCCTTCCGGAGAACATTCGAGATGTCCGAGCTCGTAGTTTCAAGCCTTTGCGAAAAACTCCAAGGATGACAGTGTCCGAGTACGACGTTCAGTTTACTTAGTGGTTCGATATGCTCCTTATCTGGTGGACACTGAAGAGAAACGGATAAAGAGATTTGTGCGGAGATTGGACATGCAGTTATTTCTTGCTATTGGTGCCCATCTTTTTGATACTTATGCAGCCGCGATGGATGCAGCCTTACTGCTATTGGAGCGCATTTTTGAGATTTCGATCGTCTTTGGATCGAAGCGGATTTGTACCTGTCACGACCCGAAAATATTAGCTTGTGACCGGCACTTAAATCACGCAATGTCTACAGGCATAACGTAACTATGTAAGCTGAAGCCTATAAATCTAAACCTGTCAAAAGAAGTAAGTAATGACATCATTTGGAAATCTTAAGTAAAAGTCCTTAAACTTAATTTTATTTCCTTAAAAATTTCTGTAGCACCTCCTTTGTAAAAACTAGCCCTGAAACGGGTACAAACATAGAATATAAATAAAGCATCCCCAAACGGGAGCAAGTCACGCCCAATAGCGGAAACAACCACCACAAGCATAAATATGTATACGACGCCCAACGGCGAAGATCAACACAAAGGAAAATGAAAATCAAGACATCAACCCACCAAGCGAACACATAACTCATCGCACTAAATCTCGCAACCACAAATCTTTCTACGTCTTTACCTATACAAATACTAGTTTCTGATTTATGGAGTTGACTAGATATAATAAGAATAATAATACAAAAGGGGCACGATCCAACATGTACCACCTACCAAAGAAAATCACCCGAATGCAAACTATGTGCCAGCGGTGCCGCTACTGATCCATGCGGTCAACCTGCAAGAACTGTGGCACAACGGGGGTGAGTTGACAACTCGTGAGTAGAAAACATCAGCAGATAGAAATCAAATAAAACAAAGATTTCCTAGGTTAACTATATCATAAAGGTAATACTATGATATCTAAGGTGACCGTGACTACATGTATGCCAACAATAATTAATGCCTGTATGCATGTGGATATCATCCAACAATATAATAAATGCTTGTATGCATGTGGATCTCGTCCACTCGAAACATCATGAAAGTATATGCATGTAAATATATGAGGATATTAAAGAACGTGTGTCCATCAATGACACATCAAATCTTGGAACCTGAGTGTCCAACACCGACACTCGAAACATCATAAAACCCGTGTCCAGCATCGACATGTAAATCCTCATATCTCAGGCGCCGCATCCTCGGATCGGCCCTCAGGCGCCGCATACTTTGGTCGGCCCTCATCTCCATCTCATGACTCTAGTCGATATCCTCTGGATGACCGCCGAGTCCAAATACTATCACCGATAGGTAGTTCTTCCCTGTCAGGCTCACCGCCTCACAAAACGAGTCTTCATGTCCTGGGATACCTCACCGGGTCCACCATGTACCCGCAGACGGTGCCTACCACTCCTCAAATCGGGTTTAACATGCCAATCTCAGAACCAAGAAAACATATGGTGGACATCTTGAAATATCATATCAAGAGAAACCGGATTTTCAAAACAATGCATACTTTCTTGAAATATCCCCACGGTTCTCAAATCCGTAAATCACATGAAATATGATATATGCAACATAAAACAGTAATGTGAGCATATTAAGGGGAAACAGCTCTTTTAAATGAATCCAGTTTTTAAATATATCATGGGGTTCCCAATTCCTCTAAAATCAAATGCAACATCATATAAAGGCGTACATGTAGCTCTAGCAAGATGTGTATATATACATGTAAGTATGTAAGCATGATGCATTTCATATGCGCAATAGCACAAGAATCAACGTCTAAATGTTAATAATAATACACTACCACATAGGTGTATGTGTAGCTATAGCAAGGTATGTCGTGCAACATAGTATAATGATATGAGCATAGCAAGTATATCATAGCATGATGTAGCAATTCTACTGTGTAAGTAACATAGCAATTATCGATGAAGAATGTGTGTGAGCCGGCAAATCTGTGTAAGTGTAACATACGCATCATCGATAATGGTGTAGGTGTACTAGCACAGGTATATGTAATGCAATGAAATGACATGAACGTAGCATAAGGTACATCGTAAGCGAAAATGCTGAAAGGTATACGTATCTACCATATATCCGAGTCAGTGAATCTATCAATCGGCATCCAGCCTCACAATATCACGTATGGCACAAACCATCGTACGGCATCCTCTAGTCAAGGGTATGGATCAATCATCAGATAAACTCATCACGTACGGTAATTTCTCGTACGGCGGCATTAAATCATTAGGGATCCTAACAACCTATATGACAATGAGGGTACGGACCTAACTTCTTATACGGCATATCACTCATGATTCACAGCATCACATATGTATATACCTATATCCCAGGTCACATCCGTATCAATCTCATATCGTGGGACCGACAAAGGTATCAGCTATCTCTTATCGACTCGCATCCATATAACGACATATCACACCAACTCATCATATCGCATCGTATACTCTTTTCATCACATTAATATATCACATCAAGTCATCTTACATAGACATTCTATCTTATAATCTCATGTTATGCTACTCTAAATCTCATACTTACTCTCAAGCGCTACCTATATTTATCTATCGTGATTTACATCCTTATATATATCATATCATTTCATACTGAACCTTTAATCACATCTATGGGTTCCTAGTATAGATTTCTCCGACCATATTCATAAGTTTCTAACATGGTTTCCTTAACCATATTCTACATATATCGATTTCCATTATAAATTGCAGGGATGCTATACCGCCATCCACCCGACTTCCCCCATAGATATAATCTACTCACCTGTGGAACTCCTCGTTCAGGCGTAGTCGATGTGCTTCGTCGTCTTGGAAGTCCACGCAAGGTACCTAGAAATGAACACATATTGCATCGTCATGAAAACCAAGTCCAAAAAACCGATACGGCACACGGTGCACTCATAGGTTAGAACCTATAGCCTACGCATGCAAAAGCAACCAAACCACCCTCATCGTTGACGTACAAACGTCCAACGAACAAACACAATATCAAATCTCAAAACCAAGAATCCCAGTACTGGAAAACATAGCCAAAACCATAACTAGGGTCGCTATTCGTGAAAACCACCAAGCCTAAAACCCCAATCATACCAATCGTACATTCACAACACAATGTATATCATAGAAAATAATATATATATCATCACAACGTCAATTAAAACCCATGTTTAATTATACCGAAAACCTAGTAAGCAACCCAAAAGAGTTTCGGTACAAAACCTCGTGGATTAGCGATCTAGTGGCTACCATATTCATCTAATATCATAATTAGGCTTCACAACTCTTAACTATATTTTAAGTTCACTTATCTTTATAGATTCTAAAAACCTAGTTTGCATAATTATACCATTTAGACAATTTCAAAGTAACAATTTGCAAACTAACAACTATCTTAGATTTTTCATGTCTAAACATGTTAAACTACACATATAACCATACCAATTAATCAAAACTCTAACTTGATTTCAACATCCTCTCTTGAATTTCTACACATGCTAATTAACACAATATTTAAACACCCAATAAGCTAAATTAAAGCAATTAACTAACAATTAAAGCTTAGGGTTAGGATTTTATACCTCACAACTTGATTTCAAAACTTGCAAATTGACTCCCAAAATAGCCTCCAAAATGCTAACTTTCTTCTTGATCCAAGCTAGATTAAGCTAATGAATAATGGGTAGCGATTTAATTTGGAATTTGTGAGATTAAATGTGAATTTTTTGATGGATTTTTGGAGCTTTTTGAGTTGAAAATGGAGGTGGGGAAAATTTGAGGCTGCCACAAATTGGGCTCGGCCAAGGAGGAGAGAGGGAGAGTTTTGTGTGAGTGTGTGGAAAATTCTAGACTAAGATAACCATTAAAGCTTAATTAATGCACCTCCCATCAATATACCTCAAATTCATTTTGTTTTCTTATTTTCTTTAACCCTAGAAAAGTCTAGAACCTTAAGATATTTGTAGAAAAGAAAACAATGTATAAACTTGTAATTAAGTTGGCTTGGTTCACACTTGTATATTTAACCCATTCCAATTTGTAATTACCACTAATTAAGTGTATAAATAAAAGCTTATAATAATAATTTGATTAAGGAAAAATATTTAAGTGAACTAATAGTTATCAGCGACTAAATAAATACCGCATACCGGCAATTTTCTAGTTAAACTAGATGCATTTAAGTCTATATTGAAAAATGATTATATCCTGCTTTTTACAGAAAACACAAATTATTTACCGATTAACGGAAAAATTAAACTAAACGTTTTCTGAAACATTACAGTACCCGTATGCCAGCTCAGAGGCGGTTAGATAGATACCGTTGTGACAGTTATTCTTTCGATGTTTTTCTCCGATGCGTATTTCTTTTGGTGTTGTTAAGATGGTATCCACATAATTTGTATCGAAGTCAAGCCGATAATAGTCCTTGCGAAATCAGCCGCTTGTTGCGATTTCTTCCACAGGCTAGTCTTTTGGAGCTCTATGTGCTTCCCATTCGTGTTTGTTTTGTTCGTATCGGAAATAAGGATTCTTTTGTCAGTTTGATACTTCTCGATATGTTTGACTTCGAAGTTCTTCTGAGCATGGATTGGTTAGCTACGTGTTATGCATTCGTGGACGGTCGTAAGAGGAGGCAGTCAAATTTAGTTTTCTGGATGAACCAGTTCTTGTTTGTTTTCGGGGAGACCGTAGTGTCGCCTTTCCCAGTTTAATTTCTCCTTTTCGCGCAAGTCAGCTTTTGAGAAAAGGATGTCAGGAATTCTTGGCATATGTTGTGATGTTAGAGCCGCAGAGGTCCCATTGGACCAGGTTTCGATTGTGAGAGAGTTTCCAGATGTTTTTGTAACATTTCAGAAAAATATAAAATATTATTTTTGAAATTTAATATTAACATAAAATATTTCGCGAAAACTAACCGATTTGCGAATTTGGGGTTTTCGTAAAATGGTATAAATATATACCAATATTTGTGAAATAATTGGAGATTAAAATAATTTATTCATTTAAATATATATTTATCGGATTTGGCATTTTTATAATTAATTATATGCAGTTTAAATAAAAAAAATAGATTAGTGCACTAGTAATCGCGATTAGGCCAAATCCGTCTTTTTTAATTAATCATGGCTAGTGCACCATGACATATTGCATTTTTGTTGCATGTTGTTTCATTTGTATTTGTTGATATTTGGCTTTAAAAGAAAAGAAAAGGAGAAAAGGTGAGAAAGAGAATTATTGGAGAGAGAGAGTGTAAGGCATGGGCTTGTGAGGGGGTGAGAATAAGAGAGAGTGAGGATAGGAGAGAGGGGGTTGCCTTCATTTCTTCCCCCATTGCTTTTCTTCAACTCCTTCATCCTCATACTCCCTCCACCTCCACCTCCATGTATCATCTCAATTTCTTCACCAAAACCATATACTCCTTTCATTAAAAAGATGTCCTCAACACTTTGGACCAATCAAAATTGGATTTTGAAGACTTTGAGTAACTCAAGAAAATTCATGAGTTGCCAAATGAGGTATAGTTCTAGACTTTAGTTAAGTTATTGTATTTAGTTTATCCTATTGTTAGTTTAGAGTTAAATCGATGTTGATTAGTGATGTTTAGAAATTCAAAGAGAGAGTTTGGGTGATTGTGTGGACTTGTGTTATGTAGTGGCTGTTTACAAGACCTTAGTGTTGATTTTATGGCCTAGAACACTGAATAGAAACCAAAATACGAACTTAGAAACTTTTCGTGTCGGTTTGTGAATATTGTGTACCTACAGGAAATCTAGAGCAATTTGGTAACTTTTTAAGACAATCAAACAAGTCCAGTGACCTAGATAGACGGCTAGAAGACCACCACCAAAACACGAGATGCCAATTCCCTATCTAGGTTGGCAAGCTCGGAATTCTTGGCATTGTCGCCGGTTTTCCCAGAGATGTATGGTGCTGAGATTTTGGCTGTAGCTCCTGATCCCTATAAACTATCCCCTGTACTTGCTAGTTTAGTGCCATTTTGTTGGAGATAGTGCCCTCAGAGTCAATTATTAGATCACAGGCACGTGATTGCAATGATTGAGAGAGGACCTATACCGTTAGAACAGTCTTACTCAAGATGATAGTATGCTATCTGGTTTATCTTTATCATCGTGTACTGCTTTAGGTGACCTTACAGGTCACTATTGCACGTTGATAGAGCCCCTAGGATTCTTACTTGACTACCAGCAGTATGAGGGCGATCATATACGTCGGAGCTGGGGTCTATAAGCACATCCTTAAAAGGTCCCTAGTCGTGGGAGTTTCGAGACAGGGCATCGATACTCCAGAGTAGACTAGTGTATACAGTCGAGACCCCGACGAGGGGCGGTGGCCGGTCTCACAAGCCACTGGTGTCAGTTGGTTCACCTAAGATGTATACAGGTGCTCATTGGGTTATGAGTATACCGGACAGGACTCGGCGGGAACATGCTAGTTAGTCTTATACCAGACGTCAGATAGCAGTTCCTTGGTGACATGTGTACAGGTTAGCTCATCGACCTGAGATCGTCATTTGTCTCGTGTGAGTTCCCACTGTACTTTGATTACTACCCTACCACGCTCAAAGGAGACGTGCAAACAGGTTTTAGTTGGGTACAGTCCCGAGCCACATGGAGGCAGTGAGGGATCTTCAGGGGTTCGTCTCTCCCGGTATTGGGGGTGAGGTCGCGCTGTGTCTAGGAGAGCCATTACACGAAGTCCTTGGCCAAGGCAGGAGATTTACTGGTAGGTATTCCAGTAGTATCTCAGGGTGTTCTGGGCTACACTCCGACACGACTTGTACCGCTTTTGGGGGTCTGACTTTTACCAACCCCCTAGGCCCGCCATGCGATGCTCATAGACGAATGGACCGGACTGTGCAGATATTGTCACTGACAGGCTCAGTAGGGTGTCAGGATGAGTTCGCTCATCGACGTCCCTTTTGGTCAATACCTGGTAGCCCGTTACGTATGGCTAATACCTCTGACGTGCTAGTGGTTAAATCCACAGCCAAAGTATTGACGAGTCTTTAGAGTCCCCCATAGACAGTTGCTCAAGTTTCGGGCGAAACGCTGGAGAAGCCGTATGGAGATATGGCAGGGTACGATCTTATACGTGCGGTATTGCACGGATCATGATCGGACGGATAATACTAGCTGGCTTTGGTTTAAGCCGGATCCTAGTATTGTACAGTGTAGATTTTGTCTCGTTGCATTTGTATTCGGTTGGAATACAAATGCGGGTATGTATATACGGTCGCGGGGTTTTCCAGTAATTTATTATGGGATCAGTTTTTTGAAATTGCCAGTTTGCATTCCGTTTCGGCCATATTTCCTTTGTTCTTTCATGGCCGGATTTTTCCGATGGAGGGGGTTATTTGCAAGTGTGCAAATTATCCATTGTGGAGGGTTCTTTGTGGCATTTGGTTTTTATGATGGTTCAACCATTTTTGCTTTTCCTTTTGTGATCATAGCTAGCATTTATGAGATAGGATTTGTATTTGAAATTGGTGTGACATATATATCTCTATATCACCCACTTGCTTTTTAGATAAGATGATGACTTTTCTTCTATGGAGATAATTCATTCCTTTTTCCCTCATCACCATAAAGGGGCCGGCTACAATTTTGGGTGAGGGAGGGGAATTCATTTGGAGTGGGAAATTATTCATTCTCACTTTGCTTGCTTCAAAATTCCAAAGCTCATCTCCATATCTTTTTCCTCCACATCTTTATGGCAACTTCACAACCCCATGAGACAAACCTCTACACTAGCCTACAGCATCCTTGGGCACGTCGGCTCGCCAACTTCGTGCCCGGGTTGCCTCGGTCCAGAGGTGGGAGCCCGTAAAAGAACCCGGCGGTGTGGTGCCCGTTCCGACGAGGAGATGAAGACCGGAGATTCCGCGAGGAGATCGGAGTGGAGGCCGAAGACCGAAGGACACGGATCGCTCGGTATAGCTTCCTACCCATCTTCTAGTTTGCTAGGATTAGGTTAATGGCCCGATCCGGGTTTTATAGTGCGCGGTAGTGCCGGTTCACAAGTTTTTGAAAAGTTTCGTTTCCACATTTTGGCCTCGGATTGACGGCCGGGGCGCTGCCGTGCACTAACAATGGTATAAGAGCCACGCCATTAACCTAGTCTAGCTTCCTCTAGTATGTTTAAAACTTCAATCGAACAAATTTCCGAAAGCCACAATTTCTATTGCATCGGTTTCTGTCTAATTTTTTTTAGCTCGAAAATTTTTTCAGTGCATTGCAGAAATACATGCAGGAAGTTTTAAGCATTCTGTAGAAATTTGATACAGTGATCCTACATTGGGATCGCGGAACCGCGGCCAAACCCCTGTTTAGGCCGCGGTTCCGCGGCAGTAAGATGTCATTGTCGTACTAAATTTCTACAGTAGCTTTATGGGTTGAAATTGGGATTTTTGGAATATTCTGTTTGGGCCCAGATTTATTTTGAGTGCTACAGTATTGCTTGGGGCCCGCTTCGGGAAATTTAGTCGATCGAAAATTTTAAACATGTTAGTTCACAGTTTTTACATTATATCAGCAACCGTGAATGTCATTTGATTGGTAAATCCTGTCTAACTGCTATAGCCCATTTAGACGGATTTGCGAACGTGACATTCACGTTGATGTTCTATGTTGTGCTGTGATGTTGCGGATTTGTCGTGGGGATAGCCTAGATGCAATGGTAGTATAGTTTGGTTGTATATGTACATTTGATATTGCGGGGCGAGCGTCCGACATGTGGATTGCCGTCACTGCCTGTTTGTATATTATTCTTTTGGGGCACGACCGGGCTGAGGTCGATGTACCGGTTGTATATATTTTACTTTCTGTACTAGGATTAACCCGCGGAGGGGTGCACGGGTAGCCGGGTTCTAGAGGGCAACGGGCCCGCATCTCATGGTGTTGAGACGGAGGGGGCTTTACTCTAGAATTGGCGGGCTATTCGCCGCACTCGTAGGGGGTATAGGTTGACCCAAGGAGAGGTGCCCAAGTTGCCGGATTCCGTGAAGTGCTAGGTGGTCCATTCACGTTGCTGAAGGGGGCTGCCTCACTTCAGGTTTTAGTGGGTAACTTGCCGCCCCTGTAGGGGTCTAGGATTTCATTGCACAGGCTATCCACACGACCAGGGGAACGTCGGGTTTCATTAGCGGCTCTATGAAACCCGGGGATCCCAGATATCTGTATTGTTCTGTGATGTTTATTACATTTCTGTGATGTTGCTTTTTATCACGCCTTGAGCGAATATTATATATTGATATATATACTAGTAGATGTTGTATATGTTTTGCATCCGCGCTAGTCCAGTCCCCGCTCTGTCGTTAGTTAAGTAACCTAACGGGTGATGACGGGACCCAGTGGCGAATGCGGATGGCATATACGTACATCATTATTTTCATTCTTTATTGGTGTGATCAATTGATGGGACTGCGTTGATTCAGATCAATGCAAGCTAAACAAACCAATTCTGATGTTGTTGGAACATTTTTCAAAAAGCTGTTATTGCAAGGGCGTTCTCTTTTGTTTTTCACAGTGGTATTCGGTTATGAATATCCAGCACCTCAGTCGACGAGGCAAGGGCCGAGATCCCTTCACCGGGAGTGACCCCTTGGACAGAAGTTTGCATCAGGGCAATAACTTCACTATAGTTGTTTACTTTTGCTTTGCATTGTGGTATTCAGTTGGAATATCCTGCACCTCATTCTATGGGGAAAGAGCCGAGATCCCTTCACCGGGAGTGACCTCTGTAGCAAAGGTTTTCGCCACTATATTTTTATAAAAGCTATCCGGTTCCTTCAACGATATCAAATTCATTACGTAAAAAGTTTTTCGCCAAAAACCATTCGTAGCCCTCCGTCATTTCAGACGGGTAGCACGTAGTATTCATGCTATGTTTGTTGGCCTTAGTCAAGGCATAGTGTATGGTAGCTGCTTGTTACCTTTCTGCTGCATAGATAGATGCATTGGTTTGGGACAGTCGTATAGCCTTGTTGGCCCTAGTCAAGGGCTTGTACGGGTGGGTTCAAATTAACCTGGACAATGACGGGTAGAACTTGACATGTGACTTATGATTTGTTGGCCTTAGTCAAGGTCATAAGAGCATGGGGCAAAAATCACATTGGGGGTTTCTAAAGAAACTGAAACTTGCCAGATATGCGCATACCTGCTGGAGTGTGATAACGTGAGCGGATTCCGTCACGTTATCATGCGATGATAGCTGAATCCCGATTCCCACTGATAAGTTGGTTTACTCCTCGGGTGATCCCGACTAATTCTTCTTTCAGGTTTGGAGAAGAATTTAACGTTACAGTGGAAGGTTTCCTGATTAGATAAAGTGATAACCATTCTGATCTAGGTTAGAGTGCACGCTGAGTGTTTCTTTTCTCTCTCTCTTTGGCAGCGACCATGACCTGACCCTTGACTATGACTCAGTGACCAAGTTAACCGAACCTTCTTAAACACTGGCTTTTGGATTGTCTGAGTTGCATACCTCATTACCACTCCTACTTTTACCCTTCTCTCCAGAACACCCCGTATTAGTACGAACGTCCACTTCCATTGGATAAAACCATCGTATGGTTATATACTAACTCGAAGGAATTTATTCGAGGATGGTTTCTGGTTCTGGAGAAAACGAATAGGACTATTCAGTTGTCTTTTCCTTTTACCATCTCTCAAGTTGCGAGTGCTCCTTGGATTAGGACAGTACACCTATTACGCAAATTGGATAGTCTTCTTCCAAACCATAGGCAGGTGCCGACCGGTAGGGAACGAAGAAAACCAATTAGCCTAAAAGGTGTACAAAAGGTATTAAGTAAAGACATATCAAAGGATTAGTAAGAGGGCAAAGTAAATTGCGACTGCTATTCACGACCAAACCAAATATTTCTTCGCCAATCCTAAATCACCTTTGTATTTCTCCAGGACACTCCGTATCACTACGAAGATCAATAGTTATTTGGATATTCCATCGTATGGTTATATACGAACTCGAAAGGAACTTGTTCCAGTTCGGGGATGGATTCTGGTTCGGGAGAAATAGGAATAAGGTTTATTCAAGTGTCTTTTATTTTTACCTTCTCTTGGGTTGCTAGTGCTCCTAGGATTAGGACAGTACACCCATTATGCTTATTAGATAGTCTTCTTCCAAACCATAGGCTGGTGCCGAACGGTAGGGAAAGAAGAAAACCATTTGGCCTAAAGGGGTGTACAGAAGGTAAAGACTAAAGACATATAATGGGGTCTGGAGAAATGGCAAAGAGATATACGGTTATAGTTATGAATCTGGATAATGGAAGAGGCATTACTAAGAATACCCGGATACCCCTACAAAACATTTCAATGTTTCAGTTTCACTGTGTACTGTTAAAAGAAAACTGATTCCCAATTAGCCCTTGCTCCAGGGTATGTATTTACCAGGTATGATTCTCACATCTGTATGGTTTTACAGATGATGAGTGGGAGTAAGTTATTGGGAATTAGGTGATCATCCTCATTATATCAGAATTCGTTGTAATTGGTGATATTTATGGAAGTCACCTGGATTGTTTGCCAGACGACAAAATTTGGTTTTGAATATCCGTTGTTATGCACCAATTTCAAATTGATATATCTGTACGTCTATTTTTATAGAGTGAGATATACCTTTTTGAAATTATGTCTATGACATTTACCTATATCAGTGGATGGTTAGGTAAGGTGCATTGAACAGCGGTATAATTCTTCTTAACCATAAGTACAGTTTTCAACCTATGACACACAGTGAATGAGTCACTAGACTCAGGGGACTTATACAGAGTATTGTATATTGTCCAGTGTCCATTAGGACAGAGGGGTTGGTCCTCATACTATATTCGGTTTACTTATGACTTCTCTAGTTCTTAGACAGGTGTTTCGTAGAAACACAGGGTCCAAGTTTTGAGAAGTTATAGGTATAAGAATAAAGTAGAGAACCAGGTGTTGCAAGTATCGGGATTCTTCAAGGTGATCGAAGATGTAGATGCTTGTGTATGGTATTCAGTTGATAAGTAATGATTAAGAGAACTTGCTTCTTTTTCAGGTTACTCATAATTGGAAGTACTCCTAAGTTGAGTAACGCTGATCGGCCTCCTTCCATTTAGTTAACATGCACTGGAGACAGCTGCATGATTTGAATCTGGTTCAATTAAATCAGTGCCTCTGTTTCTGTATTGGATAGAGAACAGTTCATATCTTAACGATGTTAAGGTACGGAGAGTTGTCCGGCTTATGCTTAAAACCAGACTCTGGATAACTCAAGGCACGTTTCTGTAATGGTTGTTTGTGGGTTGACCTAAGCTTTGACGAGGGTTGATTTTCTACCATCTGGAAGATCAATAGTGATATTGTTCTTGACTCGCCACAGTTTTAATAAAAATGGATTTTTTCAGAAAATAGTTGTGGGAGTATGGTAGAACTAGAAGTGATTCCAGAACCGCAAACGATTACTGAAAATTTGATAAGAACCTAAAGATTCAATCTGGTTTGATATTCCATTAGCCACTCCGTAGATATGGTGGGAAACCTCAGGCACTCGAGAGGTACTTCGGTAGCCTCAAGGACGGTGACAGGGAGGTTCTTGATTACCCAGACTTGCCATTGCTGTTGTTCCAGACTGTGAGACCCGGCAGGAGGATGACTATAGCATCGTTCTAAACTAGCTTTAGAAGTGTACGTCTATATGACTTTGCCAGAGGGTTGTCGTAGTCAGTGGGAGCAGCGGAAGCATAATGGACAAGTGGCTTATGTCTATTTATAGACTAAAGCAGATATAGCGGAGATAGATCATCTATTTCTGATGTGACAGTCATAGGTTTGACTTCATCAGAATAGGGGATGGATCTGTTAAGGAGGTAGTAAGGTGTGATGTCCTGGTATTTGGATGGCATACACAGAGTAGGGAGTGAAATTCCTATACTACGGTCGGTTATACTTTGGTTGTCACACAGTAGTTTCTCCACATAGGACTTGGATATTGTATCAGACATTCTGGTTACTAGATCTATGGTTTTAGATCTAGATTTGGGAATTTTCCCAATCAGGGTACTTAGACAGCATTCTATGAGTATTTAGAATGGACGACTCCTGGCACGGTAGTATACCTGCAGATAATGGAGACACCCCTCTCTAAAGCTGTCTTATAGACTAAAGGGGAGAGGGATGTACTTGATTGGCAGATCACTTGCTTAGGAAATCGAGTCAATCATGAGATGTCAAGTACCAGATGTTGTTATTGTGGATGCAATAAGGTTATATTAATCATATCCTGGAGAAACGATCGAAAGCAGTTTTAGAACATAAGTGGATGTTCTAGGGATTTGATAATGGCAGCCTCCTTTAGGAGACGGTTATCATTCCAGGCTTTTAAGATGACCTGGATGACAGAGTGGCTGTCAGAGTTATAGCTTTTCCTCTGACGAGGGGCAGTAGTTTGGACAGGAGGTCCTGTAAGTCCATGCTACCTCTCCCGGTACTTTCGGGCATGCGGAATTTGATAAAAAACGATTTTCTTAGAGGTGGTAACATGGACTTAAAACCCGGATCTTTGTTAAACATCTAACTAACAACCTAACTACGAGTTGCTAACTACTCGGTTAGGGGGTTATACCTTTCTTTTTCTCGAACTCCTTCGTCTTCAAGCTTCGATGGTCGTCCGAATCGGCTTCTCCCCGTCGTCTCCTTACGCCGAAGATAGATCCACCTGAAAGCTTCAACCTTTGGCTCCTTCTTCGAACTTTGAAGAAACTAGTTCACTCGGTTTGCTAAACCTTGTGAACTAGAGTGAGTAGAGAAGAGTTTGTATGGGATTTTATCTATGGTTCTTGGTTCTCAACTCATGAGACAAGTGAACCATAGAATCAAGAGAGGGAGAGCTAGAGGAGGAAGATGAGAGCTCAAGAACAAGAGAGAGAGTGAGCATGAAAGAATGAGAGAAGACTTGTCTCATTTGGCTCTCATAATCCAAAACAATCATAACACCTCATATCAATCAAGTATTATGTGATGGTTTAAGCAACCATAGCCATATCATTTCATGCACTCATTTTGCACAAAAGAGCAAGCAAGCAAAAGTCTTTGCCATGAAATGATAGCTATAGTTATCATGATGGTCAACTAGTCAAGCCTAGTCAACCGGTCAACAAAGTCAACAAGTCAACAAGTCAATAAAGTCAACCCCTCAACAACCATGTCACCATAATACTTAATTAATATAATTGTTAATCACAAATCATATTCTCATTAGGGTTGAACAAAAAGTCAATAGTCAACGGTCAACGGTCAACAACCCTAATGAGAATCCTCTGCCACCGTCTCTCCGTCAACTGTGCATACACACCCGCATCCGCGTTCCGAGGAACACGAATGCATACTGGATAAAACCAATCCCAATACATACACTACGATCTGGCTTAAACCAAAGCCTGCTAGTGTAAACTGTCCGGACTGTAAGTGCACGACGGCGCCCCGGTCGTCAATCCGACGGCCAAATGCGGAAACGGTGATAAACTTTAATTTTGCGAACTTAGCAAACCGGCACCACCGCGCACTAAACCCCGGATCGGGCCATTAAACTAGATCTAGCAAAGTAACAAGATAGGGAAGAGATATACCGAATGATCCGAGTCCTCCGGTCTTCTCGTCGTCATCCCGATCTCTGCGGAAACTCCGGTCGTCGCCTCCTCGCCGGAAGGGCACCACATCGCCTGCATCTTTTACGGGCTCCCACCTCAATACCGAGGCAACTCGGGTGCGAAGTTGGCTGGCCGACGCGTCCAAGATTTGCTGTAGAATGTGTAGGGTTGAAGCTGTGTCTCATTTGGGGTTTGTTGCCTTTGAAGATGATGGAGGAATCAAGATAAGAAAAATGGTGCTTGCATTTTTCTAGCATGAAAATGAGATCAAGAATGCCACACTCTCAAAGATGAAGCTCTCATCTTTTTCTCTCTCAAAATGAAAAACCCTTATCATGTTAGAATGGTGGAGGAAAGAATACATAAGCAAGAGGGAGGTGAGTGTAGGAAAAGAGAGAGGGTGACCATATCCAAACATCATCATAACAAATCCACATCAACCTCTAATCACCTCAAATCACCAAAAAGCAAGTGATGATGATAGAAAAGAATGGTATCAAAAGATGCTTTCATAATTAATACATTTGCAAGAAACCCCTCCATAATGTGTTATTTGCAAACTTGCAAATAACACCCTCCATCGGAAAAGTCCGGCCGGGAAAGAACAAAGGAAAACCGGCCGGAACGGAATGCAAACTGGCAACTCCAGAAAACTGGTCCCGTAATAAATTACAGGAAAACCCCGATACTGTGCATACACACCTGCATCTGTATTCCGTCCGGATACAAATGCAAAGAGACAAAATCTACACTGTACTATACTAGGATCCGGTTTAAACCAAAGCCGGCTAGTAATATCCGTCCGATCCTGATCCGTGCAATACCGCACGTATCTGATCAAACCCTGCCATATATCCATACGGCCACTAGTATAAACCGGCCGATCCTGACCCGTGCAATACCGCACGTATCTGATCGGACCCTGTCATATCTCCATACGGCCTCTACAGCGTTTCGCCCGAAAGCTGAGTAACTGAATGTGTGGTGGACTCTAAAGACTCGTCAATACAATGGCTGTGGATTTAACCACTAGCACGTAAGAGGTATAAGCCAATACGTAACGGGCCACCAGCTATTGACTAAAAGGGACGTCGATGAGCGAACTCATCCTGACACCCTACTGAGCCTGTCAGTGACAATATCCGTACAGTCTGGTCCGTTCGTCTATGAGCATCGCATGTCGGGCCTAGGGGGTGGGTAAAAGTCAGACCCCCAAAAGCGGTACAAGTCGTGTCGGAGTGTAGCCCAGAACACCCTGAGACACTACTGGAATACCTACCAGTAAATCTCCTGCCTTGGCCAAGGACTTCGTGTAATGGCTCTCCTAGACACAGCGCGACCTCACCCCCAATACCGGGAGAGACGAACCCCTGAAGATCCGCTCACTGCCTCCATGTGGCTCGGGACTGTACCCAACTAAAACCTGTTTGCACGACTCCTTTGAGCCGTGGTAGGGTAGTAATCAAAGCACAGTGGGAACTCACACGAGACAAATGACGATCTCAGGTCGATGAACTAACCTGTACACATGTCACCAGGGAACTGCTATCTGACTTCGGGTATAAGACCAACTAGCAGGTTCCCGGCGAGTCCTGTCCGGTGTACTCATAACCCAATGAGCACCTGTATACATCTTAGGTTAACCAACTGACACCAGTGGCTTGTGAGACCGGCCACCGCCCCTCGTCGGGGTCTCGACTGTATACACTAGTCTACTCTGGAGTATCGATGCCCTGTCTCGAAACTCCCACGACTAGGGACCATTTAAGGATGTGCTTATAGACTACCAGCTCCCACTTATATGATCGCCCTCATACTGCTGGTGGTCAAGCAAGAATCTTAGGGGCTCTATCAACGTGTAATAGCGACCTGTAAGGTCACCTGAAGCAGTACACGATGATAAAGGTAAACCAGATAGCATACTATCATCTCGAGTAAGACTGTCGTACCGGGATAGGTCCTCCCTCAATCATTGCAATCACGTGCCTGTGATCCAATAATTGACTCTGAGGGCACTATCTCCAACAATCTCCCACTTGCACTCAGGGCTAATTATTGCGATGTCGCATACTCACAGCCCGTGTGATACCGAACACCCAACTCCACTACTAGTCAGTCTCACAAAGCCTGTTTGGAAAACTATTGCGTTCGAGGAATAGCCTCAGTGAGTGGATCCGCCTTGAAGTTTCTTTCTATGTCTCTCTATATCTCAAGTTTGCGGAGAAAGCCATCTCCCGAAATGAGCAATACCTGTCTTAGAATGTCTGGATGTCTGATGGGACCTAGTTCATAAATGAACTCCAAATCCAAACTTCCTTGACTGTATCGTCAACTGAACTTAATCAGTATCCTGCGCCATCTCTCCCTCAGTATCTGCCTGGATCACCTGTCCAGAATACTGCCCCTTGTCAGAAGGAAAACTATAACTCTGACAACCTCCTTGTCGTCCATGTCACCTTGGAAGCCTGGAATGATAACTGTCTCCCAAATGAGGCTGTCGTTATCATATCCGTAGAACATCCACTTATGTTCTAAAACTGCTTCCGACTGTTTCTCCAGGATTGGATCAATATCAACTTATTGCATCTAGTGCAAGAACAACATCTGGTGTGGTACTTGACATCTCATGATTGACTCAATTGCCTAAGCAAGTGATCTGCCAATCATGCACATCCCTCTCTACTTTAGTCTATAAGACACCTTTAGAGAGGGTGACTCCATCACCTGCAGGTACACTACCGTGCCAGGAGTCGTCCATTCTAAATACTCTTAGAATGCTGTCAAAGTACCCTGATTGGGAAACGACCCAAATCTAGATCTAAAATCATAGATCTAGTAACCAGTATGTCTGATATAATGTCCAAGTCCCTTGTGGAGAAACCACTGTGTGACGACCAAAGTATAACCGATCGTAGTATAGGAATATCACTTCCTACTTTGTGTATGTCATCCAAAACCCGGATATCACACCCTACTACCTATTCAACAGATCCATCCCCTATTCTGATGAAGTCAAACCTATGACTGTCACATCAGAAATAGATGATCTATCTCCGCTACATCTGCTTTAGTTTATAAATAGACATAAGCCTGATGTCCACCAATGCTTCCGCTGCTCCCACTGACTACGACAACCCTCTGGCAGAGTCATATAGACGTGCACTTCTAAAGCTAGTTTAGAACGACGCTATACTCATCCTCCCACCGGGTCTCGCAGCCTGGAACAACAGCAATGGCAAGTGTGGGTAAACAAGAACTTCCCTGTCACCGTCCTTGAGGCTACCGGAGTACCTCTCGGGTGCCTGTAGTTACCCACCGTATCTGCGGAGTGGCCAATGGAATGTCAAATCAGATTGAATCTTTAGGTTCCTTTTCAAATCTTCAGTAATCGTTTGCGGTTCTGGAATCACTTCCAGTTCTACCATACTTCCACTACTGTTTTGAAAAAATCCATTTTTATTAAAACTGTGGCGAGTCTAGAACAATATTACTATTGATCTCTTAGATGGTAGAGAATCAACCCTCGTCATAGCCTGGGTCAACCCACAAACAGCCATTACAGAAACGTGCCTCGAGTTATCCAGAGTCTGGTTTTAACCATAAGCCGTACAACTCCCCGTACCTTAACAATGTTAAGATATGAACTGTACTATATCCAATATAGAACTAGAGGCACTGATTTAATTGAACCAGATTCAAATCATGCAGCTATCTCCAGTGCATGTCAACTAAATGGAAGGAGGCCGATCAGCGTTACTCAACTTAGGAATGCTTCCAATTATGAGTAACCTGAAAGAGAAGCAATTTCTCTTTATCACTACTATTAACTGAATACCGTACACAAGTATCTACATCTTCTATCACTTTGAAGAATCCCGATACTTGCTACACCTGGTTCTCTACTCTATTCAAATACCTATAACTCCTCAAAACTTAGACCCTGTGTTTCTACGAAACACATGTCTAAGAACTAGAGAAGTTAAAAGTAAACAGAATATAGTATGAGGACCAACCCCTCTGTCCTAATGGACACTGGACAACATACAATACTCTATATAAGTCCGCTGAGTCTAGCGACTCATTCACTGTGTGTCGTGGGTTGAAAACTGTACTTTTGGTTAAGAAGAATTACACCGCTGTTCAATGCTCCTTACCTAACCATCCACTGATATAGGTAAATGTCATCGACATAATATCAAAAGGTATATCTCACTCTATGAAAATAGACGTACAGATATATCAATTTGAAATTGGTGCACAACAGCGGATATTCAAAACCAAATATTTGCCGACCGGCAAACAGCCCAGATGATCTCCTCAAATATCACCGATTACTACGAATCCCGATATAATGAGGATGATCACCCTATTCCCAATAACTTACTCCCACTCATCATCTGTAAAGCCATACAGATGTGAGAATCAAACCTGGTAAATACATACCCTGGAGCAAGCGTCTAATCAGGAAATCAGTTTTCTTTTAACAGTACACAGTTGAACTGAAACATTGAAATGTTTCGATGGGGTATCCTGGTATTCCTAGTAATGCCTCTTCCATTATCCAGATTCACAACTGTAACCGTATATTTCTTTGCCACCTTTCCAAATCCCTTCATATGTCTTTAGTCATTACCTTCTGCACACCCTTTTAGGCCAATTGGTTTTCTTCCTTCCCTACCGTTCGGCACCAGCCTATGGTTTGGAAGAAGACTATCCAATAAGCATAATGGGTGTACTGTCCTAATCCTAGGAGCACTCGCAATGCGAGAGAAGGTGAAGATAAAAGACAACCGAATAAACCTTATTCCTATTTCTCCTGGACCAGAATCCATCCCCGAACTGGAACAAGTTCCTTTCGAGTTCGTATATAACCATACGATGGATTATCCAATAAACTGTGGATCTTCATAGTGATACGGAGTGTCCTGGAGAGATACAAAGGTGATTTAGGATTGGCGAAGAAATACTTGGTTTGGTCGTGAATATCAGTCGCATTTTACTTTGCCCTCTTACTAATCCCTTGCTTTGTCTTAATCTTAATACCTTCTGTACACCGTTTAGGCTAATTGGTTTTCTTCATTCCCTACCGGTCGGCACCAGCCTAAGGTTTGGAAGAAGACTATCCAATTTGCATAATAGGTGTACTATCTCCTAAACCAAGGAGTACTCGCAACCTGAGAGAAGGTAAAAGGAAAAGACAACTGAATAATCCTATCCGTTTTCTCCAGAACCGGAAACCATCCTCGAATAAATTCCTTCGAGTTCGTATCTAACCATACGATGGTTTTGTCCAATGGAAGTGGACGTTCGTAATAATACGGGGTGTCCTGGAGAAAAGGGTAAAAGTAGGAGTGGCAATGAGGTCTGCAACTCTGACAATCCAAAAGTCAGTGTTAAGAAGGTTCGGTCAACTTGGTCACTGAGTCATAGTCTAGGGTCGGGTCAATGGTCGCTGCCAAGAGAGAGAGAAAAGAAACACTCAGCGTGCACTCTACCGTAGATCAGAATGGTTACCAATTTATCTAATCAGGAAACCTCCCACTGTACCTCAAATTCTCCTCCAAACCTCAAAGAAGAATTAGTCGGGGTCACCCGAGGAGTAAACCAACTCATCAGTGGGAATCGGGATCCAACTATCATCGCATGATAACGTGACGGAATCCGCTCACGATATCACACTCCAGAAGGTATGCGCATATCTGGCAAGTTTCAGTTCTTTTGAAACTCCCGATGTGATTTTTACCCCATGCTCTTATGACCTTGACTTTGGCCAACAAATCATAAGTCACATGTCAAGTTCTACCCGTCATTCTCCAGGTTAATTTGAATCCACCCGTACCTACCCTTGACTTTGGCCAACAAGGCAGTACGACTGTTCCAAACCAACGCATCTATCTATGCTGCATATGAATAACCAACAGCTACCAAACACTGTGCCTTGACTTTGGCCAACAAACACAGCTTGAATACTATTGACTACCCATATGAAACGACGGAGGGCTACGAATGGTTTCTGGCGAAAACCTTTAACGTAATGAACTTGATATCGTTGAAGGAACGGATAGCTTTTTAGAAAATATAGTGACGAAAACCTTTACTAAAGAGGTCACTCCCGGTGAAGGGATCTCGGCTCTTTCCCCGTAGAATGGGGTGCAGGATATTCCAAATGAATACCGCGATGCAAAGCAAAAGTAATCGGCTATAGTGAAGTTAGTGCCCTGACGCAAACTTCTGTCCAAGGGGTCACTCCCGGTGAAGGGATCTCGGCCCTTGCCTCGTCGACTGAGGAGCAGGATATTCCAAATGAATACCACGATGCAAAACAAAAGTGAACGTCCTTGCAATAACAGCTTTTTGAAAAGTGTTCCAACAACATCAGATTAGGTTTGTTTATCTTGCATTGATCCGAATCAACGCAGTCCCATCAATTGATCACACCACAAAGAACGAAAATATACTGACGTACGTATATGCCATCCGCATTCGCCACTGGGTCCCGTCATCACCCGTTAGGTTAGCTAACTAACGGCAGAGCGGGGACTGGACTAGCGCGGATGAAAAACATATACAACATCTACTAATATATATACCAATATATAGTATTTAGCTCAAGGCGTGAATAAAATGCAACATCACAGAAATGTACAGCATCACAGAACAAAACAGATATCTGGGATCTCCGGGTTTCACAGAGCCACTACTGAAACCCGACGTTCCCCTGGTCGTGTGGATAGCCTGTGCAATGAAATCCTAGACCCCTACGGGCGCGGCAAGTCATCCGCCAAAACCTGAAGCGAGGCAGCCCCCTTCAGCACCGTGAATGGACCACCCAGCACTTCACGGAATCCGGTAACTTGGGCACCCCTCCTGGGTCAACCTGTACCCCCTACGAGTGCGGCGAATAGCCCGCCAATTCCAGACTGAAGCCCCCTTCCGTCCCAATGCCATGAGATGCGGGCTTGTTGCCCTCCAGAACCCGGCTATCCGTGCACCCCACCGCGGGGCAATCCTAGTACAGAAAGTAAAATATACATACAACGGGTACATCGACCGCAACCAGGTCGTGCCCCAAAAGAATAATACAAACAGGCAGTGACGGTAGTCCACATGTCGGACGCTCGCCCCGCAATATCAAATGTACATAATACAACAAAACCGTACTAGCATTGCATCCAGGCTATCCCCCACGACCGATCCGCAACATCACAGCAAAACACAGAACATCAACGTGAAAGTCACGTTCGCAAATCCGTCTAACCGGGCTATAGCAGTTAGACAGGATTCACCGATCGAGTGACATTCACGGTCGCAGAAATAATGTAAATACTGTGAAATAATGTGTTTAAAATATCCGATCGATCAAAAATTAACAAGTGGGCCCCCAAGCAATACTGTAGCACTCACAGAAAATATGGGCCCAATATTAATATTCCAAAACCCCTAAAAATAGCCCAGAAGCCCACTGGAGAAATTGGACACAGTGAGGACACCAATGTGCGGCGGAACCGCGGCCCAAGGGGGGATTTGGCCGCGGTTCCGCGCTTCAGTCGTCGACTGACCGTGTCGAATTTTTCCAGTAGTCTTCGAATTTCCAGTACATTAGTTTTTTACAACCTGAAAAATTTTTGGACATCAAAAAATTTCGACAGAAAACTGATGTAAGGAAAAACGTGGTTTTTTTTGGAATTTTGGTCGATCGGAAATGCAAACACATCAAACGAAGCTAGACGAAGTTAATGGCGAGTCTCTGATACCACTGTAAGTGCACGGCGGCGCCCCGGTCGTCAATCCGACGGCCAAATGCGGAAACGGTGATAAACTTTAATTTTGCGAACTTAGCAAACCGGCACCACCGCGCACTAAACCCCGGATCGGGCCATTAAACTAGATCTAGCAAAGTAACAAGATAGGGAAGAGATATACCGAATGATCCGAGTCCTCCGGTCTTCTCGTCGTCGTCCCGATCTCTGCGGAAACTCCGGTCGTCGCCTCCTCGCCGGAAGGGCACCACATCGCCTGCATCTTTTACGGGCTCCCACCTCAATACCGAGGCAACTCGGGCTCGAAGTTGGCTGGCCGACGCGTCCAAGATTTGCTGTAGAATGTGTAGGGTTGAAGCTGTGTCTCATTTGGGGTTTGTTGCCTTTGAAGATGATGAAGGAATCAAGATAAGAAAAATGGTGCTTGCATTTTTCTAACATGAAAATGAGATCAAGAATGCCACACTCTCAAAGATGAAGCTCTCATCTTTTTCTCTCTCAAAATGAAAAACCCTTATCATGTTAGAATGGTGGAGGAAAGAATACATAAGCAAGAGGGAGGTGAGTGTAGGAAAAGAGAGAGGGTGACCATATCCAAACATCATCATAACAAATCCACATCAACCTCTAATCACCTCAAATCACCAAAAAGCAAGTGATGATGATAGAAAAGAATGGTATCAAAAGATGCTTTCATAATTAATACATTTGCAAGAAACCCCTCCACAATGTGTTATTTGCAAACTTGCAAATAACACCCTCCATCGGAAAAGTCCGGCCGGGAAAGAACAAAGGAAAACCGGCCGGAACGGAATGCAAACTGGCAACTCCAGAAAACTGGTCCCGTAATAAATTACTGGAAAACCCCGATACTGTGCATACACACCCGCATCTGTATTCCGTCCGGATACAAATGCAAAGAGACAAAATCTACACTGTACTATACTAGGATCCGGCTTAAACCAAAGCCGGCTAGTAATATCCGTCCGATCCTGATCCGTGCAATACCGCACGTATCTGATCGAACCCTGCCATATATCCATACGGCCACTAGTACAAACCGTCCGATCCTGACCCGTGCAATACCGCACGTATCTGATCGGACCCTGCCATATCTCCATACGGCCTCTACAGCGTTTCGCCCGAAAGCTGAGTAACTGAATGTGTGGTGGACTCTAAAGACTCGTCAATACAATGGCTGTGGATTTAACCACTAGCACGTCAGAGGTATAAGCCAATACGTAACGGGCCACCAGCTATTGACTAAAAGGGACGTCGATGAGCGAACTCATCCTGACACCCTACTGAGCCTGTCAGTGACAATATCCGTACAGTCTGGTCCGTTCGTTTATGAGCATCGCATGTCGGGCCTAGGGGGTGGGTAAAAGTCAGACCCCCAAAAGCGGTACAAGTCGTGTCGGAGTGTAGCCCAGAACACCCTGAGACACCACTGGAATACCTACCAGTAAATCTCCTGCCTTGGCCAAGGACTTCGTGTAATGGCTCTCCTAGACACAGCGCGACCTCACCCCCAATACCGGGAGAGACGAACCCCTGAAGATCCGCTCACTGCCTCCATGTGGCTCGGGACTGTACCCAACTAAAACCTGTTTGCATGACTCCTTTGAGCCGTGGTAGGGTAGTAATCAAAGCACAGTGGGAACTCACACGAGACAAATGACGATCTCAGGTCGATGAACTAACCTGTACACATGTCACCAGGGAACTGCTATCTGACGTCGGGTATAAGACTAACTAGCAGGTTCCCGGCGAGTCCTGTCCGGTGTACTCATAACCCAATGAGCACCTGTATACATCTTAGGTGAACCAACTGACACCAGTGGCTTGTGAGACCGGCCACCGCCCCTCGTCGGGGTCTCGACTGTATACACTAGTCTACTCTGGAGTATCGATGCCCTGTCTCGAAACTCCCACGACTAGGGACCATTTAAGGATGTGCTTATAGACTACCAGCTCCCACTTATATGATCGCCCTCATACTGCTGGTGGTCAAGCAAGAATCCTAGGGGCTCTATCAACGTGTAATAGCGACCTGTAAGGTCACCTGAAGCAGTACACGATGATAAAGGTAAACCAGATAGCATACTATCATCTCGAGTAAGACTGTCGTACCGGGATAGGTCCTCCCTCAATCATTGCAATCACGTGCCTGTGATCCAATAATTGACTCTGAGGGCACTATCTCCAACAATCTCCCACTTGCACTCAGGGCTAATTATTGCGATGTCGCATACTCACAGCCCGTGTGATACCGAACACCCAACTCCTCTACTAGTCAGTCTCACAAAGCCTGTTTGGAAGACTATTGCGTTCGAGGAATAGCCTCAGTGAGTGGATCCGCCTTGAAGTTTCTTTCTATGTCTCTCTATATCTCAAGTTCGCGGAGAAAGCCATCTCCCGAAATGAGCAATACCTGTCATAGAATGTCTGGATGTCTGATGGGACCTAGTTCATAAATGAACTCCAAATCCAAACTTCTTCGACTGTATCGTCAACTGAACTTAATCAGTATCCTGCGCCATCCCTCCCTCAGTATCTGCCTGGATCACCTGTCCAGAATACTGCCCCTTGTCAGAAGGAAAACTATAACTCTGACAACCTCCTTGTCGTCCATGTCACCTTGGAAGCCTGGAATGATAACTGTCTCCCAAATGAGGCTGTCGTTATCATATCCCTAGAACATCCACTTATGTTCTAAAACTGCTTCCGACTGTTTCTCCAGGATTGGATCAATATCAACTTATTGCATCTAGTACAAGAACAATATCTGGTGTGGTACTTGACATCTCATGATTGACTCAATTGCCTAAGCAAGTGATCTGCCAATCATGCACATCCCTCTCTACTTTAGTCTATAAGACACCTTTAGAGAGGGTGACTCCATCACCTGCAGGTACACTACCGTGCCAGGAGTCGTCCATTCTAAATACTCTTAGAATGCTGTCAAAGTACCCTGATTGGGAAACCACCCAAATCTAGATCTAAAATCATAGATCTAGTAACCAGTATGTCTGATATAATGTCCAAGTCCCTTGTGGAGAAACCACTGTGTGACGACCAAAGTATAACCGATCGTAGTATAGGAATATCACTTCCTACTTTGTGTATGTCATCCAAAACCCGGATATCACACCCTACTACCTATTCAACAGATCCATCCCCTATTCTGATGAAGTCAAACCTATGACTGTCACATCAGAAATAGATGATCTATCTCCGCTACATCTGCTTTAGTTTATAAATAGACATAAGCCTGATGTCCACCAATGCTTCCGCTGCTCCCACTGACTACGACAACCCTCTGGCAGAGTCATATAGACGTGCACTTCTAAAGCTAGTTTAGAACGACGCTATACTCATCCTCCCACCGGGTCTCGCAGCCTGGAACAACAGCAATGGCAAGTGTGGGTAAACAAGAACTTCCCTGTCACCGTCCTTGAGGCTACCGGAGTACCTCTCGGGTGCCTGAAGTTACCCACCGTATCTGCGGAGTGGCCAATGGAATGTCAAATCAGATAGAATCTTTAGGTTCCTTTTCAAATCTTCAGTAATCGTTTGCGGTTCTGGAATCACTTCCAGTTCTACCATACTCCCACTACTGTTTTGAAAAAATCCATTTTTATTAAAACTGTGGCGAGTCTAGAACAATATTACTATTGATCTCTCAGATGGTAGAGAATCATCCCTCGTCATAGCCTGGGTCAACCCACAAACAGCCATTACAGAAACGTTCCTCGAGTTATCCAGAGTCTGGTTTTAACCATAAGCCGTACAACTCCCCGTACCTTAACAATGTTAAGATATGAACTGTACTATATCCAATATAGAACTAGAGGCACTGATTTAATTGAACCAGATTCAAATCATGCAGCTATCTCCAGTGCATGTCAACTAAATGGAAGGAGGCCGATCAGCGTTACTCAACTTAGGAATGCTTCCAATTATGAGTAACCTGAAAGAGAAGCAATTTCTCTTTATCACTACTATTAACTGAATACCATACACAAGTATCTACATCTTCTATCACTTTGAAGAATCCCGATACTTGCTACACCTGGTTCTCTACTCTATTCAAATACCTATAACTCCTCAAAACTTAGACCCTGTGTTTCTACGAAACACATGTCTAAGAACTAGAGAAGTTAAAAGTAAACAGAATATAGTATGAGGACCAACCCCTCTGTCCTAATGGACACTGGACAACATACAATACTCTGTATAAGTCCGCTGAGTCTAGCGACTCATTCACTGTGTGTCGTGGGTTGAAAACTGTACTTTTGGTTAAGAAGAATTACACCGCTGTTCAATGCTCCTTACCTAACCATCCACTGATATAGGTAAATGTCATCGACATAATATCAAAAGGTATATCTCACTCTATGAAAATAGACGTACAGATATATCAATTTGAAATTGGTGCACAACAGCGGATATTCAAAACCAAATATTTGCCGACCGGCAAACAGCCCAGATGATCTCCTCAAATATCACCGATTACTACGAATCCCGATATAATGAGGATGATCACCCTATTCCCAATAACTTACTCCCACTCATCATCTGTAAAGCCATACAGATGTGAGAATCAAACCTGGTAAATACATACCCTGGAGCAAGCGTCTAATCAGGAAATCAGTTTTCTTTTAACAGTACACAGTTGAACTGAAACATTGAAATGTTTCGATGGGGTATCCTGGTATTCCTAGTAATAACTCTTCCATTATCCAGATTCATAACTGTAACCGTATATTTCTTTGCCACCTTTCCAAATCCCTTTATATGTCTTTAGTCATTACCTTCTGCACACCCTTTTAGGCCAATTGGTTTTCTTCCTTCCCTACCGTTCGGCACCAGCCTATGGTTTGGAAGAAGACTATCCAATAAGCATAATGGGTGTACTATCCTAATCCTAGGAGCACTCGCAATGCGAGAGAAGGTGAAGATAAAAGACAACCGAATAAACCTTATTCCTATTTCTCCTGGACCAGAATCCATCCCCGAACTGGAACAAGTTCCTTTCGAGTTCGTATATAACCATACGATGGATTATCCAATAAACTGTGGATCTTCGTAGTGATACGGAGTGTCCTGGAGAGATACAAAGGTGATTTAGGATTGGCGAAGAAATACTTGGTTTGGTCGTGAATATCAGTCGCATTTTACTTTGCCCTCTTACTAATCCCTTGCTTTGTCTTAATCTTAATACCTTCTGTACACCGTTTAGGCTAATTGGTTTTCTTCATTCCCTACCGGTCGGCACCAGCCTAAGGTTTGGAAGAAGACTATCCAATTTGCATAATAGGTGTACTATCTCCTAAACCAAGGAGTACTCGCAACCTGAGAGAAGGTAAAAGGAAAAGACAACTGAATAATCCTATCCGTTTTCTCCAGAACCGGAAACCATCCTCGAATAAATTCCTTCGAGTTCGTATCTAACCATACGATGGTTTTGTCCAATGGAAGTGGACGTTCGTAATAATACGGGGTGTCCTGGAGAAAAGGGTAAAAGTAGGAGTGGCAATGAGGTCTGCAACTCTGACAATCCAAAAGTCAGTGTTAAGAAGGTTCGGTCAACTTGGTCACTGAGTCATAGTCTAGGGTCGGGTCAATGGTCGCTGCCAAGAGAGAGAGAAAAGAAACACTCAGCGTGCACTCTACCATAGATCAGAATGGTTACCAATTTATCTAATCAGGAAACCTCCCACTGTACCTCAAATTCTCCTCCAAACCTCAAAGAAGAATTAGTCGGGGTCACCCGAGGAGTAAACCAACTCATCAGTGGGAATCGGGATCCAACTATCATCGCATGATAACGTGACGGAATCCGCTCACGATATCACACTCCAGAAGGTATGCGCATATCTGGCAAGTTTCAGTTCTTTTGAAACTCCCGATGTGATTTTTACCCCATGCTCTTATGACCTTGACTTTGGCCAACAAATCATAAGTCACATGTCAAGTTCTACCCGTCATTCTCCAGGTTAATTTGAATCCACCCGTACCTACCCTTGACTTTGGCCAACAAGGCAGTACGACTATTCCAAACCAACGCATCTATCTATGCTGCATATGAATAACCAACAGCTACCAAACACTGTGCCTTGACTTTGGCCAACAAACACAGCTTGAATACTATTGACTACCCATATGAAACGACGGAAGGCTACGAATGGTTTCTGGCGAAAACCTTTAACGTAATGAACTTGATATCGTTGAAGGAACGGATAGCTTTTCAGAAAATATAGTGACGAAAACCTTTACTAAAGAGGTCACTCCCGGTGAAGGGATCTCGGCTCTTTCCCCGTAGAATGGGGTGCAGGATATTCCAAATGAATACCGCGATGCAAAGCAAAAGTAATCGGCTATAGTGAAGTTAGTGCCCTGACGCAAACTTCTGTCCAAGGGGTCACTCCCGGTGAAGGGATCTCGGCCCTTGCCTCGTCGACTGAGGAGCAGGATATTCCAAATGAATACCACGATTCAAAACAAAAGTGAACGTCCTTGCAATAACAGCTTTTTGAAAAGTGTTCCAACAACATCAGATTAGGTTTGTTTATCTTGCATTGATCCGAATCAACGCAGTCCCATCAATTGATCACACCACAAAGAACGAAAATATACTGACGTACGTATATGCCATCCGCATTCGCCACTGGGTCCCGTCATCACCCGTTAGGTTAGCTAACTAACGGCAGAGCGGGGACTGGACTAGCGCGGATGAAAAACATATACAACATCTACTAATATATATACCAATATATAGTATTTCGCTCAAGGCGTGAATAAAATGCAACATCACAGAAATGTACAGCATCACAGAACAAAACAGATATCTGGGATCCCCGGGTTTCACAGAGCCACTACTAAAACCCGACGTTCCCCTGGTCGTGTGGATAGCCTGTGCAATGAAATCCTAGACCCCTACGGGCGCGGCAAGTCACCCGCCAAAACCTGAAGCGAGGCAGCCCCCTTCAGCACCGTGAATAGACCACCCAGCACTTCACGGAATTCGGTAACTTGGGCACCCCTCCTGGGTCAACCTGTACCCCCTACGAGTGCGGCGAATAGCCCGCCAATTCCAGACTGAAGCCCCCTTCCGTCCCAATGCCATGAGATGCGGGCTTGTTGCCCTCCAGAACCCGGCTATCCGTGCACCCCACCGCGGGGCAATCCTAGTACAGAAAGTAAAATATACATACAACGGGTACATCGACCGCAACCAGGTCGTGCCCCAAAAGAATAATACAAACAGGCAGTGACGGTAGTCCACATGTCGGACGCTCGCCCCGCAATATCAAATGTACATAATACAACAAAACCGTACTAGCATTGCATCCAGGCTATCCCCCACGACCGATCCGCAACATCACAGCAAAACACAGAACATCAACGTGAAAGTCACGTTCGCAAATCCGTCTAACCGGGCTATAGCAGTTAGACAGGATTCACCGATCGAGTGACATTCACGGTCGCAGAAATAATGTAAATACTGTGAAATAATGTGTTTAAAATATCCGATCGATCAAAAATTAACAAGTGGGCCCCCAAGCAATACTGTAGCACTCACAGAAAATATGGGCCCAATATTAATATTCCAAAACCCCTAAAAATAGCCCAGAAGCCCACTGGAGAAATTGGACACAGTGAGGACACCAATGTGCGGCGGAACCGCGGCCCAAAGGTGGATTTGGCCGCGGTTCCGCGCTTCAGTCGTCGACTGACCGTGTCGAATTTTTCCAGTAGTCTTCGAATTTCCAGTACATTAGTTTTTTACAACCTGAAAAATTTTTGGACATCAAAAAATTTCGACAGAAAACTGATGTAAGGAAAAACGTGGTTTTTTTTGGAATTTTGGTCGATCGGAAATGCAAACACATCAAACGAAGCTAGACGAAGTTAATGGCGAGTCTCTGATACCACTGTAAGTGCACGGCGGCGCCCCGGTCGTCAATCCGACGGCCAAATGCGGAAACGGTGATAAACTTTAATTTTGCGAACTTAGCAAACCGGCACCACCGCGCACTAAACCCCGGATCGGGCCATTAAACTAGATCTAGCAAAGTAACAAGATAGGGAAGAGATATACCGAATGATCCGAGTCCTCCGGTCTTCTCGTCGTCGTCCCGATCTCTGCGGAAACTCCGGTCGTCGCCTCCTCGCCGGAAGGGCACCACATCGCCTGCATCTTTTATGGGCTCCCACCTCAATACCGAGGCAACTCGGGCGCGAAGTTGGCTGGCCGACGCGTCCAAGATTTGCTGTAGAATGGGTCGGGTTGAAGCTATGTCTCATTTGGGGTTTGTTGCCTTTGAAGATGATGGAGGAATCAAGATAAGAAAAATGGTGCTTGCATTTTTCTAGCATGAAAATGAGATCAAGAATGCCACACTCTCAAAGATGAAGCTCTCATCTTTTTCTCTCTCAAAATGAAAAACCCTTATCATGTTAGAATGGTGGAGGAAAGAATACATAAGCAAGAGGGAGGTGAGTGTAGGAAAAGAGAGAGGGTGACCATATCCAAACATCATCATAACAAATCCACATCAACCTCTAATCACCTCAAATCACCAAAAAGCAAGTGATGATGATAGAAAAGAATGGTATCAAAAGATGCTTTCATAATTAATACATTTGCAAGAAACCCCCCCACAATGTGTTATTTGCAAACTTGCAAATAACACCCTCCATCGGAAAAGTCCGGCCGGGAAAGAACAAAGGAAAACCGGCCAGAACGGAATGCAAACTGGCAACTCCAGAAAACTGGTCCCGTAATAAATTACTGGAAAACCCCGATACTGTGCATACACACCCGCATCTGTATTCCGTCCGGATACAAATGCAAAGAGACAAAATCTACACTGTACTATACTAGGATCCGGCTTAAACCAAAGCCGGCTAGTAATATCCGTCCGATCCTGATCCGTGCAATACCGCACGTATCTGATCGAACCCTGCCATATATCCATACGGCCACTAGTACAAACCGTCCGATCCTGACCCGTGCAATACCGCACGTATCTGATCGGACCCTGCCATATCTCCATACGGCCTCTACAGCGTTTCGCCCGAAAGCTGAGTAACTGAATGTGTGGTGGACTCTAAAGACTCGTCAATACAATGGTTGTGGATTTAACCACTAGCACGTCAGAGGTATAAGCCAATACGTAACGGGCCACCAGCTATTGACTAAAAGGGACGTCGATGAGCGAACTCATCCTGACACCCTACTGAGCCTGTCAGTGACAATATCCGTACAGTCTGGTCCGTTCGACTATGAGCATCGCATGTCGGGCCTAGGGGGTGGGTAAAAGTCAGACCCCCAAAAGCGGTACAAGTCGTGTCGGAGTGTAGCCCAGAACACCCTGAGACACCACTGGAATACCTACCAGTAAATCTCCTGCCTTGGCCAAGGACTTCGTGTAATGGCTCTCCTAGACACAGCGCGACCTCACCCCCAATACCGGGATAGACGAACCCCTGAAGATCCGCTCACTGCCTCCATGTGGCTCGGGACTGTACCCAACTAAAACCTGTTTGCATGACTCCTTTGAGCCGTGGTAGGGTAGTAATCAAAGCACAGTGGGAACTCACACGAGACAAATGACGATCTCAGGTCGAAGAATTAACCTGTACACATGTCACCAGGGAACTGCTATCTGACGTCGGGTATAAGACCAACTAGCAGGTTCCCGGCGAGTCCTGTCCGGTGTACTCATAACCCAATGAGCACCTGTATACATCTTAGGTGAACCAACTGACACCAGTGGCTTGTGAGACCGGCCACCGCCCCTCGTCGGGGTCTCGACTGTATACACTAGTCTACTCTGGAGTATCGATGCCCTATCTCGAAACTCCCACGACTAGGGACCATTTAAGGATGTGCTTATAGACTACCAGCTCCCACTTATATGATCGCCCTCATACTGCTGGTGGTCAAGCAAGAATCCTAGGGGCTCTATCAACGTGTAATAGCGACCTGTAAGGTCACCTGAAGCAGTACACGATGATAAAGGTAAACCAGATAGCATACTATCATCTCGAGTAAGACTGTCGTACCGGGATAGGTCCTCCCTCAATCATTGCAATCACGTGCCTGTGTTCCAATAATTGACTCTGAGGGCACTATCTCCAACAATCTCCCACTTGCACTCAGGGCTAATTATTGCGATGTCGCATACTCACAGCCCGTGTGATACCGAACACCCAACTCCTCTACTAGTCAGTCTCACAAAGCCTGTTTGGAAGACTATTGCGTTCGAGGAATAGCCTCAGTGAGTGGATCCGCCTTGAAGTTTCTTTCTATGTCTCTCTATATCTCAAGTTCGCGGAGAAAGCCATCTCCCGAAATGAGCAATACCTGTCTTAGAATGTCTGGATGTCTGATGGGACCTAGTTCATAAATGAACTCCAAATCCAAACTTCTTCGACTGTATCGTCAACTGAACTTAATCAGTATCCTGGGCCATCCCTCCCTCAGTATCTGCCTGGATCACCTGTCCAGAATACTGCCCCTTGTCAGAAGGAAAACTATAACTCTGACAACCTCCTTGTCGTCCATGTCACCTTGGAAGCCTGGAATGATAACTGTCTCCCAAATGAGGCTGTCGTTATCATATCCCTAGAACATCCACTTATGTTCTAAAACTGCTTCCGACTGTTTCTCCAGGATTGGATCAATATCAACTTATTGCATCTAGTGCAAGAACAACATCTGGTGTGGTACTTGACATCTCATGATTGACTCAATTGCCTAAGCAAGTGATCTGCCAATCATGCACATCCCTCTCTACTTTAGTCTATAAGACACCTTTAGAGAGGGTGACTCCATCACCTGCAGGTACACTACCGTGCCAGGAGTCGTCCATTCTAAATACTCTTAGAATGCTGTCAAAGTACCCTGATTGGGAAACCACCCAAATCTAGATCTAAAATCATAGATCTAGTAACTAGTATGTCTGATATAATGTCCAAGTCCCTTGTGGAGAAACCACTGTGTGACGACCAAAGTATAACCGATCGTAGTATAGAAATATCACTTCCTACTTTGTGTATGTCATCCAAAACCCGGATATCACACCCTACTACCTATTCAACAGATCCATCCCCTATTCTGATGAAGTCAAACCTATGACTGTCACATCAGAAATAGATGATCTATCTCCGCTACATCTGCTTTAGTTTATAAATAGACATAAGCCTGATGTCCACCAATGCTTCCGCTGCTCCCACTGACTACGACAACCCTCTGGCAGAGTCATATAGACGTGCACTTCTAAAGCTAGTTTAGAACGACGCTATACTCATCCTCCCACCGGGTCTCGCAGCCTGGAACAACAGCAATGGCAAGTGTGGGTAAACAAGAACTTCCCTGTCACCGTCCTTGAGGCTACCGGAGTACCTCTCGGGTGCCTGAAGTTACCCACCGTATCTGCGGAGTGGCCAATGGAATGTCAAATCAGATTGAATCTTTAGGTTCCTTTTCAAATCTTCAGTAATCGTTTGCGGTTCTGGAATCACTTCCAGTTCTACCATACTCCCACTACTGTTTTGAAAAAATCCATTTTTATTAAAACTGTGGCGAGTCTAGAACAATATTACTATTGATCTCTCAGATGGTAGAGAATCAACCCTCGTCATAGCCTGGGTCAACCCACAAACAGCCATTACAGAAACGTTCCTCGAGTTATCCAGAGTCTGGTTTTAACCATAAGCCGTACAACTCCCCGTACCTTAACAATGTTAAGATATGAACTGTACTATATCCAATATAGAACTAGAGGCACTGATTTAATTGAACCAGATTCAAATCATGCAGCTATCTCCAGTGCATGTCAACTAAATGGAAGGAGGCCGATCAGCGTTACTCAACTTAGGAATGCTTCCAATTATGAGTAACCTGAAAGAGAAGCAATTTCTCTTTATCACTACTATTAACTGAATACCATACACAAGTATCTACATCTTCTATCACTTTGAAGAATCCCGATACTTGCTACACCTGGTTCTCTACTCTATTCAAATACCTATAACTCCTCAAAACTTAGACCCTGTGTTTCTACGAAACACATGTCTAAGAACTAGAGAAGTTAAAAGTAAACAGAATATAGTATGAGGACCAACCCCTCTGTCCTAATGGACACTGGACAACATACAATACTCTGTATAAGTCCGCTGAGTCTAGCGACTCATTCACTGTGTGTCGTGGGTTGAAAACTGTACTTTTGGTTAAGAAGAATTACACCGCTGTTCAATGCTCCTTACCTAACCATCCACTGATATAGGTAAATGTCATCGACATAATATCAAAAGGTATATCTCACTCTATGAAAATAGACGTACAGATATATCAATTTGAAATTGGTGCACAACAGCGGATATTCAAAACCAAATATTTGCCGACCGGCAAACAGCCCAGATGATCTCCTCAAATATCACCGATTACTACGAATCCCGATATAATGAGGATGATCACCCTATTCCCAATAACTTACTCCCACTCATCATCTGTAAAGCCATACAGATGTGAGAATCAAACCTGGTAAATACATACCCTGGAGCAAGCGTCTAATCAGGAAATCAGTTTTCTTTTAACAGTACACAGTTGAACTGAAACATTGAAATGTTTCGATGGGGTATCCTGGTATTCCTAGTAATGCCTCTTCCATTATCCAGATTCATAACTGTAACCGTATATTTCTTTGCCACCTTTCCAAATCCCTTTATATGTCTTTAGTCATTACCTTCTGCACACCCTTTTAGGCCAATTGGTTTTCTTCCTTCCCTACCGTTCGGCACCAGCCTATGGTTTGGAAGAAGACTATCCAATAAGCATAATGGGTGTACTATCCTAATCCTAGGAGCACTCGCAATGTGAGAGAAGGTGAAGATAAAAGACAACCGAATAAACCTTATTCCTATTTCTCCTGGACCAGAATCCATCCCCGAACTGGAACAAGTTCCTTTCGAGTTCGTATATAACCATACGATGGATTATCCAATAAACTGTGGATCTTCGTAGTGATACGGAGTGTCCTGGAGAGATACAAAGGTGATTTAGGATTGGCGAAGAAATACTTGGTTTGGTCGTGAATATCAGTCGCATTTTACTTTGCCCTCTTACTAATCCCTTGCTTTGTCTTAATCTTAATACCTTCTGTACACCGTTTAGGCTAATTGGTTTTCTTCATTCCCTACCGGTCGGCACCAGCCTAAGGTTTGGAAGAAGACTATCCAATTTGCATAATAGGTGTACTATCTCCTAAACCAAGGAGTACTCGCAACCTGAGAGAAGGTAAAAGGAAAAGACAACTGAATAATCCTATCCGTTTTCTCCAGAACCGGAAACCATCCTCGAATAAATTCCTTCGAGTTCGTATCTAACCATACGATGGTTTTGTCCAATGGAAGTGGACATTCGTAATAATACGGGGTGTCCTGGAGAAAAGGGTAAAAGTAGGAGTGGCAATAAGGTCTGCAACTCTGACAATCCAAAAGTCAGTGTTAAGAAGGTTCGGTCAACTTGGTCACTGAGTCATAGTCTAGGGTCGGGTCAATGGTCGCTGCCAAGAGAGAGAGAAAAGAAACACTCAGCGTGCACTCTACCATAGATCAGAATGGTTACCAATTTATCTAATCAGGAAACCTCCCACTGTACCTCAAATTCTCCTCCAAACCTCAAAGAAGAATTAGTCGGGGTCACCCGAGGAGTAAACCAACTCATCAGTGGGAATCGGAATCCAACTATCATCGCATGATAACGTGACGGAATCCGCTCACGATATCACACTCCAGAAGGTATGCGCATATCTGGCAAGTTTCAGTTCTTTTGAAACTCCCGATGTGATTTTTACCCCATGCTCTTATGACCTTGACTTTGGCCAACAAATCATAAGTCACATGTCAAGTTCTACCCGTCATTCTCCAGGTTAATTTGAATCCACCCGTACCTACCCTTGACTTTGGCCAACAAGGCAGTACGACTATTCCAAACCAACGCATCTATCTATGCTGCATATGAATAACCAACAGCTACCAAACACTGTGCCTTGACTTTGGCCAACAAACACAGCTTGAATACTATTGACTACCCATATGAAACGACGGAAGGCTACGAATGGTTTCTGGCGAAAACCTTTAACGTAATGAACTTGATATCGTTGAAGGAATGGATAGTTTTTAGAAAATATAGTGACGAAAACCTTTACTAAAGAGGTCACTCCCGGTGAAGGGATCTCGGCTCTTTCCCCGTAGAATGGGGTGCAGGATATTCCAAATGAATACCGCGATGCAAAGCAAAAGTAATCGGCTATAGTGAAGTTAGTGCCCTGACGCAAACTTCTGTCCAAGGGGTCACTCCCGGTGAAGGGATCTCGGCCCTTGCCTCGTCGACTGAGGAGCAGGATATTCCAAATGAATACCACGATGCAAAACAAAAGTGAACGTCCTTGCAATAACAGCTTTTTGAAAAGTGTTCCAACAACATCAGATTAGGTTTGTTTATCTTGCATTGATCCGAATCAACGCAGTCCCATCAATTGATCACACCACAAAGAACGAAAATATACTGACGTACGTATATGCCATCCGCATTCGCCACTGGGTCCCGTCATCACCCGTTAGGTTAGCTAACTAACGGCAGAGCGGGGACTGGACTAGCGCGGATGAAAAACATATACAACATCTATTAATATATATACCAATATATAGTATTTCGCTCAAGGCGTGAATAAAATACAACATCACAGAAATGTACAGCATCACAGAACAAAACAGATATCTGGGATCCCCGGGTTTCACAGAGCCACTACTAAAACCCGACGTTCCCCTGGTCGTGTGGATAGCCTGTGCAATGAAATCCTAGACCCCTACGGGCGCGGCAAGTCACCCGCCAAAACCTGAAGCGAGGCAGCCCCCTTCAGCACCGTGAATGGACCACCCAGCACTTCACGGAATTCGGTAACTTGGGCACCCCTCCTGGGTCAACCTGTACCCCCTACGAGTGCGGCGAATAGCCCGCCAATTCCAGACTGAAGCCCCCTTCCGTCCCAATGCCATGAGATGCGGGCTTGTTGCCCTCCAGAACCCGGCTATCCGTGCACCCCACCGCGGGGCAATCCTAGTACAGAAAGTAAAATATACATACAACGGGTACATCGACCGCAACCAGGTCGTGCCCCAAAAGAATAATACAAACAGGCAGTGACGGTAGTCCACATGTCGGACGCTCGCCCCGCAATATCAAATGTACATAATACAACAAAACCGTACTAGCATTGCATCCAGGCTATCCCCCACGACCGATCCGCAACATCACAGCAAAACACAGAACATCAACGTGAAAGTCACGTTCGCAAATCCGTCTAACCGGGCTATAGCAGTTAGACAGGATTCACCGATCGAGTGACATTCACGGTCGCAGAAATAATGTAAATACTGTGAAATAATGTGTTTAAAATATCCGATCGATCAAAAATTAACAAGTGGGCCCCCAAGCAATACTGTAGCACTCACAGAAAATATGGGCCCAATATTAATATTCCAAAACCCCTAAAAATAGCCCAGAAGCCCACTGGAGAAATTGGACACAGTGAGGACACCAATGTGCGGCGGAACCGCGGCCCAAGGGGGGATTTGGCCGCGGTTCCGCGCTTCAGTCGTCGACTGACCGTGTCGAATTTTTCCAGTAGTCTTCGAATTTCCAGTACATTAGTTTTTTACAACCTGAAAAATTTTTGGACATCAAAAAATTTCGACAGAAAACTGATGTAAGGAAAAACGTGGTTTTTTTTAGAATTTTGGTCGATCGGAAATGCAAACACATCAAACGAAGCTAGACGAAGTTAATGGCGAGTCTCTGATACCACTGTAAGTGCACGGCGGCGCCCCGGTCGTCAATCCGACGGCCAAATGCGGAAACGGTGATAAACTTTAATTTTGCGAACTTAGCAAACCGGCACCACCGCGCACTAAACCCCGGATCGGGCCATTAAACTAGATCTAGCAAAGTAACAAGATAGGGAAGAGATATACCGAATGATCCGAGTCCTCCGGTCATCTCGTCGTCGTCCCGATCTCTGCGGAAACTCCGGTCGTCGCCTCCTCGCCGGAAGAGCACCACATCGCCTGCATCTTTTATGGGCTCCCACCTCAATACCGAGGCAACTCGGGCGCGAAGTTGGCTGGCCGACGCGTCCAAGATTTGCTGTAGAATGTGTCGGGTTGAAGCTATGTCTCATTTGGGGTTTGTTGCCTTTGAAGATGATGGAGGAATCAAGATAAGAAAAAAGGTGCTTGCATTTTTCTAGCATGAAAATGAGATCAAGAATGCCACACTCTCAAAGATGAAGCTCTCATCTTTTTCTCTCTCAAAATGAAAAACCCTTATCATGTTAGAATGGTGGAGGAAAGAATACATAAGCAAGAGGGAGGTGAGTGTAGGAAAAGAGAGAGGGTGACCATATCCAAACATCATCATAACAAATCCACATCAACCTCTAATCACCTCAAATCACCAAAAAGCAAGTGATGATGATAGAAAAGAATGGTATCAAAAGATGCTTTCATAATTAATACATTTGCAAGAAACCCCTCCACAATGTGTTATTTGCAAACTTGCAAATAACACCCTCCATCGGAAAAGTCCGGCCGGGAAAGAACAAAGGAAAACCGGCCGGAACGGAATGCAAACTGGCAACTCCAGAAAATTGGTCCCGTAATAAATTACTGGAAAACCCCGATACTGTGCATACACACCCGCATCTGTATTCCGTCCGGATACAAATGCAAAGAGACAAAATCTACACTGTACTATACTAGGATCCGGCTTAAACCAAAGCCGGCTAGTAATATCCGTCCGATCCTGATCCGTGCAATACCGCACGTATCTGATCGAACCCTGCCATATATCCATACGGCCACTAGTACAAACCGTCCGATCCTGACCCGTGCAATACCGGACGTATCTGATCGGACCCTGCCATATCTCCATACGGCCTCTACAGCGTTTCGCCCGAAAGCTGAGTAACTGAATGTGTGGTGGACTCTAAAGACTCGTCAATACAATGGCTGTGGATTTAACCACTAGCACGTCAGAGGTATAAGCCAATACGTAACGGGCCACCAGCTATTGACTAAAAGGGACGTCGATGAGCGAACTCATCCTGACACCCTACTGAGCCTGTCAGTGACAATATCCGTACAGTCTGGTCCGTTCGACTATGAGCATCGCATGTCGGGCCTAGGGGGTGGGTAAAAGTCAGACCCCCAAAAGCGGTACAAGTCGTGTCGGAGTGTAGCCCAGAACACCCTGAGACACCACTGGAATACCTACCAGTAAATCTCCTGCCTTGGCCAAGGACTTCGTGTAATGGCTCTCCTAGACACAGCGCGACCTCACCCCCAATACCGGGATAGACGAACCCCTGAAGATCCGCTCACTGCCTCCATGTGGCTCGGGACTGTACCCAACTAAAACCTGTTTGCATGACTCCTTTGAGCCGTGGTAGGGTAGTAATCAAAGCACAGTGGGAACTCACACGAGACAAATGACGATCTCAGGTCGAAGAATTAACCTGTACACATGTCACCAGGGAACTGCTATCTGACGTCGGGTATAAGACCAACTAGCAGGTTCCCGGCGAGTCCTGTCCGGTGTACTCATAACCCAATGAGCACCTGTATACATCTTAGGTGAACCAACTGACACCAGTGGCTTGTGAGACCGGCCACCGCCCCTCGTCGGGGTCTCGACTGTATACACTAGTCTACTCTGGAGTATCGATGCCCTATCTCGAAACTCCCACGACTAGGGACCATTTAAGGATGTGCTTATAGACTACCAGCTCCCACTTATATGATCGCCCTCATACTGCTGGTGGTCAAGCAAGAATCCTAGGGGCTCTATCAACGTGTAATAGCGACCTGTAAGGTCACCTGAAGCAGTACACGATGATAAAGGTAAACCAGATAGCATACTATCATCTCGAGTAAGACTGTCGTACCGGGATAGGTCCTCCCTCAATCATTGCAATCACGTGCCTGTGTTCCAATAATTGACTCTGAGGGCACTATCTCCAACAATCTCCCACTTGCACTCAGGGCTAATTATTGCGATGTCGCATACTCACAGCCCGTGTGATACCGAACACCCAACTCCTCTACTAGTCAGTCTCACAAAGCCTGTTTGGAAGACTATTGCGTTCGAGGAATAGCCTCAGTGAGTGGATCCGCCTTGAAGTTTCTTTCTATGTCTCTCTATATCTCAAGTTCGCGGAGAAAGCCATCTCCCGAAATGAGCAATACCTGTCTTAGAATGTCTGGATGTCTGATGGGACCTAGTTCATAAATGAACTCCAAATCCAAACTTCTTCGACTGTATCGTCAACTGAACTTAATCAGTATCCTGGGCCATCCCTCCCTCAGTATCTGCCTGGATCACCTGTCCAGAATACTGCCCCTTGTCAGAAGGAAAACTATAACTCTGACAACCTCCTTGTCGTCCATGTCACCTTGGAAGCCTGGAATGATAACTGTCTCCCAAATGAGGCTGTCGTTATCATATCCCTAGAACATCCACTTATGTTCTAAAACTGCTTCCGACTGTTTCTCCAGGATTGGATCAATATCAACTTATTGCATCTAGTGCAAGAACAACATCTGGTGTGGTACTTGACATCTCATGATTGACTCAATTGCCTAAGCAAGTGATCTGCCAATCATGCACATCCCTCTCTACTTTAGTCTATAAGACACCTTTAGAGAGGGTGACTCCATCACCTGCAGGTACACTACCGTGCCAGGAGTCGTCCATTCTAAATACTCTTAGAATGCTGTCAAAGTACCCTGATTGGGAAACCACCCAAATCTAGATCTAAAATCATAGATCTAGTAACTAGTATGTCTGATATAATGTCCAAGTCCCTTGTGGAGAAACCACTGTGTGACGACCAAAGTATAACCGATCGTAGTATAGAAATATCACTTCCTACTTTGTGTATGTCATCCAAAACCCGGATATCACACCCTACTACCTATTCAACAGATCCATCCCCTATTCTGATGAAGTCAAACCTATGACTGTCACATCAGAAATAGATGATCTATCTCCGCTACATCTGCTTTAGTTTATAAATAGACATAAGCCTGATGTCCACCAATGCTTCCGCTGCTCCCACTGACTACGACAACCCTCTGGCAGAGTCATATAGACGTGCACTTCTAAAGCTAGTTTAGAACGACGCTATACTCATCCTCCCACCGGGTCTCGCAGCCTGGAACAACAGCAATGGCAAGTGTGGGTAAACAAGAACTTCCCTGTCACCGTCCTTGAGGCTACCGGAGTACCTCTCGGGTGCCTGAAGTTACCCACCGTATCTGCGGAGTGGCCAATGGAATGTCAAATCAGATTGAATCTTTAGGTTCCTTTTCAAATCTTCAGTAATCGTTTGCGGTTCTGGAATCACTTCCAGTTCTACCATACTCCCACTACTGTTTTGAAAAAATCCATTTTTATTAAAACTGTGGCGAGTCTAGAACAATATTACTATTGATCTCTCAGATGGTAGAGAATCAACCCTCGTCATAGCCTGGGTCAACCCACAAACAGCCATTACAGAAACGTTCCTCGAGTTATCCAGAGTCTGGTTTTAACCATAAGCCGTACAACTCCCCGTACCTTAACAATGTTAAGATATGAACTGTACTATATCCAATATAGAACTAGAGGCACTGATTTAATTGAACCAGATTCAAATCATGCAGCTATCTCCAGTGCATGTCAACTAAATGGAAGGAGGCCGATCAGCGTTACTCAACTTAGGAATGCTTCCAATTATGAGTAACCTGAAAGAGAAGCAATTTCTCTTTATCACTACTATTAACTGAATACCATACACAAGTATCTACATCTTCTATCACTTTGAAGAATCCCGATACTTGCTACACCTGGTTCTCTACTCTATTCAAATACCTATAACTCCTCAAAACTTAGACCCTGTGTTTCTACGAAACACATGTCTAAGAACTAGAGAAGTTAAAAGTAAACAGAATATAGTATGAGGACCAACCCCTCTGTCCTAATGGACACTGGACAACATACAATACTCTGTATAAGTCCGCTGAGTCTAGCGACTCATTCACTGTGTGTCGTGGGTTGAAAACTGTACTTTTGGTTAAGAAGAATTACACCGCTGTTCAATGCTCCTTACCTAACCATCCACTGATATAGGTAAATGTCATCGACATAATATCAAAAGGTATATCTCACTCTATGAAAATAGACGTACAGATATATCAATTTGAAATTGGTGCACAACAGCGGATATTCAAAACCAAATATTTGCCGACCGGCAAACAGCCCAGATGATCTCCTCAAATATCACCGATTACTACGAATCCCGATATAATGAGGATGATCACCCTATTCCCAATAACTTACTCCCACTCATCATCTGTAAAGCCATACAGATGTGAGAATCAAACCTGGTAAATACATACCCTGGAGCAAGCGTCTAATCAGGAAATCAGTTTTCTTTTAACAGTACACAGTTGAACTGAAACATTGAAATGTTTCGATGGGGTATCCTGGTATTCCTAGTAATGCCTCTTCCATTATCCAGATTCATAACTGTAACCGTATATTTCTTTGCCACCTTTCCAAATCCCTTTATATGTCTTTAGTCATTACCTTCTGCACACCCTTTTAGGCCAATTGGTTTTCTTCCTTCCCTACCGTTCGGCACCAGCCTATGGTTTGGAAGAAGACTATCCAATAAGCATAATGGGTGTACTATCCTAATCCTAGGAGCACTCGCAATGTGAGAGAAGGTGAAGATAAAAGACAACCGAATAAACCTTATTCCTATTTCTCCTGGACCAGAATCCATCCCCGAACTGGAACAAGTTCCTTTCGAGTTCGTATATAACCATACGATGGATTATCCAATAAACTGTGGATCTTCGTAGTGATACGGAGTGTCCTGGAGAGATACAAAGGTGATTTAGGATTGGCGAAGAAATACTTGGTTTGGTCGTGAATATCAGTCGCATTTTACTTTGCCCTCTTACTAATCCCTTGCTTTGTCTTAATCTTAATACCTTCTGTACACCGTTTAGGCTAATTGGTTTTCTTCATTCCCTACCGGTCGGCACCAGCCTAAGGTTTGGAAGAAGACTATCCAATTTGCATAATAGGTGTACTATCTCCTAAACCAAGGAGTACTCGCAACCTGAGAGAAGGTAAAAGGAAAAGACAACTGAATAATCCTATCCGTTTTCTCCAGAACCGGAAACCATCCTCGAATAAATTCCTTCGAGTTCGTATCTAACCATACGATGGTTTTGTCCAATGGAAGTGGACATTCGTAATAATACGGGGTGTCCTGGAGAAAAGGGTAAAAGTAGGAGTGGTAATAAGGTCTGCAACTCTGACAATCCAAAAGTCAGTGTTAAGAAGGTTCGGTCAACTTGGTCACTGAGTCATAGTCTAGGGTCGGGTCAATGGTCGCTGCCAAGAGAGAGAGAAAAGAAACACTCAGCGTGCACTCTACCATAGATCAGAATGGTTACCAATTTATCTAATCAGGAAACCTCCCACTGTACCTCAAATTCTCCTCCAAACCTCAAAGAAGAATTAGTCGGGGTCACCCGAGGAGTAAACCAACTCATCAGTGGGAATCGGAATCCAACTATCATCGCATGATAACGTGACGGAATCCGCTCACGATATCACACTCCAGAAGGTATGCGCATATCTGGCAAGTTTCAGTTCTTTTGAAACTCCCGATGTGATTTTTACCCCATGCTCTTATGACCTTGACTTTGGCCAACAAATCATAAGTCACATGTCAAGTTCTACCCGTCATTCTCCAGGTTAATTTGAATCCACCCGTACCTACCCTTGACTTTGGCCAACAAGGCAGTACGACTATTCCAAACCAACGCATCTATCTATGCTGCATATGAATAACCAACAGCTACCAAACACTGTGCCTTGACTTTGGCCAACAAACACAGCTTGAATACTATTGACTACCCATATGAAACGACGGAAGGCTACGAATGGTTTCTGGCGAAAACCTTTAACGTAATGAACTTGATATCGTTGAAGGAACGGATAGTTTTTAGAAAATATAGTGACGAAAACCTTTACTAAAGAGGTCACTCCCGGTGAAGGGATCTCGGCTCTTTCCCCGTAGAATGGGGTGCAGGATATTCCAAATGAATACCGCGATGCAAAGCAAAAGTAATCGGCTATAGTGAAGTTAGTGCCCTGACGCAAACTTCTGTCCAAGGGGTCACTCCCGGTGAAGGGATCTCGGCCCTTGCCTCGTCGACTGAGGAGCAGGATATTCCAAATGAATACCACGATGCAAAACAAAAGTGAACGTCCTTGCAATAACAGCTTTTTGAAAAGTGTTCCAACAACATCAGATTAGGTTTGTTTATCTTGCATTGATCCGAATCAACGCAGTCCCATCAATTGATCACACCACAAAGAACGAAAATATACTGACGTACGTATATGCCATCCGCATTCGCCACTGGGTCCCGTCATCACCCGTTAGGTTAGCTAACTAACGGCAGAGCGGGGACTGGACTAGCGCGGATGAAAAACATATACAACATCTATTAATATATATACCAATATATAGTATTTCGCTCAAGGCGTGAATAAAATACAACATCACAGAAATGTACAGCATCACAGAACAAAACAGATATCTGGGATCCCCGGGTTTCACAGAGCCACTACTAAAACCCGACGTTCCCCTGGTCGTGTGGATAGCCTGTACAATGAAATCCTAGACCCCTACGGGCGCGGCAAGTCACCCGCCAAAACCTGAAGCGAGGCAGCCCCCTTCAGCACCGTGAATGGACCACCCAGCACTTCACGGAATTCGGTAACTTGGGCACCCCTCCTGGGTCAACCTGTACCCCCTACGAGTGCGGCGAATAGCCCGCCAATTCCAGACTGAAGCCCCCTTCCGTCCCAATGCCATGAGATGCGGGCTTGTTGCCCTCCAGAACCCGGCTATCCGTGCACCCCACCGCGGGGCAATCCTAGTACAGAAAGTAAAATATACATACAACGGGTACATCGACCGCAACCAGGTCGTGCCCCAAAAGAATAATACAAACAGGCAGTGACGGTAGTCCACATGTCGGACGCTCGCCCCGCAATATCAAATGTACATAATACAACAAAACCGTACTAGCATTGCATCCAGGCTATCCCCCACGACCGATCCGCAACATCACAGCAAAACACAGAACATCAACGTGAAAGTCACGTTCGCAAATCCGTCTAACCGGGCTATAGCAGTTAGACAGGATTCACCGATCGAGTGACATTCACGGTCGCAGAAATAATGTAAATACTGTGAAATAATGTGTTTAAAATATCCGATCGATCAAAAATTAACAAGTGGGCCCCCAAGCAATACTGTAGCACTCACAGAAAATATGGGCCCAATATTAATATTCCAAAACCCCTAAAAATAGCCCAGAAGCCCACTGGAGAAATTGGACACAGTGAGGACACCAATGTGCGGCGGAACCGCGGCCCAAGGGGGGATTTGGCCGCGGTTCCGCGCTTCAGTCGTCGACTGACCGTGTCGAATTTTTCCAGTAGTCTTCGAATTTCCAGTACATTAGTTTTTTACAACCTGAAAAATTTTTGGACATCAAAAAATTTCGACAGAAAACTGATGTAAGGAAAAACGTGGTTTTTTTTAGAATTTTGGTCGATCGGAAATGCAAACACATCAAACGAAGCTAGACGAAGTTAATGGCGAGTCTCTGATACCACTGTAAGTGCACGGCGGCGCCCCGGTCGTCAATCCGACGGCCAAATGCGGAAACGGTGATAAACTTTAATTTTGCGAACTTAGCAAACCGGCACCACCGCGCACTAAACCCCGGATCGGGCCATTAAACTAGATCTAGCAAAGTAACAAGATAGGGAAGAGATATACCGAATGATCCGAGTCCTCCGGTCTTCTCGTCGTCGTCCCGATCTCTGCGGAAACTCCGGTCGTCGCCTCCTCGCCGGAAGAGCACCACATCGCCTGCATCTTTTATGGGCTCCCACCTCAATACCGAGGCAACTCGGGCGCGAAGTTGGCTGGCCGACGCGTCCAAGATTTGCTGTAGAATGTGTCGGGTTGAAGCTATGTCTCATTTGGGGTTTGTTGCCTTTGAAGATGATGGAGGAATCAAGATAAGAAAAAAGGTGCTTGCATTTTTCTAGCATGAAAATGAGATCAAGAATGCCACACTCTCAAAGATGAAGCTCTCATCTTTTTCTCTCTCAAAATGAAAAACCCTTATCATGTTAGAATGGTGGAGGAAAGAATACATAAGCAAGAGGGAGGTGAGTGTAGGAAAAGAGAGAGGGTGACCATATCCAAACATCATCATAACAAATCCACATCAACCTCTAATCACCTCAAATCACCAAAAAGCAAGTGATGATGATAGAAAAGAATGGTATCAAAAGATGCTTTCATAATTAATACATTTGCAAGAAACCCCTCCACAATGTGTTATTTGCAAACTTGCAAATAACACCCTCCATCGGAAAAGTCCGGCCGGGAAAGAACAAAGGAAAACCGGCCGGAACGGAATGCAAACTGGCAACTCCAGAAAACTGGTCCCGTAATAAATTACTGGAAAACCCCGATACTGTGCATACACACCCGCATCTGTATTCCGTCCGGATACAAATGCAAAGAGACAAAATCTACACTGTACTATACTAGGATCCGGCTTAAACCAAAGCCGGCTAGTAATATCCGTCCGATCCTGATCCGTGCAATACCGCACGTATCTGATCGAACCCTGCCATATATCCATACGGCCACTAGTACAAACCGTCCGATCCTGACCCATGCAATACCGCACGTATCTGATCGGACCCTGCCATATCTCCATACGGCCTCTACAGCGTTTCGCCCGAAAGCTGAGTAACTGAATGTGTGGTGGACTCTAAAGACTCGTCAATACAATGGCTGTGGATTTAACCACTAGCACGTCAGAGGTATAAGCCAATACGTAACGGGCCACCAGCTATTGACTAAAAGGGACGTCGATGAGCGAACTCATCCTGACACCCTACTGAGCCTGTCAGTGACAATATCCGTACAGTCTGGTCCGTTCGTCTATGAGCATCGCATGTCGGGCCTAGGGGGTGGGTAAAAGTCAGACCCCCAAAAGCGGTACAAGTCGTGTCGGAGTGTAGCCCAGAACACCCTGAGACACCACTGGAATACCTACCAGTAAATCTCCTGCCTTGGCCAAGGACTTCGTGTAATGGCTCTCCTAGACACAGCGCGACCTCACCCCCAATACCGGGAGAGACGAACCCCTGAAGATCCGCTCACTGCCTCCATGTGGCTCGGGACTGTACCCAACTAAAACCTGTTTGCATGACTCCTTTGAGCCGTGGTAGGGTAGTAATCAAAGCACAGTGGGAACTCACACGAGACAAATGACGATCTCAGGTCGATGAATTAACCTGTACACATGTCACCAGGGAACTGCTATCTGACGTCGGGTATAAGACCAACTAGCAGGTTCCCGGCGAGTCCTGTCCGGTGTACTCATAACCCAATGAGCACCTGTATACATCTTAGGTGAACCAACTGACACCAGTGGCTTGTGAGACCGGCCACTGCCCCTCGTCGGGGTCTCGACTGTATACACTAGTCTACTCTGGAGTATCGATGCCCTATCTCGAAACTCCCACGACTAGGGACCATTTAAGGATGTGCTTATAGACTACCAGCTCCCACTTATATGATCGCCCTCATACTGCTGGTGGTCAAGAAAGAATCCTAGGGGCTCTATCAACGTGTAATAGCGACCTGTAAGGTCACCTGAAGCAGTACACGATGATAAAGGTAAACCAGATAGCATACTATCATCTCGAGTAAGACTGTCGTACCGGGATAGGTCCTCCCTCAATCATTGCAATCAAGTGCCTGTGTTCCAATAATTGACTCTGAGGGCACTATCTCCAACAATCTCCCACTTGCACTCAGGGCTAATTATTGCGATGTCGCATACTCACAGCCCGTGTGATACCGAACACCCAACTCCTCTACTAGTCAGTCTCACAAAGCCTGTTTGGAAGACTATTGCGTTCGAGGAATAGCCTCAGTGAGTGGATCCGCCTTGAAGTTTCTTTCTATGTCTCTCTATATCTCAAGTTCGCGGAGAAAGCCATCTCCCGAAATGAGCAATACCTGTCTTAGAATGTCTGGATGTCTGATGGGACCTAGTTCATAAATGAACTCCAAATCCAAACTTCTTCGACTGTATCGTCAACTGAACTTAATCAGTATCCTGGGCCATCCCTCCCTCAGTATCTGCCTGGATCACCTGTCCAGAATACTGCCCCTTGTCAGAAGGAAAACTATAACTCTGACAACCTCCTTGTCGTCCATGTCACCTTGGAAGCCTGGAATGATAACTGTCTCCCAAATGAGGCTGTCGTTATCATATCCCTAGAACATCCACTTATGTTCTAAAACTGCTTCCGACTGTTTCTCCAGGATTGGATCAATATCAACTTATTGCATCTAGTGCAAGAACAACATCTGGTGTGGTACTTGAAATCTCATGATTGACTCAATTGCCTAAGCAAGTGATCTGCCAATCATGCACATCCCTCTCTACTTTAGTCTATAAGACACCTTTAGAGAGGGTGACTCCATCACCTGCAGGTACACTACCGTGCCAGGAGTCGTCCATTCTAAATACTCTTAGAATGCTGTCAAAGTACCCTGATTGGGAAACCACCCAAATCTAGATCTAAAATCATAGATCTAGTAACCAGTATGTCTGATATAATGTCCAAGTCCCTTGTGGAGAAACCACTGTGTGACGACCAAAGTATAACCGATCGTAGTATAGGAATATCACTTCCTACTTTGTGTATGTCATCCAAAACCCGGATATCACACCCTACTACCTATTCAACAGATCCATCCCCTATTCTGATGAAGTCAAACATATGACTGTCACATCAGAAATAGATGATCTATCTCCGCTACATCTGCTTTAGTTTATAAATAGACATAAGCCTGATGTCCACCAATGCTTCCGCTGCTCCCACTGACTACGACAACCCTCTGGCAGAGTCATATAGACGTGCACTTCTAAAGCTAGTTTAGAACGACGCTATACTCATCCTCCCACCGGGTCTCGCAGCCTGGAACAACAGCAATGGCAAGTGTGGGTAAACAAAAACTTCCCTGTCACCGTCCTTGAGGCTACCGGAGTACCTCTCGGGTGCCTGAAGTTACCCACCGTATCTGCGGAGTGGCCAATGGAATGTCAAATCAGATTGAATCTTTAGGTTCCTTTTCAAATCTTCAGTAATCGTTTGCGGTTCTGGAATCACTTCCAGTTCTACCATACTCCCACTACTGTTTTGAAAAAATCCATTTTTATTAAAACTGTGGCGAGTCTAGAACAATATTACTATTGATCTCTCAGATGGTAGAGAATCAACCCTCGTCATAGCCTGGGTCAACCCACAAACAGCCATTACAGAAACGTGCCTCGAGTTATCCAGAGTCTGGTTTTAACCATAAGCCGTACAACTCCCCGTACCTTAACAATGTTAAGATATGAACTGTACTATATCCAATATAGAACTAGAGGCACTGATTTAATTGAACCAGATTCAAATCATGCAGCTATCTCCAGTGCATGTCAACTAAATGGAAGGAGGCCGATCAGCGTTACTCAACTTAGGAATGCTTCCAAATATGAGTAACCTGAAAGAGAAGCAATTTCTCTTTATCACTACTATTAACTGAATACCATACACAAGTATCTACATCTTCTATCACTTTGAAGAATCCCGATACTTGCTACACCTGGTTCTCTACTCTATTCAAATACCTATAACTCCTCAAAACTTAGACCCTGTGTTTCTACGAAACACATGTCTAAGAACTAGAGAAGTTAAAAGTAAACAGAATATAGTATGAGGACCAACCCCTCTGTCCTAATGGACACTGGACAACATACAATACTCTGTATAAGTCCGCTGAGTCTAGTAACTCATTCACTGTGTGTCGTGGGTTGAAAACTGTACTTTTGGTTAAGAAGAATTACACCGCTGTTCAATGCTCCTTACCTAACCATCCACTGATATAGGTAAATGTCATCGACATAATATCAAAAGGTATATCTCACTCTATGAAAATAGACGTACAGATATATCAATTTGAAATTGGTGCACAACAGCGGATATTCAAAACCAAATATTTGCCGACCGGCAAACAGCCCAGATGATCTCCTCAAATATCACCGATTACTACGAATCCCGATATAATGAGGATGATCACCCTATTCCCAATAACTTACTCCCACTCATCATCTGTAAAGCCATACAGATGTGAGAATCAAACCTGGTAAATACATACCCTGGAGCAAGCGTCTAATCAGGAAATCAGTTTTCTTTTAACAGTACACAGTTGAACTGAAACATTGAAATGTTTCGATGGAGTATCCTGGTATTCCTAGTAATGCCTCTTCCATTATCCAGATTCACAACTGTAACCGTATATTTCTTTGCCACCTTTCCAAATCCCTTTATATGTCTTTAGTCATTACCTTCTGCACACCCTTTTAGGCCAATTGGTTTTCTTCCTTCCCTACCGTTCGGCACCAGCCTATGGTTTGGAAGAAGACTATCCAATAAGCATAATGGGTGTACTGTCCTAATCCTAGGAGCACTCGCAATGCGAGAGAAGGTGAAGATAAAAGACAACCGAATAAACCTTATTCCTATTTCTCCTGGACCAGAATCCATCCCCGAACTGGAACAAGTTCCTTTCGAGTTCGTATATAACCATACGATGGATTATCCAATAAACTGTGGATCTTCGTAGTGATACGGAGTGTCCTGGAGAGATACAAAGGTGATTTAGGATTGGCGAAGAAATACTTGGTTTGGTCGTGAATATCAGTCGCATTTTACTTTGCCCTCTTACTAATCCCTTGCTTTGTCTTAATCTTAATACCTTCTGTACACCGTTTAGGCTAATTGGTTTTCTTCATTCCCTACCGGTCGGCACCAGCCTAAGGTTTGGAAGAAGACTATCCAATTTGCATAATAGGTGTACTATCTCCTAAACCAAGGAGTACTCGCAACCTGAGAGAAGGTAAAAGGAAAAGACAACTGAATAATCCTATCCGTTTTCTCCAGAACCGGAAACCATCCTCGAATAAATTCCTTCGAGTTCATATCTAACCATACGATGGTTTTGTCCAATGGAAGTGGACGTTCGTAATAATACGGGGTGTCCTGGAGAAAAGGGTAAAAGTAGGAGTGGCAATGAGGTCTGCAACTCTGACAATCCAAAAGTCAGTGTTAAGAAGGTTCGGTCAACTTGGTCACTGAGTCATAGTCTAGGGTCGGGTCAATGGTCGCTGCCAAGAGAGAGAGAAAAGAAACACTCAGCGTGCACTCTACCGTAGATCAGAATGGTTACTAATTTATCTAATCAGGAAACCTCCCACTGTACCTCAAATTCTCCTCCAAACCTCAAAGAAGAATTAGTCGGGGTCACCCGAGGAGTAAACCAACTCATCAGTGGGAATCGGGATCCAACTATCATCGCATGATAACGTGACGGAATCCGCTCACGATATCACACTCCAGAAGGTATGCGCATATCTGGCAAGTTTCAGTTCTTTTGAAACTCCCGATGTGATTTTTACCCCATGCTCTTATGACCTTGACTTTGGCCAACAAATCATAAGTCACATGTCAAGTTCTACCCGTCATTCTCCAGGTTAATTTGAATCCACCCGTACCTACCCTTGACTTTGGCCAACAAGGCAGTACGACTGTTCCAAACCAACGCATCTATCTATGCTGCATATGAATAACCAACAGCTACCAAACACTGTGCCTTGACTTTGGCCAATAAACACAGCTTGAATACTATTGACTACCCATATGAAACGACGGAGGGCTACGAATGGTTTCTGGCGAAAACCTTTAACGTAATGAACTTGATATCGTTGAAGGAACGGATAGCTTTTTAGAAAATATAGTGACGAAAACCTTTACTAAAGAGGTCACTCCCGGTGAAGGGATCTCGGCTCTTTCCCCGTAGAATGGGGTGCAGGATATTCCAAATGAATACCGCGATGCAAAGCAAAAGTAATCGGCTATAGTGAAGTTAGTGCCCTGACGCAAACTTCTGTCCAAGGGGTCACTCCCGGTGAAGGGATCTCGGCCCTTGCCTCGTCGACTGAGGAGCAGGATATTCCAAATGAATACCACGATGCAAAACAAAAGTGAACGTCCTTGCAATAACAGCTTTTTGAAAAGTGTTCCAACAACATCAGATTAGGTTTGTTTATCTTGCATTGATCCGAATCAACGCAGTCCCATCAATTGATCACACCACAAAGAACGAAAATATACTGACGTACGTATATGCCATCCGCATTCGCCACTGGGTCCCGTCATCACCCGTTAGGTTAGCTAACTAACGGCAGAGCGGGGACTGGACTAGCGCGGATGAAAAACATATACAACATCTACTAATATATATACCAATATATAGTATTTCGCTCAAGGCGTGAATAAAATGCAACATCACAGAAATGTACAGCATCACAGAACAAAACAGATATCTGGGATCCCCGGGTTTCACAGAGCCACTACTGAAACCCGACGTTCCCCTGGTCGTGTGGATAGCCTGTGCAATGAAATCCTAGACCCCTACGGGCGCGGCAAGTCACCCGCCAAAACCTGAAGCGAGGCAGCCCCCTTCAGAACCGTGAATGGACCACCCAGCACTTCACGGAATCCGGTAACTTGGGCACCCCTCCTGGGTCAACCTGTACCCCCTACGAGTGCGGCGAATAGCCCGCCAATTCCAGACTGAAGCCCCCTTCCGTCCTAATGCCATGAGATGCGGGCTTGTTGCCCTCCAGAACCCGGCTATCCGTGCACCCCACCGTGGGGCAATCCTAGTACAGAAAGTAAAATATACATACAACGGGTACATCGACCGCAACCAGGTCGTGCCCCAAAAGAATAATACAAACAGGCAGTGACGGTAGTCCACATGTCGGACGCTCGCCCCGCAATATCAAATGTACATAATACAACAAAACCGTACTAGCATTGCATCCAGGCTATCCCCCACGACCGATCCGCAACATCACAGCAAAACACAGAACATCAACGTGAAAGTCACGTTCGCAAATCCGTCTAACCGGGCTATAGCAGTTAGACAGGATTCACCGATCGAGTGAGATTCACGGTCGCAGAAATAATGTAAATACTGTGAAATAATGTGTTTAAAATATCCGATTGATCAAAAATTAACAAGTAGGCCCCCAAGCAATACTGTAGCACTCACAGAAAATATAGGCCCAATATTAATATTCCAAAACCCCTAAAAATAGCCCAGAAGCCCTCTGGAGAAATTGGACACAGTGAGGACACCAATGTGCGGCGGAACCGCGGCCCAATGGGGGATTTGGCCGCGGTTCCGCGCTTCAGTCGTCGACTGAACGTGTCGAATTTTTCCAGTAGTCTTCGAATTTCCAGTACATTAGTTTTTTACAACCTGAAAAATTTTTGGACATCAAAAAATTTCGACAGAAAACTGATGTAAGGAAAAACGTGGTTTTTTTTGGAATTTTGGTCGATCGGAAATGCAAACACATCAAACGAAGCTAGACGAAGTTAATGGCGAGTCTCTGATACCACTGTAAGTGCACGGCGGCGGCCCGGTCGTCAATCCGACGGCCAAATGCGGAAACGGTGATAAACTTTAATTTTGCGAACTTAGCAAACCGGCACCACCGCGCACTAAACCCCGGATCGGGCCATTAAACTAGATCTAGCAAAGTAACAAGATAGGGAAGAGATATACCGAATGATCCGAGTCCTCCGGTCTTCTCGTCGTCGTCCCGATCTCTGCGGAAACTCCGATCGTCGCCTCCTCGCCGGAAGGGCACCACATCGCCTGCATCTTTTACGGGCTCCCACCTCAATACCGAGGCAACTCGGGCGCGAAGTTGGCTGGCCGACGCGTCCAAGATTTGCTGTAGAATGTGTAGGGTTGAAGCTGTGTCTCATTTGGGGTTTGTTGCCTTTGAAGATGATGGAGGAATCAAGATAAGAAAAATGGTGCTTGCATTTTTCTAGCATGAAAATGAGATCAAGAATGCCACACTCTCAAAGATGAAGCTCTCATCTTTTTCTCTCTCAAAATGAAAAACCCTTATCATGTTAGAATGGTGGAGGAAAGAATACATAAGCAAGAGGGAGGTGAGTGTAGGAAAAGAGAGAGGGTGACCATATCCAAACATCATCATAACAAATCCACATCAACCTCTAATCACCTCAAATCACCAAAAAGCAAGTGATGATGATAGAAAAGAATGGTATCAAAAGATGCTTTCATAATTAATACATTTGCAAGAAACCCCTCCACAATGTGTTATTTGCAAACTTGCAAATAACACCCTCCATCGGAAAAGTCCGGCCGGGAAAGAACAAAGGAAAACCGGCCGGAACGGAATGCAAACTGGCAACTCCAGAAAACTGGTCCCGTAATAAATTACTGGAAAACCCCGATACTGTGCATACACACCCGCATCTGTATTCCGTCCGGATACAAATGCAAAGAGACAAAATCTACACTGTACTATACTAGGATCCGGCTTAAACCAAAGCCGGCTAGTAATATCCGTCCGATCCTGATCCGTGCAATACCGCACGTATCTGATCGAACCCTGCCATATATCCATACGGCCACTAGTACAAACCGTCCGATCCTGACCCGTGCAATACCGCACGTATCTGATCGGACCCTGCCATATCTCCATACGGCCTCTACAGCGTTTCGCCCGAAAGCTGAGTAACTGAATGTGTGGTGGACTCTAAAGACTCGTCAATACAATGGCTGTGGATTTAACCACTAGCACGTCAGAGGTATAAGCCAATACATAACGGGCCACCAGCTATTGACTAAAAGGGACGTCGATGAGCGAACTCATCCTGACACCCTACTGAGCCTGTCAGTGACAATATCCGTACAGTCTGGTCCGTTCGTCTATGAGCATCGTATGTCGGGCCTAGGGGGTGGGTAAAAGTCAGACCCCCAAAAGCGGTACAAGTCGTGTCTGAGTGTAGCCCAGAACACCCTGAGACACTACTGGAATACCTACCAGTAAATCTCCTGCCTTGGCCAAGGACTTCGTGTAATGGCTCTCCTAGACACAGCGCGACCTCACCCCCAATACCGGGAGAGACGAACCCCTGAAGATCCGCTCACTGCCTCCATGTGGCTCGGGACTGTACCCAACTAAAACCTGTTTGCACGACTCCTTTGAGCCGTGGTAGGGTAGTAATCAAAGCACAGTGGGAACTCACACGAGACAAATGACGATCTCAGGTCGATGAACTAACCTGTACACATGTCACCAGGGAACTGCTATCTGACGTCGGGTATAAGACCAACTAGCAGGTTCCCGGCGAGTCCTGTCCGGTGTACTCATAACCCAATGAGCACCTGTATACATCTTAGGTGAACCAACTGACACCAGTGGCTTGTGAGACCGGCCACCGCCCCTCGTCGGGGTCTCGACTGTATACACTAGTCTACTCTGGAGTATCGATGCCCTGTCTCGAAACTCCCACGACTAGGGACCATTTAAGGATGTGCTTATAGACTACCAGCTCCCACTTATATGATCGCCCTCATACTGCTGGTGGTCAAGAAAGAATCCTAGGGGCTCTATCAACGTGTAATAGCGACCTGTAAGGTCACCTGAAGCAGTACACGATGATAAAGTTAAACCAGATAGCATACTATCATCTCGAGTAAGACTGTCGTACCGGGATAGGTCCTCCCTCAATCATTGCAATCACGTGCCTGTGATCCAATAATTGACTCTGAGGGCACTATCTCCAACAATCTCCCACTTGCACTCAGGGCTAATTATTGCGATGTCGCATACTCACAGCCCGTGTGATACCGAACACCCAACTCCTCTACTAGTCAGTCTCACAAAGCCTGTTTGGAAGACTATTGCGTTCGAGGAATAGCCTCAGTGAGTGGATCCGCCTTGAAGTTTCTTTCTATGTCTCTCTATATCTCAAGTTCGCGGAGAAAGCCATCTCCCGAAATGAGCAATACCTGTCTTAGAATGTCTGGATGTCTGATGGGACCTAGTTCATAAATGAACTCCAAATCCAAACTTCTTCGACTGTATCGTCAACTGAACTTAATCAGTATCCTGCGCCATCCCTCCCTCAGTATCTTCCTGGATCACCTGTCCAGAATACTGCCCCTTGTCAGAAGGAAAACTATAACTCTGACAACCTCCTTGTCGTCCATGTCACCTTGGAAGCCTGGAATGATAACTGTCTCCCAAATGAGGCTGTCGTTATCATATCCCTAGAACATCCACTTATGTTCTAAAACTGCTTCCGACTGTTTCTCCAGGATTGGATCAATATCAACTTATTGCATCTAGTGCAAGAACAACATCTGGTGTGGTACTTGACATCTCATGATTGACTCAATTGCCTAAGCAAGTGATCTGCCAATCATGCACATCCCTCTCTACTTTAGTCTATAAGACACCTTTAGAGAGGGTGACTCCATCACCTGCAGGTACACTACCGTGCCAGGAGTCGTCCATTCTAAATACTCTTAGAATGCTGTCAAAGTACCCTGATTGGGAAACCACCCAAATCTAGATCTAAAATCATAGATCTAGTAACCAGTATGTCTGATATAATGTCCAAGTCCCTTGTGGAGAAACCACTGTGTGACGACCAAAGTATAACCGATCGTAGTATAGGAATATCACTTCCTACTTTGTGTATGTCATCCAAAACCCGGATATCACACCCTACTACCTATTCAACAGATCCATCCCCTATTCTGATGAAGTCAAACCTATGACTGTCACATCAGAAATAGATGATCTATCTCCGCTACATCTGCTTTAGTTTATAAATAGACATAAGCCTGATGTCCACCAATGCTTCCGCTGCTCCCACTGACTACGACAACCCTCTGGCAGAGTCATATAGACGTGCACTTCTAAAGCTAGTTTAGAACGACGCTATACTCATCCTCCCACCGGGTCTCGCAGCCTGGAACAACAGCAATGGCAAGTGTGGGTAAACAAGAACTTCCCTGTCACCGTCCTTGAGGCTACCGGAGTACCTCTAGGGTGCCTGAAGTTACCCACCGTATCTGCGGAGTGGCCAATGGAATGTCAAATCAGATTGAATCTTTAGGTTCCTTTTCAAATCTTCAGTAATCGTTTGCGGTTCTGGAATCACTTCCATTTCTACCATACTCCCACTACTGTTTTGAAAAAATCCATTTTTATTAAAACTGTGGCGAGTCTAGAACAATATTACTATTGATCTCTCAGATGGTAGAGAATCAACCCTCGTCATAGCCTGGGTCAACCCACAAACAGCCATTACAGAAACGTGCCTCGAGTTATCCAGAGTCTGGTTTTAATCATAAGCCGTACAACTCCCCGTACCTTAACAATGTTAAGATATGAACTGTACTATATCCAATATAGAACTAGAGGCACTGATTTAATTGAACCAGATTCAAATCATGCAGCTATCTCCAGTGCATGTCAACTAAATGGAAGGAGGCCGATCAGCGTTACTCAACTTAGGAATGCTTCCAATTATGAGTAATCTGAAAAAGAAGCAATTTCTCTTTATCACTACTATTAACTGAATACCATACACAAGTATCTACATCTTCTATCACTTTGAAGAATCCCGATACTTGCTACACCTGGTTCTCTACTCTATTCAAATACCTATAACTCCTCAAAACTTAGACCCTGTGTTTCTACGAAACACATGTCTAAGAACTAGAGAAGTTAAAAGTAAACAGAATATAGTATGAGGACCAACCCCTCTGTCCTAATGGACACTGGACAACATACAATACTCTGTATAAGTCCGCTGAGTCTAGTGACTCATTCACTGTGTGTCGTGGGTTGAAAACTGTACTTTTGGTTAAGAAGAATTACACCGCTGTTCAATGCTCCTTACCTAACCATCCACTGATATAGGTAAATGTCATCGACATAATATCAAAAGGTATATCTCACTCTATGAAAATAGACGTAATGATATATCAATTTGAAATTGGTGCACAACAGCGGATATTCAAAACCAAATATTTGCCGACCGGCAAACAGCCCAGATGATCTCCTCAAATATCACCGATTACTACGAATCCCGATATAATGAGGATGATGACCCTATTCCCAATAACTTACTCCCACTCATCATCTGTAAAGCCATACAGATGTGAGAATCAAACCTGGTAAATACATACCCTGGAGCAAGCGTCTAATCAGGAAATCAGTTTTCTTTTAACAGTACACAGTTGAACTGAAACATTGAAATGTTTCGATGGGGTATCCTGGTATTCCAAGTAATGCCTCTTCCATTATCCATGCGCTAGTCTACTCCGGAGTATCGATGCCCTGTCTCGATAGTCCTGCGACCAGGGACCTGCATAAGGATGTGCTTATAGATTACCCAGCCCCACTAGTGTGACTGTCATCACAACGCTGGTAATCAAGCAAAGATCCAAAGGACTCCACTAATGTGTATAGACGATATACTAAAATAAACACATGTACACATTGAAGTAGAAACAAACCAAGTAGCATACTACTATTTTGAGCAAGATTGTATATACAAGGTGAATATCCCAAGCTTCCATTAAGTAATATACAAACTAGTATGATACAGTAATGGCCTCTAGGGCATATACACTAACAATCTCCCACTTGCACTAAGGCCATGTACTGGCGTATCGAAGACCTATCATCTCGATCAGCCGCTCGAACTGAGTCTGGGGCAAGGCCTTGGTGAATGGATCTGCAGTGTTATCTTCTGAAGCGACTCTCCGAACCTCGATCTCCTGGCGATCCACGATCTCCCTGATCAGGTGATACCTCCTCAAGATGTGTCTGGATCTCTGATGGGACCTGGGTTCCTTCGCTAAAGCTATAGCCCCGTTGTTGTCACAATACAGAGGTATTGGATCAACAATGGACGGAACCACCTGAAGCTCTTTCAAGAACTTCCTCATCCAGACAGCTTCTTTTGCGGCATCAGATGCAGCGATGTATTCCGCTTCCATCGTCGAGTCTGCAACGGTTTCCTGTTTGGAACTCTTCCAACACACCGCCCCTCCATTGAGGGTAAAGACAAAACCCGACATGGACTTGGAATCATCCTTGTCACTCTGGAAGCTGGAGTCAGCAAAGGCCTCGATCTGGAGGTCTTTTCCGCCATAAACCAAGAACATCTCCTTAGACCTTCTCAGGTACTTGAGAATGTTCTTTACTGCTATCCAGTGTTTCTCCCCAGGGTTTGACTGATACCGGCTTACCACACTCAGTGCATAAGCTACATCCGGTCTGGTACACAACATCGCATACATTATAGAGCCTACCGCAGAAGCGTAGGGTATAATAGACATGCGATCCCTCTCCAAATCAGTCTTGCGAGACTTCTCTTTAGAGAGGGTGATCCCGTGACAAGCCGGTAGGTTACCGCGCTTAGAATCTTCCATACTGAATCTCTTCAGTATGGTGTCGATGTACCTAGACTGTGAAAGTCCTAATATCCTCTTGGATCTATCACGATGGATCCGGATCCCCAGGATGTATGAGGCATCACCCAGGTCTTTTATGGAGAACCTGTGTGACAAGAACCCCTTGACAGATTGTAGCATAGGAATGTCATTTCCTATTAAGAGAATGTCATCCACGTATAAAACGAGGAATACTACAGTTCTCGCTACAAATCTACTATAGATGCAAGTTTCATCTGGATTTTTGATAAAGCCAAATTCCTTGACCGTCTCATCAAAACAGATGTTCCAACTCCGCGATGCCTGCTTTAGTCCATAGATGGACTTAAGCAACTTGCACACCTTTCCGCTGCTCCCACTCTGAATGAAACCCTCTGGTTGGTCCATATAGACACACTCCTCTAAATTTCCATTTAGAAAAGCGGTCTTTACGTCCATCTGCCAGATCTCATAATCGTGGAAGGCAGCAATGGCAAGAAGGATCCGAATGGATTTCAGCATAGCCACTGGAGAAAAGGTTTCGTCATAGTCCAAACCAGGTCTTTGACGAAAAACCTTCGCAACAAGTCTAGCTTTATAGGTCTCAACCTGTCCATCTACACCAATCTTCCTTTTGAAGATCCACTTGCATCCTACGGGTTTTACCCCGTCTGGAGCAATGTCCAACGTCCATACCTTGTTGGTGTACATGGACTCCATTTCGGTCCGCATTGCATCCAGCCATTTTACTGAGTCAACGCTCTGAACGGCCTGCTGGAAGCTAGTAGGCTCATCATAATCTATGATGCAATCCTCTCTATCCCCGTCTATGAGAAAACCGTAGTATCTCTCGGGCGGATGAGACTGCCTACTACTCCTGCGGAGCGGCGTAGGAATGTCCTGTTCTTTTGAACCCTCTGGTTCCACTAAGCTTTCAGTAATAGCTCGTGGTTCAGGAATTTCTTCCAGTTCTACTGCGCTCCCATTAATTTCCTTTTCTAAGAACTGGTGTTCTAGAAAGTGGGCATTACGAGAAACAAGGACTTTTTGTTCCTCTGCGTGGTAGAAAAGATACCCCCTGGTGTTCTTTGGGTATCCCACAAACTTGCACAGTACTGAGCGTGCCTCGAGTTTGTCCGCATGCTGCTTTTTGACAAAAGCTGGACATCCCCAGATCTTCAGATATTGAAGATAGGGTTTCTTCCCACTCCATAACTCATAAGGTGTGGTAGGCACAGTCTTAGTGGGAACTCGGTTCAAAAGGTATGCAGCTGATTCTAGCGTATACCCCCAGAATGATCGCGGTAACTCAGCGTTACTCATCATGGACCGTACCATATCCAATAGGGTTCGGTTCCGTCTCTCCGATACACCATTATGTTGTGGAGTGTATGGAGGAGTAAGCTGAGAGAGAATTCCGTTCTCTTTTAAATAGTCCAGGAACTCGGCACTTAAGTATTCTCCACCTCGATCCGATCTTAGAATCTTGATACTTTTGCCGGTTTGGTTCTCTACTTCATTCTTATATTCCTGGAATTTTCCAAAGGCTTCGGACTTATATTTCATTAAGAAGACATAACCGTACCTTAAAAAGTCATCCGTAAAAGTAATGAAGTAAGAATAACCGCTTCGCGCATGTGTAGACATTGGACCGCATACGTCGCTGTGTACGAGTCCCAAGAGCTCGCTCGCCCTTACTCCGTGTCCAGTAAACGGAGTCTTTGTCATCTTTCCTTTGAGACAGGATTGACAAGTGGCATACGATTGATATTCGAACGGATTCAAATATCCTTCTGTATGTAACTTCGTCAACCTTCTCTCATTGATGTGACCCAGTCTACAATGCCACAAGAAAGTCTGATTTATTTCCAGAGACTTTCTTTTGTGTGTATTCTGGACATTGAAAATCTATGGTTGGTTTAATACGTATATACCATTGCTCAATGTACCTGACCCAATCAGAACTTGATTAAGGTGAATGTTTACAACATTGCTTACAAACGCAAATTCATAAACTTCTTTTGAAACTAAAGATACAGAAATGATAATACATGTTGCGTTCGGTATAAAAAAGCAATTACGCAAAACCAAAACATGTCCATCTGACATTCCCAGGTGATAGTCCCCCACGGCTTTAGCATCCATGCTAGCTCCGTTCGCAACTCTGAGGGTCATGTCACCTGCTTTCAAAACACTACGGTTTCTCAACGCCTACAAAGAATTACAGATATGAGATCCTGATCCGGTATCCAATACCCAGGAAGTAGAGTTTATTGAAAGACAGTTTTCAATAACATACACACCTGAAGCTGAAGCTGCAACCTGCTTCAATTCCTGTGTTCTGGCCTTCCAGGCCCTGCAATCATTCTTCTAGTGTCCTTTCTTATGACAATAGAAGCATTCTTCCTTATCCACAAGCTTCCCCGCTTTCTTTGTTGCTTTAGCTTTTCCCTTCGTATCCACTTTACTAACACCGCCTCTTGGTTTGGCGGGGGCTTTCTTCTTCTTTCCCTTGGCTTTCGCCTTGGACCTAGAAGAAGATGATCCTCCTACAAACAAAGTGGATGTTTCCCTACCTTTCTGTAGGGTGCCATCTGCGCTCCTCAGCATGTTGAGGAGCTCTGAAAGTTCAACTTCCTTTTCTTGTAAGTTGAAGTTCAGTATGAACTGGGCGTAAGTGGAAGGAAGGGACTGGAGAACTAAGTCCGTATAGAGATCACTCTCCAATGTGGTCCCTAGGTCCGCGAGCTCCTCAATGTAGCTGATCATCTTAAGCACGTGTTCTGCTACTGATGATCCGACGGCCATCCTTGCCGAAAATAACTTTTTCGACGCTTCATATCTTGCGATACGAGATTGCTCTCCATACAGTTCTTTTGTATGAAGAAATATGGATTCCAAGTCCATATTCTCGTGCCTCCTCTGATGTTCATTGTCCATAGAGGCAAGTACGAGGCACTTGGCCTTCGCGCTATCAATCTCCCAAGTCTTACGGATTTCCTTATCCGCGACGCTGGAAGTGGGACCAGGGACAGGGGGAGCTTTGGTGGTAAGAAGATAACCCAGCTTGTCGTAAGTGATTGCCATCTTGACATTCCTGAGCCAATCTTTATAGTTTGGCCCTGTCAGTATGTTTTTATCTAGAAGTAACTTAAGTCCAGTCATGTCGATTGGTCGCTGCAATTAGGAGAGAGAAGAAACACTCAGCATGATGCTCTTGCAAGTTTAGAATGGTTTTTAGTTTGTCTAAACAGGATGGCTCCCACTGTTTCTCGAATCCCTCCTCAAACCACAAAGGAAGAATTAGTCGGGATCAATCCCACCGCACAATACTTGCTTAACCGTTCAGCCAGGCCAGTGTCGGTACTTCGAGGGAGGTTTTCCAACGCTTTCGTGAAGTTCCTTAATTAAATAACCTCTTTTCCCTGGGGGCGTAGCCCCGCTAACACCTTTCTAGACACCTACTAGGTTTATAGCATTGATCGTTTAATGAGAAATTTCCCGAGGAGTAGCATATACTCACAGTAGGATCGGGATCCAAATATCATCGCGTGATGAAACTGAAGGAATCCTACCAGAATCATCACACTCCAAATGGTATGCAACACTAGCAAGTTTCAGTTCTTTTGAAACTCCCGATGTGGATTTTTGCCCCATGCTCTTATGACCTTGGCGTGAGGTCAAAATGTCATAAGTCACATGTCAAGTTCTTCCCATCATTATCCAGGTTAATTTGAATCCACCCGTACCTACCCTTGACGTAGGCCAAAATGGTAGTACGGCTGTCCCAAACCAACGCATTCTATCTATGCAACAGATAAATATCCGGCAGCTACCAATCACTATGCCTTGGCGTGAGGTCAAAATACATAGCTTGAATACTACCGAATATTTAACTGAAATGATGGAGGGCTACGAATGGTTTTGGCAAAAACCGTGAACGTAGTGAACTTGATATAATCGATGGAACGAGATAGCTTTTAAAAGGAGCGGCTCAAGCTCCGCATTTAAAAGTTAGTTTTGAAAAGAACCGAGTGGTTTTCCGAAAGTGTTCCAACGATTTTAACTTGGTTTATTTTCTTGCATTAGTTCTTTTAATGCGTGATATTCTTGCATTAGTTCTTTTAATGCGTCCCATCATTTAATCCTACCATTGCAGAAAACAACCAAAATATGACGTACGCTTATGCCATTCGCATTCGCCACGGGGCCCCGTCATTACCCGTTAGGTTACTTAACTAACGACAGAGCGGGGGCTGGGCTAGCGCGGCTGTAAAACATAAGCAACGCCTAAATAATATCATATATAGATATATTGCAATGATAGCCATTTCAGATCACAGATGAACACATTGGATATGCTAGGAATCCGCAATTCGTACGAGCCTGTAATGAAAAGCAGATTACACGGTCGCGGTGAATAGCCAATACCCCACCCAAGACCCCTACGGGTGCGGCAAACTACCCGCCAAGTACCCGAAGCGAAGCAACCTCCCTCAACCCCGTGAGTAAGCCACTCGGCACTTCGGCATACCCGGTAGTTTGTGCACCCCCTCCATGGGTCTATCCTAGGAGCAAAAACAGTAAAAAGAAATTATACAATGACGGCTACAACCCTGACCCGGTTGTGTGGCCATACAAATAATTATTACATCAATTTATAAATTTACATGAATTGAAAGAAAAGAAAAACTCTCGTCTCACAACCCCCGGCTATTCACCCGCGACAATCCAATGAATTCATATACACATTCCAATAACATTACAGATCACAGATTTGTATAACCCCCACTAATCGACATATAGCGATTAGCAGACGTTCAATACAAATATCATATCACAGAAAAACCCGTCAGCTAAAGTCTTTCAGAAGTTCGATCAAAAATACTGATTTTTAGGCCCCAAACACAAAATTTTCGTTCTGGAAAATCTGGGCAGAAAATACATATTCCAAAAATCCCAAAATACCCCTATGAGCAAACTGCAAAGAAGAAACCCCATGACCGAGTCAACTCGGCCGCGGTTCCGCGGTGGGAGCAAGCTCCCACCGCGGAACCGCGGCGCTTTGATCGAGTTAGGGGGTCAAATTTTTGCAGTTTCTTCAGAAAACCCTGAGTCGATTTTTGGTGTATCTCAAAAAAAATTTCCAGCACTTTTAAAATCGACAGAAAGTTTAAAAACCGGGGTTCGTTTTGCGACTTTTTCTTTGATCGACCTTCTAGCTACTTTGCTAACATGTTAGATAAAGTTTAACCTGTCTCTGATACCACTGTAAGTCCATGCTACCTCTCCCGGTACTTTCGGGCATGCGGAATTTGATAAAAACGATTTTCTTAGAGGTGGTAACATAGACTTAAAACCCGGATCTTTGTTAAACATCTAACTAACAACCTAACCAGGAGTTGCTAACTACTCGGTTAGGGGGTTATACCTTTCTTTTTCTCGAACTCCTTCATCTTCAAGCTTCGATGGTCGTCCGAATCGGCTTCTCCCCGTCGTCTCCTTACGCCGAAGATAGATCCACCTGAAAGCTTCAACCTTTGGCTCCTTCTTCGAACTTTGAAGAAATTAGTTCACTCGGTTTGCTAAACCTTGTGAACTAGAGTGAGTAGAGAAGAGTTTGTATGGGATTTTATCTATGGTTCTTGGTTCTCAACTCATGAGACAAGTGAACCATAGAATCAAGAGAGGGAGAGCAAGAGGAGGAAGTTGAGAGCTCAAGAACAAGAGAGAGAGTGAGCATGAAAGAATGAGAGAAGACTTTTCTCATTTGGCTCTCATAATCCAAAACAATCATAACACCTCATATCAATCAAGTATTATGTGATGGTTTAAGCAACCATAGCCATATCATTTCATGCACTCATTTTGCACAAAAGAGCAAGCAAGCAAAAGTCTTTGCCATGAAATGATAGCTATAGTTATCATGATGGTCAACTAGTCAAGCCTAGTCAACCGGTCAACAAAGTCAACAAGTCAACAAAAGTCAACAAGTCAACAAAGTCAACCCCTCAACAACCATGTCACCATAATACTTAATTAATATAATTGTTAATCACAAATCATATTCTCATTAGGGTTGAACAAAAAGTCAATAGTCAACTGTCAACGGTCAACAACCCTAATGAGAATCCTCTGCCTCTGTCTCTCCGTCAACTGTGCATACACACCCGCATCCGCGTTCCGAGGAACACGAATGCATACTGGATAAAACCAATCCCAATACGTACACTAGGATCTAGCTTAAACCAAAGCCTGCTAGTGTAAACTGTCCGGACACTGTACGTGCACAAGTGCACGGATGTGACCGAACCCTGTCGCAAAACCATGCGACCTGTCGCAAAACCATGCGACCTCTACTCTTTTGCCTAAATGCGAATAGCTTTCTGTGTGGGACTCTAAAGACTCGACACTACGCTGGCAGTGGGTTTAACCACAGACCGCAAGCGGCACTAGCTGTGCGTAATGGTCCCCAGGTAGATGCCGACAAGAAGACTGACGAGGTGAAACCCATCTGAACTCCTACTGAGCCTGAATGTGACATTCTCCGTACAGTCCGGTCTGTTCGTCCGATACATCGCATGGTGGGCCTAGGGGGCGGTAAACATCAGTCCCCCAATAGCGGTACAAGTCGTGTCGGAGTGAAGCCCAAAACACCCTGAGATAACACTGGAAGCCTACCAGTATATCTCGTTTGCCCTGGCCAGGGACTACTCGTGTAATGGCTCTCCTAGACACAGCGCGATGTCAACCCCCAATACCGGGAGAGACGAATCCTGTCTAACCGTCACTGCCTCCAAGTGCTTCGGGACTGCACCCAACTACCACCTGTTTGCACGACTCCTTTGAGCCGTGGTAGGGTAGTAATCAAAGTACAGTGGGAACACACTCGAGGCGAAGTGACAGTGTCAAGTCAGCGGACTAAGCTGTACTCATGTCACCTGGGAACTGATAACTGACGATAGGCATAATACCAACTAGTCAGTTCCCGACGAGTCCTGTCCAGTGTACTCGTAACCCAACGAGCACCCGCATACTATCTCAAGTACGACGTACCGACGGCTGTGGGACAGACCGTCTCCCACACTGGGATGAGAAGCGCATGCGCTAGTCTACTCCGGAGTATCGATGCCCTGTCTCGATAGTCCTGCGACCAGGGACCTGCATAAGGATGTGCTTATAGATTACCCAGCCCCACTAGTGTGACTGCCATCACAACGATGGTAATCAAGCAAAGATCCTAAGGGCTCCACTAATGTGTATAGGCGATATACTAAAATAAAAACATGTACACATTGAAGTAGAAACAAACCAAGTAGCATACTACTATTTTGAGAAAGATTGTATATACAAGGTGAATATCCCAAGCTTCTATTAAGTAATATACAAACTAGTATGATACAGTAATGGCCTCTAGGGCATATACACTAACAGGTCCAAGCGGATACTGAGGGAGGTATGGCGCAGGATACTGATTAAGTTCAGTTGACGATACAGTCTAAGATGTTTGGATTTGGAATTCATCTATGAACTAGGTCCCATCAGAATCCAGACATATTCTAAGACAGGTATTGCTCATTTCGGGAGATGGCTTTCTTCGCGAACTTGAGATAAAGAAAGGCATAGAAAGAAACATCTGAGCGGATCCACTGACTGAGGCTATTCCACGAACGCATTAGTTTCGCAAACAGGTTTTATAAGACTGATTAGTAGAGGAGTTGGGTGTTCGGTATCACACGGGCTGTGAGTATGCGACATCGCAATAATTAGCCTTGAGTGCAAGTGGGAGATTGTTGGAGATAATGCCCTCAGAGTCAATTATTGGATCACAGGCACGTGATTGCAATGATTGAGAGAGGACCTATACCGTTAGAACAGTCTTACTCAAGATGATAGTATGCTATCTGGTTTATCTTTATCATCGTGTACAGCTTTAGGTGACCTTACAGGTCACTATTGCACGTTGATAGAGCCCCTAGGATTCATACTTGACTACCAGCAGTATGAGGGCGATCATATACGTGGGAGCTGGGGTCTATAAGCACATCCTTAAAAGGTCCCTAGTTGTGGAAGTTTCGAGACAGGGCATCGATACTCCAGAGTAGACTAGTGTATACAGTCGAGACCCCGACGAGGGGCGGTGGCCGGTCTCACAAGCCACTGGTGTCATTTGGTTCACCTAAGATGTATACAGGTGCTCATTGGGTTATGAGTACATCGGACAGGACTCGCCGGGAACATGCTAGTTGGTCTTATACCAGACGTCAGATAGCAGTTCCCTGGTGACATGTGTACAGGTTAGTTCATCGACCTGAGATCATCATTTGTCTCATGTGAGTTCCCACTGTAATTTGATTACTACCCTACCACGCTCAAAGGAGACGTGCAAACAGGTTTTAGTTGGATACAGTCCGGAGCCACATGGAGGCAGTAAGCGGATCTTCAGGGGTTCGTCTCTCCCGGTATTGGGGGTGAGGTCGCGCTGTGTCTAGGAGAGCCATTACACGAAGTCCTTGGCCAAGGCAGGAGATTTACTGGTAGGTATTCCAGTAGTATCTCAGGGTGTTCTGGGCTACACTCCGACACGACTTGTACCGCTTTTGGGGGTCTGACTTTTACCAACCCCCTAGGCCCGCCATGCGATGCTGATAGACGAACGGACCGGACTGTACGGATATTGTCACTGATAGGCTCAGTAGGGTGTCAGGATGAGTTCGCTCATCGACGTCCCTTTTGGTCAATACCTGGTAGCCCGTTACGTATGGCTAATACCTCTGACGTGCTAGTGGTTAAATCCACAGCCAAAGTATTGACGAGTCTTTAGAGTCCCCCACAGACAGTTGCTCAAGTTTCAGGCAAAACGCTGTAGAGGCTGTATGGAGATATGGCAGGGTTCGATCTTATACGTGCGGTATTGCACGGATCATGATCGGACGGATAATACTAGTGGGCTTTGGTTTAAGACGGATCCTAGTATTGTACAGTATAGATTTTGTCTCGTTGCATTTGTATTCGGTCGGAATACAAATGCGGGTATACATATACGGTCGCGGGGTTTTCCTGTAATTTATTACGGGATCAGTTTTTTGAAGTTGCCAGTTTGCATTCCGTTTCGGCCATATTTCCTTTGTTCCTTCATGGCCGGATTTTTTCGATGGAGGGGGTTATTTGCAAGTATGCAAATTATCCATTGTAGAGGGTTCTTTATGGCATTTGGTTTATATGATGGTTCAAGCATCTTTACTTTTCCTTTTGTGATCATAGCTAGCATTTATAAGATAGGATTTGTATTTGAAATTGGTGTGACATATATACCTCTTTATCACCCACTTGCTTTTTAGATGAGATGATGACTTTTCTTCTATGGAGATAATTCATTCCTTTTTCCCTCATCACCATAAAGGGGATGGCCACAATTTTGGGTGAGGGTGGGGAATTCATTTGGAGTGGGAAATTATTCATTCTCACTTTGCTTGCTTCAAAATTCCAAAGCTCATCTCCATATCTTTTTCCTCCACATCTTTATGGAAACTTCACAACCCCATGAGACAAACCTCTCTACACTAGCCTACAGCATCCTTGGGCACGTCGGCTCACCAACTTCGTGCCCGAGTTGCCTCGGTCCAGAGGTGGGAGCCCGTAAAAGAACCCGGCGGTGTAGTGCCCGTGCCGACGAGGAGATGAAGACCGCAGATTCCGCGAGGAGATTGGAGTGGAGGCCGAAGACCGAAGGACACGGATCGCTCGGTATAGCTTCCTACCCATCTTCTAGTTTGCTATGATTAGGTTAATGGCCTGATCTGGGTTTTATAGTGCGCAGTAATGCCGGTTCACAAGTTTTTGAAAAGTTTCGTTTCCACATTTTGGCCTCGGATTGACGGCCAGGGCGCTGCCGTGCACTTACACATTTAACTTGAGCTAAAATCTAGGAGCTGTTATGAGTGTTTTGGGAAAGGTTTTCCGATATTTGAATGCTTGGTTTTGATATTTGATATTGTATTTGGTCATTGGATGTTTGTACGTCAACGATGAGGGTTGTTTTGTTGTTTTTGCATACGTAGGCTATAGGTTTTAACCTATAGGCAATTCGTGTGCCGTTTCGGATTTTGGACATTGATTTTAATGGTATTGCGACTTTATATTGATTGTAGGTACCTTCGCGTGGATTCCGAGACGACGAAGCACATCGACTACGGCTGAACAAGGATTTCCGCAGGTGAGTAGTTTTATATCTATGGGGGAAGTCGGGTGGATGGCGTATAGCACCCCCGCAACCATTGATATGTGATTTGAAATTCGGAAACAAGATATGCCACGACTTGAGTATAGTTAATGGTTTTAGTGTGGAACGATATGATAGAAAGGATGTCTCGAATTGATATATATGGATATGAAACATGAATGTGAAACTTATGGATATGGTTAAAAAAAGTTAGTAGGCGATGAGATGAGATGATACGAGCGGATACTATTGATATAAGATATGAAACGAGATGTATAAGGATATGACATGAGATCGATGAATATGATAAGATTGAGATAGATGTGTTTTGAGACCGGTAAAATGAGATAAATATGTATATGAGATTACTTGATGTGAAATATTGAGGTGATGAAAAGAGAATGTGACGTGATATATATATATATATAATGATAATAATGAGTGATATGCCGTACGAGACTTAGATCCGTACCCTCATTATTGTATAGGTTGATAAAATCCCTACTTGTTAAATGCCGCCGTTCGATGGAATTCCATACGCGATGAGTTTTACCTGTTGATTGATCCATACCCTTGACTAGAGGATGCTGTACGATGGATTATATTGTACGTGATGTTATGAGGCTGGATTGCCGATTGATAGATTCATCGACTCGGATATCTTATAGATATGTTAATTCCTAGGTAGATGTTTGATTAGATACGTACCTTTTACGATGCGGCGCTTAGGGTTTACTTTATACTACATTTATGATATTCTCATTGCATGGCATGCCTCTGTGCTTCCATTATGGTTATGGTATCATCTTCTAGTACACATGCACAATTATCGATGATGCGTATGTTACACTTACACATATTTGCCAGCTCACACACTTTCATCATCGATAATTGCCATGTCACTTACATAGTAGAATTGCTACATCATGCTATTACTCTTAATTGTTCAGTACTGTCACATGACTAGTTGGCATGATATACTAGCTATGCTCACATCACTATTCTATGTTGCATGATATACTTGCTATGCTCACATTTCTATTCTATGTTTTCATACATCATGCTTTATGATTATACGCATTGAGATGCTGTTTTTATGAGATCTCTGGATTTGAGAACCGTGGTTACATTTCAAAGGAAATCATGTATTGTTTTAAAAACCTGGTTTCTCTTAATATGATATTTCGAGACGTCCACCATGAATTTTGTCGGTTCTGAGCTATGAGTATACCCGATTCGAGGAGCGGTAGGCACCGTCTGCGGGTTCATGGTTGACCCGGTGAGGTACTCCAGGGCAAGAACACTCTTATAGTTAGGCGGTGAGCCTGGCAGAGGAGCACTACCTACCGGTGATAGTTTGGACCCGACAGTTATCCTGAGGATACCGACCAGAGTCGTGAGATGGATATGTGGGCCGATCAGAGTATGCGGTGCCTGAGGGCCGATCTGAGGATGCGGCGCCTGAGATATGAGGATTTACGTGTCGATGCTGGACACGGGTTTTCATGATGTTTCGAGTGTCGGTGTTGGACACTCAGGTTCCATGATTTTGATGTATCGTTGATGGGCACGCGTTGGTTGATATCCTCATATTTACATGCGTATGCTTTCATGATGTTGTTGTGTCATTGATGGACACGTGGATGATATCCACATGCATACAGGCATTGATTATATTGTTGGCATATATGTAGACACGATCACCCTAAATATCATGGTATTACCTTCATGATATAGTTGACCTAGGAAATCGTTGTTTTATTCGATTTCTACCTGCTGATGTTTTCTACTCACAAGTTGGCAACTCACCCCCGTTGTGCCACGGTTCTTGCAAGTTTAGTCGCTTAGGATCAGTAGCGGTATCGCTGGCTTACAGCTTGCATTTGGATGTTTTGCTATGGTAGGTGGGACACATTGGATCATGCTTACTCTTTTATTTATTATTCCTCTTGTATCTAGTTAACTCCATCAATCAAAAACTAGTATTTGGATAAGTAGTAAAACTTAGAAAGTCTTGTGGTTGCGAGACTTAGAGCGATGGGTTATTTGTTCGCTTGGTGGGTTGATGTCTTCCTTTCTCCATTATCCTTTGTGTTGATCTTCGCCGTTGGGCGTCGTACACTTATATTTCTGACTTGCGTGGTTGTGATTCCGCCGATTGGCGAAGAGCTAGCTCCAGCTTGGGGATACCTTTTATATTATCATGTATATGTGGTTTTGGATCAAATATACAAGGGAGGTGCTGCCCATATTTTTAATAGACGAAACATGTTTTTCAACTAGTAAAATCCGCTTGCATTTTCATGTTCCATTATCAATACATTTAAGAAAATATTTGATTTCATCATACATTTATTTCAAACCTTCACCTTTTTTATTTTCTTTAAAAGGTTTAGATTTCTAGGCTTCGGCTTACTTAATTTATGTTACGCCTTTAGACGTTGCGTGATTTAAGTGCCGGTGACGAACAAAATTTTGGGTGGTGACAAAGTTGGGGTGGGACACATTGAATCGTGCCTACTCTTGTATTTATTATTCCTGTTGTATTTAGTTAACTCCATTAATCAGAAACTAGTATTTGTATAAGTAGTAAGACTTAGAAAGACTTGTGGTTGCGAGACTTAGAGCGATGGGTTATATGTTCGCTTGGTGGGTTGATGTCTTGCTTTATTCATTATCCATTATGTTGATCTTCGCCGTTGGGTATCGTATACTTATATTTCTGACTTGCGTGGTTGTGATTCCGCCGATTGGCGAAGAGCTAGCTCCCGCTTGGGGATGCCTTTTATATTATCATGTATATGTGATTTTAGATCAAAATATACAATGGAGGTGTTGCCCAAATTTTTAAAAGACGAAACATGTTTTTCAACTAGTAAAATCCACTTGCATTTTCATGTTCAATTATCTATGCATTTGAGAAAACATTTGATTTCATCATACCTTTATTTCAAAACTTCACTTTTTTATTTTCTTTAAAAGGTTTAGATTTCTGGGCTTCGGCTTACTTAATTTACGTTACGCCTTTAGACGTTGCGTGATTTAAGTGCTGGTCATGAACTAAATTTCTGTTCGTGACAAAGTTGGTATCAGACCGTTAGGTTTAACCTTGGTTAGAGTCTAGGTTTGACTATGTGGAGTCTGGGGCGTAATCTATTCCGGAACCTAAGCTTGACCATACGGAACTTAGACTTGAATGGGGGGTATTAGACCCGAACTTTCGTTACATAGGCTGTCCCTGATTGATGGAGTATGTAACTCAAGTAGAGTGACGTACCGTGTGTATGTTCTGCGGCATACTTACGATACGATACTCCAATTAAGTGACCTTAGGATGTACATATCTTGAGATTTGCGATTCTCTTTGTTCCCATGATTATACGTCCATTTGAGATCCTTGATTCCATTCGTTCCTATGATCATACTCTCATTGATTCTATTCCTTCTTATGATCATGTATCCATTCTGGATCTGTTGATTCCTTTCGTTCCTTTAATCTATCTTCATCGATACATGCTTGAGGTTCATGTCACCATGGTTTGAGCGTAGATTGAGCTGCTGCTAGCGATGCGGTCAGGGCGAGCTCGTGTTAGTTATATGTATGCCCTCGAGGCCATTACTGTACATGAGATGTATATTGTAGTGGATGCTTGGACATATATAGGGAGGACTTTCTTGCTCAACATGATAGTATGCTATCTAGTTGCACTTTATCTTAACATGCACACTGATTGTCTCTCTGTTACATATTGGTAAAGCCCTTAGGATGTGTACTTGACTACCTGGATTATGATGCAGATCATACTAGTGGGACAAAGGTAGTCGGTAAGTACATCCTTTAATGTCCCTAGTCGTAGGTGTATCGAGACGGGGCATCGATATACCAGAGTAGACTAGCATATAGCTTCTCGACCCATACAGATAGGCGATGAATGACCCCATATCCATTGGTGTTTGACATCAGAGATGATGTATGGGTGCTCAGTGGAGACGGGTACACTGGACGGACTCGCTGAGTACTCCCAAATGGTATTATACCTCACGTTAGATGGAAGTTCTCTCGTGACACTTGTACAGAATAATCTGTCGACCGAGATCGTCATAGAGTCTTGTATGATTCCCACTGTGCTTTGATTTCCACCTTAACACATTCAAGAGGACGTGCAAAACCGTGGTTTTTGGGTACAGTCCCGAGTCACATGGAGGCAATGAGCGTTAGGAGGGGATTTCGTCTCTCCCGATATTAGGGGTTGATGTTGCGCCGTGCTCGATTGGCTATAACAGGAAAGTCCCTGGCCAAGGTTGTTCCTGAGATTTACCGGTAAGTATTATCAGTAATTTCTCGACCTGTTATGAGCCTCACATCGGCATGACTTATCAAGCTATTGGGGTCTGACGTTTACCACCCCCAGGTGAGATATGCAAAATATCAGACGATGAAACCGGACTGTACGGTAGTGTTACTGATTGGATTCACAGGAGTATGAGCAGGCATGCTTGTTGATCTTCTGATCGCTCAATACTTAGGTGGCTGTTACGTTTAATACACCGCTTGCAGCTTGTGGGTGTTTGATATGATCATCACCTACTGCCAGCATATTGACGAGTCTTTAGAGTCCTACACAGAGGTTTCCTGGTTCATGAGAAACGAAATAGGAGCACATATGAGATATGTGTGGGACTGAGATTAATGCATATATGTGATACCGCATTCTATTCTCGCGATTTGTGGCATCGGTCGGTTATATGTGATATAGCCGGGTTATCGGATAAAGTGTTGATTCGATAAGTTGTTGCAATTGATATTAATCGGTTATATGTGATATAGCCAGATTATTATATGAAGTGTTGATTTAATAATTTAATGTATAATTGTATATTTGATATACTAGATTGCATTAACTAATATTAGCTCACTTAAACTTTTCTTTTTCTCATAAGTGTGCATTAGTATATATGTGATATATATTAGTGTACATTTTATTGTGTCATGCTTGATGCCACATGCTACATGGGTGTATGAAACTCACACCATACTAATAATAATGTGAGGGTTTATATTTATTTAAGTAAATCAAAATTAGTGTTAATTAGTCACATGCTTAAAAGCTTGGAGAAGCTTGTAGCATCTTTGACTAAGTCAACTCCTTTTGTTTTACTTGTAGATATTTATTAACCTAACCATTATTGTTAGCCATGGTTTAATCTCTACATGGGTTAGTGTATGACACTAACTCACCCATGGTTGTTATTCTCACCTAATGAGTTCATTCTCATTCTTCACTTGTTCTTCTTCTTCCTCATGAGAAAAGCTCGCTAGCTTTTCTCAAGGTGAGAAAATATTGTGAGAAAAATACAACTAAAGTGAGCCTATTTCCTACTTCATTATCCTCTACTACTTACCATTTAGTTTAGGGTGTTTTCTTCACTAATTTCACAATTAGTGAAGAGGTAGCATGAGCTTGAGTCTCCTCGACGTAGATCAACATCGGCCTCGAAGACTTCGAGCAAGCTTGTTCATTTCTCCGGGAGAACCCTTTCTAGAGTTTGGGAGATCACAACTCGCAGCGAAGGGACTACTACACGGAGCTTTTGAAGTGAAGGACCGATCTACAAAGGTTGTATTCCTCATTCACTTAGATGTTAAGATGTTAACATTGCTTGTTTGTTTAAATCTCTAGTTAAGATTCTAGGTTTAGGGTTCTTTAGAACAGAAAATTTTTGAAAACGACATGGATGATGCCCCCTGAAACCTTGCTGCTGACCTAGGGAACCCAACAGTGATATCAGAGCCAAGCTAGAGATTTAAACGATGTTTGTTAGATTACGAAACCGAAACTGCTCTGAAACTTGAAACATTAGAAACTGGTTTCTGTCGATTTTTTAAAAGCCTCTAAAATTTTTTTAAACAAGTACAGAATATTGTATGGGATATAACATGAACACAAACAAAATTTGAAGCAATTTGACCGGAAAATGGCCGGCCACATTCACAAAAAATCCGAGCTCAACTTTCTTTTTGTGGAATTTTGGCTTCAAATTTTTATGGTATTTTAGTCTCTGGGTTTTAGTGTTTCAGATGTTGTTTGTTTTTGCAAAATTTGCATGTGATGTTATCTTTTGCAAAGGCAACTCGGAGTTTTTCGTATTCGTAATTCTAACTTTTTTTCGGGTTTTCACATGTTATCTAGACGAAGTTAAAAAGTTCGAACAAATATCAAAAACTCATTTTTCCAAGTTTAAGGTATTCGGAAAATCATGAAAGTAATTCTGTAACACCTTAGAATGTGGTTTGTAGCTAATTATATTTTAATGTATGGTTTTTAATAAAAAGTTTACCAAATTAAGTTTTAAATATTTTATCCTAATTATTGTGTATTTTATTAGAATTTTGTTAGGCACCCACACACTTGTGCATGTAAACTAGGATGTAAATTGTGGTTTAACCATTTCTTAATTTAGTGTTAAGGTTGTATTAGGTGTTTTGGGTTGTTTAAGGGTTATGGTTGTTTTTAATTAAATGAGTTTTGAAAAGGTTTTATTATTGGTTGAATGTTGACTTTGAGAGAGAGAGAGAGATGTGAGCATGGTGCATTATGGCCTTGCCCATGCCTCATTTAATGAGGGAAGAGAAAGTGAATGGGAGGGGGTTTGGTTTTTCTCTCATTTCTCACTCATTTCCTCTCTTTTCTTTCACTCTCTCAAACACACACACACACATTTGCTGCAGCAGCAGCAGCTGCCCCAGCAGCATCCTCACCATCATCAGCACTAGAGGCAGCAGAAGAAGTAGCAAGCATCAGCAGCAGCAGCAAGAGGATCAGCAGCAGGAGCAGCAACAACACATCAACAACACATCAACAACAACACAACAACAACATCAGCTACGACAACATCATCATCATCATCTTTAGCAACAGCAGCAGCTGCCCCAGCAACAGCAATAGCAGAAGCAGCAGCAAGAAGCAGCAGTAGAAGCAGCAGAGGCAGCAGCAGCAACAGCAAGCACCAAGTGCAGCCCCTCCCCTTCACTTCTTCACCTCCCTGCAGCTCCCTAGGGTCAAGTATGAGGTATACTTCCTAACTTGTTTCCCTAGTTTGCTTGGTTCGCTTAGTTGTGTGATAATTGGAGTCGGTTTGTGTTATTTATGAGATCAGTGCTAGATTTTTTTGTGTTTTGTGGGTAATTGTGGAAATTGTTGATTGTGTTGGTTAACCCTAGCTAATTAAGTGTTATTAGGGTCACTTCACTGAGAATTAACCCAGATTTCACTAAAATACCATAGGGTTTCCAATTTGTGCAATTTGGTGTCCGTTGTGTTTGCGCGATACGCGCGATACGTGAGTGGGTTCTGTGATCCAGCGTATCGCGGCGTGTCGCGATGGTTTTAGTCGCGTACACACACGATTCAGCGTATCGTGCACACGCGCGTTTAGTTCGCGACGCGAGTTTCTCGTTTCGATTCGATATCGCGTTTCGCGAGATATCTTGGCTTATATGTGATTTCCATGTTATATTTACAGGTTTGCAGGCAGGAGCTACGGACACAGCTACAGGGGGAGCAGGTGATAGGATTCACCCAGCGTGGAGTTTAGGTGAGTAGATATAACATCTACAGGGGAATCGCCCGCATGGCGTTATGCGTCTGGGCTAAGATTCATTTACCTGTCGCACATTCTACGTCATTGTAGAATTGCGCCTTACTGCATTTCCTTAGATATTGTTATACTGTGACTGGCAGCCGTAGGACACTGCACACATTATTGACGGTTCATGATGCACGAGCACGGATTGCATGCTACACACACACCGTCAATAATTGCCACGTCACACACTACCCCTTATAGCTACCATTGCTTACCACACTTGACATCTAGCTTATCGGTATACCTATAGTGTATCATACCTTTAGTGATAGGTATATTTTCACTTTGCGATATAACTACAGGTATACCTCCTACATATTTTACCTATACCGGGAGGGATTTCCTACATATGTTACTTATACCCGGGGGGTATACGACATCAGTTCCTATAGGTAGATACCTATACTTTGCTATACCTGTATGCCAGATACATATTCAGTTGTTGTCGCATATTCACATTTACTGATGTTACTTAGCTGTACCTTATCTTGATATCGCATACATCTGGTTCAGCTTTATACTTGTGTTTACCTGCTCGCATTCAGATATATCGCATACATTATTCCTGGTTGCGCATTGTTTATCTGGATTTTACATGATGTTTTCGGGATTTGGGAACCGCGGGAGTTCATGAAATTATGCATACATGTAACAACCCGGTTTCCTTGATATGATATTTCGAGCGTCCCCTATGAGTTTTATCGGTGCTGATTTTATGCTCCATACGATGTGTGGTTGCCGTATGAGAGTACATGGTGGGGCCCGGTATGGTTCCCCTCGGCAAGAAGATCGATGGGTTTGCCGATTGAGCCTGGAGGCGGGCGAGTACCTACCGGTGATTGTTTTGACCTGGCAGTTGTCCGGAGGCTACTGGCCAGAGTAGAGAGATGGATACGGGATGACCTGTACTGTCGAGGCCGAGGGCCGACACTGCAGACGGACCCCGTGGGCTGATCCAGACTGACGGAGCCCCATATACGAGGATTTCTGTGTCGATGCTTGGCACACGGTTTCATGATATTTCTTTAACCCCTTTTGTATATATAACAGGGGATTTAGCCGTTGTTATATATACCCTTACACCTATATTAGTGGTATGGGACGCTAATATATGTGTATTGCCCCCATCATATTTATTTCTGTACATATATATATATATCTTTAGGATGTTAGATTCTTACTTGAGATTGGACTTGGGATACTAGATGATTCATTGGGACTGGGACATTGGATATACCTATGTGATTGGTGACTTGTACATTCGGGATATAGGAGATTACTCGATATTGTACATTGAGGAGATGTGAGACTTATTTGATGTGAGTGCCCAATGTGGGGGCCTGGTTTAAGGATTTGGGATTGGAGTATCTTGATGGATTGTGATCCTGCCGCGACGTCAGGTTTCCGTGGAAAATGACATATCCCACCCTATACCTCACCCTTACCTACCTTATGCACAGATTCATATATTGGTAGTACTTGTAGTGTACCCTTATGATAGTTGCATATTTGCCTTCTCATATCTCTATTGCATAGTTATTGCATACTATTATCATGTCATCATTGCTTCATATAGTAAATGTACCTGCTAGTGTACTCTTCTTATTCAGCATTGCATGACATATTACTACTGTAATCGCATATCTTAGATTCATGCTGTACGTGCATTCCTGTGATTACCTGCATATGTTTTATACTATTCACGAGTTGGCAACTCATCCCCGTTGTGCCACAGGTGTTTCAGGTTGTTCCCCAGAGTAGTCGAGGCAGGCTATTCCCCTATCCAGCTATCCAGCTACCATCTTTTGCTACAGATATCGCATCAGCTCACAGTACCATTTTGCTTAGGTGGGTTAGATGGTTATCTGTATTTCATATTGTACCTTCGTTGTATATTGTACTCTCTCTCCATCTACTATTGTATTATTGACATAGAGACTTGGTGAGGACGTTATGTGTATTATTGTGGATTTGAGGTCTTATGTATATACAGCTTTTTCTCTACTGTCCTTATTTCTCTGTTGTATTCATCTTGACTAGTCTTTATAAAAATGGGGTGTTGTTAAAATTTTAAAGAAAGAAAGTAAGACTTTTAAAGAATTTGGGTTGTGATTTCAATTGTTTCAAAACTTATATTATCTTTTCCGTATTTTTTTTCATGGTTTAGATTTCTGGGTTTGGCTTTCTTTTACTACGTTGCGTCTTGAGGCGTTGCGTAGTATTAGGGCCGTCACGGGCCAGTTTTGGGTCGTGACAAAGTTGGTATCAGAGCGTTAGGTTTTACCTTTCGGAGTGTAGGATGACCTTAGTATGATGGAGTAGGTAGCTTAAGCAGAGTAACGTAGTGTGTGTATGTCTGCAGCATACCCACAGCGCGGTACCTTGCATTAAGTGACCTAAGTACAATTTGCTTGACATTCCTTCCTTGATAATTCATATCTCTGAGATTCGATTTCCTCATTCTTATCGAATCTCATCTTATATCTATTTATAGCCTTGCCGCCGATGACTATGGGGACTCAGAGTGATGCAGCGAGGGCCGAGGTCAGAGTTGGCTCGGGTGGGACGAGTACTGACCAGGATGGCACTCTAGTTGCACAAGTGCAGACGGATCAGCCTACGACCTATACTATGGATAGACTGTTGGTAGAGATGCAGGAGTTCCGCCAGACGATGAGTTCGTTAGTTGACGTCGTTCGGGAGCTACGACAGGAGGTTGTCACCCCCGTTACTCAGCTATCCCTTACGATCAGTATGCAGCAGTCCGTCACCTACATTGCACCATTGGTTGTAGCCCCAGTTGACGAGGCGCATATTACAGAGGCTCATAGAGTTCCAGGACAGTGGAGGACTCGTACCAGTGTACCAGCCCAAAGACAGAGGTTTGGTTGTCGAGACAGATTTCGTGGCTACTACGGGAGTAGCAGAGGCCTAGGACGAAGACAGTCGTCCAGCTCTCATCCCCAGGATGGTCAGCAGTCAGCACGTGGATGTTTTCGATGCGGAAGCCTTCAGCACTTCGTCAGGGATTGTTCCTCAGCACGGCGTCAGGATCGTATTCAGAGAGGCCGTGGACGTGGAGGATTTACTCAGAGGGCTCAGGCTACCAGAGGAGTTCATCCAGCTGCGAGTAGAGGGCAGACACGGGAGTTTGCTTCTACTCAACGGGACGCGCAGACGTCCATTGTGGAGTTTTCAGGTACCCTTGAGTTATATTTTCTCTTGGTGTATTTGTTGTTTCTTGCTTGTACCGTGGTTGGGTAGATTAGTCGTAGTTGTTTTAACTTCTGTCAGCGATTCTTTTGTTGCGCGACACGTATTTCAGTTTTGTGCCAATCGGATAGGAGATAGAGTTTCGCCCGTCGTTTTGATCCTTCTAGAGAGGTTGGATCTGACGTTCTCCTGGGCACGGACTGGTCAGCTACGTGTTAGGCGTCTGTGGACTACCGTGTGGAAACGGTTAGGTTTTGCTTTCCCAGGCAAGTCAGTTCTTGTTGTGCAGGTGGATAGTTGGGCCGCCTCTCACAGCTTGAATTCAGCCTTTTTCGCTAGTCGGCTACTGAGGAGATGTCGTGGATTCTTGGCATTCATTCGTGATACCGGAGCCACAGTGGGATTGTTGGACCGGGTTCCTTTCGTGCGAGAGTTTTCCGACGTTGTTCCAGATGGGCCAGCGAAGCTTGGGAGCTAAAGGATCAGCTGCAGAGTTTTGGTTTGGGGAGTTTTGTGCGTCTGAGTGTTTCGCTTTTGGAAACCCCTATTTCTGTTCGTCGAGGAGGAAGATGGCAGTTTAGGGTTGCGTATCGACGGATCGTCAATTGAACCGGCTTACGGTGCGGATAGGTATCCTTCACCTCGCCGTGGCGATTTCTTCGATCAGCTCCAGAGTGCGAGACATTTTTCTAAGTGTGCTTGGGATCAGGTCATCATTATTGCGGATTCGGGATGATGGCATTCCGAAGACTGCCTTATGCGTGCTACGGGCTTTGTGTGTATCGGTGAGTCGTTGGATTCCCTGATGCCCTAGCGGCATTCGTAGATATGATGAACCAGATTTCTGCAGGCCGTTCCTCGACCAGTTTTTGTTGTGTTATTTACGACACTCTGGTCTACTTAATGTGTCTTGAGGAACAAGAGTAGCACCTGAGGATTTGTTATGCAGATACTGGGAGAGTACCAGCAGTTACTAATTCTCAGAGTGTTTCTTCAGGCTTGTCTGTGTTGACTCCTAGGTCTTGTAGTCATGGGAGACGGTTTCGTATGGTTCCGAGGGAGATCGTGGCCGTACAGCTTAGGCCCAGACTTGTTGGCAGGACGGAGATCCGCAGATTGTTGGGCTTAGCAGGTTCTTACCGCTGTTTCTTGCAGGATTGCTAGAGTAATGCTGCACCGTCGACTGAATGGACCGGAAGGGAGATTTCTTTTCTTTGGACTGAGGCATGTGTACGGAGTTTTCAGCAGTTGGAGATTCAGTTAACAACTGCATCAGTCTTTCTTTGCTTTTGGTTCGGGCGACCTTGTTGTTTAACTGTAATGTTTCTTGAGTGGGCTCGAGGGTGTACTGAGGTGACACTATAGAGATATCGCTTCTGCTTTCCCTACATTTGGAGGAAGCACGAGGAGGATATCCCACCCATGATCTGGAGATGGCCGCGGTGGTTTTGCGTTGGAGATTTGGAGACACTACTTGCTTGAGAGTCGTGTCAGATTTTCCACGGACCACTAGAGCTTAATGTACATCTTCCTGCAGCAGATTTGGATTGTTGTGATGGTCTTCTGCAGATTTACAGTTCTTGTGTGATCGTCGAGTATAGCTTAGTTCGTCTCTACGGAGGGGACGGCTTGCTCATGTCCGCGCCCGACCACTTTCCTAAAATCGTTTTCGCGAGACACTGCCCGTCGAAGCTCGTACGTCAGGGATACTTGAGCATACTCGGCTGGGTAATGATTCGGAGACCTTGATGGTGACAAGGGTGTGCTAAGTTAAGGACGCGTTTGTGTACCTGGTTTCATCGGGTAGAGACGTATAATCCTAGGACATGCACATCTGTCAACTCTCTTTATTCATTCAAGTTCCACCAGCTTTGGCGTGACTTGTGAAATAGTTACGACTGGACAGGGATGTAAAGAGAAGTTTCAGGTTTCGTTTCAAGTGTCTGTCTTGTTGTGTGCTTTGGGTCGAGCATCTGAGGCCGGCTGGAGAATTGCAATCTTTTTACCGTTCCGAAGAAGGAATGGGAGCAGATCTCCATGAATTCCGTTATGGTTTCTACCCAGTTAGTTAGGGTGTGACTCCATTCGGATTCTTGTCATCCGGTTATACTCAGTTTGCTCAGTTGTTTTGTTAAGTTGTGTGTTTGTGTTGGTAGTCGTCAGCAGCTTGGGATCGTCACTCGCCATCGTTAGGGTTCTCCTTCGATAGCCGTTATCAGGAGACACTCCAATTGGCCACCCTTAGGTTTAGGGGTGAGGACGTGTCGACCACCAGCCTGTTGTTTTTCTAACTCTGCGTAAGTAGGACTTTGGACCCCAGCTAGTCTAGAGACTTCGGAGACGGTCCAGTTGTGTTAGGTCAGGATGGGGATTGTCCATTTCGAACTGAGGTCTTATGACGACGATGCTGGTCATAGACTCGAGTTCGTAGGACAGATCATGTATTCCTATGGACTTTCCGATGGATGACGTGCTGGATGTTGGGAAGCTTATCCCAGGATTTAGGTCCTTTTAGATCCTATAAGCGAGTTAGTTTCGTTGCCTTTAACTTGGCACTTCCGCCCAGATTATTGGATTTTCATCCCGTATTCCTTGTGATGATACTTTACAATTACCTTCTTGACCTTTCTCACATGTTTTGGCACCAGACCTTTTAGCTGGACGCGATCTTTCGTTCACCAGCAGCCATGTGTGTTAATGGCTCGACAGGTGGAGAAACGTCGGTCAAGGTCTTGCCATCTGTGAAGGGTTTTCTCGGGCGTAGCCGTGTAGTGAGATAGTCACTTGGAAGGCTGCGAGCGAGATTTGAGGATTTTAATCTTCTCTTTGAAGGTATGCGTATCGGAATATTTTTAAATTCGGGGACGAATTTCTTTTAAGGGGGGGAGATTGTAACACCTTAGAATGTGGTTTGTAGCTAATTATATTTTAATGTATGGTTTTTAATAAAAAGTTTACCAAATTAAGTTTTAAATATTTTATCCTAATTATTGTGTATTTTATTAGAATTTTGTTAGGCACCCACACACTTGTGCATGTAAACTAGGATGTAAATTGTGGTTTAACCATTTCTTAATTTAGTGTTAAGGTTGTATTAGGTGTTTTGGGTTGTTTAAGGGTTATGGTTGTTTTTAATTAAATGAGTTTTGAAAAGGTTTTATTATTGGTTGAATGTTGACTTTGAGAGAGAGAGAGAGATGTGAGCATGGTGCATTATGGCCTTGCCCATGCCTCATTTAATGAGGGAAGAGAAAGAGAATGGGAGGGGGTTTGGTTTTTCTCTCATTTCTCACTCATTTCCTCTCTTTTCTTTCACTCTCTCAAACACACACACACACATTTGCTGCAGCAGCAGCAGCTGCCCCAGCAGCATCCTCACCATCATCAGCACTAGAGGCAGCAGAAGAAGTAGCAAGCATCAGCAGCAGCAGCAAGAGGATCAGCAGCAGGAGCAGCAACAACACATCAACAACACATCAACAACAACACAACAACAACATCAGCTACGACAACATCATCATCATCATCTTTAGCAACAGCAGCAGCTGCCCCAGCAACAGCAATAGCAGAAGCAGCAGCAAGAAGCAGCAGTAGAAGCAGCAGAGGCAGCAGCAGCAACAGCAAGCACCAAGTGCAGCCCCTCCCCTTCACTTCTTCACCTCCCTGCAGCTCCCTAGGGTCAAGTATGAGGTATACTTCCTAACTTGTTTCCCTAGTTTGCTTGGTTCGCTTAGTTGTGTGATAATTGGAGTCGGTTTGTGTTATTTATGAGATCAGTGCTAGATTTTTTTGTGTTTTGTGGGTAATTGTGGAAATTGTTGATTGTGTTGGTTAACCCTAGCTAATTAAGTGTTATTAGGGTCACTTCACTGAGAATTAACCCAGATTTCACTAAAATACCATAGGGTTTCCAATTTGTGCAATTTGGTGTCCGTTGTGTTTGCGCGATACGCGCGATACGTGAGTGGGTTCTGTGATCCAGCGTATCGCGGCGTGTCGCGATGGTTTTAGTCGCGTACACACACGATTCAGCGTATCGTGCACACGCGCGTTTAGTTCGCGACGCGAGTTTCTCGTTTCGATTCGATATCGCGTTTCGCGAGATATCTTGGCTTATATGTGATTTCCATGTTATATTTACAGGTTTGCAGGCAGGAGCTACGGACACAGCTACAGGGGGAGCAGGTGATAGGATTCACCCAGCGTGGAGTTTAGGTGAGTAGATATAACATCTACAGGGGAATCGCCCGCATGGCGTTATGCGTCTGGGCTAGGATTCATTTACCTGTCGCACATTCTACGTCATTGTAGAATTGCGCCTTACTGCATTTCCTTAGATATTGTTATACTGTGACTGGCAGCCGTAGGACACTGCACACATTATTGACGGTTCATGATGCACGAGCACGGATTGCATGCTACACACACACCGTCAATAATTGCCACGTCACACACTACCCCTTATAGCTACCATTGCTTACCACACTTGACATCTAGCTTATCGGTATACCTATAGTGTATCATACCTTTAGTGATAGGTATATTTTCACTTTGCGATATAACTACAGGTATACCTCCTACATATTTTACCTATACCGGGAGGGATTTCCTACATATGTTACTTATACCCGGGGGGTATACGACATCAGTTCCTATAGGTAGATACCTATACTTTGCTATACCTGTATGCCAGATACATATTCAGTTGTTGTCGCATATTCACATTTACTGATGTTACTTAGCTGTACCTTATCTTGATATCGCATACATCTGGTTCAGCTTTATACTTGTGTTTACCTGCTCGCATTCAGATATATCGCATACATTATTCCTGGTTGCGCATTGTTTATCTGGATTTTACATGATGTTTTCGGGATTTGGGAACCGCGGGAGTTCATGAAATTATGCATACATGTAACAACCCGGTTTCCTTGATATGATATTTCGAGCGTCCCCTATGAGTTTTATCGGTGCTGATTTTATGCTCCATACGATGTGTGGTTGCCGTATGAGAGTACATGGTGGGGCCCGGTATGGTTCCCCTCGGCAAGAAGATCGATGGGTTTGCCGATTGAGCCTGGAGGCGGGCGAGTACCTACCGGTGATTGTTTTGACCTGGCAGTTGTCCGGAGGCTACTGGCCAGAGTAGAGAGATGGATACGGGATGACCTGTACTGTCGAGGCCGAGGGCCGACACTGCAGACGGACCCCGTGGGCTGATCCAGACTGACGGAGCCCCATATACGAGGATTTCTGTGTCGATGCTTGGCACACGGTTTCATGATATTTCTTTAACCCCTTTTGTATATATAACAGGGGATTTAGCCGTTGTTATATATACCCTTACACCTATATTAGTGGTATGGGACGCTAATATATGTGTATTGCCCCCATCATATTTATTTCTGTACATATATATATATATCTTTAGGATGTTAGATTCTTACTTGAGATTGGACTTGGGATACTAGATGATTCATTGGGACTGGGACATTGGATATACCTATGTGATTGGTGACTTGTACATTCGGGATATAGGAGATTACTCGATATTGTACATTGAGGAGATGTGAGACTTATTTGATGTGAGTGCCCAATGTGGGGGCCTGGTTTAAGGATTTGGGATTGGAGTATCTTGATGGATTGTGATCCTGCCGCGACGTCAGGTTTCCGTGGAAAATGACATATCCCACCCTATACCTCACCCTTACCTACCTTATGCACAGATTCATATATTGGTAGTACTTGTAGTGTACCCTTATGATAGTTGCATATTTGCCTTCTCATATCTCTATTGCATAGTTATTGCATACTATTATCATGTCATCATTGCTTCATATAGTAAATGTACCTGCTAGTGTACTCTTCTTATTCAGCATTGCATGACATATTACTACTGTAATCGCATATCTTAGATTCATGCTGTACGTGCATTCCTGCGATTACCTGCATATGTTTTATACTATTCACGAGTTGGCAACTCATCCCCGTTGTGCCACAGGTGTTTCAGGTTGTTCCCCAGAGTAGTCGAGGCAGGCTATTCCCCTATCCAGCTATCCAGCTACCATCTTTTGCTACAGATATCGCATCAGCTCACAGTACCATTTTGCTTAGGTGGGTTAGATGGTTATCTGTATTTCATATTGTACCTTCGTTGTATATTGTACTCTCTCTCCATCTACTATTGTATTATTGACATAGAGACTTGGTGAGGACGTTATGTGTATTATTGTGGATTTGAGGTCTTATGTATATACAGCTTTTTCTCTACTGTCCTTATTTCTCTGTTGTATTCATCTTGACTAGTCTTTATAAAAAGGGGGTGTTGTTAAAATTTTAAAGAAAGAAAGTAAGACTTTTAAAGAATTTGGGTTGTGATTTCAATTGTTTCAAAACTTATATTATCTTTTCCGTATTTTTTTTCATGGTTTAGATTTCTGGGTTTGGCTTTCTTTTACTACGTTGCGTCTTTAGGCGTTGCGTAGTATTAGGGCCGTCACGGGCCAGTTTTGGGTCGTGACAAATTCTATGGACCTTCTAGAAGAATGAAACTCTAACTCGATATAATGATCATGGAACCGCTTTCAAACCTTAGGGTTTGTGGAAGTTCCGCGATGCCATTAATGAGGCTTGGGTTTGCCCTTCTACGGCTGGTCTATAGGTACTGTGGCATGTTCTGGGTATTTGTGAACCATCCTCAAGTGTTGAGCTGTCGGGAAATTGTAGGACTTTGATGAATCGATCGAAAATTTTAATGTCATCCGGATATCATGTGATGGGATACAATACTTGGAATCCACAAGGAAACTAGTTTGAATTTTATAAATCTAGCAGTTTAGTCTCATTTGATCGATTGCCACGGAATTTTGATGTGGATCAAAAGTCCGTCGCAATTATGTAGTGTACGCGGATACTCGCCGGGCAACATTACTAGATAGCCACGCCCTATAGCCCCGACCAAGTGACTGTAAGAGAACCCCATCGCCAAAAGCATCCGTTCGGGTGCTCGTGGCCACGGTGTTCCGCCTTAGTGCACTTCGTCGACGGTATCGGGGGTGCGGCCGTCTACTAAAGTTTCCGACGAGCATTCGATCAGGATGTCGGGAATCTTGTTGAATTACCCGATTTGATATTGAAAAGTGTTTTCGATATCGAGACTGAAATGTGGGGTTTATAATTGTTAGGCATGTGATGTCTAAGGAATTCATTTGGTTGGGCATGAAATCTAAAGTATGTGATACATTGGGTTTAGGATGTCCAAGGTGGTTGCGGATTCCAATTGTTGTAGTTTTTCACTTTCTTTTCTGCGACAGTAAGTGTAATATGTAGTGTATCGCCGGTTTTGTTGCTATATATCAACGACAATTGGGATACGCATAATTACTTACGTTGATGACATGTGATGTTATGTGTTGCTGTGATATGTTTATTAGTGTATATGCCCTAGAGGCCATTACTGTATCATACTAGTTTGTATATTACTTAATGGATGCTTGGGATATTCACCTTGTATATACAATCTTGCTCAAAATAGTAGTATGCTACTTAGTTTGTTTCTACTTCAATGTGTACATGTGTTTATTTTAGTATATCGCCTATACACATTAGTGGAGCCCTTAGGATCTTTGCTTGATTACCAGCGATGTGATGGCAGTCACACTAGTGGGGCTGGGTAATCTATAAGCACATCCTTATGCAGGTCCCTGGTCGCAGGACTATCGAGACAGGGCATCGATATTCCGGAGTAGACTAGCGCATGCGCTTCTCATCCCAGTGTGGGAGACGGTCTGTCCCACAGCCGTCAGTACGTCGTACTTGAGATAGTATGCGGGTGCTCGTTAGGTTACGGGTACACTGGACAGGACTCGTCGGGAACTGACTAGCTGGTATTATGCATATCGTCAGTTATCAGTTCCCAGGTGACATGAGTACAGCTTAGTCCGCTGACTTGACACTGTCACTTCGCCTCGAGTGTGTTCCCACTGCACTTTGATTACTACCCTACCACGGCTCAAAGGAGTCGTGCAAATAGGTAGTAGTTGGGTGCAGTCCCGAAGCATTTGGAGGCAGTGACGGTTAGACAGGATTCGTCTCTCCCGGTATTGGGGGTTGACATCGCGCTGTGTCTAGGAGAGCCATTACACGAGTAGTCCCTGGCCAGGGCAAACGAGATATACTGGTAGGCTTCCAGTGTTATCTCAGGGTGTTTTGGGCTTCGCTCCGGCACGACTTGTACCGCTATTGGGGGACTGACGTTTACCGCCCCCTAGGCCCGCCATGCGATGTATCAGACGAACAGACCGGACTGTACGGAGAATGTCACATTCAGGCTCAGTAGGAGTTCAGATGGGTTTCGCCTCGTCGGTCTTCTTGTCGGCATTACCTGGGGACCGTTACGCACAGCTAGTGCCGCTTGCGATCTGTGGTTAAACCCACTGCCAGCGTAGTGTCGAGTCTTTAGAGTCCCACACAGAAAGCTTTTCGCCTTTAGGCAAAAGAGTAGAGGTCGCATGGTTTTGCGACAGAGTTCGGTCACATCCGTGCACTTGTGCACGTACAGTGTCCGGACAGTTTACACTAGCGGGGTTTGGTTTAAGCCAGATCCTAGTGTACCTTTTGGGATTGGATTTATCCAGTATGCATTCGTGTTCCTCGGAACGCGGATGCGGGTGTGTATGCACAGATGACGGGGAGACAGAGGCAGCGGATTCTCATTAGGGTTGTTGACAGTTGACCGTTGACTATTTGACTTTTTGCTCAACCCTAATGAGAATATGACATGTGATTAACTATTATATTAATTAAGTATTATGGTGACATGGTTGTTGACTTTTGTTGACTTTGTTGACTTGTTGACTTTTGTTGACTTGTTGACTTTGTTGACCGGTTGACTAGGCTTGACTAATTGACCATCATGATAACCATAGCCATCATTTCATGGCAAAGACTTTTGCTTGCTTGCTCATTTGTGCAAAATGAGTGCATGAAATGATATGGTTATGGTTGCTTCAACCATCACATAACACTTGATTTGGTATAATGAGTTATGATGGTTTTGGATTATGAGAGGATGAAAGACAAAAGACTTGCTCATTCTTTCTTGCTCATTCTCTCTCTTATTCTTGAGCTCTCTTGCTCTTGCTTTCACCCTCTTCCTCTTGCTCCCTCTCTTGACTCTATGGTTCACATATCTCATGAGTTGAGAATCAAGAACCATAGATAAAATCCCATACAAACTCTTCTGTACTCATTCTAGTTCACAAGGTTTAGCAAACCGAGTGAACTAGTTACTTCAAAGTTCGAAGAAGGAGCCAAAGGTTGGAGCTTTCAGGTGGATCTATCTTTGGCGTACGGAGACGACGGGAAGAAGCCATTCCGGACCACCATCGGAGCTTGAAGACGAAGGAGTTCAAGACAAGCAAGGTATAACCCCCTAACCGAGTAGTTAGAAACTCGTAGTTAGGTTGTTAGTTAGATGTTTAACCAAGATCCGGGTTATAGGTCCATGTTACCACCTCTATAAAAATCGTTTTTTACCAAATTCCGCATGCCCGAAAGTACCGGGAGAGGTAGCATGGACTTACAGTGGTATCAGAGCCTAGTTAAAATCTATCTAACATGTTAGCAAGTAACTAGAAGATCGATCAAAGAAAAAGTCCCGAAAACGAACCCTAAAATTCGAAGTTTCTGTCGATTTTTATACTGTTCAAAAGTTGATTATTTTCACACCTAAAATCGACTCAGGGTTTTCTGTGAATACTGTAGAAATTTGGTCCAGTGATCCCATCAAAGAGCCGCGGAAACGCGGCAATAGCTTGCTATTGCCGCGGTTCCGCGGCCGACTTGGCTCCTCTCTGTTCTTTCTTTGCTACAGTATTCTCATAGGGGTATTTTGGGATTTTTGGTATATGTGTTTTCTGCCCAGATTTTCCAGAACGAAAATTTTATTTTTGGGGTCCCGAAAATCCGTATTTTTGATCGAACTTCTAAAAGACTTAAGCTAACGGGTTTTTCTGTAATGTGATATTTGTATTGAACGTCTACTAATCGCTATATGTCGATTAGTGGGGGTTATACAAATCTGTGATCTGTAATGTTGCTGGAATGTGTATATGAATATGTTGGATTGTCGCGGGTGAATAGCCGGGGGTTGTGAGATGAGAGTTTTCTTTTCTTTCAATTCATGTAAATTTGTAAATTGATGTAATAATTATTTGTATGGCCGTACAACCGGGTCGGGATTGTAGCCGTCATTGTATAATTTCTTTTTACTGTTTTTGCTCCTAGGATAGACCCATGGAGGGGGTGCACAAACTACCGGGTATGCCGAAGTGTCGAGTGGCCTACTCATGGAGATGAGGGAGGTTGCTACGCTTCGGGTTCTTGGCGGGTAGTTTGCCGCACCCGTAGGGGTCTTGGGTGGGGTATTGGCTATTCACCGCGACCGTGTAATCTGTTTTTCGTTACAGGCTCGTGCGAATTACAGATTCCTAGTATATCCAATGTATTCATTTGTGATCTGAAATGTTTATCATTGCAGTATATCTATATATGATATTATTTAGGCGTTGCTTATGATTTACAGACGCGCTAGCCCAGCCCCCGCTCTGTCGTTAGTTAAGTAACCTAACGGGTAATGACGGGGCCCAGTGGCGAATGCGAATGGCATAAGCGTACGTCATATTTTGGTTGTTTTCTGCAATGGTAGGATTAAATGATGGGACGCATTAAAAGAACTAATGCAAGAATATCACGCATTAAAAGAACTAATGCAAGATAATAAACCAAGTTAAAGTCGTTGGAACACTTTCGAAAAACCACTCGGTTCTTTTCAAAACCAACTTTTAAATGCGGAGCTTGAGCCACTCCTTTTAAAAGCTATCTCGTTCCATCGACTATATCAAGTTCACTACGTTCACGGTTTTGCCAAAACCATTCGTAGCCCTCCGTCGTTTCACATAAATAGTCAATAGTATTCAAGCTGTGTATATTGGCCAAAGTCAAGGCACAGTGATTGGTAGCTATTGGGTGTTCATGTGTAGCATAGATAGATGCGTTGGTTTGGGACAGTCGTACTGTCATTTTGGCCAAAGTCAAGGGTAGGTACGGGTGGATCCAAATTAACCTGGATAATGACGGGTAGAACTTGACATGTGACTTATGATATTTTGGCCAAAGGCAAGGTCATAAGAGCATGGGGCAAAAAATCCACATCGGGAGTTTCATAAGTACTGAAACTTGCTAGATTTGCATACTATTTGGAGTGTGATGATTCTGGTAGGATTCCTTCAGTTTCGTCACGCGATGATATTTGGATCCCGATCCTACTGTGAGTATATGCTACTCCTCGGGAAATTTCTCACTAAACGATCAATGCTATAAACCTAGTAGGTGCCTAGAAAGGTGTTAGCGGGGCTACGCCCCCAGGGAAAAGAGGTTCTTTAATTAAGGAACTTCGTGAAAGCGTTGGAAAACCTCCCTCGAAGTACCGACACCGGCCTGGCTGAACGGTTAAGCAAGTATTGTGCAGTGGGATTGATCCCGACTAATTCTTCCTTTATGGTTTGAGGAGGGATTCGAGAAACAGTGGGAGCCATCCTGTTTAGACAAACTAAAAACCACTCTAAACTTGCAAGAGCATCATGCTGAGTGTTTCTTCTTCTCTCTCCTAATTGCAGCGACCAATCGACATGACTGGACTTAAGTTACTTCTAGATAAAAATATACTGACAGGGCCAAACTACAAAGATTGGCTCAGGAATGTCAAGATGGCAATCACTTACGACAAGCTGGGGTATCTTCTTACCACCAAAGCTCCCCCTGTCCCTGGTCCCACTTCCAGCGTCGCGGATAAGGAAATCCGCAAGACTTGGGAGATTGATAGCGCGAAGGCCAAGTGCCTCGTACTTGCCTCGATGGACAACGAACATCAGAGGAGGCACGAGAATATGGACCTTGAATCCATATTTCTCCATACAAAAGAACTGTATGGAGAGCAATCTCGTATCGCAAGATACGAAGCGTCGAAAAAGTTATTTTCGGCAAAGATGGCCGTCGGATCATCAGTAGCCGAGCACGTGCTAAAGATGATCGGCTACATTGAGGAGCTCGCGGACCTAGGGACCACATTGGAGAGTGAGCTCTATACGGACATAGTTCTCCAGTCCCTTCCTTCCACTTACGCCCAGTTTATACTGAACTTCAACTTGCAAGAAAAAGAGGTTGAACTTTCAGAGCTCCTCAACATGCTGAGGAGCGCAGAGGGCACCCTACAGAAAAGTAGGGAAACATCCACTTTGTTTGTAGGAGGATCATCTTCTTCTTGGTCCAAGGCGAAAGCCAAGGGAAAGAAGAAGAAAGCCCCCGCCAAACCAAGGGGCGGTGTTAGTAAAGTGGATACGAAGGGAAAAGCTAAAGCAACAAAGAAAGCGGGGAAGATTGTGGATAAGGAAGAATGCTTCTATTGTCATAAGAAAGGACACTGGAAGAATGATTGCAGGGCCTGGAAGGCCAGAACACAGGAATTGAAGCAGGTTGCAGCTTCAGCTTCAGGTGTGTATGTTATTGAAAACTGTCTTTCAATAAACTCTACTTCCTGGGTATTGGATACCGGATCAGGATCTCATATCTGTAATTCTTTGCAGGCGTTGAGAAACCGTACGGTTTTGAAGGCAGGTGACATGACCCTCAGAGTTGCGAACGGAGCTAGCATGGATGTTAAAGCCGTGGGGGACTATCACCTGGGAATGTCAGATGGACATGTTTTGGTTTTGCGTAATTGCTTTTTTGTACCCAACGCAACTTGTAATATCATTTCTGTATCTTTAGTTTCTAAAGAAGGTTATGAATTTGCGTTTGTAAGTAATGTTGTAAACATTCACCTTAATCAAGTTCTGATTGGGTCAGGTACATTGAGTAATGGTATATACGTATTGAACCAACCACAGATTTTCAATGTCCAGAATACAAACAAAAGAAAGTCTCCAGAAATCAATCAAGCTTTCTTATGGCATTGTAGACTGGGTCACATCAATGAGAGAAGGTTGATGAAGTTACATACAGAAGGATATTTGAATCCGTTCGAATATCAATCGTATGCCACTTGTCAATCCTGTCTCAAAGGAAAGATGACAAAGACTCCGTTTACTGGACATGGAGTGAGAGCGAGCAAGCTCTTGGAACTCGTACACAGTGACGTGTGCGGTCCAATGTCTACACATGCGCGAAGCGGTTATTCTTACTTCATTACTTTTACGGATGACTTCTCAAGATACGGTTATGTCTTCTTAATGAAACATAAGTCCGAAGCCTTTGGAAAATTTCAGGAGTATAAGAATGAAGTAGAAAAACAAACCGGCAAAAGTATTAAGATTCTAAGATTGGATCGAGGTGGAGAATACTTAAGTGCCGAGTTCCTGGACTATTTAAAAGAGAACGGAATTCTCTCTCAGCTTACTCCTCCATACACTCCGCAACATAACGGTATATCGGAGAGACGGAACCGCACCCTATTAGATATGGTACGGTCCATGATGAGTAACGCTGAGTTACCGCGATCATTCTGGGGGTATGCGCTAGAATCAGCTGCATACCTTTTGAACCGAGTTCCCACTAAGACTGTGCCTACCACACCATTTGAGATGTGGTGTGGGAAGAGGCCCCATCTTAATCACATTAAGACATGGGGAAGTCCAGCTTTTGTCAAAAAGCAGCATGCGGACAAGCTCGAGGCACGCTCAGTACAGTGCAAGTTTGTGGGATATCCAAAGAATTCCAAGGGATATTTCTTCTACTGCGAAGAGGAACAAAAAGTTCTTGTTTCTCGTCATGCCCAATTTCTAGAACACCAGTTCTTAGAAAAGGAAATCAGTGGGAGCGCGGTAGAACTGGAAGAAATTCCAGAACCACGGACTATTACTGAAAGTTTAGTGGAACCAGAAGGTTCAAAAGAAGAGGACATTCCTACGCCGCTCCGCAGGAGTAGTAGGCAGACTCATCCGCCCGAGAGATACTACGGTTTTCTCATAGACGGGAATATAGAGGATTGCATCATAGATTATGATGAGCCTACTAGCTTCCAGCAGGCCGTTCAGAGCGTTGACTCAGTGAAATGGCTGGATGCAATGCGGACCGAAATGGAGTCCATGTACACCAACAAAGTATGGACGTTGGACATTGCTCCAGACGGGGTAAAACCCGTAGGATGCAAGTGGATCTTCAAAAGGAAGATTGGTGTAGATGGACAGGTTGAGACCTATAAAGCTAGGCTGGTAGCAAAGGGTTTTCGTCAAAGACCTGGCTTGGACTATGACGAAACCTTTTCTCCAGTAGCCATGCTGAAATCCATTCGGATCCTTCTTGCCATTGCTGCCTTCCACGATTATGAGATCTGGCAAATGGACGTAAAGACCGCTTTTCTAAATGGAAATTTAGAGGAGTGTGTCTATATGGACCAACCAGAGGGTTTCATTCAGAGTGGGAGCAGCGGAAAGGTGTGCAAGTTGCTTAAGTCCATCTACGGACTAAAGCAGGCATCGCGGAGTTGGAACATCTGTTTTGATGAGACGGTCAAGGAATTTGGCTTTATCAAAAATCCAGATGAACCATGCATCTATAGTAGATTTGTAGCGAGAACTGTAGTATTCCTCGTTTTATACGTGGATGACATTCTCTTAATAGGAAATGACATTCCTATGCTACAATCTGTCAAGGGGTTCTTGTCGCACAGGTTCTCCATGAAAGACCTGGGTGATGCCTCATACATCCTGGGGATCCGGATCCATCGTGATAGATCCAAGAGGATATTGGGACTTTCTCAGTCCAGGTACATCGACACCGTACTGAAAAGATTCAGTATGGAAGATTCCAAGCGCGGTAACCTACCGGCTTGTCACGGGATCACCCTCTCTAAAGAGATGCCTCCCAAGACTGATTTGGAGAGGGATCGCATGTCTATTATACCCTACGCTTCTGCGGTAGGCTCTATAATGTATGCGATGTTGTGTACCAGACCGGATGTAGCTTATGCACTTAGTGTGGTAAGCCGGTATCAGTCAAACCCTGGGGAGAAACACTGGATAGCGGTAAAGAACATTCTCAAGTACCTGAGAAGGACTAAGGAGATGTTCTTGGTGTATGGCGGAAAAGACCACCAGATCGAGGCCTTTGCTGACTCCAGCTTCCAGAGTGACAAGGATGATTCCAAGTCCATGTCGGGTTTTGTCTTTACCCTCAATGGAGGGGCGGTGTGTTGAAAGAGTTCCAAACAAGAAACCGTTGCGGACTCGACGATGGAGGCGGAATACATCGCTGCATCTGATGCCGCAAAAGAAGTTGTCTGGATGAGGAAGTTCTTGAAAGAACTTCAGGTGGTTCCGTCCATTGTTGATCCAATACCTCTGTATTGCGACAACAACGGGGCTATAGCTTTAGCGAAGGAACCCAGGTCCCATCAGAGATCCAGGCACATCTTGAGGCGGTATCACCTGATCAAGGAGATCGTGGATCGCCAGGAGATCGAGGTTCGAAGAGTCGCTTCAGAAGATAACACTGCAGATCCATTCACCAAGGCCCTGCCCCAGACTCAGTTCGAGCGGCTGATCGAGATGATAGGTCTTCGATACGCCAGTACATGGCCTTAGTGCAAGTGGGAGATTGTTAGTGTATATGCCCTAGAGGCCATTACTGTATCATACTAGTTTGTATATTACTTAATGGATGCTTGGGATATTCACCTTGTATATACAATCTAGCTCAAAATAGTAGTATGCTACTTGGTTTGTTTCTACTTCAATGTGTACATGTGTTTATTTTAGTATATCGCCTATACACATTAGTGGAGCCCTTAGGATCTTTGCTTGATTACCAGCGATGTGATGGCAGTCACACTAGTGGGGCTGGGTAATCTATAAGCACATCCTTATGCAGGTCCCTGGTCGCAGGACTATCGAGACAGGGCATCGATACTCCGGAGTAGACTAGCGCATGCGCTTCTCATCCCAGTGTGGGAGACGGTCTGTCCCACAACCTTCAGTACGTCGTACTTGAGATAGTATGCGGGTGCTCGTTAGGTTACGGGTACACTGGACAGGACTCGTCGGGAACTGACTAGTTGGTATTATACCTATCGTCAGTTATCAGTTCCCAGGTGACATGAGTACAGCTTAGCCCGCTGACTTGACACTGTCACTTCGCCTCGAGTGTGTTCCCACTGCACTTTGATTACTACCCTACCACGGCTCAAAGGAGTCATGCAAACAGGTAGTAGTTGGGTGCAGTCCCGAAGCATTTGGAGGCAGTGACGGTTAGACAGGATTCGTCTCTCCCGGTATTGGGGATTGACATCGCGCTGTGTCTAGGAGATCCATTACACGAGTAGTCCCTGGCCAGGGCAAACGAGATATACTGGTAGGCTTCCAGTGTTATCTCAGGGTGTTTTGGGCTTCGCTCCGGCACGACTTGTACCGCTATTGAGGGACTGACGTTTACCGCCCCCTTGGCCCGCCATGCGATGTATCATACGAACAGACCGGACTGTACGGAGAATGTCACATTCAGGCTCAGTAGGAGTTCAGATGGGTTTCGCCTCGTCGGTCTTCTTGTCGGCATTACCTGGGGACCGTTACGCACAGCTAGTGCCGCTTGCGGTCTGTGGTTAAACCTACTGCCAGCGTAGTGTCGAGTCTTTAGAGTCCCACACAGAAAGCGTTTCGCCTTTAGGCAAAAGAGTAGAGGTCGCATGGTTTTGCGACAGAGTTCGGTCACATCCGTACACTTGTGCACGTACAGTGTCCGGACAGCTTACACTAGCGGGGTTTGGTTTAAGCCAGATCCTAGTGTACCTTTTGGGATTGGATTTATCCAGTATGCATTCGTGTTCCTCGGAACGCGGATGCGGGTATGTATGCACAGATGACGGGGAGACAGAGGCAGCGGATTCTCATTAGGGTTGTTGACAGTTGACCGTTGACTATTTGACTTTTTGCTCAACCCTAATGAGAATATGACATGTGATTAACTATTATATTAATTAAGTATTATGGTGACATGGTTGTTGACTTTTGTTGACTTGTTGACTTTTGTTGACTTGTTGACTTTGTTGACCGGTTGACTAGGCTTGACTAGTTGACCATCATGATAACCATAGCCATCATTTCATGGCAAAGACTTTTGCTTGCTTGCTCATTTGTGCAAAATGAGTGCATGAAATGATATGGTTATGGTTGCTTCAACCATCACATAACACTTGATTTGGTATAATGAGTTATGATGGTTTTGGATTATGAGAGGGTGAAAGACAAAAGACTTGCTCATTCTTTCTTGCTCATTCTCTCTCTTGTTCTTGAGCTCTCTTGCTCTTGCTTTCACCCTCTTCCTCTTGCTCCCTCTCTTGACTCTATGGTTCACATATCTCATGAGTTGAGAATCAAGAATCATAGATAAAATCCCATACAAACTCTTCTCTACTCATTCTAGTTCACAAGGTTTAGCAAACCGAGTGAACTAGTTTCTTCAAAGTTCGAAGAAGGAGCCAAAGGTTGGAGCTTTCAGGTGGATCTATCTTCGGCGTACGGAGACGACGGGAAGAAGCCATTCCGGACCACCATGGGAGCTTGAAGACGAAGGAGTTCAAGACAAGCAAGGTATAACCCCCTAACCGAGTAGTTAGAAACTCGTAGTTAGGTTGTTAGTTAGATGTTTAACCAAGATCCGGGTTATAGGTCCATGTTACCACCTCTATAAAAATCGTTTTTTACCAAATTCCGCATGCCTGAAAGTACCGAGAGAGGTAGCATGGACTTACAATGTTATATTGGATCGTCGTGTTTTGAATAGCCGGGGTTTTTTATGTAAGATGAGAGTTTTTTCATTTTCATTCATATAAAAACTTATATGTAATATTCTTTTATTGGGGCACTTTCGGGTTAAGGAAGATGTTACCGTTGATGTATATTATTTACTTTTCCGCATTAGGATAGACCCAAGGAGGGGAGCACAAGTAACCGGGTTCTAGAGTCCAGTGGGAGACCATCTCGAGGAGTCGAATCCGGGTCTCCTAACTCTAGAATTGGTAAGGTTGCTTGCCGCTCTCGTAGGGATCTAGGGATGTGGGTTTGGCTATTCATCACGACCGTGGAATCCATGTTTTATACAGGCTTAATTTAAAACCCGGAAATCCTAGTATATCCAATATTTCATATGTTGATTTTTGCTGCGATATTCTGTGATGTGATCACTTGATATGATGAGATAGATACTGTATATAATATATATGATATATTATATAGACGTTGCTTATGTTTTACACCCGCGCTAGCCCTGCCTCGCTCTGCTGTTAGTTACCTAACCTAATGGTACATGACGGGACATCGAGGCGAATGCGGATGGCATAAGCGTACGTTGTATTTATCTGTGATGCTTAGCAAACTTAAATGACGGGACTTCACTAATGAGATTAATGAAAGAAAATAAACCTAAAGATGTTGTAGAAACTTGTTTTAAAACTGGTAGTTCTAGTTCTTTCTTTGCAGAGCGGTATTCCTTGTAGAATATCCTGCACCTTATTCGATAAGGAAAGAGCCGAGATCCTTTTACCGGGAGAGATCTCTTTAGCAATAACTGGCAGATGCTACAACCCTCGGTTTTGTATTTTGATTGCTTTTCTAGTTCTTGCTTTGCATAGTGGTATTTATGAAATATTCTTCACCTTATGTTAGTTATGTATATGCCCTAGAGGTCATTGTTGTACATGTGATGCATATTATAATGGATGCTTGGATATATATAGGGAGGACTTTCTTGCTCGATATGATAGTATGCTATCTGGTTTCACTTTATCTTAACATGTTAACAAATACTGTTTTGTGATCACGTGTTAATAAAGCCCTTAGGATATGTACTCGACCACTAGGACTATGATACAGATCATACTACCGGGGCCAGGGTAGTCTACGAGTACATCCTATAACTGTTCCTAGTCGAGGGTGTATCGAGACAGGGCATCGATACTGTAGACTAGCGTATACGCATCTTGACCCATATGATGGGCGATAGATGATCCCATATCCATTGGTGTTGGACATCAAAGATGGTGTACGGGTGCTCAGTGGAGACTGGGTACACTGAACGGACTCACCGAGAACTCCCGGATGGTATTATACCTATCGTCAGATAGCAGTTCTCCGGTGGCACTGGTGCAGGTTAGTCTGTAGACCCGAGATTGTCATAGAGTCTTGTGTGATTCCCACTGTGCTTTGATTTTCACCTTACCACGTCCAAGAAGGCGTGCAAAATGGTGGCTTTTGGGTACAGTCCCGAATCACATGGAGGCAATGAGCGATAGGAAGGGTTTCGTCTCTCCCGGTATAGGGAGTTGATGTTGTGCTATGTTCGATTGGCTATAACTGGAAGTCCCTGGCCAGGGCTGATATGGAGATTTACTGGTAAGAGTTATCAGTAGTTTCTCGACCCGTTAAGAGCCTTACATCAACACGACTTATCGGTTACTGAGGTCTGACGTTTACCACCCCTAGACTAGATATGCAACATATCAGACGAAGAGACCGGACTGTATGGTAGTGTTTACTGATTGGATTCACAGGAGAATGTACAGGCTTGCTTGTTGATCTTCTGATCGCTCAATACCTGGGTGGCTGTTACGTTTAGCTGACCGCTTGCAGCTTGTGGGTGTTTGATATGATCGTCACCTACTGCTGGCGTATTGATGATTCTTTAGAGTCCTACATAGAGGTTTCCTGGCTCAGGCAAAATGGAGTAGGAGCACATATGTGATATGTGCGGGATAGAGAATAATACGATATAAGATACCATATTATATACTTGCGATATGAGATATCGGCCGGGTATATGTGATATAGCCGGGTCATCGAATCAAGTGTTGATTCGATGAATTGGTACATGTTATATTAGTCGGTTATATGCAATATAGCCGGATTGTCGGATCTAGAGTTGATTTGATAATTTAATGTATAATTATATATGTGATATATTACATTACGTTAACTAATATAAGCTCGCTATATTGATTCATGTTCTCACTAGATAATACATTGATTTAAATGCGATATATGTTAATTGTATTATTTTCTTTTGTTACAAAATATATTGTATATGTGATATATCATATTGTAACAAATTAGGGTTACAAATGCAACATGGTTGTTAAGTTTAAACAAAGTTAGGTTTTGGATTTGGGTAAGCTTTTGGGTTAGCTTTTTCATGAAGCTTCATGAAGCTTTCCTTTTGTCATTTTGCTTTGATATTTTTTGTAGATATTTGTTAACCTAACCTAAACCCTTAACTCTAGTTTATTCTCTATATGAGTTAAAGCCTTCATTTTATTAACTCATGGTTGTAATTGTAACCACAACAATAATTGATTATTCATCACAAAAGCTTTCTTCTTCTTCTTCCTTCTTGGAAAAGCTTTCTAGCTTTTTGTGATGTGATGATTGAAAGTGAGAAATTGAAAACAAAAGAGAGCAAAATTCCTACTTCATCATCCTCATCTATTCTAGACACTTAGATTAGGGTGTTCACTTCACTAATACTTGATTAGAGGAGTGAGAGCTTGAGTTTGAGATTCTTCAAGGTAGATCATCTTTGAAAAGGAAGATTTTAAGCAAGCATGGATCATTCGACTTGTGGAGCTTCTCTAGAGTCTGGAAGTTTATGGATCGCGGCGAAGGGACTACTACTCGAAGCTTATGAAGCGAAGAAACAGACTACAAAGGTTTTAATCCCTCTCTCTTAGATGTAAAGTTGTTTACATGCAAGTTAACCTTAATTCTCTAGTTAAGATCTTGGTTAGGGTTTGTTTAGCACCACAAAAATTTTAAAGTAGCATGATTGATGCTTGCCAAAACTTCACAAGGTGCTATGCTAACCCTACACCTTATTCGATAAGGAAAGAGCCTAAATCCCTTCACCAGGAATGACCTCTTTAGCAAAACTAGTAAAAGCCTAAAAAACACTCCTTTCCAAAATCACTCGATTCTACAACGATATCAAGTTCATTACGCAAAGGGTTTTCTTAAAAACCTGTCGTAGCCCTTCATCATTTTAGATAAGTAGTATTTAGTATTCATGCTGCGTTTGTTGACTTTGTCAAGGCGTATTGTGTGGTAGCTGATTAGTGCTTATCTGCTAGCATATGATGCGATTAGATTAGGGTTGTCGTGCGACTTTGTTGACTAAGTTAAGGGTCGTGCGGGTGGGTTTAATTCAATCAAGAAATGTACGGGTTGAACATGACTAGTACTTATGATTTGTTGACTATGGTAAGGTCATATAGCTACTAGGGACAAAATTATTGGGAATTTCAAGTGTTGAAATTTACAATGAGATTGCATACCTTCTATGAGATAGTTAGATCCCGATACCCACTGCGAGTAATAGTTACTCCTGGGAGAGTTTTGCACTTTACAATTATCTGATCAAGTAGGTGTCTAGAAAGGTGTCAATGGGGTTATGCCCCTGGAAAAATGAGGTTTATTTTAATTAGGTACGTGCGAAAGCATGGGGAACCTCCCTCAAAGTACCGGCACTGGTCTGGCTGAAAGATTGGCGAACTTGCAGGGTGTAATTAATCCCGACTAGTCTTTCCTTTTAGGGTTTGAAGGAAGATTTGATAAAAATAGTGGGAGCCATCCTGATTAGATAAAATAATAACCAATCTAATCTTGCAAGTGCGCACGCAGAGTATTTTCTTCTCTCTCCCTCTCTCTCTCCAGGTAGCGACCATGTCACACCTTAATCAAGATAATAATATGGATATATTGACCGAACCCGCTTATTATACTGAGCTGGGGAACGTTGGCCCACTCCAACTTATAATTATTATAAGACCAAACAGGAAATGGGGAATGCCAGGATTCCCGTGCCGCCCAAACGAAGAAAGTGCATGATGATGCATCTTCTTCGGGTGTGTTCATTATCGAGAACTGTTTCTCAATATTCTCTACGTCCTGGGTATGAGATAATGGATCAGGATCCTACATATGTAATCTGTTACATGGGATATTAATAGATAGAGAACTGGGAATGGGTGATAAGTTTCAAGATTTGGAAACGGTGCAATTGTTGCAGCCAAACTAGTTGGCGGTTATCACCCAGTATTACCAAATATATTGATTCTGAACGAATGTTATTAGATACCGAATCTGATATGCAACATTATATCAGTCTCTTTATTTAGTAAAGAAGGATATAATTTTGTATTGTTGGATAATGTTTTGAACATTTCCTATATCAAGAGTTGATCGATTCAGGCACGTTATCTAATGGCATATACATTCTAAATAAAACTACGGTTCTCAACGTACAGAACACACACAAGAGAAAGAGTTCAGAAATGGACGAATCCTTCTTGAGGTATTGTAGACTAGGTCATATCAATGCGACCCGACTAGCTAAGTTACATTAAGATGCATATTTAAATCAGTTTGAAGTTACATCTTGTGAAACTTACCAGTCATATCACAAAGATAAAATGACCATAGCTCCGTTTACTGGAAACAGAGAAAGAGTTAGTGAACTCTTGGGATTGATACATGATGATGTATGTAGGTCCTTTGTCTACACATGTCAAGACTGGTTCTTTGTACTTCATTACACTTACTGATGATCTCTCAAGATTCGGACATATGTTCCTGTTGAAACACAAGTCTGAAACTTGTGAGAAATTCATAGAATATAAGTCAGAAGTAGAGAACAAAAACGGGTATAAGTATTATGTCCTTTGATGTGATCAGGGAGGAGAATACATGAGCATGGAGATCCTGGACTATTCTAAAGGAGAATGAGATTCTCTCTCATCGTTACTCCTCCGTATACACCACAGCACGTCGGTGTATCGGGGCGGAGCGATCGCACCCTATTAGATATGGTGCGCTCTATGATGAGTACTAGTGAGTTACCTATTTTCTTTTAGGGTTATGCACTTGAGAAGCTGCATACCTATTGAATTGGGTTCCAACCAAATCAGTTGCCTACCACTCCATATAAGATATGGTATGGGAAGAGCCCATGTCTTAAGTAAGTTAAGATTTGTGGTTGTCCAGCCTATGTCTAAAAGCAAAATCCGGACAAGTTCGAGGCAAGGTCAGTTCTGTTGGATATCCCAAGCATTCGCAATGGGATATCTTCTACCGCACCGAGGAGAAAAAGGTGTTTTGTTTCTCGACATGCCACCTTTTTTAGATAAGGAATTTCTTGTTAAGAAATTAGTGGTCATGAGGTAGAACTGGAAGGAGTTCCAGCTATACAAACTACAGCTGATGATTTGGTAGAACCGAAGGATTCAATACTTCCCGACGGACCGAAGCCACTCCGCCGATCTGGTAGGGTTCCTCATCCACCTGAGAGATACTTTGGTTTTCTCTATGATAGTGAGAGCGAGGATTGCATCATGAGATGATGACCTAACTAGTTTCGAGCAGGCCATCAAGAGTGGGGACTCTGTAAGAATGGCTGGATGCTATGCGATCTGAGATGGAATATATGTACACCAACAAAGTATGGACTTTGGTTTCTTTATCTAAAGGGTTAAACCCCATCAGGAGCAAGTATATCTTGAGAAGATTACTTGGTGTAGATGGAAAAGTTGAGACTTTCAAAGCTAGACTTGTTATAAAAGTTTTTCGTCATCGACCAGTTAAGGATTATGATGAAACCTTTTCTCCAGTGGCTATGCTTAAGTCCATCCAAATCCTACTTGCCATTTCTACATACCATGACTACGATATTTGGCGGTTGGGTGTCATGACTGCTTTTCTAAATAGTGATTTAGAAGAAAGCGTCTATGAGTACATAGCCAGAGGGCTTCATAGACAGTGGGAGCAGCAGAAACTTATACAAGTTGCTTTACGGGTTAAAACAAGCATCGCGGAGATGGAACATCTATTTTGATGTTGTAGTCAAAGCGTTTGACTTCATCAAAGTGGTAGATGAACCTTGTATATACAAAAAGATAGTAGAGAGTATGGTAGTTTTTCTCGTATTGTGCGTGGATGACATACTCTTGATAGGAAAGGAGTTTCCTATGCTACACTCGATCAATCTCCTCTTATCATAATGATTCTCCATATGGGATCAAGGTGATACCTCCTAAATCCTAGGTTTTAGATCTATGAGATATATCTAAGTGGATGTTAGGATTCTCACTAGGTGTAGTGAGATGGTATCAATCGATCCTGGGGAGAATCACTGGAAAGTTTCCAGAGTGGTAAGGTCGACTGAATGTCAGTCACAGGCATTGTCTTTACCCTCAGTGGAGGGACGGTATGTTGGAAGAATTCCAAGCTAGATACCGTGTCAAACTAGACGTTAAAGGCTCGATACATCGCTACCAACGATGCTACCAAAGAGGCAGGCTGGGTGTATATAAGTTCATGAGATGAACTTCATTCCTACCATTGTATGACAATGGAGTTGTGGCTTTGGCCTAGGAACCCCCGTCCCATCAGTGATCCAGACAAATTCTAAGGCAGTATCACCTGATCATGGAGATGGTTGATCTCCAGGGAGATCGAGGTTAGGAGAGTAGACTCAGAGGACAACACGGCAGATCCATTCACAATGGCCTTTTTCCAGAGAGGGACTCTTATGGGATGGTTGAGTATGAGATACTGCAACCACTGCTATATGATGGCCCTAGTGCAAGTGGGAGATTGTTAGTTATATGTATGCCCTAGAGGCCATTACTGTACATGAGATGTATATTGTAGTGGATTCTTGGACAAATATAGGGAGGACTTTCTTGCTCAACATGATAATATGCTATCTGGTTGCACTTTATCTTAACATGCACACTGATTGTCTCTCTGTTACATGTTGGTAAAGCCCTTAGGATGTGTACTTGACTATCTGGACTATGATGCAAATCATACTAGTGGGACAAAGGTAGTCGATAAGTACATCTTTTAATGTCCCTAGTCGTGGGTGTATCGAGACGGGGCATCAATATACCAGAGTAGACTAGCGTATAACTTCTCGACCCATACAGATGGACGATGGATGACCCCACATCCATTGGTGTTTGACATCAGAGATGATGTACGGGTGCTCAGTGGAGACTGGGTACACTGGATGAACTCGCCAAGAACTCCCAAATGGTATTATACCTCACGTCAAATGGCAATTCTTTGGTGATACTTGTACAGGTTAGTCTGTCAACCCGAGATTTTCATAGAGTCTTGTGTGATTCCCACTGTGCTTTGATTTCCTCCTTACCACGTTCAAGAGGACGTGCAAAACGGTGGTTTTGGGTACAGTCCCGAGTCACATGGAGGCAATGAGCGATAAGAGGGGATTTCGTCTCTCCCGGTATTGGGGGTTGATGTTGCGCTGTGCTTGATTGGCTATAACAGGAAAGTCCCTGGCCAGGGCTGTTTCTGAGATTTACTGGTAAGTGTTATCAGTAGTTTCTCGACCAGTTATGAGCCTCACATCGGCATGACTTATCAAGCTATTGGGGTCTGACATTTACCACCCCCAGGCGAGATATGCGACATATCAGACGATGAGACCGGTCTGTACGGTAGTGTTACTGATTGGATTCATAGGAGTATGAGCAGGCATGCTTGTTGATCTTCGGATCACTCAATACCCGGGTGGCCGTTACGTTTAGCAGACCGCTTGCGGCTTGTGGGTGTTTGATATGATCATCACCTACTGCTGGCGTATTGACGAGTCTTCAGAGTGCTACACAGAGCTTTCCGAGTTCATGTGAAATGAAGTAGGAGCACATATGAGATATGTGTAGGACCGAGATTAATGCGCATATGTGATACCGCATTCTATTCTCGCGATTTGTGACATCGGTCGGTTATATGTGATATAGCCGGGTTATCGGATCAAGTGTTGATTCGATAAGTTGTTGCATTTGATATTAGTCGGTTATATGTGATATAGCCGGATTATTAAATCAAGTGTTGATTTAATAATTTAATGTATAATTGTATATTTGATATAATAGATTGCATTAACTAATATTAGCTCACTTAAACTTTTCTTTTTCTCACAAGTGTTCATTAGTATATATGTGATGTATATTACTGTACATTTTATTGTGTCATATTTGATGCCGCATGCTGTATGGGTGTATGAGACTCACACCATACTAATAATAATGTGAAGGTTTATATTTATTTAAGTAAATAAAAATTAGTGTTAATTAGTCACATGCTTGGAAGCTTGGAGAAGCTTGTAGCATCTTTGACTAAGTCCACTCCTTTTGTTGTACTTGTAGATATTTATTAACCTAACCATTATTGTTATCCATGGTTTAATCTCTACATAGGTTAGTGTATGACACTAACTCACCCATGGTTGTTATTCTCACCTCATGAGTTCATTCTCATTCTTCACTTGTTCTTCTTCTTCCTCATGAGAAAAGCTCACTAGCTTTTCTCAAGGTAAGAAAATATTGTGCGAAAAATAAAAGTAAAGTGAGCCCATTTCCTACTTCATCATCCTCTACTACTTGCCATTTAGTTTAGGGTGTTTGCTTCACTAATTTCACAATTAGTGAAGAGGTAGCATGAGCTTGAGTCTCCTCGACGTAGATCATCTTCGGCCTCGAAGACTTCAAGCAAGCTTGTTCGTTTCTCCGGGAGAACCCTTTCTAGAGTTCGGGAGATTACAACTCGCAGCGAAGGGACTACTACACAGAGATTTCAAAGTGAAGGACCGGTCTACAAAGGTTGTATTCCTCATTAACTTAGATGTTAAAATGTTAACATTGCTTGTTTGTTTAAATCTCTAGTTAAGATTCTAGGTTTAGGGTTCTTTAGAATGGCAAATTTTTTAAAACGGCATGGACGATGCCTCCCGAAACCTTGCTGCCGACCTAGGGAACCCAACAGTTCATCATGGACGAGGACTGGCCATCGTGTTTTCTGGTGACGTAGGAACGTATCGATTTAGTGCTTGTGTTGTGACCCCTCGTTTGAGGCGAGTGTTCGGTTTTGCACCGGATGATTGGGCCACTGATAGAGACTGCCTATTGTGAGAGGACTGTTGATGTACAGCCTATCTCAGAGATCGTGATGTTGTCTACCATGCAGACGGATGACCCAGCTGTTGCTGAGATTGATGGGATGTCGCTTCCAGAGCTTATGAGCTGAGATAACTGGAGCTTTCCGGTAGAGATGCGACAGAAGATAGCTAGTCTATCTTGAATCAAGTTGAGCGACTAAGAAGATTCCTCTGATTTGATGCGCCGACGTAGGCCCAGTTGAGTTGAAGATTTCCAGTGTGGAGAATCTTATTCAGATCTATAGTAGATCGATCCAGAGATGACGTTGTTCGTTGGATGATCCGATAGGAGATCAGTAAGTAGACCAGTTTCGGATAGAGGACCTCACCCAGATGCATCGTGAGTTGATCGAGAACGGACGAATATAAAGTATTCCTCCGATGATTAGGACGAGTTCCTGAGGACATGTTCGGCTAGATATCTTCTACAGAGTGATGAAGATACCGAGTTCGTAATTTTGAGTACGTGTGAGAGATTCCGGATGGGCTGTAGCCGAGAACAATTGCATTACGCAGATAGCATGACGTGACGTCGAAGTGGAAGATAATAAAGACGAGTGGAACAAAAGGTTCGTGCGAGATGTTAGCGAGCTGTTGTTACTCTCCATTGAGTTTAGAGATCGGACATGTATACAAAGGCATTGGGATACGGCCAGTTCTTGAGGAATAGCTGTGCTTTGAACTAAGATGTCCAGAAAACGAGAAAAGATTATGCAAGAATACCAGCCTCCGTATAGTTCAGCATAAGAGAGATCGGAAGAGACCTTGAGCAGGTTCCTTCCAGGACACTGCTGCGATAAGATTTGCACCAAGGATTAGTTGTGTCACATGTATTCAGAGGGCCAGAGACCGACGCCAGTGACGTGTTGCTTTACGAGTGGTCATCCTAGTTGACCGAGAAATGACCAGAGGAGTGCCAGAGCGGAATCGTATCCGTTAGTACACCTGACCGGGCCGACGAGCCGATGGATTGCGAGATTGGTAATCCACAGAGAAAAGAGGACCCAGAGACAGAGGACGCCAGACTGTGAACAGGAGGAAAGCAGATGTTCTTTCTCTGCCAGTTTTGGGCGCACCGGCATTTTTCGACATTGTAGGAGGTGTACCTCAATGTCATTTGTTGCGATTTGCGTTTGTGATCTGAGTATCACGCTTATATCGCTTAGATTTGAGTTTTGATGATTGAGTTTCATGATATTGTTTTCGTGCACCATGGCTGCACCTATTGGGTATCTACATTTTGTACATAGTTATTGTACTTGATATACGTTTTATACACCATTGTGTTGGTTTATGATTTGTTCGTATCTAATGCACTTGACGTCGATTTTGTTCCTTGGTTGCATATATTTATGATTCCGTGGATTTCGATACCATCGACGAGATTTTGTGCATGTTGTACGCACTCGATTTAATTTATACACTCAGTATAGATTACATGTGCTTGTATGCATTGATATGGATTTTGTGCACATAGTTGCACATGCTTGTGATTTTATACACCTTGGCATGCTCGGTGTTGTTTTTGTGAGCATTTGAGATATGGATAAGTTTTCGTGCATTAATTACACCGGATTTTTATTTCGTGCATTTGTTGCACAAGATTTATGTTTTCGTGAGCGTTTGCACTTGACGTTCGTTTTCGTGCGCTTTACTGCACTGGGTATTTATACGGACCTGACACGCTTGGGTTGGATTTTTGCGCATATTAGGCGCTTGGTATTGTATTTTGTGCACATCGGATGCACTTGAGTGAGATTTTATTCGTGCATGTTGGATGCACATGATTTAGATTTTATTCGTGCATGTCGGGTTCACTTGATTGAGATTTTCGTGCACCCTAGATGCACTTGATGTTGTTATCGTGCACATTCGTTGCACTGGACAGAAGCTTTCGTGCACACCCGTTGCACTTAGTTTTGTTTTGTGCACATTCACATCAATTGTATTTGGCTTTGATTTCCGTGCGTACCAGACGCACGTGATTGTTGAATACGCCTTTCGAGGCTGATTTTACTTTTGAGCATTTCATTTTCATGTTTGGCACTATATTATGTAGTAGCCGAACTTGACTGATCTGAGGACAGTACCTGAGTACTTTGCATGCATAAAAAGTTTACCAAGAGGTTTAAAAAAAAAAGGGAGCCATAATCTCGCTGCTCAAATTATACGTTCCACCGTTTTGAAATATTCCAAAATGCTTTCCTTTGTAAACGTTCGTGTCACTCGCGGACACGTAAGAATATTTACAACTTTACAATTGAGCGTCTGCCACTAGTGCCATGAACTACGCATCGCACGGCGATTCGGAAAAGATTTTGCATAAGATTTATTCAGTTTCTAGAAGGGTTTTACCATAATGCGTATTATTTACGTATTACGATTTTGGAGTATAGCATGTTTGAGAATGGCATTAGATTTCGAGATTTGCATCTCTTTTATAACTCCAGTGATTGCGTTACGCTTGACGGAGTTCGACCTTGAGTTTTATACTTGTTTTCATGCGCATTTGATGCGATGTGGTATTTCTGTATTTTCCGTAATTTCGAAGCCCCGTTGATTTGAGCTGATTTTTGAAATGTTTAAGCATTTGGGGGTTAAATTTAAATTTGCGGACTGAATTTATTTAAGGGATGAAGATTGTAACATTTTAGAAAAATATAAAATATTATTTTTGGAATTTAATATTAAAATAATATATTTCACAAAAACTAACCGATTTGTGAATTTGGGGTTTTCGTAAAATGGTATAAATATATACCAATATTTGTAAAATAATTGGAGATTAAAATGATTTATTCATTTAAATATATATTTATCGGATTTGGAAATTTTATAATTAATTATATGCCTAATTAAATAAAAAAAATGGATTAGTGCACTACTAATCGCGATTAAGCCAAATCCGTCTTTTTTAATTAAACATGCCTAGTGCACCATGACATGTTGCATTTTTTTGCATGTTGTTCCATTTGTATTTGTTGATATTTGGGTTTAAAAGAAAATAAAAAGAGAAAAGGTGAGAAAGAGAATTATTGGAGAGAGAGAGAGAGTGAGGCGTGGGCTTATGAGGGGGTGAGAATAAGAGAGAGTGAGGATAGGGGGGGAGAGAGGGCTACCTTCATTTCTTCCCCCATTGCTTTTCTTCAACTCCTTCATCCTCATACTCTCTCCACCTCCACCTCCATATATCATCTCAATTTCTTCTCCAAAACCTTATACTATCTTCATTAAAAAGATACACAACTTCATCCTCAACACTTTGGACCAATCGAAGTTGGATTTTGAAGATTTTGAGCAACTCAAGAAAATTCTTGAGTTGCCAAATGAGGTATAATTCTAGATTTTAGTTAAGTTATCCTATTATTAGTTTAGAGTTAAATCGATGTTGATTAGTGATATTTGGAAATTCCAAGAGAGGGTTTGGTTGATTGTGTGGACTTGTGTTATGTAGTAGCTATTTACAAGACCTTAGTGTTGATTTTATGGCCTAAAACACTGAATAGAAACCAAAATACGATCTTAGAAACTTTTTGTGTCGGTTTGTGAATATTGTGTGCCCACAGGAAATCTGGAGCAATTTGGGAACTTTTTAAGATAATCAAACTGTTAGTTATATGTATGCCCTAGAGGCCATTACTGTACATTGGATGTATACTGTAGTGGATGCTGGGACATATATAGGTAGGACTTTCTTGCTCGACATGATAGTACGCTATCTGGTTACTCTTTATCTTAACATGTATACTTTCAGTCTCTCTGTTACATGTTGATAAAGCCCTTAGGATGAGTACTCGACTTCCAGGACTATGATGTAAATCATACTAGTGGGGCCTGGGTAGTCCATGAGTACATCCTTCAATGTTCCTAGTCGTGGGAATATCGAGACGGGGCATCGATATTCCAGAGTAGACTAGCGTATATCTTCTCGACCCATGTGATGGGCGATGGATGATCACATATCCATTGGTGTTTGACATCAGAGATGGTATGCGGGTGCTCAGTGGAGACTGGTTACACTGAACAGACTCGCCGAGAACTCCCAGATGGTATTATACCTCACGTCAGATGGCAGTTCTCTGGCGACACTGGTACAGCTTAGTCTGTTGACCCGAGATCGTCATAGAGTCTTGTGTGTCTCCCACTGTGCTTTAATTTCCACCCTACCACGGCTCTAATGAGTCGTGCAAACAGGTGGTTTTTGGGTACAGTCCCGATTCACATGGAGGCAATGAGCGATAGGAGGGGATTCGTCTCTCCCGGTATTGGGGGTTGATGTTGCGCTATGCTCGACTGGCCATAACAGGAAATCCCTGGCCAGGGTTGCAGTGATATACTGGTAAGAGTTATCAGTAGTTTCACGATTGTTATGGACCTCACGTTGGCATGACTTATCGAGCAACTAGGGTCTGACGTTTACCACCCCTAGGCGAGATATACGACATATCAGACGAACAGACCGGACTGTACGGTAAGTGTTACTGGTTGGATTCACAGGAGTGTGAGCGGGCTTGCCCGTCGATCTTCTGATCACTCAATACCCGGGTGGCCGTTACGTTTAGCAGACCGCTTGCGGCTTGTGGGTGTTTGATATGATCATCACCTGCTGCCGGCGTATTGACGAGTCTTTAGATTCCTACACAGAGGTTTCCTGGCTCAAGCGAAACGAAATAGGAGCGCATATGAGATATGTGCGGGACCGAGAATAATACCAGTATGTGATACTGTATTCCATTCTCGCGATGAATGTATCGATTGGTTGTATGCGATATAACCTAGTTATCGAATCAAGGATTGATTCGATAAGCCGATACATTGGATATTAGTCGGTTATATGCGATATGACCGGATCATTAAATCGAGTATTGATTTAATGATTTAATGAATAATTATATATTTGATATATTACTTTGCATTAACTAGTATTTGTTCTCTTTAAAAAGGATTTTCTCACTTGATATGCACATTGTATATGTGATATATTTTTGTGCACTTGATTGTATCATGTTTGATGATACATGATAGTTTGTGTGTATGATTAAACCATGGTTATGTTAATGGTTAGGGTTTTGTTTATTTACTTATTCATTTATTTATTTATTCATTTTGAAAGATAAATAGAATGGTGGCTTATTTTGTTTCTTTCATGAAACTTCATGAAGTGTTGAAAGCTTGACCATTTTGTTTGTTCCCTTTAACCTAACCATTCAACCTAACCATGGTTTATTCTCTACACCTAACTATGGTTTCCATTATGATAAGTATCATATTATTTCCTATTTTAAAACAACTTATGATATTCTTTTCTTCTTCTTCTTCTTCATCAACAAGAAGAAAAGCTTGCAACCTTTAATGGCAACTTGAGAAAAAGAGTGAGAAATCCAATTCTAAAGTGAACCCACTTTCTATTTCTTCATCCTCTACCACTTTCCAAGTAGTATAGGGTGTTTTCTTCACAAGTTTCATGACTTGGTGAAGTTGGAGTTTGATCTTGAGTTGCCTCGACGTAGATCATCTTCGGCATCGAAGCCGGCGACCTAGCCCGATCTTTTCTCCGATGAAACCACCGCAAAAGTCTAGGATTACGATTTGTACAGCGGAGGGACATCTACGCGGAGCTAAGGAAGTGGAGGACCGGATCTACAAAGGTTGTAGCGCCTTCTCTTTTAGTTAAAGTTGTTAACTTGCATTGCATCGCCTATACATCTAGTTAACGATCCGTATTAGGGTTTGTAGGCACATGAAAAATTTGAATTGGTCTTGTTTGATCACTTGTGAGACCTCATTAGTGTGCCTAGGAACCCTACAGTGGTATCAGAGCCTAGTTAGAGCCTTAGGCGATACGTAGACGGAATTAGAAGTCCGATCGAACCGAAACCCTAACACAAATTTGCTCTCTGTATATTTTTTAAAAACTGGGTTTTTTGAGAATTAAAAATATGCAGAAAACTCAGCAGGAGTTTCTAAGAATTACTGTACAAAACGGAACCTCCAATTCGATCAAATAGCCGCGGAACCACGGCAATAGCGTGCCTAATGCGGCGGTTCCGCGACCGTACGGTCGTTTCTTACATTAGTTTTTGCACAGTAACTCCTATCTATTAGTGCTGTATTTTCTGGGAATTTTTAAATTATACTCAAGAGTTGAGTTTTCTGGGTTGTATTGGGGACTCGGTGTTTCGATCGGATTGTCTAATTTTGTCTGTGTGTTTTTTCCGGGTAATTTTAGAATATGTTAAAAAGTTCGACCGGATATAAATACCCACTTTTTCCCCTGCCGGAAAATTTCCAATTGTTGGATTTTTCCGTAGTTTAATGACGTTCTAAGTAGTGCAAGTAACGCGATGGTCCCTCTAGAAGACAACAAACCTTAACTCGATTATGTGACCGTCTTGAACTGCCCTTTGAACCTTAGGATTTGGGGCAGTACGGTGTGCCACATGTGAGGCGTTGGCTTGACCCTTCTACGGCTGGACCGTTGGTACTGAGGCACGAAGTGAATGTTTTTAAACTTATTTCATGTGTTGAGCTGTTTTGGGAAAACTTGGGTGTTCGATTGTTCGATCGGAAAGTTTAACATTTTCTATTTACCCGGAATGTGATACAACATTTGGAATTCACAAGTAGTTATGAGATAACTGAATGAATGTTATAAACATAGCAGTTCAATCTCACTTGATCGGTTGCCACGGAATTTTGATGCTATCAAAAGTCCGTCGCAATCATGTAGTGTACGCGGATACTCGCCGAGTAAACTTAATTAACAGCCTCTCCCCATAGCCCCGACCAAGTGCCTGTAGGAGAACCCCGTCGCCGAAAGCATCCGTTTGGGTGCTCGCGGCAGCGGTGTTCCGTCTTGGTGCACTTCGTCGACGGTATCAGGGGTGCGGCCGCCTACTAAAGTTTGCGACGAGCAGTCGATCATAATGTCGGGAATCTTTTTTAATTGCCCGACTTGATATTGAAAAGAGTTTTCGATAATGAGACTAAAATGCGGGGTTTATAATTGTTAGGCATGTGATGTCTAAGGAATTCATTGGTTTAGGCATGCGATGTCTAAGGAGGTTGCGGATTCCAACTGTTGTAGTTTTACACTTTCTTTTCTGTGACCGTAAGTGTAATATATGATATCGCCGGTTTCGTTGCTATATGTCAACGACAATTGGGATGTGCATATTTACTTACGTTGATGACATGTGATGTTATGTGTTGCTGGATATGTTATATTGGATCGTCGTGTTTGAATAGCCGGGGGGTTTTTAAGTGAGATGAGTGTTTTTCATTTTCATTCATGTAAAAACTTGTATGTAATATTCTTTTATTGGGGCACTTCTAGGTTGCGGATGATGTCACCATTTGTATATTATTTACTTTTCTGCACTAGGATAGACCCAAGGAGGAGGGCACAAGTAACCGGGTTCTAGGGTCCAGTGGGAGACCAACTCGAGGAGTCGAGTCCGGGTCTCCTAACCCTAGAATTGGCAGGGTTGCTTGCCGCTCTCGTAGGGGTCTAGGGGTGTGGGATTGGCTATTCATCACAACCATGGAATCCGTGTTTTATACTGGCTCGTATTGAAAACACGGACGTCCTAGTATATCCAATATTTCATATGATATTTTCTGCTGCGTTATCTATGATGTGATCATGTGATTTGTTCAGATAGATATAGTATATAGTATATATGATATATTATATAGACGTTGCTTATGTTTTACACCCGAGCTAGCCCTGCCTCGTTCTGGCGTTAGTTACCTAACCTAACGGTGCAGACGGGACATCGAGGCGAATGCGGATGGTATAAGCGTACGTTATATTTATCTGTGATGTTTAGGTGGACTTACATGATGGGATATTCATTAATGAGATTAATGAAAGAAAATAAACCTAATTGATGTTGTGGAATCGAATTTCAAAAATAAAATAGGTAGCTACAGTTCTTGCTTTGCACAGCGGTATATATGATATATCCTGCACCTTATTCGATGAGGAAAGGACCGAGATCTCTTCACCAGGAGTGACTCCTTTAGCAATAACCGGCAGATGCTACAACCCTCAGTTTGTTTTTTGATTGCTTCTATAATTTCTGCTTTGCACAGAGATATATATGATATATCCCGCACCTCATTCGACGAGAAAAGGGCCGACGATCCCTTCACCAGGAGTGACCCCTTTAGCAAAACTAGAAAAGCCTCAAAAACATTCCATTTAAAAACCATTTGATTCTGCAACAAGATCAAGTTCAAAGCGTTAAAGGTTTTCATAAAAATGTTGGAGATAGTGCCCTCAGAGTCAATTATTGGATCACAGGCACGTGATTGCAATGATTGAGGGAGGACCTATCCCGGTAGGACAGTCTTACTCAAGATGATAGTATGCTATCCGGTTTACCTTTATCATCGTGTACTGCTTTAGGTGACCTGACAGGTCGCTATTACACGTTGATAGAGCCCCTAGGATTCTTGCTTGACGACCAGCAGTATGATGGCGATCATATACGTGGGAGCTGGTAGTCTATAAGCACATCCTTAAAAGGTCCCTAGTCGTGGGAGTTTCGAGACTGGGCATCGATACTCCATTAGTAGACTAGTGTATACAGTCGAGACCCCGACGAGGGGCGGTGGCCGGTCTCACAAGCCACTGGTGTCAGTTGGTTCACCTAAGATGTATACAGATGCTCATTGGGTTATGAGTACACCGGACAGGACTCGCCGGGAACCTGCTAGTTGGTCTTATACCAGATGTCAGATAGCAGTTCCCTGGTGACATGTGTACAGGTTAGTTCATCGACCTGAGATCGTCATTTGTCTCGTGTGAGTTCCCACTGTGCTTTGATTACTACCCTACCACGGCTCAAAGGAGTCGTGCAAACAGGTTTTAGTTGGGTACAGTCCCGAGCCACATGGAGGCAGTGAGCGGATCTTCAGGGGTTCGTCTCTCCCGGTATTGGGGGTGAGGTCGCGCTGTGTCTAGGAGAGCCATTACGCAAAGCCCTCGGCCGAGGCAGGAGATTTTCTGGTAGGTATTCCAGTAGTATCTCAGGGCGTTCTGGGCTACGCTCCGACACGACTTGTACCGCTTTTGGGGGTCTGACTTTTACCAACCCCTTAGGCCCGCCATGCGATACTCATAGACGAACGGACCGGACTGTACGGATATTGTCACTGACAGGCTCAGTAGGGTGTCAGGATGAGTTCGCTCATCGACATCCCTTTTGGTCAATAGCTGGTGTCCCGACACGTATTGGCTAATACCTCTGACGTGCTAGTGGTTAAATCCACAGCCATAGTATTGACGAGTCTTTAGAGTCCACCACACTTTCAGTTACTCAGCTTTCGGGCGAAACGCTGTAGAGGCCGTATGGAGATATGGCAGGGTCCGATCAGATACGTGCGGTATTGCACGGATCAGGATCGGACGGTTTGTACTAGAGGCCGTATAGTTATATGGCAGGGTTCGATCAGATACGTGCGGTATTGCACGGATCAGGATCGGACGGATATTACTAGCCGGCTTTAGTTTAAGCCGGATCCTAGTTTAGTACAGTGTAGATTTTGTCTCATTGCATTTGTATCCGGTGTTAGTTGTATGTATGCCCTAGAGGCCAGTATTGTACAGATTATGTATATTATATTGGATGCTTGGACATATATAGAGATGACTTTCTTGCTCGACATGATAGTATGCTATCTGGTTGATCTTTATCTTAACATGTACACTAGTCTCTTTATACTGTCTTATAGTTACATGTTGGTAAAGCCCTTAGGATATGTACTTGACTACCTGGACTGTGATGCAGATCATACTAGTGGGGACATGGTAGTCTATAAGTACATCCTTCAAGGTCTCTAGTCATGGGTGTATCGAGACGGGGCATCGATATACCAGAGTAGACTAGCGTATACGCTTCTTGACCCATGAGATGGGCGATGGATGATCCCATATCCATTGGTGTTTGACATCAGAGATGGTATACGGGTGCTCAGTGGAGACTGGGTACACTGGACGGACTCGCCGAGAACTCCCAGATGGTAATATACCTCACGTCAGATGGCAGTTCTCAGGTGACACTTGTACAGGTTAGTCTGTAGACCCGAGATCGTCATAGAGTCTTGTATGATTCCCACTGTGCTTTGATCTCCACCTTACCACGTCCAAGAGGGCGTGCAAAACGGTGGTCTTTGGGCACAGTCCCGAGTCACATGGAGGCAATGAGCGATAGGAGGGGTTTCGTCTCTCCCGGTATTGGGGGTTGATGTTGCGCTGTGCTCGATTGGCCGTAACAGGGAAGTCCCTGGCCAGGGCTGATCAGAGATTTGCTGGTAAGTGTTACCAGTAGTTTCTCGACCCGTTATGAGCCTCACATCGGCACGACTTATCGAGTATTGGGGTCTGACGTATACCACCCCTAGACTTGATATGCGACGTATCAGACGAAGAGACCGGACTGTACGGTAAGTGTTACTGGTTGGATTCACAGGAGTGTGAGCGGGCTAGCTCGTCGATCTTCTGATCGCTCAATACCCGGGTGGCCGTTACATTTAGCAGACCGCTTGCGGCTTGTGGGTGCTTGATATGATCATCATCTGCTACCGGCGTATTGACGAGTCTTTAGAGTCCTACACAGAGGTTTCCTAGCTCAAGCGAAACGAAATAGGAGCGCATATGAGATATGTGCAGGACCGAGAATAATGCGTGTATGTGATACCGCATTTCATTCTCGCGATATATGTTTCGATTGGTTATATTCGATATGACCTAGTTATCGAATCATTGATTCGATAAATCGATACATTGAATACTAGTCGGTTATGTGCGACATGACCGGATCATTGAATCAAATGTTGATTTAATGATTTAATGTATAATTATATATTTGATATATTACTTTGCATTAACTAGTATTGGTTCACTTTAAATGGATTTTCTCACTTGATGTACATGTTGTATATGTGATATACTTTAGTGCACATCTTTGTATCATGTTTGATGATACTTGCTCATTAGGTTAAGTGTGAAGAATTAAACCATGGTTAAGAGATGATTAGGGTTTTGCCTTTTTATTTATTTATTTGCTTATTTATTTAAAAGAGGTTTAGATGAGAATGGTGGCTTTCTTTGTCTCTTGTTGAAGTTTCTTGAAGTTTTGACAAAGTCCACCATCCTTATCTCATCCTTAACCCTAACCATTCTTTCTAACCTTAGTTTATTCTCTACACTTGACCATGGTCAAGATATGATAAGTATTCATATTAGTTTCATTTTTAAAATAGAGGACTTATCATTCTTTCTTGACCTTCATCTTCTTCTTCAAGAAAAGCTTAAGGTGCAACAATGGCAACTTGAGCTAAAGTGAGATAAATCCAATTCTAAAGTGAACCCACCTCTTATTTCTTCACCCTATACCTCTTGCCAAGTTGTTTTGGGTGTTTTCTTCACAAGTTTCACAACTTTGTGAAGTCGGAGCTTGAACTAATGCAACCTCGACGTAGATCGTCTTTGACACAAAGCCGACGACCTAGCTTGCCCGTTTCTCCGATGAAGCCAACGTTCGAGTTTGGGAATCGAGATGGACAGCGAGAGGATGCTTTCGTGGAGCCAAGGAAGTGGAAATCCGGATCTACAAAGGTTGTATCTTCCGACCTTTAGTTAATTTGCTAACTAGTTTAGTTTTTCGCCTAGAATTCTAGTCTAAGATCCGTGTTAGGGTTTCTCGGCACCATAATTTTTGTAAAATGGCATGTTCGATGCCTTGTGAGACCTCTATAGGGTGCCTAGGAACCTTTCATTGGTATCAAAGCCTAGCTAGAGCCTTAGGCGAAGTCTACACGCGATTTGAAGCCCGAACGAACCCGAAACCCTAAACTTATCTTGCTCTCTGGACTTTTTCCAAAAAGTGGGATTTTTCAATATTAAAAATATGCAGAAAAATAAGCAGGAAATTATAAGGTTTACTGTGAAATTCGTGAGTGTAATTCCACTGTTCAAGCGCGGATCCGCGGCATGAGCATGGCTCATGCGGCGGATCCGCGGCCGTACGGACTAATTATTTAAAGAATTTCACACAGTCATCCTTAATTTCCAGTGGTGATTTTCCTGGGTGTTTTTAATGATTATTCAAGAGTTGAATTTTTTTTGGTTGCTTTGGGGATTCGGTGTTTCGATCGGGGTATCAAATTTCGTCTTTGTGTTTTTCCGGATAATTTTTAGAATATGTTAAAAAGTTCGACCGGATATAAATACCCAATTTTTCCCCTGTCGGGAAATTTCCAAGTGTTGGATTTTTCCGTAGTTTAACGACGTTCTAAGTAGTGCAAGTAACGCGATGGACCCTCTAGAAGACAACAAACCTTAACTCGATTATCTGACCGTCTTGAACTGCCCTTTGAACCTTCGGGTTTGGGGCAGTACGGCGTGCCACATGTGAGGCGTTGGCTTGACCCTTCTACGGCTGGACCGTTGGTACTGAGGCACGAACTGAATGTTGTTAGACTTATTTCATGTGTTGAGCTGTATCGGGAAAACTTGGGTATTCGACTGTTCGATCGGAAAGTTTAACATTTTCTGTTTATCTGGAATGTGATACAATAATTGGAATTCACAAACAGTTATGAGATAACTGGATGAATGTTATAAATCTAGCAGTTTAGTCCCATACGATATTGAAAAGAGTTTTCGATAATGAGACTAAAATGCGGGGTTTGTAACTGTTAGGCATGTGATGTCTAAAGAGGTTGCGGATTCCAATTGTTGTAGTTTTACACTTTCTTTTCTGTGACCGTAAGTGTAGTATGTTCATATCGTCGGTTTCGTTGCTATACATCAACGACAATTGGGGTATGCATACTTACTTACGTTGATGACATGTGATGTTATGTGTTGCTGGATATGTTATATTGGATCGTCGTATTCGAATAGCCGGGGGGTTTTATGTGAGATGAGTGTTTTTCATTTTCATTCATGTAAAAACTTGTATGTAATATTCTTTTATTTGGGGCACTTCCAGGTAGCGGAAGTTGTCACCCTTTGTATATTATTTACTTTTCCGCATTAGGATAGACCCAAGGAGGGGAGCACGAGTAACCGGGTTCTGGGGTCCAGTGGGAGACCAACTCGAGGAGTCGAGTCCGGGTCTCCTAACCCTAGAATTGGCAGGGTTGCTTGCCGCTCTCGTAGGGGTCTAGGGGTGTAGGATTGGCTATTCATCACGACCGTGGAATCCGTGTTTTATACTGGCTCGTATTGAAAACACGGACGTCCTAGTATATCCAATATTTCATATGTTTATTCTGCTGCGATATCTGTGATGTGACTCTGTGATGGATATAGTATATAGTATATATGATATATTATATAGACGTTACTTATGTTTTACACCCGCGCTAGCCCTGCCCTGCTCTGTCGTTAGTTACCTAACCTAACGGTGCACGAGGGGACATCGAGGCGAATGCGGATGGCATAAGTGTACGTCATATCTATCTGTGATGTTTAGGTATTTAAATGATGGGACTTCATTAATGTGATTAATGAAAGAAAAGAAACCTAAGATGTTGTGGAATCAGATTTTAAATAAAACAGGTAGCTACAGTTCTTGCTTTGCACAGCGGTATATATGATATACCCCGCACCTTATTCGATGAGGAAAGGACCGAGATCCCTTCACCGGGAGTGACTCCTTTAGCAATAACTGGCAGATGCTACACACTCGGTTTGCTTTTGACTGCTTTTAGGTTTTTGCTTTGTACAGCGATATATATGATATATCCCGCACCTCATTCGACGAGGAAAGGACCGAGATCCCTTCACCGGGAATGACTCCTTTAGCAAAACTAGAAAAGCCTCAAAATCACTCCATTTCAAAACTTCATTTGATTCTACAACGATATCAAGTTCATTACGCAATAGGTTTTCAGAAAAACCTGCGTAGCCCTCCGTCATTTCAGATAGGTTACATATAGTATTCGTGCTACATTTGTTGGCTTTCGTCAAGGTGTAGTGTGCGGTAGCTATGTGTTGTTTATCTGCTGCATATGATGCGACTGGATTAGGGTAGTCGTACGGCTTTGTTGGCTTTCGTCAAGGGTCGTGCGGGTGGGTTTAATTCAGTCAAGAAATGTACGGGTTGAACTTGACTAACGGGCTGTGGTTTGTTGGCTTTCGTTAAGGTCATAGCACGCTAGGGGCAAAAGCATTATCGGCAATTTCAAGTGTTGAAATTTGCAATGAGATTGCATACCTTCTATGAGATAGTTGGATCCCGATACCCACTGCGAGTAAGAGTTACTCCTGGGAGAGTTTTACACATTGCAATTAGCTGATCAAGTAGGTGTCTAGAAAGGTGTCAACGGGGTTACGCCTCTGGGAAAACGAGGTTTACATTAATTAGGTTCGTGCGAAAGCACGGGGGACCTCCTTCAAAGTACCGACACTGGCCTGGCTGAAAGATTGGCGAACTTGTAGTGTGTAATTAATCCCGGCTAGTCTTTCCTTTTAGGGTTTGGAGGAAGATTTGATAAAAAGCAGTGGGAGCCATCCTGATTAGATAAGATAATAACCAATCTGATCTTGCACGAGCATACGCTAAAGTGTTTTCTTCTCTCTCTCTCCAGGTAGCGACCAGTTCATGCCTTAATCAAGATAATAATATGGATGTATTGACCGAACCCGCATGTTATACTGTGCTGGGGAATGTTGGTTCCGTTCTTTCTTATAAGAGTTATAGGAATGAACAGGAAATAGGGGAATACCAGGATTCCAATGCCACCCGAATGAAGAAAGTACATGTTGATGCATTTTCTTCGGGTGTGTTCGTTACTGAGAACTGTTTCTCCATTTGCTCTACGTCCTGGGTATTGGATACCGGGTCGGGATCCCATATATGTAATCAGTTACATGGGCTAAGGAAAGGTAGAGAACTTGGAGAAGGTGATAAAGACATTAGAGTTGGAAATGGTGCAATTGTTGCAGCTAAGACTGTCGGGGAATATCACCTTGTATTACCAACTGGTAATACATTGGTTCTGAACGAATGCTATTACATGCCGAACCTGATATGCAACATTATATCGGTTTCTTTATTAAGCAAAGAAGGATATAATTTTGTATCACAGGACAATGTTATGAACATTTTCCGTAACCAAAAGTTGGTTGGATCAGGCACGTTATGCAATGGTATTTATGTTCTAAATCAATCAACAGTTCTGAGCATAACAAACACACACAAGAGGAAGAGTTCTGAACTCAACGAATCCTTCTTGTGGCATTGTAGACTAGGTCACATCAATGTGACACGACTGGCTAAGTTGCATAAGGATGGATATTTGAAACCTTTCGAATTTTCATCTTATGACACTTGCCAGTCATGTCTCAAAGGCAAGATGACCAAAACTCCGTTTACGGGACACGGAGAAAGAGTTACCGAACTCTTGGGACTGATACATAGTGATGTATGTGGTCCCATGTCTACACATGCCAGGGATGGTTCTTCGTACTTCATTACATTCATGACTGACGATCTCTCAAGATACGGACATGTGTACTTAATAAGACACAAGTCTGAAGCTTTTGAGAAATTTAGAGAATATAAACAAGAAGTCGAAAACCAAACCGGAAAGAGTATTAAAATCCTTCGATCTGATCGAGGAGGTGAATACTTGAGCAATGAATTCCTGGACTTCCTAAAAGAGAATGGGATTCTCTCTCAGCTGACTCCTCCATATACACCACAGCACAACGGTGTATCAGAACGGAGGAACCGCACCCTATTAGATATGGTGCGCTCTATGATGAGCACAGCTGAGTTACCTATTTCCTTCTGGGGGTATGCGCTTGAAACAGCCATACATCTACTGAATATGGTTCCCACCAAATCAGTGCCTACCACTCCATATGAGATATGGAAAGGGAAGAGACCATGTCTTAACTATGTTAAGATATGGGGCTGTCCAGCCTATGTCAAACGACAAAATCCAGACAAACTCGAGGCACGGTCTGTTCTATGCAAATTTGTAGGATATCCCAAGAATTCTCAAGGGTATATCTTCTACCACCCTGAGGAACAAAGAGTGTTTGTTTCTCGGCATGCCACCTTTTTAGAAAAGGAATTTCTTGAAAAAGAGATTAGTGGTCATGAGGTAGAACTGGAAGAAGTTCCAGCTGCAGAAGCTACAACAGAAGATCTGGTGGAACCAGAGGATTCCGTAGTTCCCGATGAACCCCAGCCACTCCGCCGATCTAGTAGGGTTCCTCGCCAACCTGAGAGATACTACGGTTTTCTCATGGACGGTGGGAGCGAGGATTGCATCATGGAGGATGATGACCCAACTAGCTTCGAGCAGGCCATCACGAGTGGGGACTCAGTGAAATGGCTGGATGCTATGCGGTCTGAAATGGATTCCATGTACACCAACAAAGTATGGACTTTGGAAGTTGCTCCTGAAGGGGTAAAACCCATTGGGAGCAAGTGGATCTTCAAGAAGAAACTTGGTGTAGATGGGAAAGTGGAGACTTTCAAAGCTAGACTTGTAGCAAAGGGTTTTCGTCAAAGACCAGGTGTGGACTATGACGAGACCTTTTCTCCAGTGGCTATGCTTAAATCCATCCGGATCATGCTTGCCAATGCTGCATATCATGATTACGAAATCTGGCAAATGGATGTTAAGACCGCCTTTCTAAACGGTGATTTAGAAGAGTGCGTGTACATGACTCAGCCAGAGGGCTTCGTAGACAGTGGGAGCAGCGGGAAGGTGTGCAAGCTGCTTAAATCCATTTATGGATTAAAGCAAGCATCGCGAAGTTGGAACATCTGCTTTGACGTCGTTATCAAAGAGTTTGATTTCGTCAAAAACCCAGATGAACCTTGTATCTACAAGAAGGTGGCAGAGAGTAAGGTTGTCTTCCTCGTATTGTACGTGGACGACATACTCTTGATAGGAAATGATATTCCTATGCTGCAATCGGTCAAGCTCTTCTTATCACAAAGATTCTCAATGAAAGATCTTGGTGATGCCTCCTGCATATTGGGGATCAGGATCTATAGAGATAGATCCAAACGGATTTTGGGATTGTCCCAATCCAGGTACATTGACACCATACTAAAGAGGTTTAGTATGGAAGAGTCCAAGCGTGGGAACTTGCCCACGATCTCTGGAGTCACTCTCTCCAAAGAGATGTCTCCCAAGACTGATTTGGAGAGAGCTCGCATGCAAGGGATACCCTATGCTTCGGCAGTAGGCTCTATCATGTATGCGATGCTATGTACCAGACCCGATGTAGCATACTCACTAAGTGTAGTGAGCAGGTATCAAGCTGATCCTGGAGAGAGTCACTGGACAGCTGTGAAGAGCATTCTCAAGTACTTGCGAAGGACTAGAGATATGTTCTTGGTGTATGGCAACGGAGAGCTCCAAGTGGAGTCCTTTACCGATTCGAGCTTCCAGAGTGATAAGGACGACTCTAAGTCGCAGTCGGGCTTTGTCTTTACACTTTACGGAGGGGCGGTTAGCTGGAAGAGTTCCAAGCAGGAAACCGTGGCAGACTCGACGATGGAGGCTGAATACATCGCTGCCAACGATGCTGCCAAAGAGGCTGTCTGGATCAAGAAGTTCATTACTGAACTTGGAGTGGTTCCATCCATTGAGCATCCAATACCTTTGTATTGCGATAACAATGGAGCGGTGGCTTTGGCCAAGGAACCCAGGTCCCATCAGCGGTCCAGGCATATTCTGAGGCGGTATCACCCGATCCGGGAGATAGTTGATCGCCGGGAGATCGAGGTCAGGAGGGTTGACACGAAGAACAACACGGCGGATCCACTCACGAAGGCCATTCCCCAGATACAGTTTGAGAGACTCTTCGGGATGCTCGGTATGAGATACTACAGCAGCTGGCCCTAGTGCAAGTGGGAGATTGTTAGTTGTATGTATGCCCTAGAGGCCAGTATTGTACAGATTATGTATATTATATTGGATGCTTGGACATATATAGAGATGACTTTCTTGCTCGACATGATAGTATGCTATCTGGTTGATCTTTATCTTAACATGTACACTAGTCTCTTTATACTGTCTTATAGTTACATGTTGGTAAAGCCCTTAGGATTTGTACTTGACTACCTGGACTGTGATGCAGATCATACTAGTGGGGACATGGTAGTCCATAAGTACATCCTTCAAGGTCTCTAGTCGTGGGTGTATCGAGACGGGGCATCGATATACCAGAGTAGACTAGCGTATACGCTTCTTGACCCATGAGATGGGCGATGGATGATCCCATATCCATTGGTGTTTGACATCAGAGATGGTATACGGGTGCTCAGTGGAGACTGGGTACACTGGACGGACTCGCCGAGAACTCCCAGATGGTATTATACCTCACGTCAGATGGCAGTTCTCAGGTGACACTTGTACAGGTTAGTCTGTAGACCCGAGATCGTCATAGAGTCTTGTGTGATTCCCACTGTGCTTTGATCTCCACCTTACCACGTCCATGAGGGCGTGCAAAACGGTGGTCTTTGGGCACAGTCCCGAGTCACATGGAGGCAATGAGCGATAGGAGGGGTTTCGTCTCTCCCGGTATTGGGGGTTGATGTTGCGCTGTGCTCGATTGGCCGTAATAGGGAAGTCCCTGGCCAGGGCTGATCAGAGATTTGCTGGTAAGTGTTACCAGTAGTTTCTCGACCCATTATGAGCCTCACATCGGCACGACTTATCGAGTATTGGGGTCTGACGTATACCACCCCTAGACTTGATATGCGACGTATTAGACGAAGAGACCGGACTGTACGGTAAGTGTTACTGGTTGGATTCACAGGAGTGTGAGCGGGCTAGCTCGTCGATCTTCTGATCGCTCAATACCCGGGTGGCCGTTACGTTTAGCAGACCGCTTGCGGCTTGTGGGTGCTTGATATGATCATCATCTGCTACCGGCGTATTGACGAGTCTTTAGAGTCCTACACAGAGGTTTCCTAGCTCAAGCGAAACGAAATAGGAGCGCATATGAGATATGTGCAGGACCGAGAATAATGCGTGTATGTGATACCGCATTTCATTCTCGCGATATATGTTTCGATTGGTTATATTCGATATGACCTAGTTATCGAATCATTGATTCGATAAATCGATACATTGAATACTAGTCGGTTATGTGCGACATGACCGGATCATTGAATCAAATGTTGATTTAATGATTTAATGTATAATTATATATTTGATATATTACTTTGCATTACCTAGTATTGGTTCACTTTAAATGGATTTTCTCACTTGATGTACATGTTGTATATGTGATATACTTTAGTGCACATCTTTGTATCATGTTTGATGATACTTGCTCATTAGGTTAAGTGTGAAGAATTAAACCATGGTTAAGAGATGATTAGGGTTTTGCCTTTTTATTTATTTATTTGCTTATTTATTTAAAAGAGGTTTAGATGAGAATGGTGGCTTTCTTTGTCTCTTGTTGAAGTTTCTTGAAGTTTTGACAAAGTCCACCATCCTTATCTCATCCTTAACCCTAACCATTCTTTCTAACCTTAGTTTATTCTCTACACTTGACCATGGTCAAGATATGATAAGTATTCATATTAGTTTCATTTTTAAAATAGAGGACTTATCATTCTTTCTTGACCTTCATCTTCTTCTTCAAGAAAAGCTTAAGGTGCAACAATGGCAACTTGAGCTAAAGTGAGATAAATCCAATTCTAAAGTGAACCCACCTCTTATTTCTTCACCCTATACCTCTTGCCAAGTTGTTTTGGGTGTTTTCTTCACAAGTTTCACAACTTTGTGAAGTCGGAGCTTGAACTAATGCAACCTCGACGTAGATCGTCTTTGATACAAAGCCGACGACCTAGCTTGCCCGTTTCTCCGATGAAGCCAACGTTCGAGTTTGGGAATCGAGATGGACAGCGAGAGGATGCTTTCGTGGAGCCAAGGAAGTGGAAATCCGGATCTACAAAGGTTGTAGCTTCCGACCTTTAGTTAATTTGCTAACTAGTTTAGTTTTTCGCCTAGAATTCTAGTCTAAGATCCGTGTTAGGATTTCTCGGCACCATAATTTTTGTAAAATGGCATGTTCGATGCCTTGTGAGACCTCTATAGGGTGCCTAGGAACCTTTCATCCGGTCGGAATACAGATGCGGGTGTGTATGCACAGTGTCGGGGTTTTCCTGTAATTTATTACGGGACCAGTTTTCTGGAGTTGCCAGTTTGCATTCCGTTCCGGCCGGTTTTCCTTTGTTCTTTCCCGGCCGGACTTTTCCGATGGAGGGTGTTATTTGCAAGTTTGCAAATAACACATTGTGGAGGGGTTTCTTGCAAATGTATTGATTATGATAGCATCATTTCTTTTCAACCATCATTTGATTCTCTTTACATCACTAAAAGGTGATTAGAGTTTGATGTGAGATTGTGATGATGATTTTGGATATGGTCACCCTTTCTCTTTTCCTACACTCACCTCCCTCTTTCTTATGTATTCTTTCCTCCACCATTCTAAGAGATAAGTTTTTCATTTTGAGAAAAGAGAAGAGAAGGTTTTCATTTTTGAAAGAGAAGAAGATGAGAGTTTCATTCTTGATCTCATTTTCATGCTAGAAAAATGCAAGCACCATTTTTCTTATCTTGATTCCTCCATCCATCAATGGCAACTACATAAACTCCAAGAGACAAAGTTTCTACACTACATTCTACAGCAATTCTTGGGCATGTCGAGTTGCCGGCTTCATGCCCGAGTTGCCTCGGTATTGAGGCGGGAGCCCGTAAAAGACGCAGGCGATGTGGTGCCCTTCCGGCGAGGAAGCGACGATATGGAGACAAGACTTTCCGCAGGAGATCGGGACGGCGAGGAGAAGACCGGAGGACTCGGATCATTCGGTATACTTCTCTTCCCATCTCTTGTTAGCTAGCATTAGGTTAATGGTTAACGATCCAGGTTTTCATTGTCCGCGGTAGCGCCAGTTTCCAAGTAAGGAAAATTTTTGATTCCGCATTTTGGCCTCGGTAAGACGGCCGGGGCGCTGCCGTGGCGCAACATGGTATCAGAGCCACGCCATTAACCTTGTCTATCTTGTTCTAATGCGTTTTACTTATCCGATCGACCAAAATTCCAAAAAATACGCGTTTTATGTACATCAGTTTTCTGTTGATTTTTTTCTTGCTCAAAAAATTTTTCAGGTTGCATAAAAGTGATGTACTGGAAATTCTAAGACATCTGTAAAAATTCGACACATTCAGTCGACAACTTTAGCGCGGAACCGCGGCCAAACCCCCCTTGGGCCGCGATTCCGCCGCACATTGTTGTCTTCTCTGTGTCCAATTTTTCCAGTGAGCTTGTGGGCTATTTTTATGGGTTTTGGGATATTAAATTTGGGCCCAGAATTTCTGTGAGTGCTACAGTATTGCTTGGGGGCCCACTTGTTAATTATTTGATCGATCGGATATTTTAAACACATTATTTCACAGTATTTACATTATATCTGCGACCGTGAATATCACTTGATCGGTAAATCCCGTCTAACTGCTATAGCCCGGTTAGACGGATTTGCGAACGTGACTTTCACGTTGATGTTCTATGTTTATGCTGTGTTGTTGCGGATCGGTCGTGGGGATAGCCTGGATGCAATGCTAGTACAGTTTTGTTGTTTTATGTACATTTGATATTGCGGGGCGAGCGTCCGACATGTGGACTGCCGTCACTACCTGTTTGTATTATTCTTTTGGGGCACGACCTGGTTGCGGTCGATGTACCCGGTGTATGTATATTTTACTTTCTGTACTAGGATTGCCCCGCGGTGGGGTGCACGGATAGCCGAGTTCTGGAGGGCAACAAGCCCGCATCTCATGGCATTGGGACGGAGGGGGCTTCACTCCAGGATTGGCGGGCTATTCGCCGCACTCGTAGGGGGTACAGGTTGACCCAGGAGGGGTGCCCGAGTTACCGGATTCCGTGAAGTGTTGGGTGGTCCATTCACGGTGCTGAAGGGGGCTGCCTCGCTTCAGGTTTTGGCGGGTGACTTGCCGCGCCCGTAGGGGTCTAGGTTTTCATTGCACAGGCTATCCACACAACCAGGGGAACGTCGGGTTTCAGCAGCGGCTCTGTAAAACCCGGGGCTTCCAGATATCTGTATTGTTCTGTGATGCTGTATATTTCTGTGATGTTGCATTTTTATTCACGCCTTGAGCGAAATATAATATATTGGTATATATATTAGTAGATGTTGTATATGTTTTACATCCGCGCTAGTCCAGTCCCCGCTCTGCCGTTAGTTAGCTAACCTAACGGGTGATGATGGGACCCAGTGGCGAATGCAGATGGCATATACGTACGTCAGTATATTTTCGTTCTTTGTGGTGTGATCAATTGATGGGACTGCGTTGATTCGGATCAATGCAAGATAAACAAACCTATTCTGATGTTGTTGGAACACTTTTCAAAAGGCTGTTATTGCAAGGACGTTCACTTTTGTTTTGCATCGTGGTATTCATTTGGAATATCCTGCTCCTCAGTCGACGAGGCAAGGGCCGAGATCCCTTCACCGGGAGTGACCCCTTGGACAGAAGTTTGCGTCAGGGCATTGACTTCACTATAGCCGATTACTTTTGCTTTGCATCGTGGTATTCAGTTGGAATATCCTGCACCTCATTCTACGGGGAAAGAGCCGAGATCCCTTCACCGGGAGTGACCTCTTTAGTAAAGGTTTTCGTCACTATATTTTCTAAAAAGGTTATCCAGTTCCTTCAACGATATCAAGTTCATTACGTTAAAGGTTTTTCGCTAAAAACCAGTCGTAGCCCTCCGTCATTTCAGATTAGTATTACTTAGTATTCGTGCTGCGTTTGTCGTGCATTGCCGTGGCGTAGTGTTCGGTAGCTATGTAATGCTTTTCTGTCATATGGATAAGTGGATTGGTTAGGACAGTCGTACGGTCTTATTGGCATTGTCAAGGACTCGTACGGGTGGGTTTAACGCAATCAAGATAATGACGGGTAGAACTTGACTAGGACTCTTTGATTTGTTGGCATTGTCAAGGTCACTTGGGTCCTAGGGGTAAAAAACCCACATCGGGAGTTTCAAAAGAACTGAAACTTGCCAGGCATGCGCATACCTTCTGGAGTGTGGTGACTTGAGTGGATTCCGTCAAGTTATCATGCGATGATAGTTGGATCCCGATTTCCACTGATGAGTTGGTTTACTCCTCGGGTGATCCCGACTAATTCTTCTTTCAGGTTTGGAGGAGAATTTGAGATACAGTGGGAGGTTTCCAGATTAGATAAAGTGATAACCATTCTGATCTAGGTTAGAGTGCACGCTGAGTGTTTCTTTTCTCTCTCTCTTTGGCAGCGACCATTGACCCGACCCTAGACTATGACTCAGTGACCAAGTTGACCGAACCTTCTTAACACAGGCTTTTGGATTGTCAGAGTTGCAAACCTCATTGCCACTCCTACTTTTACCCTTTTCTCCAGGACACCCCGTATTACTACAAACGTCCACTTCCATTGGACAAAACCATCGTATGGTTATATACGAACTCGAAGGACTTCGAGGATGGTTTCTGGTTCTGGAGAAAACGGATAGGACTATTCAGTTGTCTTTTCTTTTCAACTTCTCACAGGTTGCGAGTACTCCTTGGCTTAGGAGTAGTACACCTATTACGCAGATTGGATAGTCTTCTTTCAAACCTTAGGCTGGTGCCGAACGGTGGGGAATGAAGAAAACCAATTAGCATAACGATGGTGTGCAGAAGGTATTAAGTTAAGACAAAGCAAGGGATTAGTAGGAGGGCAAAGTAAATTGCGACTGATATTCACGACCAAACCAAGTATTTCTTCGCCAATCCTAAATCACCTTTGTATTTCTCCAGGACACTCCGTATTACTACGAAGATCCCAGTTTATTGGATAATCCATCGTATGGTTATATACGAACTCGAAAGGAACTTGTTCCAGTTCGGGGATGGATCCTAGTTCAGGAGAAATAGGAATAAAGTACATTCAGGTGTCTTTTATCTTCACCTTCTCTCGCGTTGCGAGTGCTCCTAGGATTAGGACAGTACACCTTTTATGCTTATTGGATAGTCTTCTTCCAAACCATAGGCTGGTGCCGAACGGTAGGGAAGGAAGAAAACCATTTGGCCTAAAGGGGTGTGCAGACGGTAATGACTAAAGACATATAAAGGGATTTGGACAGATGGCAAAGAGATATACGGTTACAGTTGTGAATCTGGATAATGGCAGAGGCATTACTAGGAATACCAGGGTACCCCAACGAAACATTTCAATGTTTCAGTTTCACTGTGTACTGTTAATAGAAAACTGATTTCCCGATTAGACACTTACTCCAGGGTATGCATTTACCAGGTATGATTCTCACATCTGTATAGTTTTACAGATGATGAGTGGGAGTAAGTTATTGGGAATTGGGTGATCATCCTCATTATATCGGGATTCGTTGTAATCGGTGATATTTGAGGAAGTCACCTGGGTTGTTTGCCGGACGGCAATTATTTGGTTTTGAATATCCGCTGTTGTGCACCAATTTCAAATTGATATATCTGTACGTCTATTTTCATAGAGTGAGATATACCTTTTGATATTATGTCGATGACATTTACCTATATCAGTGGATGGTTAGGTAAGGAGCATTAAACAGCGGTGTAATTCTTCTTAACCATAAGTACAGTTTTCAACCTACGACACACAGTGAAAGAGTTGTTAGACTCAGCGGACTTATACAGAGTATTGTATGTTGTCCAGTGTCCATTAGGACAGAGGGGCTGGTCCTCATACTATATTCAGTTTACTTTTAACTTCTCTAGTTCTTAGACATGTGTTTCGTAGAAACACAAGGTCTGAGTTTTGAGGAGTTATTGGTATAAGAATAGAGTAGAGAACCACGTATTGCAAGTATCGGGATTCTTCAAGGTGATCGAAGATGTAGATACTTGTGTATGGTATTCAGTTGATAGTAATGAGAACTTGCTTCTCTTTCAGGTTACTCATAATTGGAAGCATTCCTAAGTTGAGTAACGCTGATCGGCCTCCTTCCATTTAGTTAATGTAAGTGCACGGCGGCGCCCCGGCCGTCAATCCGACGCCGGAATGCGGAAGCGGTGAAAAACTTAAATTTTGCGGACTTTGCAAACCGGCACCACCGCGCACTACTACCCGGGATCGAACCATTAACTAGTCTAAGCTACTTAGAGGATGGGTTAGAGATATATACCATACGATCCAAGTCCTCCGGTCTTCATCTCCAATCCGATCTCCTCGCGGGATCTCCGTCCGTCTCATCCTCGTCGCCGGAAGTGCACCACATCGCCTTCTGCGTTTACGGGCTCCCACCTCAATGCCGAGGCAACTCGGGCACGAAGCCGGCTACTCGACGTGCCCAAGGTTCGTTGTAGAATATGTAGTGAGCAAGTCTCATTTTTTTTTTGGGGTTTGTGGAATTGCCATTGGTGAAGGAAAAGAGAGCTTGGAGAGAGGTGAGAAAAATGGAGCATACTCAAGAAGGAATGTATCATATTTTTCTCCACACATCAAAATGAAAATCAATCCCCTTGCCCCCAAGGAATGGCCGCCCCCCCCTTCATGTGTGATTGGAGAGAGAGAGAGAGAGCAAGGTCAAGGGGTGGGTGGAAGCAATGATGCAAGAGGGCATCATGAAAGAATATGATCACAAGCAAAAACCACACACAACCACAACCATCATCAACAACCATGATGCTAACAAAGTCAAGCCATCATGAAGTATGAAGTCAAGCAAGTCAAAGGAGGGTGCTATCATGATACAACAAAATGCAAAGACCCCCTTCCACAAATGCCTATTTGCAACAATGCAAATAAGCCCTCCTCCACCAATCTTCGACCAATGAACGGAACAATGGAAATCGGCCGAAACGGAAAGCAAACTGGCAACTCCAGAAAACTGGTCCCGTAATAAATTACAGGAAAACCCCGATACTGTGCATACACACCCGCATTTGTATTCCGACCGAAATACAAATGCAATGAGACAAAATCTACACTGTACTATACTAGAATCCGGCTTATACCAAAACCGGATAGTAATATCTGTTCGATCCTGATCCGTGCAATACCGCACGTATCTGATCGAACCCTGCCATATAACCATACGGCCTATAGTACAAACTGTCCGATCCTGATCCGTGCAATACCGCACGTATCTGATCGGACCTTGCCATATCTCCATACGGCCTCTACAACCTTTCGCCCGAAAGCTGAGTAACTGTAAACGTGGTGGACTCTAAAGACTCGTCAATACTATGGCTGTGGATTTAACCACTAGCACGTCAGAGGTATATGCCAATACGTGACGGGCCACCAGCTATTGACCAAAAGGGACGTCGATGAGGAAGCTCACCCCGACACCCAACTGAGCCTGTCAGTGACAATATCCGTGCAGTCCGGTCCGTTCGTCTATGAGCATCGCATGGCGGGCCTAGGGGGTTGGTAAAAGTCAGACCCCCAAAAGCGGTACAAGTCGTGTCGGAGTGTAGCCCAGAACACCCTGAGATACTACTGGAATACCTACCAGTAAATCTCCTTGCCTTGGCCAAGGACTTTGTGTAATGGCTCTCCTAGACACAACACGACCTCACCCCCAATACCGGGAGAGACGAACCCCTGAAGATACGCTCACTGCCTCCATGTGGCTCGGGACTGTACCCAACTAAAACCTGTTTGCACGACTCCTTTGAGCCGTGGTAGGGTAGTAATCAAAGTACAGTGGGAACTCACACGAGACAAATGACGATCCCCAGGTCGATGAACTAACCTGCACACATGTCACCAGGGAACTGCCATCTGACGTCTGGTATATGACCAACTAGCATGTTCCCGGCGAGTCCTGTCCGGTGTACTCATAACCCAATGAGCACCTGTATACATCTTAGGTGATCCAACTGACACCAGTGGCTTGTGAGACCGGCCACCGCCCCTCGTCGGGGTCTCGACTGTATACACTAGTCTACTAATGGAGTATCGATGCCCAGTCTCGAAACTCCCACGACTAGGGACCTTTTAAGGATAAGCTTATAGACCCCCAGCTCCCACTTATATGATCGCCCTCATACTGCTGGTGGTCAAGCAAGAATCCTAGGGGCTCTATCAACGTGTAATAGCGACGTGTCATGTCACCTAAAGCAGTACACGATGATAAAGGTAAACCAGATAGCATACTATCATCTCGAGTAAGACTGTCCTACCGGGATAGGTCCTCCCTCAATCATTACAATCACGTACCTGTGACCTAATAATTGACTCTGAGGGCACTATCTCCAACAATCTCCCACTTGCACTCAAGGCTAATTATTGCGATGTCGCCTACTCACAGCCCGTGTGATACCGAACATCCAACTCCTCTACTAGTCAGTCTCACAAAGCTCGTTTGCGGAACTATTGCGTTCGAGGAATAGCCTCAGTGAGTGGATCCGCTTAGTTGTTTCTTTCTATGTCTCTCTCAAAATCTCAAATTCGCGGAGAAAGCCATCTCCCGAAAAGAGCAATACCTGTCTCAGAATATGTCTGGATGTCTGATGGGACCTAGCTCATAAATGAACTTCAAATCCAAACTTCTTAGACTGTATCGTCAACTGAACTTAATCAGTATCCTGTGCCATGCCACCCTCAGTATTTCCTTGGACCACCTGTCCAAAATACTGCCCCTCATCAGAAGGAAAACTATAACTCTGACAACCTCCTTGTCGTCCATGTCACCTTGGAAGCCTGGAATGATAACTGTCTCCTGAATGAGGCTGTCGTTATCATATCCCTAGAACATCCACTTATGTTCTAAAACTGCTTCCGACTGTTTCTCCAGGATTGGATTAATGTCAACTTATTGCATCTAGTGCAAGAACAACATCTGGTGTGGTACTTGACATCTCATGATTGACTCAATTGCCTGAGCAAGTGATCTGCCAATCATGTACGTCCCTCTCCCCTTTAGTCTGTAAGACACCTTTAGAGAGGGTGACTCCATTACCTGCAGGTACACTACCGTGCCAGGAGTCGTCCATCCTAAATACTCTTAGAATGCTGTCAAGTACCCTGATTGGGAAACCACCCAAATCTAGATCTAAAACCATAGATCTAGTAACCATTATGTCTGATATAAAATCCATTTCCTTTGTGGAGAAACAACTGTGTGACGACCAAAGTATAACCGATTGTAATATAGGAGTTTCCTTTCCTATTCTGTGTATGTCATCCAGATACCAGGACATCACACCCTACTACCTTCTCAACAGATCCATCCCCTATTCTGATGAAGTCAAACCTATGACTGTCACGTCAGAAATAGATGATCTATCTCCGCTACATCTGCTTTAGTCTATAAATAGACATAAGCTACCTGTCCACCAATGCTTCCGCTGCTCCCACTGACTACGACAACCCTCTGGCAGAGTCATATAGACGTACACTTCTAAAACTGGTTTAGAACGACGCTATACTCATCCTCCCGCCGGGTCTCGCACCCTGGAACAACAGCAATGGTAATTGTGGGTAAACAAGAACTTCCCTGTCACCGTCCTTGAGGCCACCGTAGTACCTCTCGGGTGCCTGAAGTTACCCACCTTATCTGCGGAGTGGCCAATGGAATGTCAATCCAGATTGAATCTTTAGGTTCCTTATCAAATCTTCAGTAATCGTTTGTGGTTCTGGAATCACTTCCAGTTCTACCATACTCCCACTACTGTTTTCTGAAAAAATCCATTTTTATTAAAACTGTGGCGAGTCTAGAACAATATCGCTATTGTTCATCCAGATGGTAGAAAGTCAACCCTCGTCATAGCCTGGGTCAACCCACAAACAGCCATTACAGAAACGTGCCTTGAGTTGTCCAGTGTCTGGTTTTAATCATAAACCGGACAACTCCCCGTACCTTAACATCGTTAAGATATGAACTGTTCTATATCCCATATAGGACCAGAGGCACTGATTTAATTGAACCAGATCCAAATCATGCAACTGTCTCCAGTGCATGTCAACTAAATGGAAGGAGGCCAGATCAGCGTTACTCAACTTAGGAATACTTCCAATTATGAGTAACCTGAAAGAGAAGCAATTTCTCTTAATCATTACTATCAACTGAACACCATACACAAGTATCTACATCTTCGATCTCTCTGAAGAATCCCGATACTTGCTATACCTGGTTCTCTACTGTATTCAAATACATATAACTTCTCCAAATTCAGACCCTGTGTTTCCACGAAACACCTGTCTAAAAATTAGAGGAGTCATAAGTAAACCGAATATAGTACGAGGACCATCCCCTCTGTCCTGATGGACTCAGGACAACATACAATACTCTGTAAAAGTCCCTTGAGTCTGATTACTCATTCACTGTGTGTCGTAGGTTGAAAACTGTACTTATGGTTAAGAAGAATTACACCGCTGTTTAATGCTCCTTACCTAAGCATCCACTGATATAGGTAAATGTCGTAGACATAATTTCAGAAAGGTATATCTCACTCTATGAAAATAGACGTACAGATATATCAATTTGAAATTGGTGCATAACAGCGGATATTCAAAACCAAATATTTGCCGACCGGCAAACAACCCAGGTGATTTCCTCAAATATCACCGATTACAACGAATCCCGATATAATGAGGATAATCACCCAATTCCCAATAACTTACTCCCACTCATCATCTGTAAAACCATACAGATGTGAGAATCGTATCTGGTAAATACATACCCTGGAGTAAGTATCTAATCGGGAAATCAGTTTTCTATTAACAGTACACAGTGAAACTGAAACATTGAAATGTTTCGATGGGGTATCCTGGTATTCCTAGTAATGCCTCTTCCAGATTCACGACTGTAACCGTATAGTTCTTTGCCACCTCTCCAAATCCTTTCATATGTCTTTAGTCTTTACCTTCTGCACACCCCTTTAGGCCAAATGGTTTTCTTCCTTCCCTACCGTTCGGCACCAGCCTATGGTTTGGAAGAAGACTATCCAATAAGCATAATGGGTGTACTGTCCCAATCCTAGGAACACTTGCAACACGAGAGAAGGTGAAGATAAAAGACACCTGAATGTACTTTATTCCTATTTCTCCTGAACCAGGATCCATCCCCGAACTGGAACAAGTTCCTTTCGAGTTCGTATATAACCATACGATGGAATATCCAAATAAACTGTGGATCTTCGTAGTGATACGGAGTGTCCTGGAGAAATACAAAGGTGATGTGGGAGTGGTAACGAAATATTTGGTTTGGTCGTGAATATCTGTTGCAATTTACTTTGCCCTCCTACTAATCCCTTGCTTTGTCTGAACTTAATACCTTCTGCACACCATCGTTATGCTAATTGGTTTTCTTCATTCCGTACCGGTCGGCACCAGCCTAAGGTTTGGAAGAAGACAATCCAATTTGCGTAATAGGTGTACTACTCCTAAACCAAGGAGTACTCGTAACCTGAGAGAGGGTAAAAGGAAAAGACAACTGAATAATCATATCCGTTTTCTCCAGAACCGGAAACCATCCTCGAATAAATTCTTTCGAGTTCGTATCTAACCATACGATGGTTTTGTCCAATGGAAGTGGACGTTCGTAGTAATACGGGGTGTCCTGGAGAAAAAGGGTAAAAGTAGGAGTGGCAATGAGGTCTGCAACTCTGACAATCCAAAAGCCAGTGTTAAGTAGGTTCGGTCAACTTGGTCACTGAGTCATAGTCTAGGGTCGGGTCAATGGTCGCTGCCAAAGAGAGAGAGAGAAAAGAAACACTCAGCGTGCACTCTAACCTAGATCAGAATGGTCACCAATTTATCTAATCTGGAATCCTCCCACTGTACCTCAAATTCTCCTCCAAACCTGAAAGAAGAATTAGTCGGGGTCACCCGAGGAGTATACTAACTCATCAGTGGGAATCGGGATCCAACTCTCATCGCATGACAACGTGACGGGATCCGCTCACGGTATCACACTCCAGAAGGTATGCGCATATCTGGCAAGTTTCAGTTCTTTTGAAACTCCCGACGAGATTTCTGCCCCATGCTCTTATGACCTTGGCGTGAGGTCAAAATATCATAAGTCACATGTCAAGTTCTACCCGTCATTATCCAGGTTAATTTGAATCCACCCGTACATACCCTTGACGTAGGCCAAAATAGTAGTACGACTGTCCCAAACCAACGCATCTATCTATGCAACAGATAAATACCCGGCAGCTACCAATCACTATGCCTTGGCGTGAGGTCAAAATACATAGCTTGAATACTACTGAATATTTAGCTGAAATGACGGAGGGCTACGAATGGTTTCTGGCGAAAACCTTTAACGTAAAGAACTTGATATCGTCGAAGGAACGGATAGCTTTTTAAAATATAGTGACGACAACCTTCGCTAAAGAGGTCACTCCCGGTGAAGGGATCTCGGCTCTTTCCCCGTAGAATGGGGTGCAGGATATTCCAAATGAATACCGCGGTGCAAAGCAAAAGTAATCGGCTATAGTGAAGTTAATGCCCTGACGCAAACTTATTGTCCAAGGGGTCACTCCCGGTGAAGGGATCTCGGCCCTTGCCTCGTCGACTGAGGTGCTGGATATTCATAACCGAATATCACTATGCAAAACAAAAGTAAACGTCCTTGCAATAACAGCTTTTTGAAAAAGTGTTCCAACAACATCAGATTAGGTTTGTTTTTAACTTTGCATTGATCCGAATCAATGCAGTCCCATCAATTGATCACACCACAAAGAACGAAAATATACTGATGTACGTATATGCCATCCGCATTCGCCACTGGGTCCCGTCATTACCCGTTAGGTTAGCTTACTAACGACAGAGCGGGGACTGGACTAGCGCGGATGCAAAACATATACAACATCTACTAATATATATACCAATATATTATATTTCGCTCAAGGCGTGAATAAAATGCAACATCACAGAAAATGAACAGCATCACAGAAACAATACAGATATCTGGGATCCCCGGGTTTCACAGAGCCGCTGAAACCCGACGTTCCCCTGGTCGTGTGGATAGCCTGTGCAATGAAATCCTAGACCCCTACGGGCGCGGCAAGTCACCCGCCAAAACCTGAAGCGAGGCAGCCCCCTTCAGCACCGTGAATGGACCACCCAGCACTTCACGGAATCCGGTAACTTGGGCACCCCTCCTGGGTCAAACCTGTACCCCCTACGAGTGCGGCGAATAGCCCGCCAATCCTAGAGTGAAGCCCCCTCCGTCTCAATGCCATGAGATGCGGGCTTGTTGCCCTCCAGAACCCGGCTATCCGTGCACCCCTCCGCGGGGCAATCCTAGTACAGAAAATAAAATATACATACACCGGGTACATCGACCGCAACCAGGCCGTGCCCCAAAATAATAATACAAACAGGCAGTGACGGCAGTCCACATGTCGGACGCTCACCCCGCAATATCAAATGTACATAATACAACAGAACTGTACTAGCATTGCATCCAGGCTATCCCCCACGACCGATCCGCAACAACACAGCAAATACATAGAACATCAACGTGAAAGTCACGTTCGCAAACCCGTCTAACCGGGCTATAGCAGTTAGACAGGATTTACCGATCGAGTGACATTCACGGTCGCAGATATAATGTAAATACTGTGAAAAATGTGTTTAAGATTTTCCGATTGACCAAAAATTAACAAGTGGGCCCCAAACTAATACTGTAGCACTCACAGAAATAATTGGCCCAATTTTAATATTCCAAAACCCCTAATTACACGCCTGAAGCCCACTGGAAAAAGATGGCCCACTGAACTCTCAAGACTGCGGCGGAACAGCGGCCCAATAGAAGGGTGGGGCCGCGGATCCGCGCTCTGTTTGAGAGATCAGAGTGTCGAATTTTCCCAGAGTTCTTAGAATCTCCTGCACATCATTCTGAGACCACCAGAAAAATTTTTAGACACCAAAAATTCTTAACAGAAAACTGATGTGAGGTAAAAATGAGTTTTTGGAATTTTGGTCGATCGGAACCGCAAAACACATCAAACGAAAGCTAGACGAAGTTAATGGCGAGGCTCTGATACCACTGTAAGTGCACGGCGGCGCCCCGGCCGTCAATCCGACGCCGGAATGCGGAAGCGGTGAAAAACTTAAATTTTGCGGACTTTGCAAACCGGCACCACCGCGCACTACTACCCGGGATCGAACCATTAACTAGTCTAAGCTACTTAGAGGATGGGTTAGAGATATATACCATACGATCCAAGTCCTCCGGTCTTCATCTCCAATCCGATCTCCTCGCGGGATCTCCGTCCGTCTCATCCTCGTCGCCGGAAGTGCACCACATCGCCTTCTGCGTTTACGGGCTCCCACCTCAATGCCGAGGCAACTCGGGCACGAAGCCGGCTACTTGACGTGCCCAAGGTTCGTTGTAGAATATGTAGTGAGCAAGTCTCATTTTTTTTTTGGGGTTTGTGGAATTGCCATTGGTGAAGGAAAAGAGAGCTTGGAGAGAGGTGAGAAAAATGGAGCATACTCAAGAAGGAATGTATCATATTTTTCTCCACACATCAAAATGAAAATCAATCCCCTTGCCCCCAAGGAATGGCCGCCCCCCCCCCCTTCATGTGTGATTGGAGAGAGAGAGAGAGAGAGCAAGGTCAAGGGGTGGGTGGAAGCAATGATGCAAGAGGGCATCATGAAAGAATATGATCACAAGCAAAAACCACACACAACCACAACCATCATCAACAACCATGATGCTAACAAAGTCAAGCCATCATGAAGTATGAAGTCAAGCAAGTCAAAGGAGGGTGCTATCATGATACAACAAAATGCAAAGACCCCCTTCCACAAATGCCTATTTGCAACAATGCAAATAAGCCCTCCTCCACCAATCTTCGGCCAATGAACGGAACAATGGAAATCGGCCGAAACGGAAAGCAAACTGGCAACTCCAGAAAACTGGTCCCGTAATAAATTACAGGAAAACCCCGATACTGTGCATACACACCCGCATTTGTATTCCGACCGAAATACAAATGCAATGAGACAAAATCTACACTGTACTATACTAGAATCCGGCTTATACCAAAACCGGATAGTAATATCTGTTCGATCCTGATCCGTGCAATACCGCACGTATCTGATCGAACCCTGCCATATAACCATACGGCCTATAGTATAAACTGTCCGATCCTGATCCGTGCAATACCGCACGTATCTGATCGGACCTTGCCATATCTCCATACGGCCTCTACAACCTTTCGCCCGAAAGCTGAGTAACTGTAAACGTGGTGGACTCTAAAGACTCGTCAATACTATGGCTGTGGATTTAACCACTAGCACGTCAGAGGTATATGCCAATACGTGACGGGCCACCAGCTATTGACCAAAAGGGACGTCGATGAGGAAGCTCACCCCGACACCCAACTGAGCCTGTCAGTGACAATATCCGTGCAGTCCGGTCCGTTCGTCTATGAGCATCGCATGGCGGGCCTAGGGGGTTGGTAAAAGTCAGACCCCCAAAAGCGGTACAAGTCGTGTCGGAGTGTAGCCCAGAACACCCTGAGATACTACTGGAATACCTACCAGTAAATCTCCTTGCCTTGGCCAAGGACTTTGTGTAATGGCTCTCCTAGACACAGCACGACCTCACCCCCAATACCGGGAGAGACGAACCCCTGAAGATACGCTCACTGCCTCCATGTGGCTCGGGACTGTACCCAACTAAAACCTGTTTGCACGACTCCTTTGAGCCGTGGTAGGGTAGTAATCAAAGTACAGTGGGAACTCACACGAGACAAATGACGATCCCCAGGTCGATGAACTAACCTGCACACATGTCACCAGGGAACTGCCATCTGACGTCTGGTATATGACCAACTAGCATGTTCCCGGCGAGTCCTGTCCGGTGTACTCATAACCCAATGAGCACCTGTATACATCTTAGGTGATCCAACTGACACCAGTGGCTTGTGAGACCGGCCACCGCCCCTCGTCGGGGTCTCGACTGTATACACTAGTCTACTAATGGAGTATCGATGCCCAGTCTCGAAACTCCCACGACTAGGGACCTTTTAAGGATAAGCTTATAGACCCCCAGCTCCCACTTATATGATCGCCCTCATACTGCTGGTGGTCAAGCAAGAATCCTAGGGGCTCTATCAACGTGTAATAGCGACGTGTCATGTCACCTAAAGCAGTACACGATGATAAAGGTAAACCAGATAGCATACTATCATCTCGAGTAAGACTGTCCTACCGGGATAGGTCCTCCCTCAATCATTACAATCACGTACCTGTGACCTAATAATTGACTCTGAGGGCACTATCTCCAACAGTTAACATGCACTGGAGATAGCTGCATGATTTGAATCTGGTTCATTTAAATCAGTGCCTCTGGTTCTATATTGGATATAGAACAGTTCATATCTTAACGATGTTAAGGTACGGGAAGTTGTCCGGCTTATGATTAAAACCAGACACTGGACAACTCAAGGCACGTTTCTGTGATGGCTGTTTGTGGGTTGACCCAGGCTATGACGAGGGTTGATTTTCTACCATCTGGAAGATCAATAGTGATATTGTTCTTAACTCGCCACATTTTAAAAGGAAATGGTTATTTTTCAGAAAAACAGAAGTGGGAGTATGGTAGAACTGGAGGCGATTCCAGAACCGCAAACGATTACTGAAGATTTGATAAGGAACCTAAAGATTCAATCTGATTTGACATTCCATTGGCCACTCCGCAGATAAGGTGGGTAACTTCAGGCACCCGAGAGGTACTCCGGTAGCCTCAAGGACGGTGACAGGGAAGTTCTTGTTTACCCACACTTGCCATTGTTGTTGTTCCAGGCTGCGAGACCCGACAGGAGGATGAGTATAGCGTCGTTCTAAACTAGTTTTAGAAGTGCACGTCTATATGACTCCGCCAGAGGGTTGTCGTAGTCAGTGGGAGCAGCGGAAGCATTGGTGGACATCAGGCTTATGTCTATTTATAGACTAAAGCAGATATAGCGGAGATAGATCATCTATTTCTGATGTGAAGTCATAGGTTTGACTTCATCAGAATAGGGGATGGATCTGTTAAGAAGGTAGTAGGGTGTGATGTCCTGGTATTTGATGACATACACAGAGTAGGAATTGATATTCCTATACTACGATCGGTTATATTTTGGTTGTCACACAGTGGTTTCTCCATACAGGACTTGGATATTATATCAGACATTCTGGTTACTAGATCTATGGTTTTAGATCTAGATTTGGGTGGTTTCCTAATCCGGGTACCTTGACAGCATTCTATAAGTATTTAGAATAGACGACTCCTGGCATGGTAGTGTACCTGCAGGTAATGGAGTCACCCTCTCTAAAGGTGTCTTATAGACTAAAGTAGAGAGGGATGTGCATGATTGGCAAATCACTTGCTTAGGCAATTGAGTCAATCATGAGATGTCAAGTACCACACCAGATGTTATTCTTGCACTAGATGCAATAAGTTGATATTGATCCAATCCTGGAGGAACAGTCGGAAGCAGTTTTAGAACATAAGTGAATGTTCTAGGGATATGATAACGGCTGCCTCCTTTAGGAGACGGTTATCACTCCAGGCTTCCAAGGTGACATGGACGACAAGGAGGTTGTCAGAGTTATAGTTTCTCCTTCTGACGAGGGGCAGTATTTTGGACAGGTGGTCCAAGGCGATACTGAGGGAGGCTTGGCGCTGGGTACTGATTAAGTTCAGTTATCGATACAGTCTAAGAAGTTTGGATTTGGAGTTCATTTATGAGCTAAGTCCCATCAGACATCCAGACACATTCTAAGACAGGTATTGCTCATTTCGGGAGATGGTTTTCTCCGCGAACTTGAGATATAGAGAGACATAGAAAGAAACATCACAGCGGATCCACTCACTGAGGCTATTCCTCGAACGCAATAGTTTCGCAAACGAGCTTTGTGAGACTGACTAGTAGAGGAGTTGGGTGTTCAGTATCACACGGGCTGTGAGTATGCGACATCGCAATAATTAGCCTTGAGTGCAAGTGGGAGATTGTTGGAGATAGTGCCCTCAGAGTCAATTATTGGATCACAGGCACGTGATTGCAATGATTGAGGGAGGACCTATCCCGGTAGGACAGTCTTACTCAAGATGATAGTATGCTATCTGGTTTACCTTTATCATCGTATACTGCTTTAGGTGACCTGACAGGTCGCTATTACACGTTGATAGAGCCCCTAGGATTCTTGCTTGACGACCAGCAGTATGATGGCGATCATATACGTGGGAGCTGGTAGTCTATAAGCACATCCTTAAAAGGTCCCTAGTCGTGGGAGTTTCGAGACTGGGCATCGATACTCCATTAGTAGACTAGTGTATACAGTCGAGACCCCGACGAGGGGCGGTGGCCGGTCTCACAAGCCACTGGTGTCAGTTGGTTCACCTAAGATGTATACAGGTGCTCATTGGGTTATGAGTACACCGGACAGGACTCGCCGGGAACCTGCTAGTTGGTCTTATACCAGATGTCAGATAGCAGTTCCCTGGTGACATGTGTACAGGTTAGTTCATCGACCTGAGATCGTCATTTGTCTCGTGTGAGTTCCCACTGTGCTTTGATTACTACCCTACCACGGCTCAAATGAGTCATGCAAACAGGTTTTAGTTGGGTACAGTCCCGAGCCACATGGAGGCAGTGAGCAGATCTTCAGGGATTCGTCTCTCCCGGTATTGGGGGTGAGGTCGCGCTGTGTCTAGGAGAGCCATTACGCAAAGCCCTCGGCCGATGCAGGAGATTTACTGGTAGGTATTCCAGTAGTATCTCAGGGCGTTCTGGGCTACGCTCCGACACGACTTGTACCGCTTTTGGGGGTCTGACTTTTACCAACCCCTTAGGCCCGCTATGCGATACTCATAGACGAACGGACCGGACTGTACGGATATTGTCACTGACAGGCTCAGTAGGGTGTCAGGATGAGTTCGCTCATCGACGTCCCTTTTGGTCAATAGCTGGTGGCCCGTCACGTATTGGCTAATACCTCTGACGTGCTAGTGGTTAAATCCGCAGCCATAGTATTGACGAGTCTTTAGAGTCCACCACACTTTCAGTTACTCAGCTTTCGGGCGAAACGCTGTAGAGGCCGTATGGAGATATGGCAGGGTCCGATCAGATACGTGCGGTATTGCACGGATCAGGATCGGACGGTTTGTACTAGAGGCCGTATAGTTATATGGCAGGGTTCGATCAGATACGTGCGGTATTGCACGGATCAGGATCGGACGGATATTACTAGCCGGCTTTGGTTTAAGCCGGATCCTAGTTTAGTACAGTGTAGATTTTGTCTCATTGCATTTGTATCCGGTCGGAATACAGATGCGGGTGTGTATGCACAGTGTCGGGGTTTTCCTGTAATTTATTACGGGACCAGTTTTCTGGAGTTGCCAGTTTGCATTCCGTTCCGGCCGGTTTTCCTTTGTTCTTTCCCGGCCGGACTTTTCCGATGGAGGGTGTTATTTGCAAGTTTGCAAATAACACATTGTAGAGGGGTTTCTTGCAAATGTATTGATTATGATAGCATCTTTTCTTTTCAACCATCATTTGATTCTCTTTACATCACTAAAAGGTGATTAGAGTTTGATGTGAGATTGTGATGATGATTTTGGATATGGTCACCCTTTCTCTTTTCCTACACTCACCTCCCTCTTGCTTATGTATTCTTTCCTCCACCATTCTAAGAGATAAGTTTTTCATTTTGAGAAAAGAGAAGAGAAGGTTTTCATTTTTGAAAGAGAAGAAGATGAGAGTTTCATTCTTGATCTCATTTTCATGCTAGAAAAATGCAAGCACCATTTTTCTTATCTTGATTCCTCCATCCATCAATGGCAACTACATAAACTCCAAGAGATAAAGTTTCTACACTACATTCTACAGCAATTCTTGGGCATGTCGAGTTGCCGACTTCATGCCCGAGTTGCCTCGGTATTGAGGCGGGAGCCCGTAAAAGACGCAGGCGATGTGGTGCCCTTCCGGCGAGGAGGCGACGATATGGAAACAAGACTTTCCGCAGGAGATCGGGACGGCGAGGAGAAGACCGGAGGACTCGGATCATTCGGTATACTTCTCTTCCCATCTCTTGTTAGCTAGCATTAGGTTAATGGTTAACGATCCGGGTTTTCATTGTCCGCGGTAGCGCCAGTTTCCAAGTAAGGAAAATTTTTGATTCCGCATTTTGGCCTCGGTAAGACGGTCGGGGCGCTGCCGTGGCGCAACAAAAAACCATTCGCAACCCTCCGTCATTTTAGGAAGTAGAGTACTTAGTATTCGTGCAGTGTTTGTTGACCTTAGTTAAGGCACAGTGTACGGTAGCTAAGTGATGTCTTCCTACACTGCATATGATGCGATTAGTTAGGACAGTCGCGTGACTTTGTTGACCTTAGTTAAGGGTCATGTAGGTGGGTCTAATTAATCACGAAATGATGGGTAGAACTTGACTAGTGCTTATGATTTGTTGACCATAGTTAAGGTCATAAGTGCTAGGGGTAAAAATCTTTATCGGGAGTTTCAAGTGTTGAAATTTGCAATGAGATTGCATACCTTCTATGTGATAGTTGGATCCCGATACCCACTGCGAGTAATTGTTGCTCCTGGGAGAGTTTTGCACTTTACAATTAGCCGATCAAGTAGGTGTCTAGAAAGGTGTCAACGGGGTTACGCCTCTGGGAAAACGAGGTTTACTGTAATTAGGTCCGTGCGAAAGCACGGGGAACCTCCCTCAAAGTACCGACACTGGCCTGGCTGAAAGATTAGCGAACTTGTAGAGTGTAATTAATCTCGGCTAGTCTTTCCTTTTAGGGTTTGAAGGAAGATTTGATAAAAACAGTGGGAGCCATCCTGATTAGATAAAAAATATAACCAATCTATTCTTGCTAGAGCGCACGCAGAGTGTTTTCTTCTCTCTCTCTCTCCAGATAGCGACCATATCACGCCTTAATCAAGATAATAATATGGATGTATTGACCAAACCCGCTTGTTATACTGAGCTGGGGAACGTTGGTCCCGCTCCAACTTATAATTGTTATAAGACAGAGCAGGAAATAGAGGAATATCAGAATTCCTATGCCGCCCAAACGAAGAAAGTGCATATGATGCATCTCCTTCGGGTGTGTTCATTACAAAGAACTGTTTCTCAGTATCCTCTGCATCCTGGGTATCTGATACCGGATCAGGATCCCAGATATGTAATCTGTTACATAGGGCTACAGAAAGGTAGAAAACTGAGAACGGGTGATAAGTTTCATAAGACAGAAAACGGGGCAAGTGTTGCAACCAAGTCTGTTGGCACTGTCACCCTGTATTACCAATACATTGATTCTGAACGAATGTTATTAGATACCGAACTTGATATACAAAATCATATCAGTCTCTTTATTAGTAAAGAAAGGATATAATTTTGTATTGTTGAATAATGTTTTGAACATTTCCTATATCAAAAGTTGATCAGTTCAGGCACGTTATCTAAAAGCATTGATGTTCTAAATCAAACTACAGTTCCTAGTATACAGAACACACACAAGAGGAAGAGTTCAGAAATGAACGAATCCTTCTTGAGGCATTGTAGACTAGGTCATATCAATGCGACCCGACTAGCTGAAGTTACATTTTAGATGCATATTTAAATCAGTTTATATTTACATCTTGTGAAACTTGCCAGTCATGTCACAAAATTAAGATGACCATAGCTCTGTTTATTGGAAACAGAGAAAGAGTTAGTAAACTCTTGGGACTGATACATGATGATGTATGTAAGGTCTCCTGTCTACACATGCCAGGACCGGTTCTTTGTACTTCATTACGTTCTCTGATGATCTCTCAAGATTCAGACATATGTTCCTGTTGAAACATAGGCCCGAACCTTTTGAGATATTCACAGAATATAAGTTAGAAGTAGAGAACCAAAAACCGGGTATAAGTATTGTTAGTCCACGTTGCGACCCCCGGTTCTTACGGGGAGGCGGAAACGGTATAAAAATCAAATTTTTAGTACAAGAGGCAACATGGACTAGACTTGGTCGGGATCGTTACCTAAACTAAAACTAGCATACTAAGCTAAAGAGATTTAGCTACTCGGATAGAGATGGTTATACCTAAACTTGAACTCCTTCTTCTTCTAACTTTGTGGAGGTTGATGGTTCTCTTCTCTTGTCGCCTTCTTCCGTCGAAGATGGATCCACCTCGAAGGCTCGACCTTTGGGCTCTTTCTCGAACTTGGAGTGAACTAGAATCGCCGGCTTGCTAAACCCTTGATCCTAGAGTGAGTAGAGAGAGTGTCTAAGGGTTGCTTTTGTTTTAAAGAGAAGGATTCTCAACACATGAGAAGGTTTCTCTTTAGCTAGAGGAAGAAGAAGATGAAGAGAGGAGAGAGAATGAGAATGATAGAATGAGCTATTATTTTCTCTTCTTGCAACCATAATGCAAAAGAATAATATTATCTAAATGATAATAATTGAAAATGAGAATAGTTGATGGTAGTGTTTGGAATGACCACAACCATGCTTCATTTAATAAAAAGTAAGCATGAATCAAGGAAGACTTTCAAGGCATGAAAGTGGTCAATGGTCAACAAGTCAACCAAGGTCAACAAGTCAACAAAGAACAACCATAACATAATTCTCATTTAATTATTATTATTAATAGATAATAAATAAATCCATTAGGGTTTGGAAAATAAAGACTGTCAACTGTGCATACGCACCCGTTCCGAAACCCTAATGAAAAAACTCATTCTCCTCCTCAAGCAACTGTGCATACACACCTGCATTCTCGTTCCGAAAAACAAGAATACCAAGATATAAAAGCAACCCCAAAACATATACCAGTATCTGGCTCAAACCAGAGCCTGCCAGTATAATCCGTCCGGACTCCAAACGTGCACAAGTGCGCGGATGAGAACGAACCCTGTCGCAAAACCATGCGACCTCTACTCTGTTTTGCCCAGAGGCGAATACCCTCTGTGTGGGACTCTAAAGACTCGACACTACGCTGGCAGTGGGTTTAACCACAGACCGCAAGCGGCACTAGCTGTGCATAACGATCCCCAGGTAGATGTCGACAAGAAGGCTGACGAGGTGAAACCCCATCTGAACTCCTACTGAGTCTGAATGTGACAGTCTCCGTACAGTCCGGTCTGTTCGTCTGATACATCGCATGGCGGGCCTAAGGGGTGGTAAACGTCAGTCCCCCAATAGCGGTACAAGTCGTGCCGGAGCGTAGCCCAAAACACCCTGAGATAACACTGGAAACCTACCAGTATATCTCGTTTGCCCTGGCCAGGGACTACTCGTGTAATGGCTCTCCTAGACACAGCGCGATGTCAACCCCCAATACCGGGAGAGACGAATCCTGTCTAACCGTCACTGCCTCCAAGTGCTTCGGGACTGCACCCAACCACTACCTGTTTGCACGACTCCTTTGAGCCGTGGTAGGGTAGTGATCAAAGTGCAGTGGGAACACACTTGAGGCGAAGTGCCAGTGTCAAGTCAGCGGACTAAGCTGTACTCATGTCACCTGGGAACTGATAACTGACGATAGGTATGATACCAACCTGTCAGTTCCCGACGAGTCCTGTCCAGTGTACTCGTAACCCAACGAGCACCCGTATACTATCTCCAGTACGACGTACTGATGGCTGTGGGACAGACCATCTCCCACACTGGGATGAGAAGCGCATACGCTAGTCTACTCCGGAGTATCGATGCCCTGTCTCGATAGTCCTGCGACTAGGGACCTGTATAAGGATGTGCTTATAGATTACCCAGCCCCCACTAGTGTGACTGCCATCACAACGCTGGTAATCAAGCAAAGATCCTAAGGGCTCCACTAATGCGTATAAGTGATATACTGAAATAAACACAAGTACACATTGAAGTAGAAACAAACCAAGTAGCATACTACTATTTTGAGCAAGATTGTATATACAAGGTGAATATCCCAAGCATCCATTAAGTAATATACAAACTAGTATGATACAGTAATGGCCTCTAGGGCATATACACTAACAATCTCCCACTTGCACTAAGGCCATGTACTGGCGTATCGAAGACCTATCATCTCGATCAGCCGCTCGAACTGAGTCTGGGGTAGGGCCTTGGTGAATGGATCTGCAGTGTTCTCTTCTGAAGCAACCCTCCGAACCTCGATCTCCTTGCGATCCACGATCTCCCTGATCAGGTGATACCGCCTCAAGATGTGCCTGGATCTCTGATGGGACCTGGGTTCCTTCGCTAAAGCTATAGCCCCGTTGTTGTCGCAATACAGAGGTATTGGGTCAACAATGGACGGAACCACCTGAAGTTCTTTTAAGAACTTCCTCATCCAGACAGCCTCTTTTGCGGCATCAGATGCAGCGATGTATTCCGCTTCCATCGTCGAGTCTGCAACGGTTTCCTGTTTGGAACTCTTCCAACACACCGCCCCTCCATTGAGGGTAAAGACAAAACCCGACATGGACTTGGAATCATCCTTGTCACTCTGGAAGCTGGAGTCAGCAAAGGCCTCGATCTGGAGGTCTTTTGCGCCATACACCAAGAACATCTCCTTAGTCCTTCTCAGGTACTTGAGAATGTTCTTTACTGCTATCCAATGTTTCTCCCCAGGGTTAGACTGATACCGGCTTACCACACTCAGTGCATAAGCTACATCCGGTCTGGTACACAACATCGCATACATTATAGAGCCTACCGCAGAAGCGTAGGGTATAATAGACATGCGATCCCTCTCCAAATCAGTCTTGGGAGACATCTCTTTAGAGAGGGTGATCCCGTGACAAGCCGGCAGGTTACCGCGCTTGGAATCTTCCATACTGAATCTTTTCACTATGGTGTCGATGTACCTGGACTGAGAAAGTCCCAATATCCTCTTGGATCTATCACGATGGATCCGGATCCCCAGGATGTATGAGGCATCACCCAGGTCTTTCATGGAGAACCTTTGTGACAAGAACCCCTTGACAGATTGTAGCATAGGAATGTCATTTCCTATCAAGAGAATGTCATCCACGTATAAAACGAGGAATACTACAGTTCTCGCTACAAATCTACTATAGATGCATGGTTCATCTGGATTTTTGATAAAGCCAAATTCTTTGACTGTCTCATCAAAGCAGATGTTCCAACTCCGCGATGCCTGCTTTAGTCCATAGATGGACTTAAGCAACTTGCACACCTTTCCGCTGCTCCCACTCTGAATGAAACCCTCTGGCTGGTCCATATAGACACACTCCTCTAAATTTCCATTTAGAAAAGCTGTCTTTACGTCCATTTGCCAGATCTCATAATCGTGGAAGGCAGCAATGGCAAGAAGGATCCGAATGGATTTCAGCATGGCTACTGGAGAAAAGGTTTCGTCGTAGTCCAAGCCAGGTCTTTGACGAAAACCCTTTGCTACCAGCCTAGCTTTATAGGTCTCAACCTGTCCATCTACACCAATCTTCCTTTTGAAGATCCACTTGCATCCTACGGGTTTTACCCCGTCTGGAGCAATGTCCAACGTCCATACTTTGTTGGTGTACATGGACTCCATTTCGGTCCGCATTGCATCCAGCCATTTCACTGAGTCAACGCTCTGAACGGCCTGCTGGAAGCTAGTAGGCTCATCATAATCTATGATGCAATCCTCTCGATCCCCGTCTATGAGAAAACCGTAGTATCTCTCGGGCGGATGAGACTGCCTACTACTCCTGCGGAGCGGCATAGGAATGTCCTGTTCTGTTGAACCCTCTGGTTCCACTAAGCTTTCAGTAACAGTCTGTGGTTCTGGAACCTCTTCCAGTTCTATTGTGTTCCCACTTATCTGGGTTTCTAAAAACTCAGTTTCCAAGAAGCGGGCATGCTGAGAAACAAAGACCTTTTGCTCCTCAGCGGAATAGAAAAGATACCCCCTGGAGTTCCTTGGGTATCCCACAAACTTACACTGTACTGAACGTGCCTCAAGTTTGTCCGCATGCTGCTTTTTTACAAAAGCTGGACATCCCCATACCTTAAGATACTTAAGACAGGGTTTCTTCCCAGTCCACATCTCATATGGGGTGGTAGGCACAGTCTTGGTGGGAGCCTTGTTCAAGAGATACGCAGCTGCTTCTAGTGCATATCCCCAGAATGATCGCGGTAACTCAGCGTTACTCATCATGGACCGAACCATATCTAATAGGGTTCGGTTCCGTCTCTCCGATACGCCGTTATGTTGCGGAGTGTATGGAGGAGTAAGCTGAGAGAGAATACCATTCTCTTTTAAGTAATTCAGGAATTCGGCACTTAAGTATTCTCCACCTCGATCCGATCTTAGAATCTTAATACTTTTGCCGGTCTGTTTCTCCACTTCATTCTTATATTCCTGGAATTTTCCAAAGGCCTCGGACTTATGTTTCATTAAGAAGACATAACCGTACCTTGAGAAGTCATCCGTAAAAGTAATGAAGTAAGAATGTCCGCTTCGGGCATGTGTAGACATTGGACCGCACACGTCACTGTGTACGAGTCCTAAGAGCTCGCTCGCTCTTACTCCATGTCCAGTAAACGGAGTCTTTGTCATCTTTCCTTTGAGACAGGATTGACAAGTGGCATACGACTGATATTCGAACGCATTCAAATACCCTTCTGTATGTAACTTAGTCAACCTTCTCTCATTGATGTGACCCAATCTACAATGCCATAAGAAAGTCTGATTCATTTCTGGAGACTTTCTTTTGTGTGTATTCTGGACGTTGAAAATCTGTGGTTGGTTTAACACGTATATACCATTACTCAGAGTACCTGACCCAATCAATACTTGATTAAGGTGAATGTTTACAACATTACTTACAAACGCAAATTCATAACCTTCTTTAGAAACTAAAGATACAGAAATGATATTACAAGTTGCGTTGGGTACAAAAAAGAAATTACGCAAAACCAAAACATGTCCATCTGACATTCCCAGGTGATAGTCCCCCACGGCTTTAGCATCCATGCTAGCTCCGTTCGCAACTCTGAGGGTCATGTCACCTGCCTTCAAATCCCTACGGTTTCTCAACGCCTGCAAAGAATTACAGATATGAGATCCTGATCCGGTATCCAATACCCAGGAAGTAGAGTTTATTGAAAGACAGTTTTCAATAACATACACACCTGAAGCTGAAGCTGCAACCTGCTTCAATTCCTGTGTTCTGGCCTTCCAGGCCCTGCAATCATTCTTCCAGTGTCCTTTCTTATGACAAAAGAAGCATTCTTCCTTATCCACAAGCTTCCCCGCTATCTTTGTTGCTTTACCTTTTCCCTTCGTATCCACTTTACTAACACCGCCCCTTGGTTTGGCGGGGGCCTTCTTCTTCTTTCCCTTGGCTTTCGCCTTGGACCTAGAAGAAGATGATCCTCCTACAAACAAAGTGGATGTATCCCTACTTTTCTGTAGGGTGCCCTCTGCGCTCCTCAGCATGTTGAGGAGCTCTGATAGTTCAACCTCTTTTTCTTGTAGGTTGAAGTTCAGTATAAACTGGGCGTAAGTGGAAGGAAGGGACTGGAGAACTATATCCGTATATAGTTCACTCTCCAATGTGATCCCTAGGTCAGCGAGCTCCTCAATGTAGCCGATCATCTTTAGCACGTGCTCGGCTACTGATGATCCGACGGCCATCTTTGTCGAAAACAACTTTTTCGACGCTTCGTATCTTGCGATACGTGATTGCTCTCCATACAGTTCTTTTGTATGGAGCAATATGGACTCCATGTCCATATTCTCATGCCTCCTCTGATGTTCGTTGTCCATCGAGGCAAGCAGGAGGCACTTGGCCTTCGCGCTATCAATCTCCCAAGTCTTGCGGATTTCCTTATCCGCGATACTGGAAGTTGGACCAGGGACAGGGGGAGCTTTGGTGGTAAGAAGATACCCCAGCTTGTCATAAGTGATTGCTATCTTGACATTCCTGAGCCAATCTTTGTAGTTTGGCCCTGTCAGCTTGTTTTTATCTAGGAGTAACTTAAGTCCAGTCATGTTGATTGGTCGCTGCAATTAGGAGAGAGAAGAAGAAACACTCAGCATGATGCTCTTGCAAGTTTAGAGTGGTTTTTAGTTTGTCTAAACAGGATGGCTCCCACTGTTTCTCGAATCCCTCCTCAAACCATAAAGGAAGAATTAGTCGGGATCAATCCCACCGTACAATACTTGCTTAACCGTTCAGCCAGGCCAGTGTCGGTACTTCGAGGGAGGTTTTCCAACGCTTTCGCGAAGTTCCTTAATTAAAGAACCTCTTTTCCCTGGGGGCGTAACCCCGCTAACACCTTTCTAGGCACCTACTAGGTTTATAGCATTGATCGTTAAGTGAGAAATTTCCCGAGGAGTAGCATATACTCACAGTAGGATCGGGATCCAAATATCATCGCGTGACGAAACTGAAGGAATCCTACCAGAATCACCACACTCCAAATGGTATGCAAATCTAGCAAGTTTCAGTACTTATGAAACTCCCGATGTGGATTTTTGCCCCATGCTCTTATGACCTTGACGAAGGTCAACAAATCATAAGTCACATGTCAAGTTCTGCCCGTCATTATCCAGGTTAATTTGAATCCACCCGTATATACCCTTGACGAAGGTCAACAAGGTAATGCGAGTGTCCCAAACCAACGCATCTATCTATGCTACATATGAACACCCAATAGCTACCAATCACTATGCCTTGACGAAAGTCAACAAACACAGCTTGAATACTATTGAATATTCATACGAAACGACGGAGGGCTACGAATGGTTTTGGTGAAACCGTGAACGTAGTGAACTTGATTTAATCGATGGAACGAGATAGCTTTTAGAAGGAGTGGCTCAATCTCCGCATTTAAAAGTTAGTTTTGAAAAGAACCGAGTGGTTTTTCGAAAGTGTTCCATCGACTTAAACTTGGTTTATTATCTTGCATTAGTTCTTTTAATGCGTGATATTCTTGCATTAGTACTTTTAATGCGACCCATCATTTAATCCTACCATTGCAGAAAACAACCAAAATATGACGTACGCTTATGCCATTCGCATTCGCCACGGGGCCCCGTCATTACCCGTTAGGTTACTTAACTAACGACAGAGCGGGGGCTGGGCTAGCGCGTCTGTAAAACATAAGCAACGCCTAAATAGAAAGCAATGATAGACATTTCAGATCACAGATAAATACATTGGATATACTAGCAATCTGTAATTTGTACGAGCCTGTAACAAAAAACAGATAACACGGTCGCGGTGAATAGCCAAATCCCCACCCAAGACCCCTACGGGTGCGGCAAACTACCCGCCAAGTCCTCGGTAGTTTGTGCACCCCTCCATGGGTCTATCCTAGGAGCAAAAACAGTAAAAAGAATTATACAATGACGGCTACAACCCCGACCCGGTTGTGCGGCCAAACAAATAATATAATTACATCAATTTACATTTACAATGAATTGCAAGAAAAGAAAACTCTCGTCTCACAACCCCCGGCTATTCACCCGCGACAATCCAACATATTTATATACACATTCCAGCACATTACAGATCTTGTATAACCCCGACTAATCGTCTTATAGCGATTAGCCGACGTTCAATACAAGCAAACATCACAGATATAACCATCATAGTCAAAATGTAGTGAAGTTCGGAAAAAAAATACGGAATTATAGGACCCCAAAAGGAAATTTCTTTTCTGCAAAATCTGGGCACATATAATATATTTTAAAAATCCTAAAACCAACACAGACACACACTGCACGAAAAACGATGCAGAGAACACGACAAAACGCGGCGGTTCCGCGGCAAATACATAGTTTATGCGGCGGATGGGCGGCGGTTTGGACGAGTTACTGTATCGTTTTTCTTGGGTGTTCACACAAAAGCCTGAGCAGAATTTACATGTATAAATTTTTTCATTTTGAGCCAAAAAATTTTCAACAGAAACTCAGGTTTTGTGATTTCTCCGGTTTTGTGATTTTTTTGTTTCCGAACTTCGTTACACTTCACTACCAAGCTAGTTTAAGTTTAGTTAGGCTCTGATACCACTGTTAGTCCACGTTGCGACCCCCGGTTCTTACGGGGAGGCGGAAACGGTATAAAAATCAAATTTTTAGTACAAGAGGCAACATGGACTAGACTTGGTCGGGATCGTTACCTAAACTAAAACTAGCATACTAAGCTAAAGAGATTTAGCTACTCGGATAGAGATGGTTATACCTAACTTGAACTCCTTCTTCTTCTAACTTTGTGGAGGTTGATGGTTCTCTTCTCTTGTCGCCTTCTTCCGTCGAAGATGGATCCACCTCGAAGGCTCGACCTTTGGGCTCTTTCTCGAACTTGGAGTGAACTAGAATCGCCGGCTTGCTAAACCCTTGATCCTAGAGTGAGTAGAGAGAGTGTCTAAGGGTTGCTTTTGTTTTAAAGAGAAGGATTCTCAACACATGAGAAGGTTTCTCTTTAGCTAGAGGAAGAAGAAGATGAAGAGAGGAGAGAGAATGAGAATGATAGAATGAGCTATTATTTTCTCTTCTTGCAACCATAATGCAAAAGAATAATATTATCTAAATGATAATAATTGAAAATGAGAATAGTTGATGGTAGTGTTTGGAATGACCACAACCATGCTTCATTTAATAAAAAGTAAGCATGAATCAAGGAAGACTTTCAAGGCATGAAAGTGGTCAATGGTCAACAAGTCAACCAAGGTCAACAAGTCAACAAAGAACAACCATAACATAATTCTCATTTAATTATTATTATTAATAGATAATAAATAAATCCATTAGGGTTTGGAAAATAAAGACTGTCAACTGTGCATACGCACCCGTTCCGAAACCCTAATGAAAAAACTCATTCTCCTCCTCAAGCAACTGTGCATACACACCTGCATTCTCGTTCCGAAAAACAAGAATACCAAGATATAAAAGCAACCCCAAAACATATACCAGTATCTGGCTCAAACCAGAGCCTGCCAGTATAATCCGTCCGGACTCCAAACGTGCACAAGTGCGCGGATGAGAACGAACCCTGTCGCAAAACCATGCGACCTCTACTCTGTTTTGCCCAGAGGCGAATACCCTCTGTGTGGGACTCTAAAGACTCGACACTACGCTGGCAGTGGGTTTAACCACAGACCGCAAGCGGCACTAGCTGTGCATAACGATCCCCAGGTAGATGTCGACAAGAAGGCTGACGAGGTGAAACCCCATCTGAACTCCTACTGAGTCTGAATGTGACAGTCTCCGTACAGTCCGGTCTGTTCGTCTGATACATCGCATGGCGGGCCTAGGGGGTGGTAAACGTCAGTCCCCCAATAGCGGTACAAGTCGTGCCGGAGCGTAGCCCAAAACACCCTGAGATAACACTGGAAACCTACCAGTATATCTCGTTTGCCCTGGCCAGGGACTACTCGTGTAATGGCTCTCCTAGACACAGCGCGATGTCAACCCCCAATACCGGGAGAGACGAATCCTGTCTAACCGTCACTGCCTCCAAGTGCTTCGGGACTGCACCCAACCACTACCTGTTTGCACGACTCCTTTGAGCCGTGGTAGGGTAGTGATCAAAGTGCAGTGGGAACACACTTGAGGCGAAGTGCCAGTGTCAAGTCAGCGGACTAAGCTGTACTCATGTCACCTGGGAACTGATAACTGACGATAGGTATGATACCAACCTGTCAGTTCCCGACGAGTCCTGTCCAGTGTACTCGTAACCCAACGAGCACCCGTATACTATCTCCAGTACGACGTACTGATGGCTGTGGGACAGACCATCTCCCACACTGGGATGAGAAGCGCATACGCTAGTCTACTCCGGAGTATCGATGCCCTGTCTCGATAGTCCTGCGACTAGGGACCTGTATAAGGATGTGCTTATAGATTACCCAGCCCCCACTAGTGTGACTGCCATCACAACGCTGGTAATCAAGCAAAGATCCTAAGGGCTCCACTAATGCGTATAAGTGATATACTGAAATAAACACAAGTACACATTGAAGTAGAAACAAACCAAGTAGCATACTACTATTTTGAGCAAGATTGTATATACAAGGTGAATATCCCAAGCATCCATTAAGTAATATACAAACTAGTATGATACAGTAATGGCCTCTAGGGCATATACACTAACAAGTATTATATCCTATGATGAGATCAGGGAGGAGAATACTTGTGCATAGAATTCCTGGACTATTCTAAAGGAGAATGAGATTCTCTCTCAGCATTACTCCTCCGTATACACCATAGCACGATGGTATATCAGGGCGGAGCAATCACACCCTATATGATATGGTGCGCTCTATAATGAGTACTACTGAGTTTCCTATTTCCTTTTAGGGAGTTATGCACTTATGAAGTTGCATACCTATTGAATAGGGTTCGAATCAAATCAGTGCCTACCACTCCATATAAGATATGGTATGGGAAGAGCCTATCTCTTAAATAAGTTATGATTTGGGATTGTCCGGCCTATGTCAAAAGCAAAATCCGGACAAAATCGAGGCAAGGTCAGTTCTGTAGAACTGGAAAGGTTCCAGCTATACAAAACTGCAGCTGATTTGACTGGACCAAAGGATTCTATAGTCCCCAACGAACCTCAAGCCTCTCCGCCGATCTGGTAGGGTTCCTCACCTGCCTGAGAGATACTTCGGTTTCTCGATGACAGTGGGAGCGAGGACTGCATCAAGAGATGATGACCCAACTAGATTCGAGCAGGTCATCAAGAGTGGGGACTCTATAAGAATGGCTGGATGCTTAGCGATCTGAGATGGAATCCATGTACACCAGCAAAGTATGGACTTTAGCTGCTATATCTGAAGGGTTAAATCCCCCATCAGGAGCAAGTATATCTTGAGAAGATTACTTGGTGTAGATGGAAAAGTTGAGACTTTCAAAGCTAGACTTGTTAAAGGTTTTAGTCATCAACCAGGCATGGATAATGATGAAACCTTTTTCCAGTGGCTATGCTTAAGTCCATCCGGATCCTACTTGCCACGGCTACATACCATAACTACGATATCTGGCGGTTGGGTGTCATGACTGCTTTTCTAAAATGATGTTTTAGAAAAGAGAGTCTATAAGTACACAGTCAGAGGGCTTTGTAGACAGTGGGAGCAGCGGAAACGTGTGCAAGATGTTTTATGTGATAAAGCAGGCATCGCGGAGTTGGAACATCTGTTTTGATAGATTAGTCAAAGAGTTTGACTTCATCAAAATGGTAGATGAACCTTGTATGTACAAAAAGGTAGTAGAGAGTAAGGTAGTCATCCTCGTATTGTACGTGGACAACATACTCTTGATAGGAAAGGGGTTTCCTATACTATGCTCGGTCAATCTCCGCTTATCACAAGGATTCTCCAATAGGATCAAAGTGATACCTCCTAAATCCTGAGTTTTCATCTATGAAATAGATGTAAATGGATGCTAGGATTCTCACTAGATGAAGTGAGATGGTATCAATCGATCCTGGGGAGAATCACTGGAAGTGTTCCAAGGTGATAAAGACGACTGAATGTCAGTCACAGGCATTGTCTTTACCCTCAGTAAAGGGACGGTATGTTGGAAGAGTTCCAAGCTAAATACCGTGGCAAACTAGATGATAAAGGCTGGTAACATCGCTATTAAAGATACTACCAAAGAGGCAATTTAGGTGTATAATGGTTCATAAGATGAACTAGGTTCCTACCATTGTGTGACAATGGAAGTGTGGCTTTGGCCCAGGAACCCTGGTCCCATCAGTGACCCAGACATATTCTGAGGCAGCATCACCTGATCATGGAGATAGATGATCTACAGGGTGATCGAGGTTAGGAGAGTAGACTCAGAGGACAACACGGCGGATCCACTCACAAAGGCTTTTTCCCAGAGAGAGACTTATATGGGATGGTTGAGTATGTGATACTGCAACCACTGCTACAGATGGCCCTAGTGCAAGTGGGAGATTGTAAGTTATATGTATGCCCTAGAGGCCATTACTGTACATTGGATGTATACTGTAGTGGATGCTGGGACATATATAGGTAGGACTTTCTTGCTCGACATGATAGTACGCTATCTGATTGCTCTTTATCTTAACATGTATACTTTCAGTCTCTCTGTTACATGTTGATAAAGCCCTTAGGATGAGTACTCGACTTCCAGGACTATGATGTAGATCATAATAGTGGGGCCTGGGTAGTCCATGAGTACATCCTTCAATGTTCCTAGTCGTGGGAATATCGAGACGGGGCATCGATATTCCAGAGTAGACTAGCGTATATCTTCTCGACCCATGTGATGGGCGATGGATGATCCCATATCCATTGGTGTTTGACATCAGAGATGGTATGCGGGTGCTCAGTGGAGACCGGGTACACTGAACGGACTCGCCGAGAACTCCCAGATGGTATTATACCTCACGTCAGATGGCAGTTCTCTGGTGACACTGGAACAGCTTAGTCTGTTGACCCGAGATCATCATAGAGTCTTGTGTGTCTCCCACTGTACTACCACGACTCTACTGAGTCGTGCAAACAGGTGGTTTTTGGGTACAGTCCCGATTCACATGGAGGCAATAAGTGATAGGAGGGGATTCGTCTCTCCCGGTATTGGGGGTTGATGTTGCGCTATGCTCGACTGGCCATAACAGGAAATCCCTGGCCAGGGTTGCAGTGATATACTGGTAAGAGTTATCAGTAGTTTCACAATTGTTATGGACCTCACGTCGGCATGACTTATCGAGCTACTGGGGTCTGACGTTTACCACCCCTAGGCGAGATATGCGACATATCAGACGAACAGACCGGACTGTACGGTAAGTGTTACTTGTTGGATTCACAGGAGTGTGAGCGGGCTTGCTCGTCGATCTTCTGATCGCTTAATACCCGGGTGGCCGTTACGTTTAGCAGACCGCTTGCGGCTTGTGGGTGTTTGATATGATCATCACCTGCTGCCGGCGTATTGACGAGTCTTTAGAGTCCTATACAGAGGTTTCCTGGCTCAAGCGAAACAAAATAGGAGCGCATATGAGATATGTGCGGGACCGAGAATAATACCAGTATTTGATACTGTATTCCATTCTCGCGATGAATGTATCGATTGGTTGTATGCGATATAACCTAGTTATCGAATCAAGGATTGATTCGATAAGCCGATACATTGGATATTAGTCGGTTATATGCGATATGACCGGATCGTTAAATCGAGTATTGATTTAATGATTTAATGCATAATTATATATTTGATATATTACTTTGCATTAACTAGTATTTGTTCACTTTAAAAAGGATTTTCTCACTTGATGTGCACATTGTATATGTGATATATTTTTGTGCACTTGATTGTATCATGTTTGATGATACATGATAGTTTGTGTGTATGATTAAACCATGGTTATGTTAATGGTTAGGGTTTTGTTTATTTACTTATTCATTTATTTATTTATTCATTTTGAAAGATAAATAGAATGGTGGCTTATTTTGTTTCTTTCATGAAACTTCATGAAGTGTTGAAATTTTGTTTGTTCCCTTTAACCTAACCATTAAACCTAACCATGGTTTATTCTCTACACCTAACTATGGTTGCCATTATGATAAGTATCATATTATTTCCTATTTTAAAACAACTTATGATATTCTTTTCTTCTTCTTCTTCTTCATCAACAAGAAGAAAAGCTTGCAACCTTTAATGGCAACTTGAGAAAAAGAGTGAGAAATCCAATTCTAAAGTGAACCCACTTCCTATTTCTTCATCCTCTACCACTTGCCAAGTAGTATAGGGTGTTTTCTTCACAAGTTTCACGACTTGGTGAAGTTGGAGTTTGATCTTGAGTTGCCTCGACGTAGATCATCTTCGGCATCGAAGCCGGCGACCTAGCCCGATATTTTCTCCGATGAAACCACAGCAAGAGTCTAGGATTCCGATTTGTACAGCGAAGGGACATCTACGCGGAGCTAAGGAAGTGAAGGACCGGATCTACAAAGGTTGTAGTGCCTTATCTTTTAGTTAAAGTTGTTAACTTGCATTGCATCGCCTATACATCTAGTTAACGATCCGTATTAGGGTTTGTAGGCACATGAAAAATTTGAATTGGCCATGTTTGATCACTTGTGAGACCTCATTAGTGTGCCTAGGAACCCTACACAAACAAGTCCAGTAACCTAGATAGACGACTAGAAGACCACCACCAAAACACGAGATGCCAATTCCCTATCTAGGCTGGCGAGCTCGGAATTCTTGGCATTGTCGCCGGTTTTCCCAGAGGGGTATGGTGCTGAGTTTTTGGTTGTAGCTCCTGATCCCTATAAACTATCCCATGTACTTCTTAGTTTAGTCCCATTTAACCTAAGCTAAAATCTGGGAGCTGTTATGAGTGTTTTGTGCAAGGTTTTTCGATTTTTGAATGCTTGGTTTTGATATTTGATATTGTATTTGGTTATTGGATGTTTTTACGTCAACGACGAGAGTTGTTTGGTTGTTTTTACATGCGTAGGCTATAGGTTCAACCTATAGGCAATTCGTGTGCCGTTTCGGATTTCGGACATTGATTTTAATGGTATTGCAACTTTGTATTGATTGTAGGTACCTTCACGTGGATTCCGAGACGACGAAGCACATCGACTACGGCTGAACAAGGAGTTCCGCAGATGAGTAGATTTATATCTACGGGGGAAGTCAGGTGGATGGCGTATAGCACCCCCGCAACCATTGATATGTGATTTGAAATTCAGAGACAAGATATGCCACGACTTGAGTATAGTTAATGGTTTTAGTGTGGAACGATATGATAGAAAGGATGTCTCGAATTGATATATAAAGATATGAAACGTGGATGTGAAACTTATAGATATGGTTAAAAAAAGTTAGTAGGTGATGAGATGAGATGATACGAGCGAATATGATTGATATAAGATATGAAACGAGATGTATAAGGATATGACATGAGATCGATGAATATGATAAGATTGAGATAGATGTGTAATGAGACCGGTAAAATGAGATAAATATATATATATATATATGAGATTACTTGATATGAAATATTGCGGTGATGAAAAGAGAATGTGACGTGAGATATTTATATATATATTATGATAATAATGAGTGATATGCCGTACAAGACATAGATCCGTACCCTCATTGTTGTATAGGTTGATAGAATCCCTACTTGTTAAATGCCGCCGTACGATGGATTTCCGTACGCGGTGATTTTTACCTGATGATTGATCCATACCCTTGACTGGAGGATGTCATACGATGGATTATACCGTACGTGATGTTATGAGGCTGAATTGCCGATTGATAGATTTATCGACTCGGATATGTTATAGATATCTTAATCCCTAAGTAGATGTTAGATTAGATACATACCTTTTACGATGCGGCGCTTAGGGTTTACTTTCTGCTACATTTATGATATTCTCATTGCATGGCATGCCCCTGTGTTTCCATTATGGTTATGATATCGTCTGCTAGTACACATGCACAATTATCGATGATGTGTATGTTACACTTACACAGATTTGCCGGCTCACACACTTTCATCATCGATAATTGACATGTCACTTACACAGTAAAATTGCTACATTATGCTATTACTCTTAATTGTTCAGTATTGTCACATGACTAGTTGGCATGATTGCTATGCTCACATCACTATTCTATGTTGCATGATATACCTTCTATGCTCACATTTCTATTCTATGTTTGCACACATCATGCTGTATGATTATACGCATTGAGATGTTGTTTTTATGAGATCTCTGGATTTGAGAACTATGGTTATACTTCAAAGGAAATCATGTATTATTTTAAAAACCTGGTTTCTCTTGATATGATATTTCGAGACGTCCACCATGAGTTTTCTCGGTTCTGAGCTGTGAGTATACCCGATTCGAGGAGCGGTAGGCACCATCTGCGGATACATGGTGGATCCGGTGAGGTACCTGTAACGTTTTGAAAATAGTTTAGGAGAAATTTCGGATAATCGGTAAAATAACTGGTATTTTCCGTAAAAACCAAGATTTAATTATTTTTTTCAACATAAAATTAAATATACCTATTCTAGCTATGTAATTGCTAGTATTTGGTATTTAATGGGGCACTTATAAAATTTCTAGTTTACTAAAATATTTTACATAATTAATTATTTTAAATATTATTTTAAGCTTTCACTAATACATTTAATTAGTGATAATTACAAATTGGAATGGGTTAATCCTACATTAGTGAACCATGATCACTTATAACCTAGTTTATAACATGCTTAATCTTTTTACTTTGACCCAATGGTTCTACAGATTTCTATGGTCAATTGGAAAATAATTTATTTAAAGTATAAATTATTAGAAGTGAAAATGGGCTTTTATTGACTTGGCAACTCCTGCCCACACACACACAAATCCACACTCACCCACTTTCCCTATCATGGTCGAGCCTCTTGGCTGCCCCTTCCCAATTTTTCCCACTTGAAAAGGGATTGAAAGAAAAAGAAAATGAAAGGAAAAAAGAAAAACAATAATTAATGAAGTATGAGTACTTGAGGTATGGGAGTTGACTAGAAATTTCCTTACTCATTTTCCCCCTACTCCATTCCTCACTGCCGAGAGCAGCTCATGGCAGCAGCCCCCCAAATTCCCCACCTCCTTTTCATCTTTAAATTCATCAAAATCCATGAAAAATCAATTAAAACCTCACAAATCCCTAATCCAACCCATACACATTATTCCTTGGCCAATGCTAGCTTGAATCCTTGGACAAAGATGGCATTTTGGGGCTATGTTTTGCAAGTGTGGATCTCATTTCAAACTAGTTTGAGGTATAACCCTACTCTAATTGATACTTGTTGTAATCTATGATTTTAATTAAGTGTTAATTAGGTTGTAATTGCAAGCTTGGAAATTCAAGAAAGGTTTTGAATTAAGTTAGGGTTTTGATCTTTGGATTATGGTTGTGATGAGTAGATTAGCAAGTTATGTCATGCAAAAATCTAAGCTAGTTGCTATTACAAATTTCTACTTTTGAATTGTCCAAATAAGCTATTTTGCAAACTATATTTTTAGAACTATGAAAATAAGTGAGATTAAAAATCTAGTAAATATTTATGTGACCTAATTAAAATAATTGGTGAACGTTGTGGCCATTGGAATTGTTAAAACATCATGTTTTGTGCTAAAACGGGAAATTGAGGCTTACTGGGTTTTTGAAAATAAATCGATTTGATTTATTTTGGGGTTTGGTTGAGTTACAAATTATTTCATATAATATTTAGTGAGTTGTGAAACCACGATTGGTATGTTTAGGTTTTAAGTTTTGTGATTTTCACGTATAGTGACCCTCGTTGTAGTTTGTGGCGTTGTCGCGGCGCGTTTCGTGCACCAAGTGTGTGTGTGTCGAGTTAATGCGCGTGGTTGACTTGTATTGTTTGTGTCTGCGACTATTTATATTTGTTCTCTTGTTTTCCTTGTATACATTCCTAGGATCGAGTGCAGAGACGTCGGACGTGGCGTGGAAATGACAGAGCTGAAATTGGATCAGATGAGCCGAGGCGTCCAGGTGAGTAGATATATATCTACGGCGGAAATCGGGTGGATGGCGTATAGCACCCCCGCAAGTTCGTAGCATTCCGATGCGTTATGGTATTTATATGTATATACATGTTGTTATGAAATGTGCATACTTAGTAAGTAATACTTTAGGTGATTTTGGATTAGTGTTAGCGTATTCGAAAGATAGTAACTTAGTTTAGTTTCTTAGTCGCGAAACCCTAGAATAATGTTTTGCACACACGCGCGCGCGCACGCATACATTCGATGTTCTTATGCGTATATGGGGATATATATACATACATATATGTATGTGAGTATGTATATGTGTGTGTGTGTGTATACGTATACAGGTATGATGAGGATAGTATGTGATACTTGGAGATGAGTCGATGTGATTGGGCTGGATGCCGTGAGATCGGTGATGTGATTTGGGTCGTGTTATAAGATACGATATATTATATCAGCGGACTGATGGGTGATGTGTTTTCATACACACGCAGATATATGTTGATGGTATCGGTATGTACTACACTTAGATCAATACCCTGTTCATGATATTATGATAGTGATACCATATGGATATTGAGGTATATGTGATAGGCGACCCGTACCCCGATTTTGGGATGTCGTACGATAGATTTACCATACGAGATATAAATATGATGATTGATCCGCACTCATGATTGAGGATGTCGTATTATATTTTATCGTATGTGACGCTATTGAGGCGGGATCACCGACTACTACACACACACACACACACTCAGGCTTAGGTGGATTTCCTTACCTTTTCGTTTAGCCTTTTAGTTTAGTCCTGTAGTTACTTTTAGATGATAGACTGGGCTCGAGTCATACTTATTTCAAAAACTACCGAATCATGAGTATTTTAAAGACAGGCCAAGAGATACTACGGATATTTCAAAGGACGTACATTTTCTTAAAAACACCGTAGCCCTATTTTCTAAACTTCATGGTTCGTGTTATTTCAAATGACAAACTGTATGACTCGTATATCTAATGTAGATTCCTTGTTATTGCTTTTGCTATTCAGTTCTATATATTCATGTTGCTCATATCGCATTGCATCTTTAATGTGTACTTTAGTGATTATGAAACCATGCTGTCAGGACACCAGCACCGTTACCGATGATGCGTATGCTCCACTTACACTTGCTTGTCGGCTCACACACATCATCCTCGGTAATTGCCATGTCACGTACACTTTAGAGAATATTACTTTATTAATATCGTTTGCTAGCTGATAGTTCCGATATATCATTACTGTATTAGTTTAGATATTGCATTTATTATTGTGACATTTCATGCATATTTATATATTCATATGCCATGCGATATTATGGGCAAGTCCGGATTGCCAGGGCCTGGTAATTCATTGTTATTACTCTTGAGATTGGAACTTTGGATTTCCATGAGATTTCTGGATTTGGAGAAACAGCAAGGTTTTATAAATTCATTTATCATTTTCAAAAGATAAAAAGTGCAGTTTTCTCGTGACATGATGTGAGATACGTCCACCATGAGTTTTCTCGGCTCTTGAGTGATATCATACACCCGGTTCGAGGAGGAGGAGGAACCGTCTGTGGGTGCATGGTAGACCCGGTGCGGTACCCCGGGGCAAGATGGTCGCAGATGATGGCGTTGAACCTGGCAGGGGAGCACTACCGACCAGTTATTTATGACGCGGCGGATATCCAGAAGATACCGACGTAGTCGTGAGATTTGATGAGGGGCCAGTCCGGATAGCCAGAGCCCAGGGACCAGTCCAGATAGCCAAAGCCCGAGATATTGAGACTTTGAGGTATTGAGATTTTATGATATGGGCCAGTCCAGATAGCTGTATTCCGAGATATTGGATATTTGGATAAATGTTTTATGTCGATGCTTGACACGGATTTTATGCTGATTTCATTGATGAAACTCGATTTAAATATACAGAAATCTCACTATATTAAGAAAACAGTTTTCTCATTCATGATGTATTCTGTTTTCATTTCGATGCATTCATACATCATATATATGATATTTTGCTATCTGAGGCACTGACACGAGCACGTGGTATTACACTTATGTGTAGATGGTTTAGGATATTATATTGAGGATATATTATCGTATGACCTAGGATTGAGTCATACATGTGATTTCTGCTCGGTGATGTTTTCTACTCACGAATTGGCAACTCATCCTCGTTGTGCCACAGTTCTTGCAAGTTTTTCCGTACAGGTTTTCTTGACGGCTTTGCTGGCACACTGCTTCTTTCCGGATGATTGCTTTGGTAGGTGGGTTCACTCGTATTGTGACAACCATTGTACTTTATTTACATTCTGTTGTATCTAGTAAACTCCATCAACCAGACTTGTATATTTATTAGACCTAGAAGACCAGTTATATATTCTTTCGACCTTAGAGTCGCGCGCTGTATTATTATGGTTTTTTCGATGACATTGATTTTCCTTTTGAGTTTTGATCCTTGCCCTTCGGCATTGTATATTATATTACTTGCGTGGTTGTGACCGCCAATTGGCGAAGAGCTAGCTCCCGCTTGGGGATGCCTTTATTCATATTATTCATGCTTGTACCCGTTTGGGACCAGTATTTACAAAGGAGACTCTGCCGAAATTTTCGGAAAAAACTTGATGTTTTAAAAAGGTTTACTATGACTTTTCAAGTGATTATATGCAAACTTTAAAATAAGTTTTCCTTCACTTCCTTCTTTCAAATGGGGATTTCTGGGATTTTTGGCTTACTTCAATTAGATGGGGTCCTATAGACTTCATATGTGCCAGTCACGTGCTATTTCGGGTCATGATAGTAGTGTATTTCCTTCAATAAAGAGTTTAGTGAAGAGGTAACTTGGATTAGCGGAGTTTCGGGTGGATCATCTTTGGCACGAAGATCGTAAAGAAAGCTCGATCCAACTTCAAGTGGAGCCTAGTGGAGTCACGTAGACTACTATACGGAGCTTGAGAAGAGAAGGCACGGTCTACAAAGGTTGTAGCCACTTTCACTTAGTACAGTTTTCTTTATATCAAGCTAAAACCCTAATCATCTAGTTTAGATTCTAGGTTAGTGTTCATTAGCACCCCGAAATCTTTTAAACTGGCATGCTTGATGCTAGTAAAACCTAGTGGTGGTGTTGATAAACACTTTCACCCCCGCAACCGTAGTACTAGGATACTATATATATATATATATATATATATATATATATATATATATATATATATATATATATATATATTAGATATGTATACCTAGCCTATAAGGTTATTAGAATATTATATGTGATAGTAATATACTTGTAGAAAGATATATCCCTAGTTCTATTTTTCTTACCCTGTGAGCTATATCTACTTATAAAAGTATATAAATATATATATATATATATATATATATATTTACGTTATGATACGATAAGATGAGGATATGATCGGATATGATAACACGAGTCGATATGATTGGATATGATGATATGAGGCAATGTGACATGATATGATATATGAGGACATGACATGACATGATATATGAGGACATGACATGATGTACGCGACTATAAATCCATATTATTAATTTATCATATCGTACGATGGGTATTCTGTACGTGATATGATAAGGATGGATCGCTGATATTTATTTTCTACTCGAAAAGTAAAGTTTAAAATCATTAAGTGGATAGTGGATACTATAATAAGTTTAGAGCCATACCTATTTTCAAAACTAACAAATCGTTACGCACTTTTAAATGACAACTTCAAAGGGACGCTACGACTTTTCAAGTGGTATCGTTTTCAAAAACATTATAGCCCCCTATTTTCTAAAACAACGATTCGTACTATTTTAAACTATAATTGTATGGCTCCTACGTAGTTGCATATCTTTTTATACTTGTTATCATTTACGATTTCTTTATTCTGTTTACGCTCGCGTTATGGTTTCTTATTTCTGCATCTGCTCCCATTTATTTCATTTACGATATATATATTGCGTTTCATACCCTTATCTTTATATGACTTCGTTTGCTAGGACACACACACCGTTACCAATGATGCACATGTTGCACGCACACCTACTCACATGCTTATACACATCATCGATAATTGCCATGCTACGTACATAGATAGAACTCGCTATGTTACCTTATCACCTTATAACCTGTTAGCATTTTAGTTACTGTTTAGTATCCAGTACCATATATTATTTCAGATATTGCACTTTCTTTACATTGCTATACGTCACGCTCATATGAACACACCTGCTATGCATTACAGTAATTTTTTGTGCCTGCACATATTATTTTATTATTGCCATATTCTTATGAGATTCTGTTTTCATGAGATTTCTGGATTTGAGAAACGGCAGATATTATTTAAAAACTTGTGAATGTTTTAAAAACACGTTTTTCTCTTGATATGATATTTCGATGTCCACTATGAGAATTTTCGGTGTTGAGCTATAATAATTATCCGAATCGAGGTAGGGGAGAACCCGATTGCTGATACATGGTGGGCCCGGTTCGATACCCCGAGGCAAAAAGATCGTATAGAAAGGCGTTGAGCCAAGCAGGAGAACACTACCTACTGGTGACAGTATTGGACTCGGCGGATATCCGGAGGATACTGATTGTTTGAATTCTTGTTTGTGTGTATCAAATCAAATGATCCCCGGCAACGGCGCCATTTGATTAATTATAGATTTCCGGTGTGTCGTATGAAAATTGTAAAGAAATCACAACCAAAAATTATTTGACCGCAATCAATAACGGTGTCGGATGTAGCGCGTTAGTAAGTGCGGATCGTCCACAGGGAAAGTGTAATCGTTCGTCTCTTTTTTTATTTTGAATTGAAAATTTAAAGAAAAGAAAACAAACAATTCATGATTTGTAATTGAAGTTCAAGAATTAGAAAATCTAGATCTAATAAGAAAACGATAGAATCAAGAATTGAGAGTTTGTTGATTTTCCAAACAAAATATCAAGAATCGAAATGAGGCTCGTGGGAATCGATCGGATCCATAGATGTGGTGTAATCTAGAGATGATGTATTCTTATCCTTCGAAGAATTGATACTAGATCGATGATGATCGACGAGAATTAGGGATTTCTAGTGAAACTAGGGTTTCATCATTTATCCCTTATTCCTTCGTCGATATCATTCACATTCTAGCCTCTAGTAAATTCAAGAATCGATCGTAGATCCCTAATTTCGAGCGATCACATTCAAGAAAGTATCGCAACGAAACTAGGTCATCGATTCTTCAATTCGCTAGGGTTTACAAAACTCGTAGGACTTAAGAATTGTTTTAAGATTTGTTACATCATCATTCTATTGATCGTCTCGATCCTACGAGCCTCATTTAGATTCTTGATATTTGGTTTGGAAAATCAACAAACTCTCAATTCTTGATTCTATCGTTTTCTTATTAGATCTAGATTTTCTAATTCTTGAACTTCAATTACAAATCATGAATTGTTTGTTTTCTTTTCTTTAAATTTTCAATTCAAAATAAAACAAGATACGAACGATTACACTTTCCCTGTGGACGATCTGCACTTACTAACGCGCTACATCCGACACCGTTATTGATTGCGGTCAAATAATTTTTGGTTGTGATTTCTTTACAATTTTCATACGACACACCGGAAATCTATAATCAATCAAATGGCGCCGTTGCCGGGGATCATTTGATTTGATACACACAAACAAGAATTCAAACAATCAAATGGCGCCGTTGCCGGGGATCGTGCGCTAATTGTTCGTATTTTGAAATTTGAGTTGAAAGATTTATTCCATTATAATTTTTAGATCAAAATTCGCGCAAACACTAATACGTGTTGTTGTGATTTGATTGCGAGGAAATCTGGAATCATTGGAGCTGGAGAAATTTTTTTCAGGAATTTCCAGAGAGCTCAAGGAGTGAACAGAAGTTCACTGTAGATTTTTGGTGCACTGAACAGCACATACGGCCGCCTTTCCGCGGCATTAGAGCCCTATTGCGGCGGTTCCGCGCCTCTGTGGAAGCTTCCCTGCACAAAATTTTCACAGTGACCTCTATCTTTCTTATCTCCTTCTCAAATCTGCTCCAATTAACATTTTGTGCAGGCTTCTTTGCAAAAATCGCAGCGCCGCGCAAAAAGCAAAATTAAATTGTGCGTGTTTTGATTTTTGGTTGTTTGCATATTAATACGGATATTAAGGGGCACGACCAAATCCAGATTAGGTGGGGAGTTCATTACCCTTCCTAAGCCCCAAAAATCACAAACTTGCATCCGCATTTACCCTCATTAACTAAAAAATATCTAGAGATGACTCTAAGGACCGTCGCGCTCACTTAGGACAGAAGAAGGCCGTGGGTAATTCATTGCTTATCCGCGTTTTCTTGTGGTGTCTAAGGCAAGTGTGTCGAAGGCTAGTGGTTATTAATTAGGCCCACTACTTACGTAGTGGAGTACCTTCCCACTTACCTGGCACTTACCTGGCCACAGGGGGACAAAGAGGCAGTGGAGGATTCTATCCTGCGACTTGTCTTTTGGCAGTTAGGAGCGGTCTGGAGCCTGACCTAGGTGACCACTAGATTTTAGGGGCGGTCTGGAGCCTGACCTAGGTGACCACTAGATTTTAGGGTATTGCTTGTTGCATTTGTTGTGATCGCATCATTTTTTTTCAAAAATCCGTCCATTTTTCAAAACAAACACCAATCACATATCATTCCCCTAATTATAAATCTACGCTGCCACTTATACTAACCCTTTTTAGTGCAAGATAGGCTGGACAACAGGATTCTAGTGCATGTTAGTCCGCGTCCCTCCGATCGACCCTAAAGTCGGTATTTCTACACTTACCCCTTCTTTACCTACCACCACACCCACACTGATGGATCCTACTCCATCAAATTTCTTTACCACTACTCTGCCGACGTCCGTTGGTGCGCAGAATCCACCTCACATCTCTCTCCAAGAGAGGTGCTATCCTACACGAGGTCCCCTTTCCACCTGCCTTTCCATTCCACCAGCCAACGGGGAAAATTTTCAAATAAAACCTCAATACATCAACCTTCTACCAAAATTTCACGGTCTCGAGTCTGAGGACGCATACGTGTTTATCACGAAATTTGAAAATGTATGCGCAATGATGGGTACTTCACAGCTTTCTGTGGATGCTTTACGTCTTCGTCTTCTCCCATTTACCTTGTACAATTTAGCCGAGAAGTGGCTATATAACACTACCGCACATTCCATTTCAAATTAGGACGAATTCGTCAAAGCATTTCTTAAGAAATTTTACCCACATCACAAAACAGCTCGAGTCCGTAGCGAAATCTATCAATTCACCCAGCTTCCAAATGAAACATTTTCAAAATGTCTTGAACGTTTCAAGGATCTGTTAGTCCAATGTCCACATCACGGCATCCCGAGATGGGATCTGTGCCGAATCATTTATGAGGGCATTAATCCTAACACAAGACAGACCCTTGAATCCATGTATCAAGGCAACTTCATGACCAAAGATGATGGGGAAGCCTGGAACTTTCTAGAAGATTTCGCTGAAAAATCTTTACAGTGGGAGGGTATGAATCAATCGTCTAGGGATGGCAATGATATTTCCATAGGAATTAGAGCTGAAATTTCAGCTTTACACAAGAAATTTGACGCTATGGAAAACAAATTTTTAGCCGCCGCCCTAAATCAAATGTCACTCTCTAAAACTGTATGTAGCTGCTGTTCTGATCCTTTACATCTCACGGAAGAATGTCTAATAAATTCTCCGTTTCAAGGTCATATCAATTCTGCTTACCAACAAGGACCTAGAAACGACCCTTTTTCTTCCGCATACAATCAGGGTTGGAGGAATCACCCGAACTTTGCTTGGAACCAATCATAATCTCAAAACATGGTTCCAACCCAACACAATTTCCAAAGGGTCCCTCCACCACAACAGCAACCATCACTTCAATTGAGTCAGCACCCCTTCCAAGCACAAAATTTCCAAAATCCGGCCAACACTTTTGCACCACATGAAAACTCTTTGCAATTGACCGGTACAGATAATACCTCTGCACTAGCACAAACCTTGGATACTTTCATGAAACAATCCATCCAAGGGACGGCAAGTTTGCAATCTTCCATCGAGAATGTGATGAAGACCATTGTCTCTCAAAATGAGAATATCAAATCGATGGAAGCACAAATTGTACAACTAAAAGCCGAAATGAGTGCAAGAGAGAAAGGGAAACTTCCAGCTCAACCCTTACCCAATCCTGGCTATTCACATCATGTGGATGCAATCACGTTGAGATCTGGAAGAGTGCTTGACAATCACGTTGGGGAAGAGATTGATGACACTGATAAATCAATCAATAACACCCCGGCTGAGACCTTTCCTTCCACTTCTACTTCTAATTCTGACCCCAGTTCTTCTACCCCACCACCTTCTTACGAGCCTATTCTTCGTTTCCCAAAAGGCTCGCCGCCTCAGCCAACCTCTTCTAGTTCACAGAAAACGATCCCCACTTCTATTTTGGGATCGGGTCCACACACACTTCCTTCTCCTATGATGGACCCAGCGCTTATTGCTAAAGCACCTTATCCTAATCGGTTAAGGGCAAACACACCGAGTCCACATATGGAGAAGATTATGGACATTTTTAAGCAAGTTAACATCAACATCCCTCTCCTAGATGCTATCCAATAAGTTCCATTCTATGCGAAAACTCTTAAGAACTTGTGCACTAGGAAGAGGAAGACTCAAGTGCCCAAGAAGATTTTCATGGCAAAGACAGTAGACACAGCTTTCCCCCAACAAGTACCGAGGAAACGTAAGGACCCTGGCTGTCCTACTATTTCCATTTCTATCGGGGAAAAACACATTAACCGTACTCTACTAGACCTTGGCGCTAGTGTTAACTTGCTTCCATACTCAGTTTATGAGCAACTAGATATCGGAGAGTTGAAACCATCTCCTTGCACTCTCCAGATGGCTGACCGATCAATCACCAAACCTAGGGGTGAACTGGAGGACATGTTAATAAAAATCGGGGAATTTATATTCCCTGTGGACTTTATTATAATTGATACACAGCCTGTAGCGAACCCAAGGAATCAAATTCCGGTGATTTTAGGTCGCACCTTTTTGGCCACTTCCAACGCTATAATCAACTGTCGTAATGGTTCTATGACCCTATCCTTCGGGAATAGGTCAATAGAGCTGAACATTTACAAGTTGGGAAGTGTACCCTCCGAACCTACTGCTTAGGTCTGTTCTGTCGACTTAATGGATGTCGACAGCAGCGAATTTGATGATCCTCCTGATACCAATCTTGACTCTTTTCATACGTTATTGTTTGACCCAACTATTTATCATACACATACGGACTCTTCCACCGAAATGTCCGGGTCAACAATTAACACTGATTATGAACTGCTTTTAGAGTCTGAAGATCACCCCGTACTTTGTGATGACATTATTCTTCGGGGTATTGATGGAACTTTTGAGGAGATATTCGCTGATGAACTCGCATTTTTGAATGACACGGGTGTTGAGATGAATTATCTCTCAATCAATGAAATTGAACCTCCACCCATTCTTCTGGACTGTAAAAAGAATGCGAGTAATCCATCACATTCACTGCATCGTCTCTCTAAAATGAGACGCACACACGTTCTATTCCACCACTTACCCTTTCCCCACTTCTTCTTCCACCAACCAGAGCACTGCATTGATAAAATTTTTGAATGGTTGGTATTAACATTCGGTCTTTGCAAAGCTTGGCATCGACCATTGATTTTTGACCCCCTCATGTGATTTTCAAAAGATTAACATTGCATAACTCAAGTTTGGGGGGGTATATTTTCTGGCTCTTGAAAAGAAAATTTTTACAAAATGATGAGCCAAGAATAAGTTTGGGGGAGGGACTTCACTTAAATATTTTTCTCCCGCTAATAAATTTCCTCCCAAGCTTACAGGGTTTTTCGAGATTTAGCTGATGGCAACAGTGAGGACACTGTTGAAAACAAGTTTGGGGGAGGTTTGTGCTTATTTTTGCATCATTTGCATCATACTTTGCATAAGCACAAAACATTTTTTAAAACCTATAAAAATTTTAAAATTTTCAAATGATAAAAACATTTTTTATACATAAATAAGATAATAAAAATTTAGATAATGAAAAATTATATCCATGAGATTAGAAAAATTTAAGAAAACCAAGAAAATTAGAAGTTTTCTTATATGAACTAGTAATAAGTAGTTATGAGCCGTTGTCCCAAGGGTTAGTAAGATGGAGGAAGTCACTAATCTGAGGATAAAAATAAGTCTGAAAAATAGTTTCTATTCAGGAAAGCCAAACATTTTGAACGTTGATATCCTGCTATTCGCACTTACACACGTCTTGAAGCCCGGGATAGTAGAGGATACCTTGAAATGCTCTTGTCTTAAAGCCGATGTATGAAGGAAATAAAAAAAATGAAGAAAATATAAAGTGGTGAGAAAAATGGACACTGGTTTTGTTATCGCCAAGGCAGCAATTAAAAAATATAGCGAGGGTGCCTCTTCACCTAGTGCCCTAAGGCCAACTGGTCTGAGAGTCACTGCTAAGCCTTAGGTGGTGCAAGACGATGAAAATACACCAAATAAGCAAGCACATGAGTAATCGGTCGGTTAGTACCTCAAGAAGTATTAACGGTCGCATGAAAGTGTGTAAGCAATCTTATCTAAATATTCATTAATTAAAAAGTACTGAGGCTGATGGGCAAGAGTATGATAGCTTGAATTGAATTTTCCGGGTGTAGGGATGTCCTTTACACACACGCAGGGTTATATGATCAATGTTTGGAAGAAAGATAGGAATGAAGAATAAGACGATATTTTATTGAGGGAGGACGTGATTTCTGACATCTTTTCATGACCATTAAGATAGGGCTCATGACAACCGAAAAGCTAGCTTAGTTGGAAACCCTAATTTTCAAGACTTTTCTTTTACAATTCTTTTCTTTAAATGTAATATTCATGATCTTCCTTTTATTATTGGATTTTGTGGGTGCAATCCGCTGAAAACCCTCAGGAGACAACACTCCTCCTAGTAGAGACACCAAGAGGTTTAAAGGCTTGTTGCACGTGCTCAGTGCAATCGTGTTGCCAACGAAAGTGTGCTAGTTAGTTTTTTTTCTCTTTCTTTATTTTCTCCTTCTTTTTAATAAAAAGTTCGCTCGAGACGATCGAAAATAAGTTTGGGGGAATTTGATCAGTCAAAAATACTGCATCTTTTAACCGGCAATTTCCCTATCATTTGCACTCATTTAGAAGTGTTCGGTATTCATATTTCACATATTATCAAAACAGTTGTTAAATATCAGATTACATGTGTTAGACTTTAAAACCTACATTTCTAGGGAAATTGACTGTATTTTATGGCATCGCATCATCCCTATATTGCGCAACACTTGTCTCGAGAAATTATGCAGGTAAAATCCAGAAGAATGGCCAAATTTGTCAAATTCTTGATGAAAAATATGCCAACTCAATGACTTCAGATCTGGAAGTAATCTGGAAAGAATTTTGAGAATCAACACATCAGATAAATACCACAAAGCCAAGAAGAAGCAGTACACAGAATTACACACTGTGATCTCCTCACGTGACCGCGGATCCGCGGCATAAGGAGGCACATGTCGCGGATCCGCGGCTCTTCTGCCACGTCATCACTTGAATTTTGGTGCATAACTCTTCTCTCAGTGGCTACAGCTCAGAAATATATGTCAATCTCCAGAAAACCCTCGAAGTTTCTACCAGATCAGCAAAGATGATTAATTAAGCTAATTCTAATTAAGCTCCTAACAAACTATTTCTAGAAGCTCCCTCCTAACTAACCTCATCTAGAAGTTTCTTCTCAACAAACTTTTGGTGGGAAATTCAAATCTCCTCTAACTAACTTTTGGAGGGAAATTCAAAATTCAAATCCTAGATCTAGGGTTTTGATGGTCTATAAATAGGAGCCTAGATCTAGGGTTAAAAAGTTCCTTAATCTTTACTCTCCCATCTTCTTCCACAAGTTGAGTGATACGACTTGTGCGAAACCCTAACCCTAGATCTAGGCTCCTATTTATAGACCATCAAAACCCTAGATCTAGGATTTGAATTTTGAATTTCCCTCCAAAAGTTAGTTAGAGGAGATTTGAATTTCCCTCCAAAAGTTTGTTGAGGAGAAGCTTCTAGATGAGGTTAGTTAGGAGGGAGCTTATAGAAATACTTTGTTAGGAGCTTAATTAGGATTAGCTTAATTAATCATCTTTACTGATCTGGCAGAAGCTTCGAGGGTTTTCTAGAGATTGACATATATTTCTGAACTGTAGCCACTGAGAGAAGAGTTATGCACCAAAATTCAAGTGATGACGTGGCAGAAGAGCCGCGGATCCGCGGCACGTGCCTTCTTATGCCGCGGATCCGCGGTCACGTGAGGAGATCACAGTGTGTAATTCTGTGTACTGCTTCTTCTTGGCTTTGTGGTATTTATCTGATGTGTTGATTCTCAAAATGCTTTCCAGATTACTTCCAGATCTGAAGTCATTGAGTTGGCGTATTTTTCATTAGAAATTTGACAAATTTGGCCATTCTTCTGGATTTTACCTGCATAATTTCTCGAGACAAGTGTTGCGCAATATAGGGATGATGCGATGCCATAAAATACAGTCAATTTCCCTAGAAATGCAGGTTTTAAAGTCTAACACATGTAATCTGATATTTAACAACTGTTTTGATAATATGTGAAATATGAATACCGAACACTTCTAAATGAGTGCAAATGATAGAGAAATTGCCGGTTAAAAGATGCAGTATTTTCGACTGATCAGATACCGACCAGAATGATATGAGAAAGATAGATATGAGGACCATTCTGATGAAACGGCCCATGAGATATGAGAGCCGATCCGATGAGATGGCGCCTGAGATATGAGGATTTACGTGTCGATGCTGAACATGGGATTTATGATGATTTCGAGTATCGATACTGGGCACTCATGATTTTATCATGATTTCGAGTGTCGATACGGCATCTACATCGTATCGCCTGAACTAGGGAAACTCTCCGTTTGGGACTCTAAAGACTCGACAGTACGCTGGCAGTGGGTTTAACCACAAGTACGTCAGTGGCACCAGCTGTACGTAATAGCTACTTAGGTACCTGTCGAAAAGAAGGCCGACGAGCAAACTCATCTGAACTCCTACTGAGCCTATCCGTGACAATCTCCGTACAGTCCGGTCTGTTCGTCTGAGAGTATCGCATGCCGGGTTTAGGGGGTAGAAAATGTCAGACCCCTAATAACCTGACAAGTCGTGCCAATGTGGCTCAATTCCATCCGAGAATCTACTGATCTAACTATCAGTAATTCTCAATTCGCCCTGCCCAGGGTCTTATGGTTTTGGCCAACCGAACACAGCACGACATCGACTCCCTATACTGGGAGAGACGAATCCTCAATAATTGCTCACTGCCTCCATCTGGTTTGGGACTGTACCCAACTAAAATCCGTTTACACGACTCAGTAGAGTCGTGGTAGGGTAGTAATCAAAGCACAGTAGGAACTCACACGTGACAAATGACGATCTCAGGTCGACAGACTATCTGTACTCATGTCACCAGATAACTGCTATCTGACGATAGGTATAATACCATTTAGGCAGTTCTGGGCGAGTCCGTCTAGAGTACTCACCCCCAGTGAGCACATGTATACGATCTTAGGTGCCAAAGATCAGTGGCCATGGGACCAACCATCGCCCCTCGTCGGTGTTTAAAAACGTATACACTAGTCTACTCCGGAGTATCGATACCCTGTTTCGATACTCCCACGACTAGGGAAATTTAAGGATGTGCTTATCGACTACCCAGCTCTCACAAGTATGGTTGCCATCACAATATTGGTAGTTAACCAATAATCCTATGGGCTTTATCAACGTGTATTAACGATACGTAATAATAAGTAATACTTGTGCAGATGTTAAAATAAAGACAAACCAAATAACCTACTATCATATCAAGCAAGATTGTCCTGTACAAACTTATGTCCAAGCATCTACTATTTTTATTTATACAATAATGGCCTCTAGGATATACATATCCAACAAGTGTCTCCTACACCGCCTGAGATGTTGTTTGACCGACCACCTACGGATATAGTGTTTTAGTCAGAGATGCCAATATCCAACTAACAATCAATTTATCCTTTTGGACCCATACAGCGTGAGCTAGATTGTAGACTGTAGCAAGTGGATTTTGTTTATCGAGAACAATCATGAGCGGGCACTTTTCTGTGCAATTGACGTTGCTCATGCATCCTTACGATTTGAGGACCGCTTCAAATTGCATCTTTTAGCCGAGCTAGTAGTCGCGAGTGAATTTTATGTGAAGAAGTGAAATGACATTCGGTCCGTGTGTTGAAGAGAACGATGATGCATTAGGATTAAGGATTGGTGTTGGGGGTGAGAAGCGGTGTTGATGAGAAAGAGGATTGATCTTGATTGGTTGACATTGTAGAAGAAACATGGAGAGAAAAATATAATGGCATTAGCCTTTTATGGCTCTGATACCATAAAGAAATAGTAAGAGAGAGAGGAAGAGAAGAGATTAAGAGAAAGAAGAATCCTAGCGTATTGATCTCTAATTTGGCTTTTCTTTTGTATTATATTATATGAATCATTTGTTACAACCAGATCAATCATATACAATCTCTCAAATATATTGTTACAACTAAATCTCTCAAGGATGTTCAATCAAATCTTCATAATATAATTCCGCATCTGATAGGGCCAGATGTCTGACCCATATAGGGGCAGACGTCTGGCTAAGATCTATATCTTATGCATAGCATGTGCATATGTCTGAACCAGAATGGGCCAGACGTTTGGCTACGATCTGTAAATCATGTTTGCAGGGTCAGACGTCTGGCTACGGTCAGACGTCTGAACCCTAAGGCTCAGACTTCTGGAATCTATAACCAACGGCTCTTGGAGGACTCACAGACATTTGACTCGATGAGTCCAAACGTCTGTTGTCTGGATCTAAATTCGGTGGTTTTGGTTTGTTATTAGTTAGTTGGCACAAGCACAGCCATGAGCCCAATTGCTCACAGATTGGCATTTGTTCAAAAGAAAACAATTAATTAATGACTTTATTATTCATTGACTTCGACTTTGCCTTTGTCTATACAGCCAACTAACCCTTCTCTCTCATCTGACTTTGTCCATTGCCTCTATTATATATTCCAAGCTAAAAAAATGAAAACCGCAGAGTTTCCCATCTTCAATTATTATATCCGGTTGTGAAAATCATGTAATTTCAGTTGATTCAGCCCATACATGAATTAGTTGGAGACAATTGTTCTCAGTTTCTTTTTCCCACTTTTGATGGTGACTCAGTCTATTGGTATCTTGCAATTTTTGTTAGAAATATTGGTATTTAAAAACCAAATATATATTTTTTTAATTTTCATATACCGATAAATCCTTAATTTTTCTATCTGTTTAATGAACGCGTTAGAACTCTTTAAATCTTTACATTTTTTTATGCATTGGGGTTTTATAATACGTAAATTAAGATGGTCGGTTTGGATCTGTAAAATACACAGGATAGTTATGTTTTGGGGTGAGAGCTCATTTTTAAAAAATGAGCTGCAAGCTCATATCCCGAGCCCCCTCCCCCTTCTTTCTTGCTCTCTCTCTCTCTCTCTATATATATATATATAAACATCTTACACGCTTTTTAATTGTTTCATTGACAATTCATCCCTAACAATTATTTTATAACAGTAATTTAGGTGCATCTTTTTTTAAAAAGAAGCAAAATATGGATTTTTCTTAATAATAGATTTAGCTAAAGTGAGAAATTCTGATCCAATGCTATGTTTTTTCGGCTTTGCGGATCCAATAAAACCCATATCAAGTATAAAACGAGAGATCCTATGGTTGTGTGGTCTTGAGAACATCCAACAATATGGATGCATGATCCCTGCTCACAAGTGAGAGGCCACTCAGCCTTAGAGATCAAACCTTCTTTACAGCCCACCAATTGCCCATAATTAAACAATCTTCCTACGTGCAACAATGTCGCATTAGTTGGCAAAAGCCCAGTCATGAGCCCAATTGATCACGGATTGGCATTTGTTCAAGAGAAAACAATTAATTAATGCCTTTATCATTCATTGACTTCGACTTTGCCTTTGTCTATACAGCCAACCAACCCTTCTCTGTCATCTGACTTTCTCCATTGCCTCTATCATTTCTAAGTTTAGAAAATGAAAACCCCACAATTTGCCATCTTCAATTATTATATCCGGTTGTGAAAATCATGTAATTTCAGCTGACTTAGCCCATATATGAACTAGTTGGAGACAATTCGTTCACCTTTTCTTTTTCCGACTTTTGATGGGGACCCAGTCTATTGGCAACTTGCAAATTTTGTCAGAAATATTGCTATTTACAAACCAAATATATGTATTTTAATTTGATTATGCATATGGTTCAAATCTCATGCTTTTATATATATATATAGAGAGAGAGAGAGAGAGAGGAGGGGGGAAGGGAGATGAGCCGGCGGCCATTTTTTTAAAATGAGCTCTCGCCCGAAAACACACATACTTTTGTGTATTTCATAGATCCAAACCGGCCAACTCGATTTACGTATTATGAAACCCTCATACATAAAAAATCTCGGGATTTAAAGAACTCTAACGCGTTTATTAAACGATCGCAATTTTCCTATACCGATAATCCGTTAATTTTTATATCTGCTTGATGAACGTGTTAGAAGTCTTTAAATTCCAATATTTTTTGTATATAAGGATTTCATAATACGTAGATCAAAATGACCGGTTTGGATCGGTGAAATACACGGATAATATGTGTGTTTTGGGACGAGTGCACATTTCTTTAAAAAAGGGCTTCCGGCTCATACCCCTCCCCTCCCCTCCCCTCCTCTCTCCCCCTCTCTCTATATATATATATATAGACACACGCCCGCGCTTGGTTTTCATATGATCACATAAGGCTATTGACCGAGTCAACCATGATCAAATAGGACTATTGAACAGGTCAACATCTTTTATGAAGCTCTTTATAACAATTAAATTTGCTTAATTGCTTTTCTCCATCATTTATTTTGTCAACAAAAAAACTTCTCATTTATTTCAAAGATTTTTTTCATATTCCCAAATAATATAACACATATCTTGTCTTTTCCATTAGAGCATGTCCTAAAATTATAATGTAGAGAAAATAAATTTCTTCTTCCCTCTACTTTATTTTTCCACTTATCAAATTTATCTCTATATTGAAATCGTGATCCCAGAGTTATAGTTTCGAAGCTGTTCATAAGTCGCAGTAATCGAGTGCACGATTACTTGCAACGACTGTTGAATCCTGGATAGTAAAGCGTTGGCATCTTATGCATCCGGTCAAGTTCACTAAGAGGGAAACTACTTTTAAGGACAGAGCATTATTTGCCCGCTTCAGTCTCCATCGAAAAACCACGATGAGCAATTTTCTTTCTCATTTAATTCTTTTTTCGACAAAATATTTAGATTTCTAGTTAATTTGTTTAATTATAATTGTCACGCCCCGCTTCCCAAAATACAGAATACGAGGCATGACTAGGCCAGCCATGCTCCTACGGTCAAGGAATCATCCCGCCGTAGTCACACTTCGGCTTCTAGCATTACATGGTAATTAGTAAATAAAGCACAGTATTAAAGGAATCACATCACTAATTTATTATATTGAAATTCCATTGTTCACAGATTACAGATAATAAGAACGATAACTAACCAAGTTCAATATCACGATCACTCTAAGAAAATAATAAAGATAGGGAGTACACCAGACTATATCTCTGTGAACTCGAAGGGTAGATCCGTCTCCTGTGCTGGTCCTCCCGCGGAATCTGAGCATGCATACTCAGGTCGTCAGAGTGACACCAATAGTAATATTATTATAATCAGATGAAACAGGTAAATGAGGTAATACTGGTATGAGAAATAATGCAAGTAATCACTATGTCACAATATGATGCAGAATATGTTATGTGTCCCTATCGGTCTCTAGGTCATGTTTGAAATCACATAGTGGAAGGAGGATCATGTTTAACAGGAGTCTCGTACATACCCGAGACAACGGCCCACATGCCCGGGACATAACCCTGTCAGCCGGATCGCTAGATCCTGTCCTACACGTATAAGTATCACGGTTCGAATGATCATCCTCTAAACACGGTCCCGCTAAATACGATACTCTTTCCACTTTGATTTCCCCTTTTTCCCCAGGTTACACTATTTATGATATTGATCTAGTTGTGTACGAGTATACCAATAGCACGGTTTCATCACTGTCCACTGTATCAATCACTGTCACGAATATTCACTTTCCATTGGTGTACTCGTCACTCCTAAACCAACATCTATCACTCACGATAATGCAATGTCCACACGCACTAACACTGTGTATATGACAAGGGTATGATATATGTATTGTATGCTACCAATAAGCTCTGTATGTTACGAATTAACACGCATGTCATGAACTAAAATAAATTGCACAAATTAATATGTTACGAATTAAGCAAAAATGATGTAAGCAAGATATATAGAACAATCAGTCAGTAATTCATCAAAATTTGTTTCAGTTCAATCGGAGTTTCGGTTTTCAAGATATAACTGTTTCAGTTTAAGTGCCCGCGGCTGGAATTTCAGTTTCAGAACTGATCATCTGTTTCGCGACACGAATTGCACCCAGTTGGGCTCAGAATTTAGCGATGTCATAGTTAAATGAAATTTAGGGTTTTCGATAAAGTATTCAACGCAACAGACGGATTCTCAATCGCATCTGTACGTTGAAAGTTATACACAGTTCAATCTCAAATATCATTTCAGAAAGTGTTCTGAACAGCTTTACGTTCTGCCCTTTTAAAATAAGTTTAAAATAACAAACTGCGATGAATCGGAATGAAACCACTTGTTTTCTTTCACTAACAGGAATATCTTATAACTACTGTAAGGTTCCGTATCACACGATTTCAAGAAACACGGGGACGCAGGACTTTAGACAGAACACACTAATCAGAAACGCTCTGGACTGCAGTCCAGAGTCGTGTTCCGATCCAATTATCTTCATGGTTACATAACAGAAATGATCAGAAATTTACATAGGATTAAAGTTCATCGAGTCGGCTTCGATTTAAGCCCTCGAACGCAGCTTTCCAATATGTATATGATTTATGGTGATTTTATTCGTTTTCAGGTACGAGAGAATTCTAGTTTTAACAACATATATGGGGGTATCACTTTTTGTCACGAACAATCGTATTTTTCAGCGAGATTCCTACACTATGTTTATCATCCTATGGGCCAACAGACATTATCAATTTCCGTCAGAATAACCAATCATTTCCATTGGGATCTTACATCGAACACATACGTCACAATATACATCGTTATTCGATAAGTTTATCATTATATGATTTTAAGGTTGTACCACTAATATTTTAGCTTGAAGCAAGTAAACACTTGCCTGGAAAACGCCTCCGGGTCGCACGTCCGCAGTGTCGTCACGAACGCGCGATATACGCCACGTACCGGGTTCTCGCGAGCCTAGGTCTAGATGCGGATCTCGCGTCGGGGTTGTCCGGAGTCGTTTGCACAGTCACTGGACGTTGATGGATGTTTGACGATCCACTGCGAGTGTATTGGGGTTGCCGACGGTCGACGGCGTCGCTCCGGCAACTTGTGCAGTGAAGTGCCCCGTGGAGGAAAAATTGTTTGGAAAATGGTTTTGGAGTTTTGGAGATAGATGGGGAGCAGTGGGGTAGTGGATTACGGTGATGGTGATGATGCTGAGGGGGTGGAAGGTCGATGGGTGTTTCAGATGAGATGGGGGTTCACCGGCGTCGATGGGGTGAGGTGGCCGAGATTGGTTTAAGTGGGTTTGTGTGCAGGGGATGACTGGTGGGGCTCGGGCTGACGAATGTGAGGTCGTAGGAGGAGAGAGTTGGTAGAGGAGACGTGAGGTGATGCAGACGGGGATCGGAGGAAGTTCGTCGTCGTCGTGGGTGGAGGTTGTAGTGGGTTATGGGAGGTTTGGGGGCTCGGTGAAAGTAGAGGAAAGATGAAGAGTGAGTTGGAGAGGGAGAGATGAGGTTCAAAACGTGGGGGGTAACGGCAGGGCGAGGGTGTGGGCGACGGCGGAGGAGGCGGGTCGCGCGCGCGAGTCACGGAAGGTTACCGTTGGGAAATTTTTGAAGGAGAAGATGAACAGTGTATGGGGGGAGAGTTGGGCTTGGTTAGTTTTAAAACAATTCCTTTTATAAAACATCATGGGCTGTAGGAGAAAAACGGGCCTGTTTAAAAACAAAAAAAATTCCCAAAAATGAAGTGGGCTGCATGGTGGGAACGGGCCGGTTTTAAAAAAACAAAATAATAACCAAAATTTGAAGTGGCTGAGGGTTGAGAGAGGAACGGGCCAGGGCCTTCAAAAAAATAATTGCAGAATTATTAGATTTGGGCTGAGAAGAAAAGAGAGGGGCCGGCTAAAGTTTTGTATTAATAAAAGGATTTGTTTAAAAACAAATGGGCTGGGGAAAGATTTGTAATGGTTGTAGTTTAGGTTTTAATTAATTGGCTTTAGTTTTAACTCTTGGGTTTTAACTTTTAGGCTTTGGAAAAATATAAATATTAGGCTTAAACAACCAATTCAAAATATGAGGGAAAAAGAAAAGAAACTACTGGAATTCAGAGAATCGGGAACTTTTATTGAATTGGAAACGGGGATTTACATCATACCCCCCTTAACAAAAATTTCGTCCTCGAAATTTAACAAAGATACATGAAAATGTACTAAACAAAGAGATGTGGATAACGATCACGTATATCTTCCTCCCGCTCCCAGGTGGATTCTCCTGGGGAACGACCGCCCCAAGACACTCGGACTAACGGAATGACCTTATTCTTCAGCACTTTCTCTCTGCGGTCGAGAATGGTGGTAGGTTGCTCCTCGTACGATAAGTCAGTACCCAAGACTAGCTCTGAATGGTCCAGGACATGACTCTCATCCCGGACATAACGCCGCAACTGTGACACGTGGAAGGTATTGTGCACACCAGCTAGCGATGGAGGCAAGGCCAGTCGATAGGCCACCTCTCCTACTCGCTCTAGCACCTCAAAAGGTCCGATAAAACGGGGACTAAGTTTTCCCCGACTTCCGAATCTGATAACTCCACGAGTAGGGGAAATCTTCAAGAACACATGATCTCCGACTTCGAATTCTAGTGCCCTTCTGCTGGTATCTGCCCTACTCTTTTGTCGATCCTGAGCCGTCTTAATACGCTGCCTGATCATTTGGACCTTGTCCACTGTCTGAACAATGAGTTCGGGGCCCAGTAATTTTCGTTCTCCCACATCATCCCAACATACTAGGGATCGACACTTCCGCCCATATAGCGCTTCAAAAGGAGCCATCTGAATACTAGCCTGATAACTATTGTTGTAAGAAAACTCGACTAGGTGCAGATGGTCCTCTCAGGAACCCTGAAAGTCCAACATACAGGCTCTCAACATATCCTCGAGCGTCTGAATTGTACGCTCGGATTGTCCATCCGTCTGTGGATGATAAGCTGTGCTGAATTTAAGGCGGGTTCCCAAACTCTCCTGTAAGCTCTTCCAAAAGTGCGACAAGAATCTCGTGTCCCGGTCTGACATAATGCTGACTGGAACACCGTGAAGTCGCACAATCTCCTGCATATATCTTTCTGCCAGTGATTCAGTCGACTGTCCCACTCGGAAAGGTAGGAAGTGTGCAACTTTTGTGAGGCGATCGACGATAACCCAAATAGCATTATTGCCTCCAGGGCTCCGTGGTAAGGCCGTCACAAAATCCATAGTAATGTGCTCCCACTTCCATTCAGGTATCGGCAACGGTTGTAATAATCCTGCTGTTCTCTGATGTTCCGCCTTCACCTGCTGACATACCAAGCATCTGGATACGAACCTCGCAACTTCCCGCTTCATCCCGTTCCACCAAAAGTGCTGCTTTAGATCCTGATACATTTTTGTACCTCCTGGATACACAGAATAAGCTGAACTGTGTGCTTCAGCCAAAACTTCTTCTCGTACATCTCCTTTAGGTACACAGAGTCTGCTACCGAATCTCAGAGAGCCATCTTCATGTATAATCAAATCCGTTCTCAATCCAGCTTCCACTTGCTCTCTGAATTTTTGCAATCGGGGATCATCCGCTTGTGCAATCTTGATGCGATCCACCAGGGAAGATTGCACCTGTAGTTGCCAAAATTGACTGAGTGCGTTCGGAGTAATGACCTCAAGTTCAAGTCTCTGGAAATCCTCAATAATACTTCTCTGATCGGTCAACATCATGACCGCTGGTTTGCGACTGAGTGCATCTGGTACAACATTGACCTTCCCCGGGTGATACTGAAGGTCCAAGTCATAATCTGCCATTAGCTCTAGCCATCGGCGCTGCCTCATGTTCAGTTCCTTCTGAGTGAAAACATACTTCAAACTTTTATGATCCGTGTAAACCTCCACTTTCTCACCCAATAGATAGTGCCTCCAAATCTTCAATGCAAAGACTACCGCGGCTAACTCCAAGTCATGCGTGGGGTAGTTTTTCTCATGGTTTCTCAGTTGTCGAGAGGCGTAAGCAACCACTCGGCCGTGTTGCATCAAAACACAGCCTAAACCCTTCCCCGAGGCATCACTGTGTATCACCAAACCACCAGAATTATCCGGTACAGTAAGAATAGGCGCCGTGGTTAGTTTCTGTTTTAGTGTGTCGAATGCCTGAGTGCACTCCTCTGTCCATGTAAACGGCACGTCCTTCCGAGTCAACCTCGTCAATGGTTCCGCGATCCTTGAGAAATCTTGGACGAATCTCCGATAATAACCTGCTAATCCCAGAAAACTCCTGATCTCAGCTACTGACTTCGGCGTCGGCCAATCTCTGACAGATTCTATCTTTCCTGGGTCCACCGAAATGCCTTCGCCCGAAACAATATGTCCCAAAAACTGTACCTTGTCGAGCCAGAACTCACACTTGCTTAGCTTCGCATACAGCTTCTCTTCCCGAAGAATTTGTAGAACTGTGCGCAAGTGTTCAGCGTGCTCCTCCCGAGTCTTCGAGTAGACAAGTATGTCGTCGATAAACACAATGACAAACGTGTCCAAGTACTTTGCGAACACCCTGTTCATCAAGTCCATGAATATTGCTGGGGCGTTGGTAACGCCGAACGGCATCACAAGAAACTCGTAATGTCTGTATCGGGTCCTGAAAGCCGTCTTACACACATCCTCGGCTGCTACCCTGATTTGATGATACCCAGAACGGAGGTCCAACTTCGAGAATACCTTGGCTCCACTTAGCTGATCAAATAGGTCGTCAATGCGTGGTATTGGGTACTTGTTCTTTATTGTGACCTTGTTCAGCTCCCGGTAATCTATACACATTCGCAACGATCCATCCTTCTTCTTTACCAATAGAACTGGTGCACCCCACGGTGAAGCGCTTGGCCGAATGAATCCTTTCTCCGATAGTTCTTCAACCTGCTTCTTCAATTCCGCCAATTCCACCGGTGCCATTCTGTATGGGGCTCTGGATACTGGGGCTGTACCTGGAATCAAATCGATTGAGAACTCTAAAATTCGAGGAGGTGGTAGACCTGGTAGATCTTCAGGAAATACGTCTAGGAAGTCCCGAACAATTTCTGGGGCTGGGCTCTTATCAATCTCCATAGCTGTCAGCTCTTTAGGCTTTGCTCTATACTTAGCTGGCTCCAAAGATTCGCTTCCGCCCTCGAAAATGAACTCCGGGTGATTGGGAATGCGGAAGATCACATTCCTTGCACGACAATCGATTACAGCATGAAAAGTGCTCATCCAATCCATCCCAAGAATTGCGTCGTAACTGCCTGTCCCAATTAGGAGGAAATTCGCATAGAATTCCCTGCCACACACTACAACCGGGCATAATCTACATTCTCGACTAGATATAATAATGCCATTACCCGTATGAATTTCCCATCCCTTGGTTAGTGGTTCATGTGGTATTGAGTGTATATTTGTGAAATGCTCAGACAAGAAACAATGCGATGCTTCTGAATCAAAAAGTACTCTAGCTGGCAAGGAATGTACGAGTAGAGTACCTGTAACCACATCTCCTGACGCTTCTGCCTGCTCTGCGGTCAAGGTGAAAGCCCGTCCCTGACCGCGACCTGTAAATGGTTGCCTCTGCTCCTGCGGCCTCTGCTGTGACGGTCCAGAACCTCCCTGTATTTCTGCTCGCTCAGGGCAACTATTAATCCTGTGTTGACTGGAACCGCAAATCAAGCACTGTCCCTTGGCACGGCGACAGTCCTTCTGAGTATGTCCTCCTCTACCGCAATAGCCGTAAGTTATGCCCTGTCTCTGGGGTCGATGCTGTGGTACAAACGGGCGCTTCATTTGCGTCGTCCCTGCTCTGTGAACCGGTATAGCTCCTCGAGAAGGCGCGTGGGTACGTGCTGGAACGACTGGGGGTCTCCTGAACTTGTTAATCAATTGCTCCTGAACTCTCGCCGCGTTGAGTACCTGTGCGAAAGTCTGTAGATCCAACGATGCAATCAGCTGCTGCAACTCAAAATCTAACCCCTGAAGGAAACGTCTGGCCCTGGTGACTTCTGATTTGACCATGTATGGAGCAAAGCGGCTCAGACGGTTGAACTCTGCCGCATAAACATCCACTGGGCGTCCATTCTGCTTCAAAAGAATAAACCTTTCCTCCATTTCTGCCTTGGCTGTGGGAGGAAAATAATGATCTAAGAAGCACTCCTTAAACTTGCTCCATTCGATCGGCCCTTCAAGTCTGCTTTCTTCTACCGACCACCATGTACGGGCCTCGTCTTCTAATTGTATCTTTATCACATCCACTCTGTCTTCCTCTGGAACCCTGGCGGCTGTCAATAAATTTTCCATGTTTACCAGCCATTGTTCAGCCTCAAGGGGTTCAGCTAGCCCTGTGAACGCAGCTGGGTGTAACCGTCGGAAGTCTGACACCGTACCAGCCCTAGTCTGATAAGCTGGTGGAGTAGCGCCCTCGGGGGCGGTAATGAGTGCGGAGGGTCCTCCTACGGCGATAATCGCTCTGAGTCCCTCAGTAAGCAAATCTGTCTTCCTCTCCTGAGCTTCCGCGAGAGTGGTCAGTGCACTGAGTATTCTTTCCGTGCGGTCCTGAGAGCTGGAGTCCGAGGAGGGGTCGTTCGGGGACGTCATATCACTGGAAGATTCAAAAGAATGGGATCAGATTCAAGGATGGAAATCAAGAGTAGTGAAACAAGAATAACGTAATACAGCATAGTTAATGTTATCCCTTGATACTAAACCTGGCTCTGATACCAACAAAACCATGTCACGCCCCGCTTCCCAAAATACAGAATACGAGGCATGACTAGGCCAGCCATGCTCCTACGGTCAAGGAATCATCCCGCCGTAGTCACACTTCGGCTTCTAGCATTACATGGTAATTAGTAAATAAAGCACAGTATTAAAGGAATCACATCACTAATTTATTATATTGAAATTCCATTGTTCACAGATTACAGATAATAAGAACGATAACTAACCAAGTTCAATATCACGATCACTCTAAGAAAATAATAAAGATAGGGAGTACACCAGACTATATCTCTGTGAACTCGAAGGGTAGATCCGTCTCCTGTGCTGGTCCTCCCGCGGAATCTGAGCATGCATACTCAGGTCGTCAGAGCGACACCAATAGTAATATTATTATAATCAGATGAAACAGGTAAATGAGGTAATACTGGTATGAGAAATAATGCAAGTAATCACTATGTCACAATATGATGCAGAATATGTTATGTGTCCCTATCGGTCTCTAGGTCATGTTTGAAACCACATAGTGGAAGGAGGATCATGTTTAACAGGAGTCTTGTGCATACCCGAGACAACGGCCCACATGCCCAGGACATAACCCTGTCAGCCGGATCGCTAGATCCTGTCCTACACGTATAAGTATCACGGTTCGAATGATCATCCTCTAAACACGGTCCCGCTAAATACGATACTCTTTCCACTTTGATTTCCCCTTTTTCCCCAGGTTACACTATTTATGATATTGATCTAGTTGTGTACGAGTATACCAATAGCACGGTTTCATCACTGTCCACTGTATCAATCACTGTCACGAATATTCACTTTCCATTGGTGTACTCGTCACTCCTAAACCAACATCTATCACTCACGATAATGCAATGTCCACACGCACTAACACTGTGTATATGACAAGGGTATGATATATGTATTGTATGCTACCAATAAGCTCTGTATGTTACGAATTAACACGCATGTCATGAACTAAAATAAATTGCACAAATTAATATGTTACGAATTAAGCAAAAATGATGTAAGCAAGATATATAGAACAATCAGTCAGTAATTCATCAAAATTTGTTTCAGTTCAATCGGAGTTTCGGTTTTCAAGATATAACTGTTTCAGTTTAAGTGCCCGCGGCTGGAATTTCAATTTCAGAACTGATCATCTGTTTCGCGACACGAATTGCACCCAGTTGGGCTCAGAATTTAGCGATGTCATAGTTAAATGAAATTTAGGGTTTTCGATAAAGTATTCAACGCAACAGAGGGATCCTCAATCGCATCTGTACGTTGAAAGTTATACATAGTTAAATCTCAAATGTCATTTCAGAAAGTGTTCTGAACAGCTTTACGTTCTGCCCTTTTAAAATAAGTTTAAAATAACAAACTGCGATGAATCGGAATGAAACCACTTGTTTTCTTTCGCTAACAGGAATATCTTATAACTACTGTAAGGTTCCGTATCACACGATTTCAAGAAACACGGGGACGCAGGACTTTAGACAGAACACACTAATCAGAAACGCTCTGGACTGCAGTCCAGAGTCGTGTTCCGATCCAATTATCTTCATGGTTACATAACAGAAATGATCAGAAATTTACATAAGATTAAAGTTCATCGAGCCGGCTTCGATTTAAGCCCTCGAACGCAGCTTTCCAATATGTATATGATTTATGGTGATTTTATTCGTTTTCAGGTACGAGAGAATTCTAGTTTTAACAACATATATGGGGGTATCACTTTTTGTCACGAACAATCGTATTTTTCAGCGAGATTCCTACACTATGTTTATCATCCTATGGGCCAACAGCCATTATCAATTTCCGTCAGAATAACCAATCATTTCCATTGGGATCTTACATCGAACACATACGTCACAATATACATCGTTATTCGATAAGTTTATCATTATATGATTTTAAGGTTGTACCACTAATATTTTAGCATGAAGCAAGTAAACACTTGCCTGGAAAACGCCTCGGGGTCGCACGTCCGCAGTGTCGTCACGAACGCGCGATATACGCCACGTACCGGATTCTCGCGAGCCTAGGTCTAGATGCGGATCTCGCGTCGGGGTTGTCCGGAGTCGTTTGCACAGTCACTGGACGTTGATGGATGTTTGACGATCCACTGCGAGTGTATTGGAGTTGCCGACGGTCGACGGCGTCGCTCCGGCAACTTGTGCAGTGAAGTGTCCCGTGGAGGAAAAATTGTTTGGAAAATGGTTTTGGAGTTTTGGAGATAGATGGGGAGCAGTGGGGTAGTGGATTACGGTGATGGTGATGATGCTGAGGGGGTGGAAGGTCGATGGGTTTCAGATGAGATGGGGGTTCACCGGCGTCGATGGGGTGAGGTGGCCGAGATTGGTTTAAGTGGGTTTGTGTGCAGGGGATGACTGGTGGGGCTCGGGCTGACGAATGTGGGGTCGTAGGAGGAGAGAGTTGGTGGAGGAGACGTGAGGTGATGCAGACGGGGATCGGAGGAAGTTCGTCGTCGTCGTGGGTGGAGGTTGTAGTGGGTTATGGGAGGTTTGGGGGCTCGGTGAAAGTAGAGGAAAGATGAACAGTGAGTTGGAGAGGGAGAGAAGAGGTTCAAAACGTGGGGGGTAACGGCAGGGCGAGGGTGTGGGCAACGGCGGAGGAGGCGGGTCGCGCGCGCGAGTCACGGAAGGTTACCGTTGGGAAATTTTTGAAGGAGAAGATGAACAGTGTATGGGTGGAGAGTTGGGCTTGGTTAGTTTTAAAACAATTCCTTTTATAAAACATCATGGGCTGTAGGAGAAAAACGGGCCTGTTTAAAAACAAAAAAATTTCCCAAAAATGAAGTGGGCTGCATGGTGGGAACGGGCTGGTTTTAAAAAAACAAAATAATAACCAAAATTTGAAGTGGCTGAGGGTTGAGAGAGGAACGGGCCGGGGCCTTCAAAAAAATAATTGCAGAATTATTAGATTTGGGCTGAGAAGAAAAGAGAGGGGCCGGCTAAAGTTTTGTATTAATAAAAGGATTTGTTTAAAATCAAATGGGCTGGGGAAAGATTTGTAATGGTTGTAGTTTAGGTTTTAATTAATTGGCTTTGGTTTTAACTCTTGGGTTTTAACTTTTAGGCTTTGGAAAAATATAAATATTAGGCTTAAACAACCAATTCAAAATATGAGGGAAAAAGAAAAGAAACTACTGGAATTCAGAGAATCGGGAACTTTTATTGAATTGGAAACGGGGATTTACAATAATTTAATAGTATCCAATTGTTAATTCAATTTTTCCCGCAAATTCGAAGTAGTTTATTTTGGTTGCTATTATATTTTTTGAGTTAATTGCAAAAAACACCCCGATAAGTTTACCATGTGTGGCACTTACGTCCCCTCAATTCATTTATTAGCAAATACACCCATTCGATTCATCGAACAAAACCCTAAAATTCAATGAAAATATATTGGCAACTAGATTTACGTATTATGAAACCCTCATACATAAAAAATCTCGGGATTTAAAGTACTCTAACGCGTTTATTAAACGATCGCAATTTTCCTATACCGATAATCCGTTAATTTTTATATCTGTTTGATGAACATGTTAGATGTCTTTAAATTCCAATATTTTTTGTATATAAGGATTCTATGATACGTAGATCAAAATGACCGGTTTGGATCGGTGAAATACATGGATAATATATGTGTTTTGGGACGAGTGCACATTTCTTTAAAAAAGGGCTTCCGGCTCATACCCCTCCCCCCCCTCTCTCTCTCTCTATATATATTTATATTTATATATATATATATAGAGACACACACATGCTTGGTTTTGATATGGTCACATAAGGCTATTGACCGAGTCAACCATGATCAAATAGGACAATTGAATGGGTCAACATCTTTTATGAAGCTCTTTATAACAATTAAATTTGCTTAATTGCTTTTCTCCGCCATTTATTTTATCAACAAAAAAACTTCTCATTTATTTCCAAGATTTTTTTCATATTCCCGAATAATATAACACATATCTTGTCTTTTCCATTTGAGCATGTCCTAAAATTATAATGTAGAGGAAAAAAATTTCTTCTTCCCTCATCTCTATTTTTCCACTTATCAAATTTATCTCTGTATTGTAATCGTGATCCCAGAGTTACAGTTTCGAAATTGTTCGTAAGTCGCAGTAATCGAGTGCACGATTACTTACAACGACTGTTGAATCCTGGATAGTAAAGCGTTGGCATCTTATGCATCCGGTCAAGTTCACTGAGAGGGAAATTACTTTTAAGGACAGAGCATTAATTGCCCGCTTCAGTCTCCATCGAAAAACCATGATGAGCAATTTTCTTTCTCTTAATTCTTTTTTCGACAAACTATTTAGATTTCTAGTTAATTTGTTTAATTATAATTTAATAGTATCCAATAGTTAATTCAATTTTTCCAGCAAATTAGAAGTAGTTTATTTTGGTTGCTATTATATTTTTTTGAGTTAATTGCAAAAAACACCCCGATAAGTTTACCCTGTGTGGCACTTACGTCCCCTCAAGTCATTTACTAGCAAATACACCCCTTCGATTCATCGAACAAAACCCTAAAATTCAATGAAAATCTACTCTAAACAACATAAAAAAACATAAACAAGTTTTAATGAAGTTCCTAACGCCTTTACTGTTGGCTATAGTGCCCTCAAGTCAATTATTGGATCGCAGGCACGCGATTGCGATGATTGAGTGAGGACCTATACCGGTAGAATAGTTTTACTCGACATGATAGTATGTTATCTGGTTTGTCTTTATCTTCATGTACAAACTTTAGGTGACATTACAAATCACTATTATATGTTGATAGAGCCCTTACGATTCTTGCTTGACCACCAGCAGTATGATGGCTATCATATACGTGGGAGCTGGGGGTCTATAAGTACATCCTTAAATGTCCCTAGTCGAGAGAGTTTCGAGACAGGGCATCGATACTCCAGAATAGACTAGTGTATACCGATCGAGACCCCGACGAAGGGCGGTGGCTGGTCTCACAAGCCATTGGTGTCTGTTGGTTCACCTAAGATGTATACAGATGCTCATTGGGTTATGAGTATACCGGACGGACTCGCCGGGAACATACTAGTTGGTATTATACATATTGTCAGATAGCAGTTCCCTGGTGACATGTGTACAGGTCAGTCCATCGACCTGAGATCGTCATTTGTCTCGTATGAGTTCCTACTGTGCTACGGCTCAAAGGAGTCGTGCAAACAGGTTTTAGTTGGGTACAGTCCCGACCCACGTGGAGGCAGTGAGCGGATCGTCAGGGAACTCGTATCTCCCGGTATTGGGGGTTGATGTCGCAATGTGCACGGGTGGCCATTACCAGAAATTCTTGGGCAAGGTAGTCGAGAATTACTGATTCGGATCAGTAGTTTCTCAGGTGGTGATGGGCTTCATACTGACACTAAATGTCAAGTTATTAGTAGTCTGACTTTATCCACCCCTAGACTCGATATGCGATACTCATAGACGAACGAACTGGACTGTACGGATATTGTCACTATCAGTTTTAGTAGGGGTTTCAGGATGAGTTTACTCATGGGCCTCCTTTTCGCTCAATACCTGGGTAGCCGTTACGTACAGATAGTGTCATTGACGTGCTTGTGGTTAAACCCACTGCCAGCGTATTGACGAGTCTTTAAAGTCCCACACAGAGGGTTTCACTGCTTCGGGCGAAACGTTGTAAAGGCCATATGGTTTTATGGCAGGGTTCGATCATATACGTGCACTTGTGCACGCATCATGATCGGATGGATAATACTAGTGGGCTTTGGTTTAAGCCGGATCCTAGTGTTATATTTTTGGATTATTTTCGCCTCGTTGTATTCAAATTCAGTTGGAATACGGATGCGGGTATGTATATACAAATGAGGGGTATTTTTGTAATTCGTTACAAGTTTACTTTAGAAGATGCTTTTTCTTTTTCTATTAAACATTTACTTTAAATGTTTAGTGAGGTGGAAAGTGTGAGTGTGGGTTTTGGTTTTGTTTCTTTGGTGCAAGCACATAGTGACTCATGGTGATGAGTCATGCTTGGTTTTGTTTTGTGTGAGATATTTTGTGAGATATTATTGTGGTGAGGCAGTGAGATTCGAATGGGATTTTTTCTTGAGTTGTTTTTAAGTACTCACAAAATCTCACACAAGACTTGAGCCATTTTCTTCACTTGCTTTTTTTTATTCTTTTCTTGAGCTCACACTTCTTCACTCCCATGGCATCTTCTTCAACCTCCACTCAAACCCTTTCAAGATTTGAGAATTCCTGGGTGTTTTGTCATGACCCGAAATAGCACGTGACTGGTTCTTGAATTATGTGAAGTCTATAGGACCCCACCTAATTCAAGTAAGCCAAAAGCCCAGAAATCTAAACCATTTTAAAGAAGAAATAAATGAAAACTTGTTTTAAAGCAAGTGGTTTTAATAAAATAAGTGACATTAAACATTTAAAAGCAACGTCATATTTTCCCGAAAATTTCGGCAGAGTCTCCTTTGTAAATACAGGCCCCAAACGGGTACAAACAGGAATATACAAGTAATGAATAAAGGCATCCCTAAGCGGGAGCTAGCTCGTCGCCAATTGGCGGAAACAACCACGCAATACAATATAATATACAACGTCGTAGGGCGAGGATCAAAACTCTAAAAGAAAAACAACATCCTCAAGAAAACCAGAGAGAAACCGTAATAATACAAGAGCGCGACTCTAAGGTAGAAAGAATATACAACTGGTATTCCAAGTCTATCAAACAATACAAGTCTGGTTGATGGAGTTTACTAGATACAACTGAAATAAATAAAAGTACAGTGATGGTCACGATGCAAGTGAACCCACCGACCAAAGCAATCACCCGGAAGGAAGCAGTGCGCCAGTAAGCCACAATGAAACCTGTACGACCAAACCTGCAAGAAACTGTGGCACAACGGGGGTGAGTTGCCAACTCGTGAGTAGAAAACATCAACGAGAAGAAATCGCATGTATGACTCACTCCTAGGTCATACAAATAAATACACAATACCATTACAAGGGTAACAGTATATCATAAGTATGATATCAAAGTACTCGTGTCTGTGCCAAGAATAATAATATATCAATGCGTGACATGTACTAATGCATCATCCAACGTATGTCCAGTAACGACACACAAATCATGATAAAACCCGAGTGCCCAGTATCGGCACTCAAATCTGTTGGATATAGTGCCCTCAGAGTCAATTATTGGATCACAGGCACGTGATTGCAATGATTGAGGGAGGACCTATGCCGGTAGGACAGTCTTACTCAAGATGATAGTATGCTATCTGGTTTATCATTATCATCGTGTACTGTTTTAGGTGACCTTACAGGTCACTATTGCACGTTGATATAGCCCGTAAGATTCTTGCTTGACGGCCAGCAGTATGATGGCGATCATATACGTGGGAGCTGGGGTCTATAAGCACATCCTTAAAAAGGTCCCTAGTCGTGGGAGTTTTCGAGACAGGGCATCGATACTCCAGAGTAGACTAGTGTATACAGTCGAGACCCCGACGAGGGGCGGTGGCCGGTCTCACAAGCCACTGGTGTTAGTTGGTTCACCTAAGATGTATACAGGTGCTCATTGGGTTATGAGTACACCGGACAGGACTCGCCAGGAACATGCTAGTTGGTATTATACCTGACGTCAGATAGCAGTTCCCTGGTGACATGTGTACAGGTTAGTTCATCGACCTGAGATCGTCATTTGTCTCGTGTGAGTTCCCACTGTACTTTGATTACTACCCTACCACGGCTCAAAGGAGTCGTGCAAACAGGTTTTAGTTGGGTACAGTCCCGAGCCACATGGAGGCAGTGAGCGGATCGGCAGGGGTTTCGTCTCTCCCGATATTGGGGGTGAGATCGCGCTGTGTCTAGGAGAGCCATTACACGAAGTCTTTGGCCAAGGCAGGAGATTTACTGGTAGGTATTCCAGTAGTATCTCAGGGTATTCTGGGCTACACTCCGACACGACTTGTACCGCTTTTAGGGGTCTGACTTTTACCAACCCCCTAGGCCCGCCATGCGATGCTCATAGACGAACGGACTGGACTGTACGGATATTGTCACTGACAGGCTCAGTAGGGTGTCAGGATGAGTTCGCTCATCGACCTCCCTTTTGGTCAATACTTGGTAGCCCGTTACGTACGGCTAATACCTCTGACGTGCTAGTGGTTAAATCCACAACCAAAATATTGACGAGTCTTTAGAGTCCCCCACAGACAGTTTCTCAAGTTTCGGGCGAAACGTTGTAGAGGCCGTATGGATTTATGGCAGGGTTCGAACATACGCGTGCACTTGTGCACATATCATAATTCGGACGGATAATACTAGCGGGCTTTGGTTTAAGCCGGATCCTAATATTATACAGTGTAGATTTTGTCTCATTGCATTTGTATTCGGTCGGAATACAAATGCGGGCATGTATATACAGTCGCGGGGTTTTCCTGTAATTTATTACGGGATCGCTTTTTGAAGTTGCCAGTTTGCTTTCTCTTTTCGGCCATTTTTCCTTTGTTCCATCATGGCTGAATTTTTGTGAGGAGAGGGGTTTTCTTGCAAAGTTGCATTTAGCAAAATGCAAGGGTTTTTTTTGTGGTGGAGGGTTCATGATCTTTCTAGATGAGCTTGATTCTTTTTGCATCATTATGGTTTGCATTAATGTGAATGGATTGATATGGATATGAGGGTGACCCTTTTTCCATGTTATCACACACTTTTCCTCTTTCTTATGATCACCACCTTTTGCTCCTACTCTCACCTCCCTCCTCTCTAAATTATGGCCGGCCACTACATTTGGGGGCGGGGGGATAATTCTTGTGTTAGGATTTGATTCATTTTCTTTGAAAAGGAAAATTCCAACAAGCTCATTTCCACCTTCACCTCCAAAATGGCAACTTCACTAACCCTTGAGACAAAGCGTACTACACATTTTCTACAGCAATCTTGGATACGTCGGCTAGCAAATATCGTGTCCGAGTTGCCTCGGTTCAGAGGTGGGAGCCCGTAAAAAGACTTCTCGATGTGGTGCCTTTCCGACGAGGAGACCGGAGATCGTAGACGCCGCGAGTAGCTTGGGATGGTGGCCAAAGACCGAAGGACACAGATCGATCGGTATAACTTTATATCCCTTCTTTAGATAGCTAGTTTATAGGTTATTGGTTCGATCCGGAATTCAAGCATACGATAGCGCCGGTTTCTAGTTAAAGAAAAGTTTTTGTTTCCGCATTTTGGCCTCGGAAAGACGGCCGGGGCGCTACCGTAAACTTACATGGTATCAGAGCCACGCCATTAACCTTTACTAGCTTGCTCTAACGTGTTAAGAACCTCAATCGAACGAAATTTCCAAAAACTGCATTTCCAAATTCTGAGTTTCTGTCGAATTTTTTTTATCGTCAAAATTTTTTTGGTGCATTGCAGAAATTCAGGCAGGGTTTTCTATGAAATCTGAGAAAATTTGGTGTTCTGTTGTTACTGTAGCGTGGCGGAACCGCGGCCGTACCCTCGTTTTGGCCGCGGTTCCGCGGCAGGACTGTAGCAACAGTGCTCCATTTTTCCTACAGGGGTTCATGACTTGGAAATGGGGTTTCTGGTAATTTTTGTTTGGGCCCAGTTTTTTTTAGTACTGGGTATTGTGCTTGGGGCCCACTTTGGGAAATTTTGTCGATCAAAAATTTTAAACATATTAGTTCACAGTATTTACATTTTATCTGCGACCGTGAATGTCATTTGATCGGTAAATCCTGTCTAATTGCTATAGTTCTTTTAGACGGATTTGCGAACGTGACATTCATGTTGATGTTCTGTGTTATACTGTGATGTTGCGGATTTGTCGTAGTGGATAGCCTGGATGCAATGTTAGTACAGTTTGGTTGTATATGTACATTTGATATTGCGGGGCGAGCGTCCGACATGTGGGCTGCCGTCACTGCCTGTTTGTATATTATTCTTTTGGGGCACGACCGGGCTGAGGTCGATATACCCGTTGTATATATTTTTACTTTCTGTACTAGGATTACCCCGCGGAGGGGTGCACGGGTAGCCGGGTTCTATAGGGCAACGGGCCCACATCTCATGGCTTTGAGACGGAGGGGGCTTCACTCTAGAATTGGCGGGCTATTCGCCGTACTCGTAGGGGTATAGGTTGACCCAAGGAGGGATGCTCAAGTTACTGGATTCCGTAAAGTGCTGGGTGGTCCATTCACGTTGTTGAAATGGGCTGCCTCGCTTCAGGTTTTGGCGGGTAACTTGCCGCACCCGTAGGGGTCTAGAATTTCATTGCACAGGCTATCCACACGACCAGGGGAACATCGGGTTTCAGTATCGGCTCTATGAAACCCGGGGATCCCAGATTATCTGTATTGTTCTGTGATGCTTATTACATTTCTGTGATGTTGCATTTTATCACGCCTTGAGCGAATATTATATATTGATATTGTTAGTTGTATGTATGCCCTAGAGGCCAGTATTGTACAGATGATGTATATTATATTGGATGCTTGGACATATATAGAGATGACTTTCTTGCTCGATATGATAGTATGCTATCTGGTTACTCTTTATCTTAACATGTACACTTGTCTCTTTAAACTGTCTTATAGTTACATGTTGGTAAAGCCCTTAGGATGTGTACTTGACTACCTGGACTATGATGCAGATCATACTAGTGGGGACATGGTAGTCCATAAGTACATCCTTCAAGATCCCTAGTCGTGGGTGTATCGAGACAGGGCATCGATATACCAGTGTAGACTAGCGTATACGCTTCTCGACCCATGAGATGGGCGATGGATGATCCCATATCCATTGATGTTTGACATCAGAGATGGTATACGGGTGCTCAGTGGAGACTGGGTACACTGGACGGACTCGCCGAGAACTCCCAGATGGTATTATACCTCACGTCAGATGGCAGTTCTCAGGTGACACTTGTGCAGGTTAGTCTGTAGACCCGAGATCGTCATAGAGTCTTGTGTGATTCCCACTGTGCTTTGATCTCCACCTTACCACGTCCATGAGGGCGTGCAAAACGGTGGTCTTTGGGTACAGTCCCGAGTCACATGGAGGCAATGAGCGATAGGAGGGGTTTCGTCTCTCCCGGTATTGGGGGTTGATGTTGCGCAGTGCTCGATTGGCCGTAACAGGGAAGTCCCTGGCCAGGGCTGATCAGAGATTTGCTGGTAAGTGTTACCAGTAGCTTCTCGACCCGTTATGAGCCTCACATCGGTACGACTTATCGGTTATTGGGGTCTGACGTTTACTACCCCTAGACTTGATATGCGACATATCAGACGAACAGACCGGACTGTACGGTAAGTGTTACTGGTTGGATTCACAGGAGTGTGAGCGGGCTAGCTCGTCGATCTTCTGATCGCTCAATACCCGGATGGCCGTTATGTTTAGCAGACCGCTTGCGGCTTGTGGGTGCTTGATATGATCATCATCTGCTACCGGCGTATTGACGAGTCTTTAGAGTCCTATACAGAGGTTTCCTGGCTCAAGCGAAACGAAATAGGAGCGCATATGAGATATGTGCAGGACCGAGAATAATGCGTGTATGTGATACCGTATTCCATTCTCGCGATGGATGTATCGATTGGTTGTATTCGATATAACCTATATATCGAATCAAGGATTGATTCGATAAACCGATACATTGGATACTAGTCGGTTATATGCGATATGACCGGATCGTTAAATCAAGTGTTGATTTAATGATTTAATGTATAATTATATATTTGATATATTAGTTTGCATTAACTAGTATTGGTTCATTTTAAATGGATTTTCTCACTTGATGTGCAAATTGTATATGTGATATACTTTTGTGCACATGTTTGTATCATGTTTGATGATGCTTGCTCATTTGGTTAAGTGTATAGAATTAAACCTAGGTTAAGAAAGTGATTAGGGTTTTTATTTATCCATTCTTTTATTTATTCATTTTTGGAAAAAGAATGGGATAAGAATACAAAATGGTTGCTTTCATTCTTGAACATTGTTGAAGCTTCATGAAGCTTTGACTTTGTGACCATTTTGTCTTCACACTAAACCCTAACCATTCTTCTAACCTTAGTCAATTCTCTACACTTAACTATGGTTCACATTATGATAAGTTTGGTTTTTCTTTTCATTTAAGAAAACCTTATCATATTCTTTCTTCATCTTGATCTTCTTCTTCAAGAAAGAAACCTTGATGCCATCAATGGCAACTTGAGTTCTAAAGTGAGAAATCATATTCTAAAGTGAACCCACCTCCTATTTCTTCACCCTCTACCTCTTGGCAAGTTGTTTTGGGTGTTTTCTTCACAAGTTTCACAACTTGGTGATGTTGGAGCTTGAACTTGTGCAACCTCGACGTAGATCATCTTCGGCACGAAGCCGACGACCTATTTCGCTCATTTCTCCGATGAAGCCGACGCGAGAGTCCGAGATTCGAGATGGACAGCGAGGGGACCACTACGTGGAGCTAAGGAAGTGGAGTACCGGATCTACAAAGGTTGTAGTCTCTCTCCTTTAGTTAAAGTGTTAACTAGTTTCGTATTTCGCCTAAACATCTAGTCTACGATCCGTATTAGGGTTTCTCGGCACCCATAAAATTTTAAATTGGCATAGTTGATGCCTTGTGAGACCTCTATATTGTGCCTTGGAACCCTACAGTGGTATCAGAGCCTAGCTAGAGCCTTAGGCGAAGTCCAGACGACGTTTGAAGTCTGATCGAACCAAAACCCTAACCCGAAAACGGCTCTCTATACATTTTTTAAAAACTGGGTTTTTTCCAAATTAAAAATATGCAGAAAACTCAGCAAGAAATTCTAAGAATTACGGCACAAAATTCAAGTCATGAACAGTGCAACCTGCGGCGGAACCGCGGCATAAGCCTCCTTAGGCGGCGGTTCCGCGGCAGGATGATGACGTCATCACTCCTTCTTTGCGCAGTAATTAATTATTTCAGAAGCTGAGTTTTATAGGTATTTTTAATATTTATTCCAGAGTTTAATTTTCTGGGGTGTTTTGGAGCTTTGATGATTCGACCGGATTATCAAATTTCGTCTTTGTGTTTTTCCGGATGACTTTAGAATATGTTAAAAAGTTCGACCGGATATAAATACCCAACTTTTCCCCTGTCGGGAAATTTCCAAGTGTTGGATTTTTCCGTAGTTTAACGACGTTCTAAGTAGTGCAAGTAACGCGATGGACCCTCTAGAAGACAACAAACCTTAACTCGATTATGTGACCGTCTTGAACTGCCCTTTGAACCTTCGGGTTTGGGGCAGTACGGCGTGCCACATGTGAGGCGTTGGCTTGACCCTTCTACGGCTGGACCGTTGGTACTGAGGCACGAACTGAATGTTGTTAGACCTATTTCATGTGTTGAGCTGTATTGGGAAAACTTGGGTATTCGACTGTTCGATCGGAAAGTTTAACATTTTCTGTTTATCTGGAATGTGATACAATAATTGGAATTCACAAACAGTTATGAGATAACTGAATGAATGTTATAAATCTAGCGGTTTAGTTTCACTTGATATTGAAAAGAGTTTTCGATAATGAGACTAAAATGCGGGGTTTATAACTGTTAGGCATGTGATGTCTAAGTATTTCATATGATTAGGCATGTGATGTCTAAAGAGGTTGCGGATTCCAACTGTTGTAGTTTTACACTTTCTTTTCTGTGACCGTAAGTGTAATATGTGACATCGCCGGTTTCGTTGCTATATGTCAACGACAATTGGGATGCGCATATTTACTTACGTTGATGACATGTGATGTTATGTGTTGCTGGATATGTTATATTGGATTGTCGTGTTTGAATAGCCGGGGGTTTTTATGTGAGATGAGTGTTTTTCATTTTCATTCATGAAAAAACTTGTATGTAATATTCTTTTATTTGGGGCACTTCCAGCTTGCGGAAGTTGTCACCTTTTGTATATTATTTACTTTTCCGCATTAGGATAGACCCAAGGAGGGGAGCACAAGTAACCGGGTTCTGGGGTCCAGAGGGAGACCAACTCGAGGAGTCGAGTCCGGGTCTCCTAACCCCAGAATTGGCAGGGTTGCTTGCCGCTCTCGTAGGGGTCTAGGGGTGTGGGATTGGCTATTCATCACGACCGTGGAATCTGTGTTTTATACTGGCTCGTATTGAAAACACGGACGTCCTAGTATATCCAATGTTTCATATGTTTCTTCTGCTGCGATATCTGTGATGTGATCATGTGATGTTCTATGATAGATACAGTATATAGTATATATGATATATTATATAGACGTTACTTATGTTTTGCACCAGCACTAGCCCTGCCCTGCTCTGTCATTAGTTACCTAACCTAACGGTGCATGAGGGGACATCGAGGCGAATGCGGATGGCATAAGTGTCCGTCGTATTTATCTGTGACGTTTAGGTATTTAAATGATGGGACTTCATTAATGTGATTAATGAAAGAAAAGAAACCTAAGATGTTGTAGAATCAAATTTTAAACAAAACAGGTAGCTACAGTTCTTGCTTTGCATAGCGGTATATATGATATACCCTGCACCTTATTCGATGAGGAAAGGACCGAGATCCCTTCACCGGGAGTGACTCCTTTAGCGATAACTGGCAGATGCTACACACTCGGTTTGTTTTTGATTACTTCTATAGTTTCTGCTTTGCACAGCGATATATATGATATATCCCGCACCTCATTCGACGAGGAAAGGGCCGACGATCCCTTCACCGGGAGTGACCCCTTTAGCGAAACTGGAAAAGCCTCAAAATCACTCCATTTCAAAACTTCATTTGATTCTACAACGATATCAAGTTCATTACGCAATAGGTTTTCAGAAAAACCTGTCGTAGCCCTCCGTCATTTCAGATAAGTCCTGTTTAGTATTCGTGCTGCGTTTGTTGACCTTGTCAAGGCGCAGTGTGCGGTAGCTAACCAGTATTTATCTGCTTATGCATATGATGCAGATTGAGTTAGGGTAGTCGTACGGCCTTGTTGACCTTGTAAAGGGTCGTGCGGGTGGGTTTAATTCAATCAAGAAATGACGGGTTGAACTTGACTTACGGTCTATGGTTTGTTGACCTTGTCAAGGTCATAGATCGTTTGGGGCAAAAGCATTATCGGGAATTTCAAGTGTTGAAATTTGAAATGAGATTGCATACCTTCTATGAGATAGTTGGATCCCGATACCCACTGCGAGTAAGAGTTACTCCTGGGAGAGTTTTACACATTACAATTAGCCGATCAAGTAGGTGTCTAGAAAGGTGTCAACGGGGTTACGCCTCTGGGAAAACGAGGTTTACAGTAATTAGGTTCGTGCGAAAGCACGGGGGACCTCCCTCAAAATACCGACACTGTCCTGGCTGAAAGATTGGCGAACTTGTAGTGTGTAATTAATCCCGGCTAGTCTTTCCTTTTAGGGTTTGAAGTAAGATTTGATAAAAACAGTGGGAGCCATCCTGATTAGATAAGATAATAACCAATCTGATCTTGCACGAGCTTACGCTAAAGTGTTTTCTTCTCTCTCTCTCCAGGTAGCGACCATTTCATGCCTTAATAAAGATAATAATATGGATGTATTGACCGAACCCGCATGTTATACTGTGCTGGGGAACGTTGGTTCCGTTCTTTCCTATAAGAGTTATAGGACTGAACAGGATATAGGGGAATACCAGGATTCCCATGCCACCCGAATAAAGAAAGTACATGTTGATGCATTTTCTTCGGGTGTGTTCGTTACAGAGAACTGTTTCTCCATTTGCTCCACGTCCTGGGTATTAGATACCGGGTCAGGATCCCATATATGTAATCAGTTACATGGGCTTAGGAAAGGTAGAGAACTTGGAGAAGGTGATAAAGACATTAGAGTTGGAAATGGTGTAATTGTTGCAGCTAAGACTGTCGGGGAATATCACCTTGTATTACCAACTGGTAATACATTGGTTCTGAACGAATGTTATTACATGCCGAACCTGATATGCAACATTATATCGGTTTCTTTATTGAGTAAAGAGGGATATAATTTTTTATTACAGGATAATGTTATGAACATTTTCCGTAACCAAAAGTTGGTTGGATCAGGCACGTTGTGCAATGGCATTTATGTTCTAAACCAATCAACAGTTCTGAGTATAACAAACACACACAAGAGGAAGAGTTCAGAACTGAACGAATCCTTCTTGTGGCATTGTAGACTGGGTCACATCAATGCGACACGACTGGCTAAGTTGCATAAGGATGGATATTTGAAACCATTCGAATTTTCATCTTATGACACTTGCCAGTCATGTCTCAAAGGCAAGATGACCAAAACTCCGTTTACGGGACACGGAGAAAGAGTTACCGAACTCTTAGGACTGATACATAGTGATGTATGCGGTCCTATGTCTACACATGCCAGGGATGGTTCTTCATACTTCATTACATTCACTGACGATCTCTCTAGATTCGGATATGTGTTCCTGATGAAACACAAATCAGAAGCTTTTGAGAAATTTAGAGAATATAAACAAGAAGTTGAGAACCAAACCGGAAAAAGTATTAAAATCCTACGATCTGATCGAGGAGGTGAATACTTGAGCAATGAATTCCTGGACTTCCTAAAAGAGAATGGGATTCTCTCTCAGCTGACTCCTCCATATACACCACAGCACAACGGTGTATCAGAACGGAGGAACCGCACCCTATTAGATATGGTGCGCTCTATGACGAGCACAGCTGAGTTACCTATTTCCTTCTGGGGATATGCACTGGAGACAGCAGCATACCTATTGAATCAAGTTCCATCTAAATCTGTACCTACCACACCATATGAGATATGGAGTGGGAAGAGGCCATATCTTAAACGAGTTAAGATATGGGGTTGTCCAGCCTATGTCAAAAGACAAAATCCGGACAAGCTCGAGGCACGGTCAGTTCTTTGCAAGTTTGTGGGATATCCAAAGAATTCCTATGGGTATTTTTTCTACCACAGTGAGGAACAAAAAGTGTTTGTTGCTTAACATGCCACCTTTTTAGAAAAGAAATTCCTTGAAAAGGAAATTAGTGACAAAGTGGTAGAGCTGGAAGAAGTTCCAGATACACAAACCGTAACTGAAGATTTAGTGGAACCAGAAGATTCAGTAGCTCCCAATGAACCTCAGCCTCTCCGCCGATCTAGTAGGGTTCCTCGCCAGCCAGAGAGATACTACGGTTTTCTCATGGATGGAGGGAGCGAGGATTGCATCATGGAGGATGATGACCCAACTAGCTTCGAGCAGGCCATCACGAGTAGGGACTCAGTGAAATGGCTGGATGCTATGCGGTCCGAGATGGAATCCATGTACACCAACAAAGTATGGACTTTGGAAGTTGCGCCTGAAGGGGTAAAACCCATTGGGAGCAAGTGGATCTTCAAGAAAAAACTTGGTGTAGATGGGAAAGTGGAGACTTTCAAAGCTAGACTTGTAGCAAAGGGTTTTCGTCAAAGACCAGGTGTGGACTATGACGAGACCTTTTCTCCAGTGGCTATGCTTAAATCCATCCGGATCATGCTTGCCATCGCTGCATATCATGATTACGAAATTTGGCAAATGGATGTTAAGACCGTCTTTCTAAATGGTGATTTAGAAGAGTGCGCGTACATGACTCAGCCAGAGGGCTTCGTAGACAGTGGGAGCAACGGCAAGGTGTGCAAGCTGCTTAAATCCATTTATGGATTAAAGCAAGCATCGCGGAGTTGGAACATCTGCTTTGATGTCGTTATCAAAGAGTTTGATTTCGTCAAAAACCCAGATGAACCTTGTATTTACAAGAAGGTGGCAGGGAGTAAGGTTGTCTTCCTCGTATTGTACGTGGACGACATACTCTTGATAGGAAATGATATTCCTATGCTGCAATCGGTCAAGCTCTTCTTATCACAAAGATTCTCAATGAAAGATCTTGGTGATGCCTCCTGCATATTGGGAATCAGGATCTATAGAGATAGATCCAAACGGATATTGGGATTGTCCCAATCCAGGTACATTGACACCATACTAAAGAGGTTTAGTATGGAAGAATCCAAGCGTGGGAACTTGCCCACGATCTCTGGAGTCACTCTCTCCAAAGAGATGTCTCCCAAGACTGATTTGGAGAGAGCTCGCATGCAAGGGATACCCTATGCTTCGGCTGTAGGCTCTATCATGTATGCGATGCTATGTACCAGACCCGATGTAGCATACTCACTAAGTGTAGTGAGCAGGTATCAAGCTGATCCTGGAGAGAGTCACTGGACAGCTGTGAAGAGCATTCTCAAGTACTTACGAAGGACTAAAGAGATGCTCTTGGTGTATGGTAACGGAGAACTCCAAGTGGAGTCCTTTACCGATTCGAGCTTCCAGAGTGATAAGGATGACTCTAAGTCGCAGTCGGGTTTTGTCTTTACCCTTTACGGAGGGGCGGTTAGCTGGAAGAGTTCCAAGCAGGAAACCGTAGCAGACTCGACGATGGAGGCTGAATACATCGCTGCCAACGATGCTGCTAAAGAGGCTGTCTGGATCAAAAAGTTCATTACTGAACTTGGAGTGGTTCCATCCATTGAGCATCCAATACCTTTGTATTGCGATAACAATGGAGCGGTGGTTTTGGCCAAGGAACCCAGGTCCCATCAGCGATCCAGGCATATTCTGAGGCGGTATCACCTGATCCGGGAGATAGTTGATCGCCGGGAGATCGAGGTCAGGAGGGTTGACACGAAGAACAACACGGCGGATCCACTCACGAAGGCCATTCCCCAGATACAGTTTGAGAGACTCTTCGGGATGCTCGGTATGCGATACTACAACAGCTGGCCCTAGTGCAAGTGGGAGATTGTTAGTTGTATGTATGCCCTAGAGGCCAGTATTGTACAGATGATGTATATTATATTGGATGCTTGGACATATATAGAGATGACTTTCTTGCTCGATATGATAGTATGCTATCTGGTTACTCTTTATCTTAACTTGTACACTTGTCTCTTTAAACTGTCTTATAGTTACATGTTGGTAAAGCCCTTAGGATGTGTACTTGACTACCTGGACTATGATGCAGATCATACTAGTGGGGACATGGTAGTCCATAAGTACATCCTTCAAGGTCCCTAGTCGTGGGTGTATCGAGACAGGGCATCGATATACCAGTGTAGACTAGCGTATACGCTTCTCGACCCAGTATCCTCCAGATATCCATCGAGTTTCCATACAATCACCGGTCGGTAGTGCTCCCCTGCCGGGCTCAATACCTTTCTATATAATCTTCTTGCCTCGGGATACCATACCGGGTCCACCATGCACCCGCAGACGGTCCCTCCCCCTACCTCGAATCGGGTGTATGATACCGCTCAAGAACCGAGAAAACCCATGGTGGACATCACAAATATCATATCATGAGAAATCCACAAATTTCTATTTTTAGAAATGATAATGAGTTTATAAATCCTTGCGGCTTCTCCAAATCCCGAAATCTTATGGAAAATCCGAATCCCATAATCAGGAGTCAATAAATAGTGAATACCAGCATAAAGCCCCATAATATTGCATGACAATGAATTTACACATGCATGGGTATCTAAGTAAAGAATGCAATATCTAACTAACATAGAAATCGTATATTGGAACTATCAGCTGGCAGTCTTATCCATGAAGTAATATACTCTAAAGTGTATGTGACATAGCAATTACCGATGATGATGCGTGTGAACCGGCAAGCAAGTGTTCGTGGACATACACATCATCGGTAATGGTACTGGTGTCCTAACAATCGATATCATAATAGTTAAGGAAACACGTATAAACATGCAATGCAATGAGAAATGAATAGTAAATGCAACATTGAAGAATTTACATTTCTATATATGAGTCATACAGTTTTTGATGTTTAAAATCACACGAATTGTGGTTTTAGAAAAATAGGGGCTATGGGGTCTTTGAGAAAAGATACGTCCTTGGAAAATCCGTAGTATCCCTCGGCCTGTCTTTAAATACTCACGATTCGTTAGTTTTGAAAATAAGTATGACTCGAGCCCAGTCTAATATCTACCTGATAAACTACCGGACTAAACTGAAAGACTAATCGAAAGGTAAGGAAATCCACCTAAAATCCGAGTCGGTATATCTAGTAGTTGTTTATCTCGCCTCAATAGCGTCACGTATAGTAAAATATATAATACGACATATTCGAGTCAAGAGTGCGGATCAATCATCATATCTATACTTCATACGGTAAAATCTATCGTACGACATCCCAAATCGGGGTACGGGTCAAATATCACATATATCTCATTATTCATATTGTATTGTTATCATAATATCATGAACTAGGGGTACTGATCTAAAGTCTAGTACATTCCAATACCATCAACATATATCCGCGGGTGTATGAAAACACATCGCCCATCGATCCATTATCATATCATGTCGTATATCATAACACGACCCAAATCACATAACCGATCTCACGGTATCATGCCCGATCATATCGACTCTCCTCCGAGTATACTATACTATCCTCATCACCCGTGTATACATATGTGTATGTGTGTGTGTGTGTGTGTATCAACACATCCACACACACACACACACACACATATATACAAATATCATATATCATATACAACAAAAACATATCATGTGTGTGCATGTATGTGTGTGTATACCTTTACTCTAGGGTTTCACAAATAAGAACTAATTAAAAGCACTATCTTCCAATTACACTAAATTTGTTAGTTATGTATATGCCCTAGAGGCCATTGTTGTACATATGATGTATATTATAGTGGATGCTTGGACATATATAGAGAGGACTTTCTTGCTCGACATGATAGTATGCTATCTGGTTGCTATTTTTCTTAACATGGTTACTTGTATTGTGATGCTGTATTGCTCTCACATGTTGACAAAGCCCTGAGGATGGGTACTTGACTACTAGGACTATGATGGAGATCATACTAGTGGGGCCAGGGTAGTCCATAAGTACATCCTATAATTGTTCCTAGTCGAGAGTGTATCGAGACAGGACATCGATACTGTCAAGACCCAAGTTAGGCACATGACCGACACTTAGACAACGCAACATCAATAGGCGTAACGCAATTTAAGTAAGCCAAAAACCCAACAATCTAAACCATTACAAGAAGTAAAAGATAGAAACATTTGGAAATCTCGAGCCAAAACCTTAAAGCTTAAGTTTGTTTTCATAAAAAATTCGGCAGCGCCTCCTTTGTAAAAGCTAGCCCCGAAACGGGTACAAACATAAGATATAAGTAAAGCATCCCCAAAAAGGAGCAAATCTCACCCAAAGGTGGAAACAACCACCACAAACGGATATACGGCGCCGTAGCGAAGAAATGAGACAATAATCAACATAAACAAAGGCCGGCTCACACGAGCACGAGTCACAAGAATATACAATATGGATCCTCACAACTCGTCTCTAAGTCAATACATGAAGGTGGTATATGGAGAGTACTAGATACAAAAGATATATAATGAACATCATCGGATAACCGCAACCCACCTATAGCAAAAGACCTCACAGCCAACCGTAGAGGTATCCGCAAAAGTAGAGATAATAAGTGTTAGTTATATGTATGCCCTAGAGGCCATTACTATACATAGGATGTATATTGTAGTGGATGCTTGGACATATATAGGGAGGACTTTCTTGCTCGACATGATAGTATGCTATCTGGTTACTATTTACCTTAACGTGTATACTGATTGTTTCTCTGTTACATGTTGGTAAAGCCCTTAGGATGTGTACTTGACTACCTGGACTATGATGCAGATCATACTAGTGGGGACAGGGTAGTCCATAAGTACATCCTTCAAGGTCCCTAGTCGTGGGTGTATCGAGACGGGGCATTGATATACCAGTGTAGACTAGCGTATACCTTCTCGACCCATACAGATGGGCGATGGATGATCCCATATCCATTGGTGTTTGACATCAGAGATGATATACGGGTGCTCAGTGGAGACTGGGTACACTGGACGGACTCGCCGAGAACTCCCAGATGGTATTATACCTTACGTCAGATGGCAGTTCTCTGGTGACACTGGTACAGAGTAGTCTGTTGACCCGAGATCATCATAGAGTCTTGTGTGGTTCCCACTGTGCTTTGATTTCCACCTTACCACGTCCAAGAGAGCGTGCAAAACGGTGGTTTTTAGGTACAGTCCCGAATCATATGGAGGCAATGAGCGATAGGAGGGGATTCGTCTCTCCCGGTATAGTGAGTTGATGTTGCGCTGTGTTCGATTGGCTATAACCGGAAATCCCTGGCCAGGGTTGCTGAGATTTACTGGTAAGTGTTACCTGTAGTTTCTCGAACTGTTATAGACCTCATATCGACACGACTTATCGAGCTATTGGGGTCTGACGTTTACCACCCCTAGGCGAGATATGCGACATATCAGACGACGAGACCGGACTGTACGGTAAGTGTTACTGGTTGGATTCACAGGAGTGTGAGCGGGCTTGCTCGTCGATCTTCTGATCGCTCAATACCCGGGTGGCCGTTATGTTTAGCAGACCTCTTGCGGCTTGTGGGTGTTTGATATGATCATCACCTGCTGCCGGCGTATTGACGAGTCTTTAGAGTCCTACACAGAGGTTTCCTGGCTCAAGCGAAATGAAATAGGAGCGCATATGAGATATGTGCGGGACCGAGAATAATGCGTGTATGTGATACTGTATTCCATTCTCGCGATGAATGTATCGAAAGGTTGTATGCGATATAACCTAGTTATCGAATCAAGGATTGATTCGGTAAGCCGATACATAGGATACTAGTCGGTTATATGCGATATGACCGGATCGTTAAATCAAGTGTTGATTTAATGATTTAATGTATAATTATATATTTGATATATTATTTTGCGTTAACTAGTATTGGTTCACTTTAAATGGATTTTCTCACTTGCATTGCACAAGTTGTATATGCGATATACTTTTGTGCACTTGATTGTATCATGTTTGATGATACATGTTTACTTGGGTTTGTGTAAAGTTTAAACCATGGTTATATGAATGGTTAGGGTTTTGTTTTCTTATTCATTTATTTATTTATTTATTTTTGGAAAAGATAAGATATGAATGGTGGCTATGTTTGTTTTTAGTTGAAGATTCATGAAGCATTGACTAAGTCACCATTCTTGTCTCATGCTTAACCCTAACCATTTAAACTAACCCTAGTTCATTCTCTACACTTAACCAAGGGTTTGTATATGATAAGTATGATTTTCTTTTCTATTATTATTAACTTATCATATTCATCTTCATCTTCTTCTTCATCTTGAACAAGAAGAGAACCTTGCCACCATCAATGGCAACTTGAGAATAAGAGTGAGAAATCCAATTCTAAAGTGAACCCACTTCCTATTTCTTCATCCTCTACCTATTGCCAAGTAGTATAGGGTGTTTTCTTCACAAGTTTCATGACTTGGTGAAGTGGGAGCTTGATCTTGTGATGCCTCGACGTAGATCATCTTCGGCATCGAAGTCGACGACCTAGCCCGCCCATTTTTCCGATGAAGCCAACGCTAGAGCCTGGGATTCGATTTGGACAGCGAGGAGACTTCATTGCGGAGCTATGGAGGTGGAGGACCGAATCTACAAAGGTTGTATTTCCGTTCACTTAGAGTAAAGTGGTTTACTTGTATTTGTTTCGCCTAAAATCTAGTTAACGATCCGTATTAGGGTTTCTCGGCACCCGTAAAATTTGAAATTGGCATGGTCGATGCCTTGTGAGACCTCATTAGAGTGCCTAGGATCCCTATAATAAGGAGCCCTGCCGCGACTACTCCGATGGTCAGACCTGCAAAACACTGTGGCACAACGGGGGTGAGTTGCCAACTCGTGAATAGTAAATGACATCATACTGTAATCGCAAGTATGCACGAACAATGATAATCTATCACATGCAATCTGATAGCATAAGTATGGCAATATGGATATGCAAGAATCATGATCAAGGTACACCACCCTGGTACTTCATCTACATGAATCAAATGCATATCAAATAAATCCTGAGTGTGGGATAAATAATAAACCTCATGCATAAATCATCAGCATGGAAAAAACCTGGTGTCCATCAACAATACTCCAAATCCTAAAATCCTCAGGTGCCGTCTCCAAGACCGTCCCTCATATCCGTACATCTCATGGAAGCCGAGTGTCCAACATCGACACTCGAAACATCATGAAATACTCGTGTCCAACATCGACACGTAAATCCATATATCATGGGCTCCGTCTGCCCAGATCGGCCCGTGGGCTCCGACAGTACGAATCGACACATATCCATCTCACGACTCCGGTCGATATCCTTCGGATAATCGCCGAGTCCATAACTATCACTGGTAGGTAGTAGTCCTCTTGCCAGGCTCATCGGCTAATCCATTGGCATACCTTTCTTGTCCCGGGGTACCATACTGGGTCCACCATGAACCCGCAAACGGCCACTTCCACTCCTCGCATCGGGTTTCTAACACAATTCTCAGAACAGAGAAACTCATGGTGGACGCACTGAAATATCATATCAAGAGAAACCGGGTTTTCAAAACAATACACATTTCTTGAAATATCCCCACGGTTTTCAAATCCAGAAAATCACATGAAATCCATATCTCAATGCGTAAATCCATGTAACATGATGTATGCAACATAGAACAGTAATATGAGCATATCAAGGGAAAATCCTCTATTTAAATGCATCAAGTTATTAAATATATCACACGGTTCCCAATTTATCCAAAATCCAACGCAACATCATATAAAGGTGAACATGTAGCTATAGCAAGGTATATGTGTAAGCATGTAGTTATGCATGTATGCTATATTTCATATGCACAATCGCATAAGAATTAATGTCTCAATGTCACTAACCAATACAATATCACATATGTAAATGGGTTGTGTGTGTCATGGCAATTACCAACGGAGTGTGTGTAGCATACAATTAGAGCTCGTGCGACATGAACCGTCAATGATAGTGCAGTGTCCAATGGTTACAAGTCCAAACACAACAAGTAATAATATGCAATGATGTTCATGCACAATCTCTATATGTGCATATAAACATGCGGCTAATATCATATCATATCTAGCCCTGACGCTTAATGCCATACGGGCGATTTTCCCGTAGATGTTAAATCTACTCACCGACGATCTCGAGCTTGGTAAATCCAGTCACCTGCTTCCCTTTCTTCGCGGCGTTCGAAGTCCCCGCCTGCGATCCTATTAACACAAAATATAACAAGTGCAAGTCTCAGAAATCGACCAATATCACGTACAAACTACGTTTGACCGACACACCAACTCCAATCCAACTCTCAAGTGTCTGTCTAGTAGCTAACATATGTAGAGACATCCCAAAACCAACCCAAGTGCAACAGCTACACAAGATCATGAACCGTGTCGGATAACGTAACACGCACAGTCAAAACACTAGATTATAGCAAAGTGATCCCAGATTTTGATACACAAACAATTAGTTAAAGATGCAAGTTCCACGAGACCACATATAACCCCAGAGACCCTACAACCAAGACTCAAGACCCCAGTCCCCATTCTGGCCGCAATTTGCGGCCAGAAGGAAGCAATATTCTTGCGGCCTTGAAGGAAGGAAATGGTCTCAGATTTTTATGGTGGGTTCTAAGCCTCTAAACTAGGTCTCTGTAATGGAAACTTCTAAAATAACAATCTGGTTCGACAGTAAATTCACTCGAGACACAACACTTTACCAAAATATGATATGTGCACAAAACTATACTGTAACGTTTTAAAAATAAATAAATAAATAAATAAATAAAAATCCTTTAGGCGAATTTTCTGATTTTCGGTAAAATAAACCGTATTTTTCGTAAAACTTAACTATAATTATTTTTCATCATAAATTTAAAAAGACCTATTTTAATTATGTAATTACTAGTAAATGGTGTTTATTTAGTGACTTATAAATTTTTAGTTTAATTAAATATTTTTCCTAAATTAATTATTTTTAATATTAACATAAGCTTTAATTATACATTAAATTAGTGTAAATTACAAATTTGAAATGGGTTAAATTTATAAAATGAGTCATGGAATATTAGAATCGAGTGTGTAATATGCAAAATCACTTCTCAAATTTTTCCATGGTTCTAGACTTTTCTGGGAAAAGGTTTAAATTAGAAAAGTTTATATAATTAAGGTTTTAAGTGAAAAGATGACATTTATTTGTGATGTTTCTAGACAAATCCACACACTCATCTCTCTTTTTCCTCTCTCCCATGCTAGTGGTCGGCCTCCTCACCCCCATGGCAGCCCCCCCATTTTCGAAGCTCATTTTCCCTTCAAAAATCATCAAAAATTCAACAAAATTCAAAAAAATAAACCTCAAAATCAATATTCAATCTCTACCATTTTCCTTTGACCTATTTAGCATGGATTTTGGAGTTGGAAACCATTATTTTGGAAGAATAATTTCATGTTTGGATCTCATGTTTTGGAGGTATAATTTTTATTCTTATGATTAATTGTTGTTAAATGCTTTTATCTAGCATATTTAGATTTTCTTAATTAATTCTATTTGCAAGTTTAAAATTCAAGATAGGATTTCTAAAATAAAGTTAGGGTTTTTATTAATTAAGTGGGGTTATAATAAGTAGTTTAACATTTTTATAAATTGAAAATCTAGTATGGTTGATGTATTGTAAATTGTTCTTTCAAAATTGTTTAAATTAAACAATTTTGCAAACTAGATTTTTATAAATTATATATATTAATGTGATAAAATTCTAATTAAGGTTTTTATCATTATAATGTGGTGTTAATGAGGAGATTATCATATTATTTGAGTGTGAAACATAATCTAGTTATAATTTGCTAGCTTTCACTTTCAAATTTTCACAAAATTGCTATTTTTATTAAACTAGGTTTTTGAAATTCATTTAAAATGTAGGATTAAAAATCTAGTTAGGGTTTTAGCACATCCTTAAGATTTCATGGAGTGGTTTAACACTTTAAAATATGAAAAATCAAGTTTAGTAGTTGAATTGTGAATTTTGGCTTACAAAGTGTTAAATTTGGCTAAAATTGCAAACTAGAAATTTCAATTTAAGACAAAATGGTGTGATAAAAATATTGTAATGGTTTATATAATCTAGTTATGTTATTTAATGAATATTATGACCATTAGTTTGATTTAAACATCAAGTTTTGAATTAAAACGGTAAATTGACGTTTTCTAGGTTTTTACGAAATCGGACGATTTGATCGATTCTAAGGTTTCGATGATTTAAACCATGTTTTATATTATAAATAATGAGTTTTGAAACTACGAGTTGTTTTTTGGTGTTTATCTTGATCAATCGGCGTTTGTACGCCGATATCGAGCGATATTTGGTTCTTTTGCATGAGCGGATCATAGGTTTTAACCTATGCGCGTTTCGTGCGTCATTTTGGTTTTGTCCGTGATCTGGTTTACGATATTATAAATGTTTGCGTATAGGTACCCCTCACATGAACTTCGGGCGAGGAAGAAGAGGAGGGCGACATCGTCTTCGGCAGACAAGGACCAGGTGAGTAGATATATATCTACGGGGGAAGTCGGGTGGATGGCGTTTAGCACCCCCGCAAACGTGGAATAGGAATATTACTTATTGTCATTAGGAAGTCAGACGTGACCTTAGATTCTTGGTGAGTAGGACCCTATTAATGACTTTAGGTTGGACTAGACTGATTTAGAAAGACTTTACCAGAGGATGAATGTCTTGGAGGGGATTCGTAGGTTTCAGGTAGACACACACACACGCACACACAGAAACTTGACTTGGTCTATATGTGTATGTGTATATATATATAGGAATGTGTGTAGGTATATATATATACACAACATGTATATGTGAGATAAGGATGTTATATGATACAAGGGGATGAGACAATATAACTGGGCTTGATGCCGTGATTTCTTGGCAATACAGTCGTGTTATGATGTTAGCGGATCGTTGGAAAATGAGAAAATGGATATGTATACATAAACGATAATAGGTGATGATGACATTGAGATATACGAGATTCTAGAATAGAACCCGGACTGTAACCTGTGACTTGATTACGATATGAGATAGGTGTGACTTGGTTACGATATGATATATGTGTGACTTGATTACGATATCATATATGTGTGACCTGATTACGATATGTTATATATGTCATGATATTTCTGAGAAACAATTGACGATGTATATGTACGTAGACAATGATATATGATTGATGATATTGGGATGTATGCGATTACAGTACAGTACCTTTGATCATGACATTATTTGATGATGATATTATACGAATGATGATGTATGTAGGTGATACTTGACCCGTACCCCGATATTGGGATGCCGTACGATGGATTTTACCGTACGAGGCATAGATGTGATGCTTGATCCACACTCTTGATTCGAGGAAGTCGTACTATGTACGTGACGCTATTGAGGTTGGATCGTCGACTATTAGAGATATGGACTCAGACCTTAGGTGGATTCTTATTTCTTATCGACTAGTTTCTTTAGTTTAGTTCCTTAGGGGGTTAGATAGATACCGGTTTAGGCTCGAGTCATATAGTTGTAGTTAGACATGTATATTACAAATGAGTGGTTAATGCACATCCACCTTTACATTCAGATCGTAATCATCATGTTGCATATTCATACATATGTTTCTTTATTTAGTATGAAACTCTGCCTGTTAGGACACCAGCACCATTACCGATGATGCGCATATTCCACGTATACTTATTTGTCGGCTCACACACATCATCATCGGTAATTGCCATGTCACGTACACTTTAGAACAATATTATCTTTTATTGATAGATTCAGCTAAGGCTAAATCAATATAATATTGTGATTACTCTCAGGTGTTAGTCTAGACATTGCATTTATTACTTAGACACTTCATGTATTCGCATTTTTACGTTAGCATGCATTATTGTGGGGCTTATGCCGATACTTATTATTTACTTACTCATGATTTTGGGATTTTAGATTTCTATGAGATTTCTGGATTTTGGGGAAAACCGCAAGAATTTATATAAAAACTTCTCTCTCTCTCCCTCTCTTTTTAAAATATAAGTTGCGGTTTTCTCGTGATGTATGCATCGTCCACCATGAGATTTCATGTTTTCTGTTGGATTTCGAGACCCGATCCGAGGAGTGAATGAACCGTCTCGGGTACATGGTGGGCCCGGTATGGTACACCGAGGAAAGAAGATCGAGTTGTAGATGATGAGCCTGGCAGGGGAAGACTACCTACCGGTGATGTCTGGCGCGGCGGATATCCGGAGGATACTGACCGATGTCGTGAGATTTGATGATATGGGCCGATCCGGATTGACGGAGCCCGAGATATTGAGACTATGAGGTATTGAGACTTGAGATTTACATGTTTTGTGTCGATGCTTGACACGGATTTCCATGGATTTCATCGATGATGTTTCAGATTTCTATACAAATTTTACTATGATGAAAGTTAAAGACTACTTATACAGATATATCCAGATTTCAGGGTTGATTGTTTTACATTCATGGTGCATGCATACTCATTCACATGACACATTACTATTTGAGGCACTTACACGAGCACGGAGCATTTGCATTTACGCGTAGTTTATTACCCTGCCATTACTAGATAACTAGTGATATATTGGTATATTATTATGACCTAGGACAGCGTCGTGCATTCGATTTCTTTTCGCAGATGTCTTCTACTCACGAGTTGGCAACTCACCCCCGTTGTGCCAAATTTTATTACAGGTTCGATGTACAAGTTTCCTTGGCAGCTTGCTGGCACATCATTTCATTCAGGATGATTTGCATGGTAGGTTGGTTCACTTGTATCAGGACCGCCATTGTACTTTTATTATTTCATTGGTATCTAGTAAGCTCCATCAACCAGACTTGTATTACTTGATAAGTTTAAAGGACCAGTTATTTATTTCGACCTTAGAGTCGTGCTTGTATTATTATGGTATCTGGTGGATTTGTTTTCTTTTGAGTTTTGAGTCTCGCCCTTTGGCGTTGTATATTATTGTGTTTGGTGTGGTTGTTTCCGCCTGTTGGTGTAGAGCTAACTCCCGCTTGGGGATGCCTTTTTCTTGTTTGTATATATATTATTCTTGTTTGTACCCGTTTGGGGCCAGTTTTTACAAAGAAGACTCTGCCGAAATTTTTTAGAAAATTGGATGTTGCTTTTAAACTTGTTTTTCTACATGTTTTCCTTTACTTCTTCTTTTATATGGTTTAGATTTCTGGGCTTCGGCTTACTTAGATTACGTTGTGCCTCTAGACGCTTCGTAATTTAAGTGCCGGTCACGTTCCATACTTTCGGGTCGTGACATATACCTTTAGTTTTCTAAACAACAACTATAAGGCAACACAAAAAATAACCATCTAATTAACAGTTTAGAGGTTATACATATCCACTCTTGCTCAAACATCAAATCTTTCCAAGCTCCAAGTCATCTTAGTGGCTAAAACAAGACTTGAGAAGGTTTTTAGTGGGATTTAATGAAGTTTTGCAAGGTTTTGTGATGAAGTAGTGAGGGATTCAGTTGAGAATTGAGGAGATGAAGAAATAATTGAGAAAGAGATAAGAATGAGAGAGTGAGGGGAGATAATGATGAGAGGGTGGGTGTAGGGTGAGTATACCTTTTACACTTACTCTCTCCCTCACCTCCATTAATGCAAGCATTAATGCCCTCCATGACTCACCTAGCCACCTCTCTTCCAAAACAAGAAGATAACTCTACACAACAATGCTAAGTGTAAGGTTAACATGGCAAGAATTAGCTTAGGGTGCCATGGCTACTTAACAAGATTAACACTAACTAACCCCCACACTAACATGCACAAGTGTGTGCAAGCCAAAACAAATAATAATAAAATATTAGTTAATTGTTATAAAATATGAGGAAACCAATTTGGTAAATTTTTCCTTAAAAACCCGCATTATCGCTTAATTAACACTAATCGCATTCTAAGGTGTTACAATCTCCCCCTTAATGAAATTTGTCCCCGAATTTAAAATTCTTACTATACGTAATTTCAAAGAAATGAGGGAATTTCTTCCGCGTCTCCCTCTCGGCCTCCCAAGTGATCTCCTCACCAGTTGGGCTATGCCAAAGAACGTTCACAGACTGCAAGACCTTTGATCGAAGTTTCTTCAACTGCCGATCCAATATAACTATGGGTAGCTCGGTGAACGAAAGATCGGGCTCAAGCTGAACGGTCTAGTGCTGAATCATGTGAGAAGGATTATGAAGGTATCTACGAAGCATCGACACATGGAATACGGGGTGAACATCCGGAAAACTGAGCGGGAGTGCCAAATGATAGGCAACGGTACCAACTCGCTTAAGGATCTCGAAAGGACCTACAAATCTTTGACTAAGCTTTCCCTTTTTCTCAAATCTCATAACGCCCTTCATCGGAGAAATCCGCAGGAATACATGATCCCTCACTGCGAACTCAAGTCTGCGACGATGACGGTCGGCATAAGACTTCTGTCTGTACTGGGCTGCTCTCATCCTGTGCTGAATCAGCTGGATCTTCTCCGTAGTCTCCTAAACTAGCTGGGGTCCCAAAACCCTACTCTAGCTGAGTTCGGTCCAACAGACTGGTGAGACACTTCCTACCATACAAAGCCTCAAAAGGTGCCATCTGAATAGTCTCCTGAAAGCTGTTGTTGTAGGAGAACTCAATCAACGGCAATTAACGATCCCAACTGCCACCAAAATCAAGCACGCATGCCCGAAGCATATCCTCCAGAGTCCGTATAGTCCGCTTTGACCAACCATCGGTCTGCGGATGGAAAGCGGTGCTAAAACTCAACTGGGTACCCAAAGCTTCATGAAGCTTCTGCCAAAGATGGCTAGTAAACTGGGTGCCCCTGTTGGATACGATGCATGTAAGAACGCCGTGCAAACGCACAATCTCATCTATATACAACTGAGCATACTGAGTATAACCGAAAGTGGTCTTTACTGAAAGGAATTGAGCCGCTTTCGTCAACCGGTCAACAATCACCCAAATGGAGTCATACCCCCGACTGGCCATGGGTAGACCCACAACAAAGTCCATGGAAATCTGCACCCATTTCCACTCAAGAACGGGTAAAGGCTGCAACTTTCCAGCCGGTCTCTGATGCTCAGCATTGACTTGCTGACAAGTCAGGCACCTCGAAACGAAGTCCGAAACATTGTGCTTCATTCCTTCCTACCAGTAAATGTCTCTCAAGTCACGGTACATCTTGGTGGAACATGGATGAAGGCTAAAGGATGACTGAAGTGCCTGCTCTAGGATCTTGCGTCTCAACCCATCGGTATCTGGTATACACAAGCGAGTCTTGAAATGTAGCATACCCTGGTCATCAATCATGAACTTCGACTCTGTACCCTACCGAACAAGCTCAAGAATCTCAAACAAATGGGCATCACTGGGCTATGCCTCATGGATACGATCAAGTAGAAGTGGATGGGCGCGGACATGAGCAAGCTGTCCCCTAGTGGAAGTGAACTCAAACTGTACTCTACCATCGCACAAGATCTGCTAATCTGCAGAAGACTGTCTCTGAACTGCGCTCAACTGGGACATGCTACCCTCGGGCCTACGACTCAAAGCATCAGCTACCACATTCGCCTTGCCCGGGTGATAAAGGATCTCACAATCATAATCCTTCATAAGCTCCATCCACCAGCGCTGTCTCAGATTCAGATCCCGCTGCTGGAAGATGTACTTCAAGCTCTTGTGGTCTGTGAAAATCTGACACGACTCCCCGTATAAGTAGTGTCTCCAAATCTTCAGCGCAAAGAACACCGCGGCCATCTCAAGATCGTGGGTGGGATAATTCTGCTCGTGCTTCTTCAGCTGCCTAGAAGCATAAGAAATCACTCTATCATGCTGCATCAGTACACAACCGAGCCCCACTCGAAAAGCATCACAGTAAACGACAAAGCCACCTTATCCAGAAGGCAAAGATAGGACTGGTGCAGTCGTTAACCGAGTCTTCAACTACTGAAAACTCTACTTACATGCCTCAGTTCAAAGAAAAGGAACCCATTTTCGGGTCAGTCCGGTCAATGGTGCAGCGATACTCGAGAAATCCTGCACGAAACGGCGGTAATAACCAGCTAAGCCTAAAAAGCTGCGGACCTCTGTCACAGATCTAGGCCTGGGCCAAAACTACACAGCCTCGATCTTCCTCGGGTCCACACGAATACCGTCTCCCGTCACCACATGACCCAGGAAGTCAACTCTATCAAGCCAAAATGTGCACTTTGAGAATTTAGCAAACAACTGGCGCTCTCTCAATGTCTGCAAAGCAATCCTCATGTACTGCTCATGCTCCTCTCGACTCTTACAGTAGACCAGAATGTCATCAATAAACACAATAATAAACTGGTCGAGGAATGGCCTGAAATTCTAGTTCATCAGATCCATGAATGCTGCTGAAGCATTGGTGAGTCCGAACGACATCACCAAAAACTCATAATGCCAGTAGCGCGTACGAAAAGCAGTCTTTGGAATGTCATCATTGTAGGGTTCCTAGGCACACTAATGAGGTCTCACAAGGCATCAACCATGCCAATTTGAAAAATTTCCGGTGCCGAGAAACCCTAATACGGATTGTTAACTAGAGTTTAGGCGAAACTACAAGCTACTAAACTACTTTAGTGCTAAGTGAACGGAAATACAACCTTTGTAGATCCGGTCCTCCACCTCCATAGCTCCGTGATGAAGTCTCTTCGTTGCGATCATCGGATCCCGGGATCTAGCGTCGGCTTCATCGGAGAAATGGGCGGGCTAGGTCGTCGACTTCGATGCCGAAGATGATCTACGTCGAGGCAACACAAGATCAAGCTCCAACTTCACCAAGCCATGAAACTTGTGAAGAAAACACCCTATACTACTTGGCAAGTGGTAGAGGATGAAGAAATAGGAAGTGGGTTCACTTTAGAATTGGATTTCTCACTCTTTTTCTCAAGGTACCATTGATGCTAGAATGTTTCCTTCTTCTTGAAGAAGAAGAAGAAGAAGAAAAAGAATATGATAAGCATTATTGGAAAATAGAAAACAAGGTCATTCTTATCATATTAGCAACCATGGTTAAGTGTAGAGAATAAACTAAGGTTAAGTAAATGGTTAGGGTTAAGGAAAGAAACAAAATGGTCAAAGTCTTTCAAAGCTTCAAGAAGCTTCAAAGAAAATCCAAAGTTTGCCACCATTTTATTTCTTTCTCAAATGAATAAATAAATAAATGAATAAGTAAATGAATCAAATGAAACCCTAACCATTGACTAACCATGGTTTAAACCAAACATACACCCAAGTTTTCATGTATCATCAAACATGATACAATCAAGTGCACAAAAGTATATCACATATACAATGTGCACATCAAGTGAGAAAATCCCTTTTTTTAAGTGAAAAAATATTAGTTAATGTAAAGTAATATATCAAATATATAATTATACATTAAATCATTAAATCAACACTTGACTTAACGATCCGGTCATATCGCATATGACCGACTAATATCCAATGTATCGGCTTATCGAATCAATCCTTGATTCGATAACTAGGTTATATCGCATACAACCATTCGACACATTCATCGCGAGAATAGAATACGGTGTCACATACACGCATTATTCTCGGTCCCGCACATATCTCATATGCGCTCCTATTTCGTTTCGCTTGAGCCAGGAAACCTCTGTGTAGGACTCTAAAGATTCGTCAATACGCCGGCAGCAGGTGATGATCATATCAAACACCCACAAGCCGCAAGCGGTCTGCTAAACGTAATGGCCACCCGGGTATTGAGCGATCAGAAGATCGACGAGCAAGCCCGCTCACACTCCTGTGAATCCAACCAGCAACACTTACCGTACAGTCCGGTCTCGTCGTCTGATATGTCGCATATCTTGCCTAGGGGTGGTAAACGTCAGACCCCAATAGCTCGATAAGTCATGTCGATATGAGGTCTATAACAGTTTGAGAAATTACTGGTAACACTTACCAGTAAATCTCAGCAACCCTGGCCAGGGATTTCTGGTTATAGCCAATCGAACACAGCGCAACATCAACTCCCTATACCGGGAGAGATGAATCCCCTCCTATCGCTCATTGCCTCCACGTGATTCGGGACTGTACCCAAAAACCACCGTTTTGCACGCCCACTTGGACATGGTAAGGTGGAAATCAAAGCACAGTGGGAATCACACAAGTCTCTATGACGATCTCGGGTCAACAGACTACTCTGTACCAGTGTCACCAGAGAACTGCCATCTGACGTAAGGTATAATACCATCTGGGAGTTCTCGGCGAGTCCGTCTAGTGTACCCAGTCTCCACTGAGTACCCGTATATCATCTCTGATGTCAAACACCAATGGATATGGGATCATCCATCGCCCATCTGTATGGGTCGAGAAGGTACACGCTAGTCTACTCTGGTATATCGATGCCCAGTCTCGATACACCCACGACTAGGGACTTTGAAGGATGTACTTATGGACTACCATGTCCCCACTAGTATGATCCGCATCAAAGTCCAGGTAGTCAAGTACACATCCTAAGGGCTTTACCAACATGTAACAGAGAGATAATCAGTATACACGTTAAGGTAATGAGTAACCAGATAGCATACTATCATGTCGAGCAAGAAAGTCCTCCCTATATATGTCCCAGCATCTACTACAATATACATCCTATGTATAGCAATGGCCTCTAGAGCATACATATAACTAACAATCTCCCACTTGCACTAAGGCCATCTGATAGCAGTGGTTGTAGTATCTCATACTCAACCATCCCATAAAAGTCTCTCTCTGGGAAAAGGCCTTTGTGAGTGGATCTGCCGTGTTGTCCTCTGAGTCTATTCTCCTAACCTCAATCTCCTTGGAGATCAACCATCTCCATGATCAGGTGATGCTGCCTCAGAATATGTCTGGATCACTGATGGGACGGACGTTCCTTGGCATAAGCCACAACTGCATTGTCACACAATGGGAGGAACTAAGTTCATCTCATGAACAAATATACATCCAGACTGCCTTTTTGGTAGCATCTTAAGTAGCGATGTATCCAGCCTTTATCGTCTAGTATACCACGGTATCTAGCTTGGAACTCTTCCAACATACCGTCCCTTTACTAAGGGTAAAGACAATGCCTGTGACTGACATTCAGTCGTCCTTATCACCCTGGAACATTTCTAGTGATTCTCCCCAGGATCAATTGATACCATCTCACTTCAACAAGTGAGAATCCTAACATCCATTTAGATCTATCTCATAGATCCAAAACCCAGGATTTAGTAGGTATCATTTTGATCCTATATGGAGAATCATTGTAATAAGCGGAGATTGATCGAGCATAGCATAGGAAACTCCTTCCCTATCAAGAGTATGTCATCCACGTACTCTACGAGGTTCGCCACCATACTCCCTACTACCTTTTTGTATATACAAGGTTCATCTACCATTTTGATGAAGTCAAACTTTTTGAAAACTACATCAAAACAGACGTTCCAACTCCGCGATGTCTGCTTTATCCTATAAAGCAACTTGCACACGTTTCCGCTGCTCCCACTGTCTACGAAGCCCTCTGACTGTGTACTTACATACGTTCTCTTCTAAAACATCATTTAGAAAAGCAGTCATGACACCCAACCACCAGATATCATAGTCATGGTATGTAGCCGTGGCAAGTAGGATCTGGATGGACTTAAGCATAGATCCTTAGAAAAGGTTTCAACATAATCCATACCTGGTCAATGATGCAAACCTTTTAACAAGTCTAGCTTTGAAAGTCTCAACTTTTCCATGTACACCAAGTAATCTTCTCAAGATATACTTGCTTCTGATGGGGATTTAACCCTTCAGATAAAACAACCAAAGTCCATACTTTGTTGGTGTATAAGGATTCCATCTCAGATCACTAAGCATCTAGCCATTCTTACAGAGTCTCACTCCTGATGGCCAGCTCGAAACTAGTTGGGTCATCATCTCATGATGCAATCCTCGGTCCCACTGTCATAGAGAAACCGAAGTAACTCTCAGGTGGGTGAGGAACCCTACTGGATCGGCGGAGAGGCTGAGGTTCATTAGAATCTACTGAATCCTTTGGTTCTATCAAATCATCAGCTGCAGTTTGTATAGCTGGAACCTTTCCAGTTCTACATAACTGACCATGCCTCGAGCTTGTCCGGATTTTGCTTTTAGACATAGGCCGGACAACTCCAAATCTTAACTAACTTAAGACATGGGCTCTTCCCATACCATATCTCATATGGAGTGGTAGGCTGTGATCTGATTCGAACCCTATTCAATAGGTATGCAGCTTCTCAAGCGCATAACTCCCAAAAGGAAACAGGTAACTCAGTATTACTCATCATAGAGCACACCATATCGAATAGGGTGCAATTGCTCCGCCCCGATATACCATCGTGCTATGGTGTATACGGAGGAGTAATGCTGAGAGAGAATCTCATTCTCCTTTAGAATAGTCCAGGAATTCCTTACTCAAGTATTCTCCTCCCTGATCGCATCAAAGGACATAATACTTATACCCTCATTTTGGTTCTCTACTTCTAACTTATATTCCGTGAATATCTCAAAAGGTTCGGACTTGTATTTCAACAAGAACATATGTCTGAATCTTGAGAGATCATCAGAGAATTTAATAAAGTACAAAGAACCGGTCTTGGCATGTGTAGACAGGGGACCTACATACATCAACATGTATCATTCCAAGAGTTCACTAACTCTTTCTCTGCTTCAAATAAACAGAGCTGTGGTCATTTTATTTTTGTGACATGACCAGCTAGTTTTCACAAGATGTAAATTCAAACAGATTTAAATATGCATCTTTATGCAACTTAGCTAGTCGGGTCGCATTGATATGACCTAGTGATCAGTCGAAAATATTGTATATTTTAGCCGGCAATTTCCTTAACATTTGCATACATTTAGAAGTGTTCGGCATTCATATTCTACATATTAGCAAATCTGTCACAAAATATGAGATTGCATGTATTAGACTTTTAAACCGACACTTTAAAGGAAATTAACCACATTTCATGGCATCGCATCATTTCTGTATTTGCGCAACACTTGTCTTGAGTCTGTGCAGGAAATACGGAAGAAAAGCAAAAGAGCTGATCAAAATACGCCAACTAAATCATTTCAGATCTGGTAGCAATTCAGAGGGAGAAATACAAATCTATATATCAAACAAAGGCCCATACAACAGCCCAAGAAAACTGCAGAAAATACAAGCTTCAACTCCCACAAGTAGCCGCGGAAGCGCGGCGGGAACAGGCTTGCGCCGCGGATCCGCCGCGCTTCTGCCACGTCAGCATTGCAATTTTAGAGCAGAATTCTTTTCTCTGGGCCTACATTACTTTCTGATATGTAAAGTTCCAGAATACCCTCGAAGATACTGCCAGATCAGCAAAGAAAATTAAGGAAGGCTAATCCTAATTAAGCTCCTAATTAATCCTCTTCTAGAAGCTCCTCCTAACTAATCACATCTAGAAGCTTCTCCCCTAACTAACTTTTGGAGGGAAATTTGAATTTCTTCAACAAACTTTAGGAAGGAAACTTAGAATTTGGAATCCTAGATCTAGGGTTAGTTATCTATAAATAGGAGCCTAGATCTAAGGGTTGAGGTTAATCTTTAATATTCCTAAAATTCCCTCTTACATCATCTTCTTCCACAAGTCTAGTGACAAGGCTTGTGCGAAACCCTAACCCTAATTCCACTTCAAATCCAAGATCTTGAGTACCAATCAAGCGAGAAGTCTTCAACCTTTTAGGAGCCGAGCCGATCTTCAATCGGGCAAGTGATCCAAGCCGATCCGCGATCCACGGAGACGAGCGAAGCCAAGTCGACGATCGAATTCTTCCTCTTGTAGTTCTTGAGCGAATGTAATGAAATTGTTGATATAAATAAAAGGTGAAATTCTTTTATCTTGCTTTCTTTAAATTCTTGCATCATGATTAGATCTCAATTTGTAATTGTTGTTCTTGTTGTGATGTTTGAGTAAAACTCCACTCGTAAAGGAGTCGAGACGAGTGTAGAATGATGATGTAACAAATCTTAATACGATTTTTAAGTCCTACGAGTTTTGTAAACCCTAGCAAGTTCAAGAATCGATGACCTAGTTTCGTAGCGATACTTTCTTGATTGTGATCGCTCGAAATTAGGGATCTACGATCGTTTCTTGAATTTACTAGAGTCTAGAATATGAATGATATCGATGAATGAACAAGGGATAAGATGAAACCCTAGTTTCATAAGAAATCCCTAATTCTTGTCGATCATCATCGATCTAGTATCAATTCATCGAAGGATAAGAATACGTAATTGTAAGATTACATCACATCTATAGATCCGATCGATTCCTACGAGCCTCATTTCGATTCTTGAGATTTGGTTTGGAAAAATCAACAAACTATCAATTCTTGATTTTATCTTTTAATGCTTTCTTAGATCTAGATTTTTCTCATTCTTGAACTTCAACTTTAAATCTTGAATTGTTTGTTTTCTTTTCCTTAAAGTTTCAACTCACCTAAATCAAAAGACGAACGATTACACTTTCCCTGTGGACGATCCGCACTCACTTACAATCTACAATCCGACACCGTAGTTGATTGCGGTCAAATAATTTTTGGTTGTGATTTCTTTACAATTTTATACAAACATAACGGAAAATCGATCAATCAAATGGCGCCGTTGCCGGGGATAGTGCGCTAATAGTTCGTATTTTGAAATTTGAGTTGAAAATTTTATTCCATCTAAATTTTGTGATCAAAATTCGTGCAAACACTAATACGTGTGTTGTGATTTGATTGCGAGGAAATCTGGAGCATTCTGTGCTGTGGAAATTTTTTTTGGAATATACCAGAGAGCTGAGGGAGCCAACAGAAGCTCCCTGGAAAAATTTTGTACAGTGTTCCCACCATAGGAGCGCGTTTCCGCGGCCATTGCCCACCATCTGTGGCTGATCCGCGGCAAGGTGAAGTGGTCTCTGGAAAATTTTGCCTGCAGGTGATTTCTTGCTCTCTCCTCTCTCCCTTTTTAGCTCCAACTAACACTTTTCTGCAGGTTTCTTTGCAAATAAATCGCAGCGCCGTAAAGCAATAAAAATATTGTGCGTGTTTTGATTCTTTTGGTTGTTTGCATATTAATACGGAAATTAAGGGGCACGACCAAATCCAAATTAGGTGGGGATTTCATTACCCTTCCTAGGCCCCGAAAATCGCAAAACTTGCATCCGCATTACCCTCACTAATTAAAAAAAAAATCTAGAGATGACTCTAAGGACCGTCGCGCTCAATTAGGACAAGAGAAGGCCGTGGGTAATTCATTGCTTATCCGCGTTTTCTTGTGGTGCCTAAGGCGAGTGTGTCTAAGGCTAGTGGTTTTTAATTAGGCCCACTACTTACGTAGTGGAGTACCTTCCCACTTACCTGGCACTTATCCGGCCACAGGGGGACAAAGAGGCAGTGGAGGATTCTATCCTGTGACTTGTCTTTTGGCAGTTAGGAGCGGTCTAGAGCCAGACCTAGGTGACCCCTAGATTTTAGGGTTTTGTGTGTTGCATTTGTTTTGTTGCATCATTTTTTCAAAAATCCGTATCAATTTTCAAAACAAACACCGCATTCATATCTTTCCCCTAATTATAAATTCACGCTGCCACTTGTACTAACCCTTTTTAGTGCAAGATAGGCTGGACAACAGGTTTCTAGTGCCCGTTAGTCCGCGTTTCCCTCATCGACCCAAAGTCGGTATTTCTACATTTACCCTTTCTTTTACCCACCACCACACCCACATCGATGGATCCACCTCCATCGAACTTCTTTTCCACTACCCTGCCGCCGTCCGTTGGTGCGCAGAATCCACCTCGCATCTCTCTCCAAGAGAGATGTTATCCTACACGAGGCCCACTTTCCACCTGTCTTTCCATACCACCAGCCAACGGGGAAAATTTTCAAATAAAACCCCAATACATCAACCTTCTACCAAAATTTCACGGTCTCGAGTCTGAAGACGCATACGTGTTTATCACGAAATTTGAAAATGTATGCGCAATGATGGGTACTTCACAGCTTTCTGTGGATGCTTTCCGTCTACGTCTTCTCCCATTTACCTTGTGCGATTTAGCCGAGAAGTGGCTTTATAACACTACCGCACATTCCATTTCAAATTGGGACGAATTCGTCAAAGCATTCCTTAAGAAATTCTACCCACACCACAAAACAGCTCGAGTCCATAGCGAAATCTATCAATTCACCCAGCTTCCAAATGAAACATTTTCAAAATGTCTTGAACGTTTCAAGGATCTGTTAGTCCAATGTCCACATCACGGCATCCCGAGATGGGAATTGTGCCGAATCATTTATGAGGGCATTACTCCTTACACAAGACAGACCCTTGAATCCATGTGTCAAGGCAACTTTATGACTAAAGATGATGGGGAAGCCTGGAATTTTCTAGAAGATTTCACTGAAAAATCTTTACAGTGGGAGGGTGTAAGTCAATCTTCTAGGGATGGCAATGATATTTCCATAGGAATTAGAGCTGAAATTTCAGCTTTACACATGAAATTTGACGCTATGGAAAACAAATTTTTAGCCGCCGCCCTAAGTCAAATGTCACTCTCCAAAACTGTATGTGGTTGCTGTTCTGATCCGTCTCACTTGACGGAAGAATGTCCGTTTCAAGGTCCTGAGCATACCAATGCTGCATTTCAAAGACCTAGAAACAATCCATCTTCCTCCACATATGATCAGGGTTGGAGGAATCACCCTAACTTTGATTGGAACCAATCCCAATTTCAAAACACGGTTCCAACCCAAAACAATTTCCAAAGGGCTCCTCCACCACAACAGCAACCACAATTGAGTCAGCACCCCTTTCAAGCACAAAATTTTCAAAATCCGGTCAACACACCAGCACCATCTAGTCCTTTGCAGTTGACCGGAACTGATGAAACCTATTCATTTGCACAATGCATGAATTTGGTCTTAACAAATATCATGCAAGTATCAGCTGAAATAAAAACTTCTGTCGATTATATAAAGAAAAACTCTGCGTCCCAAAGCGAGAGTATTAAATCGATGGAAGAAGAAATTGCACGTTTAAAAGCTGAAATGAGTGCAAGGGAGAAAGGGAAACTTCCAGCTCAACCTTTACCCAATTCTAGCTATTCACATGATGTGGATGCAATCACGTTAAGATCTGGAAGAGTGCTTGACCATCACCTTGGGGAAGAGTTTGATGATACTAATAAATCAATCAATAACACCCCGGCTGAGACCTTTCCTCACACACACACTTCTGACCCCATTTCTTCTACCCTACCATCTTCTTCCGAGCCTATTCTCCATTTCCAAAAAGGCTCGCCACTACAGTCCACCTCTTTTACCCCTCCATGGACGATCCCCACTTCTACTCTGGGATCGGTTCCACACACACTTCCTTCTCCTATGATGGACCCAGCGCTTATTGCTAAAGCACCTTATCCTAATCGATTAAGGGCTAACACACCGAGTCCACATATGGAGAAGATTATGAACATTTTTAAGCAAGTAAACACCAACATCCCTCTCCTAGATGCCATCCAACAAGTTCCGTCTTATGCAAAAACTCTTAAGAACTTGTGCACTAGGAAGAGGAAGACTCAAGCGCCCAAGAAGATATTCATGGAAAAAACAATAGACACGGCTTTCCCCCAACAATTACTGAGGAAACGTAAGGATCCAGGATATCCTACTATTTCCGTTTCTATTGGGGAAAAACACATCAACCGTGCTCTACTAGACCTTGGCGCTAGTGTTAACTTGCTTCCATATTCTGTTTATGAGCAACTAGGTATTGGAGAGTTGAAGCCAACCAATTGCACTCTCCAGATGGCTGACCGATCAATCACCAAACCTAGGGGTGAACTGGAGGATGTGTTAATAAAAATCGGAGAATTTATATTCCCGGTAGATTTTATTGTAATTGATACACAGCCTGTAGCGAACCCACGGAATCAAATTCCAGTGATTTTAGGTCGCCCCTTTTTGGCCACTTCCAATGCAATAATCAACTGTCGTAATGGTTCCATGACCCTATCTTTCGGGAATAGGTCAATTGAGCTAAACATTTACAAGTTGGGAAGTGTACCCTCCGAACCTACTGCTCAGGTCTGTTCTGTCGACTTAATGGATGTCGACAGCAGCGAATTTGATGATCCTCCTAATACCGATCTTGACTCTTTTCATACGTTATTGTTTGACCCAACTATGTATTATACACATACGGACTCTTCCACCGAGATGTCCGGGTCAACAATTAACACTGATTATGAACTGTGTTTAGAGTCTGAAGATCACCCCGCACTTTGTGATGACATTATTCATTGGGGTATTGATGGAACTTTTGAGGAAATCTTCGTTGATGAACTCGCATTTTTGAATGACACGGGTGTTGAGATGAATCATCTCCCAATCATTGAAATTGAACCTCCACCCCTTCTTTTGACTTGTAAAAAGAATGCGAGCAATCCATCACATACACTGCATCGTCTCTCCAAAATGAGACGCACACACATTCTATTCCACCACTTAACCTTTCCCCACTTCTTCTTCAACCAACCAGAGCACTGCATTGATAAAATTTTTGAATGGTTGGTGTTAACATTTGGTCTTTGCAAAGCTTGGCATCGACCACTGATTCTTGACCCCCTCATATGATTTTCAAAGATTAACATTGCATAACTCAAGTTTGGGGGGGGACATTTAATCGGGCTCTTAAAAAGAATTTTTACAAAATGATGAGCCAAAAATAAGTTTGGGGGAGGGTCTTCACTTAAATATTTTGCCCCCACTAATAAATTCCTCCCAAGCTTACAGGTTTTTCGTGATTTAGCAGATGGCAACAGTGAGGACACTGTTGAAAACAAGTTTGGGGAAGGTTTGTGCTTATTTTCGCATCATTTGCATATCATTTGCATAAGCACAAAACATTTTTTTGAAAAAAAACTATAAAAATTTAGAAATTTTCAAAATTATAAAAATATTTTTGTACATAAATAAGATAATAAAAGTTTAGATAGTGAAAAATTGCATCCATGAGATTAGAAAAATTTAAGAAAACTAAGAAAATTAGAAGTTTTCTTATACGAACTAGTAATAAGTAGTTATGAGCCGTTGTCCCAAGGGTTAGTAAGATGAAAGACGTCACTAATCTGAGGATAAAAATAAGTCTGAAAAATAGTTTCTATTCTGGAAGCCAAACATTTTGAACGTGGCTACCCTGCTATTCGCACTTACACACGTCTTAAAGCCTGGGATAGTAGAGGATACCTTGAAATGCTCTTGTCTTAAAGCCAAAAGTATGAAGAATAAAAAATGAAAAGTGGTGATAAAAATGGACACTGGTTTTGTTATCACCAAAGGCAATAAAAATATATAGCAAAGGGTGCTTCTTCACCTAGTGCCCTAAGGCCAACTGGTCTGGGAGTCACTGCTATGTCTGAGGTGGTGCAAGACGAGGAAACTACACCAAGCAAGCAAGCACAGGAGTAATAGGTCGGTTAGTACCTCAAGAAGTATTAACGGTCGCATGAAAGTGTGTGAGCAATCTCATTTATCCAAAAAAAAAGTACTGAGGCTGATGGGCAAGAGTATGATAGCTTGAATTGAATTCTCCGGGTGTAGGGATGTCTTTACACACACGCAGGGTGATATGATCGTTGTTTGGAAGAAAGATAGGAATGAAGAATAAGATGATGTTTTATTGAGGGAGGACGTGATTTCTAACATCTTTTCATGACCATTAAGATAGGGCTCATGACAACCGAAAAGCTAGCTTAGTTGGAAACCCTAATTTTCAAAGCTTTTCTTTTACGATTCTTTTCTTTAAATGTAATATTCATGATCTTGCTTTTATTATTGGATTTTGTGGGTGCAATCCGCTGAAAACCCTCAGGAGACAACACTCCTCCTACTAGGGACACCTAGAGGTTTAAAGGCTTGTTGCACATGCTCAGTGCAATCGTGTTGCCTACGAAAGTGTGCTAGTTAGTTTTTCTCTTTCTTTATTTTCTCCTTCTCTTTTTAATAAAACATTCGCTCGAGACGATCGAAATTAAGTTTGGGGGTATTTGATTAGTCGAAAATATTGTATATTTTAGCCGGCAATTTCCTTAACATTTGCATACATTTAGAAGTGTTCGGCATTCATATTCTACATATTAGCAAATCTGTCACAAAATATGAGATTGCATGTATTAGACTTTTAAACCGACACTTTAAAGGAAATTAACCACATTTCATGGCATCGCATCATTTCTGTATTTGCGCAACACTTGTCTTGAGTCTGTGCAGGAAATACGGAAGAAAAGCAAAAGAGCTGATCAAAATACGCCAACTAAATCATTTCAGATCTGGTAGCAATTCAGAGGGAGAAATACAAATCTATATATCAAACAAAGGCCCATACAACAGCCCAAGAAAACTGCAGAAAATACAAGCTTCAACTCCCACAAGTAGCCGCGGAAGCGCGGCGGGAACAGGCTTGCGCCGCGGATCCGCCGCGCTTCTGCCACGTCAGCATTGCAATTTTAGAGCAGAATTCTTTTCTCTGGGCCTACATTACTTTCTGATATGTAAAGTTCCAGAATACCCTCGAAGATACTGCCAGATCAGCAAAGAAAATTAAGGAAGGCTAATCCTAATTAAGCTCCTAATTAATCCTCTTCTAGAAGCTCCTCCTAACTAATCACATCTAGAAGCTTCTCCCCTAACTAACTTTTGGAGGGAAATTTGAATTTCTTCAACAAACTTTAGGAGGGAAACTTAGAATTTGAAATCCTAGATCTAGGGTTAGTTATCTATAAATAGGAGCCTAGATCTAAGGGTTGAGGTTAATCTTTAATATTCCTAAAATTCCCTCTTACATCATCTTCTTGCACAAGTCTAGTGACAAGGCTTGTGCGAAACCCTAACCCTAATTCCACTTCAAATCCAAGATCTTGAGTACCAATCAAGCGAGAAGTCTTCAACCTTTTAGGAGCCGAGCCGATCTTCAATCGGGCAAGTGATCCAAGCCGATCCGCGATCCACGGAGACGAGCGAAGCCAAGTCGACGATCGAATTCTTCCTCTTGTAGTTCTTGAGCGAATGTAATGAAATTGTTGATATAAATAAAAGGTGAAATTCTTTTATCTTTCTTTCTTTAAATTCTTGCATCATGATTAGATCTCAATTTGTAATTGTTGTTCTTGTTGTGATGTTTGAGTAAAACTCCGCTCGTAAAGGAGTCGAGACGAGTGTAGAATGATGATGTAACAAATCTTAATACGATTTTTAAGTCCTACGAGTTTTGTAAACCCTAGCAAGTTCAAGAATCGATGACCTAGTTTCGTAGCGATACTTTCTTGATTGTGATCGCTCAAAATTAGGGATCTACGATCGTTTCTTGAATTTACTAGAGTCTAGAATATGAATGATATCGATGAATGAACAAGGGATAAGATGAAACCCTAGTTTCACAAGAAATCCCTAATTCTTGTCGATCATCATCGATCTAGTATCAATTCATCGAAGGATAAGAATACGTAATTGTAAGATTACATCACATCTATAGATCCGATCGATTCCTACGAGCCTCATTTCGATTCTTGAGATTTGGTTTGGAAAAATCAACAAACTATCAATTCTTGATTCTATCTTTTAATGCTTTCTTAGATCTAGATTTTTCTCATTCTTGAACTTCAACTTTAAATCTTGAATTGTTTGTTTTCTTTTCCTTAAAGTTTCAACTCACCTAAATCAAAAGAAGAACGATTACACTTTCCCTGTGGATGATCCGCACTCACTTACAATCTACAATCCGACACCGTAGTTGATTGCGGTCAAATAATTTTTGGTTGTGATTTCTTTACAATTTTATACAAACACAACGGAAAAACGTTTCAATCACCTAGTCTACAATACCTCAAGAAGGATCCGTTCATTTCTGAACTCTTCCTCTTGTGTGTGTTCCGTATACTAAAGAACTGTAGTTTGATTTAGAACATCAATGCTTTTAGATAACGTGCCTGAACCGATCAACTTTTGATATAGGAAATGTTCAAAACATTATCCAACAATACAGAATTTTATCATTTCTTTACTTATAAAGAGATTGATATGATTTTGTATATCAGGTTCGGTATCTAATAATATTCGTTCAGAATCAATGTATTTGTAATACAGGGTGACAGTGGCCAACAGACTTGGCTGCAACACTTGCCCCGTTTTCTGCCTCATGAAACTTATCACCCGTTCTCAGTTCTCTACCTATCTGTAGCCCATGTAACGGATTACATTTACTGGATCCTGATCTGGTATCTAATACCCAGGACGTAGAGGATACTGAGAAACAGTTCTTTGTAATGAACACACCCGAAGATGATGCATCAGCATGCACTCTCTTCGTTTGGGCGGCACGGGAATTCTGGTAATCCCCTATTTCCTGCTCGGTCTTATAACAATTATAAGTTGGAGCGTGACCAACGTTCCCCAGCTCAGTATAACAAGCGGGTTCGGTCAATATTCCGTATTATTATCTTGATTAAAGCGTGATATGGTCGCTACCTGGAGAGAGAGAGAAGAAAACACTCAGCGTATGCTCTTGCAAGATCAGATTGGTTATTATTTTATCTAATCAGGATGGCTCCCACTGTTTTTATCAAATCGTCCTTCAAACCCTAAAAGGAAAGACTAGCCGGGATTAATTACACACTACAAGTTCGCCAATCTTTCAGCCATGCCAGTGTCGGTACTTTGAGGGAGGTCCCCCGTGCTTTCGCACGAACCTAATTAATGTAAACCTCATTTTCCCACAGGCGTAACCTCGTCAACACCTTTCTAGACACCTACTTGATCGGCTAATTGTAATGTGTAAAACTCTCCCAGGAGTAACTCTTACTCGCAGCGGGTATCGGGATCCAGCTATCTCATAGAAGGTATGCAATCTCATTGCAAATTTCAACACTTGAAATTCCCGATAATATTTTTCCCTAAACGATCTATGACCTTGACAAGGTCAACAAACCATAGACCGAAAGTCAAGTTCAACCCGTCATTTCTTGATTGAATCAAACCCACCCGCATGACCCTTGACAAGGTCAACAAGGCCGTACGACTACCCTAACCCAATCTGCATCATATGCATAAGCAGATAAATACTGGTTAGCTACAGCACACTGCGCCTTGACAAGGTCAACAAACGCAGCACGAATACTAAACAGGACTTATCTGAAATGACGGAGGGCTACGACAGGTTTTTCTGAAAACCTATTGCGTAATGAACTTGATATCATTGTAGGATCGAATGTTTTTTGAAATGGAGTGTCTTTGAGGCTTTTCTAGTTTTGCTAAAGGGGCCACTGCCGGTGAAGGGATCGTCGGCCCTTTCCTCGTCGAATGAGGTGCGGGATATATCATATATATCGCTGTGCAAAGAAGAAACTATAGAAGCAATCAAAAGACAAACCGAGAGTTGTAGCATCTGCCAGTTATTGCTAAAGGGGTCACTCCCGGTGAAGGGATCGTCGGCCCTTTCCTCATCGAATAAGGTGCAGGATATATCATATATACCGCTGTGCAAAGCAAGAACTGTAGCTACCTGTTTTATTTTTGAAATTCGATTCCACAACATCTTAGGTTTCTTTTTCTTTCATTAATCATATTAATGAAGTCCCATCATTTAAGTCACCTAAACATCACAGATAAATACGATGTACACTTATGCCATCCGTATTCGCCTCGATGTCCCCTCGTGCACCGTTAGGTTAGGTAACTAACGGCAGAGCGGGGCAGGGCTAGCGCGGGTGTAAAACATAAGTAACGTCTATATAATATATCATATATACTATATACTGTAGTATATATCACAAAAAATATCACATGATCATATCACAGATATCGCAGCAGAAAATATCATATGAAATATTGGATATACTAGGACGTCCGTGTTTTTAATACGAGCCAGTATAAAACACGGATTCCACGGACGCGATGAATAGCCAAACCCACACCCCTAGACCCATACGAGAGCGGCAAGCAACCCTACCAATTCTAGAGTTAGGAGACCCGGACTCGACTCCTCGAGTTGGTCTCCCACTGGACTCCAGAACCCGGTTACTTGTGCCCTCCTCCTTGGGTCTATCCTAGTGCGGAAAAGTAAATAATATACAAAAGGTGACAACATCCGCAACCTGGAAGTGCCCTAATAAAAGAATATTACATACAAGTTTTTACATGAATGAAAATGAAAAACACTAATCTCACATAAAAACCCCCCGGCTATTCAAACACGACGATCCAATATAACATATCCAGCAACACATAACATTACATGTCATCAACGTAAGTAAATATGCGCATCCCAATTGTCGTTGACATATAGCAACGAAACCGGCGATATCACATATTACACTTACGGTCACAGAAAAGAAAGTGTAAAACTACAACAGTTGGAATCCGCAACCTGCATAGACATCGCATGCCTAATCAAATGAATTCCTTAGACATCGCATGCTTAACAATTATAAACCCCGTATTTTAGTCTCATTATCGAAAACACTTTTCAATATCAAGTCGGGCAATTCAACAAGATTCCCGACATCCTGATCGAATGCTCATCGCAAAGTTTAGTAGACGGCCGCACCCCCGATACCGTCGACGAAGTGCACCAAGGCGGAACACCGCTACCGCGAGCACCTGAACGGATGCTTTCGGCGACGGGGTTCTCCTACAGTCACTTGGTCGGGGCTAATGGGTGTAGCTGTCTATTAAGTTTATCCGGCGAGTATCCGCGTATGCTACGTGATTGTGACGGACTTTTGATCACATCAAAATTCCGTGGCAACCGATCAAGTGAGACTAAACTGCTATGTTTATAACATTCATATTAGTTATCTCATAGCTACTTGTGAATTCCAATTATTGTATCACATTCCGGATAAGATAGAAAATGTTAAACTTTCCGATCGAACAATCGAACACCCAAGTTTTCCCGAAACAGCTCAACACATGAAATAAGTTTAAAGACATTCACTTCATGCCTCAGTACCAACGGTCCAGCCGTAGAAGGGTCAAGCCAACACCTCACATGTAGCACGCCGTACTGCCCCAAACCCTAAGGTTCAAAGGGCAGTTCAAGACGGTCACATAATCGAGTTAAGGTTTGTTGTCTTCTAGAGGGACCATCGCGTTACTTGCACTACTTAAAACGTTTTCAAACTACGGGAAAAAATCCAACACTTGGAAATTTTCCGGCAGGGGAAAAATTGGGTATTTATATCCGGTCGAACTTTTTAACATATTCTTAAATTACCCGGAAAACACATAGACGAAGTTAAATAAACCGATCGAATCATCGAATCCCCAATACAAACCAGAAAACTCAACTCTTGAGTAGAAGTTAAAATATCCCAGAAAATACAGCACTAAAATATAGGAATTACTGTGCAAATTTTATTGGGAGAACCGACCGTACGGCCGCGGAACCGCCGTGAGAGCCAGGCTCCTGCCGCGGTTCCGCGGCGGTTTAGTTGAGTCAGCCGCTCGTATTTCACAGTAACTCCTAAATACTCCTGCTGATTTTTCTGCATATTTTTAATTTGGGAAAATGCACCATTTTGAAAAATGTACAGAGAAGGGGTCGGATTAGGGTTTCGGGGTTCGTTCGGATTTCTAACATCGTCTACGCATCGCCTAAGACTCTAGTTAGGCTCTGATACCACTGTAGGTCAGGCAGCCACCCCATCCAATGGGGTCACCGTGGCACCAACAGGTCCCTTAGCAGCTACTTTTTACGCATGCCCCCTCGCGAGGACTACAACCCGCCGGAACACCTTCCGGTCTCGGGACACCCTGGGGGTAAGAGCCTATGCTTCGCCACACTATTACACAGTAAGAACCCCCCATAGGTCGACATCTAATGCCTAGTGGCTCTGATACCACTGTATGGTTCCTAGGCACACTAATGAGGTCTCACAAGGTATCAACCATGCCAATTTCAAATATTTTCCGGTGCCGAGAAACCCTAATACGGATCGTTAACTAGAGTTTAGGCGAAACTACAAGCTACTAAACTACTTTAGTGCTATGTGAACGGAAATACAACCTTTGTAGATCCGGTCCTCCACCTCCATAGCTCCGTGATGAAGTCCCCTCGCTGCGATCATCGGATCCCGGGCTCTAGCGTCGGCTTCATCGGAGAAATGGGCGGGCTAGGTCGTCGACTTCGATGCCGAAGATGATCTACGTCGAGGCAACACAAGATCAAGATCCAACTTCACCAAGCCATGAAACTTGTGAAGAAAACACCCTATACTACTTGGCAAGTGGTAGAGGATGAAGAAATAGGAAGTGGGTTCACTTTAGAATTGGATTTCTCACTCTTTTTCTCAAGGTACCATTGATGCTAGAATGTTTCCTTCTTCTTGAAGAAGAAGAAGAAGAAGAAGAAGAAAAAGAATATGATAAGCATTATTGGAAAATAGAAAATAAGGTCATTCTTATCATATTAGCAACCATGGTTAAGTGTAGAGAATAAACTAAGGTTAAGTAAATGGTTAGGCTTAAGGAAAGAAACAAAATGGTCAAAGTCTTTCAAAGCTTCAAGAAGCTTCAAAGAAAATCCAAAGTTTGCCACCATTTTATTTCTTTCTCAAATGAATAAATAAATAAATGAATAAGTAAATGAAGCAAATGAAACCCTAACCATTGACCAACCATGGTTTAAACCAAACATACACCCAAGCTTTCATGTATCATCAAACATGATACAATCAAGTATACAAAAGTATATCACATATACAATGTGCACATCAAGTGAGAAAATCCCTTTTTTTAAGTGAACAAATATTAGTTAATGTAAAGTAATATATCAAATATATAATTATACATTAAATCATTAAATCAACACTTGACTTAACGATCCGGTCATATCACATATGACCGACTAATATCCAATGTATCGGCTTATCGAATCAATCCTTGATTCGATAACTAGGTTATATCGCATACAACCATTCGACACATTCATCGCGAGAATAGAATACGGTATCACATACACGCATTAATCTCGGTCCCGCACATATCTCATATGCGCTCCTATTTCGTTTCGCTTGAGCCAGGAAACTTCTGTGTAGGACTCTAAAGACTCGTCAATACGCCGGCAGCAGGTGATGATCATATCAAACACCCACAAGCCGCAAGCGGTCTGCTAAACGTAACGGCCACCCGGGTATTGAACGATCAGAAGATCGACGAGCAAGCCCGCTCACACTCCTATGAATCCAACCAGCGACACTTACCGTACAGTCCGGTCTCGTCGTCTGATATGTCGCATATCTCGCCTAGGGGTGGTAAACGTCAGACCCCAATAGCTCGATAAGTCGTGTCGATATGAGGTCTATAACAGTTCGAGAAACTACTGGTAACACTTACCAGTAAATCTCAGCAACCCTGGCCAGGGATTTCCGGTTATAGCCAATCGAACACAGCGCAACATCAACTCCCTATACCGGGAGAGACGAATCCCCTCCTATCGCTCATTGCCTCCATGTGATTCGGGACTGTACCCAAAAACCACCATTTTGCACGCCCTCTTGGACGTGGTAAGGTGGAAATCAAAGCACAGTGGGAATCACACAAGACTCTATGACGATCTCGGGTCAACAGGCTGCTCTGTACCAGTGTCACCAGAGAACTGCGAGTCCGTCCAGTGTACCCAGTGTCCACTGAGCACCCGTATATCATCTCTGATATCAAACACCAATTGATATGGGATCATCCATCGCCCATCTGTATGGGTCGAGAAGGTACACGCTAGTTTACTCTGGTATATCGATGCCCCGTCTCGATACACCCACGACTAGGGACTTTGAAGGATGTACTTATGGACTACCATGTCCCCACTAGTATGATCTGCATCATAGTCCAGGTAGTCAAGTACACATCCTAAGGGCTTTACTAACATGTAACAGAGAGATAATCAGTATACACGTTAGGGTAAAGAGTAACCAGATAGCATACTATCATGTCGAGCAAGAAAGTCCTCCCTATATATGTCCCAGCATCCACTACAATATACATCCTATGTATAGCAATGGCCTCTAGGGCATACATATAACTAACAATCATTCCGAACCCGCAACTGATGATAACCCGAAGGCAAATCGATCTTAGAAAAATGTTTCGCACGCTGGAGCTGATCAAATAAATCATCAATGCGAGGTAAAGGGTACCTATTCCGCACCATAACTCGGTTCAATTGACGATAATCAATACACAACCTCAAACTGCCATCCTTCTTCTTGATGAACAGGACAGGAGCTCCCCAAGGCGAAACACTCGAACGCATAAGTCCTCTATCAAGAAACTCTTGCAATTGATCTTTAAGCTCTCTAAGCTCCGCCGGGGCCATCCAGTAAGGCGGTATAGAAATAGGCCCCACGCCGGGAATTAGATCAATGCAAAACTCAATATCGCTCTCTGGCGGCAAACTATGTAACTCATCGGGAAAAACATCGGGAAACTCTTGCACGATAGGAACCCGGTCCAACGACTCCACTGTGGCTCCAGTATCACGAATGAAAGCCAAGAATCCCCGACATCCTCTCCTCAAAAGCCGACTAGTGCAAAGGGCTGAAATCAAACTGTGAAAGGGCGGCACCACGGTCCCCCTGCACAACCCGAACAGACTCGCCCGGAAAACTAAAACTGACTGTCTTCTCACGGCAGTCCACAGACGCATAGCAACCAGCTAACCAGTCGATGCCAAGGAGAACGTCGAAGTCCAACATATCTAGAAGGATCAATTCGACAGACGAATCTCTATCTCCAATCCGAACGGCACACGACCGAAACACATGTCGCGCAACAAAAGAATCTCCAACAGGAGTAATCACAACAAGCGACTGATCTAGCAAACATGACTCTCGGCCCAACCTCGGCATGAAGTGTGTAGAAATATACGAGTGCGTAGATCCCGGATCAAACAAAACATGTGCATCACAAGAACATACAGAAAGAGTACCTGAAACCACCGCATTGAACACCTGCGTGTCCTGATGAGTCAAGGCAAACACCCGAGCTTTCCTTCTACCGGCGACTGGCTGACCTCCGCCTTTGTGTCACGACCCGAAATGGTACGCGACTGGCACTTGAATCATATGAAGTCTATAGAACCCCATCTAATTCAAGTAAGCTAAGAAATCCCAGAAATCTAAACTATTTAAAGAAAGAAGTGAAGAAAACATGTTTTAAAACAAGGGGTTTTTAAATAACAAAAGCCGAATATGCATTTTAAAATCTCAAGTCTTTTCTGAAAATTTCGGCAGAGTTTCTTTAGTAAATACTGGCCCCAAACGGGGTACAACATGAATAATATATGCATAATGATAAAAGGCATCCCCAAGCGGGAGCTAGCTCTTCGTCAATCGACGATCACAACCATGCAAGAAATATAATATACAACGCCGAAGGACGAGGATCAAAACTCAAAAAGAAACTCAAAATATCAAGAAAACCATAATAATAATACAACGCGTGACTCTAAGGTCGAAAGAATAAACAACTGGTATTCTATGTATGAAACAATATACAGGTCTGGTTGATGGAGTTTCTAGATACAACTGAAATAAATAGAGTACAATGGTGGTCACGATATAAGTGAACCCACCTACCAAAGCAATCACCCAAAATGGAAGCAGTGTGCCAGAAAGCCGCAATGAAACTTGTACGGCAAAACCTGCAAGAACTGTGGCACAACGGGGGTGAGTTGCCAACTCTTGAGTAGAAAAAATCACATAGCAGAAATCATATGTATGACTCAATCCTAGGTCAAACGATCAGTAATATATATCCTCAATATGATAAAATCTGAAACATGAAAAGGTGGCAAAGGTAAACATCTATACCCAGTATAATACCAAGTGCTCGTATCAATGCCTCAGGTAGCAGCATATCATAAACATGAGGTGTGATCAATGTAATCATCATGAAATCAGTGTCAACTATATCATGAAGTCTATAAGTATGTGGATATCATCCAACAATGTAATCAATGCCTGTATGCGTGTGGATCTCGTCCACGGGTCAACCAATGACATAAAACATTATGCATGTAAACATCATAAAGCATATGCATGAAAGTATGAGGATATAAATCAACGTGTGTCCCTCGCGACATATCAAAATCATGGAACCTGAGTGTTTAGCATCAACACTCGAAAACATCACGAAACCCGTGCCCAGCATCGGCACGTAAATCTTCTTATATATCAGGCTCCGTCAGTCCGGATCGGCCCGTATCATCTCTCGACTCCGGTCGATATCCTCCGGCTATCCACCGAGCCCAACCAATCACCGGTAGGTAGTAGTCCCTCTGCTAGGCTCACCATCTGTATACACAGCATCCCTTTCTTGCCCCGGGTACTATACCGGGCCCCACCATGTACCCGCACACGGCCCACGACGCTCCTCGCATGGGGTATATATATATCAGAACAGATAAAACTCATGGTGGCCGCTGAAATATCATATCAAGATAAACCGGGTTTTTAAAACAGTACATACTTTCTTTTGAAATACCCACGGTTCTCAAATCCAGAAATATCATGGAAACAATATATCTCAATGCGTATAATCATAAAGCATGATGTATTCAACATATAATAGAAAGGTATGCATATCCGTAAATCATGCGACATGGAACAGTAATATGCACATAACAAGGGTAAACCGCTCTTTTAAATGAATCCAGTTTTAAAAATGTCACTTGCGGTTCCTGATTTCTCCAAAGTCAAATGCAGCATCGTATAAGAGTGCATATGTAACTGTAGCAAGTAAATTGTGCAAGGAGTCATATTATGATGCAACAACTCTACTGTGTAGTGACATGGCAATTACCGATGATGATGTGTGTAAGCCGGAAAGTAAGTGTGCGTGGAGCATACGCATCATCGGTAATGGTGCTGGTGTCCTGATAACATGGGTTTAATATAACGATAAGCACATTCAAACATGCAATGTGATGCGAATAGCAAAGATATGCGGAAAATGAATAATAAACACAACAGTGAAGAATCTACATCAATATATATATGTCATACAGTTTTGCCATTTGAAATGAGACGAATCGTGGTGTTTAGAAAAATAAGGGCTACGGTGTTTTAAAAAAAGATGTGTCTTTTGAAAATATCCGTAGAATCCCTTGTTCTGTCTTTAAAATACTCACGATTCGTTAGTTTTGAAATAGGTATGACTCGAGTCTTGTCTAACATCAAGTAAACTACAGGACAAATCGAAAGATAAGGAAACCATCTAAATCTGAGTCGATACATATAAATATAATAGTCGGTGATCCCGCCTCAATAGTATCACATACGATACAATTTGTATTATGACATCCTCGAGTCAAGAGTGCGGATCTATCATCAATATATGGCTCGTACGTAAGTCCGTCGTACGACATCTTAAATTTGGGTACGGGTCAAATATCACATTCATCTCATTATTCATCTGGTATCCATTATCATCATATCTCATGAATTGGGGGTACTGATCTAAGTCTAGTACAAACTGATACCATCTGCATATATATCCGTATATGAAAACACTCGCCTAAAGGCCCGCTAAAATCTCATGTCGTATCTCCTAATACGAATCAAACATATCACCGATCTCATGGCATCATACCCAATCTCATCGACTCATCTCCAAATACCATATACAATCCTCATCATCCATGTGTAGGTATATATATATATATATATATATATATATATATATATATATATATGGCTAGTCCCATGCCGATGTGTGTGTGTGTACGTATCCCCATATACGCACAAGTAATAACAATAATGCAGGAAAGGGTGTGTGTGCGTGTGTGCAAACCTATTCTATGGTTCGCGACTAAGAAATCAACCACGACACTATCATCCAAATTCACAACACATCTGCAAATATATAACATATCATCAACTACACTACGAACTGCGGGGGTGCTATACGCCATCCACCCGACTTCCCCTATAGATTTGTATCTACTCACTTTGCTCTTCGCTTGTCATTGCCGACGTCACCACGCGCTTGCTTGTCGTCTCGAAGTCCTCATGGGGGTACCTACACATCATAACGTATCGTGCCGTATTAAAATCCAAATCAAAACCAAACGACACGCTAAAAGCCTATATGTTAGAACCTACGGACTACGCCTTTCAAACCACCAAACAACCCTCGATTTCGTCGTACAAACGTCAAGTGATCGAGGTAAAACACAAATACTAAAATCCAGAATCCAAAATATGAAAAATATAACCCCGAATCAAAACAGCAACTCATGAAAATGGTCCCAGATTTTACCCTAACTGAAATTAGCCAATTTTGCATATGTGGAGGGTCTAGATTATAGATACTGGAGCCATGACACAAACATGAGACAAAATGCCCCAGGTATGGCCGCAAATTGCGTCCAGATGGATTATTTCTGCGGCCATGGTGAGGGCTTAGGGGCTAGGGTTTCAGTGGGGGTTCCTAGGTTGCTGCATGTATCACTGTCTTTGCTTAAAAAAATTCAGGTCACCCCGGTGTTAGCAGATTTCAAAGTCCCTACAGAATTCCACAAAATATGGATATCGGGGATTTCTAAGTTCGCTAATAGAGGCTTAAGTCTCAGGTTTTAGTCCAATATTGTCACGACCCGAAATTGGCACGTGACGGCTCTTAAACTACGCAACGTCTATAGGCGTAAAACAATTTAAGCAAGCCGAAAACCCAGCAATTTAAACCATCAAAAGTAGTAAGTGATAATAGAAGTTTTAAAACATTTAAAATCTCAACCCAAAATCTTTAAAAGTCCAACTTTATTTTCTTGAAAATTTTGGTAGCACCTCCTTTGTAAAAACTAACCCCAAAAATAGGTACAATATAAATATAAGTAAAGTATCCCCAACGGGAGCAAATCCATGCCCAACGGCGGAAAACAACCACCACAACATATATACGATGCCGTAGTGAAGAAATAAAAGACGATAGAAGTAAAACTGCATAAAAGTCCTCCAAGTCACAAAATAATATACAATATCGTCCTCACATCAAGTCTTTAAGTCATACAAGATAATGGTAGATGTAGAGTACATGGATACAACAAATATACAATAAACAACCTTGGATAACCGCAAAACCTGTAAGTGCATGGCGGCGCCCCGGCCGTCGATCCGACGCCGGAAATGCGGAAACAAAAAAAACTTACGAACTAGCAAACCGGCACCACCGCGCACAAAAATCCCGGATCGGGCCATTAACCTAGCTACTAGTAAAATACAAGATGGTTAGAGAAGTATACCAAGCAATCCGTGTCCTTCGGTCTTCGTCTCCACTCCGATCTCCCGCGGAATCTCCGTCCGTCACGTCCTCATCGGAAAGGGCACCACGTAGCCGAATACTTTTACGGGCTCCCATCTCTGGACCGAGGCAACTCGGGCGCGAAGTTGGCTAGCCGACGCGTCCAAGAAGTGCTGTAAGCAAGTGTAGAAACTATGTCTCTTTGGGGTTTTCAAGTTGCCTTTGGATGGAGGTGAAGAAAAGAGATGAACTTGGGAATTTTTTTGGTGGCAAACTAAAAAGGAGATGAAGATTTTCCCACACCAAAAATAAAATGAGCCTCTCATCTCTCCCTCATGTGGCCGGCCCCTTTTGTGAATGGTGGAGAGAGAGGAAAAATACAATGCCTCATCAAGAGAGGAAATGGCAAGATAATGATAAGAAAAAGGTCACCCTCACTTCAAAACCAATCCTTTCATAACCAATCTCATAAATGCAAGCCAATTGATTAAAAGGGAATCTAATGATTATGAAGGAACAAATGCAAGAAACCCCTCCACAAATAAGTTATTTGCAAACTGCAAATAACCCCCTCCAACGATAAAGTCCGGCCGTGAAGGAACAAAGGAAAACCGGCCGGAACGGAATACAAACTGGAAACTTCAGAAAACTGATCCCGTAATAAATTACAGGAAAACCCCACTACTGCAAATACATGCCCGCATTTGTATTCCCACTGAACACAAATGCAATGAGAAAAAACTACACTATCTAATACTAGGATCCGGCTTAAGCCAAAGCCGGCTAGTAAAATCTGTCCGATCACGATCCGTGCAATACCGCACGTATCTGATCGAACCCTGCCATATCTCCATACGACCTCTACAGCATTTCGCCCGAAACCTGAGTAACTGTGTGTGTGGTGGACTCTAAAGACTCGTCAATACTATGGCTGTGGATTTAACCACTAGCACGTCAGAGGTATCAGCCATACGTGATGGGCCACCAGCTATTGACCAAAAGGGACGTCGATGAGCGAACTCATCCTGACACCCTACTGAGCCTGTCAGTGAAAATATCCGTACAGTCCGGTCCGTTCGTCTATGAGCATCGCATGGCGGGCCTTGGGGGTTGGTAAAAGTCAGACCCCCAATAGCGGTACAAGTCGTGTCGGAGTGTAGCCCAGAACACCCTGAGATACTACTGGAATACCTACCAGTAAATCTCCTGCCTTGGCCAAGAACTTTTCATGTACTGGCTCTCCTAGACACAACGCGACCTCACCCCCAATACCGGGAGAGACGAACCCCTGCAGATCCGCTCACTGCCTCCATGTGGATCGGGACTGTACCCAACTAAAACCTGTTTGCATGACTCCTTTGAGCCGTGGTAGGATAGTAATCAAAGCACAGTGGGAACTCACACGAGACAAATGACGATCTCAGGTCGATGAACTCACCTGTACACATGTCACCAGGGAACTGCTATCTGACGTCAGGTATAATACCAACTAGCAGGTTCCCGGCGAGTCCTGTCCGGTGTACTCATAACCCAATGAGCACCTGTATACATCTTAGGTGAACCAACTGACACCAGTGGCTTGTGAGACCGGCCACCACCCCTCGTTGGGGTCGCGACTGTATACACTAGTCTACTCTGGAGAATCGATGCCCTATCTCGAAACTCCCACGACTAGGGACCTTTTAAGGATGTGCTTATAGACTCCAGCTCTCACGTATATGATCGCCCTCATACTGCTGGTAGTCAAGCAAGAATCCTAGGGGCTCTATCAACGTGTAATAGCGACTCGTAAGGTCACCTAAAGCAGTACACGATGATAGAGATAAACCAGGTAGCATACTATCATCTCGAGTAAGACTGTCCTACCGGCATAGGTCCTCCTCAATCATTGCAATCACGTGCTTATGATCTAATAATTGACTCTGAGGGCACTATATCCAACAAAACCCACCTAAGCAAAACTGCACACTGTGAGCCGAAGCGGTATCCCCTGCAAAAGATGATGTGATAGATGAATAGCCTGCCTTGACTACTCTGGGAACAACCTGCGAAACACTGTGGCACAATGGGGGCGAGTTGCCAACTCGTGAATAGTAAATAACATATGCAGGTAATTGCAAGTATACACGTACAGCGCGAATCTAACATATGCAAGCTAATAGCAATAAATGGTCATATGTATGCAATAGTCATGAAAGGTACACTAGCAGGTACAACTAATACTTGAAGCCATACTAATATGACAATCTGTATGCAACAATCATGTAAGGTACTCTATCAGGTACTTCTAATATATGAAGGAATGATATGACAATGTATATATGCAACAGTCATGAAAGGTACTCTAGCAGGTACAGCTAATACATGAAGCAATGCATATAAAATAAAGTTTGTAAATGCAACAGTTATGGAAGGTACTCTATCAGGTACTACTAATACATGAAGGAGTGCATAAACAATAAATGCGAAGTATGAGATGAAACATGTCATTTCCACGGAATCCTGACATCGTGGTGGGACCAAAGTCCATCAAGATAATCCAAATCCCAATTCCTCAAATCAGCACCCAAATTGGCTCTCATATCATGTAAGTCTCACAAACCCTGAATGTACAATATCAAGTAAATCTCATATATCCTGAATGTACAAAATCAGCAATCTCATATATATCATGTATCCAATCTCAAATGAATATCCTATATCCCAAATCCAATATCAAGTGAATCTCATATATCCTAAGTATATTTGCATGAATAATTATGATGAAGTATATGAATTTATATGTATACATATATATTAGCGTCCCATTCCACTAATATATATATATATATATATATATATATGCATACATAACAGCGTCCCATTCCACTGTTATATATACTTAGGAGTAAAAATATCATGAAAACCTGTGCCAAGCATCGACACATAAAGGCTGAACTTAGGAGTAAAAATATCATGCAAGCCAGTGCCAAGCATCTATCAGGTGCTGTCACCACAACTGGCACCATGATAGGTACGTATCATACGCTATACCGAAAGCTCGAGTGCCTAGCTCTGACCCTCGCCTCTTGACGTATCCATACGTACATGACTCCCATCGGTATCCCCACGATAACCGCCGAGTCATAGGTACCGTCACCGATAAGTATGGTTCCCCTGCCACGCTCATCGGCGTGGTACATCGACATCTCTTTCTTGCCTCGGGGTACCTCTGGGCCCCACCATGTACCCTCACACGGCCCACGACGCTCCTCGCATGGGGTATATATATCAGAACCGATAAATCTCATGATGGCTGCTGAAATATCATATCAAGAGAAACCGGGTTTTTGAAATAATGCATAATTTCATGAAACTACCATGGTCCTCAAATCCAGAAAACATCATGAAAAATCCATATCTCAATGCGAAAATCCATGAATATAATATATGCAACATAAAACTGTAATGTGGGCATATAAAGGAAAAGCCGCTAATTAACTGCAACAAGTTAATATAAATATCATGCGGTTCCTAATATCTCCGATTCTATATAATATCAAATAAAGGTAAACATGTAGCTATAGCCAGATATATGTGTAAACATAAAGGTATAGCAAGGTATATGTATCTATCTATCAGTAATGATGTAATATACCCTCCGGGTATAAGTGAAGTATGTATGCAAGGTATACATTTAGCTATGTCATTATGTGTGTATGTACCTATCGCCAATGGTATAATACCCTATAGGTATACAGGTAACTAGCATGTAAGCATGTCAAGGCATATGTGTAAGCATGTAGTTATACATCTATGCTATATGTCACATGCATAAAGAAATATGAATCAATGTCTCAAAGTCCCTAACCAAGCAATATCATGTAGGTATGTGTGTTGTGCGTGTCATGGCAATTATTGACGGTGTGTGTGGCATATAATTAGTTCTCGTGCAACATGAGCCGTCAATAATAGTGCAGTGTCCTAAAGGTACAAGTCCAAGCACAACAAATAACTAAGCAATAAGGTGTATGCGCAACTCTATATATGAAATAGAATATGCGACCAATCATAACATCTCTAGCCCAGACGCATAACGCCATGCGGGCGATTCCCCTGTAGATGTTAAATCTACTCACCAAAGTTCCTGGCTAAGTAAATCCTACCACTCGCTTTCCCCTGTTCGCAGCGCCCGAAGTCCCCACTTGCGATTCTGAAAGCATATAACAATATAATAGGTATATATTAGCAATAAACCAAAAACACGTACAAACTAGCTGACCAACGCGACAATACAAAACTTACTCTCAAGTGTTCGTATTGTGGCTAACATACGTAGCGACACTACGAAACCAACTCAAGAGCAAAAGCTACACAAAGACACGAACGACATCGGCATGACCCTAGCTAGGAACGCAAAGCGACACAACTATCAAGCCTAGACCCTGATCGTGCCGATCGCGCATTCAAAACACAATAATAAACATGGAATCTAATATAAATAATGTCGCAACGTCAAAAGAAACCCACGTCTAAAATTCACCGTAACCTAGTAAGCAACTTATATCAATTTAGCACAAAACTACAAGTTTTTTCCAAACTAGAATTTACAAACATCACTAATTAGCAAGATTAAACCATTTAAACCATTACTATAATTTTAGATTTCACTCAAATAGGATTAGTAAAACTTTAGTTTGCTAATTAGCTTAATTATCCGATTCGGAAAATATCATTTAACAAATTAGCAACTTGATTATGTTTTCATAAACTTCAATTAACAATTAACCATTTCATCAAGATAAAACCTAACTTGAACTTCATTAACATTAACAAGAATGAATTAAACATGAAATTAAAGTTATAATTAAACAATTAAATAGCTAGCTTATGATTCAAACATAACAATTAAGGATTAGGGTTAGGGTTTTATACCTCAAAATTGATTCTAAAACTTGCAAAAGAAAACCAAGATAGCCTCCACAATGCTAACTTTTGTGAAGAACCAAGCTAGTTTAGTGAACAAGAATAATGGGTATTGATTTATTTTTGAGTTTGTGTGATAAATTTAGGATTTTTGATCAATTTTGTGAAGCTTGAAATGAAGAAATGGAGCAAAAGAGAAGAGAGGGCAGCAAGCACTAGGAGTGGCTGGCCAAGGGAAGGATGGGGGTGTTTTGTGAAAAAAAATCAAGAAAGTTCTCGCTAAAAATTGACAATAAATGCTCATTAATGCATTTTGCAACATTTTCTTTTCTTTTCTTTTTAATTTTTCATTTTGATTCACAAAATATCTAGATATTTGGATGGATGGATTAACAAATATATCTAGTGATTTGATTAGCATAAAAACACATTAGTAGTAATTAACCCAAACCAAAAAGTAATTATCACAATAAAGTGCACAAATAAAGCATTAAAATAACATTTAATTTGGGGAAAAGTCTATGTGAACCAAAACTTCCCATTAACCCAAAAAGCCCGCACACTAGCTTCATTCTAGCTATACTAGGTGCCGACAAGTTTATACAGAAGTTTGATCACAATCGGGTTAAAACGGAAAACACCGACTATTTCACCCTAAAAACGAAAAATCGCCTAAACGATTTCTAAAACGTTACAATCTTCCCCCCTTAAAGAAATTCAACCCCCAAATTTAAAATTCTCACTAACCACACCTTCAAAGAGATGAGTACAAAAACTCCAAAATCTCACTCACAGCCTCCCAAGTGATCACCTCACTATATGGCTACGCCAAAGAACCTTCACATATAGCAAGACCCTTGATCGAAATCTCTTCACTTGCCGATCCACTAAAACTATCGGCTAATGGTTAACGAAAGATCGCGTACAAAATAACGGTCTGGTGCTGAATCATGTGAGAAAGGTCATGAAGGTAATTGCGAAGTATTGATACAAGGAATACGGTGTGAATAATCAACAATCTGGGCGGAAGTGCCAAATTATAGGCAACGGAACTAACTCGCTCGAGGATCTCAAAAGACCAGCAATCTTGGACTAAGCTTCCCAAAACTCAACATGCCATTCATCGGAAAATCCGTAGGAATACATGATCTCCCATTGCGAACTAAAGTCTGCGACCACCACGGTCGGCATAAGACCTCTTTCTGCACTGGGCTACTCTCATCCTGACCTAAACCAACTGGATCATCTCCGAAGTCTCTAGACTAGCTGGGGTCCAAAAATCCTACTTACGCAGAGTCAGAAAAACAGAATGGCGATTGACACGACCTAACAACTAAACCTAAAGGTTGCCAATTGGAGTGCTTCCTGATAACAGCTATCGAAAGATAACCCTAACAATGGCAAGTGACGATCCCAACTGCCAACAACAATTAGTACGTACACACAAGCATATCATCCAGAGTCTGTATAGCCCGCTCTCACAAACCTTCGTCCTGCGGATGGAAAAGCGGAGCTAAAGCTCAGCCAGTACCCAAGTCTTCCTAAAACTTCTACCCAAGACGGCAAACGAACATGATGCCTCTATTGGATACAACGCATGAAGGAACTCCGTGCAAACGCACAACTTAACAAAGAACAACCGAGCAAACTGAGCATAACCGGACAACAAACACCCAAATGGAGTCACACCCTGTCTAGATCTGGGTAGACGCCACAACGAATATTCATGGAGATCTGCTCCTATTCCCACTCTGGAACGGTTAAGGATTGCAACTCTCCAGCCGGTCTAAATGCTCAACCTTAGCTCACAACAAGACATACACCTTGAAACAAAATCCAAAACTTCACTCTTCATTCCTGCCCACCCATAACTAACTCACAAGTCATGTCACATATTGGTGGAACTTGAATGAACACTGAAAGTTGACTGATGTTCCTGCTATAGGATTTCGTGTCTCTACCCATCAGTAGTAGGTAAACACAAATGCGTCCCTAGAAGTAGCACACCCTATTCATAAATCAAGGAATCCGAATCTTTACCCAGCCGAGTATGCTCAAGAATCTCTGACGAACGAGCATCGGCGGGCTGTGCCTCGTGAAAGCGATCAAGGAAAAGTGGTCGGGCGCGGACATGAGCAAGCTGTCCCCTCAGTAGAGGCGAAAAAAGCTATACTCAACGATCTCACAAGAACTGTAAATCTGCTGAAGACTGTCTCAACAATCAAAACCCGCTGCTGGAAGATGAACATTAAGCTCTGGTGGTCCATGAAAATCTGACACGACTCTCCGAACAAGTAGTGTCCTCAGATCATCAACGTACAACCACCACGTCCATCTCCAAATCATGAGTGGGATATCCTGCTCGTACTTCCTCCAACTGTCGGGAAGCATAAGCGATAACTCTATAGTGCCACATCGGCGCAAAATCGAGCCCCACTCGCAAAACATCGCAGTTAAACAACAAAGTCGCCCGAACCAGAAAGCAAAGAAAGAACTGGTGCAGTTGTCAACCGAATCTCCAACTGCTGAAAACTCCGCACACATACCTCAGTCCAAAGAAAAGAACCTCCTTTCCGGTCAGTTCAGTCAACGGTGCAGCGATACACTAGCAATCCTGTATGAAACGGCGGTAAAAACCTGCTAAGCCCAAAGATCTGCGGTCTTCCATCCGCACACAAGTCTGGGCTCAAGCTGTACGGCCTCGATCTTCCTCGGGACCATACGAAAACCGTCTCCCGTAACTATAAGACCAAGGAGTCAACACAATCAAGCCTGAAGGAACACTCCGAGAATTTAGCAAACGGCTGGGGCAATCCCAGTATATGCAAAACAAATCCTCAAGAGCTGCTCAAGTTCCTCACGACACATTGGAATAGACCAGAATGTTATCAATAACACAACAATCAACTGGTCGAGGAACGGCCTGAAGAAATCTGGTTCATCATATCCATGAAGGCTGCTAAGGCATTGGTGAGTCCAATGACACCACCAAAACACACAAAGCCCATAGCACGCACAAAAACAGTCTTCGGAATGTCATCACTCCGAACCAGCAACAAATGACAACCTGATCCCAAAAAAACTTAGAAAATGTCTTGCACTCTAGAGCAAGTCGAACAAATCGTCAATGCGAGATAAAGGATACCTATCCGCACCATAACTTGGTTTAATTGGCAATCAATCAACACACAACCTCAGACTGCCGTCTTTCTCCCTGACGAACAGAATAGGAGCTCCCCAAAGCGAAACACTTGGATGTACAAGTCCCCCTATCTAGCAACTCTGCAGCAGATCCTTAAGCTCCCTAAGCTCCGCCGGTTCATCTGGAACCATATCAGAAAACTCTCGCATGATAGGAACCCGGTCCAACAATCCCACTGTGGCTCCAGTATCATGAATGAACGCCAAGAATTCTCGACATCCTCTCCTCAAAATCCAATTAGCGAAAAAGGCTGAATTCAAGCTGTGAGAGGCGGCACCACTGTCCCCCTGCACAACAAGAACTGATTCGCCGGGAAAACAAAACCTGACTGTTTCCTCGCGGCAGTCCACAGATGCCTAGCACGTAGCTAACCAGTCCGTGCCTAGGAGAACGTCAAATCCAACATCTCTAGAAGGATCACAACGACGGACGAATCTCTATCTCCTATCCGATTGGCACACGACTGAAATACGTGTCGCGCAACAAAAGAATCGCTGATAGAAGTTAACACAATAAACGGCTGATCTAACTAACACGACTCTCGGCCCAACCACGGCACAAAGTGTGTAAAACAAACAAGTGCAACAAAAGAACATACAAATTAAGAATACCTGAAGACTCTGCATTGGACGCCCGCGCGTCCCGAAGAGTAGAAGCAAGCTCTGGTGTCTGTCCCCTACCCGCAACTGGCTGAAATCCTCCTCTACCAACCTGACCCCTCTGAGCGAACCCTTCGTGTCTACGACCTCTCTGAATACGACCCTGACGCAGTGCTAAGGAACAATCCCTGATGAGGTGATGAAGGCTTCCGCACCAGAAACATCCACGCGACGACTGTTGACCCTCCTGGGGATGAGAGCTGAACGACTGTCCTTGTCCTAAGCCTCTGCTACTCCCGCGATGGTCATGAAATATGTCTTGATGACTATGCCTCTGTCTCTGGGCTGGTACACCGGTACGAGTCCTCCACTGTTCCGGAACTCCCAAAGTCTCTGAAGATGTGCCTCGTCAACTGGGGCTGCATCCACTGGTGCTGTGTAAGTAACACTATGCTGAGTGCTGATCGTAAGGAACAACTAGGTAACTGGGGTGACAACCTTCTGTCGCTGCGCTCGAATGGCCTCAACCAATGAACTCATCGTCTGGCGCAAGTCCTGCATATCTGCCATAAGCCTAGCGATACGATCTGTCGAAGGCGGATCCATCTTCTCCTGTGCAACGAGCGTGCCATCTTGGTCAGTCCTCGTCCCACACGAGTCAATTCTGACCTCGGCCCTCGCTGTATCACTCTGAGTCCCCATAGTCATCGGCGGCAAAGGCTATAAATGGAAAAAGAATTCGATAAGAACACGGAAAATCGAATCATAAGGATATGTATCATCAAGGAAGGAATTTCAAGCAATTAGTACTTAGCTCACTTTAGGCGAAGTACCGCATCGTGAGTATGCCGCGGACATACACACACTACGTTACTCTGCTTAAGCTACCTACTCCATGATACCAAGGTCATCCTACACTCCGAAAGGTAAAACCTAGCGCTCTGATACCAATTTTGTCACGACCCGAAATTGGCACGTGACGGCCCTTAAACTATGCAACGTCTACAGGCGTAACACAATTTAAGCAAGCCGAAAACCCAACAATCTAAACTATCAAAAGTAGTAAGTGATAATAGAAGTTTTAAAACATTTGAAATCTCAACCCAAAATCTTTAAAGTCCAACTTTATTTTCTTGAAAATTTTGGCAGCACTTCCTTTGTAAAAACTAACCCCAAAAATGGGTATAACATAAATATAAGTAAAGCATCCCCAAATCCACGTCCAACAGCGGAAAACAACTACCACAACATATAAACGACGCCGTAGCGAAGAAATAAAAGACGATAGAAGTAAAACTGCATAAAAGACCTCCAAGTCATAAAATAATATACAATATTGTCCTCACATCAAGTCTCTAAGTCATACAAGATAATTGTAGATGGAGAGTACATGAATACAACGAATATACAATAAACAACCTTGGATAACCGCAAAACCCACCTAAGAAAAACTGCACACTGTGAGCCGAAGCGGTATCCGCTGCAAAAGATGATGTGATAGTTGAATATCCCGCCTCGACTACTCTGGGGAACAACCTGCGAAACACCGTGGCATAACGGGGGTGAGTTTCCAACTCATGAATAGTAAATAACATATGCAGGTAATCCCAAGTATGCACGTACAACGCGAATCTAACATATGCAAGCTAATAGCAATAAATGGTCATATGTATGAAATAGTCATGAAAGGTACACTAGCAGGTACAATTAATACATGAACCAATACTAATATGACAATCTGTATGCAACAATCATGTAAGGTACTCTATCAGGTACTACTAATATATGAAGGAATGATATGACAATGTATATATGCAACAGTCATGAAAGGTACTCTAGCAGGTACAGCTAATATATGAAGCAAGGCATATAAAATAAAATATGTAAATGCAACAATAATGGAAGGTACTCTATCAGGTACTACTAATACATGAAGCAGTGCATAAACAATAAATATGAAGTATGAGATGAAACATGTCATTTCCACGGAATCCTGACATCGTGGTGGGACCAAAGTCCATCAAGACAATCCAAATCCCAATTCCTCAAATCAGCACCCAAATTGGCTCTCATATCATGTAAGTCTCACAAATCCTGAATCTACAATATCAAATAAATCTCATATATCCTGAATGTACAAAATCAGCAATCTCATATATATCATGTATCCAATCTCAAAGGAATATCCTATATCCCAAATCCAATATCAAGTGAATCTCATATATCCTAAGTATATTTGCATGAATAATTATGATGAAGTATATGAATTTATATGTATACATATATATTAGCGTCCCATTACACTAATATATATATATAACTGCATCCCATTCCACTGTTATATATACTTAGGAGTAAAAATATCATGAAAACCTGTGCCAAGCATCGACACATAAAGGTTGATCTATCAGGTGCTGTCACCACGACTGGCACCCTGATAGGTACATATCATACGCTATACCGAAAGCTCGAGTGTCTAGCTCTGACCCTCGCCTCTCGACTTATCCATACGTACATGACTCCCGTCGGTATCCCCATGATAACCGCTGAGTCATAGGTACTGTCACCGGTAGGTATGGTTCCCCTACCAGGCTCATCGGCGTGGTACATCGACATCCCTTTCTTGCCCCGGGGTACCTCCGGGCCCCACCATGTACCCTCACACGGCCCACGACGATCCTCGCATGGGGTATATATATCAGAACCGATAAATCTCATGGTGGCTGCTGAAATATCATATCAAGAGAAACCTGGTTTTTGAAATAATGCATAATTTCATGAAACTAGCACGGTCCTCAAATCCAGAAAACATCATGAAAAATCCATATCTCAATGCGAAAATCCATGAATATAATATATGCAACATAAAACTGTAATGTGAGCATATAAAGGAAAAGCCGCTAATTAACTGCAACAAGTTAATATAAATATCATGCGGTTCCTAATTTCTCCAATTCTATATAACATCAAATAAAGGTAAACATGTAGCTATAGTCAGATATATGTGTAAACATAATGGTATAGTAAGGTATATGTATCTATCTATCAGTAATGATGTAATATACCCTCCGGGTATAAGTGAAGTATGTATGCAAGGTATACATGTAGCTATGTCATTATGTGTGTATGTACCTATCGCCAATGGTACAATACCCTATAGGTATACAGGTAACTAGCATGTAAGCATGTCAAGGCATATGTGTAAGCATGTAGGTATACAGGTATGCTATATGTCATATGCATAAAGAAATATGAATCAATATCTTAATGTCCCTAACCAAGCAATATCATGTAGGTATGTGTGTTGTGCGTGTCATGGCAATTATTGACGGTGTGTGTAGCATACAATCAGTGCTCGTGCAACATGAGCCGTCAATAATAGTGCTGTGTCCTAAAGGTACAAGTCCAAGCACAACAAATAACTAAGCAATAAGGTGTATGTGTAACTCTATATATGAAATAGAATATGCGACAAATCATAACATCTCTAGCCCAGACGCATAACGCCATGCGGGTGATTCCTCTGTAGATGTTAAATCTACTCACTAATGTTCCTGGCCATGTAAAGCCAACCACTCACTTTCCCCTGTTCGCAGCGCCCGAAGTCCTCGCCTGCGATCCTGAAAGCATATAACATTATAACAGGTATATATTAGCAATAGATCCAACACACGTACAAACTACGCTGACCAACGCGACAACACAAAACTTACTCTCAAGTGTTCGTATTGTGGCTAACGCGCATAGCGACACTACGAAACCAACTATAGAGCAAAAGCTACACAAAAACACGAACGACATCGGCACGACCCTAGCTAGGAACGCAAAGCGACACAACTACCAAGCCTAGATTCTGATCGTACCGATCGCGCATTCAAAACACAACAATAAACGTGGAATTTAATATAAATAATGTCGCAACATCAAAAGAAACCCACGCCTAAAATTTACCGAAATCTAGTAAGCAACTTATATCAATTTAGCACAGAACTACAAGTATTTACCAAACTAGAATTTACAAATATCACTAATTAGCAAGATTAAACCATTTAAACCTTTACTATAATTTTAGATTTCACTCAAATAGGATTAGTAAAACTTTAGTTTGCTAATTAGCTTAATTATCCGATTCGGAAAATATCATTTAACAAATTAGCAACTTGATTAAGTTTTCATAAACTTCAATTAACAATTAACCATTTCATCAAGATAAAACCTAACTTGAACTTCATTAACATTAACAAGAATGAATTAAACATGAAATTAAAGCTATAATTAAACAATTAAATAGCTAGCTTATGATTCAAACATAACAATTAAGGATTAGGGTTAGAATTTTATACCTCAAAATTGATTCTAAAACTTGCAAGAGAAAACCAAGATAGCCTCCAAAATGCTAACTTTTATGAAGAACCAAGCTAGTTTAGTGAAGAAGAATAATGGGTATTGATTTATTTTTGAGTTTGTGTGATAAATTTAGGATTTTTGATCAATTTTGTGAAGCTAGAAATAAAGAAATGGAGCAAAAGAGAAGAGAGGGCAGCAAGCACTAGGAGTGGCTGGCCAAAGGAAGGAAGGGGGTGTTTTGTGGAAAAAAAAACAAGAAAGTTCTAGCTAAAAATTGACAATAAATGCCCATTAATGCATTTTGCCACCTTTTCTTTTCTTTTCTTTTTAATTTTTCATTTTAATTCACAAAATATCTAGATATTTGGATGGATGGATTAACAAAAATATCTAGTGATTAGATTAGCATAAAACCACATTAGTAGTAATTAACCCAAACCAAAAATTAATTATCACTAATAAAGTGCACAAATAAAGTATTAAAATAACATTTAATTAGGAAAAAATCTATGTGAACAAAAACTTCCCATTGACCCTTAAAGCCTGCGCACTAGCTTCATTCTAGCAATACTAAATGCCGATAAATCTATACAGAAATTTGATCACAATCGGGTTAAAACGGAAAACACCGACTATTTTAACCTAAAAACAAAAAATCGCCTAAACTATTTCTAAAACGTTACAAATATAATATCATTACAGGGGTTTAAGGTCACTATAAGCCTCAATTACACATCACAAATTCAAAAATTTCTCAAACCCTAACTAGAATTTTCCAAACCTCACTAAACGACACTAAATTGGTTCTAATCAAACATGGATGTAAAAGCAATGGGAATACTATGCTAATGATTAAGAGGATATCTCATTTGGCTCTCATGAATCCCCTAGAGCACCAAAATGCAAACTTTCTTGGTCCAAAGTGTAGCTAGAGGGGTTGTGCACATTTTTAATGAAGTGGAGATGGAGTTTTAAGTGTTTTTGGTGATGAAGTGGGGTGTTTGAGGAGGGAGGAGGTGGAGGGCAGCAACAGCATCCATGGAGAGAATGAGGGGAGGAAAATGATAAAGGAATGAAGAAGGAATGGGAGCCTTAGTCCAAGGTTTGACCCCTCACCCTCTCTCTCTTGCCCATGCTTCATATTCCATTCTTTTCTTTTCTTTTCTTTTCTGTTCTTCTCTTTTCCATTTCATTTTTAAAACCAACACATAAATCCCAAATGAAACCATGGTTATAACATGTAGTACAAGTGTAAAAATGATATGGTGCATGTTTTGCACAAAACAAGCTTAATGCGCGATTAGCGATATTTAACCGCGATTAGCATTAAAATAGTGTATAATAAATCATAAAATTTCATAATTTGCTTAAATCCAATAAAACGCCCTCTTTTTAGTAATTTCTATAATTTTCCAAATTTTTCCCAATTTATTGGTATTTAATTATACCGCCTTATTAAAATATTCAATATATTTATTATTTAATTATAAATATCCCCAAAAATAATATTTTATTTTTCTGATATGTTACAATCTTTCCCCTTAAAGAAATTCGGTCCCCGAATTTAAATTTAAACGCTTCAAATACTAAAACATTTCAGTAAAACACTAAGCCGTCGGGGTCCCGAAATCATAAATACATAAAGCACATGGTGGCGTGATGCATGCGCACGAAAAACAAGTATATAGTCCAAAATCAAAACTTCGTCAAGTTTCCCGCAATCATCGGAGTTATGGCGAAGACACAAATATCAAATCCAATACGAAAACCAATATGATATAAATCAAAACTATACATGTAAACATATGAAGAAAATGCATGCCAAACCTTTCATGTTGCTGTGCGATGCGCATAACACTGCACAGTGGCGGACGTCTATTGTAAAAAAATAACTATATATATACTTATCTTTTGTTTAATATGTGCGTCCCGCCATTTTTGAAAATAATTTAGAAGGGTTTTCCTTTATAAAATATTTCGTGTCATCTCAGATACGTAGGTAAATACTGAGGCTATAGCTCCTTTTTTGGAAATCCCTTCAATAGCTATCAATGCATGCAAAATATATCCAGGTACTTTCCTCTGACTAGTCCTGCTCAGTACGAAAACAAATAGCAAATATCATAAAAACTTACTGCTCCATAAGAAATTAATTCCCAAATGTATATCAGAATACCCTGTGCGTCTGGTGCGCAGGAAATCGAAATCCATGAATGTGCCATACATGTGCACAGAGACAGAATCTAAGTGCAACGGGTGTGCATGAAACACCTGTCAAAGGTAAAGGGTGTGCCTGACAATAATATCAGGTGCATCTGATATGCACAAAGAATCTTGATTTAGTGCATCTGGTGTGCCCAAAATCGCATCTCATGCCCAAGTATGCACAAGGATCCAAATCAAATGCATAAAGCGTACGAAATAGACATCAATATCATATTCGAAATCGACGGTACACAATAAACCTCAATCCAAATCAGGTATGCCGCGGTATATAATCTCACAACCATGTCCATCAGCATGCACAAAATCAAATCAACTACTAAAAGTGCATGAAAACTATGCCAAAAGTACAAGTCAAATCATATGCATATCATAGGCATGAAATCAAAATCAATATCTCGAATGACATCAAATCGAAGTCAGGTGCAACTGTGGTGCACAAAATCTCAATCATGCAAATAAATCGTCCAAAATACCGAAATCTAAGGTGACAGATACGTGATAATCGAATCACCAAATCACAAATCATAAATACCGTCGTCGATCTGTCCTCCTTCAAAGTCGAGAAGGTGTCGGTGCATCCAATGTTAGCAGAGCAAGATATCTACTTGCCTCCTATCATGGTCTGGCGCCTGGTGCTTTTAGGCTCTTGTCTCTCACTGCAGATTGCTAAGTGCATAGCTCCTCGGCTCAACGGCCAAATACAGAATGACGACGAAAACAGTCCCGCTCTGGCACATCCTCTAAAGATCTCTGGCCAACTATCTCGTCGACGATGCCGACCTCTGGCCTACTGGGTGTGCGCTATATGACCACTCCTAGGTCCAAGTATTTTCGTATAGTATTCTAGAAAGGTCCTGTCGAGGTCTCTCCCAAATCTCGTTTCTGCTGAACTGCCCGGAATTTATCATCTTTTACTAAATCTGTATCTTGTTTCGAAACGGCTGGATACTCATCGCGACTCCTTCTAGAAGATATTTCCATATGCAACGCCTCTGCATGCGTATCATATCTCGGATGTCGGCGGAGTAAAACGTTAACTCATCAAGATCTCGTACGAACCGCTTACTCCACTTTTCTCAAATGTCGACTGCTTCAGACTCGTTTCTTCATGGCTGCATGGACTGCGCTCCAACGGCTATACTCATATCTGGAGTCTCCCAAGCAATGTATCCCATCACATGATATCCGAATGATGTCGAACCTTTCGATCGATTCATCACAGTTCCATAATCTCCCAAGAGCTCAATATCTTGAGTACAGTTTAATAGTATTTCAGTACATGCCACAGTACCTGCGGACCAACCGTAGAAGGGCAAACCCAAGCCTCACAAATGGCACCGCTGAACGGCCGCAAACCCTAAGGTTCAAAGGCGTTCCATGGTCATTACGTCGAGTTAGGGTTTTATTCTTCTAGAGGGTCCATAGCATTACTTGCATTTGTCTTTGAATACTTTAAACTTGGAAAATGGGCTTCTGACATTCGATCGTCTCTATCAACGCCCAACGTACCTGCGTGAAGTCGTCTCTAGCTGGAATCAATCAATCTGATGACCTCGCATCGGGGTAAGCGAACTAACCACATGTCCTAGTCATTCATCCTCGGACGAGTAGCGACCTTCTATCATATCTCTGAGTATATACTCATGCTGCAGTAGCTCCAACATCTGGGGCGATATCTCGTCATTCACAGCAACAACTGGCTCATTCGTCTGCACAGTGAACAGTGCCTCAATCATCAAATAATCGGTGCATCGACGGTCATCACATTCTGGCTAGCCTCTAGCAGTAGCCTGATCCTCTGGTGCTGATCTGTATGTCCGAGAATCTCGTAAAAGCGATCCATCAAACACTCATGGCGCGAAAACACAAAATAACGACGCATCTATGCAAATCGTATGTCCCCGTAATCACGCCTTGGTCAGTCCTCGTTCATGACGAGCTCGTGCTGACGCAACTCTAGCCGTAGCTCTCTCTGCCCGTGTAATCGTGGCAGCAAAACCAGAAACCAATATCGATGAGGATAGATCATGAATGAATATAATGCTGTGCAAGGAAATGTACATCCTAAGGCTCCCTAAGCGGAGTAGTGCATCGTAAGTATGCCGCGGAACATACACACGGTACGTCACTCTACTGAAGTCACCTACTCCATCAACCAAGGTCAACCTACGTGACGAAAGTTTGGGTATAATACCCCCTCGACTAAGTCTAAGTTCCGGAAGGTCAAGCCTAGATCCCATATATATACAAACGTCCTAATCTCCGCATAGTCAAACATAGACTCGAACTAAGGTTAACCTAGCGCTCTGATACCAACTATGTCACGACCCGAAATGGTACGCGACTGGCACTTGAATCATATGAAGTCTATAGGACCCCATCTAATTCAAGTAAGCCAAGAAATCTCTGAAATCTAAACCATTTAAAGAAAGAAGTGAAGAAAACATGTTTTAAAACAGGGGTTTTTAAATAACAAAAGCTGAATATGCATTTTAAAATCTCAAGTCTTTTTTGAAAATTTCGGCAGAGTTTCTTTTGTAAATACTGGCCCCAAACGGGGTACAACATGAATAATATATGCACAATGATAAAAGGCATCCCCAAGCGGGAGCTAGCTCTTCGTCAATCGACGGTCACAGCCACGCAAGCAATATAATATACAACGCCGAAGGGCGAGGATCAAAACTCAAAATATCAAGAAAACCATAATAATAATACAACGCGCGACTCTAAGGTTGAAAGAATAAACAGCTGGTTTTCTAATTCTGAAACAATATACAAGTCTGGTTGATGAAGTTTCTAGATACAACTGAAATAAATAGAGTACAATGGTGGTCACAATACAAGTGAACCCACCTACCAAAGCAATCACCCAAAATGGAAGCAGTGTGCCAGAAAGCCCCAATGAAACCTGTACGGCAAAACCTGCAAGAACTGTGGCACAACGGGGGTGAGTTGCCAACTTGTGAGTAGAAAACATCACAGAGCAGAAATCATTTGTATGACTCAATCCTAGGTCAAACGATAAGTAATATATATCCTCAATATGATAAAGTCTGAAACATGAAAAGGTGGCAAAGGTAAACATCTATACCCAGTATAATACCAAGTGCTCGTGTCAATGCCTCAGGTAGCAGCATATCGTAAACATGAGGTGTGATCAATGTAATCATCATGAAATCAGTGTCAACTATATCATGAAGTCTATAAGTATGTGGATATCATCCAACAATGTAATCAATACCTGTATGCGTGTGGATCTCGTCCATGGGTCAACCAATGACATAAAACATCATGCATGTAAACATCATAAAGCATATGCATGAAAGTATGAGGATATAAATCAACGTGTATCCCTCGCGACACATCAAAATCATGGAACCTGAGTGTCTAGCATCGACACTCAAAAACATCATGAAACTCATGCCCAGCATCGGCACGTAAATCCTCATATATATCGGGCTCTGTCAGTCCGGATCGTCCCACGGGCTCCGTCAGTCCGGATTGGCCCGTATCATCTCTCGACTCCGGTCGGTATTGTTTGGATATCCGCCGAGCCCAACCAATCACCGGTATGTAGTAGTCCCTCTGCCAGGCTCACCGTCTGTATACACAGCATCCCTTTCTTACCTCGGGGTACCATACCGGGCCCCACCATGTACCCGCACATGGCCCACGACGCTCCTCGCATGGGGTATATATATATTAGAACCGATAAAACTCATGGTGGCTGCTGAAATATCATATCAAGAGAAACTAGGGTTTTAAAACAGTACACACTACTACAAATAAGGGTTGCCCCTACGGATTTATCGGTAGGGGCAACGCACTGCCCCTATGGATATGTACGTAGGGGCGAAAAAAGACCCCGTAGGTGCAAAGGCCGCAGGTGCAAGTTGAGGCCCTGAACTTGCCCCTACGGACAAATTAAAGCCCCTACGGATATATCGGTAGGTGTTATAGCCCCTACGGAGTACCCCGTAGGGGTAATAAAATCATATATGTAATTTTTTTTTTGAATATATTGTATATACCTACGGATATATCCGTAGGTCCTTTTTCTACCCCTACGGATACCTCCGTAGGGGATATAAAGTAGTCCCTACGGATAAGTCCGTAGGGGCCACTCCCAACACCCTGCACTGAGATCGGGGGGAAAAATATCAGGAAACCTGATATTTTGCCCCTACGAATTTATCCGTAGGGGATAAACAGTGGCCCCTACGGATATATCCGTAGGGGCACCCCCAACACCCTGCACTGATATCAGGTGGGAAAATATCAGGTTTCCTGATAGTTTGCCCCTACGGATAACGCCGTAGGGGCAACGTATGTACCTACGGCTTAATCCGTAGGTACATATTGTCTGTATTTTTTTTAAAAAATGGGCTGCTAGATTTTTTCCCGCCCTGTGCACAATACTATATACATCAATCAAATCATATATTGCAGTATTCATAATCACATCTCACGCATATATATAATATACAAAAGAAACCCAAAAACTGAATATGATATAAATACAAACCAATATCAATATCGTTTCAAAATGTAATACAATGTGATATAAATACATGTTTCAAAAAATAAGAACCAAAAAGCTACCCTAGTTCGGTCCAGCTCCACCTCCGAATAACGTTAGAATAACGCGCGCCTGCTCCTCGGTCAATACACTCTGCAATGCTACATATAAGGGAGTCTGAGCGGCATGTGGAGCTGGCGATGTGGTCTGCGCAGCCGCCGTCGAGGTAGTCGCTTGCGGAGCCGCGGCTGCGGGAGTCTGAGTGGGCGGTGGAGCTACAGGAGCTGTCTGCGGAACCGCAGCCGATGTAATAGCTTGCGGAGCCGCAGCCGAAGGAGATGCATGTGGAGGCTCGGCCGATCTACCCTATCGCGTCTGGACATAACGTGTGTAAGAAGCGTGTAAGAACTGTGTATTATTCGAATTCGTTTCATTATTAAGTTATTTCGAAACCCTGTTTGGATATCTAGTTTGGAAAAGCGTTGTTTATTTTAATTACATATGTATGTATGATTAATCAAACTTAAGTCTAAAACCAAATAAGCTCAAGCTACGTACTAATTATGGATATGTTGATATGTATATAATATGAAATGATATTTTACTATAAAGTAGTATACATACCAGCATCTCCTTCAACTCCTGAACAGTGGCCCTCAAGCTATCCAGTTCCTGATGGACATGCCGGTCACTGGAGACGGAGGAAGTAACCGCCGGGGTGGAGTCCAACCTCATATGGGCCCTGCTAGGGCCCAATCCCCGGCCTCTCTCCCAACCTCCGTGGTGCCCTCCGTGTGCGGCGTCCAGAACTGGGGTCAGCAGCCTCGGGTCGTTTTGTCCGGTAAAATCGATCCCCGAGGCCTGGGCCTGCTCAACCACCCGCTCCTACACCCACATTAAGCAGTAAAGTATAAGTATAAAATTTAAACTTGAACCTTCCAAAACTAAAATTTCAAATTTGGGTAGAAAAAATATTAACACTTACGCAGTACTCCTGGGTAGCGACGTCGGGACATCGAAGCTCGCCCGTGGCGGGATCTGTCGAGGTGCCGTGGACGGCAAGATATGCGGACAGCACGCTCGGTGTACCACCTGACGCCACGGTCCGAGATGTCTGCAATATTAGAAAGTAACTCTTAATATTAGAAATATTAGAGAATAACTCTTAATATTGCAGAATATTAGAGAATAACTCTTAATTTACCGATAACTCCATGGCTCGAGTAATGTTCCTCGAGCCACCTGTGTAAGTGGGGCGACCCCTCTTCGCCGACTTCCTGTTCTCCATATTCTGAGCGGCCTGTTTCTGCACAACGCATTAACATTTAGTTTTCTAATTAAGAAACACAAAGAAATAAATTATATCATAAATAATGAATTAAATTTAAAATACATACTTGTTTGCGTTCGGAGTCGAAATAAGCGCACAATAGAGGCCATGTCTCTACGTCGACTCTCGCAAACGCCGGAGTAGATAGGAGGGCCGCTCTCTCTGCCTCGGGGGTCGCTATCCACAGGGAGTAGCAGTCGGCCTTCAGCTCATTCCTGTTGTATCGGACCTTGGCCTGCATGTTCTTCATCAGGCCATTGTACAGAGCATGAAGGTCGAGCACCCTCCCCGAGTGATCAGGGTCGGCTACAGGCTGAAAATCGTAATCCAACTGAAAATACAAAAAAAAACATTGTTATTAGATTGCAAGTGTTAATAATAAATATATTGGATAGATCAAATGAAAATGCTTAACTTGTTCAGACAATGACGCACTGAATTTGTAGACCAGTACGGAAGCTCGAAGAAAATGCTTAACTTGTTCCAATATTGTGGTTTGACCTGTCTCGTCGGATCCATCCCGAAGGTCACGTTATTGTAACCATCCCATTTAGCAGTCACGTCCTCTCCGGACAATGGGGATGGAGGCCCAAGAAGCTCCTGATGACCATCAAAGTGAACCGTGTCTAACCTATAGGGGTGGTCTGGAGGCAGAAAACGTCGATGGCCGCAATAACAAACCTTCCTGCTAAAATTCAAAAATTTTGATGTTGTGTGTTCATAGCAATGAGGACATGCTTTGTGACCATGTACGGACCAACCTGAAAGCATTCCATACGCAGGAAAGTCATTAATTGTCCACATTAAAGCCGCACGCAGTATGAAGGTTGTATTTGTGTTTGAATCATATGTCTCTACACCATCAATGAACAAAGTTTTCAGCTCCTCAATCAGAGGTCGGAGATAGACGTCGATATTGTTCCCCGGTGAGTTTGGTCCGTCGATAAGAAGAGGCATCATAAAGTATGATTGGTCCATAGCCAACCAAGGCGACAGATTATAAATTATCATTACAACGGGCCTTGTACTGTGACTTCCAGCCATATAGTTGAATGGGCAGAAGCCATCGGCAGCCAGTCCGAGCCGGACATTGCGAGGATCGCTACTGAATATTGCGTGCCTCCTATCGAAATCCTTCCATGCCGGTGAATCTTTTGGATGGCTCATTTTTCCATTTTCGCTTGGAGGAGCACGGTGATGCCAAATCATTGCCTCGGCTGTTTTCTTGCACCTGAATAGCCTCTGTAGCCTCTGTGTTATGGGAAAATATCGTGCTATCTTCACAGGTATATCAGGCTTCTTATCAGAATCTTTCGGCTTATACCTGGCCTCTCCGCATGTTGGACACTCTTTCAAATCTGAATTCTCTTTCCGGTACAACACGCAATTTTTAGGACATGCTTGAATCTTCTCGCACTTTAGACCCAAATCAGACATCATTTTCTGGGCTTCGTACCAGCTTTCGGGCACATTATTTCCCGGAGGCATAGAATCTTTCAAGAACGAAAGAAGCATTGTGAATGACTTGTTGCTCCATCCATTTAGGCACTTAATTTGGAAAAGTTGGACGAACCATGAGAGGGTGGAATACTTCGCATTCTCATAAATTGGTTTCCTAACATCATTCATGAAATTTTCATATTTATCCGCACGCGGTCCTTGACCGGAAGGAATGTCATCTTCGGTACGAATAGATTCACCTAGGGCAGCCTCTACCATATCCTCCATTTCTTCTGATGGAAATAAATTTCCGTATCCTGCCGTATTACCGAATTCTTCTTCTTCTCCTGCCGCATTATCGTGTTCTCCTTCTTCTACCGCAGTACTGCATTCTTCTCCTTCCCCGTGATATTTCCAAGTTGAATAAAGTCTAGTAAACCCATGTTTTACAATATGAAGCTCTGCCAATTCTACCTTCTGCCAGTACTTATTGCCACATCTATCGCACGGACGGAGAATCTTCTCTATTATGATCTTATTATGTGCTCGTGCAAATTCAAGGAAAGCAGCAACTCCTGCGACAAACTTAGGTTGCATACGTTGTTTCCAATCCACATACATCCAGTCCTTAACTCTGACGTACTCATGGGCCATGTTAGACTGAATAACATATAAATTGTAGGTTATGCTGACTATATTGAGAAATATAAGAACGGGATAGTTACTGACAAAGGAGAAAATCCATGTATATGCTTTGTGTGTGCGTTTGTCGTTGAAAAGAATAAATTATCGCACGTTATGTTGACCGATAGACGGGGACTAAGTGGCGCTTTTAGTTTCATATATGGGTATCGATGGGAATATGAATGTTTCATATTATCATATATTGGTTTTAACCCGAACATCTCGAATCGCTCTCTGATTATGCATTTGTATGTATGTGTTCCGGCTGTCGGGGGTAGGCTTCTATCCCATTAAGAATGTATAGAGCGAACGCCCATCACTTGTGCTTTCAACCGTTTCGAGTAAATTTCGGCAGCACCTCCCCGCTGTTCTCCGAGTACACTGTAATAGAATAGATAATCATTTCAAAGCTGTGAAACAACGTTGAAATGAACATCTAATCTATCTTTGTACACGGAGAACCAGTGGAAAGATACCGACGAAATATCTCGAAACGGATGAAAACACAAGTGAATGAAGGCGTTTGCTTTATACATTCTTAACTTGTCCACACGGAACAAATCTATGGGTTACCATACGATTGAATTTTCTCGTCGCGTATACTATACGACGGTTGTTAGTATCGAGCTATACTGTCCGATATTTAACAACCTTCGTATAGTTCTAGGTCACGACGAGCATCGCACGTATGTTAACCGATAGACGGGGACTAAGTGGCGCTTTTAGTTTCATATATGGGTATCGATGGGAATATGAAGGTTTCATATTATCATCGAGTATCATATATTGGTTTTAACCCGAACATCTCGAATCGCTCTCTAATTATGCGTTTGTATGTATGTGTTCCGGCTGTCGGGGGTAGGCTTCTATCCCATTAAGAATGTATAGAGCGAACGCCCATCACTTGTGCTTTCAACCGTTTCGAGTAAATTTCAGCAGCACCTCCCCGCTGTTCTCCGAGTACACTGTAATAGAATAGATAATCATTTCAAAGCTGTGAAACAACGTTGAAATGAACATCTAATCTATCTTTGTACACGGAGAACCAGCGGAAAGATACCGACGAAATATCTCGAAACGGATGAAAACACAAGTGAATGAAGGCGTTTGCTTTATACATTCTTAACTTGTCCACACGGGACAAATCTATGGGTTACCATACGATTGAATTTTCTCGTTGCGTAGACTATACGACGGTTGTTAGTATCGAGCTATACTGTCCGATATTTAACAACCTTCGTATAGTTCTAGGTCACGACGAGCATCGCACGTATGTTAACCGATAGACGGGAACTAAGTGGCGCTTTTAGTTTCATATATGGGTATCGATGGGAATATGAAGGTTTCATATTATCATCGAGTATCATATATTGGTTTTAACCTGAATATCTCGAGTCGCTCTCTAATTATGCGTTTGTTGTGCATTCGTGTTGTATGTGTAACATGATTTTAAACCATTGAGATCAAGATTGATAGAACTGATCATCCTACATTACAATAGCATTCATCAACCAAAAACTATTTTGGAATGGTATACATTTATAACAATCAACAATTAAAACTACAAATATAGGATACTGATATCATAAAGCGTTATGAGACACGTCATCTGCCACGTGTCGTGATCATGGAAATCGCTAATATTGAGCATCATCAAGATTAGATTATGGTTTTGAAGCAAGTTATTGAGCATCTTGGATTGATTGTCAAGTGTTGATTTTTATTTCAACACTTGACAGAATGAAAATCATAAATACAGTTGCAAAATGTGTTCCTCACCCCTATAAAGTGGATCTTAACAATCCAGACAAGACCATCATTGTTCAAATTGCCAAGGTAGACATAATCTCAGCAGTTATTTACGGTTGTTAGCTTGTATTGCTTGTTGCTATTCTTTTTTTTCCTTGTCCTTTCTTTCTTTCTTTTTTTGGGGGGGTGGGGGTTGTGTTTGAAAAGTTTTAACCAACTCACTGCTATTTCTAGGCAATGCAGGAATATAACTAGTTTTATTCCCTAAAAGAAAGAGCTTCAGGCTTCATGAGTCAAGCGATGTGTACGTATAATTATAGGATTTTCTTGCTAGCGGTTCATTTACAACTATTCTTTAGTCTATATACCTAGCATCTGCTACTAGATATTACATCTTGCATCAACACCCTGCATGTTAAAATCAAAATCGATTATTTTTTTCTTGATCTTTTTCTGATTTTCTACCATCTGTGTCGAGTAAATTATGATTAACATTGTATTTGTCAACTAATCAGAAGAGCCATTCAACCAGCCCCACCGTAACCCTAACCCCAGCCCTACTACCGTAACCCTAACCCCAGCCCCACTGTAACCCTAACCCCAGCCCCACCCCAGCAGCAGCCGAACCCCAACCCCAACCCTACCCCGACCCCGACCCCGACCGCCACCGCGACCCCTGCCCAACCCTAACCCCAGCCCCACCCCAGCAGCAGCCGAACCCCAACCCCAACCCTAACCCGACCCCGACCGCCACCGCGACCCCTGCCCAACCCCAACTCTCGCACGCGCAACCCAGACCCAGCCATGAACCCTAAGCCCAAAATAATCCAAAAATGCTTTAATTTACCTCGAGATTTATACCTGAACGGCTGCTGGTGGGCTGGAGCGACGACGGTGGCGATTTGGCGACGAAACCGGCGGTGGCGACGACGGTGGCGACGAAACAGGCGCTGGCGACGAAGGTGGTGACGAAACCGGCGGTGGCGACGACGGAGGCGACGGTGGCGACGACGGAGGCGATTTGGGGTTTTTTCTCGCGCGCGATTGAGAGAGAGAGAGAAAGTGAGCGTAGGCGATCGATCTGGGGTATTGGTAAATAGATATTTACTTGCCCCTACGGATATAACCGTAGGTCCTTTGTTTGCGCCTCCGTAGGGGTAAACACCAAATTAAGAATTAATATTTTTATTCTTGGAGGTCTGTGCCCGTAGGGGCAACCTTTTAGCCCTACGGATTAATCCGTAGGGCCAAGTAAAATCTGCCCCTACGGATATTTTCATCCGTAGGGGCAACCCTCTATTTTACTAGTGACATACTTTCTTTTGAATTACCCACGGTTCTCAAATCCAGAAATATCATAGAAACAACATATCTCAATGCGTATAATCATAAAGCATGATGTATGCAACATATAATAGAAAGGTATGCATATCCGTAAATCATGCGACATGGAACAGTAATATGCACATAACAAGGGTAAACCGCTCTTTTAAATGAATCCAGTTTTTAAAATGTCTCTTGCGGTTACCGATTTCTCCAAAGTCAAATGCAGCATCGTATAAGAGTGCATATGTAACTGTAGCAAGTAAATTGTACAAGGAGTCATATTATGATGCGGCAACCCTACTGTGTAGTGACATGACAATTACCGATGATGATGTGTGTAAGCCGGCAAGTAAGTGTGCGTGGAGCATACGTATCATCGGTAATGGTGCAGGTGTCCTGATAACATGGGTTTAATATAACGATAAACACATTCAAACATGCAATGCGATGCAAATAGCAAAGATATGCGGAAAATGAATAATAAACACAACAGTTAAGAATCTACATCAATATATAGATGTCATACAATTTTGCCATTTGAAATGACACGAATCGTGGTGTTTAGAAAAATAAGGGCTACGATGTTTTTAAGAAAAGATGCGTCTTTTGAAAATATCCGTAGAATCCCTTGGCCTGTCTTTAAAATACTCACGATTCGCTAGTTTTGAAATAGGTATGACTCAAGTCTTGTCTAACATCAAATAAACTACAGGACAAATCGAAAGGTAAGAAAACCACCTAAATCTGAGTCGATACATATAAATATAATAGTCGGTGATCCCGCCTCAATAGTATCACATACGATACAATATGTATTATGACATCCTCGAGTCAAGAGTGCGGATCTATCATCAATATATGGCTCGTACGTAAGTCCGTCATACGGCATCCCAAATCTGGGTACGGGTCAAATATCACATTCATCTCATTATTCATCTGGTATCCATTATCATCATATCTCATGAACTGGGGGTACTGATCTAAGTCTAGTACAAACTGATGCCATTTGCATATATATGCGTGTATGAAAACACTCGCCTAAAGGCTCGCTAAAATCTCATGTCGATCTCCTAATACGAATCAAACATATCACCGATCTCATGACATCATGCCCAATCTCATCGACTCATCTCCAAATTCTATATACAATCCTCATCATCCATGTGTAGGTATACGTGTGTGTGTGTGTGTTTATATATATATATATATATGCCTAGTCCCATACCGATGTGTGTGTTTGTGTATACGTATCCCCATATACGCACAAGTAATAACAATAATGCATGCAAGGGTGTGTGCGTGTGTACAAACCTATTCTATGGTTCATGACTAAGAAATCAACCACGACACTATCATACAAATTCACAACACATCTGCAAATATATACCATATCATCAACTACACTATGAACTGCGGGGGTGCTATACGCCATCCACCTGACTTCCCCCCGTAGATGTGTATCTACTCACTTTGCTCTTCGCTTGTCGTTGCCGATGTCGCCACGCGCTTGCTTGTCGTCTCGAAGTCCTCGTGGGGGTACCTACACATCATAACATATCGTGCCGCATTAAAATCCAAATCAAAACCAAAACGACACGCTAAAAGCCTATAGATTAGAACCTACGGACTACGCCTTTCAAACCACCAAACAACCCTCGATTTCATCGTACAAACGTCAAGTGATCGAGGTAAAATACAAATACTAAGATCCAGAATCCAAAATACGAAAAATATAACCCCAAATCAAAAGAGAAACTTGTTAGTTATATGTATGCCCTAGAGGCCATTACTATACATAGGATGTATATTGTAGTGGATGCTTGAACATATATATGGAGGACTTTCTTGCTCGACATGATAGTATGCTATCTGGTTGCTCTTTACCTTAACGTGTACACTGATTGTCTCTCTGTTACATGTTGGTAAAGCCCTTAGGATGTGTACTTGACTACCTGGACTATGATGCGGATCATACTAGTGGGGACATGGTAGTCCATAAGTACATCCTTCAAGGTCCCTAGTCGTGGGTGTATCGAGACGGGGCATCGATATACCAGAGTAGACTAGCGTATACCTTCTCGACCCATACAGATGGGCGATGGATGATCCCATATCCATTGGTGTTTGACATCAGAGATGATATACGGGTGCTCAGTGGAGACTGGGTACACTGGACGGACTCGTCGAGAACTCCCAGATGGTATTATACCTTACGTCAAATAGCAGTTCTCTGGTGACACTGGTACAGGTTAGTCTGTAGACCCAAGATCGTTATAGAGTCTTGTGTGATTCCCATTGTGCTTTGATTTCCACCTTACCACGTCCAAGAGGGCGTGCAAAACGGTGGTTTTTGGGTACAGTCCCGAATCACATGGAGGTAATGAGCGATAGAAGGGGATTCGTCTCTCCCGGTATAGGGAGTTGATGTTGTGCTGTGTTCGATTGGCTATAACCGGAAATCCCTGGCCAGGGTTGCTGAGATTTACTGGTAAGTGTTACCAGTAGTTTCTCTTACTGTTATAGACCTCATATCGACACGACTTATCGAGCTACTGGGGTCTGACGTTTACCACCCCTAGGCGAGATATGCGACATATCAGACGACGAGATCGGACTGTACGGTAAGTGTTACTGGTTGGATTCGCAGGAGTGTGAGCGGGCTTGCTCGTTGATCTTCTGATCGCTCAATACCCGGGTGGCCGTTACGTTTAGCAGACCGCTTGCGGCTTGTGGGTGTTTGATATGATCATCACCTGCTGCCGGCGTATTGACGAGTCTTTAGAGTCCTACACAGAGGTTTCCTGGCTCAAGCGAAACGAAATAGGAGCGCATATGAGATATGTGCGGGACCGAGAATAATACCAGTATGTGATACTGAATTCTATTCTCGTGATTTGTATCATCGGACGGTTATATAAGATATAGCCAGGTTACCGAATCAAATGTTGATTCGATATATTGATACACTTGATATTAGTCGGTTATGTGCAGTATGACCGGATCATTAAATCAAGTGTTGATTTAATGATTTAATGTATAATTATATATTAGATATATTACTTTACATTGACTAGTATTGTTCACTTAAGATTGATTATCTCACTTGATTGTGCACATTGTATATATGATATATGTTTGTGCACTAGTTTGTATCATGTTTGATGATACATGCAAACTTGGGTGTGTGTATACTTTAAACCATGTTTCGATTAATGGTTAGGTATTATTTGTTTTATTTATTTATTTTTGCAAAAATAAAATGGTGGCTTTCTTGTTTTATGCTTGAAGCTTCTTGAAGCTTTGAAAAGTCTAGCCATTTTGTTTTATGCCTTAACCTAACCATTACACCTAAACCCTAGTTTATTCTCTACATGTGTTAACTTCATCCATGGTTGCATTATGATAAGAATCACTTGAATTTTCTTTTTGAAAGAATTCTTTTTCTTTCTTCTTCTTCTTCTTCATGAAGAAAAGAAAAGCTTGCTAGAAAATTCTAAGTGATGAAATCGAGTGAGAAATCCAAATCCAAAGTGAACCCACTTCCTATTTCTTCATCCTCTACCACTTGCCATGTTGTATAGGGTGTTTTATTCACAAGGTTCATGACCTAGTGAAGATGGAGCTTGAGTTTGAGTCGCCTCGACGTAGATCATCTTCGGCATCGAAGTCAACGACCTAGCCCGATCATTTCTCCGATGAAACCAACGCTAGAGTCCGGGATTCCGATGATCACAGCGGAGGGACGTCCATACGGAGCTAATGAAGTGGAGGACCGGATCTACAAAGGTTGTAGCCCCTTTCACTTTTTAGCAAAGTTGTTTGCTTGCTTATACTTTCGCCTAATATCTAGTTAACGATCTTCATTACGGTTGTTAGGCACATAGAAAATTCTGATTTTGGCATGGTTGATGCCTTGTGTAACCTCTTGAGTGTGCCTAGGATCCCTACAAAACTCATGAAAATGGTCCCAGATTTTATCCTAACTGAAATTAGCCAATTTTGCATATATGGAGGGTCTAGATTACAGATACTGGAGCCATGACACAAACACGAGACAAAATGCCCCAGGTATGGCCGCAAATTGCGTCCAGAAGGATTATTTCTGCGGCCATGGTGAGGGCTTAGGGGCTAGGGTTTCAGTGGGGGGTCCTAGGTTGCCTGCATGTATCACTGTCTTTGCTAAAAAAATTTCAGGTCACCAGGGTGTTAGCAAATTTCAAATTCCCTACATAATTCCACAAAATACGGATATCGGGGATTTCTAAGTTCTTTAATAGGGGCTTAAGTCTTAGGTTTTAGTCCAATATGATATCATTACATGGGTTTAAGGTCACTATAAGCCTCAATTACACATCACTAATTCAAGAATTCCTCAAACCATAACTAGAATTTTCCAAACCTCAATAAACGACACTAAATTGGTTCTAATCAAACATGGATGTAAAAGAAATGGGAATACTTTGTTAATGGTTAAGAGGATACCTCATTTGGCACTCATGAATTACCTAGAGCACCAAAATGCAAACTTTCTTGGTCCAAAGTGTAGCTAGAGGGCTTGTGCACATTTTTAATGAAGTGAGGATGGAGTTTTAAGGTGTTTTTGGTGATGAAGTGGGGTGTTTGAGGAGGGAGGAGGTGGAGGGCAGCAGCAACAGCCATAGAGGGAATGAGGAGAGGAAAATGATAAAGAAATGAAGAAGGAATGGGAGCCTTGGTCTAAAGTTTGACCCCTCACCCTCTTTCTCTCTCTTGCCCATGCTTCATATTCTATTCTTTTCTATTCTTTTCTTTTCTTTTCCTTTTATCACGACCCAAAATTTGGATGTGACCGGCACTTAGATTGTATAATATCTAAAGATATTTACACAATCCGAGTAAGCCGAAAACCAAGATCACAGTCCTTTTTGCGGAATTCTTTATATAAATTTTTTTTGTTTTAAAGTAAAATTCACAGTTTTTACGTAATTAAAATATAAAACAAGTATAAAGTGTTAAGTTTGGTTGCATCCTTAGTTGGGATCAACAATAATAACAGCGAAATAAAATTTTACAATTTATATGAAACCACTAGAATCACAGATATGAACAAAAGGGATATCCACTATATAACATGATATCACCTGTCAAATAATATACATATACTCATCTCTAGTTCTAAGTCATAATACAAGTCTGATGGAGATTTTCTAGATACAAAATACAATACCAAAAAAGAAGCTTACTATATATTGTAGGGTTACTAGGCACTCATACAAGGGTCTATAAGGTATCAACCATGCCCGATTTAAAATTTAGACGTACCGAATAACCCAAAGCGAGGATCTTTGCTAGATAATTAGGGTTACACATGCAAGTAAACAACTTTACAACTAAGAGAGAGGGATTACAACCTTTGTAGTCCGCTCCTTCGCTTCAAATGCTCCGAGTAGAAGTCCCTTCGCCGCGATCCATGATCTCCCGAACTCAAGAGAGGCTTCACAAGCTGAACGATCCATGCTTGCTTGTAGTCTTCCTATTCGAAGATGATCTACCTTGAAATCTCTTTAACTCAAGCTCTCACTCACTAATGAGGTGAACACCCTAATCTAATTGGCTAGATTAGATGAGGATGATGAAGTAGGATTTATGCTCTCTTTTATTATCAAATTCTCACACTCATTCATCACAAAATAAAAACCTAGAAAGCTTTTGTGAGCTCAAGGAAGAAGAAGAAGAATGAATATCCTTTTGTGATGAATAATTAAAAGATTATTATGATTACAAATGCAACCATGGTCCAAGATGAAGAGGCTAACCAATGTAGAGACTTAACTAGGGTTAAGGGTGTAGTTTGGGTCAAAGAAATATCTAGCAAAATATCAACCATAATATCTTTGCTAGAAACAAAGTAAAACCTTCTAGAAGCATTATGAAAGAACTAACCCAAATCAAACCCTAACCATGTTTAATCTCCCCTAAACATGTTGCATTAGTAATCATAATATGTTACAATATTATATATCACATATATAATATATATTTGTAAAAAAAGAAAATAATACAATTAACATATATCGCATATATATCAATGTATTATCCGATGAGAAAATGAATCAATAAAGCGAGCCAATATTAGATAATGTAAAGTAATATATCATATATATAATTATACATTAAATTATCGAATCAACACTTGATCCGACAATCCGGCTATATCGGATATAACCGACTAATATATCATGTACCGATTCATCGAATCAACACTTGATCCGATGACCCGGCTCATATCAAAATATCGCGAGAATATAATATGGTATCTCATATCGTATTATCCTCGGTCCTGCACATATCACATATATGTTCCTACTCCGTTTTCTCTGAGTCAAGAAACCTCTGTGTAGGACTCTAAAGAATCGTCAATACGCCGGTAGCAAGTGATGATCATATCAAACAGCCACAAGCTGCAAGCGGTCAGCTAAACGTAACAGCCACCAAGGTATTGAGCGATCAGAAGATCAACAAGCAAGACTGTACATTCTCCTGTGAATCCAAGTAACACTCCCGTACAGTCCGGTCTCTTCGTCTGATATTTCGCATATCTAGTCTAGGGGTGGTATACGTCAGACCCCAGTAACCGATAAGTCGTGTCGATGTGAAGCTCATAACATGTCGAGAACCTACTGATAACACTTACCAGTAGTACTCAATATCCGCCCTGGCCAGGGACTTCCAGTTATAGCCAATCGAATACAGCACAACATCAACTCCCTATACCGGGAGAGATGAATCCCCTCCTATCGCTCATTGCCTCCATGTGATTCGGGACTATACCCAAAAGCCACCGTTTTGCACGCCCTCTTGGACGCGGTAAGGTGGAAATCAAATCACAGTAGGAATCACACAAGACTCTATGACGATCTCGGGTCTACAGACTAACCTGTACCAGTGTTACCAGAGAACTGCCATCTGACGTGAGGTATAATACCATCTGAGAGTTCTCGGTGAGTCCGTCCAGTGTACCCAGTCTTCACTGAGCACCCGTACATCATCTTTGATGTCAAACACCGATGGATATGGGATCATCCATCGCCCATCATATGGGTCAAGATGCGTATACGCTAGTCTACTCTGGTGTATCGATGCCCTGTCTCGATACACCCTCGACTAGGAACAGTTATAGGATGTACTCGTCAACTACCGTGGCCCCCACTAGTATGATCTCATCATAGTCCCAGTAGTCGAGCACATATCCTAAGGTCTTTATCAATATGTGAGAGTTAGACAGTAAACTAATATAAGTTAACATGTTAAGATAAAGAGAAACCAAATAGCATACTATCATGATGAGCAAGAAAGTCCTCTCTATATATATCCAAGCATACATTATAATATACATCATATGCACAACAATGGCCTCTAGGGCATATATATAACTAACAATCTCCCACTTGTACTAAGGCCAGCTGTTGTAGTATCTCATATCTAGCATCCTGAATAATCTCTCAAACTGTATCTGGGGAATGGCCCTCGTGAGTGGATCCGCAGTGTTGTCCTTCGTATCAACTCTCCTGACCTCGATCTCCCGGCGATCAACTATCTCCCTGATCAGGTGATACCGCCTCAGAATATGTCTGGACTTCTGATGGGACCTGGGTTCCTTAGCGAAAGCCACAGCTCCATTGTTATCGCAATACAAAGGTATTAGATGCTCAATGGACGGAACCACACTAAGTTCAGTAATGAACTTCTTTATCCAGACAGCCTCTTTGGCAGCATCGTTGGCAGCGATGTATTCAGCCTCCATCGTCGAGTCTGCAACGGTATCCTGTTTGGAACTCTTCTAACATACCGCCCCGTCATTGAGGGTAAAGACAAATCCCGAATGCGACTTATAGTCGCCCTTATCACTCTGGAAGCTGGAATCGGTAAAGGACTCCACCTGGAGTTCTCCGTTAGCATACACGAAGAACATCTCTTTAGTTCTTCTCAAGTACTTGAGAATGTTCTTCACAGCTAACCAGTGACTCTCTCCAGGATCCGCTTGATACCTAGTCACTACACTTAGTGAGTATGCTATATAGGGTCTGGTACATAGCATCGCATACATGATAGAGCCTACTGCCGAAGCATAGGATATCCCTTACATGCGAGCTCTTTCCAAATCAGTCTTGGGAGACATCTCTTTGGAAAGAGTGAGTCCAGAGATCGTGGGTAGGTTCCCATGCTTGGATTCTTCCATACTAAACCTCTTTAGTATGGTGTCAATGTACCTGGATTGGGACAATCCCAGTATCCGTTTAGATCTATCTCTATAGATCATAATTCCCAGTATGCAGGAGGCATCACCTAGATCTTTCATTGAGAATCTTTGTGATAAGAAGAGCTTGACCGATTGCAGCATAGGAACATCATTTCCTATCAAGAGTATGTCATCGACGTACAATACGAGGAAGACAACCTTACTCTCTGCAACCTTTTTATATATATAAGGTTCATCTACGTTTTTGATGAAGTCAAACTCTTTGACTACAACATCAAAGCAGATGTTCCAACTCCGCGATGCTTGCTTTAACCCATAAATGGATTTAAGCAGCTTGCACACCTTTCCGCTGCTCCCATTATCTACGAAGCCCTCTGGCTGAGTCATGTACATGCACTCTTCTAAATCACCATTTAGAAAGGCGGTCTTAACATCCATCTGCCAGATTTCTTAGTCATGGTATGCAGCAATGGCAAGTAAGATCCGGATGGACTTAAGTATAGCCACTGGAGAAAAGGTTTCGTCATAATCCACACCTGGTCGTTGAGGAAAACCTTTTGCAACAAGTCTAGCTTTGAAAGTCTCAAATTTTCCATCTACACCAAGTTTCTTCTTAAAGATCCACTTGCTCCCAATGGGTTTTACCCCTTCAGGAGCAACATCCAAAGTCCATACTTTGTTGGTGTACATGGATTCCATCTCAGATCGCATTGCATCCAGCCATTTTACAGAGTCACCACTCATGATGGCCTGCTCGAAACTAGTCGGATCGTCATCTTCCATGATGCAATCCTCACTCCCACCATCAATTAGAAAACCGTAGTATCTCTCAGGTGGATGAGAAACCCTACTAGATCGGCGGAGAGGCTTGGGTTCGTCAGGAACTACTGAATCTTCTGGTTCCATCAAATCTTCTATTGTAGTTTGTTCTGCTGGAACTTCTTCCAGTTCTACCTCAGAGCCACTAATCTCTTTTGCAAGAAATTCCTTTTCTAAAAAGGTGGCATGTTGAGCAACAAACACTCTTTGTTCCTCACTATGGTAGAAGATATACCCTCGCGAATGCTTCGGATATCCAATAAACTTACACAAAACAGATCTTGCCTCGAGTTTGTCCGGTTTTTGTCTTTTGACATAGGCCGGGCAACCCCATATCTTAACAAAATTAAGATATGGTATCTTCCCTTCCCATATCTCATATGGAGTGGTAGGCATAGATTTCATAGGAACTTTATTCAGTAGGTATGCCGCTGTCTCAAGCGCATATCCCCAGAAGGAAATAGGTAACTCAGCATTGCTCATCATAGAGCGTACCATATCCAATAGGGTGCGATTCCTCCGCTCCGATACACTGTTGTACTATGGTGTATAAGGAGGAGTAAGCTGAGAGAGAATCCCATTCTCTTTTACATAGTCTAGAAACTCATTGCTCAAGTATTCTCCTCCTCGATCAGATCGAAGGATCTTAATACTTTTTCCCGTTTGGTTCTCTACTTCGTGCTTATATTCTCTGAATTTCTCAAAAGCTTCAGACTTGTGTCTTATCAGGAACACATATCCGTATCTTGAGAGATCGTCAGTGAATGTAATGAAGTAGGAAGAACCGTTCCTGGTATGTGTAGACATGGGACCGCATACATCACTATGTACCAGTCCTAAGAGTTCCTCAACTCTTGCTCCGTGTCCACTAAACGGAGTTTTCATCATTTTACCTTTGAGACATGAATGGCAAGTATCATAAGATGATAATTCGAACGGATTCAAATATCCATCCTTATGTAACTTAGCTAGCCATGTCGCATTGATTTGACCAAGTCTACAATGCCATAAGAAGGATTCGTTCATTTCTGAACTCTTCCTCTTGTATGTGTTTTGTATATTAAAGACTGTATTTTGATTGAGAATGAATATGCCATTATGTAACGAGCCTGATGCAATAAACTTTTGATTTAGGAAGATGTTCATAACATTATCCTGTATTACAAAATTATATCCTTCTTTACTTAATAAAGAAGCTGATATAATGTTGCACATCATGTTCGGTATATAATAACACTCATTCAGAATCAGTGTATTACTACTTGGTAATACAAGGTGATATTCGCCAACTGCTTTGGCTGCAATACTTGCACCATTCCCTACTTGTACGGAATGATCACCTTTTCCCAGTTCTCTACCTTTACATAGCCCACGCAACAATTTACATATGTGGGATCCCGATCCGGTATCTAATACGCAGGACGTAGGGTGAACTGAGAAACAGTTCTCAATAACTAATACACCCGAAGAAGATGCATCAGCAGCTTGTTCTTCGTTTGGGCGGCGTGAGAATCCAGATATTCTCCTGTTTCCTGCTCAGTCTTATAACTCTTATAAGAAAGAACGGGACCAACGTTCTCATGCTCAGTATAATAAGCGGGTTCAGTCAATACATCCATATTATTATCTTGATTAAGTCCTGACATGGTCGCTACCTGGAGAGAGAGAGAAGGAAACACTTTAGCGTATGCTCTTGCAAGATTAGATTAGTTATTATCTTATCTAATTAGGATGTCTCCCATTATTTTTATCAAATCTTCCTTCAAACCCTAAAAGGCAAGATTAGCCGGGATTAATTACACCCTACAATTTCGTCAATCTTTCAGCCAGATCAGTGTTGGTACTTTGAGGGAGGTTTCTCGTGCTTTCGCATGGACCTAATTAAAATAAACCTCGTTTTCCTAGAGGCTTAACCCCGTTAACACCTTTCTAGACACCTACTTGATCGGCTAATTGTCCTGTGTAAAATTCTCCCAGGAGTAACTCTTACTCGTAGTGGGTATCAGGATCCATCTATCTCATAGAAGGTATGCAATCTCATTGCAAATTTCAACACTTAAAATTCCCGATAATATTCTGCCCCAAGCATCCCATGATCTTGACGGAGGTCAACAAATCATAGGGTGCTGTTCAACTTCAACCCGTCATTTCTTGATTAAATCAGACCCACCCGCACGACACTTGACGGAGGCCAACAAGGCCGTACGACTACCCTAATCCAATCAGCATCATATGCATTAACAGATAAATACTAGTTAGCTACCGCACACTACGCCTTGACGGAGGTCAACAAACGTAGTACGAATACTAAGTAGGACTTATCTGAAAAGACGGATGGCTACGACAGGTTTTTCAGAAAACCTATTGCGTAATGAATTTGATATCGTTGTAGAAACAAGTGATTTTGAAAAGGTGTGTTTCTGAGGCTTTTTCAGTTTCGCTAAAGTGGTCACTCCCGGTGAAGGGATCTCGGCTCTTTCCCCATCGAATAAGGTGCAGGGTATATCATATATACCGCGGTGCAAAGCAAGAACTATTTAAGCTGTCAAAAACTAAACCGTGATTTTGTAGCATCTGCCAGTTCTGCTAAAAAGGTCACTCCCGGTGAAGGGATCTCGGCTCTTTCCTCATCGAATAAGGTGCAGGGTATATCGTATATACCGCTGTGCAAAGCAAGACTGTAGCTACCCTTTTTATAAAGTTTTGATTCTACAACATCTTTTAGGTTTCTTTTCTTTTATTAATCTCATTAATAAATCCCATCAATTATGCTTCCTAAGCATCACAGAAGAAACGAAAGCTGTAATATTTATATATCAACATATATATATATAGTATTAGCATTCGTTTTAGACAGTAATATGATCTCATCACAGAACATTGCAGCAGAAGATAACATATGAAACATTGGATATACTAGGACGTCCGTGTTTTACATCGAGCCTGTATAAAACATGGATTCCACGGTCGCGATGAATAGCCAAACCCACATCCCTAGACTCCTACGAGAGCGGCAAGCAACACTACCAATTCTAGGGTTAGGAGACCCGGTCTCGACTCCTCGAGATGTCCTCCCACTAGACCCTAGAACCCGGTTACTTGTGCTCCCCTCCTTGGGTCTACCTAATGCGGAAAAGTAAATAATATACAGTGGTGACATCAACCTCATCCCGGAAGTGCCCCAATAAAAGAATATTACATACAAATGAATTTTACATGAATGAAAATAAAAACCCTCATCTCACATAAAATCCCCGGCTATTCAGAACACGACGATCCAATATAACATATCACAGCAACACATAATATCTTATATCATCAACGTAAGCAAGTATGCGTATCCCGATTGTCGTTGATGTATAGCAATGAAGCCGGCGATACCCCACATACTACGCTTACGGTCACAGAAAAGAAAGTGTAAAACTACAACATTTGGAATCCACAATCTCTTTAGACATCATAAATCCGAAATATCACATACTTCGCATTTCATGCCTAACTATATGAATTCCACATATTGTATCACATTCCAGATAAACAGACAATATTAAACTTTTCGATTGAATAAACAAACACCCAAGATTTCCCAAATAGATCAACACTTGAGCGGAGTTCAAAAAGTATCCATCACATGCCACAGTGTCAATGGCCCAGCCGTAGAAGGGTCAAACCAACGCCTCACATGTAGCAACGCCGTACTACCCCAAACCCTAAGGTTTAGAGGCAGTTCATACGGTCACATAATTGAGTTAAGGTTTGTGGTCTTCTAGAGGGTCCACAGATATGCTTGCATGTTTTTCTGTAGGTTTTAAACCCGGAAAGATTCCAACACTTGAAAGTTTTTCGTGTCGGGAAAAAGTGAATTATTGATATCCGTTCGAACATTTAATACTTTCTAAATTATCCGGAAAACTAAACGAAATTAAACTTTCCGATCGAATCAACGAATACAAAGGATCTCCAGAAAACTCAACACTTGAGTAATATTAAAAATACCCAGAAGCATGTACAAATACCTATGGATATACCCTTCAAATACGTGTCCCCAATTCCCATTTATGGCCACGGAACCGCCGCGACAAGCATGTTCTTGCCGCGGTTCCGCGGCACTTTGAGAGACTTGGGGGCTTGTATTTCATGGTTATCCTTAGAATTCCTTGCTGATTTTTTGAGTATTTTTAATGCAGAAAAAATCACATTTTAAAAAAATTTCCAGAGAGGGGGTCTATTTCGACGTTTCGGGGTTCGATCGGAGTTTTAACTTCATATACACGTCGCCTAATGCTATAGCTAGGCTCTGATACCACAGTAGGGTTACTAGGCACTAATACAAGGGTCTATAAGGCATCAACCATGCCCAATTTAAAATTTAGACATGCCGAACAACCCAAAGCGAGGATCTTTGCTAGATAATTAGGGTTACACATGCAAGTAAACAACTTTACAACTAAGAGAGAGGGATTACAACCTTTGTAGTCCGCTCCTTCGCTTCATAAGCTCCGAGTAGAAGTCCCTTCGCCATGATCCATGATCTCCCGGACTCAACAGAGGCTTCACAAGCCGAACGATCCATGCTTACTTCTAGTCTTCCTATTCGAAGATGATCTACCTTGAAATCTCTTTAACTCAAGCTCTCACTCACTAATGAGGTGAACACCCTAATCTAATTGGCTAGATTAGATGAGGATGATGAAGTAGGATTTATGCTCTCTTTTATTATCAAATTCTCACACTCATTCATCACAAAATAAAAACCTCGAAAGCTTTTGTGAGCTCAAGGAAGAAGAAGAAGAATGAATATCCTTTTGTGATGAATAATGAAAAGATTATTATGATTACAAATGCAACCATGGTCCAAGAAGAAGAGGCTAACCAATGTAGAGACTTAACTAGGGTAAAGGGTGTGGTTTGGGTCAAAAAAATATCTAGCAAAATATTAACCATAATATCTTTGCTAGAAACAAAGTAAAACCATCTAGAAGCATCATGAAAGAACTAACCCAAATCAAACCCTAACCATGTTTAATCTCCACTAAACATGTTGCATTAGTAATCATAACATGTCACAATATTATATATCACATATATAATATATATTTATAACAAAAGAAAATAATACAATTAACATATATCGCATATATATCAATGTATTATCCGGTAAGAAAATGAATCAATAAAGCGAGCCAATATTAGATAATGTAAAGTAATATATCATATATATAATTATACATTAAATTATCGAATCAACACTTGTTCCGACAATCCGGCTATATCAAATATAACAGACTAATATATCATGTACCGATTCATCGAATCAACACTTGATCCGATGACCTGGCTCATATCTAAATATCGCGAGAATATAATACGGTATCTCATATCGTATTATCCTCGGTCCTGCACATATCACATATGTGCTCCTACTCCGTTTTGCCTGAGTCAAGAAACCTCTGTGTAGGACTTTAAAGAATCGTCAATACGCCGGTAGCAGGTGATGATCATATCAAACACCCACAAGCTGCAAGCGGTCAGCTAAACGTAACAGCCACCCAGGTATTGAGCGATCAGAAGATCAAAAAGCAAGCCTGTACATTCTCCTATGAATCCAATCAGTAACACTCCCGTACAGTCCTGTCTCTTCGTCTGATATGTCGCATATCTAGTCTAGGGGTGGTATACGTCAGACCCCCAGTAACCGATAAGTCGTGTCGATGTGAGGCTCATAACAGGTCGAGAACCTACTGATAACACTTACCAGTAGTACTCAATATCGGCCCTGGCCAGGGACTTCCAGTTATAGCCAATCGATCACAGCACAACATCAACTCTCTATACCGGGAGAGACGAATCCCCTCCTATCGCTCATTGCCTCCATGTGATTCGGGACTATACCTAAAAGCCACCGTTTTGCACGCCCTCTTGGTCGCGGTAAGGTGGAAATCAAAGCATAGTGGGAATTACACAAGACTCTATGACGATCTCTGGTCTACAGACTAACATGTACCAGTGTCACCAGAGAACTGCCATCTGACGTGAGGTATAATACCATCTGGGAGTTCTCGGCGAGTCCGTCCAGTGTACCCAGTCTCCACTGAGCACCCATACACCATCTTTGATGTCAAACACCGATGGATATGGGATCATCCATCGCCCATCATATGAGTCAAGATGCGTATACGCTAGTCTACTCTGGTGTATCGATGCCCTGTTTCGATACACCCTCGACTAGGAACAGTTATAGGATGTACTCGTCGACTACCGTGGCCCCCACTAGTATGATCTCATCATAGTCCCAGTAGTCGAGCACATATCCTAAGGGCTTTATCAACATGTGAGAGTTAGACAGTAAACTAATATAAGTCAACATGTTAAGATAAAGAGAAACCAAATAGCATACTATCATGACGTGCAAGAAAGTCCTCTCTATATATATCCAAGCATCCATTATAATGTACGTCATATGTACAACAATGGCCTTTAGGGCATATATATAACTAACACATATGTAACCCACGTATCAAAAGATGCGATATAAGCTGCAAAAAGTGGAGCTGCACTGCTGCTAACCGTCCACTCTACCCCTGCAAGGAACTGTGGCACAGCGGGGGTGAGCTGCCAACTCAGTGAATATTACTAACATATAACGGTTAATAATGTAAATATGACGATCATACTAACTGAAATGAGAACAAGTATAATGTATGATAGTATATGGAAATCATGAATCTATACTACGAATCACATAACCAAAACCGAAATCTTATCATTTATTTCCAATAAAATTCATCTCTCCGTGTCCATCATCGACACAAAACTTCCATTTCTCGCAGGCATCATTCTTCGAATGATCCCGTAATCAACAATACCAGTCGGTATCATCTAGATATCCACCGTATTTCACCACTATCTCCGGTATCGAGCAACCTCGCTAGGCTTCCCCATCTCAAATGCGGCTATCCTGCCCCTCGGTCTCGACCGGGTCCACCATGTATCCAACTATATATCTCCCCCCACTCAGTCTGGATAACGTAAAAATCCGTGACCGTATATCTCCCCCACTCGGTCCGGAATAAAATCAAATCATAAAACATCTCATGGTGGACATGTCACATAAATCATGGAAATCACTGAATTTGTGCAATAGTATAGAAAACTTAAATCATAAATTCTCAATAATGCAATTTCTTCTTATATCAACTTAGAATACTCGGATAATAAATATGATGTCGCTAATGCAATTTGATGTCATTGATGCAAGTTACTACTATTTTATATAAAAGAGGTATGATAGGAATTATCTTTAACAGGTCAATATTTAGTGTAAAAGTGACATTTTAATATCGACGAGGTGTAGCGTAACATGTAAAGGTATGCACGTGCGGCATAACTCATCGATAATTATGCAGTGTTCTACATCTATTATCATATTGATGCATAGGTATGTATATGAATGCGTATTATTAACTTAGCATACAAAGTGAAACTTTTATTTTAGCAAAATTACGGGCGTAACACGCCATCTTTACGAAATTCCCCGGAAGATGTTTAGTCTACTCACCGGAAAAACGTCATATCTACTCAGGAATCGCCAATCCTTTTCCTTTCCTCGCGGCCTCCGAAGTTCCCGTATTTGAATCTAACATCGAAAATTTAATTTGTATAAGGAAACGGCTACTCCGACATGACGAATATGAAAAACACACATTCCTACGTACTAGTTATATTGTATACAACTATATCAAGCTATTTAACACTTAACCTTACTGGAATTTAACCCGACTCTGCATCGCGACAGAAAACAAATAGCGATACGTTTTAACCGTGTCATATTTTGGGTTTTTATATATCTTATCCGATAATAGATTTCTGATTTTATATACAGTTAAACTAACTTGTTTAAATAATACCAAAATGGCCAAAATTCTATACAGAAACCTACCCAACAAACCAAAACTCCCTAGCTCCCTACAAATCTGGCGATGCCGGAATTCTCTTTATGGTCGCCGTCCAAAATCCGATCTCTCCTGCTCGTATTCCTATGAGTTGTTTTAGGTCCAACATACAACATTTTAGCACCGTTTCTCTAAGTTTATTTGTATCTAAAATAAAGCAGATTCAAACAGAGCCTCTTTTTGACTAAAAATACGATATTCTAGACACTTTGATTTCTAATTTAAACAGAATATATAATTTAAATCCCTACTGTGATTAAGGATTTACCTACAATTAACTTGTTGGAATAACACCCTTCAAGATGCACAAGCTTCTAGTCCAAGCTTGATGATGAAATCCTTGCCTAGTTCTTCTTCTTCACTTCTCTTGTTCTTCTATGTTTGTTCTTGGGTTCTTCTCTTTCTTTAAAATTTCAGATTTTTAATTAGCTAAATGATCTGAACAAGGTTTATATATGGTGATAGGAAGAGGGAGGTGGTAGGAGGACGTGTCAATAGCTAAAGGGCGCCATCCTCATACAAGAAGGAGGTGTTGGTGTGTGTGTGTGCATGCAAGGAAGAGGTGTGCTTGCATTATCTCATAAATTTTGTTTTAATTTGCAATAAAATTCTGAGCTACCCCTTTTTTATTTACACCCTTAACAAATTCCCATTTGCACAAAATCTTAAACTTTACCTAGAAACCCTTCACAACTTATGTTATCATATAACACCCTTTTTATTACAATGAAACTAAAATTCACATAAAAACCCTTATAATTTATTTATGTTACCTATTAAAATTTTACTTTAATTTGTTTTACCTACTATTTATGAAAATGTCGTATTTGGTTCTAATAACTTTTTGTTTTATCATTTTATTATTTAATTAATTAATTTTATTTATTTTTAAATTTTCAAAATGTTACACTTTTCTTCTCTTTTCTATTTCATTTTTAAAACCAACACATAAATCCCAAATGAAACCATGGTTATAACATGTAGCACAAGTGTAAAAATGATATGGTGCATGTTTTGCACAAAACAAGCTTAATGCGCGATTAGCGATATTTAACCGTGATTAGCATTAAAATAGTGTATAATAAATCATAAAATTTCATAATTTGCTTAAATCCAATAAAACGCCCTCTTTTTAGTAATTTCTATAATTTTCCAAATTTTTCCCAATTTATCGGTATTTAATTATACCGCCTTATTAAAATATTCAATATATTTATTATTTAATTATAAAAATCCCCAAAAATAATATTTTATTTTTCTGATATGTTACACTTTGCCACCCCGTCCCCTCGGAACAAAACCATCGCGACCACGACCTCTCTGAGCATGGGTCTGACACGGAACAACAACAGGCATAAGAGGTAACGCTCTCTGAGGTGGAGAAGGTGGTAGGTAACATATGGTACAGCTGCCTCATCCTCAAGTGTCTCAGTACAATCTCGGACCCGATGATACAAACTCCCACACCGGAAACATCTAGATGAAAACTGCTGACCCTCCTGCGGATAGGAGCTAAATAACTGGCCTCATCCCGAGCCTCCACTTCCCCTGGTACCTGAACGTAATCTGTCACGGCGTATAAACGCCTGTTTCCATGCTGATACACCAGTACGAATCCTTTTCGGTTCCGGAACAATCGATGTCTCGGAAAGACGCTCCTCAACCAATAGGGCTGCGTCCACCGCTGCTGCATACGTGTCACAATGCTGTACGCTGATAGTAAGGAACAACTGGGTAAGCTGGCCTCGAACAAACCTCTTGACCCGCATCTCCTCAGTAGCTACCAAATACGGAGCATACACAGACAGCTCGGTAAACTACACATCGTACTCAGCCACCGTCATACCCGGAGTCTGGTGTAACGACTCGAAACTGCGCGCTCGAGCATCCCTGACGTTCTGCGGAAGAAAACGGGCAAGAAACACCGTCACGAACTCAGCCTAGGTCATATGAGAAAGATCTGCAGCTCTGCCCTTCTCTAAAGACTCGCACCACTTCTGGGCCAGAGCCTCCAAACGAAAACTCGCGAACTCTACCCATCTCGCATCGGAGCATCTCAGCGAATGACATATCCTGTCCATCCGATCGATAAACGACTGGGGATCCTCAGCTGCATCAGTGCCTGTGAAAACCGGAGGCTTCAACCTTATGAACTCAGATAACGATATGGAGATCACCTCTGTAGCTGCAGGTACAACTGCCTGAACAGTAAGCACCGACACAGTCCCCGTAACAGTTGGGACAACCTTCTGTCGCTGCGCTCGACTGGCCTCAACCAACGTTCCCATCATCTGGCGCATATCCTGCATACCAGCTTCAAGCCTAGTAATATGGTCCATCGAAAGTGGATCAATCTGCTCCTGCACAATGGGTGTACCACCCGGGTCAGTCCTCATCTCAGATGAGTCAACTCTGACCTCGGCTCTCGCGGCCGCTCTCTGCGCCCTCGTAGTCTTCGGCGGCATAAAGGCTGGAAAAGAAAACAGGATTCGATAAGGACTTAGAAATCGAATCACAAGGGTGCATATAATCACGGAAGGAATTTCAAGCAATAAGTCCTAAGGTCACTTAGGCGGAGTACCGTGCCGTACGTATGCCGCGTAACATATACATGCTACGTCATACTGCTTAAGCTATCTACTCCATCATACCAAGGTCATGCTACACTTCGAAAGGTAAAACCTAGCGCTCTGATACCAACTTTGTCATGACCTAAGTTAGGCACATGACCGGAACTTAGACCACGTAACGTCAACAGGCGTAACGCAATTTAAGTAAGCCGAAAACCCAGCAATATAAACCATTACAAGAAGTAAAAGATAGAAACATTTGGAAATTTCAAGCCAAAACCTTAAAGCTTAACTTTGTTTTCATAAAAATTTCGGCAGCACCTCTTTTGTAAAAGCTAGCCCCGAAACGGGTATAAACATAAGATATAAGTAAAGCATCCCCAAACGGGAGCAAATCTCGTCCAAAGGCGGAAACAACCACCACAAACAGATATACGACGCCGTAGCGAAGAAATGAGACAATAATCAACATAAACAAATGCCGGCTCACACGAGCACGACAACCAGAGTCATAAGAATATACAACATCGATCCTCACAACTCGTCTCTAAGTCAATACATGAAGGTGGTAGATGGTGAGTACTAGATACAAAAGATATACAATGAACATCATCGGATAACCGCAACCCACCTATAGCAAAAGGCCTCACAGCCAACCTAGCGGTATCCGCAAAAGTAGAAATAATAAGCTGCCCTGCCGCGACTACTCTGATGGTCAGACCTGCAAAACACTGTGGCACAACGGGGGTGAGTTGCCAACTCGTGAATAGTAAATAACATCATACTGTAATCGCAAGTATGCACGAACAACGATAATCTATCACATGCAATCTGATAGCATAAGTATGGCAATATGGATATGCAAGAATCATGATCAAGGTACACCACCACGGTACTACATCTACATGAATCAACTGCATATCAAATAAACCCTGAGTGTGGGATAAATAATAAACCTCATGCATAAGTCATCAGCATGGAAAAAACCTGGTGTCCATCAACGATACCCTAAATCCTAAAATCCTCAGGTGCCGTCACCAGGACCGGCCCTCATATCCGTACATCTCATGGAAGCTGAGTGTCCAACATCGACACTCAAAACATCATGAAATACTTGTGTCCAACATCGACACGTAAATCCACATATCATGGGCTCCGTCTGCCTGGATCGGCCCGTGGGCTCCGGCAGTACGAATCGGCCCATATCCATCTCACGACTCTGGTCGACATCCTTCGGATAATCGCCGAGTCCAAAACTATCACCGGTAGGTAGTAGTCCTCCTGCCAGGCTCATCGGCTAATCCATCGACATACCTTTCTTGCCCCGGGATACCATACCGGGTCCACCATGAACCCGCAAACGACCACATCCACTCCTCGTATCGGATTTCTAACACAAGTCTCAGAACCGAGAAACTCATGGTGGGCGCACTGAAATATCATATCAAAAGAAACTGTGTTTTCAAAACAATACACATTTCTTGAAATATCCCCGCGGTTCTCAAATCCAGAAAATCACATAACATCCATATCTCAATGCGTAAATCCATGTAATATGATGTATGCAACATAGAACAGTAATATGAGCATAGCAAGGGAAAATCCGCTATTTAAATGCATCAAGTTATTAAATATATCACACGGTTCCAATTTATCCAAAATCCAACGCAACATCATATAAAGGTGAACATGTAGCTATAGCAAGGTATATATGTAAGCATGTAGGTATGCATGTATGCTATATTTCATATGCGCAATCGCACAAGAATCAATGTCTCAATGTCACTAACCAATACAACATCACATATGTATATGGGTTGTGCGTATCATGGCAATTACCGACGGAGTGTGTGTAGCATACAATTAGTGCTCGTGCGACATGAACCGTCAATAATAGTGCAGTATCCAATGGTTACAAGTTCAGGCACAACAAGTAACAATATGCAATGATGTTCATGCACAATCTCTATATGTGCATAAAAACATGCGGCTAATATCATATCATATCTAGCCCTGACGCTTAACGCCATACGGGAGATTTTCCTCTAGATGTTAAATCTACTCACCGACGATCTCAAGCTAGGTAAATCCAGTCACCTGCTTCCCTTTCTTCACAGTGTTAGTTATATGTATGCCCTAGAGGCCATTACTGTACATATGATGAACATTGTAATGGATGCTTGGATATATATAGGGAGGACTTTCTTGCTCGACATGATAGTATGCTATCTGGTTGTACTTTATCTTAACATGTACTCTGATTGTCTCTATGTTACATGTTGATAAAGCCCTTAGGATATGTACTCGATTACTGGGACTATGATGAGATCATACTAGTGGGGCCACAGTAGTCGACGAGTACATCCTATAACTGTTCCTAGTCGAGGGTGTATCGAGACAGGGCATCGATACACCAAAGTAGACTAGCGTATACGCATCTTGACCTATATGATGGGCGAGGGATGATCCCATATCCATCGGTGTTTGACATCAAGGATGGTGTACGGGTGCTCAGTAGAAACTGGGTATACTGGACGGACTCGCCGAGAACTCCCAGATAGTATTATACCTCACGTCAGATGGTAGTTCTCCAGTGACACTGGTACAGAGTAGTCTGTTGACCCGAGATCGTCATAGAGTCTTGTGAGATTCCCACCGTGCTTTGATTTCCATCATACCACATCTAAAAGGGCGTGCAAAAAGGTGGCTTTTGGGTACAGTCCCGAATCACATGGAGGCAATGAGCGATAGGAAGGGATTCGTCTCTCCCGGTATAGGGAGTTGATGTTGTGCTGTGTTCGATTGGCTATAACTGGAAATCCCTGGCCAGGGTTGCTGAGATTTACTGGTAAGTGTTATCAGTAGTTTCTCGAACTGTTATAGACCTCATATCGACACGACTTATCAAGCTACTGGGGTCTGACATTTACCACCCCTAGGTGAGATATGCGACATATCAGACGAAGAGACCGGACTGTATGGGAGTGTTACTGATTGGATTCGCAGGAGAATGTACAGGCTTGCTTGTTAATCTTCTGATCGCTCAATACCCGGGTGGCTGTTACGTTTAGCTGACCGCTAGCAGCTTGTGGGTGTTTTATATGATCATCACCTACTGCCTGCGTATTGACGATTCTTTAGAGTCCTACACAGAGGTTTCTTGACTCAGGAAAAACGGAGTAGGGGCACATATGTGATACGTACAGGACCGAGGATAATTCGATATGAGATACCGTATTATATTCTCACGATATTTGATATCAGCTGGATCATCGGATCAAGTGTTGATTCGATGAATCGGTAAATGATATATTTGTCGGTTATATGCGATATAGCCGGATTGTCGGATCAAGTGTTGATTCGATGATTTAATGTATAATTATATATATGATATATTAAATTACATTAACTAATATTAGCTCACTTATTGATTCATTTTCTCACTCGGGTAATACATTGATATATGTTAATTGTATTATTTTATTTTGTTACAATAAATATTATATATGTGATATATAATATTGTAACATGATATGATTACTAATGCAACATGTTTAGTGGAGATTAAACAAGGTTAGGGTTTGAATTGGGTCAGTTCTTTCATGAACATTCTAGAAGGTTTTTCTTTTGTCATGAAAGAGATATTATGCTTGATATTTTGTAATGACTCATTCTTAACCCAACCCAAACCCTAGCCCTAGTTAAATCTCTACAAAGGTTTGGTTGACCATGGTTACATTATTAATCATATATTATTTCATTATTCATCACAAAAGGTTTTTAATTGACTATTCATCTTCTTCTTCTTTGAGTTCTTCATAGAAAAGCTTTCTAGCTTTTTCAAAGGTGATGAAAATGAGTGAGAAATAGAAAACAAATGAGAGCATAAATCCTACTTCATCATTCTCATCTATTCTTGCCATTTAGATGAGGGTGTTCACTTCATTTAGTGAGTGAGAGCTTGTGTTAATGAAACTTCAAGGTAGATCATCTTTGTTATCGAAGATTGGAAGCAAGCTTGCACCTTTCTCTTCATGGAACCTCTCGAGAGTCCGAATGCACGATGATCGCAGCGAAGGGACCACAACACGGAGCTTAAGAAGTGAAGGACCGGATCTACAAAGGTTGTAATTCCTCTCACTTAGTGTTAAAGTGTTTAACATGCTTGTTTTTGCCTAATCTCTAGTTTAAAGATCTAGTTAAGGGTTGTTCGGCACGTCTGAAATTTAAATCGGGCATGGTTGATGCCTCGTAGACCCTTATGCGTATGCCTAGCATCCCTATAGTGGTATCAGAGCCAAGCTAGAGTTTTAGGCGAAGTCTAGGCGAAATTTAAAGTCCGATCGAACTTCGAATACCCGATAAAACCTAGTTTCTGGAAATTTTTTAAAAATGTTGATTTTTTCGTATTAAAAATATTCAGATAATCATGCAGGGAAATATAGGAATTACTATGAAGTACGGAACACTGAATCGATCACGTGACCGCGGAACCGCGGCTAAACTACGCACGTGGCCGCGGTTCCGCGGCTGAATAGTGACATTGGGGCCCGCTATTTCACAGTATTATTCCTGGGTTCTTTTGCACAATTCTGGGAATTTTTAATTCCACTCAAGTGTTGAGTTTTCTGGGTTGTATTGGGAGCTCGTTGATTCGATCGGAAAGTATAACTTCGTTTAGTTTGTCCGGGTAATTTTTTAGAACGTGTTAAAAAGTTCGAACGGATATCAATAACTCACTTTTTCCCCTGCCGGAAAATTTCCAAGTGTTGGATTTTTCCGTAGTTTAAGAACGTTCTAAGTCGTGCAAGTAACGCGGTGGACCCTCTAGAAGATAACAAACCTTAACTCGATTATGTGACCGTCTTGAACTGCCTCTAAACCTTAGGGTTTGTGGCAGTCTGGCGTGCCATATGTGAGGCATTGGCTTGACCCTTCTACGGCTGGACCATTGGTACTGTGGCATGTGATGGATGTTTTTTGAACTAATTTCAAGTGTTGAGAACTATTTGGGAAAACTTGGCTGTTTGATTATTCGATTGGAAAGTTTAACATTGTCTATTTATCTGGAATGTGATACAATATTTGGAATCCACAAGTAGTTATGAGATAACTAATTTGAATGTTATAAATCTAGCAGTTCAGTCTCAGATGATCGGTTGCCATGGAATTTTGATGTGATCAAAAGTCCGTCGCAATCACGTAGCGTACGCAGATACTCGCCGGGTAAACTTAATAGACAGCCACGCCCCATAGCCCCGACCAAGTGACTGTAGGAGAACCCCATCGCCAAAAGCATCCGTTCGGGTGCTCGCGGCAGCGGTGTTCCGCCTTAGTGCACTTTGTCGACGGCATCCGGGGGGCGGCCGTCTACTAAAGTTTGCAACGAGCATTCGATCAGGATGTCGGGAATCTTGTTGAATTGCCCGACTTGATATTGAAAAGAGTTTTCGATAATGAGACTAAATTACGGGGTTTATAATTGTTAGGCATGCGATGTGTAAGGAATTCATTTGGTTAGGCATGCAATGTCTAAGGTGGTTGCGGATTCCAACTGTTGTACTTTTACACTTTTTTTTCTGTGACCGTAAGCGCAGTATGTGGTGTATCGCCGGCTTCGTTGCTATACATCAACGACAATTGGGATACGCATACTTGCTTACGTTGATGATATGAGATATTATGTGTTGCTGTGATATGTTATATTGGATCGTCGTGTTCTGAATAGCCGGGGGTTTTATGTGAGATGAGAGTTTTTCTTTTTCATTCATGTAAAATTCAATTGTATGTAATATTCTTTTATTGGGGCACTTCCGTGCTGAGGATGATGTCACCGTTGTATATTATTTACTTTTCCACATTAGGTAGACCCAAGGCGGGGAGCACAAGTAACCGGGTTCAAGGGTCCAGTGGGAGACTATCTCGAGGAGTCGAGACCGGGTCTCCTAACCCTAGAATTGGCAGTGTTGCTTGCCGCTCTCGTAGGGGTCTAGGGATATGAGTTTGGCTATTCATCGCGACCATGGAATCCGTGTTTTATACAGGCTCGTATTAAAACACGGATGTCCTAGTATATCCAATATTTCATATATGTTCTTCTGCTGCAATGTTCTGTGATGAGATCATATTACTGCCTGAGACGAATGTTTATATAATATATATGAGATATATGTTATATTGTAGATTTCTGTTCAAAAGTGATGCTTGTTAAGCATAATAAAATGGGACTTCATTAATGAGATTAATGAACTAAAAGAAACCTAAAGATGTTGTAGAAACTTGTTTAAAAACTGGTAGCTCTAGTTCTTGCTTTGCATAGCGGTGTTCCTTGTAGAACATCCAGCACCTTATTCGATAAGGAAAGAGCCGAGATCCCTTCACCGGGAGTGACCTCTTTAGCGAAACTAGCAGATGCTACAAACTCGGTTTGTCTTTTGATTCCTTCTATATTTTTTGCTTTGCATAATGATATTTATGAAATATCCTGCACCTTATTCAATGAGGAAAGAGCCGACGATCCCTTCACCGGGAGCGACCTCTTTAGCAAAACTAGAAAAGGCCTAAAAAACATTCTATTTAAAATCACTAGATTCTACAACGATATCAAGTTCATTACGCAAAAGGTTTTCTTAAAAACCTGTCGTAGCCCTCTGTCATTTCAGATAAGTACTGGTTAGTATTCGTACTGCGTTTGTTGACCTTAGCTAAGGCGTAGTGTGCGGTAGCTGATTAGTGCTTATCTGTATAAGCATATGATGCGATTGAGTTAGGGTAGTCGTGCGACTTTGTTGACCTTAGCCAAGGGTCGTGCGGGTGGGTTTAATTCAATCGGGAAATGACGGGTTGAACTTGGCTAGCACTTATGATTTATTGACCTTAGCCAAGGTCATAAGATGCTAGGGGCAAAATATTATCGGGAATTTCAAGTGTTGAAATTTGCAATGAGATTGCATACCTTCTATAAGATAGTTGGATCCCGATACCCATTGAGAGTAAGAGTTACTCCTGGGAGAGTTTTATACATTACAATTAGCCGATCAAGTAGGTGTCTAGAAAGGTGTCAACAGGGTTACGCCCCTGGGAAAACGAGGTTTATTTTAATTAGGTCCGTGCGAAAGCACGGGGAACCTCCCTCAAAGTACCGGCACTGGCCTGGTTGAAAGATTGGTAGTTATCACCCTGTATTACAAGAATACATTGATTCTGAACGAATGTTATTAGATACCGAACCTGAAATACAACATCATATCAGTCTCTTTATTAGTAAAGAAGGATATAATTTTGTATTGTTGGATAATGTTTTGAACATTTCCTATATCAAGAGTTGATCGGTTCAGGCAAGTTATCTAAAAACATAGACATTCTAAATCAAACCACAGTTCTTAACGTACAGAACACACACAAGAGGAAGAATTCAGAAATGAACGAATCCTTCTTGAGGCATTGTAGACTAGGTCATATCAATGCGACCCGACTAGCTGAAGTTACATAAAGATGCATATTTAAATTAGTTTGGATTTCCATCTTGTAAAACTTGTCAGTCATGTCACAGAGATAAAGATGACCACAGCTCCGTTTATTGGATACAGAGAAAGAGTTAGTGAACTCTTGGGATTGATACATGCTGATGTATGAAATTCCCTTGTCTACACATGCCAGGACCGGTTCTTTGTACTTCATTACATTCACTGATGATCTCTCAAGATTCAGACATATGTTCCTGTTAAAACACAAGTCCGAAACTTTTGTGATAATCATAGAATATAAGTTTGAAGTAGAGAACCAAAAACGGTTATAAGTATTATGTCCTTTGATGAGATCAAGGAGGAGAATACTTGAGCACGGGATTCCTAGACTATTCTAAAGGAGAATGAGATTCTCTCTCAGCATTACTCCTCCGAATACATCACAGCACGTCGGTGTATCGGGGCGGAGCAATCACACCCTATGTGATATGGTGTGCTCTATGATGAATACTACTGAGTTTCCTATTTCCTTTTGGGAGTTATGCACTTGAGAAGTTGCATACTTATTGAATAGGGTTCCAATCAAATCAGTTGCCTACCACTTCATATGTGATATGGAATGGGAAGAGCCCATATCTTAAGTACGTTAAGATTTGGGTTGTCCGGCCTGTGTCTAAAAGCAAAATCCGGAAAAGATTGAGGCAAAGTCAGTTCTGTGGAAGTTTGTTGGATATCCCAAGCATTCGCAAGGGAATATGTTCTACCAAACCGAGGAACAAAAGATGTTTTGTTTCTCAGCATGCCACCTTTGTGAAAGGGAATTTCTTGTGAAGAAATTATTGGTCATGAGGTAGAACTGGAAAGAGTTCCAGCTATACAAACTGCAGCTGATGATTTGGAAAAACCAAAGGATTCAATAGTAACCAACGAACCTCAGCCTCTCCGCCGATCTAGTAGGGTTCCTCACCCACCTGAGAGATACTTCGGTTTCCTATGACAGTGGGAGCGAGGATTGCATCATGAGATGATGACTCAACTAGTTTCGAGCTGGCCATCAGGAGTGGGACTTTGTAAGAATGGCTGGATGCTAAGTGATCTGAGATGGAATCCTTATACACCAACAAAGTATGGACTTTGGTTACTTTATCTGAAGGGTTAAATCCCCATCAGGAGCAAGTATATCTTGAGAAGATTACTTGGTGTACATGGAAAAGTTGAGACTTTCAAAACTATGCTTAAGTCTATCCAGATCCTACTTGCTACGGCTACATACCATGACTACGATATCTGGCGGTTGGGTGTCATGACTGCTTTTTTAAATGTTGATTTGGAAGAGAGCGTCTATAAGTACACAGCCAGAGGGTTTCATAGATAGTGGGAGCAGCGGAAACATGTGCAAGATATTTTATGTGATAAAGCAGGCATCACGGAGTTGGAACGTCTGTTTTGATGTGGTAGTCAAAGAGTTTGACTTCATCAAAATGGTAGATGAACCTTGTATATATAAAAAGGTAGTCGAGAGTATGGTGGTGATCCTCGTAGAGTACTTGGATGACATACTCTTGATAGGAAAGTAGTTTCCTATGCTATGCTCGGTCAATCTCCTCTTATCACAAGGATTCTCCATATAAGATCAAAGTGATACCTCCTAAATCCTAGGTTTTGGATCTATGAGATAGATCTAATTGGATGTTAGGATACTCACTAGTTGTAGTCAGATGGTATCAATAGATCCTGGGGAGAATCACTGGAATGGTTCCAGGGTGTAAGGTCGACTGAATGTCAGTCGCAGACATTGTCTTTACCCTCAGTGGAGGGACGGTATGTTGGAAGAGTTCCAAGCTAGATACCATAACTTACTAGACGATTAAAGGCAAGATACATCGTTACCAAGGATGCTACCAACGAGGAAGTCTGGATATATATAAGTTCATGAGATGAATTTCGTTCCAACCATTGTGTGACAATGGAGTAATGGCTTTGGCTTTGGAACCCCCGTCCCATCAGAAATCCAGATATAATTCTTAAGCAGTATCACCTGATCATGGAGATGGTTGATCTCCAGGGAGATCGAGGTTAGGAGAGTAGACACAGATGACAACAGCGCGGATCCACTCACAAAGGCCTTTTTCCCAGTAGAGACTTTTATGGGATGGTTGAGTATGAGAAACTTCAACCGCAGCTAATTGTTGGGTATGTGATACCATAACAGATGGCCCAAGTGCAAGTGGGAGATTGTTAGTTATATGTATGCCCTAGAGGCCATTACTGTACATATGATGTATATAGTAATGGATGCTTGGACATGTATAGGGAGGACTTTCTTGCTCGACATGATAGTATGCTATCTGGTTGTACTTTATCTTAACATGTACTCTGATTGTCTTTATGTTACATGTTGATAAAGCCCTTAGGATATGTACTCGACTACTGGGACTATGATGAGATCATACTAGTGGGGCCACGGTAGTCGATGAGTACATCCTATAACTGTTCCTAGTCAAGGGTGTATCGAGACAGGGCATCGATACACCAGAGTAGATTAGCGTATACGCATCTTGACCCATATGATGGGCGATGGATGATCCCATATCCATCGGTGTTTGACATCAAGGATGGTGTACGGGTGCTCAGTAGAGACTGGGTACACTGGACGGACTCGTCGAGAACTCCCAGATGTTATTATACCTCACGTCAGATGGCAGTTCTCCGGTGACACTGGTACAGAGTAGTCTGTTGACCCGAGATCGTCATAGAGTCATGTGTGATTCCCACCGTGCTTTGATTTCCATCATACCATGTCCAAGAGGGCGTGCAAAAAGGTGGCTTTTAGGTACAGTCCCGAATCACATGGAGGCAATGAGCGATAGGAGGGGATTCGTCTCTCCCGGTATAGGGAGTTGATGTTGTGCTGTGTTTGATTGGCTATAACTGGAAATCCCTGGCCAGGGTTGCTGAGATTTACTGTTAAGTGTTATTAGTAGTTTCTCGAACTTTTATAGACCTCATATCGACACGACTAATCAACCTACTGGGGTCTGATGTTTACCACCCCTAGGCGAGATATGCGACATATCAGACGAAGAGACCAGACTGTACGGGAGTGTTACCGATTGGATTCGCAGGAGAATGTACAGGCTTGCTTGTTGATCTTCTGATCGCTCAATACCTGGGTGGCTGTTATGTTTAGCTGACCGCTTGCAGCTTGTGGGTGTTTGATATGATCATCACCTACTGCCGGCGTATTGACGATTCTTTAGAGTCCTACACAGAGGTTTCTTGACTCTGGAAAAACGGAGTAGGGGCACATATGTGATACGTGCAGGACCGAGGATAATGCGATATGAGATACCGTATTATATTCTCGCGATATTTGATATCAGCCGGATCATCGGATCAAGTGTTGATTCGATGAATCGGTAAATGATATATTAGTCGGTTATATGCGATATAGCCGGATTGTCGGATCAAGTGTTGATTCGATGATTTAATGTATAATTATATATATGATATATTAAATTACATTAACTAATATTAGCTCACTTATTGATTCATTTTCTCACTCGGGTAATACATTGATATATATGTGATATATGTTAATTGTATTATTTTATTTTGTTATAATAAATATTATATATGTGATATATAATATTGTAACATGATATGATTACTAATGCAACATGTTTAGTGGAGATTAAACAAGGTTAGGGTTTGAATTGGGTTAGTTCTTTCATGAACATTCTAGAAGGTTTTTCTTTTGTCATGAAAGAGATATTATACTTGATATTTTGTAATGACTCATTCTTAACCCAACCCAAACCCTACCACTAGTTAAATCTCTACAAAGGTTTGGTTGACCGTGGTTACATTATTAATCATATATTATTTCATTATTCATCACAAAAGGTTTTTAATTGATTATTCATCTTCTTATTCCTTGAGTTCTTCATGGAAAAGGTTTCTAGCTTTTTCAAAGGTGATGAAAATGAGTGAGAAATAGAAAAAAAATGATAGCATAAATCCTACTTCATCATCCTCATCTATCCTTGCGATTTAGATGAGGGTGTTCACTTTATTTAGTGAGTGAGAGCTTGTGTTAATGAAACTTCAAGGTAGATCATCTTTGTTATCAAAGATCGGAAGCAAGCTTGCACCTTTCTCTTCGTGGAACCTCTTGAGAGTGCGGATGCACGATGATCGCAGTGAAGGGACCTCAACACGGAACTTAAGAAGTGAAGGACCGGATCTACAAAGGTTGTAATCCCTCTCACTTAGTGTTAAAGTGTTTAACATGCTTGTTTTCGCCTAATCTCTAGTTTAAAGATCTAGTTAAGGGTTGTTCGGTACGTTTGAAATTTAAATCGGGTATGGTTGATGCCTCGTAGACCCTTGTGCGTGTGCCTAGCATCCCTACACACAGTGTTCGAAGTCCCCTCCTGCGATCCTATTAACACAAAACATAACAAGTGCAAGTCTTAGAAATCGACCAATATCACGTACAAACTAAGTTTGACCGACGCACCAACTCTAATGCAACTTTCAAGTGTCCGTCTAGTGGCTAACGTGTGTAGCAACATCCCAAAACCAACCCAAGTGCAACAGCTACGCAAGATCACGAACCGTGTCGGATAACGTAACACGCGTAGTCAAAATACTAGATTATAGCAAAGTGATCCCAGATTTTGATACACAAACAATTAGTGAAAGTTGCAAGTTCCACGAGACCACATACAACTCCAGAGACCCTACGACCAAGACTCGAGACCCCAGTCCCCATTCTGGCCGTAATTTGCGGCCAGAAGCAATATTTTTGCGGCCATGAAGGAAGGGAATGGTCTCAGGTTTTTATGGTGGGTTCTGTGCCTCTAAACTAGGTCTCTGTGATTGCAACTTCTAAAACAACAACTTGCTTCAACAGCAGATTCACTCGAGACACAACACTTTACCAAAATACGATATGTGCACAAAATATACCTTTAGTGTTCTAAACCACAACTACAAGGCAATACAACAAAATAACCACCTAATTAACAGTTTAAAGGTTATACCTATCCACTCTTGCTCAAAAATCAAATCTTTCCAAGCTCCAAGTCATCTTAGTGGCTAAAACAAAACTTGAGAAGGGTTTTAGTTGGATTTAATGAAGTTTTGCAAGGTTTTGTGATGATGTAGTGAGGGTTTCAGTTGAGAGTTGAGGAGATGAAGAAATAATTGAGAAAGAGATAAGAATGAGAGAGTGAGAGGAGATAATGATGAGAGGGTGAGTGTAGGGTGAGTATACCCTTTACACTTACTTTCTCCCTCACCTCCATTAATTCAAGCATTAATGCCCTCCATGACTCACCTAGCCACCTCTCTTCAATCCAAAATAAGAAGATAACTCTACACAACAATGCTAAATGTAAGGTTAACATGGCAAGTGTCACGACCCGAAATTTGGCACGTGACGGCCTTTAAACCACGTAACGTCTCCAGGCGTAACGTAATTCAAGTAAGCCGAAAACCCAGCAATCTAAACCATCAAAAGTAGTATGTGATAATAACATTGTTAAAACTTTTGAAATCTCAATCAAATTCTTTAAAGTCCAAATTTACTTCCTTTAAAATTCGGCAGCACATCCTTTATAAAACAAGCCCCCAAAAAGGGTACAGCATAAATATATAAGTAAAGCATCCCCAACGGAAGCAAATACACGCCTAAAGGCGGAAAACAACCACCACAACAGATATATGACGCCGTAACGAAGAAAAAGACGATATGGATAAAAACTGCATAAAAGACCTCCAAGTCACCAAATAATATACAATATCGTCCTCACAACTCGACTCTAAGTCAATACATGAAAATGGTAGATGGAGAGTACAGGATACAACGAATATACAAAGAGCAATATCGAATAACCGCAAAACCCACCTATAGCAAAACCGCACCCAGTCAGCTGTAGCGGTGTCCGCTGCAAAAGATAATACGATAGATGAAAGCCCTACCTCTGACTGCTCTGAGAGACAACTTGTACAACCCTGTGGCACAACGGGGGTGATTTGCCAACTCGTGAATAGTAAATAACATATGCAGGTAATCGCAAGTATGGACGTACTGCGCTAATCTAACAAATGCAAGCTGATAGCAATAAATGGCAGTATGTATATGCAACAGTCATGAAAGGTACTCTATTAGGTACTACTAATACATGAAGCAATGCATATCAAATAAATGCGGAGTATGGGATAAAACATATCATCCTCACTGAATCCTCATCGTGGTAGGACGAGTGTCCATTAAGACAATCTAAATCCCAAATTTCCCAAATCGGCCTCAGATCGGCCCTCATAACCTGTAAGTCTCATGAAACCTAAGTGTCTAACATCGATACCCGAAAACATCATGAAAACTAGTGTCTAGTATCGACACATAAATACATACGTTCCTCGAATCCTAAGTGTCGAACACCGACACTTGTGATCCACGTATCGGTTTATACGCTCCTCGAATCCTATGTGTCGAACACCGACACTTGTGATCCACGTATCGGTTTATACGCTCCTCGAATCCTAAGTGTCCAACACCGAAACTTGTGATCCACGTATCGGTTTATAAAACAAGTCTCAGAGTGAATTGCATCCAAATATCAAGTAAATTATAAGAATACTTGCATAGATCATTATATATGTGTACATATATAACAGCGTCCCATACCACTGATACATATACTTAGAAGTAAAACATCATATGAAATCCATATCTCAATGCGAAAATCCATGAATATAATATATGCAACATAAAACAGTAATATGAGCATATAAAGGAAAAACCTCTATTTAGCCGCAACAAGTTATTAAATATATCATGTGGTTCCTAATTTCTTCGAAAGCCAACGCAACATCATATAAAGGTGAATATGTAGCTATAACCAGGTATGCGTAACTATGTCGGTATAGCAAGATATGTGTGTCTACCTATCAATAATGATGTAATACCCTCTAGGTATATGTGTAGCTGTAGCAAGTTAGGTATGTATATATACATGTCAATAATGATACAATACCCTCTAAGTATATGTGTAATCATGTAGGCATAGCAAGGCATATGTGTAAGTATGTAGGTGTACAGGTATGCTATATGTCCTATGCACAATAAAAATAAGGATCATGTCTCAAGCCCCTAGCCAATACAATCTCACGTATGTATGAGTGTTGTGCGTGTCATGGAAATTATTGACGGTGTGAGTGACATATAATCAGCGCTCGTGCAACATGAACCGTCATTAATAGTGCAGTGTCCGAAGGGTACAAGTCTAAGCACAACGAGTAATAATATGCAATGAAGTTTTATGTACAATCTGTATATATGCAATATAAACATGCCGCTAATATCATATCATATCTAGCCCTGACGCATAATGCCATACGGGCAATTCTCCTGTAGATGTTAAATCTACTCATAGATGATCTTGGCTAATTAAAGCCAACCACTTGCTTACTGATTTGAATGATTTTCCGTTGTGTTTGTAGAAAATTGTAAAGAAATCACAACCAAAAATATTTGACCGCAATCAATAACGGTGTCGAATGTAGCGCGTTAGTAAGTGCGGATCGTCCACAGGGAAAGTGTAATCGTTCGTCTTTTGAATTAGATGAGTCGAAACTTTAATGAAAACAATTCATGATTTAAATTTTGTATTTCAAGAAAAAGAAAATATCTAGATCTAAGAAAAGTAAAAGATAGAATCAAGAATTGATCGTTTGATGATTTTTCCAAACCAAATCTCAAGAATCGAAATGAGGCTCGTAGGAATCGATCGGATCTATAGATGTGATGTAATCTTACAATTACGTATTCTTATCCTTCGATGAATTGATACTAGATCGATGATGATCGATCGAGAATTAGGGATTTCTTGTGAAACTAGGGTTTCATCTTATCCCTTGTTCTTTCGTCGATATCATTCATATTCTAGCCTCTAGTAAATTCAAGAAACGATCGTAGATCCCTAATTTTGAGCGATCACAATCAAGAAAGCATCGCTACGAAACTAGGTCATCGATTCTTGAACTTGCTAGGGTTTACAAAACTCGTAGGACTTAAAAATCGTATTAAGATTTGTTACATCATCATTCTACAATCGTCTCGACTCCTTTACGAGCGGAGTTTTACTCAAACATCACAACTAGAACAACAATTACAAATTGAGATCTAATCATGATGCAAGAATTAAAAGAAAGCAAGATTAAAGAATTTCACCTTTTATTTATATCAACAATTTCATTACATTCGCTCAAGAACTACAAGAGGAAGAATTCGATCGTCGACTTGGCTTCGCTCGTCTCCGTGGATCGCGGATCGGCTTGGATCACTTGCCCGACTGAAGATCGGCTCGGCTCCTAAAAGGTTGAAGGCTTCTCGCTTGATTGGTACTCAAGATCTTGGATTTGGAGTGGAATTAAGGTTAGGGTTTCGCACAAGCCTTGTCACAAGACTTGTGGAAGAAAATGGTGGAGAATTAACCACTAATGAACAACTAATTAAAGAACAACCCCAACCCTTAGATTTAGGCTCCTATTTATAGATAACTAACCCTAAATCTAGGATTTCAAATTCTAAGTTTCCCTCCAAAAGTTTGTTGAGGGAATTCAAATTTCCCTCCAAAAGTTAGTTAGAGGAGAAGCTTCTAGAGGTGATTAGTTAGGAGGGAGCTTCTAGAAGAGAATTAATTAGGAGCTTAATTAGGATTAGCCTTCCTTAATCTTCTTTGCTGATCTGGCAGTATCTTCGAGGGTATTCTGGAATTTGGAGTATCAGAAAGGACTGTGGGCCCAGAGAAAGGAATTATGCTCAAAACTTGCACGGCTGACGTGGCAGAAGAGGCGCGGAACCGCGGCGCAAGCCAGCTCCTGCCGCGGTTCCGCGGCTAACTTGGTGAGTTGGGGCTTGGGCTCTCTGGTGTGGTCTTGGGCTGTTGTATGGGCCTTTATGTGATATATAGAATTATCTAATTCCTTCTGCATTGCTACCAGATCTGAAATGATTGAATTGGCGTAATGTTGATCAGCTCTTTGGTTTTTCTTCCGTATTTTCCTGCACAGACTCAAGACAAGTGTTGCGCAAATACAGAAATGATGCGATGCCATGAAATGCGGTTAATTTCCCTTAAAGTGTCGGTTTAAAAGTCTAACACATGCAATCTCATATTTTGTGACAGATTTGCTAATATGTAAAATATGAATGCCGAACACTTCTAAATGTATGCAAATGTTAAGGAAATTGCCGGCTAAAATATACAATATTTTCGACTGATCAAATACCCCCAAACTTAATTTCGATCGTCTCGAGTGAATGTTTTATTAAAAAGAGAAGGAGAAAATAAAGAAAGAGAAAAACTAACTAGCACACTTTCGTAGGCAACACGATTGCACTGAGCACGTGCAACAAGCCTTTAAACCTCTAGGTGTCCCTAGTAGGAGGAGTGTTGTCTCCTGATGGTTTTCAGTGGATTGCACCCACAAAATCCAATAATAAAAGAAAGATCATGAATATTACGTTTAAAGAAAAGAATCATAAAAGAAAAGCTTTGAAAATTAGGGTTTCCAACTAAGCTAGCTTTTCGGTTGTCATGAGCCCTATCTTAATGGTCATGAAAAGATGTTAGAAATCACGTCCTCCCTCAATACAACATCGTCTTATTCTTCATTCCTATCTTTCTTCCAAACATCGATCATATCACCCTGCGTGTGTGTAAAGAACATCCCTACACCCGGAGAATTCAATTCAAGCTATCATACTCTTGCCCATCGGCCTCAGTACTTTTTTTTTTTTTGGATAAACGAGATTGCTCACACACTTTCATGCGACCGTTAATACTTCTTGAGGTACTAACCGACCGATTACTCCTGTGCTTGCATACTTGGTGTATTTTCCTCGTCTTGCACCACCTCAGGCATAGCAGTGACTTCCAGACCAGTTGGCCTTAGGGCACTAGATGAAAATGCACCATCGCTATATATTTTTTATTGCCTTCGGTGATAACAAAACCAGTGTCCATTTTTCTCACCACTTTATAATTTTTTTATTCACTTTTTCTTTTTATTTCCTTCATACTTTTGGCTTTAAGACAAGAGCATTTCAAGGTATCCTCTACTATCCCAGGCTTTAAGACATGTGTAAGTGCGAATAGCAGAGTAGCAACGTTCAAAATGTTTGGCTTCCAGAATAGAAACTATTTTTCAGACTTATTTTTATCTTCAGATTAGTGACTTCCTTCATCTTACTAACCCTTGGGACAACGGCTCATAACTACATATTACTAGTTCGTATAAGAAAACTTCTAATTTTCTTGGTTTTCTTAAATTTTTCTAATCTCATGGATGTAATTTTTCACTATCTAATCTTTTATTATCTTATTTATGTACAAAAAATATTTTTATAGTATTGAAATTTTTTAAATTTTTATGGTTTTTTAAAATTTTTGAATTTTTTTAGATTTTTTTTTTTTTAAAAATGTTTTGTGCTTATGCAGATGATATGCAAATGATGCAAAAATAAGCACAAACCTCCCCCAAACTTGTTTTCAACAGTGTCCTCACTGTTGCCTTCCGTTAAATCTAAAAAAAAAACCTGTAAGCTTGGGAGGAATTTATTAGTGGGGGCAAAATATTTAAGTGAAGAATCTCCCCCAAACTTATTTTTGGCTCAACATTTTGTAAAAATTTTCTTTTCAAGAGCCCGATTATACCCCCCAAACTTATGCAATGTTAATCTTTGAAAATCACATGAGGGGGTTAAAAATTAGTGGTCGATGCCAAGCTTTGCAAAGACCGAATGTTAACACCAACCATTCAAAAATTTTATCAATGCAGTGCTCGGGTTGGTGGAAGAAGAAGTGGGGAAAGGTTAAGTGGTGGAAGAGAGTGTGTGTGCGTCTCATATTGGAGAGACGATGCAGTGAATATGATGGATTACTCGCATTCTTTTTACAGTTCAGAAGAAGGGGTGGAGGTTCAATTTCATCGATTGGTTGATGATTCATCTCAACACCCGTGTCATTCAAAAATGCGAGTTCATCAGCGAAGCTCTCCTCAAAAGTTCCATTTATACCCCGATGAATAATGTCATCACAAAGTGCGGGGTGATCTTCAGACTCTAAGAACAGTTCATAATCCGTGTTAATTGTTGACCCGGACATCTCGGTGGAAGAGTCCGTATGTGTATGATACAAAGTTGGGTCAAATAATAACGTATAAAAAGAGTCAAGATCGATATCAGGAGGATCATTAAATTCGCTGCTGTCGACATCCATTAAGTTGACAGAACAGACCTGAGCAGTAGGTTCGGAGGGTACACTTCCCAACTTGTAAATGTTCAGCTCTATTGACCTATTCCCGAAAGATAGGGTCATAGAACCATTACGACAGTTGATAATAGCATTGGAAGTGGCCAAAAAGGGGCGACCTAAAATCACCGGAATTTGATTCCGTGGGTTCGCTACAGGCTGTGTATCAAGTACAATAAAATCCACAGGAAATACAAATTCCCCGATTTTTATTAACACATCCTCCAGTTTACCCCTAGGTTTAGTGATTGATCGGTCAGCCATCTGGAGAGTTATGCTCGAGGGCTTTAACACTCCGATACCTAGTTGCTCATAAACCGAGTAAGGAAGCAAGTTAACACTAGCGCCAAGGTCAAGTAACGCACGGTTGATGTGTTTCTCCCCAATAGAAATGGAAATAGTAGGACAACCAGGGTCCTTACGTTTCCGTGGTAATTGTTGGGGAAAAGCCGTGTCTACAGTACTCGACATGAAGATTTTTTTAGGCACTTGAGTCTTCCTCTTCCTAGTGCACAAGTTCTTAAGAGTTTTTGCATAGGACGGAACTTGTTGAATAGCATCTAGGAGAGGGATGTTGATGTTAACTTCCTTAAACATGTCCACAATCTTCTCCATTTGGGCATCATGTTTCTTGGGCCTCAACCTATTTGGAAATGGAGCTCTATCAATAAGTGTTGGGTCCAACATCTGTGGAGAAGTTTGTGGGGGTGGAAAAGATGAGGTGGGTGGAGGGTTCGAGCCTTTGGGAATACGGAGAATAGGCTCGGAAGAAGAAGGTAAGTTAGACGAAATAGGGTAAGAAATAGTAGTGTGAGTGGAAGTGGAAGTTGAAGCCGGGGTGTTAATGATCAATTCATCATTATCAATTTGTTCACCCAAATGATTGTCTAGCACTCTTCCAGATCTCAACGTTGTAAAAGCATCCACATTAGTGTAATGTGAAGGTCTAGGATCAGGTACGGGTTGAGATGGATGATTCCCTTCTTCTCTAACACTTATTTCGGCTGTTATTCATTCAATTTGAGCTTCCATCGATTTGATATTCTCATTTTGAGTGAGAATGATCTTTATCATATTATCGATGGAAGATTGAAAACTTGCCGACTCTTGGATGGATTGTTTCATGAAAGTAACCAAGGTTTGTACCAGTGCAGAGATATTATCAGTACCAGCCAATTGCAAAGAGTTTTCATGTAGTGCAAAAGTGTTGGCAGGATTTTGAAAATTTTGCGGTTGGAAGGGGTGCTGACTCAATTGAAGTGGTGGTTGCTGTTGTGGTGGAGGGACCCTTTGAAAATTGTTTAGGATTGGAACCGTGTTTTGAGATTGTGATTGGTTCCAAGAAAAGTTCGGGTAATTCCTCCAATCTTGATTATATGAGGAAGAAGAGGGGTAGTTTGCAGGTCTTTGCTGAAGTGCAGCATTAGTGTGACCTTGAAACGGTACATTCAAAGGACATTCTTTCGTCAAATGTGAAGGGTCTGAACAGCAGCCACACACGGTTTTGGGAAGTGTGGATTGGTTTAGGGAGGCTGAAGAGATTTTGTTTTCTATAGCGTCGGGTTTCCTTTGTATTGTGGCCATTTCGGCTTTCAAGGTGACGGAAACATCTAGCTGATTGACATCTTCCCTAGGTGGTGGTGGTCTAACACTTTCCCATTGTGATGTGTTTTGAGCTAAATCTTCTAAGTATTTCCAGGCTTCACCATCATCTTTAGATAGGAATTGGCAATGACACATGGTTTCAAGCATCTGTCTAGTAGTGAGATCAACACCCTCATAGATAATTCGACACAAATCCCATCTGGGGATTCCGTGATGAGGGCATTGGATAAGAAGATCCTTGAATCGTTCAAAGCATTTCCAAAATGGTTCATTGGGAAGTTGGGTAAATTTAGAGATTTCGCTCCGAACACGGGCGGTCTTGTGATTAGGATAAAATTTCTTAAGGAATGCTGCAACGAATTCGTCCCATGTTGAAATAGAATGTGCGGGTGTGATGTAAAGCCACTTCTCGGCTAAATCGCACAAAGTGAATGGGAGAAGACATAAACGCAGAGCATCCAAAGACAGTTGTGAATTCCCCATCAAAGTACATACGTTTTCAAATTTGGAAATAAACATGTATGCGTTTTCAGAATCAAGACCATGAAATTTGGGTAACAGTTTGATGAATTGGGGGTTGATTTCAAAATTTTCCCTGATGGCAGGTGGTATAGAAAGACAGGTGGGAAGGGTAACACGTGTAGGATAGCATCTCTCTTGGAGAGAAATGCGTGGAAGATTCTGCGCACCTGCGGCCGGTGGCAGAGTAGTGTTAAAGTTTGATGGATTTGGGTCCATCGCGGGTGTAGTGGGTGGTGGGGGAGAAGATGAAGAATTACCGACTCTGGGGTCGATAAAAGAAACGCGGACAAGACGAGAAATGGAATCCCGTGTCCAGCCTAACATTGTGCTAAATGGTTGTAGCACTAGTGGCAGCGTTGGTATAATTAGAGGAAATGAAGTGTTGGTGTTTATTTTGAAAATAATACGGATTTTAAAAAAAAATGATGCCACATAACAAATGCAACAAGCAAAACCCTAAAATCTAGTGGTCACCTAGGTCAAACTCTAGACCGCTCCTAACTGCCAAAAGACAAGTCGCAGGATAGAATCCTCCACTGCCTCTTTGTTCCCCTGTGGCCAGATAAGTGCCAGGTAAGTGGGAAGGTACTCCACTACGTAAGTAGTGGGCCTAATTAAAAACCACTAGCCTTAGACACACTCGCCTTAGGCACCACAAGAAAACGCGGATAAGCAATGAATTACCCACGGCCTTCTCTTGTCCTAATTGAGCGCGACGATCCTTAGAGTCATCTCTAGATTTCTTTTAGTTAATGTGGGTCAATGCGGATGCAAGTTTTGCGATTTTCGGGGCCTAGGAAGGGTAATGAACTCCCCACCTAATTTGGATTTGGTCGTGCCCCTTAAATTCCGTATTAATATGCAAACAACCAAAAGAATCAAAACACGCACAAATTTTATTTTGCTTTTGCGCGCTGCGATTTATTTGCAAAGAAACCTGCAGCAAAGTGTTAATTGGAGCAGATGAGGTTAGAGATAAGAAAGATAGAGACTTACAGAGAAAGTTTGGCACAGAGATCACTTAAAGTTGCCGCGGAAACGCCGCAGGAGAGGGGTTCTTGCCGCGGAAACGCGGTTTAATGAGGAGGTCTCTGCAAATTTGTTTTATGACAATGCTTCTGTTACTCCCCTTAGCTCTCTGGAAAACTCAGAAATTTTTTATCCAAGCTCCAATAATTCCAGATTTCCTCGCAATCAAATCACAACACACGTATTAGTGTTTGCACGAATTTTGATCTTAAAATTATAATGGAATAAATTGTTCAACTCAAATTTCAAAATACGAACTATTAGCGCACTATCCCCGGCAACGGCGCCATTTGATTTGAATGATTTTCCGTTGTGTTTGTAGAAAATTGTAAAGAAATCACAACCAAAAATATTTGACCGCAATCAATAACGGTGTCGAATGTAGTGCGTTAGTAAGTGCGGATCGTCCACAGGGAAAGTGTAATCGTTCGTCTTTTGAATTAGATGAGTCGAAACTTTAATGAAAAGAAACGAAAACAATTCATGATTTAAATTTTGTATTTCAAGAAAAAGAAAATATCTAGATCTAAGAAAAGTAAAAGATAGAATCAAGAATTGATCGTTTGATGATTTTTCCAAACCAAATCTCAAGAATCGAAATGAGGCTCGTAGGAATCGATCGGATCTATAGATGTGATGTAATCTTACAATTACGTATTCTTATCCTTCGATGAATTGATACTAGATCGATGATGATCGATCGAGAATTAGGGATTTCTTGTGAAACTAGGGTTTCATCTTATCCCTTGTTCTTTCGTCGATATCATTCATATTCTAGCCTCTAGTAAATTCAAGAAACGATCGTAGATCCCTAATTTTGAGCGATCACAATCAAGAAAGCATCGCTACGAAACTAGGTCATCGATTCTTGAACTTGCTAGGGTTTACAAAACTCGTAGGACTTAAAAATTGTATTAAGATTTGTTACATCATCATTCTACAATCGTCTCGACTCCTTTACGAGCGGAGTTTTACTCAAACATCACAACAAGAACAACAATTACAAATTGAGATCTAATCATGATGCAAGAATTAAAAGAAAGCAAGATTAAAGAATTTCACCTTTTATTTATATCAACAATTTCATTACATTCGCTCAAGAACTACAAGAGGAAGAATTCGATCGTCGACTTGGCTTCGCTCGTCTCCGTGGATCGCGGATCGGCTTGGATCACTTGCCCGATTGAAGATCGGCTCGGCTCCTAAAAGGTTGAAGGCTTCTCGCTTGATTGGTACTCAAGATCTTGGATTTGGAGTGGAATTAGGGTTAGGGTTTCGCACAAGCCTTGTCACGAGACTTGTGGAAGAAAATGGTGGAGAATTAACCACTAATGAACAACTAATTAAAGAACAACCCCAACCCTTAGATTTAGGCTCCTATTTATAGATAACTAACCCTAGATCTAGGATTTCAAATTCTAAGTTTCCCTCCAAAAGTTTGTTGAGGGAATTCAAATTTCCCTCCAAAAGTTAGTTAGAGGAGAAGCTTCTAGAGGTGATTAGTTAGGAGGGAGCTTCTAGAAGAGGATTAATTAGGAGCTTAATTAGGATTAGCCTTCCTTAATCTTCTTTGCTGATCTGGCAGTATCTTCGAGGGTATTCTGGAATTTGGAGTATCAGAAAGGACTGTGGGCCCAGAGAAAGGAATTATGCTCAAAACTTGCACGGCTGACGTGGCAGAAGAGGCGCGGAACCGCGGCGCAAGCCAGCTCCTGCCGCGGTTCCGCGGCTAACTTGGTGAGTTGGGGCTTGGGCTCTCTGATGTGATCTTGGGCTGTTGTATGGGCCTTTATATGATATATAGAATTATCTAATTCCTTCTGCATTGCTACCAGATCTGAAATGATTGAATTGGCGTAATGTTGATCAGCTCTTTGGTTTTTCTTCCGTATTTTCCTGCACAGACTCAAGACAAGTGTTGCGCAAATACAGAAATGATGCGATGCCATGAAATGCGGTTAATTTCCTTTAAAGTGTCGGTTTAAAAGTCTAACACATGCAATCTCATATTTTGTGACAGATTTGCTAATATGTAGAATATGAATGCCGAACAGTTCTAAATGTATGCAAATGTTAAGGAAATTGCCGGCTAAAATATACAATATTTTCGACTGATCACTTATCCTTCTTCGCAGCGTCAGAAGTCCCCGCCTGCGACCCTATAATTTCACAAACACCACACATAAAGTTAAACATCTTGCGCCGACACAAAGACAACGAAACGCAAGGATAACGTCCACAAGAAAAGCACACTGTGCACTCGCTGCACAAAATGCGCACGATATTGGCACAACCGAAGCTAGGAACGCAAAACTACGCAACCACCAAGCCTAGACCCCGATCGTACAGATCGCACATTCATAACACAATATAAAACGTGGAATCTAATATATATAACGTCGCAACATTAAAAGAAACCCACGTCTAAACTTTACCGAAATCTAGTAAGCAACATTTAATCATTTAGCTCAAAAATATAAGTTTAACCCAAACTAGTAGTCACAATCATCACAATATAGCTTGATTACACCACTCAAACTTTTACTATAATTTTAATCTCACTCAAATAGGATTTAGTAAAAGTTTAGTTTGCACTTAAGCTAATTAGATGATTAGGAAAATAACATTTAAGAATCTAGCAATAAGGTTAAGTTTTCTTTTATCTAAACAACTCACTTAACTATTTCACTAAACAAAACCCTAACTTGATTAACAAAAACTTTTACTAGAAATTCTAAATATGAAATTACAAGATTTAATTAAACATCTTATATTCTAGCTTAAAGTATTAACACCACAATTAAATATTAGGGTTAGAATTTTATACCTCCTCAAGAACACAAATTAGCAACAAACTCCAAAATTTAATCCTCCAAAATGATGTCTTTCTTAAATATCCGAGCAAGATTAAGGTTGAAAAAAAATGGGTATTGATTTGTATTTGAGTTTGTGGGATTATTTGATGAATTTTGATGATTTATTTGATCTTGAATGAGTTGAAATGGGGTGAAGAACAAAGTTGGGCAGCAAGGGGTGAGGTCGGCCAAGTCTTGGGAAAAATGGAATTGTGTGGAAGTTTCAAGCTAAAAACAATTATAAAAGATTAATAAAAGAAAAACCTTTATGCCACCTCTTAATCTTTTCATTAATAATTCATTTTAATTCACAAAAACAACAAATATATAGATATTTTGGATGGATGGATTAAACTTAAATCTAGTGATTAGATTAGCTAGCATAGATTAACCTTAGTAGTAATTAACCCAAAAAAATGCTATTCTCACTAATTAAGTGCATAATTAACAACTTAAAATAATATTTTAATTAAGGAAAATTATTAAAATGCACAAAATTTACAAGTGGTTTACAAAAACATGCAAACTAGCAATTTCCTAGCTAAACTAGATGCAGCGAATTTTATACAGCAAAAAGATCGCTTCTTGGTTTTTACGGGAAATACCGACTATTTTACCCTAAAAACGGAAAATCGCCTAAACGATTTCTAAAACGTTACAGTCTTCTCCGCTTAAAGAAATTCGGTCCCTGAATTTAGAATTTATCTACGCGTACCTTCGAAGAGATGAGGGAAAAACAAATCCTTCCGCATCTCGCTCGCAGCCTTCCAAGTGATCCCCTCACTAGACGGGCCACGCCAAAGAAAATCTCCATAGATGGAAAGACCCTTTACCGAAGTTTCTCCACCTGCCGATCCACTAACACCATCGGCTGCCAGTGAATGAAAAGATCGTGTCCAAGCTAAATGGTCTGATGCTAAATCATGTGAGAAAAGTCATGAAGGTTAAATGCAAAGTATCGACACAAGGAAGACAGGATGGATACTCAAAAATCTGGGCGGAAGTGCCAACTTATGTAGGGTTACTAGGCACTCTCACAAGGGTCTATAAGACATCAACCATGCCTGATTTAAAATTTAAACGTGCCGAACAACCCTAACCAAGATCTTTAAACTAGAGATTAGGCGAAACAAAGCATGTAAACAACTTTACATCTAAGAGATAGGGGTTACAACCTTTGTAGTCCATTCCTTCCCTTCTAAAGCTCCGTGTTGTGGTCCCTTCGCTGCGATCATCAAGTTCCCGAACTCTAGAGAGGCTCCACGAAGAGAAAGATGCAAGCTTGCTTCCGATCTTCGATAACTAAGATGATCTACCTTGAAGTTTCTTTAACTCAAGCTCTCACTTGCTAATGAAGTGAACACCCTAATCTAAATGGCTAGGATAGATTAGGATGATGAAGTAGGATTTTAGCTCTCATTTGTTTTCTTAATCTCACTCATTTTCATCACCTTTGAAAAAGCTAGAAAGCTTTTCAGGCAAAGAAGAAGAAGGGAGAAGATGATCTATTTCTTTTGTGATGAATAATGAATCAAGTGAGGTTAGAAATGCAACCATGGGTTAAGTATGAAGACTTAACCCATGTAGAGATTTTATTATGGTTAAAGGGTTGGGTTGGGTTAAAGAAATATCACAAAATATCACAAAATATCAAGGTCAAAGTCAAAGCTTCAAGATGCTTCTTGAAAGCTTCATGAATGTTTAACCCTAATCCAAACCCTAACCACAATTAAACTCCACATAACATGTTGCATTTATAACCCTAATATGTTACAATATTATATATCACATATACAATATTTATTGTAACAAAATAAAATAATACAATTAACATATATCGCATATATATCAATGTATTACCCGAGTGAGAAAAAGAATCTTTTAGTGAGCTTATATTAGTTAATGTAATTTAATATATCAAATATATAATTATACATTAAATTATCGAATCAACACTTGATCCGATAATCCGGCTATTTCACAAATAACCGACTAATATAATCTGTATCAGTTCATCGAATCAACACTTGATCCGATGACCCGGCTATATCACATATACCCGGCCGATATCTCATATCGCGAGAATCTAATACGGTATCGCATACACGTATTATTCTCGGTCCTGCACATATCACATATGTGCTCCTACTCCGTTTTGCCTGAGCCAGGAAACCTCTGTGTAGGACTCTAAAGAATCGTTAATACGCCGGCAGTAGGTGATGATCATATCAAACACCCACAAGCTGCAAGCATTCAGCTAAATGTAACAGCCACCTAGGTATTGAGCAATCAGAAGATCAACAAGAAAGCCTGTACATTCTCCCGTGAATCCAATCAGTAACACTCCCGTACAGTCCGGTCTCTTCGTCTGATATGTCGCATATCTCGCCTAGGGGTGGTAAACCTCAGACCCCAGTAGCTTGATAAGTCGTGTCGATATGAGGTCTATAACAGTTCGAAAAACTATTGATAAACACTTATCTGTAAATCTCAGCAACCCTGGCCAGGGATTTCCAGTTATAGCCAATCGAACACAGCACAACATCAACTCCCTATACCGGGAGAGACGAATCCCCTCCTATCACTCATTGCCTTCATGTAATTCGGGACTGTACCCAAAAGCCATCTTTTTGCATGCCCTCTTGCACGTGGTATGATGGAAATCAAAGCACAGTGGGAATCACACAAGACTCTATGACGATCTCGGGTCTACAGACTAACCTGTACCAGTGTCACCAAAGAACTGCCATCTGACGTGAGGTATAATACCATCTGGGAGTTCTCGGCGAGTCCGTCCAGTGTACCCAGTCTCTACTGAGCACTCGTACAACATCCTTGATGTCAAACACCGATGGATATGGGATCATCCATCGCCCTCATATGGGTTAAGATGCGTATACGCTAGTCTACTCTAGTGTATCGATGCCCTGTCTTGATACACCCTCGATTAGGAACAGTTATAGGATGTACCCGTCGACTACCGTGGCCCCACTAGTATGATCTCATCATAGTCCCAGTAGTCGAGTACATATCCTAAGGGCTTTATCAACATGTAACATAGCGACTATCATAGTACATGTTAAGATAAAGAGCAACCAGATAGCGTACTATCATGTCGAGCAAGAAAGTCCTCCCTATATATGTCCAAGCATCCACTACAATATACATCGTATGTACAGTAATGTCCTCTAGGGCATACATATAACTAACAATCTCCCACTTACACTAGGGCCATCTGTTATGGTATCGCATACCCAACAATTAGCTGTGGTTGAAATATCTCATACTTAAGCATTCCATAAAAGTCTCTACTGGGAAAAAGGCCTTTGTGAGTGGATCTGTGCTGTTGTCCTCTGTATCTATTCTCCTAACCTTGATCTCCCTAGAGATTAACCATCTCCATGATCAAGTGATACTGCTTAAGAATTATATCTGGATTTCTGATGGGACGGGGGTTCCTTGGCATAAGCCACAATTCCATTGTCACACAATGGCAGGAACGAAGTTCATCTCATGAACTTAAATATATCCAGACTGCCACTTTGCTAGCATCCTTGGTATCGATGTATCTTGCCTTTAATCGTCTAGTAAGTCACGGTATCTAGCTTGGAACTCTTCCAACATACCGTCCCTCCACTAAGGGTAAAGACAATGCCTGCGACTGACATTCAGTCGTCCTTATCACCCTGGATCCTTTCCAGTGATTCTCCCCAGGATCTATTGATACCATCTCACTACAACTAGTGAGAATCCTAACATCCAATTAGATCTATCCTATAGATTCATAACCCAGGATTTAGGAGGTATCACCTTGATCCTATATGGAGAATCTTTGTGATAAGAGGAGATTGACCGAGCGTAGCATAAGAAACTCCTTCCCTATCAAGAGTATGTCATCCACGTACTCTACGAGGATCACCACCATACTCTCTACTACCTTTTTGTATATACAAGGTTCATCTACCATTTTGATGAAGTCAACCTCTTTGACTACCACATCAAAACAGACGTTCCAATTCCGCGATGCCTGATTTATCACATAAAACATCTTGCTCACATTTCCGCTGCTCCCACTGTCTATGAAGCCCTCTGGCTGTGTACTTATAGACACTTTCTTCCAAATCATCATTTAGAAAAGCAGTCATGACATCCAACCGCCAGATATCGTAGTCATGGTATGTAGCCGTGGCAAGTAGGATCTGGATGGACTTAAGCATAGCTTTGAAAGTCTGAACTTTTCCATGTAAACCAAGTAATCTTCTCAAGATATACTTGCTCCTGATGGGGATTTAACCCTTCAGATAAAGCAACCAAAGTCCATACTTTGTTGGTGTATAAGGATTCCATCTCAGATCGCTAAGCATCCAGCCATTCTTACAGAGTCCCACTCCTGATGGCCAGCTCGAAACTAGTTGGGTCATCATCTCATGATGCAATCCTCACTCCTGCTGTCATAGAGAAAACCGAAGTATCTCTCAGGTGGGTGAGGAACCCTACTAGATCGGTGGAGAGGCTGAGATTCGTTGGATACTATTGAATCCTTTAGTTCTACCAAATCATCAGCTGCGGTTTGTATAGATAGAACTCTTTCCAGTTCTACCTCATGACAAATAATTTCTTCACAAGAAATTCCCTTTCACAAAGGTGGCATGCTGAGAAACAAAACATCTTTTGTTCCTCGGTTTGGTAGAAGTTATTCCATTGCGAATGCTTGGGATATCCAACAAACTTACACAGAACTGACTTTGCCTCGAGCTTTTCCGGATTATGCTTTTAGACATAGGCTGGACAACCCCAAATCTTAACATACTTAAGATATGGACTCTTCCCATTCCATATCACATATGAAGTGGTAGGCAACTGGTTTGATTGGAACCCTATTCAATAGGTATGCAGCTTCACAAGTGTATAACTCCAAAAAGAAAATAGGCAACTCAGTAGTACTCATCATAGAGCGCACCATATCAAATAGGGTGTGATTGCTCCGCCCCGATACACCGACGTGCTGTGGTGTATACGGAGGAGTAATGCTGAGAGAGAATCTCATTCTCCTTTAGAATAGTCTAGGAATCCCGTGCTCAAGTATTCTCCTCCTTGATCTCATCAAAGGACATAATACTTATACCCGTTTTTGGTTCTCTACTTCTAACTTATATTCTCTGATTATCTCAGAAGTTTCGGACTTGTGTTTCAACAGGAACATATGTCTGAACCTTGAGAGATCATCAGTGAATGTAATGAAATACAAAAGAACCGGTCCTGGCATGTGTAAACAGGGGACCTTCATATATCAGCATGTATCAATCCCAAGAGTTCACTAACTCTTTCTCTGTTTCCAATAAACGGAGCTGTGGTCATCTTATCTCCGTGACATGACTGGCAAGTTTCACAAGATGTAAATTCAAACTAATTTAAATATGCATCTATATGTAACTTCAGCTAGTCGGGTCGCATTGATATGACCTAGTCTACAACGCCTCAAGAAGGATTCGTTCATTTCTGAACTCTTCCTCTTGTGTGTGTTCTGTACGTTAAGAACTGTGGTTTGATTTAGAACGTCTATGCTTTTAGATAACGTGCCTGAACCGATCAACTCTTGATATAGGAAATGTTCAAAACATTATCTAACAATACAAAATTATATCCTTCTTTACTAATAAAGAGATTGATATGATGTTGTATATCAGGTTCGGTATCTAATAACATTCGCTCAGAATCAATGTATTCTGGTAATACAGGCTGATAACTGCCAACAGACTTGGCTGCAACACTTGCATCATTTCCAACTCTTGAAACTTATTACCCGTTCTCGGTTCTCTACCTTTCTGTAGCCCATGTAACATATTACATTTGCGGGATCCTGATCCGGTATCTCATACCCAGGACGTAAAGAATACTGAGAAACAGTTCTGTGTAATGAACACACCCGAAGAAGATGTATCAACATGTACTTTCTTCGTTTGGACGGCACGGGAATTCTGGTAATCCCCTATTTCCTGCTCTGTCTTATAACAATTATAAGTTGGAGCGGGACCAACGTTCCTTAGCGCAGTATAACAAGCAGGTTCGGTCAATACATCCGTATTATTATCTTGATTAAGGTATGACATAGTCGTAACCAGGAGAGAGAGAGATGAAAACACTCAGCGTATGCTCCTGCGAGATTAGATTGGTTTTCAATATATCTAATTAGGATGTCTCCCACTGTTTTAGTCAAATCTTCCTTCAAACCCTAAAAGGAAAGACTAGCCAGGATTAATTACACCTTATAAGTTCACCAATCTTTCAGCCAGGCCAGTGCCGGTACTTTGAGGGAGGTTCCCCGCGCTTTCGCACGGACCTAATTTAAGTAAACCTCGTTTTCCCATGGCGTAACCCCATTAACACCTTTCTAGACACCTACTTGATCGGCTAATTGTAATGTGTAAAACTTTCCTAGGAGTAACTCTTACTCGCAGCGGGTATCGAGATCCAACTATCTCATAGAAGGTATGCAATCTCATTGCAAATTTCAACACTTGAAATTCCTAATAATATTTTACCCCTAGTGACTTATGACCTTAACTATGGTCAACAAATCATAAGCACTAGTCAAGTTCTATCCGTCATTTCTTGATTAAATAGACCCACTCACATGACCCTTAACTAAGGTCAACAAAGTCACATAACTGTCCTAACTAATCGCATCATATGCTATATAGGAAGACATCACTTAGCTACCGTACACTGTGCCTTAACTAAGGTCAACAAACACAGCATGAATACTAAGTACTCTACTTCCTAAAATGACGGAGGGTTACGACATGTTTTTAAGAAAACCTTTTGCGTAATGAACTTGATATCGTTGTAGAATCGAGTGATTTTAATGGAATGTTTTTGAGGCCTTTTCTAGTTTTGCTAAAGAGGTCACTCCCGGTGAAGGGATCGTCAGCTCTTTCCTCATCGAATAAGATGCAGGATATTTCACAAATATCACTATGCAAAGTAAAAACTATAAAAACAATCAAAAGACAAACCGAGTTTGTAGTATCTGCTAGTTTCGCTAAAGTGGTCACTCCCGGTGAAGGGATCTCGGCTCTTTCATTATCGAATAAGGTGCTGGATGTTCTACAAGGAACACCGCTATGCAAAGCAAGAACTAGAGCTACCTGTTTTTGAGACAAGTTTCTACAACATCTTTAGATTTCTTTTAGTTTCATTAATCTCATTAATGAAGTCCCATTTTATTATGCTTCACAAGCATAACATTTGAAACGAAATCTGCAATATAACATATATCTCATATATATAATATAAACATTCATCTCAGGCAGTAATATGATCTCATCACAGAACATTGCAGCAGAAGAACATATATGAAATATTGGATATACTAGGAGGTCCGTGTTTTAATACGAGCCTGTATAAAACACGGATTCCACGGTCGCGATGAATAGCCAAACCCACATCACTAGACCCCTACGAGAGCGGCAAGCAACACTGCTAATTCTAGGGTTAGGAGACCCGGTCTCGACTCCTCGAGATGGTCTCCCACTGGACCCTAGAACCCGGTTACTTATGCTCCCCGTCTTGGGTCTACCTAATGCGGAAAAGTAAATAATATACAATGGTGACATCATCCTCAGCCCGGAAATGCCCTAATAAAAGAATATTACATACAAATGAATTTTACATAAATGAAAAAGAAAAACTCTCATCTTACATAAAAACCTCGGCTATTCAGAACACGACGATCCAATATAACATATCACAGCAACACATAATATCTCATATCATCAACGTAAGCAAGTATGCATATCCCGATTGTCGTTGATGTATAGAAACGAAACCGGCGATACACCATATACTACGCTTACGGTCACAGAAAAGAAAGTGTAAAACTACAACAGTTGGAATCCGCAACCTCCTTAGACATCGCATGCCTAACCAAATGAATTCCTTAGACATCGCATGCCTAACAATTATAAACCCCGCATTTTAGTCTTATTATCGAAAACACTTTTCAATATCTAGTCGGGCAATTCAACAAGATTACCAATATCCTGATCGAATGCTCGTCGCAAACTTTAGTAGACGGCCGCACCCCCAGATGCCGTCGACGAAGTGCACTAAGGTGGAACACCGCTGCCGCGAGCATCCGAACGGATGCTTTTGGCGACGGGGTTCTCCTACAGTCACTTGGTCGGGGTTATGGGGCGTGGTTATCTATTAAGTTTATCCGGCGAGTATCCGCGTACACTACGTGATTGCAACGGACTTTTGATCACATCAAAATCCCATGGCAACCGATCAAATGAGACTAAACTGCTATATTTATAACATTCAAATTAGTTATCTCATAACTACTTGTGGATTCCAAATATTGTATCACATTCCAGATAAATAGACAATGTTAAACTTTCCGATCGAATAATCAAACACCCAAGTTTTCCCAAATAGCTCAACACTTGAGCGGAGTTCAAAAAATATCCATCACATGGCACAGTACCAATGGTCCAGCCGTAGAAGGGTCGAGCCAATGCCTCACATGTGGCAACGCCGTACTGACCCAAACCCTAAGGTTCAGAGGCAGTTCAGACGGTCACATAATCGAGTTAAGGTTTGTGTTCTTCTAGAGGGACCACTGCGTTACTTGCACGACTTAGAACGTTCTTAAACTACGGAAAAATCCAACACTTGGAAATTTTCTGGCAGGGGAAAAAGTGAGTTATTGATATCCGTTCGAACTTTTTAACTCATTCTAAAAATTACCCGGACAAACTAAACGAAGTTATACTTTCCGATCGAATCAACGAGCTCCCAATACAACCCAGAAAACTCAACACTTGAGTAGAATAAAAATTCCCAGAACAATCAGGAAATCTGTACGGATATTACTGTGTAAAATACAAACCCTAATGTTACGGTTTGGCCGTGGAACCGCCGCGCAAGAAAGGGTATTGCCGCGGTTCCGCGGCGCAATAATGGTATTTTTGGTTCGTTTTGCACAGTAATCCATCAAATCACCTGCTGAATTTTCTGAGCATTTTTAATATGAAAAATGTCAACTTTTTGAAAAATTTCCAGAAACTAGGGTTTTACCGGTATTCGGAGTTCGATCGGACTTTAAACTTCGTCTACACTACGCATAAAGCTCTAGCTTGGCTCCGATACCACTGTAGGGTTACTAGGCACTCTCACAAGGGTCTATAAGGCATCAACCATACCCGATTTAAAATTTAGACGTGCCGAACAACCCTAACCAAGATCTTTAAACTAGAGATTAGGCGAAACAAAGCATGTAAACAACTTTACATCTAAGAGATAGGGATTACAACCTTTGTAGTCCGTTCCTTCCTTTCTAAAGCTCCGTGTTGTGGTCCCTTCACTGCGATCATCAAGTTCCCGAACTCTAGAGAGGCTCTACGAAGAGAAAGAGGCAAGCTTGCTTCCGATCTTCGATAACTAAGATGATCTACCTTGAAGTTTCTTTAACTCAAGCTCTCACTCACTAATGAAGTGAACACCCTAATCTAAATGGCTAGGATAGATTAGGATGATGAAGTAAGATTTTAGCTCTCATTTGTTTTCTTAATCTCACTCATTTTCATCACCTTTGAAAAAGCTAGAAAGCTTTTCAAGCAAAGAAGAAGAAGGAAGAAGATGATCTATTTCTTTTGTGATGAATAATGAATCAAGTGACGTTAGAAATGCAACCATGGGTTAAGTATGAAGACTTAACCCATGTAGAGATTTTACTATGGTTAAAGGGTTGTGTTGGGTTAAAGAAATATCACAAAATATCACAAAATATCAAGGTCAAAGTCAAAGCTTCAAGAAGCTTCTTGAAAGTTTCATGAATGTTTAACCCTAATCCAAACCCTAACCACAATTAATATCCACAAAACATGTTGCATTTATAACCCTAATATGTTACAATATTATATATCACATATACAATATTTATTGTAACAAAATAAAATAATACAATTAACATATATCGCATATATATCAATGTATTACCCGAGTGAGAAAAAGAATCTTTTAGTGAGCTTATATTAGTTAATGTAATTTAATATATCAAATATATAATTATACATTAAATTATCGAATCAACACTTAATCCGATAATCCGGCTATTTCATAAATAACCGACGAATATAATCTGTATCAGTTCATCGAATCAACACTTGATCCGATGACCCGGCTATATCACATATACCCGGCCGATATCTCATATCGTGAGAATCTAATACGGTATCGTATACACGTATTATTCTCGGTCCTGCACATATCACATATGTGCTCCTACTTCATTTTGCCTGAGCCAGGAAACCTCTGTGTAGGACTTTAAAGATTCGTCAATACACCGGCAGTAAGTGATGATCATATCAAACACCCACAAGCTGCAAGCGGTCAGCTAAACGTAACAGCCACCCAGGTATTCAGCAATCAGAAGATCAACATGAAAGCCTGTACATTCTCCCGTGAATCCAATCAGTAACACTCCTGTACAGTCCGGTATCTTCGTCTGATATGTCGCATATCTCGCCTAGGGGTGGTAAACGTCAGACCCCAGTAGCTTGATAAGTCGTGTCGATATGTGTCACGACCCGAAAGTACGGAACGTGATCGGCACTTAGATTACGAAGCGTCTAGAGGCGCAACGTAAACTAAGTAAGCCGAAGCCCAGAAATCTAAACCATAAAGAAGAAGAAGAAGTAAAAGAACATGAAGAAAAACAAGTTTAAAAACATCAGCAAATTTTCCCAAAAATTTCGGCAGAGTCTCCTCTATAAAAACTGGCCCCCAGACGGGTACAACAAGTATAATATAAGTAAACAATAAAAAGCATCCCCAAACGGGTGCTAGCATCAACGCTAACAGGAGGAAACAACCACAACAAGCACAATAATATACAACGCCAAAGGGCGAGGCTCAAAACTCAAAGAAAACAAAACCACCAGATCTGAATAATACATGCGCGACTCTAGGGTCGAAATAAAAGTCTGGTCCAATAAACTTATCAAGTAATACAAGTATGGTTGATGGAGCTTACTAGATACAAATGAAAGAATAAAAAATACAATGGTGGTTCAGATACAAGTGAACCAACCTACCGTGCAAATCACCCTGAAGAAAAGATGTGCCAGCAAGCTGCCAGGGAAACCTGTATATCGAACCTGTAATAAAATTTGGCACAACGGGGGTGAGTTGCCAACTCGTGAGTAGAAGACATCTACGAAAAGAAATCGAATGCACGACGCTATCCTAGGTCATAATATTACACTATTAAATCCCAATCATCTAGTAATAGCAGGGTAAAACTACGTGTAAATGCAGATACTCCATGCTCATGTCAGTGCCTCATATAATACTATGTCATATGAAATGAAATGAATGCACCATGAATGTAAAGTAACAAATCCTGAAATCCAGATATATATGTATAAGAAATCTTTATCTATTATCATAGTAAAATGTGTATAAGAATCTGAAATCTCAACAATGAAATCCATGGAAATCCGTGTCAAGCATCGACACAACACATGTAATCTCAAGTCTCAATATCTCGGGCTCCGTCAGTCCGGATCGGCCCATATCATCAAATCTCACGACAACGGTCGGTATCCTCCGGATATCCGCCGCGCCAGACATCACCGGTAGGTAGCCTTCCCCTGCCAGGCTCATCGTCTACAACTCGATCTTCTTGCCCCGGGGTACCATACCGGGCCCACCATGTACCCGAGACGGTTCATCCACTCCTCGAATCGGGTCTCGAAATCCATCAGAAAACATGAAATCTCATGGTGGACGACACATACATCACGAGAAAACCGCATCTTATTTTAAAAAAAAGAGAAGAGGAGAGAGAGAAGTTTGTTTATATATTCTTGCGGTTTTCCCCAAAATCCAGAAATCTCATAGAAATCCTAATCTTAAAATCATAAGTAACTATATGATAAGTGTCGGCATATGCCCATAATACTGCATGATAACATGAAAATATGAATGCATGAATGTCTAAGTAATAAATATCATGTCTATACTAACATCAGAGAATAATCACAATATTATATCGGTTTAGTTGTTAACTGATTCTATCCATAAAAGACAATATGATCTAAAGTGTACGTGACATAGCAATTACCGATGATGATGTGTGTGAGCCGGCAAATAAGTGTGCGTGGAATATGCGCATCATCGGTAATGGTGCTGGTGTCCTAACAGGTAAAGTTTATACTGATTATAGCAACATATGAAAGAACATACACCATGATGATTACAGTATGAATGCAAAGACAGATGTGCATTATCCACTCATTTGATATACAATTATCACTACCACTATATGAATCGAACCTAAACTAGTGTCCATCTAACCTCCTAAAGAACTTAACCTAAGAAACTAGTTAATAAGAAACAAGAGTCTACCTAAGGTCTGAATCAATATCTCGAATAGTCGGCGATCCGGCCTCAATAGCGTCACGTACGTAGTACGGCTTCCTCAAATCAAGAGTGCGGATCAATCATCATATTTATGCCTCGTACGGTAAAATCCATCGTACGGCATCCCAATATCGGAGTACGGGTCAAGTATCTCTTAGGTGTCTCATCATTCGTATAATGTCATCACCAACACATCTCATGATCAAGGTACTAAACTGTAATCGCCTACATCAATCATATATCATTGCCCTCATAATATGCATCATTAGTTTATCCTCAGAAATATCATGTCATATGTATCATATCGTAATCAAGTCATACATATCCCATATCGTGATCAATCACAAGTTATAGTCCGGGTACTATTTTAGAGTCCCATGTACCTCAATATCATCACTACCCCTTATAATTTAAATATACATGTTCATTATCTCATTCTCTAATGATCCGCTAACACTTAATACGACTGTATAGCCAAGAATCACGGCATCAAGCCCAGTTACACTATTTCATCATACCTCGGATATCATATCACATCAATGAATCACATATACGTGTTGTTTATATATGTATATACCTATACCTAGTTCTATATATATACACATACACGTATACCCCATGTCGAGTTTCAGTGTGTGCGTGGGTGTGTTTCTATCTGAAACCTACGAATCTCTTCCAAGGTACTCATCCTCTGAAATGGTTTTCCTAAATCAGTCTAGTCCAGCCTAGGGTCAATACTAGGGTCCTACTAAGGTCACATCTTGTTTCCTAATGTCAATAAGTACTATTCCTATTCTACGTTGCGGGGGTGCTAAACGCCATCCACCCGACTTCCCCCCGTAGATATGCATCTACTCACCTGGTCCATGTCTGCCGAAGAGAGTGTCGCCATCCTCCTCTTCATCGCCCGCAGTCCACGTGAGGGGTACCTAGACGCAAACATATAAATAGCATCGTAAACTGAATCACATACGAAAGTCAAACGATACAAGGAACAAGCATAGGTTAAAACCTATGTCCCGTCCACGCAAAAGCACCAAATATCGCTCGATATCGGCGTACAAACTCCGATGGATCGAGATAAACATTAACAAATAACTCATAGTTTTAAAACACATTACTTATATTATAAAACATGATTAAATCCATCGAAACCCTAAAATCCATCAAATCGCCCGATTTCGTAAAACCCGAAAATGCCAATTTACCGTTTTTCATCAAAACTTAACATTTAAATGAAACCAATGGTTATAAAACTCATTAAATAGCATAACTAGACTATACAACCCCTTACTTTATTTTTATTACATAATTTTGCATTTATTTGAAATTTCTAGTTTGCAACTTTTAACAATTTTTAACATTTTTCAAGCAAAATACCACAATTCCACCACAAAACGTGATTTTTCATGAATTAATGTATTAAACCATAATTCATAATGATAATGATTTAATGAAACCATAAATTATATTTTTAATCACATTTATTTAGAAATTTCTAAAATCTAGTTTACAAAATAGCAATTTTTATCACAATTTATCAATTATCAATAGAAACTAGCAATCAAACTAAGTTTTTCTTTTCATTAACATGCTAAAGTTCTCACTAAAACTACAATCTAATAATAGCCACCTTAATTGGAATTTTATATCACCCACATATATATTTTACAAAAACTAGTTAGCTAAATAGCTTCATTTAAACAATTTTAAATGAAAAAATTTACAATTCAACAAACATGCAAGATTTTTCCACTCTAAAATTGTTAAACTAGCTATTATAACCTTATTTAATCAATAAAAATCACAACTTGATTTTTCAAACCCTAACTTGAATTTTAAAAGTAGCAAATAGAATTAATATATTAAATCTAATTATGCTTAAATGAACATCTAATAACAATAAATCAAAAGAAGGAAATTTATACCTCCAAAATATGAAACCCAAACATGAAATAAGCCTCCAAAATGCATGCTTTCCATCTCCAAAATCCATGCTAAATAGGTCAAAGGAAAATGGTAGAGGTTGAATGTTGATTTTTGAGATTTATTTTTGGAATTTTTGATGAATTTTGATGATTTTTAATGCAAAAATGATGGGGGAAAATTTTTGGGGCTACCCATGGAGGGGAGGCCGGCCATGGAGAGGGAGGAGGGTGGAGAGAGAGAAAAAATGTGTGGTATTGTGTAGAAAGTTCATAAATAATGCATTTTTTTCATTTAAACCCTTTATTATCTAACTTTTTCAATTTAACCCTTTTCCTAGAAATTTCTAGAACCATGGAGAGATTTTGGAAAAGATTTTGCATATTACACACTTGATTCTAATATACCATGGCTCATTTTTACAAATTAAAACCATTCAAATTTGTAATTTACACTAATTTAGTGTAAAAAATAAAGCTTATGTTAATATTTAAAATATTTAATTTAGGAAAAATATTTAATTAAAATAAAAATTTATAAGTGGCTAAATAAATACCATTTACTAGTGATTAGAAGAATTAGAGTTAACCGCAATCAAGACGGTGTCGCTATGCAGCTAGCTGGTTGAGCACGGGTCGGTCCACAGGGAGATGGTGGTATTTTACCTTCTTGTTTTAGACGAGTCAATAAAGAATTTGTGTATGTTTGTTTCTAACCTATGTGTTTATTTGCAAGTATAAAGTTGTTAAGAAAAGAAAATACGAGATTGTAAGCTAAAGAAATCCGTACTCAAAACCTTTGAGCCGAGTCTTAACCAATTGAAGCTAGAGCAATCGGCAACAACGTGGATTAAGGGATTTAAGCGCGGTATTCATGGAATCCGGCTTATTTACCCTTGTCCTTCCGTTCTTGTCTCTTGCTTTCGCCTCCGGTCAAACCGAACGCAACCGGTCGCGGTTAGGAATCACCGTTACCTTGTCAGGGTAGGGTGCCTAACGGAGCGCTTGCGTAACGTTTGGGCGGAGTTCAATGGAAAATAACGGGAAAAGGAAATGAGCAAGGAAATGTTAACTTACAATACCGTATTTATTCTTAACAACGACAATAATTACAACATTCACAAAATGAACAAAAGAGAGCAAAAGAAAAGAACAAAGAAAAGAAAAGATTACAAGTAATTAAAGTGCATGGAATTAAATTGCAAGAAAGTAAAGCAAGAATGAAAAATGCAAGTAATAAATAAACAATAAAAAGAACAAGAAACTAGAACTCAAGACAAGCATGGGATCAATAGCCAACCCTTAAACTTGCAAGCTCAATCAAGAGGTTGCAAGATCAAGAGAAGGGTAGAGAACGCATGTGAATTGAAGCGCTAATTCCGTAAGAAAATACGACCCTTGAGATCAATAACTAACCCTTAACCATTCAAGCTCAATGAAGAGGTTGAATGATCAAGGGAAAGCAAGAATCTCAAGGGGAAGAAGAAACATAAGAGAAAGATACAAAAAGCCCTCATCTTCATTGATCTCCCACTCAAAAAGCTCTCACTACAATTTTCATGGAAAAAGAATGAAGAAGAAGAAGAAAAAGACTAAATCCTAAAAGAAAGAAGAACAAAAGAATGACCCTTGGTTGGGCTCAGATCTGGAGTATTTATAGGAGGGGAACTGGGAACCTAGGGCAACAATCTGCCCTTACATAAAATGACCAAACTGCCCGTGAAAAACGACACAGAGAGGAGACTATATGGCCGCTGATCCGCGGCCTAGACCCCCCTTTGGCCGCGGATCCGCGGCCCTTTAGTGGTGTTGGGAAGTGGGCTTTTGTGGCATTCCCTGGTTTGTTGTGCCCTTGATTCTGGTATATGATTTTTCTTATAATCTTTCCACATTTCTTCCAGAATTTCAGTTGATCAAAAGGTGATTGAAAGTGGATCTTTTGCCATGATTGTCTCGAGCTCCGCGTAGATTTCTCGGATCTTGTGCTGCCATTGAGCCTTGTGCATGAAAACGACATTGATTTGCCATTTTGTCTTCTTAAACCGGTGTGTGGCAACACGGATAAAGAGCAGAGACCTGTGTTTCATCTGTGGTTGGCAGTAATCCGGAATTATCATGCTTTTTCATGATTTTCACCTTTTAGAGTCGAGAACCTGTAATCTGCAATTATGTGGCAAACACGGCTTAAGAGCACCTACCTATAAACACACGAGCGTAAGAATGGGCGGTATAAAATGCAGTATTCTGTTATGAACAACTAGTAATTACATAATTAAAATATGTATTTTTGAAATTATAATGAAAAACAATCACGGTTTAATTTTACGAAAAATACATTTTACTTTACCAAAATTCATAAAATTCACTTAAACAATTTTATTCATTTAATTATTTATTTAATTATTTTTAAAACGTTTCAATATGAGGCCTATAACAGTTCGAGAAACTACTAATAACACTTATCAGTAAATCTCAGCAACCCTTGCCAAGAATTTCCAGTTATAGCCAATCGAACACAGCACAACATCAACTCCCTATACCGGGAGAGACGAATCCCCTCCTATCGCTCATTGCCTCCATGTAATTCAGGACTGTACCCAAAAGCCACCTTTTTGCACGGCCTCTTGGACGTGGTATGATAGAAATCAAAGCACAGTAGGAATCACACAAGACTCTATGACGATCTCGGGTCTACAGACTAACCTGTACCAGTGTCACCAAAGAACTGCCATCTTGTTAGTTGTATGTATGTCCTAGAGGCCAGTATTGTACAGATGATGTATATTATATTGGATGCTTGGACATATATATAGATGACTTTCTTGCTCGATATGATAGTATGCTATCTGGTTGCTTTTTATCTTAACATGTACACTTGTCTCTTTAAACTGTCTTATGGTTACATGTTGGTAAAGACCTTAGGATGTGTACTTGACTACCTGGACTATGATGCAGATCATACTAGTGGGGACATGGTAGTCCATAAGTATATCCTTCAAGGTCCCTAGTCGTGGGTGTATCGAGATGGGGCATCGATATACCAGAGTAGACTAGCGTATACGCTTCTCGACCCATGAGATAGGCGATGGATGATCCCATATCCATTGGTGTTTGACATCAGAGATGGTATGCGGGTGCTCAGTGGAGACTGGGTACACTGGACGGACTCGCCGAGAACTCCCAGATGGTATTATACCTCACGTCAGATGGCAGTTCTCAGGTGACACTTGTACAGGTTAGTCTGTAGACCCGAGATCGTCATAGAGTCTTGTGTGATTCCCACTGTGCTTTGATCTCCACCTTACTACGTCCATGAGGGCGTGCAAAACGGTGGTCTTTGGGTACAGTCCTGAGTCACATGGAGGCAATGAGCGATAGGAGGGGTTTTGTCTCTCCCGGTATTGGGGGTTGATGTTGCGCTGTGCTCGATTGGCCGTAACAGGGAAGTCCCTGGCCAGGGCTGATCAGAGATTTGCTGGTAAGTGTTACTAGTAGTTTCTCGACCCGTTATGAGCCTCATATCGGCACGACTTATCGGTTATTGGGGTCTGACGTTTACCACCCCTAGACTTGATATGCGACATATCAGACGAACAGACCGGACTGTACGGTAAGTGTTACTGGTTGGATTCACAGGAGTGTGAGCGGACTAGCTCGTCGATCTTCTGATCGCTCAATACCCGGATGGCCGTTACGTTTAGCAGACCGCTTGCGGCTTGTGGGTGCTTGATATGATCATCATCTGCTACCGGCGTATTGACGAGTCTTTAGAGTCCTACACAGAGGTTTCCTGGCTCAAGCGAAACGAAATAGGAGCGCATATGAGATATGTGCAGGACCGAGAATAATGCGTGTATGTGATACCGCATTTCATTCTCGCGATATATGTTTCGATTGGTTATATTCGATATGACCTAGTTATCGAATCATTGATTCGATAAATCGATACATTGGATTCTAGTCGGTTATGTGCGACATGACCGGATCATTGAATCAAATGTTGATTTAATGATTTAATGTATAATTATATATTTGATATATTGCATTGCATTAACTAGTATTGGTTCATTTTATATGGATTTTCTCACTTGATGTGCAAGAAGTATATGTGATATACTTTTGTGCACATATTTGTATCATGTTTGATGATACTTGATCATTTTGTTAAGTGTAAAGAATTAAAACCATGGTTAAGTGTTGATTAGGGTTTTGCATATTCATTTATTTATTTATTTGAAAAGGATTATGATGAGAATGGTGGCTTTCTTTGTTTTAAGTTGAAACTTCATGAAGCTTTGACTTTTGTAACCATTCTTGTCTTCATGCTTAACCCTAACTCATCCAAGTAACCATGGTCTATTCTCTACACTTAACTATAGTTAGCTTATGATAAGTATTGAATTATTATTCATTTTAACTCAACACTTATCATATTCTTTCTTCATCTTCATCTTCAAGAAAGAAAGCTTGATGCCATCAATGGCAACTTGAGCTAAAGTGAGAGAAATCCAATTCTAAAGTGAACCCACCTCCTATTTCTTCACCCTCTACCTCTTGCCAAGTTGTTTTGGGTGTTTTCTTCACAAGTTTCATAACTTTGTGAAGTTGGAGCTTGAACTTGTGATGCCTCGACGTAGATCATCTTCGGCACGAAGCCGATGACCTAGTCCGCCCAAATCTCCGATGAAGCCGACGTATGAGTTCGGGATTCGAGATGGACAGCGAGAGGATGCCTACATGGAGCTAAGGAAGTGGATAACTGGATCTACAAAGGTTGTAGCTCTCTTCTTTTAGTTAAGTTGTTAACTAGATTCATATATCGCCTAAACTTCTAGTCAACGATCCGTATTAGGGTTTCTCGGCACCCATAATTTTTGAAATTGGCATGGTTGATGCCTTGTGAGACCTCTTGAGAGTGCCTAGGAACCCTACACATCTGACGTGAGGTATAATACCATCTGGGTGTTCTCGGTGAGTCCGTCCAGTGTACCCAGTCTCTACTGAGCACCCGTACACCATCCTTGATGTAGAACACCGATGGATATGGGATCATCCATCGTCCATCATATGCGTCAAGATGCGTATACGCTAGTCTACTCTGGTGTATCGATGCCCTGTCTCGATACACCCTTGACTAGAAACAGTTATAGGATGCACCCGTCGACTACCGTGGCCCCACTAGTATGATATCATCATAATCCCAGTAGTCGAGTACATATCCTAAGGGCTTTATCAACATGTAACATACAGACTATCATAGTACATGTTAAGATAAAGAGCAACCAGATAGCGTACTATCATGTCGAGCAAGAAAGTCCTCCCTATATATGTCCAAGCATCTGTAAGTCGATGTGCAACACCCCACGACTTGTGGGGAGGAGGAAATATGAAAAACGATCTTGTTCTTTGCTTAAACATCGACTAACCGCATGAATCGAAGCTAAACGATAACTAACAACTATCATAGAAGTTCTAAACTACTATGTGAAATGATTATACCTTAAGAACCGTGTCCTTCAGGTCTTCATCACTGTCCTCCACTCCTCGTAGGCTCCTTCGAACATCGACAACTTCACGGCCTCCTCAAATCAAAGACGATCCACCCGAAAGCTCCTACGCCAAGCTTAATCTCAAACTTGAGATAACTAGGTTGCTTAAAGTGCTAATCTAAGCTACCTAGAGGATATAGAGTGAGGTTATGGATGTTTTAGTCTATCTAACCCTTGATCTCAACACATGAGAGGTTAGGGTTAGGGTTTCAAGAGAGAGTGAGCTTGAGGAGAGAGAATGTGAGAATGATAATGAAAAGAATAATGAACTCATATGAATATATCAACCATAACAATAAATCAAATAAATAATATAAATGATTTATCATCATGGTTAGATTCATTCATCTAGTGTGATTCATCATATGACTCACTAACTCATTAATGAATCATTTAATACAAAGCATGAATCACACAAATGAGTCATTAAGCAATTAATGCTCATGCCACCTTAACCCCTTGGTCACCACTTTTCTAGAACCTTCCCGACAAATTACGAGAACGCCCCTCCAATCCGTGAAAATACGGAAAAACTTTAGACTGTATAAATCCAATAACCTAATACTAGAATCTGGCTTAAACCAAAGCCTGCTAGTAAAAATTGTCCGAAAAGTCGTACGTGCGTAAACACACGTACGCATCCGAACCCTTGTCGTAAAACCATACGACCTCTATAACGTTTCGCCTGGAGCAGGGAAACTCTCTGTGTGGGACTCTAAAGACTCAACACTACACTGGCAGTGGGTTTAACCACAGACCGCAAGCGGCACTAGCTGTACGTAACGGTCCCCAGGTAGATGTCGATAAGAAGGCCGATGAGGAAAATCATCCGAACTCCCACTGAGCCTGATGTGACAATCTTCGTACAGTCCGGTCTGTTCGTCTAAGACTATCGCATATCAAGCCTAGGGGGCGGCAAGCGTCAGTCCCCTAATAGCTGTATAAGTCATGTCGGAGCGAAGCCCATTACACCCTGAGAAGCTACTGGAACCTACCAGTATATCTCGCTTGCCCTTGCCAGGGACTTTGCGTAATGGCTCTCTGACACAGTGCGATATCAACTCCCAATATCGGGAGAGACGAATTCTATCTAACTGCCACTGCCTCCAAGTGCTCGGGACTGCACCCAACTGCTACCTATTTGCACGACTCCTTTGAGCCGTGGTAGGGTAGCAATCTAAGAACAGTAGGACACACTCGAGGCGAAGCAGCAGTGTCAAGTCTGGGGACTATGCTGTACTCATGTCATCTGGGAACTGATAACTGACGATGGGTATAATACCAACCAATCAGTTCCCCTGCGAGTCCTGTCCGGTGTACCCGTAACCTAACGAGCACCTGCATACTATCTCCAGTACGACGTACTGATGGCTGTGTGACAGACCATCTCCCCAACTGGGATGAGAAGCGTACACACTTAGTCTACTCCGGAATATCGATGCCCTATCTCGATAATCCAACGACCAGGGACCTGTATAGGATGTTGCTTACAGACTACCCAGCCCCTACTAGTGCGACTGCCATCACGACGCTGGTAATCAAGCAAAGATCCCATGGGCTCTATTAATATGTATAAGTGATACGTTACAAGAAAGATATACACATATTAAAGTAGACTCAAACCAAGTAGCATACTACCATTTTTAGCAAGACTGTATATATAACTGTGAAATCCCAAGCTTCCATTAAGTAATATACAAGCTAGTATGATACAATAATGGCCCCTAAGGCATATACACTAACAACATCCACTACAATATACATCGTATGTACAGTAATGGTCTCTAGGGCATACATATAACTAACAACTTATAGGCAACGGTACCAACTCGCTCGAGGATCTTAAAAGGACCTACAATCTGGGACCAAGCTTACCAAAACTCAACACGCCATTCATCGGAAAAATCCGTAGGAATACATGATCTCCCACTACGAACTCAAGTCTGCGACCACCACGGTCGGCACAAGACTTCTGTCTGCATTGGGCTGCTTTCATCCTGACCTAAACCACTGGATCATCTCCGAAGTCTCTAGACTAGCTGGGGTCCAAAAATCTTGCTCTTGCGGAGTCAGTAAAACAGATCGGCGATCGACACAACCTACCACACCAGGCCTAAAAGTTGCAATTTGAAACGTCTCCTGATAACCGTTATCGTAGGAGAACTCCATCAATGGCAAGTGACGATCCCAACGCCAACAAACAATCAGTACGTATGCACAATCATATCCTCCGGAGTCTGTATAGTCCGCTCTATCTGACCATCGGCCTACGGATGGAAAAGCGGAGCTAATGCTTAACCAGTACCCAAGGCTTCCTGAAGCTCCTGCCAACGACGGCTAGCGAACTATATGCCTCTATCGGATACAACACATGAAGGAACTCCGTGCAAACGCACAAACTCACCGAAGAACAACAGAGCAAACTGAGCATAACCAGACAACAACACCCAAATGGAGTCACATCCTGCCTAAACCTGGGTAGACACCATAAAGAAATTTATGGAGATCTGCTCCCATCCCCACTATGGAACGGTAAAAAGGTTGCAATTCTCCAGCTGGCCTCAAATGCTCAACCTAAGCTCGGTAACAAGCCAAGCACTTCAAAACGAAGTCCGAAACTTCACTTTTCACCCCTGCCCACCTGTAACCAACTCTCAAGTCACGTTATATCTCGGTGGCACTTGGATGAACACAAGAAGCTGACTGATGTGCTTGCTCTTAGGACCTCGCGTCTCAACCCATCAGTATCGGGTACACGCCAACGAGTCCAAAACATAGCACACCCTGGTCATAAATCAAGAACTCTGAATCGTTACCCTGCCGAACTTGCTCAGAATCTCAGATAACGAGCATCGGCGGGCTGTGCCTCACGAAACGATTAACTAAAAGTGGACGGGCACGGACATGAGCAAGCTGTCCCCTAGTAGAGGCGAACTACACTGTACTCATCTGTCGCACAAGAACTGTAAATCTGCAGAAGACTGTTTCTGAACTGCGCACAACTGGAACAAGCTACCCCCGGGCCTATGACTCAAAGCATCAACTACCACAATCGCCTCGCCACAAGAAATAAAGGATCTCATAAACACAATACTTCACAAGCTCCAACCAACGGCGCTATCTCAACAATCAAAACCCGCTGCAGGAAGATTAAACTCTGGTGGTCCGTGAAAATCCGACATGACTCTCCGAACATGTAGTGTCTTCCAATCTCCAACGCATGACCACCGCGGCCATCTCTAGATCATGAGTGGCATATCTTGCTTGTACTTCCTCCAACCGTCGGGAAGCATGAGCGATAACTCTATAGTGCCACATCATTACACAATCGAGCCCCACTCGCGAAACATCACAGTAAACAACAAAGTCGCCCGATCCCGAAAGCAAAGATAGATCTGGGGCAGTCGTCTACCGAGTCTTCAACCACTGAAACTCAGCATGCATGCCTCAGTCTAAAGAAAAGAAACCCCCTTCCTGGTCAGTCCGGTTAACGGTGCAGTGAAACACAAAAAATCCTGCATGAAACGGCGGTAAAAACCGGCTAAGCCCAAAAATCTGCGGACCTCTGTCCCTGATCAGGTATGGGCCCAAACTGTACGGCCACGATCTTCCTCGGGCCCATACGAATACCGTCTCCCGTAACCCCATGACCTAGGAAGTCAACACTATCAAGCCCGAAGGAACACTCTGAGAATTTAGCAAACAGATGGCGCTCTCCCAATGTCTGCAAAGGAAATCCTCAGGTGCTGTTCACGTTCCTCATGACTCTTGGAATAGACCAGAATGTCATCAATAACACAACAATGAGTTGGTCGAGGAACGGCCTAAAGAAAACTGGTTCATCACATCACGAATGCTGCTAGGGCACTGGTGAGTCCAACGACACCACCAAAAACTCATAGTGCCCGTAGCGCGCACAAAAGCAGTCATCAGAATGTCATCACTCCGATCCCGCAACAATGATGACCTGATCCCAAATCAAACTTAGAACAATGTCTCGCACCCTGGAGTTGATCGAACAAATCGTCAATGCGAGGTAAAGGATACCTATCCGCACCATAACTCGGTTAAATTGACGATCAATCAATACACAGCCTCAAGCTGCCGTCCTTCTCTTGACGAACAGAGTAGGAGCTCCCCAAAGCGAAACACTTGAACGCACAAGTCCCCCTATCTAGCAACTCTGCAGCAGATCTTTAAGCTCCCTAAGCTCCACCGGCTCATCTAGAACAACGTCGGAAAACTCTCGAATGATAGGAACCCGGTCCAACGAACCCACTGTGGCTCCGTATCCCAAATGAGAGCCAAGAATCCATGACATCCTCTCCTCTAAAGCCGACAAGCGAAAAAGGCTGAAATCAAGCTGTGAGGGGCGGCACCATAGTCCCCCTGCACAACAAGAACAGACTCTCCAGGAAAACAAAACCTGACTGTCTTCTCGTGGCAGTCCACAAACGCCTAGCACGTACCTAACCAGTCCGTTCCCAGGAGAACGTCAAAGTCCAACATCTCTAGAAGGATCAAATCGACGGACGAATCTCAATCTCGTACCCAAATGGTACATGACCGCAACACGTGTCGCGCAACACGTGTCGCGCAACCAAAGGATTGCTAACAGGAGTAAACACAACAGACGGCTGATCTAGCATACACAACTCTCGGCCCAATCTCGGCACGAAGTGTGTAGAACAAACGAGTGCATAGATCCCGAATTAAGCAAACAAGTGCAATAAGAAAACATATGAATAAGATTACCTGAAAACTCTGCATTGGACGCCCGCGCGTCCCGATGAGTAGATGCAAATGCTCGTGTCTGCCCTCTACCCGCAACTGGACGAACTCCTCCTCTACCATCCTGTACTCTCGGAACAAAACCTCCGCGAACACGACCTCTCTGAACATAATTCTGACGTGGATCAACAACAGGCGCAACATGCGACTCTCCCTGAGGTGAAGGTGGTAAAGTAACATATGGTACTTCGCCCTCCTCTGGCGTACCAAGGTACAATCTCTAACGAGGTGATGGAAATTCCTGCACCGGAAACATCCATGTGATGGCTGCTGATCCTCGTGGGGATAAGAGCTAAACGATTATCCTCGTCCCAAGCCTCTGCTACTCCTGCGACGTGCACGGCTACTGAAGCTCTGTCTCTAGGCTGGTACACCTGCTCAAGCCTTCCTCAGTCTCGGAACTCCCAAAGTCTCGGGAAGACGCCCCTCAGCTAAACGGGCTGCATCCACTGCTGTAGTGTAGGTAACACAATGATGTGTGTTGATTGCAAGGAATAACTGGGTAACAGGGGTAGCAACCGTCTGTCGCTGCGCTCGACTGGTCTCAACCAATGACCTCATCGTCTGGCGTAAGTCCTGTATCTCTGCCTCATGCCTAGCGATACGATCTACCGAAGGCGGATCAATCTGTTCCTATGCAACGAGCGTACCATCCTGGTCAGTCCTCGCCCTAAACGAGTCAACTCTAACCTCGGCCCTCGCCGCACCTCTCTGAGCCCTCATAGTCATCGGCGACAAAAGACTATAAATGGAAATATGATTCGATAAGAACACAGAAATCGAATCATAAGGATATGTATCATTAAGGAAGGAATTTCAAGCAATTTGTACTTAGGTCACTTTAGGCAGAGTACCGTGTCGTAAGTATGCCACGGACATACATACACTACGTTACTCTGCTTAAACTACCTACTCCATCATACCAAGGTCATTCTACACTCCAAAAGGAAAAACCTAGAGCTCTGATACCAACTTTGTCACGACCCAAAATTTGGCACGTGACGGCCCTTAAACCACGTAACATCTCCAGGCGTAACGTAATTCAAGTAAGCCGAAAACCCAGCAATCTAAACCATCAAAAGTAGTAAATGATAATAACATTGTTAAAACTTTTGAAATCTCAATCAAATTCTTTAAAGTCCAAATTTACTTCCTTTAAAATTCGGCAGCACCTCCTTTGTAAAACAAGCCCCCATAAAGGGTACAACATAAATAAATAAGTAAAGCATCCCCAACGGGAGCAAATCCACGCCCAAAGGCGGAAAACAAGCTCCACAACAGATATACGACGCCGTAGCGAAGAAAAAGATGATATGAATAAAAACTGCATAAAAGACCTCCAAGTCACCAAATAATATACAATATCGTCCTCACAACTCGATTCTAAGTCAATACATGAAAATGGTACATGGAGAGTACAGTATAAAACGAATATACAAAGAGAAATATCGGATAACCCTAAAACCCACCTATAGCAAATCTGCACCCAGTCAGCTGTAGTGGTATCCGCTGCAAAAGATGATACGATAGATGAAAGCCCTGCCTCTGACTGCTCTGAGAGACAACTTGTACAACCCTGTGGCACAACGGGGGTGAGTTACCAACTCGCGAATAGAAAATAACATATGCAGGTAATCGCAAGTATGCACGTACTGTGCTAATCTAACAAATGCAAGCTGATAGCAATAAATGGCAATATGTATATGCAACATTCATGAAAGGTACTCTATCAGGTACTACTAATACAAGAAGCAATGCATATCAAATAAATGCGGAGTATGGGATAAAACATGTCATCCTCACGGAATCCTCATCGTGGCAGGACCAGTGTCTATCAAGACAATCTAAATCCTAAATTTCCCAAATCGGCCTCAGATCGGTCCTCATAACCTGTAAGTCTCATGAAACCTGAGTGTCTAACATCGACACAAGAAAACATCATGAAAACTAGTGTCTTGCTATGTGCACGTGCGTGCATCCGTTCTTGGGGGTATGCATGTTCATTACCCGGATATCCAATTTTGGTTTTGGTTGGCACGTATATTTTCTGTATTTTAAAACTGGATTTTTAGACCTGACCCGGGCGCGTTTTGGACTATTTTTGTATTAGCCAAAATCTCAAAATAAATTCAATATTATATTCATTATATAATACTGTCTATATATTATCGTTTATATATATTTTATTAACAAAATAATTTTCCCTAACAGCTCACTCTCTCCCTTTCTCTCTCTCTCTCTCTCTCACCCTTGACTCTCTCTCTCTCTTTCTCTCTCGCCCTCTCTCTCACCTCTCGCATATACTGTTCCTTCTTGAATCCCCTCACCTTCCTTCTCACACTACTCTCACCTCCCTTCTTTTCTATTTTTTTCCCTGCGACGAGAACCCATCACCTGCACCCATCTTGCAGGCTCTCCCCCACCGTCGTCGACACCCTCGTTACCGCCTTAATCTCCTCCTTCTCCTCTCCACCTCGCCCTCATCCCCGATGACAGGAACCCGACCCACTGCAACCCCTGCCTGCAACCTTCCCTTGCATTCTCACCGGAGCTCCGACCCCCGTCAGCCTCACCCCTTGCCGCCACCTTCTCCCTCTCTCTTCTCTCATTCTCTCCAGCACCAGAGCCCCATCCCTACACAAAAAAGCCCGCACACCCAATCCTCGACTTCAAGAAAACTCCACTGCCTATTGCCGGAAAACCCTCGCTGTCGACGGCCCATCGTCGAGGTTACCCCCTCGCCATCCTTTCCGAATCCAGAGCAACAAACCCTAGTCTCCTCCTCCTCCTCTTCTTCTTCTTTCTCTTTCTTTTTTTGATCTTGCTTCTTTTCCGGTGATCCCCCGCCGGAGCCATGCCGCTGCCGACGATCCGTGTAATCCAGTGGACATCCCCTACCTGCGTGGTTAACCTCTTACCTTGCCTGGACCCGTCCCGTGTGCCGTGTTCGTTGCGATGATTGCTCGACGTCGGACGTGCCGGATGCACCCGTCGTGCGATCCATTCAGGTAAGTTTATCTTGCTACATGCTATAATACCTATCTTGCATCCATATGAATAAAAATATTACATGTTGATCGCATTATACATCCATATTAATGTTTTACTGTTTTCGGGTACCCGTATGCTTCCATATCATTTAATATACATGAAGCTGCATTTACAGATCTTATTAATTCATGTTAGTAACACCCCATGCTTGATAATGTGCACCCTACATAGTCTTGGAACTGTAGTTGTAATCCTTGATAGTTATTTGAGCATCCATGATTATTGTGTATTTATACCATTAATTCTGCATACCTAGTTGCATGCCATATTACATTAACTCATATTGTTATTACATTAGTACCCCATGCTTGATATTGTGCATCCTACTTAGTCATGATGTAACCCCTGATATTCGTGCATCCATACTTTTACTGTACATCCGTACTTTTACCCTGATTCAATACTTACTACATTTTACTGTTGGGCACCCATGTGATACACTGTGCACTACTTGACATGACCCGATACACCATTACTTGACATGTTACCTCATCCTGTTTCTAATGCCGACAATCCTGACATGTTTTCCCGATGGACATATCCTGTTGTCTGTATAGACAAACCTGTTCCTGCTTGATCCTGTGTTGGCATTAGCTCCAGATTTATCAATACCTGACTTGAACACATAACTTAGGGCTATGGGGAAATCAGTGATGAAACCTGACTTATAACTCGACAGTTCGATACTTATACTGATCAGTTTTATGGGCTAGACCAGCCCTGGGATGATGCTGCTGACATCATTCATCTGTACATGTTTCATGTTTAGTGCCTAGCGGCATGTCTCGGATTTCAGCCCGAGAATCTGGACCGTGGTCTCGGGTATGCACGGGATACTATTGAGTTACATCGATGATTTATTAAATTGATTTCACAGACTTGAGAGTAGTTAACCCAGTAGCACAGTTTAGTTTTATTGCTGCACTTCACCTATACTGTTACACTTCACTGTTCGATATCCCTGTTTACTTATTACATTCATGTTACCATTTATAATTCATGCCTGCATATCCTATTACCCACTGATTATATTATTGTTGACATTGTGACGCGCTGACGTCTGGGTTTTGCATGGCCCAGATCCGTTACCCTTGTCGCAGGCCGAGCAGGAGTACTTCAGTCGACAGGCCAAGCAGTGATAACCTGTTAGTATTCCAGTTTAGTTTAGTTTCCTTTCAGCATTTTTTTATTTCTTGATATGAGCCCGTATTTATGACGTACCTTCCAGATTGTTTTGTTTATTGGATTTATTGCTTCCGCATATTATTTCATGACTCGTTTATTCTGGCATATGGACATGTACTAGATAGTTTATTTTATTTCTACTGTTCTTGATATCTTATAGACAGCCGTAATGTGACCGTGGAGGGATGTTTCCTAACCACAGGTAGCATGGTTGTCTCTGTCACGTGCCGATCTTAGAGCACTCTGGGAATCGAGGCGTGACAGATATTAAATCTACTCACAGATGATCTTGGCTAAGTAAAGCCAACCACTTTCTTTCCCTTCTTTGCAGCGTCCGAAGTCCCCGCCTGCGACCCTATAATTTCACAAACACCACACATAAAGTTAAACATCTTGCGCCGACACAAAGACAACAAAACGCAAGGATAACGTCCACAAGAAAAGCACATTGTGCACTCACTTCACAAAACGCGCACGATATCGGCACAACCCTAGTTAAGAAAGCAAAACTACGCAACCACCAAGCCTAGACCCCGATCGTACCGATCGCGCATTCACAACACAATATAAAACGTGGAATTTAATATATATAATGTCTCAATGTCAAAAGAAACTCACGCCTAAACTTTACCGAAATCTAGTAAGCAACATTTAATCATTTAGCTCAAAACTACAAATTTAACCCAAACTCGTAATCACAATCATCACAATATAGCTTAATTACACCACTCAAACTTTTACTACAATTTTAATCTCACTCAAATAGGATTTAGTAAAACTTTAGTTTGCACTTAAGCTAACTAGATGATTAGGAAAATAACATTTAACAATCTAGCAACAAGGTTAAGTTTTCTTTTGTCTAAACAACTCACTTAACCATTTCACTAAACAAAACCCTAACTTGATTAACAAAAACTCTTACTAGAAATTCTAAATATGAAATTACATTCTTTAATTAAACATCTTATATGCTAGCTTAAAGTATTAACACCACAATTAAAGATTAGGGTTAGAATTTTATACCTCCTCAAGAACACAAATTAGCAACAAACTCCAAAATTTAATCCTCCAAAATGATGTCTTTCTTGAATATCCGAGCAAGATTAAGGTTGAAGAAAAATGTATATTGATTTGTATTTGAGTTTGCGGGATTATTTGATGAATTTTGATGATTTATTTGAGCTGGAATGAGTTGAAATGCGGCGAAGAACAAAGTGGGCCAGCAAGGGGTGAGGTCGGCCGAATCTTGGGAAAAATGGAATTGTGTGGAAGTTTCAAGCTAAAAACAATTATAAAAGCTTAATAAAACAAAAACCTTTATGCTACCTCTTAATCTTTTCATTAATAATTCATTTTAATTCACAAAAACAACCAATATCTAGATATTTTGGATGGATGGATTAAACTTAAATCTAGTGATTAGATTAGCATAGATTAACCTTAGTAGTAATTAACCCAAACAAAAATATAATTACCACTAATTAAGTGCATAATTAACAACTTAAAATAATATTTTAATTAAGGAAAATTATTAAAATGCACAAAATTTAAAAGTGGTTTACAAAAACCCGCAAACTAGCAATTTCCTAGCTAAATTAGGTGCAGTGAATTTTATACTGCAAAAAGATCGCTTCTTGGTTTTTACGGGAAACACCGACTATTTTATCCTAAAAACGGAAAATCGCCTAAACGATTTCCAAAACGTTACAGCAAGAATTAGTTTAGGGTGCCATGGCTACTTAATAAGATTAACACTAACTAACCCCCACACTAACTTGCACAAGTGTGTGCAAGCCAAAACGAATAATAATAAAATATTAATTAATTGTTATAAAATGTGAAGAAACCAATTTGGTAAACTTTTCCTTAAAAACCCGCATTATCGCTCAATTAACACTAATCTCATTCTAAGGTATTACATATACTCCAGAGTAGACTAACGTATACGCTTCTTGACCCATATAATGGGCGATGGATGATTCCACATCTACTGGTGTTTGACATCAAAGATGGTATACGGGTGCTCAGTGGAGACTGGGTATACTGAACGGACTCGTCGAGAACTCGTAGTTGGTATTATACTTATCGTCAGATAGCAGTTCTCTGGTGACACTGATACAGGTTAGTCTGTAGACCCGAGATCGTCATAGAGTCTTGTGTGATTCCTACTGTGCTTTGATTTCCACCTTACCATGTTCAAGAGAATGTGGAAAACGGTGGCTTTTGAGTACAGTCCCGAATCACATGGAGGCAATGAGCGATAGGAGGGGTTTCGTCTCTCTCGGTATTGGGGGTTGATGTTGTGCTGTGATCGATTGGCTATAACTGGAAGTCCCTGGCCAGGGATGATATGGTGATCTACTGGTAAGTGTTATCAGTAGTTTCTCGACCTGTTATGAGCCTCACATCGACACGAATTATCGGTTACTGGGGTCTGACGTTAACCACCCCTAAACTGGATATGCGACATATCAGACGAAAAGACCGGACTGTACGGTAGTGTTACTGACAGGCTTTACTGGAGTTAGAGCGGGCTTTCTTGTTGATCATCTGATAGCTCAATGCCCGGGTGGCCGTTATGTTTAGCTGACCGCTGACGGCTTGTGGGTGACTGATATGATCACCACCCACTGCCGGCGTATTGACGAGTCTTTAGAGTCCTACACAAAGGTTTCCTGACTCAGGCGAAACGGAGTAGGACCACATATATGATATGTGCGGGACCGAGAATACTACGAGTATGTGATACCGTGTTCTATTCTCACGATATGTGATATCGTCCGGTCATATGTGATATAGCCGGGTCATCAGATCAAGTGTTGATTCGATAAAATGATACATTTTCTATTAGTCGGTTATATGTGATATAGCCGGATTATTAAATCCAGTGTTAATTTGATAATTTAATGTATAATTATATATTTGATATACTAATTTACATTAACTAATATTAGCTCACTTGTGTATTTCTTTTAATCACTATTGGACACTTAATATATATGAGATATATATTAATATGTCATGCTTGATTATATATGCAACATGGGTGTATGAGACTTACGCCATATATGAGATAATATTAAGGTTTTTATTTATTTATTTAAGAAATTCAAAATTGAGTGGAATTTGTCATGGTTAGAAGCTTAGAGAAGCTTTGGATAACCATTGACTTAGTCCACCCATTTTGTTTTTCTTTAGATATTTATTAACCTAACAATTATCTACAATTATGGTTTATTCTCTACAAGGGTTATATGAGATATTTTCTCACCCATGGTTGCCATTTACTTTCACAACATTATCTCTCTTCATCTTCTCCTTCAAGCTCAAGAGCTCTCTAGCTTTTGTGCAAGTGAGCAAAAATAGTGAGAATAAGAATTCTAAAGTGAGCAAAATTCCTAATTCATCATCCTCTTCTATACTAGCCATATAGCTTAGGGTGTTAGCTTCATTAGTTCTATATTAGTGAAGGGATAGCTTGGGTTTGTGTCTCCTCGAACTAGATCATCTTCGGCTTTAAAGACTTCGAGCCAGTTTGCATCTTTCGCCTTGTGGAGCCTCTTAAGAGTCCGGGAGTTCTTTGATCGCAGCGAAGGGATGATTACTTGGAGCATTTGAAGTAAAGGACCGGTCTACAAAGGTTTTCTTCCGCAAACACTTAGTTGTAAAGTTGTTTACATATCATATTGTCAAAATCTTTAGCTAAGATTAAAGGGTTAGGGTTAACTAGCGTGGCAAAATTTTGAAAATGGTATGGACGATGCCCCCCGAAGCCTTGCTGTTGTGCTAAGTAACCCTACAGTGGTATCAGAGCCAAGTTAGAGATTTAGACAGATTGTGTATGTAGGGTTGCTACGCACGCGTACAAGGGTCTACGAGGCATCAACCATGCCCGATTTAAAATTTAGCCGTGCCGAACAACCCAAAGCCTGATCTTTAAACTAGAGTTTAGGTGAAAACCAGCATGTTAAACACTTTAACACTAAGTGAGAGGGATTACAACCTTTGTAGATCCGGTCCTTCACTTCTTAAGCTCCGTGTTGAGGTCCCTTCGCTGCGATCACCGTGTTCCGGACTCTCGAGAGGTTTCACGAAGAGAATGATGCAACCTTGCTTCCGATCTTCTTTAACATAGATGATCTACCTTGAAGTTTCATTAACACAAGCTAACACTCACTAAATGAAGTGAACACCCTCGTCTAAATGGCAAGGGTAGATGAGGATGATGAAGTAGGATTTTTGCTCTCATTTATAATCATTTTCTCACTCACTTTCATCACAAAAGCAAAACTAGAAAGCTTTTTCAAGAAGGAACTCAAAGAAGAAGAAGAATAAATCCTTTTGTGATGAATAATGAATTATTGTAGTGGTTACAAATCTAACCAAGGGTTAAGCATGAAGGAGTTAACCCATGTATAGAATTGACTAGAGTTAATGGTTTGGATTGGGTTAACAAAATATCTAGCTAAAAACAAAGTCAAAGCTTCATGAAGCTTTATGGAAGCTTCATGCAAAAGCTAACCCTAATCCAAACCTTAACAAAGTTTAACCCCTAAACCATTGTTAAATTTGTAACCCTAACATGTTACAATATTATATATCACATATACAATATATTTTGTAACAATAGAAAATAATACAATTAACATATATCGCATATATCAATGTATTATCCCGTGAGAAAATGAATCTTTTAGTGAGCTAATATTAGTTAATGTAATTTAATATATCATATATATTATTATACATTAAATTATCGAATCAACACTTGATCCGATAATCCGGCTATTTCACAAATAACCGACTAATATGATGACCCGGGTATATCACATATACCCGGCCGATATCTCATATCGTGAGAATCCAATACGGTATCACATACCGCATTATCCTCGGTCCCGCACATATCACATATGTGCTCCTACTTCGTTTTGCCTGAGCCAAGAAACCTCTGTGTGGGACTCTAAAGAATCGTCAATACGCCGGCAGTAGGTGATGATCATATCAAACACCCACAAGCTGCAAGCGGTCAGCTAAACGTAATAGCCACCCAGGTATTGAGCGCTCAGAAGATCAACAAGGAAGCCTGTACACTCTCCTGTGAATCCAATCAGTAACACTCCCATACAGTCCGGTCTCGTCGTCTGATATGTCGCATATATCGCCTAGGGGTGGTAAACGTCAGACCCCAGTAGCTTGATAAGTCGTGTCGATATGAGGTCTATAACAGTTCGAGAAACTACTGATAATACTTACCGGTAAATCTCAACAACCCTGGCCTGGGATTTCCGGTTATAGCCAATCGAACACAGCGCAACATCAACTCCCTATACCGGGAGAGACGAATCCCCTCCTATCGCTCATTGCCTCGATGTGATTCGGGACTGTACCCAAAAGCCACCTTTTTACACGCCCTCTTGGACGTGGTATGATGGAAAACAAAGCACAGTGAGAATCACACAAGACTCTATGACGATCTCGGGTCAACAGACTACTCTGTACCAGTGTCACCAGAGAATTGCCATCTGACGTGAGGTATAATACCATCTGAGAGTTCTCGGCGAGTCCGTCCAGTGTACCAAGTCTTCACTGAGCACCCATACACCATCCTTGATGTCAAAAACCGATGGATATGGGATCATCCATCGCCCATCATATGGGTCAAGATGCGTATACGCTAGTCTACTCTGGTGCATTGATGCCCTGTCTCGATACACCCTCGACTTGGAACAGTTATAGGATGTACTCGTCGACTACCGTGGCCCCAATATTATGATCTCATCATAGTCCCAGTAGTCGAGTACATATCCTAAGGGCTTTATCAACATGTAAAATAGAGACAATCAGAGTACATGTTAAGATAAAGTACAACCAGATAGCATACTATCATGTCGAGCAAGAAAGTCCTCCCTATAGATGACCAAGCATCCACTACAATATACATCGTATGTACAGTAATGGCCTCTAGGGCATACATATAACTAACAATCTCCCATTTGCACTAGGGCCATCTGTTGTGATATCATATACCCAACAATTAGCTGCGGTTGAAGTATCTCATACTCAACCATCCCATAAAAGTCTCTACTGGGAAAAAGACCTTTGTGAGTGGATCCACGCTGTTGTCCTCTGTGTCTACTCTCCTAACCTCGATCTCCTTGGAGATCAACCATCTCTATGATCAGGTAATACTGCCTAAGAATTATATCTGGATTTCTGATGGGACGGGGGTTCCTTGGCATAATCCACAACTCCATTGTCACACAATGGTAGGAACGAAGTTCATCTCATGAACTTATATATCCAGACTGCCTCTTTGGTAGCATCCTTGGTAACGATGTATCTTGCCTTTAATCGTCTAGTAAGTCACGGTATCTAGCTTGGAACTCCTCCAACATACCGTCCCTCCACTGAGGGTAAAGACAATGCCTGCGACTGACATTCTGTCGTCCTTATCACCCTGGAACCTTTCCAGTGTTTCTCCCCAGGATCAATTGATACCATCTCACTACAACTAGTGAGAATCCTAACATCCAATTAGATCTATCTTATAGATCCAAAACCCAGGATTTAGGACGTATCACTTTGATCCTATACGGAGAATCATTTTGATAAGCGGAGATTGACCGAGCGTAGCATAGGAAACTCCTTCCCTATCAAGAGTATGTCATCCACGTACTCTACGAGGATCACCACCATACTCTCTACTACCCTTTTTGTATATACAAGGTTCATCTACCATTTTGATGAAGTCAAACTCTTTGACTACCACATCAAAACAGACGTTCCAACTCCGCGATTCCTGCTTTATCGCATAAAACATCTTGCACACGTTTCCGTTGCTCCCACTGTCTACGAAGCCCTCTGGCTGTGTACTTATAGACGCTCTCTTCTAAAATATCATTTAGAAAAGCAGTCATGACACCCAACCACCAGATATCGTAGTCATGGTATGTAGCCATGGCAAGTAGGATCTGGATAGACTTAAGCATAGCTTTGAAAATCTCAACTTTTCCATGTACACCAAGTAATCTTCTCAAGATATACTTGCTCCTGATGGGGATTTAACCCTTCAGATAAAGCAACCAAAGTCCATACTTTGTTGGTGTATAAGGATTCCATCTCAGATCGCTAAGCATCCAGCCATTCTTACAGAGTCCCACTCCTAATGGCCAGCTCGAAACTAGTTGGGTCATCATCTCATGATGCAATCCTCGCTCCCACTCTCATAGAGAAACCGAAGTATCTTTCTGGTTGGTGAAGAACCTTACTAGATCGGCGGAGAGGCTGAGGTTCGTTGGAAACTACTGAATCCTTTGGTTCTACCAAATCATCAGCTGCAGTTTGTATAGATGAAACTACTTCCGGTTTTACAGAGCTGACCTTGCCTTGAGCTTGTCTGGATTTTGCTTTTAGAGATAGGCCGGACAACCCCAAATCTTAACAAACTTAAGATATGGGCTCTTCCCTTTCCATATCACATATGAAGTGGTAGGCAACTGATTTGATTTGAACCCTATTCAATAGGTATGTAACTTCTCAAGTGACTAACTCCCAAAAGGAAATAGGAAACTCAGTAGTACTCATCATAGAGCGTACCATATCATATAGGGTGTGATTGCTTCGCCCCGATACACCGACGTGCTGTGGTGTATACGGAGGATTAATGCTGAGAGAGAATCTCATTCTCCTTTTGAATAATCCAGGAATTCCATGCTCAAGGATTCTCCTCCTTGATCACATCAAAGGACATAATACTTATACCCGTATTTGGTTCTCTACTTCTAACTTATATTCTGTGAATATCTCAAAAGGTTCGGACTTGTGTTTCAAAAGGAACATATGTCTGAATCTTGAGAGATCATCAGAGAATATAATAAAGTACAAAGAACCGGTCTTGGCATGTATAGACAGGGGACTTTCATACATCATCATGTATCAATCCCAAAAGTTCAATAACACTTTCTCTGTTTCCAATAAACACAGTTGTGGTTATCTTATCTTCGTGACATGACCGGCAAGTTTCACAAGATGTAAATTCAAACAAATTTAAATATGCATCTTAATGTAACTTCAGCCAGTCGGGTCGCATTGATATGACCTAGTCTACAATGCCTCAAGAAGGATTCGTTCATTTCTGAACTATTCCTCTTGTGTGTGTTCCATATACTAAGAACTATAGTTTGATTTAGAACGTCAAAGATTTTAGATAACGTGCCTGAACCGATCAACTCTTGATATAGGAAATGTTCAAAACATTATCCAACAGTACAAAATTATATCATTTCTTTACTAATAAAGAGACTGATATGATGTTGTATATCAGGTTCAGTATCTAATAACATTCGTTCAGAATCAATGTATTCTGGTAATACAGGGTGATAGTGACCAACAGATTTGGCAGCAACACTTGCACCGTTTCTATCTCATGAAACTTATCACCCGTTCTTAGTTCTCTACCTATCTGTAGCCCATGTAACAAATTACATATATGGGATCCTGATCCGGTATCAAATACCCAGGACGTAAAGGATACTGAGAAACGGTTCTATGTAATGAACACACCCGAAGATGATGCATCAACATGCACTTTCTTCGTTTGGGCGGCACGGGAATTCTGGTAATCCCCAATTTCCTGCTCTATCTTATAACAATTATAAGTTGGTGCGGGACCAACGTTCCCCAGCTCAGTATAATAAGCGGGTTCGGTCAATACATCCGTATTATTATCTTGATTAAGGCATAACATGGTCGCTACCAGGAGAGAGAGAAGAAAACACTCAGCATATGCTCTTGCAAGATTAGATTGGTTATCTAATATATCTAATCAGGATGTCTCCCACTGTTTTAGTCAAATCTTCCTTCAAACCCTAAAAGGAAAGACTAGCCGGGATTAATTACACGCTACAAGTTCTCCAATCTTTCAGCCAGGCCAGTGTCGGTACTTTGAGGGAGGTCCCCCGTGCTTTCGCACGAACCTAATTAAAGTAAACCTCGTTTTCCCAGAGGCGTAACCCCGTTAACACCTTTCTAGACACCTACTTGATCGGCTAATTGTAATGTGTAAAACTCTCCCAGGAGTAACTCTTACTCGCAGCGGGTATCGGGATCCAACTATCTCATAGAAAGTATGCAATCTCATTGCAAATTTCAACACTTGAAATTCCCGATAATTTTACCCCAAGCGATCTATGACCTTGACAAGGTCAACAAACTATAGACTGCAAATCAAGTTCAACCCGTCATTTCTTGATTGAATTAAACCCACCCGCACGACCCTTGACAAGGTCAACAAAGTCACACGACTACCCTAATCCAATCGCATCATATACTTATGCAGATAAGCATAAATAGCTACCACACACTACGCCTTGACAAAGTCAATAAACGCAACACGAATACTATGAAGTACTTATCTGAAATGACGGAGGGCTACGACGGATTTTTCAGAAAACCCTTTGCGTAATGAACTTGATATCGTTGTAGAATCGAGTGATTTTAAATGGAGTGTTTTTAGGCTTTTCTAGTTTTGTTAAAGGGGTCACTCCCGGTGAAGGGATCGTCGGCCCTTTCCTCATCGAATAAGGTGCGGGATATTTTACAAATATCACTATGCAAAACAAAAACTATAGAAGCAATCAAAAAACAAACCGAGTTTGTAGCATCTGCTGGTTTCACTAAAGAGGTCACTCCCGGTGAAGAGATCTCGGCTCTTTCCTTATAGAATAAGGTGCTGGATGTTCTACAAGGAACACCGCTATGCAAAGCAAGAACTAGAGCTACCAGTTTTTAAACAAATTTCTACAACATCTTTAGGTTTCTTTTTAGTTTCATTAATCTCATTAATGAAGTCCCATTTTATTATGCTTCACAAGTATCACATTTGAATTGAAATCTGCAACATAACATATATCTCATATATATAATATAAACATTCGTCTCAGGCAGTAATATGATCTCATCACAGAACATTGCAGCAGAAGAACATATATGAAATATTGGATATACTAGAACGTCCGTGTTTTAGTACGAGCCTGTATAAAACAAAGATTCCACGGTCGCGATGAATAGCCAAACCCACATCCCGAGACCCCTATGAGAGCGGCAAGTAACACTGCCAATTCTAGGGTTAGGAGACCCGGTCTCGACTCCTCGAGATGGTCTCTCACTGGACCCTAGAACCCGGTTACTTGTGCTCCCCTCCTTGGGTCTACCTAATGCGGAAAAGTAAATAATATACAACGGTGACATCATCCTCAGCCCGGAAGTGCCCCAATAAAAGAATATTACATACAAATGAATTTTACATGAATGAAAAAGAAAAACTCTCATCTCACATAAAACCCACAGCTATTCAGAACGCGACGATCTAATATAACATATCACAGCAACACATAATATCTCATATCATCAACGTAAGCAAGTATGCGTATCCCGAATGTCGTTGATGTATAGCAACGAAGCCGGCGATACACCACATGCTACGCTTACGGTCACAGAAAAGAAAGTGTAAAACTACAACAGTTGGAATCCGCAACCTCTTTAGACATCGCATGCCTAACCAAATGAATTCCATAGACATCGCATGCCTAACAATTATAAACCCCGCATTTTAGTCTCATTATCGAAAACTCTTTTCAATATTAAGTCGGGCAATTCAACAAGATTCCCGATATCCTGATCGAATACTCGTCGCAAACTTTAGTAGACGGCCGCACCCCCAGATGCCGTCGACGAAGTGCACTAAGGCGGAACACCGCTGCCGCGAGCACCCGAACGGATGCTTTTGGCGACGGGGTTCTCCTACAGTCACTTGGTCGGGGCTATGGGGCGTGGCTGTCTATTAAGTTTACCCGGCGAGTATCCGCGTACGCTACGTGATTGCGACGGACTTTTGATCACATCAAAATCTCGTGGCAACCGATCATCTGAGACTAAACTGCTATGTTTATAACATTCAAATTAGTTATCTCATAACTTTTTGTGGATTCCAAATATTGTATCACATTCTAGATAAATAGACAATGTTAAACTTTCCGATCGAATAATCAAACACCCAAGTTTTCCCAAATTAGTTCTCAACACTTGAAATTAGTTTTAAAACATCCATCACATGCCACAGTACCAATGGTCCAGCCGTAGAAGGGTCAAGCCAACGCCTCAAATGTGGCACGCCGTACTGCCCCAAACCCTAAGGTTAAGAGGCAGTTCAAGACGGTCACATAATCGAGTTAAGGTTTGTTGTCTTCTAGAGGGTCCACCGCGTTACTTGCACGACTTAGAACGTTCCTAAACTACGAAAAAATCCAACGCTTGGAAATTTTCCGTCAGGGGAAAAAGTGAGTTATTGATATCCGTTCGAACTTTTTAACACGATCTAAAAAAATTATCTGGACAAACTAAACAAAGTTAAATTATCCGATCGAATCAACGAGTCCCCAATACAACCCTAGAAAACTCAACACTTGAGTGGAATTAAAAATTCCCAGAAAAAATTGCCAAGAAAGGACCTAAGAATAAATATATGAAATTCGAGGGACTAATTCAAAATTTTGGCCGCGGAACCGCCGCCAAACCCTTGGTTTGGCCGCGGTTCCGCGGACATGTGAGCGAATTAGTGGGCCGTACTTCACAGTAATTCTTAGTTTTTCCTGCTTATTTTTCTGAGCAGTTTTAATTCATAAAAAAACACATTTTTGGAAAATGTCCAGAGAAGGGTTCGTGTCGGGGTTTCTGGATTCGATCGGACTATAAACTTCGCTCAGACTTCGCCTAAAGCTCTAGCTTGGCTCTGATACCACTGTAGGGTTGCTAGGCATGCTCACAAGGGTCTACGAGGCATCAACCATGCCCGATTTAAAATTTAGCCGTGCCGAACAACCCAAAGCCTGATCTTTAAACTAGAGTTTAGGTGAAAACTAGCATGTTAAACACTTTAACACTAAGTGAGAGGGATTACAACCTTTGTAGATCCGGTCCTTCACTTCTTAAGCTCCATGTTAAGGTTCCTTCGCTGCGATCATCGTGTTCCGGACTCTCGAGAGGCTTCACGAAGAGAATGATGCAACCTTGCTTCCGATCTTCGATAACATAGATGATCTACCTTGAAGTTTCATTAACACAAGCTAACAGTCACTAAATGAAGTGAACACCCTCATCTAAATGGCAAGGGTAGATGAGGATGATAAAATAGGATTTTTGCTCTCATTTATAATCTTTTTCTCACTCACTTTCATCACAAAAGCAAAACTAGAAAGTTTTTTCAAGAAGGAACTCAAGGAAGAAGAAGAATAAATCCTTTTGTGAAGAATAATGAATTATTGTAGTGGTTACAAATCTAACCAAGGGTTAAGCATGAAGGAGTTAACCCATGTAGAGAATTGACTAGAGTTAATGGTTTGGATTGGGTTAACAAAATATCTAGCTAAAAACAAAGTCAAAGCTTCATGAAGCTTCATGGAAGCTTCATGCAAAAGCTAACCCTAATCCAAACCCTAACCAAGTTTAAACCCTAAACCATTGTTAAATTTGTAACCCTAACATGTTACAATATTATATATCACATATACAATATATTTTGTAACAATAAAAAATAATACAATTAACATATATCGCATATATATCAATGTATTATCCCGTGAGAAAATGAATCTTTTAGTGAGCTAATATTAGTTAATGTAATTTAATATATCATATATATTATTATACATTAAATTATCGAATCAACACTTAATCCGATAATCCGGCTATTTCATAAATAACCGACTAATATGATGACCCGGGTATATTATATATACCCGGCCGTTATCTCATATCGCGAGAATCCAATACGGTATCATATACCGTATTATCCTCGGTCCCGCACATATCACATATGTGCTCCTACTCTGTTTTGCCTGAACCAAGAAACCTCTGTGTAGTACTCTAAAGAATCGTCAATACGCCGGCAGTAGGTGATGATCATATCAAACACCCACAAGCTGCAAGCGGTCAGTTAAACGTAACAGCCACCCAGGTATTGAGCGCTCAGAATATCAACAAGCAAGCCTGTACATTCTCCTGTGAATCCAATCAGTAACACTCCTGTACAGTCCGGTCTCGTCGTCTGATATGTCGCATATCTCGCTTAGGGGTGGTAAACGTCAGACCCCAATAGCTTGATAAGTCATGTCGACATGAGGTCTATAACAGTTCGAGAAACTACTGATAACACTTACCAGTAAATCTCAACAACCCTGGCCAGGGATTTCCGGTTATAGCCAATCGAACACAGCGCAACATCAACTCCCTATACCGGGAGAGACGAATTCCCTCCTATAGCTCATTGCCTCCATGTGATTCGGGACTGTATCCAAAAGCCACCTTTTTGCACGCCCTCTTGGACATGGTATGATGGAAATCAAAGCACAGTGGGAATCACACAAGACTCTATGACGATCTCGGGTCAACAGACTACTCTGTACCAGTGTCACCGGAGAACTGCCATCTGACGTGAAGTATAATACCATCTGGGAGTTCTCGGCGAGTCCGTCCAGTGTACCCAGTCTTCACTGAGCACCCGTACACCATCCTTGATGTCAAACACCGATGGATATGGGATCATCCATCATCCATCATATGGGTCAAGATGCGTATACGCTAGTCTACTCTGGTGCATCGATGCCCTGTCTCGATACACCCTCGACTAGGAACAGTTATAGGATGTACTCGTCGACTACCGTGGCCCCACTAGTATGATCTCATCATAGTCCCAGTAGTCGAGTATATATCCTAAGGGCTTTATCAATATGTAACATAGAGACAATCAGAGTTCATGTTAAGATAAAGTACAACCAGATAGCATACTATCATGTCGAGCAAGAACGTCCTCCCTATATATGTCCAAGCATCCACTACAATATACATCGTATGTACAGTAATGGCCTCTAGGGAATACATATAACTAACAATGTAGGATTACGAAACCGAAGCTACTCTGAAACTTGCAACTCCAAACCCTAGTTTCTGTCGATTTTATAAAGTCGTCGATATTTTTTTAAACAACTGCAGAATGTTGCATGAGATGAAACATGAACACAGTACAAAATTTAACCCCAGACCTCGAATTTTGTCTAGCCACAGAGGCTTCAAAACCGGCCTGCTCGGTTTTAGGTTGGAGTTTAGGGTTGAAATTTGTACTGTGTTTCAGGCTTTGGGTTTTGGTGTTTCAGGTGTTGTTTGTTTTTTCTAAATTTGCATGTGATGTTAACTTTCTGCAATGGCAATTCGGAGTATTTCATAGTCGTAATTCTAACAGTTATTCGGGTTATTTATACGGTGTTAAAAAGTTTGAACCGATATCAAATACCCACTTTAACTCTCGTTGGAAATTTTCTCAAGAGTTGAATTTTTTCCAAGTTTAAAACTTTTACAAAATCATGCAAGCGATTCTGTGGACCCTCTAGAAGAACGAAACCCTAACTCGATTTTGTGATCGCCAGAACCGCCACCAAACCTGTAACGTTTTAGAATTCGTTATGCGAATTTTTCCATTTTAGGGTAAAATTTGTCGGTATTTTCCGTTTTAACCCGACTGTGATCAAACGTCCATATAAACTTGTCGGCACCTAGTTTAGCTAAAATAAAACTAGTGCGCAAGCTTTGGGGGTATATGGGACGTTTTGGTTCAATTAGAATTTTTTCCCAATTTTAATATTATTTTAATGTGGTATTTACATTTTGGGTTTGGGAAAATTCTCCAAAATTTGTATCTTTTCTAATAAATCAACTTGAGTAAACCAAAAACCTTCACATAATATCTAGATATTTGTTTGTGCAAAGGATTTAAGGTTTAAAGAAAAGAAAAGAAATGAGTGAAGAGGTGGCATGTGCATGCATATGCATTTATGTGTGCATTTATTGCAATTCTTGCTAGAACAATCCACACAAGCCTTCACAAATCCCTCACTTCCTCACTTGGCCGAGCTCTCCTTCTTTCTTCTGTCCTTGAGCATTTCTTTCACCATTTTCATCAATCCAAGCTCAATAAATCTCCAAAATTCCCAATTTAATCTCACAAAATACCCCAAGTCTTGATTTTTGTTTCTTGATCACTTAGAGCTAGGAAAGCTTGGATCTCGTGAGCAAGTTTTGATAGGTAAAATCCCTAATCTGTTATATAGGAGTTTTTATGTAGTATAGCTCGTTGGTTGTAGCGTAGAACTCTTTATGTATCGATTAGTGCAATATCGTTTTTCTTAGTGTCTTTTTGAGTCTCTGTGATTTGCTGTGACCTGGAATTTTTACTGGGTGACAAAACAAGATTGTAGTGATGTACTAGTGAACCTAGGACCCCACCTGAGACATGAGACCCACCCCACCGGCTTTGGCCGGCGACGAGAAGAGCAATTTCGGCGACGTCGGTTTTTCTGGGGAGTTGGGGTTTGGATTTTTGTGGGTAGTTGTCTGCTGTGGTTTAGGGGTGTTTAGTACCGTTTATTTTTTTAGTATTTACAGTATGCAAAATCTGGGATCGTTTTCCAATAATCTAGTATTTTGTGTCCGCGCGATACGTTATACGACATGGATCGTGCACTTTGTGTGTTTTTGCTCTTAGGTTGTTTTCGTCGTGTCGCTACGCACGTTAGCCACAATACGAACACTTGAGAGTATGTTTTGTGTTGTTGCGTCGGTTAAATATAGTTTGTGCATGTTTTTGGTCGATTATTAATATATATACTTGTGTTATCGTTGTGTTGTTTTAGGTTCGTAGGTAGGGACTTCGGACGCTGTGAAGAAGGGGAAACAAGTGGTTGGCTTCACTTAGCCAGGATGGTTGGTGAGTAGATTTAACATCTACAGGGGAATCACCCGCATGGCGTTATGCGTCTGGGCTAGAAATGACTTGACTTGTCGCATATTCTATTTCATATTTAGAATTGCGCATTCACCCTACTGCTTAGTTAATTGTTGTGTTTGGACTAGTATCCTTAGGACACTGCACTATTATTGACGGCTCATGTTGCACGAGCACTGATTGTATGCCACACACACCGTCAATAATTGCCATGTCACGTACAACCCACATATAGAAATGATAATGTTTGGTAAGGGATATTGTAACATTGATTCATATTTCTTTATGCATATGACTTATAGCAGACCTGTATACCTACAGGCTTACAGATATGCCTTGACAGGCTTACATGCTAGTTACCTGCATACCTATATGGTAGTGTACCATTAGTGATAGGTATATACACATGTGAGACATAGCTACATGTACATCTTACATACATACATATACCTGGAGGGTATTACAATGTATGGATAGGTATAGACACATACCTTGCTACAGCTACTTTGACATCATACATACTTACATATGGACACACATATCTTGCTATACCGACATGGTTACGTATACCTTGTTATAGCTACATGTTCACCTGTCTATGATGTTGCATATGATTTCGAAGGAAATCAGGAACCGCATGAAATATTTATTAACGTGTGGCAGTTAAGTAGCTGTTTTCCTTTATATGCTCATATTACTATTTTATGCTGCATATGTTACATTCTTGGATTTCATATGATGTTCTCTGATATTGTTACTCCTAAATATATAAAATAGAGGAGTGGGACGCTGTTATATATATATATAATAGTGGAGTGGGAAGCTAATATATATGTATTGATTCATGAAATTATACTTATTCATTACTTGATGTTTTCTGGATTTGAGGACCGTGGTTGTTGAATGAAATTATGCATTATTTGAAAAACCCGGTTTCTCTTGATATGATATTTCTTCAGCCAGCATGAGATTTCTCGGTTCTGAGCTTATATATACCCCATGCGAGGAGGAGTAGTGGGCCGTGTGTGGGTACATGGTGGGGCCCGGTACTGTTCCCCTCGGCAAGATGATCGCAGATGATAGGCGATGAGCCTGGAAGGTGGGAAAGTACCTACCGGTGACAGTACCTTTGACTCGACGGGTATCGTGGGGATTGTAGGGTTCCTAGGCACACTCATGAGGTTCAACAAGGCATCAACCATGCCAAATTCAAAAAATTATGTGCCGAGAAACCCTAATGAAGATTGTTAACTAGAGGATAGGCGAAACTAAAAGCTAGTAAACAACTTTACTCTAAAGGAAAGGGACTACAACCTTTGTAGATCCGGTCCTCCACTTCCAAAGCTCCGTGACAACGTCCCTTCGCTGCGATCATCCAACTCCCGGACTCTCGGACGGCTCCTTGAGAAATTGCAACGGGATCGCTTGAAGTCTTCGATGCCGAAGTGGATCTACGTCGAGGGAATATGGATTCAAGCTTCTACCTCACTAACCAAAGAATTAGTGAAGTAAACACCCTAAACTAAAGTGCTAGTCTAGTAGAGGATGGTGAGATAGGAAATGGGTATACTTTAGATTTTGATTTCTCACTCTTAATCTTCACTTGATAATTTCTAGCAAGCTTTTTCTTTTTCTTCAAGAAGAAGAAGAAGAAGAAAAAGAATAAGAATGAATAATCATCAAATGAATTATCAAGTGAAGTTTATCATAATGCAACCATGGGTGAGTTAACCTTTGTAGAGACTAAACCCTAGTTTAAGTTAATGGGTTAGGTTAAGGAAAATCTCAAGCAAAACAAAATGGTTAGACTTCGTCAAAGATGCTTAAAAGCTTCATGAAGCTTCAAGCCCAAACAAAGAAAGCCACCATTTTGAATTACTTAATAAATAAAAACCTAATCCATTATCTTAAACATGGTGTAAGTCATACACACACCCAAGTTTGCATGTATCATCAAACATGATGAAATCTTGTGCACAAAATATATCACATATACAACTTGTGCACATCAAGTGAGAAAATCAATCTTAAGTGAACTAATACTAGTTAATGTAAAGTAATATATCAAATATATAATTATACATTAAATCATTAAATCAACACTTGATTTAACGATCCATTCATATCGCATACAACCGACTAATATCAAATGTATCGACTTATCGAATCAACCCTTGAATCGATAATTAGGTTATATCGCATACAACCGATCGATACAAACATCATGAGAATAGAATACGGTATCACATACACGCATCATTCTCGGTCCCGCACATATCACATATGCGCCCCTATCACATTTTTCCTGAGCCAGTACAACCTCTATGTAGGACTCTAAAGACTCGTCAATACGCCGGCAGTAGGTGATGATCATATCAAACACCCACAAGCCGTCAGCGGTACTAGCTGGACGTAACGGCTACTCGGGTAATGAGCGATCATAAGATCAGCAAGCAAGCCCGCTCCAACTCCTGCAAAAGCCTGACAGTGACACTACCGTACAGTCCGGTCTCCTCGTCTGATATGTCGCATATCAAGTCTAGGGGTGGTAAACGTCAGACCCCAATAACCGATAAGTCATGCTGATATGAGGCTCATAACGGGTCGAGAAACTACTGGTAACACTTACCAGTATATCGCTAAACCAGCCCTGGCCAGGGACTTCCCTGTTACGGCCAATCGAGCATAGCACAACATCAACCCCCAATACCGGGAGAGACGAAACCCCTCCTATCGCTCATTGCCTCCATGTGACTCAGGACTGTACCCAAAAACCACCATTTTGCACGCCCTCTTAGACGTGGTAAGGTGGAAATCAAAGCATATTGGGAATCACACAAAACTCTATGACGATCTCGGGTCTACAGACTAACCTGTACCAGTGTCACCAGAGAACTGCCATATGACGTAAGGTATAAAACCATCTGGGAGTTCTCGGCGAGTCCGTCCAGTGTACCCAGTCTCCACTGAGCACCCTTTTATCATCTCTGATGTCAAACACCAATGGATATGGGATCATCCATCGCCCATCTGTATGGGTCGAGAAGGCATATGCTAGTCTACACTGGTATATCGATGCCCCGGCTCGATACACCCACGACTAGGGACCTTGAAGGATGTACTTATGGACTACCTTGTCCCCACTAGTATGATCCGCATCATAGTCCAGGTAGTCAAGTACACATCCTAAGGGCTTTACCAACATGTAACAGAGAGACAACCAGTATACACGTTAAGGTAAAGAGTAACCAGATAGCATACTATCATGTCGAGCAAGAAAGTCCTCCCTATATATGTCCAAGCATCCACTACAATATACATCACATGTATAGTAATGGCCTCTAGGGCATACATATAACCAACAATCTCCCACTTGCACTAGGGCCATCTGATAACAGTGGTTGTAGTATCTCATACTCAACCATCCCATGAAAGTCTCTCTCTGGGAAATGGCCTTTGTGAGTGGATCCGCCGTGTTTTCCTCTGAGTCTACTCTCCTAACCTCGATCCGGTGGAGATCAACCATCTCCATGATCAGGTGACACTGCCTTAGAATATGTCTGGATCACTGATGGGACGAGCGTTCCTTGGCATAAACCACAACTCCATTGTCACACAATGGTAGGAACAAAGTTCATCTCATGAACTAATATACACCCAGACTTCCTCTTTGGTAGCATCTTTGGTAGCGATGTATCTAGCCTTTATCGTCTAGTATGCCATGATATCTAGCTTGGAACTCTTCCAACATACCGTCCCTTTACTGAGGATAAAGACAATGCCTGTGACTGCCATTCTGTCGTCCTTATCACCCTGGAACACTTCCAGTGATTCTCCCCAGGATCGATTGATACCATCTCACTACAACTAGTGAGAATCCTAACATACAATTAGATCTATCTCATAGACCCAAAACCCAGGATTTAGTAGGTATCACTTTGATCCTATACGGAGTATCATTGTGATAAGCGGAGATTGATTGAGCGTAGCATAGGAAACTCCTTCCCTATCAAGAGTATGTCATCCACGTACTCTACGAGGATCACCACCATACTCTCTACTACCTTTTTGTATATACAAGGTTCATCTATTATTTTGATGATGTCAAACTGTTTGACTAACACATCAAAACAGACGTTCCAACTCCGCGATGCCTGCTTTATCTTATAAAACATCTTGCACACGTTTCCGCTGCTCCCATTGTCTACGAAGCCCTCCGACTGTGCACTTATAGGCTCTCTCTTCTAAAACATTATTTAGAAAAGCGGTCATGATACCCAACCGCCAGATATCGTAGTCATGGTATGTAGCCATGGCAAGTAGGATCTGGAAGGATTTAAGCATAGGCCACAGAAAAGGTTTCATCATTAGCCACAACCGGTCTATGATGCAAACCTTTAATAAGTCCATCTTTTGAAAGTCTCAACTTTTCTATGTACACCAAGTAATCTTCTCAAGATATACTTGCTCCTGATGGGGATTTAACCCTTCAGATAAAGCAACCAAAGTCCATACTTTGTTGGTGTATAAGGATTCTATCTCAGATCGTTAAGCATCCAGCCATTCTTATAGAGTCCCACTCCTGATGGCCAGCTCGAAACTAGTTGGGTCATCATCTCATGATGCAATCCTCGCTCCCATTATCATAGAGAAACAGAAGTATCTCTCAGGTGGGTGAGGAACCCTACTAGATCGGCGGAGAGGCTGAGGTTCGTTGGTAACTATTGAATCCTTTGGTTCTACCAAATCATCAGCTGCAGTTTGTATAGCTGGAACTCTTTCCAGTTCTACCTCATGTCCACTAATTTCTTCACAAGAAATTTCCTTTCACAAAGGTGGCATGCTGAGAAACAAAACATATTTTGTTCCTCGGTTTGGTAGAAGATATTCCTTTGCGACTGCTTGGGATATCCAACAAACTTTTACAGAACTGACTTTGCCTCGAGCTTGTCCGGATTATGCTTTTAGACATAGGCTGGACAACCCCAAATCTTAACAAACTTAAGATATGGGCTCTTCGCTTTCCATATCTCATATGAAGTGGTAGGCAACTGATTTGATCGGAACCCTATTCAATAGGTATGCAACTTCATAAGTGCATAACTCCCAAAAGGAAATAGGTAACTCTGTAGTACTCATCATAGAGCACACCTTATCATATAGGGTGTGATTGCTCCGCCCCGATACACCGACGTGCTTTGGTGTATACAGAGGAGTAATGCTAAGAGAGATTCTCATTCTCCTTTAGAATAATCCAGGAATTCTGTGCTCAAGTATTCTCCTCCTTGATCGCATCAAAGGACATAATACTTATATCCGTTTCGGTTCTCTACTTCTAATTTATATTCTGTGAATATCTCAAAAGCTTTGGACTTGTGTTTCAACAGGAACATATGTCTGAATCTTGAGAGATCATCAGAGAATGTAATGAAGTACAAAGAACCGGTCTTGGCATGTGTAGACAGGGGACCTTCATACATCAACATGTATCAATCCGAAGAGTTTACCAACTCTTTCACTGTTTCCAATAAACAGAGCTATGGCCACCTAATCTTTGTGACATGACCGGAAAGTTTCATAAGATGTAAATTCAAACTAATTTAAATATGCATCTAAATGTAACTTCAGCCAGTCGGGTCGCATTGATATGACCTAGTTTACAATGCCTCAAGAAGGATTTGTTCATTTCTGAACTCTTCCTCTTGTGTGTGTTCTGTATACTAAGAACTGTAGTTTGATTTAGAACGTCAATGCTTTTAGATAACGTGCCTGAACCAATCAACTTTTGATATAGGAAATGTTCAAAACATTATCCAACAATACAAAATTATATCATTTCTTTACTAATAAAGAGACTTATATGATTTTGTATATCAGGTTCGGTATCTAATAACATTCGTTCAGAATCAATGTATTCTTATAATACAGGCTGATAACTGCCAACAGACTTGGCTGCAACACTTGCATCATTTCCAACTCTTGAAACTTATTACCCGTTCTCAGTTCTCAGTTCTCTACCTTTCTGTAGCCCATGTAACATATTACATTTGCGGGATCCTGATCCGGTATATCATACCCAGGATGTAAAGAATACTGAGAAACAGTTCTGTGTAATGAACACACCCGAAGATGATGCATCAGCATGTACTTTCTTCGTTTGGGTGGCACGGGAATTCTGGTAATCCCCTATTTCCTGCTCTGTCTTATAACAATTATAAGTTGGAGCGGGACCAACGTTCCTTAGCGCAGTATAACAAGCAGGTTCGGTCAATACATCCGTATTATTATCTTGATTAAGGTAAGACATAGTCGTAACCAGGAGAGAGAGAGATGAAAACACTCAGCGTATGCTCCTGCGAGATTAGATTGGTTATCAATATATCTAATCAGGATGTCTCCCACTGTTTTAGTCAAATCTTCCTTCAAAGCCTAAAAGGAAAGACTAGCCAGGATTAATTACACCCTATAAGTTCGCCAATCTTTCAGCCAGGCCAGTGCCGGTACTTTGAGGGAGGTTCCCCGCGCTTTCGCACGGACCTAATTTAAGTAAACCTCGTTTTCCCATGGGCGTAACCCCATTAACACCTTTCTAGACACCTACTTGATCGGCTAATTGTAATGTGTAAAACTCTCCTAAGAGTAACTCTTACTCGCAGCGGGTATCGAGATCCAACTATCTCATAGAAGGTATGCAATCTCATTGCAAATTTCAACACTTGAAATTCCCGATAATATTTTGCCCCTAACGTGCTATGACCTTGACGAAAGCCAACAAACCATAGCCCGCTAGTCAAGTTCAACCCGTACATTTCTTGACTGAATTAAACGCACCCGCACGACCCTTGACGAAAGCCAACAAAGCCGTACGACTACCCTAATCCAATCGCATCATATGCAGCAGATAAGCAGCATATAGCTACCGCACACTACACCTTGACGAAAGCCAACAAATGTAGCACGAATACTATATACAACTTATCTGAAATGACGGAGGGCTACGAAAGGTTTTTCTGAAAACCTATTGCGTAATGAACTTGATATCGTTGTAGAATCAAATGATTTTAAAATGGAGTGTTTTTGAGGCTTTTCTAGTTTTGCTAAAGGGGTCACTCCCGGTGAAGGGATCGTCGGCCCTTTCCTCGTCGAATGAGGTGCAGGATATATCATATATATCACTGTGCAAAGCAAAAACTCCAAAAGCAATCAAAAGACAAACCGAGTGTTGTAGCATCTGCCTGTTATTGCTAAAGGGGTCACTCCCGGTGAAGGGATCTCGGCCCTTTCCTCATCGAATAAGGTGCAGGATGTTCTACAAGGAACACAACGATACAAAGCAAGAACTGTAGCTACCTGTTTTTGAAAATTTGATTCCACAACATCTTTAGGTTTCTTTTTCTTTCATTAATCATATTAATGGAGTCCCATCATTTAAGTACCTAAACATCACAGATAAATACGACGTACACTTATGCCATCCGCATTCGCCTCGATGTCCCCTCGTGCACCGTTAAGTTAGGTAACTAACGGCAGAGCAGGGCAGGGCTAGCGCGGGTGTAAAACATAAGTAACGTCTATATAATATATCATATATACTATATATAGTATCTATCACAGCACATCACATGATCACATCACAGATATCGCAGCAGAAGAAACATATGAAACATTGGATATACTAGGACGTCCGTGTTTTATTTTGAGCCTCTATAAAATACGGATTCCACGGTCGCGATGAATAGCCAAACCCACACCCCTAGACCCCTACGAGAGCGGCAAGCAACCCTACCAATTCTAGAGTTAGGAGACCCGGACTCGACTCCTCGAGTTGGTCTCCCACTGACCCTAGAACCCGGTTACTTGTGCTCCCCTCCTTGGGTCTATCCTAGTGCGGAAAAGTAAATAATATACAAATGGTGAAAACAACCTCAACCCGGAAGTGCCCCAATAAAAGAATATTACATACATTTAATTTTACATGAATGAAAAATAAAATCTCTCATCTCACATAAAACCCTCGGCTATTCAGAACGCGACGATCCAATATAACATATCCAGCAACACATAACATCACATGTCATCAACGTAAGTAAATATGCGCATCCCAATTGTCGTTGACATATAGCAACGAAACCGGCGATATCACATATTACACTTACGGTCGCAGAAAAGAAGGTGTAAAACTATAACAGTTGGAATCCGCAAGCTCCTTAGACATCGCATGCCTAACAGTTATAAACCCCGCATTTTAGTCTCCATATCGAAAACACTTTTCAATATCAAGTCTGGCAATTCAACAAGATTCCCGATAAGCGATCGAATGCTCATCGCAAACTCTAGTAGACGGCCGCACCCCCGGATGCCATCGACGAAGTGCACTAAGGCGGAACACCGCTGCCGCGAGCACCCGAACGGATGCTTTCGGCGACGGGGTTCTCCTACAGTCGCTTGGAGGGGGCTATGGGGCATGGCTGTCTATTAAGTTTACCCGGCGAGTATCCGCGTACGCTACGTGATTGCGACGAACTTTTGATCGCATCAAAATTCCGTGGCAACCGATCAAGTGAGACTAAACTGTTAGATTTATAACATTCAAATCAGTTATCTCATAACTACTTGTGGATTCCAAATATTGTATAATATTCCAGATAAATAGACAATGTTAAACTATCCGATCGAACAATCAAACACCCAAGTTTTCCCGAAAAGCTCAACACATGAAATAAGTTTAAAAACATCCACTTCATGCCGCAGTACCAACGGTCCAGCCGTAGAAGGGTCAAGCCAACGCCTCACATGTGGCACGCCGTACTGCCCCAAACCCTAAGGTTCAAAGGGCAGTTCAAGACGGTCACATAATCGAGTTAAGGTTTGTTGTCTTCTAGAGGGTCCATCACGTTACTTGCACTACTTAGACGTTCTTAAACTTCGGGAAAATTCCAACACTTGGAAATTTCCCGGCAGGGGAAAAAGTGGGTATATATATCCAGTCGAACCTTTTAACATGTTCTAAAATACCCAGAAAAAACACTTAGACGAAATTAAACTTTTGATCGAATCAACGAACTTCCAATACAACCCAGAAAACTCTACTGTTGAGTATATATTAAAAATTCCCAGAAACACAGGCATTACAGACGGGGATTACTGTGCAAAGAACGTGACAAGATGATCCTTTATGGTCACGGAACCGCCGCGCAAGCCAGGGTGGAGCCGCGGTTCCACGGCGCGTTAGTCGAGTTAGAGGCACGTGATCCACAGTAACTCCTAGAAAACCCTGCTGAATTTTTTGATAATTTTTAATTCACAAAAATACACAATTTCAGAAAATGTACAGAGAGGGGTTGCGATTAAGGTTTCGAGGTTCGATCGGGTTTCTAACTTCGTCTACACATCTCCTAAAGCTCTAGCTAGGCTCTGATACCACTGTAGGGTTCCTAGGCACACTCATGAGGTTCAACAAGGTATCAACCATGCCAAATTCAAAAATTTATGTGCCGAGAAACCCTAATGAAGATCGTTAACTAGAGGATAGGCGAAATTAAAAGCTAGTAAACAACTTTACTCTAAAGGAAAGGGACTACAACCTTTGTAGATCCGGTCCTCCACTTCCAAAGATCCGTGACGACGTCCCTTCGCTGCGATCATCCAACTCCCGGACTCTCGGACGGCTCCTTGAGAAATTGCAACGGGATCGCTTGAAGTCTTCGATGCCGAAGATGATCTACGTCGAGGGAATACGGACTCAAGCTTCTACCTCACTAACCAAAGAATTAGTGAAGCAAACACCTTAAACTAAAGTGCTAGTCTAGTAGAGGATGGTGAGATAGGAAATGGGTACACTTTAGATTTTGATTTCTCACTCTTAATCTTCACTTGATAATTTCTAGCAAAGCTTTTTCTTTTTCTTCAAGAAGAAGAAGAAGAAGAAGAAGAAGAATTAATAATTATCAAGTGAAGTCTATCATAATGCAACCATGGGTAAGTTAACCTTTGTAGAGACTAAACCCTAGTTTAAGTTAATGGGTTAGGTTAAGGAAAATCTCAAGCAAAACAAAATGGTTAGACTTTGTCAAAGATGCTTAAAAGCTTCATGAAGCTTCAAGCCCAAACAAAAAAAGCCACCATTTTGAATTACTTAATAAATAAAAACCTAATCCATTATCTTAAACATGGTGTAAGTCATACACACACCCAAGTTTGCATGCATCATCAAACATGATGAAATCTTGTGCACAAAATATATCACATATACAACTTGTGCACATCAAGTGAGAAAATCAATCTTAAGTGAACTAATACTAGTTAATGTAAAGTAATATATCAAATATATAATTATACATTAAATCATTAAATCAACACTTGATTTAACGATCCGGTCATATCGCATACAACCGACTAATATCAAATGTATCGACTTATCGAATCAACCCTTGAATCGATAACTAGGTTATATCGCATACAACCGATCGATACAAACATCGGGAGAATAGAATACGGTATCACATACACGCATCATTCTCGGTCCCGCACATATCACATTTGCGCCCCTATCTCGTTTTGCCTGAGCCAGTACAACCTCTATGTAGGACTCTAAAGACTCGTCAATACGTCGGCAGTAGGTGATGATCATATCAAACACCCACAAGCCGTCAGCGGTACTAGCTGGACGTAACGGCTACTCGGGTAATGAGCGATCATAAGATCAGCAAGCAAGCCCGCTCCAACTCCTGCAAAAGCCTGACAGTGACACTACCGTACAGTCCGGTCTCCTCGTCTGATATGTCGCATATCAAGTCTAGGGGTGGTAAGCGTCAGACCCCAATAACCGATAAGTCATGCTGATATGAGGCTCATAACGGGTCGAGAAACTACTGGTAACACTTACCAGTATATCTCTAAACCAGCCCTGGCCCCTGTTACGGCCAATCGAGCATAGCGCAACATCAACCCCCAATACCGGGGGAGACGAAACCCCTCCTATCGCTCATTTCCTCCATGTGACTCGGGACTGTACCCAAAAACCACCGTTTTTCACGCCCTCTTGGACGTGGTAAGGTGGAAATCAAAGCACAGTAGGAATCATACAAGACTCTATGACGATCTCGGGTCTACAGACTAACATGTACCAGTGTCACCAGAGAACTGCCATCTGACGTAAGGTATAATACCATCTGGGAGTTCTCGGCGAGTCCGTCCAGTGTACCTAGTCTCCACTGAGCACACGTTTATCATCTCTAATGTCAAACACCATTGGATATGGAATCATCCATCGCCCATCTGTATGGGTCAAGAAGGCATACGCTAGTCTACACTGGTATATCGATGTCCCGTCTCGATACACCCATGACTAGGGACCTTGTGTTAGTGTATATGCCCTAGAGGCCATTACTGTATCATACTAGTTTGTATATTACTTAATGGAAGCTTGGGATATTCACCTTGTATATACAATCTTGCACAAAATAGTAGTATGCTACTTGGTTTGTTTCTACTTCAATGTGTACATGTGTTTATTTTAGTATATCGCCTATACACATTAGTGGAGCCCTTAGGATCTTTGCTTGATTACCAGCGATGTGATGGCCGTCACACTAGTGGGGCTGGGTAATCTATAAGCACATCCTTATGCAGGTCCCTAGTCGCAGGACTATCGAGACAGGGCATCGATACTCCGGAGTAGACTAGCGCATGCGCTTCTCATCCCAGTGTGGGAGACGGTCTGTCCCACAGCCGTCAGTACGTCGTACTTGAGAAAGTATGCGGGTGCTCGTTGGGTTACGAGTATACTGGACAGGACTCGTCGGGAACTGACTAGTTGGTATTATGCCTATCGTCAGTTATCAGTTCCCAGGTGACATGAGTACAGCTTAGTCCGCTGACTTGACACTGTCACTTCGCCTCGAGTGTGTTCCCACTGTACTTTGATTACTACCCTACCACGGCTCAAAGGAGTCGTGCAAACAGGTAGTAGTTGGGTGCAGTCCCGAAGCACTTGGAGGCAGTGACGGTTAGACAGGATTCGTCTCTCCCGGTATTGGGGGTTGACATCGCGCTGTGTCTAGGAGAGCCATTACACGAGTAGTCCCTGGCCAGGGCAAACAAGATATACTGGTAGGCTTCCAGTGTTATCTCAGGGTGTTTTGGGCTTCGCTCCGGCACGACTTGTACCACTATTGGGGGACTGACGTTTACCGCCCCCTAGGCCCGCCATACGATGTATCAGACGAACAGACCGGACTGTACGGAGAATGTCACATTCAGGCTCAGTAGGAGTTCAGATGGGTTTCGCCTCGTCGGTCTTCTTGTCGGCACTACCTGGGGACCGTTACGCACAGCTAGTGCCGCTTGCGGTCTGTGGTTAAACCCACTGCCAGCGTAGTGTCGAGTCTTTAGAGTCCCACACAGAAAGCTTTTCGCCTTTAGGCAAAAGAGTAGAGGTCGCATGGTTTTGCGACAGGTCGTATGGTTTTGCGACAGGGTTCGGTCACATCCGTGCACTTGTGCACGTACAGTGTCCGGACAGTTTACACTAGCGGGCTTTGGTTTAAGCCAGATCGTAGTGTACATATTGGGATTGGATTTATCCAGTTTGCATTCGTATTCCTCGGAACGCGGATGCGGGTGTGTATGCACAGTTGACGGGGAGACAGAGGCAGCGGATTCTCATTAGGGTTGTTGACAGTTGACCGTTGACTATTGACTTTTTGCTCAACCCTAATGAGAATATGATATGTGATTAACTATTATATTAATTAAGTATTATGGTGACATGGTTGTTGACTTTTGTTGACTTTGTTGACTTGTTGACTTTTGTTGACTTGTTGACTTTGTTGACCGGTTGACTAGGCTTGACTAGTTGACCATCATGATAACCATAGCCATCATTTCATGGCAAAGACTTTTGCTTGCTTGCTCATTTGTGCAAAATGAGTGCATGAAATGATATGGTTATGGTTGCTTCAACCATCACATAACACTTGATTTGTATAATGAGTTATGATGACTTTTGGATTATGAGAGGGTGAGAGACAAAAGACTTGCTCATTCTTTCTTGCTCATTCTCTCTCTTGTTCTTGAGCTCTCTTGCTTTGCTCTCACCCTCTTGCTCTTGCTCCCTCTCTTTAATCTATGGTTCTCTTGTCTCATGAGTTGAGAATCAATAACCATAGATAAAATCCCATACAAACTCTTCTCTACTCACTCTAGATCACAAGGTTTGGCAAACCGAGTGAACTAGTTTCTTCAAAGAACGAAGAAGGAGCCAAAGGTTGGAGCTTTCAGGTGGATCTATCTTCGGCGTACGGAGACGACGGGAAGAAGCCAATCCGGACCACCATCGGAGTTTGAAGACGAAGGAGTTCAAGACAAGCAAGGTATAACCCCCTAACCAAGTAGCTAGAAACTCGTAGTTAGGTTGTTAGATAGATGTTTAACCAAGATCCGGGTTTTAGGTCCATATTACCACCTCCATAAAAATCGTTTTTTACCATATTCCGCATTCCCGAAAGTACCGGGAGAGGTAGCATGGACTTACAGTGGTATCAGAGCCTAGTTAAACTCTATCTAACATGTTAGCAAGTAACTAGAAGATCGATCAAAGAAAAAGTCCCGAAAACGAACCCCAAAATTCGAAGTTTCTGTCGATTTTTATACTGTTCAAAAGTTGATTATTTTCACACCTAAAATCGGCTCAGGCTTTTCTGTGAATAACCACCAAAGATGGTCCAACGATCGAGTCAAAGCGCCGCGTATCCGCGGCCGAGTTGACTCGGCCGAGGTCCATCTTTGGTGCAGTGTTATTCTGGGATTTTTGATATATGTGTTTTCTGCCCAGATTTTCCAGAACGAAAATTTCATTTTTGGGGTCCCGAAAATCCGTATTTTTGATCGAACTTCTAAAAGACTTAAGCTAATGGGTTTTTCTGTAATGTGATATTTGTATTAAACGTCTGCTAATCGCTATATGTCGATTAGTGGGGGTTATACAAATCTGTGATCTGTAATGTTGCTGAAATGTGTATATGAATATGTTGGATTGTCGCGGGTGAATAGCCGGGGGTTGTGAGACAAGAGTTTTCTTTTCTTTCAATTCATGTAAATTTGTAAATTGATGTAATAATTATTTGTATGGCCGCACAACCGGGTCGGGGTTGTAGCCGTCATTGTATAATTTCTTTTTACTGTTTTTGCTCCTAGGATAGACCCATGGAGGGGGTGCACAAACTACCGGGTATGCCGAAGTGTCGAGTGGCCTACTCATGGAGATGAGGGAGGTTGCTACGCTTCGGGTACTTGGCGGGTAGTTTGCCGCACCCGTAGGGGTCTTGGGTGGGGTATTGGCTATTCACCGCGACCGTGTAATCTGTTTTTCGTTACAGGCTCGTGCGAATTACAGATTCCTAGTATATCCAATGTATTCATCTGTGATCTGAAATGTTTATCATTGCAGTATATCTATATATGATATTATTTAGGCGTTGCTTATGTTTTACAGATGCGCTAGCCCAGCCCCCGCTCTGTCGTTAGTTAAGTAACCTAACGGGTAATGACGGGGCCCCGTGGCGAATGCGAATGGCATAAGCGTACGTCATATTTTGGTTGTTTTCTGCAATGGTAGGATTAAATGATGGGACGCATTAAAAGAACTAATGCAAGTATAACACGCATTAAAAGAACTAATGCAAGTAAAACATGCATTAAAAGAACTAATGCAAGAAAATAAACCAAGTATAAGTCGTTGGAACACTTTCGAAAAACCACTCGGTTCTTTTCAAAACAAACTTTTAAAATGCGGAGTTTGAGCCACTCCATTTAAAAGCTATCTCGTTCCATCGACTAAATCAAGTTCACTACGTTCACGGTTTCGCCAAGACCATTCGTAGCCCTCCGTCATTTCATATGAATATTCAACAGTATTCAAGCTGTGTTTGTTGGCCTTAGTCAAGGCATAGTGATTGGTAGCTGGTGGGTACTCATATGTTGCATAGATAGATGCGTTGGTTTGGGACAGTCGTATTACTTTGTTGGCCATAGTCAAGGGTATATACGGATGGGTTCAAATTAACCTGGACAACGACGGGTAGAACTTGACATGTGACTTATGATTTGTTGGCCTTAGTCAAGGTCATAAGAGCATGGGGCAAAAATCCACATCGGGAGTTTCAAAAGAACTGAAACTTGCTAGTACTGCATACCATTTGGAGTGTGATGATTCTGGTAGGATTCCTTCAGTTTTGTCATGCAATGATATTTGGATCCCGATCCTACTGTGAGTATATGCTACTCCTCGGGAAATTTCTCACTTAACGATCAATGCTATAAGCCTAGTAGGTGTCTAGAAAGGTGTTAGCGGGGCTACACCCCCAGGGAAAAGAGGTTCTTAAATTAAGGAACTTCGCGAAAGCGTTGGAAAACCTCCCTCGAAGTACCGACACCAGCCTGGCCGAACGGTTAAGCAAGTATTGTACGGTGAGAATGATCCTGACTAATTCTTCCTTTTTGGTTTTAAGGAGGGATTCGAGAAACAGTGGGAGCCATCCTGTTTAGACAAACTAAAAACCACTCTAAACTTGCAAGAGCGTCATGCTGAGTGTTTTCTTCTCTCTCTCTCTTAAATGCAGCGACCCTGTGACCACACCTAGGTTACATCTAGATAAAAAGATGACTGAACCTGACTGTTATGACTGGCAAAGGTCTGTCCAGATGTCCATTGCCCATGACAAGCTGGGACACCTCTTAACTAATCAAATCCCTGCTGTCTCAGGTCCAGTTTCCCCTGTCACGGATGTTCACATCCGCAGGACATCGGAAAAGGATTGTGCGAAAGCCAAGTGCCTCGTGTTAGCCTCAGTTGATGGTGCAAACCAGAGGCAGCACGAGAAGATGGACTCAGTTTCTATCTTCCTCCATAACAAAGTTTTTTATGGAGAGCAATCTCGTATCGCAAGATATGAGACCTAGAACGAATTTCTTCAAGCGAGGTTGGCTGTCGGGTCATCTGTAGGGGGCAACGTCCTTACAGAGACCAGCTATTTTGAGCTCACGGACCTGGAGACCACGTTGGAGAATGGGTCGAGTACTGACCTAATTCTACAGTCCCTGCCCTCTGCTTATACCCTGAAAGAAACCAGGGAAGAAAAAGGAAAAGCAAGGGCAAAAGTTTCAGGACTGGATATAGTAAAAGAGGGACGTTCCTATTGTAACGGGAATGAACTATGGCAGAGAGATTGCAGGGCTTGTAAAGCCAGTAGCCAGAATTCGAAGCATGTTGTGGCTTCGGCTTCGAGTGTGTTTGTGATTGAGAACTGTTTGTCAGTTAACCCTACTTCCTGGGTATTGGATACCGGATCAGGATCTCATATCTGTAATTCGTTACAGGGTCTGAGAAACCGTAGGGTTATCAGGAAAGGTGATATGACTCTCAGGGTTGCTAACGGAATGAGCATGGATGCTGTATCCGTAGGGGAATATCACCTAGGACTGACAACTGGGCAGATATTGATTCTGCGTGACTGTTTGTATGTACCAGGTGCGACTTGTAATATCATATCTGTATCCTTACTTTCTAAGGAAGGATATGATTTTGCTTTTGTAAGCGATGTAGTAAACATCCACCTAAATCAAGCACTGATTGGGTCAGGTACATTAAATAACGGTATATACGTATTGAGTCAAGCTCAGATATTCAGTGTCCAGAACACACTTAAAAGAAAGTCTCCAGAATTAAATCAGGCTTTCTTATGGCATTATAGACTGGGTCACATCAATGAGACACGGTTGACTAAGTTACGTAAAAAAGGATACTTGGATCCGTTCGAGTACCAGTCTTATGCCACTTGTGAATCTTGTCTCATGGGAAAGATGACAAAGACTCCGTTCACTGGACACGGAGTAAGAGCGAGCGAGCTCTTGGGACTTATACACAGTGACGTGTGTGGTCCAATGTCTACACATGCGCGAAGCGGTTATTCATACTTCATTACTTTCACAGATGATTTCTCTAGGTATGGACATGTCTTCTTAATGAAGCACAAATCCGAGGCCTTTGAGAAATTTCGGGAATATAAGAATGAAGTAGAAAAACAAACAGGCAAAAGTATCAAGATCCTAAGATCGGATCGAGGTGGTGAATACTTGAGTGCCGAGTTTCTGGACTACTTAAAAGAGAATGGAATTCTCTCTCAGCGTACTCCTCCATACACACCACAACACAACGGTGTATCGGAAAGGAGGAATCGAACCCTATTAGATATGGTTCGTTCCATGATGAGTAAGGCTGAGTTACTGCGATCTTTCTGGGGTTATGCACTAGAAACAGCTGCACATCTCTTGAACCAAGTTCCTACTAAGACAGTGCCTACCACACCATATCAGATGTGGAGTGGGAAGAAACCCTGTCTTAAATCCTTTAAGACATGGGGATGTCCGGCTTTTGTAAAAAAGCAGCATGCGGACAAGCTCGAGGCACGCTCAGTACAGTGCATGTTTGTGAGATACCCAAAGAACTCCAAGGGGTATCTTTTCTATTACGCAGAGGAGCAAAAAGTCCTTGTTTCTCGTCATGCCCGCTTCTTGGAAACTGAGTTTTTAGAAAATCAGATAAGTGGGAGCGCAATAGAACTGGAAGAAATTCCAGAACCACAAGCTATTACTGAAACCTTAGTAGAACCAGAAGGTTCAGGGGAACCGGACATTCCTACGCCGCTCCGCAGGAGTAGTAGGCAGTCTCATCCGCCCGAGAGATACTACGGTTTTCTCGTAGACGGGGATAGAGAGGATTGCATCATAGATTATGATGAGCCTACTAGCTTCCAGCAAGCCATTCAGAGCGGTGACTCGGTAAAATCTGGATGCAATGCGGACCGAGATGGAGTCCATGTACACCAACAAAGTTTGGACTTTGGACTTTGCTCCAGAAGGGGTAAAACCCGTAGGCTGCAAATGGATCTTCAGAAAGAAGATTGGTGTAGATGGGCAGGTTGAAATCTATAAAGCTAGGCTCGTTGCAAAGGGTTTTCGTCAAAGACCTGGTTTGGACTATGACGAGACTTTTTCTCTGGTAGGCATGCTTAAATCCATTCGGATCCTTCTTGCCATTGCTGCCTTCCACGATTATGAGATCTGGCAGATGGACGTAAAGACGGCTTTCCTAAATGGAAATTTGGAAGAGTGCGTCTATATGGATCAGCCAGAGGGATTCATTCAGAGTGGGAGCAGCGGTAAAGTGTGCAAGTTGCTCAAGTCCATCTATGGACTTAAGTAGGCATCGCGGAGTTGGAACATCTGCTTTGATGATACTGTCAAAGAATTCGACTTTGTCAAAAACCCAGATGAACCATGCATTTACAGTAAGATTGTAGGGAGAAATGTGGTATTCCTCGTCTTGTACGTCGATGACATTCTCCTAATAGGAAATGATATTCCTATGCTACAGTCAGTCAAGGGATTCTTGTCACAGAGGTTCTCCATGAAGGACCTGGGCGATGCCAACTACATTCTGGGGATCCAGATCTATCGTGATAGATCTAAGAGGATGTTGGGACTTTCACAGTCAAGGTACATCGACACCATACTGAAACGATTCAGTATGGAAGATTCCAAGCGCGGTAATCTACCGGCTTGTCACGGAATCACCCTCTCCAAAGAGATGTCTCCCAAGACTGATTTGGAAAGGGCTCGCATGTCATCAATACCCTACGCATCTGCGGTAGGCTCTATTATGTATGCGATGTTATGTACCAGACCAGATGTAGCATACGCATTGAGCGTTGCAAGCCGGTATCAGTCGAACCCAGGGGAGAAACACTGGATAGCAGTAAAGAACATTCTCAAGTACCTGAGAAGGACTAAGGAGACGTTCTTGGTGTATGGCGGAAAAGACCTCCAGATTGAGGCCTTTGCTGACTCCAGCTTCCAGAGTGACAAGGATGACTCCAAGTCCATGTCGGGTTATGTCTTTACCCTCAATGGAGGGGCGGTTTGCTGGAAGAGTTCCAAGCAGGAAACCGTTGCTGACTCAACCATGGAAGCGGAGTACATAGCTGCTTGCGATGCCGCAAAGGAAGCTGTCTGGATGAAGAAGTTCCTCACGGAACTTCAGGTGATTCCTACCAGTGTTGATCCAATACCGCTGTATTGTGACAACAACGGCGCTATAGCTTTAGCGAAGGAACCAAGGTCCCATCAGAAGTCCGGGCACATTTTGAGGCGGTTCCACCTGATCAGGGAGATCATTGATCGCCGGGAGATCGAGGTAAAGAGAGTAAATTCAGAAGATAACACTGCAGATCCATTCACCAAGGCCTTGCCCCAGACTCAGTTCGAGCGGCTGATCGAGATGATAGGTCTTCGATACGCCAGTACATGGCCTTAGTGCAAGTGGGAGATTGTTAGTGTATATGCCCTAGAGACCATTACTGTATCATACTAGTTTGTATATTACTTAATGGAAGCTTGGGATATTCACCTTGTATATACAATCTTGCTCAAAATAGTAGTATGCTACTTGGTTTGTTTCTACTTCAATGTGTACATGTGTTTATTTTAGTATATCGCCTATACACATTAGTGGAGCCCTTAGGATCTTTGCTTGATTACCAGCGATGTGATGGCCGTCACACTAGTGGGGCTGGGTAATCTATAAGCACATCCTTATGCAGGTCCCTAGTCGCAGGACTATCGAGACAGGGCATCGATACTCCGGAGTAGACTAGCGCATGCGCTTCTCATCCCAGTGTGGGAGACGGTCTGTCCCACAGCCGTCAGTACGTCGTACTTGAGAAAGTATGCGGGTGCTCGTTGGGTTACGAGTACACTGGACAGGACTCGTCGGGAACTGACTAGTTGGTATTATGCCTATCGTCAGTTATCAGTTCCCCGGTGACATGAGTACAGCTTAGTCCGCTGACTTGACACTGTCACTTCGCCTCGAGTGTGTTCCCACTGTACTTTGATTACTACCCTACCACGGCTCAAAGGAGTCGTGCAAACAGGTAGTAGTTGGGTGCAGTCCCGAAGCACTTGGAGGCAGTGACGGTTAGACAGGATTCGTCTCTCCCGGTATTGGGGGTTGACATCGCGTTGTGTCTAGGAGAGCCATTACACGAGTAGTCCCTGGCCAGGGCAAACGAGATATACTGGTAGGCTTCCAGTGTTATCTCAGGGTGTTTTGGGCTTCGCTCCGGCACGACTTGTACCGCTATTGGGGGACTGACGTTTACCGCCCCCTAGGCCTGCCATGCGATGTATCAGACGAACAGACCGGACTGTACGGAGAATGTCACATTCAGGCTCAGTAGGAGTTCAGATGGGTTTCGCCTCGTCGGTCTTCTTGTCGGAACTACCTGGGGACCGTTACGCACAGCTAGTGCCGCTTGCGGTCTGTGGTTAAACCCACTGCCAGCGTAGTGTCGAGTCTTTAGAGTCCCACACAGAAAGCTTTTCGCCTTTAGGCAAAAGAGTAGAGGCCGCATGGTTTTGCGACAGGTCGCATGGTTTTGCGACAGGGTTCGGTCACATCCGTGCACTTGTGCACGTACAGTGTCCGGACAGTTTACACTAGCGGGCTTTGGTTTAAGCCAGATCGTAGTGTACATATTGGGATTGGATTTATCCAGTTTGCATTCGTATTCCTCGGAACGCGGATGCGGGTGTGTATGCACAGTTGACGGGGAGACAGAGGCAGCGGATTCTCATTAGGGCTGTTGACAGTTGACCGTTGACTATTGACTTTTTGCTCAACCCTAATGAGAATATGATATGTGATTAACTATTATATTAATTAAGTATTATGGTGACATGGTTGTTGACTTTTGTTGACTTTGTTGACTTGTTGACTTTTGTTGACTTGTTGACTTTGTTGACCGGTTGACTAGGCTTGACTAGTTGACCATCATGATAACCATAGCCATCATTTCATGGCAATGACTTTTGCTTGCTTGCTCATTTGTGCAAAATGAGTGCATGAAATGATATGGTTATGGTTGCTTCAACCATCACATAACACTTGATTTGTATAATGAGTTATGATGACTTTTGGATTATGAGAGGGTGAGAGACAAAAGACTTGCTCATTCTTTCTTGCTCATTCTCTCTCTTGTTCTTGAGCTCTCTTGCTTTGCTCTCACCCTCTTGCTCTTGCTCCCTCTCTTTAATCTATGGTTCTCTTGTCTCATGAGTTGAGAATCAAGAACCATAGATAAAATCCCATACAAACTCTTCTCTACTCACTCTAGTTCACAAGGTTTGGCAAACCGAGTGAACTAGTTTCTTCAAAGAACGAAGAAGGAGCCAAAGGTTGGAGCTTTCAGGTGGATCTATCTTCGGCGTACGGAGACGACGGGAAGAAGCCAATCCGGACCACCATCGGAGTTTGAAGACGAAGGAGTTCAAGACAAGCAAGGTATAACCCCCTAACCGAGTAGCTAGAAACTCGTAGTTAGGTTGTTAGATAGATGTTTAACCAAGATCCGGGTTTTAGGTCCATCTTACCACCTCCATAAAAATCGTTTTTTACCATATTCCGCATTCCCGAAAGTACCGGGAGAGGTAGCATGGACTTACACCTTGAAGGATGTACTTATGGACTACCTTGTCCCCACTAGTATGATCCGCATCACAGTCCAGGTAGTCAAGTACACATCTTAAGGGCTTTACCAACATGTAACAGAGAGACAACCAGTATACACGTTAAGGTAAAGAGTAACCAGATAGCATACTATCATGTCGAGCAAGAAAGTCCTCCCTATATATGTCCAAGCATCCACTACAATATACATCACATGTATAGTAATGGCCTCTAGGGCATACATATAACTAACAGGGATACAGGCCGGGGTCATATACGTATGGATACGTACCTATTAGGGGGCCAGTCGTGGTGACAGCACCTGATAGATCAGTATTTCGGTGTCGATGCTGGACACTTGTTTCATGATGTTTTGGGTGTCGATGTTAGACACTCTCCTTATATGAAACTTACTTGATACTAATATTGTACACACAGGATATGTGGGATATGCTGATATTGTACACACATGATATGTGGGATATGCTGATATTGTACACACAGGATATGTGGGATATATTGATATTGTACATACATGATATGTGAAATCTACTTGATGTGGGACATTCAGGATATATGAGATTTACATGATATGAGAGCCAATTTGGGGGCTGATTTGTGGAAATGGGGAATTTGATTGTCTTGTTGGATTTTGGTCCTACCACGAGGTTAGGATTTCCGTGGAAATGATATGTTTTATTCCATACTCCACATTTATTGTTTATACACTGCTTCATGTATTAGTTGTACCTGATAGAGTACTTTCCATGACTGTTGCATTTACATACTATTATATGCATTGTTTCATGTATTATTTGTACCTGATAGAGTACCTTACATGATTATTGCATACCGATTGTCATATTATTGCTTCATGTATTAGTAGTACCTGCTAGCGTACCTTTCATGACTGATGCATCATATAAGACCATTCATTGCTAGTTGATGCTTATGTTAGATTCGCGTTGTACGTGCATACTCGTGATTACCTGCATATATTATTACTATTCACGAGTTGGCAACTCACCCCCGTTATGCCACAGTGTTTTGCAGGTGTTCCTCAGGATAGTTAGAGGCAGGGCTATTTCCATCCATCGTATCATCTTTTGTTGCGGATACCGCTTCGCCTGACAGTGTGCAGTTTTTCTTAGATAGGTTTTGCGGTTATCCGATGTTGCTTGTTGTATATTCGTTGTATCCTGTACTCTCCATCTACCATTATATTGTATGATTTAGAGACTTGATGAGAGAACGATATTGTATATTATTTTGTGACTTGGAGGTTTTTCTGCAGTTTTATATATATCGTCTCTTTCTTCGCTACGGCGTCGTATATCTATTGTGGTGGTTGCTTTCCGCCGTTCGGCGTGGATTTTTCTCTTGTTTGGGATGCTTTTGTTGGAGATAGTGCCCTCAAAGTCAATTATTGGATCGCAGGTACGTGATTGCAATGATTGAGGCAAGACCTATACCGATATGACAGTCTTGCTCGAGATGATAGTATGCTATCTGGTTTGTCTTTATCATCGTATACATGCTTTAGTTCACTATTGCATGATGTAGAGCCCATAGGATTCTTGCTTGACTACCAGCAGTATGATGGCGATCATATACGTGGGAGCTGGGGTCTGTAAGCACATCCTTAAAGTGTCCCTAGTCGTGGGAGTTTCGAGACAGGGCATCGATACTCCAGAGTAGACTAGTGTATACAGTCGAGACCCCGACGAGGGGCGGTGGCCGGTCTCACAAGCCACTGGTGTCAGTTGGATCACCTAAGATGTATACTGGTGCTTATTGGGTTATGAGTACACCGGACAGGACTCGCCGGGAACATGCTAGTTGGTATTATACATATCGTCAGATAGCAGTTCCCTGGTGGCATGTGTACAGGTTAGTTTGTCGACCTGAGATCGTCATTTGTCTCGTGTGAGTTCCCACTGTGTTTTGATTCCTACCCTACCACGCTCAAAGGAGTTGTGTAAACAGGTATTTTTTGGGTACAGTCACGAGCCACACGGAGGCAGTGAGAGGATCGTCGGGGATTCGTCTCTCCCGGTATTGGGGGTTGATGTCACGCAGTGCACGGGTGGCCATCACTAGAAATCCTTGGCCAAGGTAGTGGAGAATTACTGATTTGGATCGGTAGTTTCTCAGGTGGTGATGGGCTTCATACCGACACGAATTATCGCGTTATTAGGGGTCTGACTTTATCCACCCCCCTAAACTCGATATGCGATACTCTTTAGACGAACGGACCGGACTATATGTATATTGTCACTGTTAGGCTCAGTAGGGTTTAGGGATGAGTTCGCTCGTCAGCTTCCCTTCCAATCAATACAATAGGCAACCGTTACGTACAGCTTGTACCTCTGACGTGCTAGTGGTTATACCCAGTGCCAGTGTGTTGATGAGTCATTAGAGTCCCCCACAGACACTTTCCCAAGTTCGGGCGAAACGTTGTAGAGGCCGTATGGTTTTATAGCAGGGTTCGGAAAAAGCACGTGCGTTTTCGCACGTGTCATTTTTCGGGTAGATAATACTGGTCGGCTTTAGTTTAAGCCGGATCCGAGTATTATACTGTGTAGATATAATATCTTTGTCTAAGTTGAATTTGTATTCGGTCGTAATACAAATGCGGGTATGTTTATACTGTTACGGGGTTATCCTGAAATTCGTTTCAGGATCACTTTTGGAAGTTGCCAGTTTCTAGTTTTCTATCAGCCGTATTTAACATTCGGTTAAATGCGGATTTATTTTTTTCTTCATGAGGTGAGTCAGTGTTCTAGAAGGATCTAGAGAGGGTGACAAGGCTTTTGAGTCATTAGGTCATTAATGGTGCATTTAATGACAAGGTGACTAAGGGTTATGGTTCATTGTATGCATTGATTATATGTGCAAGGTGTCTAATGACTCATTAGCTCATTCATTGTTAAGGTCACCTCCCCCCCTCTCCTACACTCACCCTCCTCCACCATTTATATGGCCGTCCCCTTTTGTGACAAGATAAGAGATTCATTTTTGCAAAAGATTATGATAGTTTAGTGTATGGAAATTTCATATAGTTCAATTTCCTTTTACCCGATTCTAAATGGCAACTTCTTTTAACCGTTCATCCATAGTTTTTGACGTAACAAGACAAAGTGTTCTACTCATTCTCTACTTCATCTTGGTCATCTCTTTTAGCAAACTTGACGACCGAGTTGCCTCGGTTCAGAGGCGGGAGCCCGTTTAAAGATCCGTCGACGGGGTGCTACCTGGACGAGAAGACCGGAGTTCAAGGAGATCGGAGCAGCCTCAAGAAGCGTGGGATGATGGTTGAAGACCGAAGGACTCGGATCGTTCGGTATAACATTTCTATCCACTTTGTAATTTGTTAGTTTAGCTTTAATGGCAGATCCGGGTTATAGTACGCGATAGTGCCAGTTGTAAAAAGTTTTTGTTCCGCATTTGGCATCTGTTAGACGGCCGAGGCGCTACCGTGGACTTACAGTGGTATCAGAGCCTCACCATTAAGTTATACTAACTTGTGCTAACACGTTTAAAACATCGATCGAACGGAATTTCGAAAAACACATTTTTCAGCACTAAAGTTTCTGTCGATTTTTAAATGGGCATAAAAATAATTTTGCATGTCACAGGAAAGCATGCAGGGTTTTCTAAGAATTATGGGAAAATTTGGGCACGTGTTCCCACTTAACTACCGCGGATCCACGGTCAAACCTAGGGTTGGACCGCGGAACCGCGGCGACTTTGTGGGAACAGTACTCCAATTTTTCCAGAGAGCTTCTAATAGGAAATTGTGGTTTTCAGGTACTATTCTTTTGGGCCCAGTTTTTGTTACTGTACAGCAGATGTACGTGGGGCTCACTTCGGGAAATTTACTCGATCGAAATTTTAAACTTGTTAGTATGCAGTATTTACATTATATCTCCGACCGGGAATGTCATTTGATTGGTAAACAGCGTCTGATTGCTATAGTTCTTTTAGACGGGTTTGCGAACGTGACATTCGCGTTGATGTTCTGTGTTGTGCTGTAATGTTGCGGATATGTCGTGGTGGATAGCAGGGTGCAATTATAGTGCAGTTTGGATTTATTTGTATATTTGATATTGTGGGCGAGCGTCCAACATGTAGACTGCCGTTACTGCCTGTTTGTATAATATTCTTTTGGGGCACGACCGGGTTGAGGTCGATGTACCTGTTGTACATATTTTTATTTCTGTACTAGGTTTATCCCGCGAAGGAGTGCACGGATAGCCTGGTTCTGGAGGGCAACGGGTCCGTATCTCATGGCTTTGAGAGGCATAGGGACCTTACTCTAGAATTGGCAGACTATTCACCGCACTTGTAGGGGGTTCAGGTTGACCCAAGGTGAGGTGCTCAATTTATCGGATTCCGTGAAATGCCGGGTGTTCCATTCACTATGCTGTGGAGACTATCTCGCTTCAGGTTTTGGCGGGTAACTTGCCGCACCCGTAGGGGTCTAGGTTTCATTGCACAGGCTATCCACACGACTAGGGGAACGTCGGGTTTCAGCAGCGGCTCTGTGAAACCCGGGGATCCCAGATTGTATGTATTGTTTTGTGATGCTTATTAGTTTTCTGTAATGTTGCATATTATCACGCCTGGAGCGATTATTATATATTGGTATATATACTATTAGATGTTGTATATGTTTTACACCCGCGCTAGTCCAGCCCCCGCTCTGTCGTTAGTTAAGTAACCTAACGGGTGATGTGTAAGTGCACGGCGGCGCCCCGGCCGTCAATCCGACGGCCAAATGCGGAAGCGGTGATAAACTTTAATTTTGCAAACTAGCAAACCGGCACCACCGCGCACTAAAACCCGGATCGAACCATTAACTAGTCCTAGCTAACTACAAGATGGGGAAGAGAGATATACCGACTGATCCAAGTCCTCCGGTCTTCTCATTGTCGTCCCGATCTCCCGCGGAATGTCCTGTCTCCACCTCGTTTCCGGAAGTGCACCACATCGCCTACGTCTTTTACGGGCTCCCACCTCAATACCGAGGCAACTCGGGCACGAAGCTGGCTAGTCGACGTGCCCAAGGTTTGCTGTAGAATATAGTGTAGAGGCTTGTGTCTCATTTGGGGTTCATGGAGGTGCCATTTTGGTGGAGGGATGATACAAGAACTATGTAGAGGGACTTGGAGATTTTTGGAGCATCAAAAGAACAATAAATCCCACACACAAAAATTTGGACAGCCCCATGGAGCTTGGCCGGCCATGCATTGTGAGGGGAGAGTATGAGAGTGAGAGAGTGGAGAGAATAGCAAAGAATGAGAGAGCCATCCAATAATCCAAGGAAGAGAGAGAAAAGGCTATCATGCAAAGAACCATCATCACAACAATTCCAACACTCAACTAACAACCATGATAGCTCATAAACCAACACTCCAACACCACCATCATCACCTCACAAAGTTAAGAAATCATGAACTCAAGAAAGGTCAAGGGATGGGGCTCCATCATGAAACCATCATGATACAAAAATGCAATCAACACCCTCCAAATTGCTTATTTACACAAATGCAAATAAGCCCTCCTCCACCAATCTTCGGCCAACGAACGATACAAAGGAAAATGGCCGAAATGGAAAGCAAACTGGCAACTCCAGAAAACTGGTCCCGTAATAAATTACAGGAAAACCCCGATACTGTGCATACACACCCGCATTTGTATTCCGACCGAAATACAAATGCAATGAGACAAAATCTACACTGTACTATACTAGGATCCGGCTTAAACCAAAGCCGGCTAGTAATGTCCGTCCGATCCTGATCCGTGCAATACCGCACGTATCTGATCGAACCCTGCCATATATCCATACGGCCTCTAGTACGAACTGTTCGATCCTGATCCGTGCAATACCGCACGTATCTGATCGGACCTTGCCATATCTCCATACGGCCTCTAGTACAAACTGTCCGATCCTAATCCGTGCAGTACCGCACGTATCTGATCGGACCTTGCCATATCTCCATACGGCCTCTACAGCTTTTCGCCTGAAAGCTTGAGTAACTGAATGCGGGGGACTCTAAAGACTCATCAACACCTTGGTTGTGGATTTAACCACTAGCACGTTAGAGGTATAAGCCAATACATAACGGGCTACCAGGTATTGACCAAAAGGGACGTCTGTGAGCGAACGCAGCCTGACACCCTACTGAGCCTGTCAGTGACAATATCCGTACAGTCCGGTCCGTTCGTCTATGAGCATCGCATGGCGGTCCTAGGGGGTTGGTAAAAGTCAGACCCCCAAAAGCAGTACAAGTCGTGTCGGAGCGTAGCCCAGAACACCCTGAGATACTACTGGAATACCTACCAGTAAATCTCCTGCCTCGGCCGAGGGCTTCGTGTAATGGCTCTCCTAGACACAGCGCGACCTTACCCCCAATACCGGGAGAGACGAACCCCTGAAGATACGCTCACTGCCTCCATGTGGCTCGGGACTGTACCCAACTAAATCCTGTTTGCACGACTCCTTTGAGCCGTGGTAGGGTAGTAATCAAAGTACAGTGGGAACTCACACGAGACAAATGACGATCCCCAGGTCGATGAACTAACCTGTACACATGTCACCTGGGAACTGCTATCTGACATCTGGTATAAGACCAACTAGCATGTTCCCGGCGAGTCCTGTCCGGTGTACTCATAACCCAAAGAGCACCTGTATACATCTTAGGCGATCCAACTGACACCAATAGCTTGTGAGACCGGCCACCGCCCCTCGTCGGGGTCTCGACTGTATACACTAGTCTACTCTGGAGTATCGATGCCCTGTCTCGAAACTCGCACGACTAGGGACCTTTTAAGGATATGCTTATAGACCTCCAGCTCCCACTTATATGATCGCCCTCATACTGCTGGTGGTCAAGCAAGAATCCTAGGGGCTCTATCAACGTGTAATAGCTACGTGTCAGGTCACTTAAAACAGTACACGATGATAAAGGTAAACCAGATAGCATACTATCATCTCGAGTAAAATTGTCCTATCGGGATAGGTCCTCCCTCAATCATTACAATCACGTGCCTGTGATCCAATAATTGACTCTGAGGGCACTATCTCCAACAATCTCCTACTTGCACTCAAGGCTAATTATTGCGATGTCGCATACTCACAGCCTGTGTGATACCGAACACCCAACTCCTCTACCAGTCAGTCTCACAAAGCCTGTTTGCGAAACTATTGTTTTCGAGGAATAGCCTCAGTGAGTGGATCCGTTTTGATGTTTCTTTCTATGTCTCTCTATATCTCATGTTCGCGGAGAAAGCCATCTCCCGAAATGAGCAATACCTGTCTTAGAATATGTCTGGATGTCTGATAGGACCTAGCTCATAAATGAACTCCAAATCCAAACTTCTTAGACTGTATCGTCAACTGAACTTAATCAGTATCCTACGCCATGCCTCCCTCAGTATTGCCTTGGACCACCTGTCCAAAATACTGCCCCTCGTCAGAAGGAAAAACTATAACTCTGACAACCTCCCTGTCGTCCAAGTCACCTTGGAAGCCTGGAATGATAACTGTCTCCCGAATGAGGCTGTCGTTATCATATCCCTAGAACATTCACTTATGTTCTAGAACTGCTTCCGACTGTTTCTCCAGGATTAGATTAATGTCAACTTATTGCACCTAGTGCAAGAACAACATCTGGTGTGGTACTTGACATCTCATGATTGACTCAATTGCCTAAGCAAGTGATCTGCCAATCATGCACATCCCTCTCCCCTTTAGTCTGTAAGACACCTTTAGAGAGGGTGACTACATCACCTGCAGGTACACCACCGTGCCAGGAGTCGTCCATTCTAAATACTCTTAGAATGCTGTCTAAGTACCCTGATTGGGAAACCACCCAAATCTAGATCAGAAATCATAGATCTAGTAACCAGAATGTCAGATATAATATCCAAGTCCTGTGTGGAGAAACCACTGTGTGGCGACCAAAGTATAACCGATCGTAGTATAGGAGTATCATATCCTACTCTGTGTATGTCATCCAAATACCATGACATCACACCCTACTACCTTCTCAACAGATCCATCCCTTATTCTGATGAAGTCAAACCTATGACTGTCACATCAGAAATAGATGATCTGTCTCCGTTATGTCTGCTTTAGTCTATAAATAGACATAAGATACCTGTCCACCATGCTTCCGTTGCTCCCACTGACCACGACAACCCTCTGGCAGAGTCATATACACGTACACTTCTAAAGCAAGTTTAGAACGACGCTATACTCATCCTCCTGCCGGGTCTCACAGTCTGGAACAACAGCAATGGCAAGTGTGGGTAAACAAGAACCTCCCTGTCACCGTCCTTGAGGCTACCGGAGTACTTCTCGGGTGCCTGAGGTTACCCACCGTATCTGCGGAGTGGCCAATGGAATGTCAAACCAGATTGAACCTTTAGGTTCCTATCAAATCTTCAGTAATCGTTTGTGGTTCTGGAATCATTTCCAGTTCTACCATACTCCCACTACTGTTTTCTGAAAAAATCCATTTTTTAAATAAAACTGTGGCGAGTCAAGAACAATATCACTATTGATCTTCCAGATGGTAGAAAGTCAACCCTCGTCATAGCCTGGGTCAACCCACAAACAGCCATTACAGAAACATGCCTTGAGTTATCCAGAGTCTGGTTTTAAGCATAATCCGGACAACTCCCCGTACCTTAATATCGTTAAGATACGAACTGTTCTATATTCAATATAGAACCAGAGGCACTGATTTAATTGAACCAGATTCAAATCATGCAGCTGTCCCCAGTGCATGTCAACTAAATGGAAGGAGGCCTATCAGCGTTACTCAACTTAGGAATGCTTCCAATTATGAGTAACCTGAAAGAGAAGCAAGTTCTCTTAACCATCACTATCAACTGAATACCATACACAAGTATCTACATCTTCGATCACTTTGAAGAATCCCGATACTTGCTACACCTGGTTCTCTACTTTATTCAAATACCTATAACTTCTCAAAATTCGGACCCTGTGTTTCCACGAAACACCTGTCTAAAAACTAGAGAAGTCATAAGTAAACCGAATATAGTACGAGGACCAATCCCTCTGTCCTGATGGACCCTGGACAACATACAATACTCTGTATAAGTCCCTTGAGTCTGATAACTCATTCACTGTGTGTCGTAGGTTGAAAACTGTACTTGTGGTTAAGAAGAATTACACCGCTGTTTAATGCTCCTTACCTAACCATCCACTGATATAGGTAAATGTCATCGACATAATTTCAAAAAGATATATCTCACTCTATGAAAATAGACGTACAGATGTATTGATTTGAAATTGGTGCACAACAGCGGATATTCAAAACCAAATACTTGCCAACTGGCAAACAACCCAGGTGACTTCCTCAAATATCACCGATTACAATGAATCCCGATATAATGAGGATGATCACCCAATTCCCATTAACTTACTCCCACTAAACATCTGTAAAACCATACAGATGTGAGAATCATACCTGGTAAATACATACCCTAGAGTAAGGATTAATTGGGAAATCAGTTTTCCTTTAACAGTACACAGTGAAACTGAAATATTGAAATGTTTCGATGGGGTATTCCGGTATTCCTAGTAATGCCTCTTCCAGATTCACGACTGCAACCGTATAATTCTTTGCCACCTCTCCAAATCCCTTTATATGTCTTTAGTCATTACCTTCTGCACACCCCTTTAGGCCAAATGGTTTTCTTCCTTCCCTACCGTTCGGCACCAGCCTATGGTTTGCAAGAAGACTATCCAATGAACATAATGGGTGTACTGTCCTAATCCTAGGAGCACTCGCAATGCGAGAGAAGGTGAGGATAAAAGAAAACCGAATAAACCTTATTCCTATTTCTCCTGAACCAGAATCCATCCCCGAACTGGAACAAGTTCCTTTCGAGTTCGTATATAACCATACGATGGAGTATCCAATAAACCGTGGATCTTCGTAGTGATACGGAGTGTCCTGGAGAAATACAAAGGTGAAGTGGGAGTGGTAATGAAATACTTGGTTTGGTCATGAATAGCAGTCACAATTTACTTTGCCCTCCTTCTAATCCCTTTCTTTGTCTTTACATAATACCTTCTGTACACCGTTTAGGCTAATTGGTTTTCCTCATTCCCTACCGTTCGGCACCAGCCTAAGGTTCGGAAGAAGACTATCCAATTTGCGTAATAGGTGTACTATCCCCTAATCTAAGGGGTACTCACAACCTGAGAGAAGGTAAAAGGAAAAGACAACTGAATAGTCCTATCCGTTTCCTCCAGAACCTGAAACCATCCTCGAATTCCTTCGAGTTCGTATATAACCATACGATGGTTTTGTCCAATGGAAATGGACGTTCGTAGTAATACGGGGTGTCCTGGAGAAATAGGTAAAAGTAGGAGTGGCAATGAGGTTCGCAGATCTGACAATCCAAAAGTCAGTGTTAAGAAGGTTCGGTCAACTTGGTTACTAAGTCATAGTCTTAGGGTCGGGTCAATGGTCGCTGCCAAAGAGAGAGAGAAAAGAAACACTCAGCGTGCACTCTAACCTAGATCAGAATGGTTACCAATTTATCTAATCTGGAAACCTCCCACTGTACCGTCAAACTCTCCTCCAAACCTGAAAGAAGAATTAGTCGGGGTCACCCGAGGAGTAAACCAACTCATCAGTGGGAATCGGGATCTAACTATCATCGCATGATAACGTGACGGAATCCGCTCACGTCATCACACTCCAGAAGGAATGCGTATATCTGGCAAGTTTCAGTTCTTTTGAAACTCCCGATGTGATTTTCACCCCATGCTCTTATGACCTTGACTTTGGCCAACAAATCATAAGTCACATGTCAAGTTCTACCCGTCATTCTCTAGATTAATTTGAATCCACCCGTACATACCCTTGACTTTGGCCAACAAGGTAGTACGACTGTCCCAAACCAACGTATATATCTATGCTGCATATGAATAACCAACAGCTACCAAACACCGTGCCTTGACTTTGGCCAACAAACACAGCTTGAATACTATTGACTACCCATATGAAACGACGGAGGGCTACGAATGGTTTCTGGCGAAAACCTTTAACGTAATGAACTTGATATCGTTGAAGGAACCGGATAGCTTTTAAAAATATAGTGACGAAAACCTTTGCTAAAGAGGTCACTCCCGGTGAAGGGATCTCGGCTCTTTCCCCGTAGAATGAGGTGCAGGATATTCCAACTGAATACCACGATGCAAAGCAAAAGTAATCGGCTATAGTGAAGTTATTGCCCTGACGCAAACTTTTTGTCCAAGGGGTCACTCCCGGTGAAGGGATCTCGGCCCTTGCCTCGTCGACTGAGGAGCAGGATATTCCAACTGAATACCACGATGCAAAACAAAAGTGAACGTCCTTGCAATAACAGCTTTTTGAAAAGTGTTCCAACAACATCAGATTAGGTTTTTTTTAACTTGCATTGATCTGAATCAATGCAGTCCCATCAATTGATCACACCACAAAGAACGAAAATAATATGACGTACGTATATGCCATCCGCATTCGCCACTGGGTCCCGTCATTACCCGTTAGGTTAGCTAACTAACGACAGAGCGGGGACTGGACTAGCGCGGATGCAAAACATATACAACATCTACTAATATATATACCAATATATTATATTCGCTCAAGGCGTGATAAAAAATGCAACATCACAGAAATGTACAGCATCACAGAAACAATACAGATATCTGGGATCCCCGGGTTTCACAGAGCCGCTGAAAACCGACGTTCCCCTGGTCGTGTGGATAGCCTGTGCAATGAAAACCCTAGAGCCCTACGGGCGCGGCAAGTTACCCGCCAAAACCTGAAGCGAGGCAGCCCCCTTCAGCAACGTGAATGGACCACCCAGCACTTCACGGAATCCGGTAACTTGGGCACCCCTCCTGGGTCAACCTGTACCCCCTACGAGTGCGGCGAATAGCCCGCCAATTCTAGAGTAAAGCCCCCTCCATCTCAATGCCATGAGATGCGGGCTTGTTGCCCTCTAGAACTCGGCTATCCGTGCACCCCTCCTTGGGGCAATCCTAGTACAGAAAGTAAAATATACATACAACGGGTACATCGACCGCAACCTGGTCGTGCCCCAAAATAATAATACAAACAAGCAGTGACGGCAGTCCACATGTCGGACGCTTGCCCTGCAATATCAAATGTACATAATACAACAAAACACAGTACTAGCATTGCATCCATGCTATCCCCACGACCGATCCGCAACATCACAGCAAAACACAGAACATCAACGTGAAAGTCACGTTCGCAAATCCGTCTATCCGGGCTATAGCAGCTAGACAGGATTTACCGATCGAGTGACATTCACGGTCGCAGATATAATATAAATACTGTGAAATAATGTGTTTTAAATATCCGATCGATCAAATTTTAACAAGTGGGCCCCCAAGTACTACTGTAGCACATCTAGAAATTATGGGCCCAATATTAGTATTCCAAAAGCCCTAATTTCAACCCAGAAAGGAACTGTGGAAATTTGATACAGTGATCGTACTATAGTGCGGCGGAACCGCGGCCCAAAGTGGGGTTTGGCCGCGGTTCCGCGCTCCCATTGGTGAATCACAGTGTCGAATTTCTACAGTGTCCTTATAATTTCCAGTACATCACTTTTCTGCAACCTGAAAAATTTTTGGAATCCAAAAAATTTCAACAGAAAACTGATGCAAACAAAATGCGGGTTTTTGGAATTTTGGTCGATCGGAAATGTAAACACATTACACAAAGTTAGACTAGGTTAATGGCGAGTCTCTGATACCACTATAAGTGCACGGCGGCGCCCCGGCCGTCAATCCGACGGCCAAATGCGGAAGCGGTGATAAACTTTAATTTTGCAAACTAGTAAACCGGCACCACCGCGCACTAAAACCCGGATCGAACCATTAACTAGTCCTAGCTAACTACAAGATGGGGAAGAGAGATATACCGACTGATCCAAGTCCTCCGGTCTTCTCGTCGTCGTCCCGATCTCCCGCGGAATATCCTGTCTCCACCTCGTCGCCGGAAGTGCACCACATCGCCTACGTCTTTTACGGGCTCCCACCTCAATACCGAGGCAACTCGGGCACGAAGCTGGCTAGTCGACGTGCCCAAGGTTTGCTGTAGAATATAGTGTAGAGGCTTGTGTCTCATTTGGGGTTCATGGAGGTGCCATTTTGGTGGAGGGATGATACAAGAACTATGTAGAGGGACTTGGAGATTTTTGGAGCATCAAAAGAACAATAAATCCCACACACAAAAATTTGGACAGCCCCATGGAGCTTGGCCGGCCATGCATTGTGAGGGGAGAGTATGAGAGTGAGAGAGTGGAGAGAATAGCAAAGAATGAGAGAGCCATCCAATAATCCAAGGGAGAGAGAGAGAAGGCTATCATGCAAAGAACCATCATCACAACAATTCCAACACTCAACTAACAACCATGATAGCTCATAAACCAACACTCCAACACCACCATCATCACCTCACAAAGTCAAGAAATCATGAACTCAAGAAAGGTCAAGGGATGGGGCTCCATCATGAAACCATCATGATACAAAAATGCAATCAACACCCTCCAAATTTCTTATTTACACAAATGCAAATAAGCCCTCCTCCACCAATCTTCGGCCAATGAACGATACAAAGGAAAATGGCCGAAACGGAAAGCAAACTGGCAACTCCAGAAAACTGGTCCCGTAATAAATTACAGGAAAACCCCGATACTGTTAATACACACCCGCATTTGTATTCCGACCGAAATACAAATGCAATGAGACAAAATCTACACTGTACTATACTAGGATCCGGCTTAAACCAAAGCCGGCTAGTAATGTCCGTCCGATCCTGATCCGTGCAATACCGCACGTATCTGATCGAACCCTGCCATATATCCATACGGCCTGTAGTACGAACTGTTCGATCCTGATCCGTGCAATACCGCACGTATCTGATCGGACCTTGCCATATCTCCATACGGCCTCTAGTACAAACTGTCCGATCCTAATCCATGCAGTACCGCACGTATCTGATCGGACCTTGCCATATCTCCATACGGCCTCTACAGCTTTTCACCCGAAATCTTGAGTAACTGAATGTGGGGGACTCTAAAGACTCATCAACACCTTGGTTGTGGATTTAACCACTAGCACGTTAGAGGTATAAGCCAATACATAACGGGCTACCAGGTATTGACCAAAAGGGACGTCTGTGAGCGAACTCAGCCTGACACCCTACTGAGCCTGTCAGTGACAATATCCATACAGTCCGGTCCGTTCGTCTATGAGCATCGCATGGCGGGCCTAGGGGGTTGGTAAAAGTCAGACCCCCAAAAGCGGTACAAGTCGTGTCGGAGAGTAGCCCAGAACACCCTGAGATACTACTGGAATACCTACCAGTAAATCTCCTGCCTCGGCCGAGGGCTTCGTGTAATGGCTCTCTTAGACACAGTGCGACCTCACCCCCAATACCGGGAGAGACGAACCCCTGAAGATACGCTCACTGCCTCCATGTGGCTCGGGACTGTACCCAACTAAAACCTGTTTGCACGACTCCTTTGAGCCGTGGTAGGGTAGTAATCAAAGTACAGTGGGAACTCACATGAGACAAATGACGATCCCCAGGTCGGTGAACTAACCTGTACACATGTCACCTGGGAACTGCTATCTGACATCTGGTATAAGACCAGCTAGCATGTTCCCGGCGAGTCCTGTCCGGTGTACTCATAACCCAATGAGCACCTGTATACATCTTGGGCGATCCAACTGACACCAATGGCTTGTGAGACCGGCCACCGCCCCTCGTCGGGGTCTCGACTGTATACACTAGTCTACTCTGGAGTATCGATGCCCTGTCTCGAAACTCGCACGACTAGGGACCTTTTAAGGATGTGCTTATAGACCCCCAGCTCCCACATATATGATCGCCCTCATACTGCTGGTGGTCAAGCAAGAATCCTAGGGGCTCTATCAACGTGTAATAGCGACGTGTCAGGTCACTTAAAACAGTACACGATGATAAAGGTAAACCAGATAGCATACTATCATCTCGAGTAAGATTGTCCTATCGGGATAGGTCCTCCCTCAATCATTACAATCACGTGCCTGTGATCCAATAATTGACTCTGAGGGCACTATCTCCAACATGATGACGGGACCCAGTGACGAATGCGGATGGCATATACGTACATTTTATTTTCGTTCTTTTCTGGTGTGATTGAATGATGGGACTGCGTTGATTCTTATCAATGCAAGATAAAACAAACCTATATTTGATGTTATTGGAACAAATTTTAAATGTATTATTACAAAGACGTTTCTTTTTGTTTTGCATAGCGGTATTCAGTTGGAATATCCTGCACCTCATTCCACGAGGCAAGGGCCGAGATCCTTTCACCGGGAGTGACCCCTTGGGCAGAAGTTTACGTCAGGGTAGTAACTTTACTATAATCGATTACAAGTTGCTTTGCATCGCGGTATTCAGTTAGAATATCCTGCACCTCATTCCATGAGGAATGAGCCGAGATCTCTTCACCGGGAATGACCTCTTTAGCAAAACGTTTTCGTCACTATATTTTATAAAAAGCTATCAGGTTCCTTCAGCGATATCAAGTTCATTACGTTAAAGGTTTTTCGCCAAAAACCAGCCGTAGCCCTCCGTCATTTCTTTTGGGTATTCAGTAGTATTCAAGCTATACATGCTTGGCCCTTAGTCAAGGCATAGTGTTTGGTAGCTGCTGGGTATTCATTTGTTGCATAGATAGATGAGTTGGTTTGGGACAGTCGTTCTGTCATACTTGGCCCTTAGTCAAGGGCATGTGCGGGTGGGTTCAAATTGACCTGGATAGTGACGGATAGAACTTGGCATGTGACTTATGACATACTCGGCCCTTAGCCAAGGTCATAAGAGCATGGGGTAAAAATCACATCGGGAGTTTCAAACATACAGGAAATTTGCCAGGCATGCGCATACCATCTGGAGTGTGATAACTTGAGTGGCTTCCATCAAGTTATCATGCGATGATAGTTGGATCCCGATTCTCACTGATGAGTTGGTTTACTCTTCGAGTGATCCCGACTAATTCTTCTTTAGGTTTGGAGGAGAATTTGAGATAACAGTGGGAGGATTCCTGATTAGATAAAGTGATAACCATTCTGATCTAGGTTAGAGTGTACGCAGATTGTTTCTTTTCTCTCTCTCTTTGGCAGCGACCTTTGACAGACCCTAGACTATGACTCAGTGACCAAGTAGACCGAACCTTCTTAAAATACTGGCTTTTGGATTGTCTGAGTTGCATAAATCATTGCCGATCCTTCTTTTACCCTTTGTATTTCTCAGAGCACCCCGTATTACTACGGATATCCACTTCCATTGGATAGATCCATCGTATGGTTATATACGAACTCAAAGGTACTACTTCGAGGATGGATCCAGTTTCAGGAGAAATAGAATTAGTTTATTCAGTTGTCTTTTATTATCACCTTCTCTCAGGTTGCGAGGGCTCCTTAGTTTAGGAGAGTACACCTATTACGCTTATTGGATAGTCTTATTCCAAACCATAGGCTAGTGCCGAAAGGTAGGGAATAAAGAAAACCAATTAGCCTAAGTAAGGTGTGCAGAAGGTAATATGTAAAGACAAGATAAAGGGATTAGAAAGAGGGTAAAGTAAATTGCGACTGTTATCATTCACGACCAAACCGCGTACTTCATCGCCACTCCTATTTCACCTTTGCTTTTTCCCCAGTTTAGGAAAAATAGAATAAGGTTTTATTCAGTTGTCTTTTATCATCACCTTCTCTCAAGTTGTGAGTACTCCTTGGTTTAGGAGGGTACACCTATTATGCTTACTGGATAGTCTTCTTCCAAACCATAGGCTAGTGCCGAACGGTAGGGAAGGAAGAAAACCATTTAGCCTAACGTTGGTGTACAGAAGATAATGAATAAAGACAAATAAAGAGATTTGGAGAGATGGCAATGAAATATACGGTTACAGTCATGAATAGCTTTATGGAAGAGGCATTACTAGGAATACCAGGATACCCCTACGAAACATTTTCATGTTTCAGTTTCACTGTGCATTGTTAAAAGGAAAACTGATTTCCCGATTAGATACTTACTCTAGGGTATGTATTTACCAGGTATGATTCTCATATTTGTATAGTTTTACAGATGATGAGTGGGAGTAAGTTATTGGGAATTAGGTGATCATCCTCATTATATCGGAATTCGTTGTAATTGGTGATATTTGAGGAAATCGCCTGGGTACAGTTTTCAACCTACGACGCACAGGTTTTGAGTTATTCAACTCAGCGGACTTATACAGAGTATTGTATGTTGTCCAGTGTCCATCAGGACAAATGGGTAGGTCATCGTACTATGTTCTGTTTACTTATGACTTCTCTAGTTTTTAGACAAGTGTTTCGTAGAAATACAATGTCTAAGTTTTGAGAAATTGTGGGTATAAGAATAAAGTAGAGAACCGATATCGCAAGTATCAGGATTCTTCAAAGAGATCGAAGATGTAGATTCTTGTGATTGGTATTCTGTTGATAGTAATGGTTTTGAGAAACTTGTTTCTCTTTCAGGTTACTCATAATTGGATGAATTCCTAAGTTGAGTAATGTTGATTAGCCTCTCTCCATTCAGATGATATGCACTGGAAACAGCTGCATGGTTTGAATCTAGTTCCAATTAAATTAGTGCCTCTATTTCTATATTTTATATAGAATAGTTCATATCTTAACGATGTTAAGGTAAGAGGAGATATCCATCTTATGCTTAAAACCAGACACTGGATAACTCAAGGCACGTTCCTGTAATGGCTGTTTGTGGGTTGACCCTGGCTTTGACGAGGGTTGAAATTTCTACCATCTGATAGATCAATAGTGATATTGTTCTTGACTCGCCACGGTTTTATTAAAATGGATTTTTTCAGAAAACAGTAGTGGGAGTATGGTAGAACTGGAAGAGATTCCAGAACCGCAAACGATTACGGAAAATTTAATAGGACCTATATATTCAATCAGGTTTGACATTCCAATAACCACTCCGCAAATATGGTGGGTAACCTCAGACACCCGAGAGGTACTCAGGTATCCTTAAGGACGGTGACAGGGAGGTTCTTGTTTACCCAGACTTGACACTACTGTTGTTCCAGATTATGAGACCCGACAAGAGGATAAGTATAACGTCGTTCTAAACAGGCTTTAGGAGTGTACGTATATATTATTCTACCAGAGGGTTTTTGTGGTCAGTGGGAGCAGCGGAAGCATAGTAGGCAAGTAGCTTATGTCTATTTATAGACTCGAGCAGTTATAGCGGAGATAGATCATCTAATTTTGATGTGACAGTCATAGGTTTGACTTCATCAGAATAGGGGATGAATCTGTTAAGAAGGTAATAGGGTATGATGTCCTGGTATTTAGATGACATACACAGAGTAGGAAGTAAAATTCCTATACTACGATCGGTTGTACTGTGGTCGTCACACAGTTGTTTCTCCAGACAAGATATGGATATAATATCAGACATTCTGGTTACTAGATCTATGATATTAGATCTAGATTTGGGTAGTTTCCCAATGTGGGTACTTTGACAGTATTCTAATAGTATTTTAGAATAGATGACTCCTGGCATGGTGGTGTACCTGCAGGTGATGGAGTCACCCTCTCTAAAGGTGTCTTAGAGACTAAAGGAGAAAGGGATGTGCATGATTGGCAGATCACTTGCTTAGGTAATTGAGTCAATCATGAGATGTCAAGTACCACACCAGATGTAGTTTTTGCACTTGATGTGATAAGTTTATATTAATCCAATCCTGAAGAAACGTAAGGAAGCAGTTTTAGAACATAAGGTGCATGTTCTATGGATTTGATGACGGCAGCTTCCTTCGGGAGACAGTTATCATTAAAGGCTTCAAAAGTGACATGGATGACAGAGTGATTGTCAGAGTTATAGTTTTCCCTCTGACGAGGGACAGTGTTATGGACAGGTGGTCCAAGAGGATACTGTGGGAGGCATGGGGCTGGATACTGATTAGTTTAAGTTATCGATACAGTCTAAGAAGTTTGGATTTGGAGTTCATTTATGAACTAGGTCCTATCAGATATCCAGACATATTCTAAGACAGGTATTACTCGATTCGGGAGATGGCTTTCTCCGCGAATTTGAGATTTAGAGAGATATAGAAAGAAACATCAGGGCGGATCCACTCACTAAGGCTATTTCTCGAACACAAGAGTTTTACAAACTAGCTTTGTGAAACTGATTAGTAGAGGAGTTGGATGTTCGGTATCACACGGGCTGTGAGTATGCGACATCGCAATAATTAGCCTTAAGTGCAAGTGGGAGATTGTTGGAGATAGTGCCCTCAAAGTCAATTATTGGATCGCAGGTACGTGATTGCAATGATTGAGGCAGGACCTATACCGATATGACAGTCTTGCTCGAGATGATAGTATGCTATCTGGTTTGTCTTTATCATCGTATACATGCTTTAGTTCACTATTGCATGATGATAGAGCCCATAGGATTCTTGCTGGACTACCAGCAGTATGATGGCGATCATATACGTGGGAGCTGGGGTCTGTAAGCACATCCTTAAAGTGTCCCTAGTCGTGGGAGTTTCGAGACAGGGCATCGATACTCCAGAGTAGACTAGTGTATACAGTCGAGACCCCGACGAGGGGCGGTGTCCGGTCTCACAAGCCACTTGTGTCAGTTGGATCACCTAAGATGTATACAGGTGCTCATTGGGTTATGAGTACACCGGACAGGACTCGCCGGGAACATGCTAGTTGGTGTTATACATATCGTCAGATAGCAGTTCCCTGGTGGCGTGTGTACAGGTTAGTTTGTCGACCTGTGATCGTCATTTGTCTCATGTGAGTTCCCACTGTTCTTTGATTCCTACCCTACCATGCTCAAAGGAGTTGTGCAAACAGGTATTTTTTGGGTACAGTCCCGAGCCACATGGAGGAAGTGAGCGGATCGTCGGGGATTCGTCTCTCCCGGTATTGGGAGTTGATGTCACGCAGTGCACGGGTGGCCATTACTAGAAATCCTTGGCCAAGGTAGTGGAGAATTACTGATTTGGATCAGTAGTTTCTCAGGTGGTGATGGGCTTCATACCGACACGAATTATCGCGTTATTAGGGGTCTAACTTTATCCACCCCCTAAACTCGATATGCGATACTCTTTAGACGAACGGACCGGACTGTATGTATATTGTCACTGTTAGGCTCAGTAGGGTTTATGGATGAGTTCGCTCGTCAGCTTTCCTTCGAATCAATACAATAGGCAACCGTTACGTACAGCTTGTACCTCTGACGTGCTAGTGGTTATACCCAGTGCCAGTGTGTTGATGAGTCATTAGAGTCCCCTACAGACACTTTCCCAAGTTCAGGCGAAACGTTGTAGAGGCCGTATGGTTTTATGGCATGGTTCGGAAAATGCACGTGCGTTTTCGCACGTGTCATTTTTCGGGCAGATAATACTGGTCGGCTTTAGTTTAAGCTGGATCCGAGTATTATACTGTGTAGATATAATATCTTTGTCTAAGTTGCATTTGTATTCGGTCGTAATACAAATGCGGGTATGTTTATACTGTTACGGGGTTATCCTGAAATTCGTTTCAGGATCACTTTTGGAAGTTGCCAATTTCCAGTTTTCTATCAGCCGTAATTAACATTCGGTTAAATGTGGATTTATCTTTTCTTAATGAGGTGAGTCAGTGTTCTAGAAGGTTCTAGAGAGGGTGACAAGGCTTGTGAGTCATTAGGTCATTAATGATGCATTTAATGACAAGGTGACTTAGGGTTATGGTTCATTGTATGCATTGATTATATGTGCAAGGTGTCTAATGACTCATTAGCTCATTCATTGTTAAGGTCACCTCCCCCCTCTCCTACACTCATCCTCCTCCACCATTTATATGGCCGGCCCCTCTTGTGGCAAGATAAGAGATTCATGTTTGCAAAAGATTATGATAGTTTAGTGTATGGAAATTTCATATAGTTCAATTTCCATTTACCCGATTCCAAATGGCAACTTCTTTTAACCGTTCGTCCATAGCTTTGGACGTAACAAGACAAAGTGTTCTACTCATTCTCTACTTCATCTTGGTCGTTTCTTTTAGCAAACTTGACGACCGAGTTGCCTTGGTTTAGAGGCGGGAGCCCGTTTAAAGATCCGTCGACATGGTGCCACCTGGACGAGAAGACCGGAGTTCAAGGAGATCGGAGCAGCCGCAACAAGCGTGGGATGATGGTTGAAGACCGAAGGACTCGGATCGTTCGGTATAACATTTCTACCCTCTTTGTAATTTGTTAGTTTAGCTTTAATGGCAGATCCGGGTTATAGTACGCGATAGCGCCAGTTGTAAAAAGTTTTTGTTCCGTATTTGGCGTCTGTTAGACGGCCGGGGCGCTACCGTGGACTTACAGCTTTTACTTATATTATGTTGCACCCATTTTTGGGGGCTTGTTTCACAAAGGAGGTGCTGTCAAAATTTTAAATGAAATAAGTTGGACTTTTAAAGAATTTGGGTTGAGATTTCAAAGGTTTTGAAAATGCTATTATTTCTTATTACTTTTGATGGTTTAGATTTTTGGGCTTTGGCTTTTATTTCTTACTACTTTTGATGGTTTAGATTGCTGGGTTTTCGGCTTACTTAAATTGCGTTACGGCTGTAGATGTTGCGTAGTTTAAGGGCCATCACGTGCCATTTTTGGGTCGTGACAAAGTTGGTATCAGAGCGCTAGGTTTTACCTTTTGGAGTGTAGGATGACCTTGGTATGATGGAGTAGGTAGCTTAAGCAGAGTAACATAGCGTGTGTATGTTCTACGGCATACTCATGATCACGGTACTCCGCCTAATGTAACCTAAGTACAAATTGCTTGAAATTCCTTCCTTGATGATACATATCCTTGTGATTCGATTTCCGTGTTCATATCGAATCCTTCTTCCAATTACATCCTTTGCCGTTGATGACTATGAGGACTCAGAGTGATGCAGCGAGAGCCGAGGTCAGAGTTGACTCGTGTGGGACGAGGACTGACCAGGATGGCACGCTCGTTGCACCGAAGCAGATGGATCCACCATCGATAGATTATATTGATAGGCTTATGGCAGAGATGCAGGAAATGCGCCAGACGATGAGTTCATTGGTTGAGGCCATTCGAGCGCAGCGACAGGAGCTTGTCACCCCTGTTACCCAGTTGTTCCTTGCGATCAGCACACAGCATTCCGTCGCCTACACGGCACCAGTGGATGCAGCCCCAGTTGATGAGGCAGGTCTTCCGGAGACTTTAAGAGTTTCGGATCTGAGGAGGGCTCATGCAGGTGTGCCAGCCCATAGACAGAGGTTCAGTCGTCGAGACAGGTTTCGCGCACGTCGTGGGAGTACAAGATGCTTGAGGCAAGGACAGTCGTCTAGCTCTTGTCCCCAGGATGGTCAGCAGTTTTCTTCCGGATGTTATCGGTGTGGGTGTTTGGATCATCGTGTTCGAGTTTGTACTGAGCCACGTAGTCACGGGGCAGCTATACCGCAGAGAAGAGGATTTCAGCCAGTTGCGGGTAGAGGGCAGACTCGGGAGTTTGCTTCTACTCATCGGGATGCGCAGGCGTCCAATGCTGAGATTTGTGTATGCTAGATCAGTCATTGTTGTGTTAATTTCTGTCAGCGATTCTTTTATTGCGCGACACGTGTTTCAGTCGTGTGCCAATCGAATAGGAGATAGAGATTCGTCCGTCGTTGTGATCCTTCTAGAGAGGTTGGATTTGACGTTCTCTTGGGCATAGACTGGTTAGCTACGTGCTAGGCGTCTGTGGACTACCGTGAGGAAACAGTAAGGTTTTGTTTTCCTGGCGAGTCAGTTTTTGTTGTGCAGAGGGACAGTGGCGCGGCCTCTCACAGCTTGAATTCAGCCTTTTTCGCTTGTCGGCTTTTTGAGGAGTGGATGTCGAGGATTCTTGGTTTTCATTCATGATACCGGAACCACAGTGAGTTGTTAGACCGGGTTCCTTTCGTGCGAGGGTTTTCTGACGTTGTTCCAGATGAGCCGGCGAAGCTTAGGGAGCTTAAGGATCAGCTGCAGAGTTGTTCGTTGGGGCACTTATGCGTCCGAGTGTTTCGCTTTGGGGAGCTCCTTTTCTGTTCGTATGGGAGAAGACGGCAGTTTGAGGTTGCGTGTTGATTGATCGTCAATTGAACCGGCTTACGGTGCGGATAGGTATCCTTTACCTCGCATTGACGATTTCTTCGATCAGCTCCAGAGTGCGAGACATTTTCTAAGTTTGTTTGGGATCATGTCATCATTGTTGCGGGTTCGGAGTGATGACATTCCGTAGACTACTTTCGTGCGTGTTATGAGCTTTATGTGTTTTGGTGGTGCCGTTGGACTCACCAGTACCCTAGCAGTATTTATGGATGTGATGAACCAGATTTCTTCAGGCCATTCCTCGACCAGTTTATTGTTGTGTCATTGATGATATTCTGGTCTATTCCAATGTGTCGTGAGGAACAGGAACAACACTTGAGGATTTGTTTTGCAGACATTGGGAGAGCACTAGCTATTTGCTAAATTCTCGGAGTGTTCCTTCAGGCTTGATTGTGTTGACTCCTAGGTCTAGTAGTTACGGGAGACGGTTTTTGTATGGACCCGAGGAGGATCGAGGCCGTACAGCTTTGACCCATACTTATATTCGGGATAGAGGTCTGCAGATTTTGGGCTTAGCAGGTTTTTACCGCCGTTTCGTGCAGGATTGCTTGTGTATCGCTGCACCGTTGACTGAACTGACCGGGAAGGAGGTTCTTTTTCTGTGGACTGAGGCATGTGTGCGGGGTTTTTAGCAGTTGGAGATTCGGTTGACAACTGCAACAGTTCTTTCTTTGCTTTCTGGTTCGGGCGACCTTATTGTTTAACTGTGATGTTTCGCGGTAGGGCTTGATTTGCGCTGATGTAGCATTATAGAGTTATCGTTTTTGCTTCCCTACAGTTGTAGGAAGTACGAGAAGGACATCCCACTCATGATCTGGAGATGGCCGAGGTGGTCGTGCGTTGAAGATCCGAGGACACTACTTGTGTGGAAAGTCGTGTCAGATTTTCGCGGACCACCAGAGCGTAATGTACATCTTCCTACAGCGGGTTTCGATTGTTGAGACAACGTCGTTGGATGGAGCTTATGGAGGATTGTATTTGTGAGATCCTTTGGTTAGCCGTGGCAAGACGATTGTGGTAGCTGATACTTAAGTCGTAGGCCCGGGGTTAGCTTTTTCCAGTGGTGCGTAGTTCAGAGACAGTCTTCTGCAGATTTACAGTTCTTGTGTGATCGTGGAGTACAGCTAGGTTTGCCTCTACTGAGGGGACAGCTTGCTCATGTCCGCGCCCGACCGCTTTTTCTTAATTGTTTTCGTGAGGCACAACCCACCGATGCTCGTTGTCGGTGATACTTGAGCATATTCGGCAGGGTAAAGATTCGGAATCCTTGATTTGTGACCAGGGTGTGCTACGTTTAGAGACTCGTTAGTGTGTACCTGATACTGATAGGTAGAGACGTGAGGTCCCAGAGCAGGCACATCGGTCAGCTTTCTGTGTTCATTCAAGTGCCGCTAAGATGTAACGTGACTTGAGAGTTAGTTACTGGTGGGAAGGATGAAAAAGTGGAGTTTTGGATTTCGTTCAAGGTGTCTGTCTTGTTGTGAGCATAGGTTGAGCATTTGAGACCGGCTGGAGAGTTGCGACCTTTAACCGTTCTGGAGAGGGAATGGGAGCAGCTCTCCATGAATTTTCGTTGTGGCATCTACCCAGGTTTAGTCAGGGTGTGACTCCATTTGGGTGTTTGTTGTCCGGTTATTCTCAGTTTTCTCAGTTGTTCTTTGTTAGGTTTGTGCGTTGCATGGAGTTCCTTCATGTGCTGTATCCAATAGGAGCACACCGTTCGCTTGCCGTTTTGGGCAGAAGCTTTAGGAAGCATTAGGTACTAGATGAGCTGTAGCTCCGCTTTTCCATCTGTGGGATGATAGTCAGTTGAGCGGACTATACAGACTATGGAGGATATCATGTGCGTACGTACTAAGTGTTTGTTGGCAGTTGGGATCGTCACTTTCCATTGTTAGAGTTCTTCTGCGATAGTTGTTATCAGGAGACACTCCAATTGGCAACCTGTAGGTTTTGTTGTTAGGTTGTGTCGATAGCCATTCTATTTTCTGACTCTGCACGAGTAGGATTTATCGGTATTTTCCGTTTTAACCCGACTGTGATCAAACGTCCATATAAACTTGCCGGCACCTAGTTTAGCTAAAATAAAGCTAGTGCGTAAGCTTTGGGGGTATATGGGACGTTTTGATTCAAATAGAATTTTTCCCAATTTTAATATTATTTTAATGTGGTATTTACATTTTGGGTTTGGGAAAATTCTCCAAAATTTGTATCTTTTCTAATAAATCAACTTGAGTAAACCAAAACCCTTCACATAATATCTAGATATTTGTTTGTGCAAAGGATTTAAGGTTTAAAGAAAAGAAAAGAAATGAGTGAAGAGGTGGCATGTGCATGCATATGCATTTATGTGTGCATTTATTGCAATTCTTGCTAGAACAATCCACACAAGCCTTCACAAATCCCTCACTTCCTCACTTGGCCGAGCTCTCCTTCTTTCTTCTGCCCTTGAGCATTTCTTTCACCATTTGCATCAATCCAAGCTCAATAAATCTCCAAAATTCCCAATTTAATCTCACAAAATACCCCAAGTCTTGATTTTTGCTTCTTGATCACTAGGAGCTTGGAAAGCTTGGATCTCATGAGCAAGTTTTGATAGGTAAAATCCCTAATCTGTTATATAGGAGTTTTTATGTTGTATAGCTCGTTGGTTGTAGCGTAGAACTCTTTATGTATCGATTAGTGCAATATCGTTTTTCTTAGTGTCTTTTCGAGTCTCTGTGATCTGTTGTGACCTGGAATTTTTACTGGGTGACCTAATAAGATTGTAGTGATGTATTAGTGAACCTAGGGCTCCACCTGAGATACGAGACCCACCCCACCGGCTTTTGCCGGCGACGAGAAGAGCAATTCCGGCGACGTCGGTTTTTCTGGGGAGTTGGGTTTGGGTTTTTGTGGGTAGTTGTCTGCAGTGGTTTAGGGGTGTTTGGCACTGTTTACTTTTTTAGTATTTACAGTATGCAAAATCTGGGATCGTTTTCCTATAATCTAGTATTTTGTGTCCGTGCGATACGTTATACGACACGGATCGTGCACTTTGTGTGTTTTTGCTCTTAGGTTGTTTTCGTCGTGTCGCTACGCACGTTAGCCACAATACGAACACTTGAGAGTATGTTTTGTGTTGTTGCGTTGGTTGAATGTAGTTTGTGCATGTTTTTGATCGATTATTAATATATATACTTGTGTTATTGTTGTGTTGTTTTAGGTTCGCAGGCGGGGACTTCGGACGCTGCGAAGAAGGGGAAACAAGTGGTTGGCTTCACTTAGCCAGGATGGTAGGTGAGTAGATTTAACATCTACAGGAGAATCGCCCGCATAGCGTTATGCGTCTGGGCTAGAAATGACTTGACTTGTCGCATATTCTATTTCATATTTAGAATTGCGCATTCACCCTACTGCTTAGTTAATTGTTGTGCTTGGACTAGTATCCTCAGGACACTGCACTATTATTGATGGCTCATGTTGCATGAGCACTGATTGTATGCCACACACCGCGTCAATAATTGCCATGTCACGCACAACACACATATAGAAATGATATTGTTTGGTTAGGGATATTGAGACATTGATTCATATTTTTTTATGCATATGACTTATAGCAGACCTGTATACCTACAGGCTTACACATATGTCTTGACATGCTTACATACTAGTTACCTGTATACCTATATGGTAGTGTACCATTAGTGATAGGTATATACACATGTGAGACACAGCTACATGTACATCTTACATACATACATATACCTGGAGGGTATTACAATGTATGGATAGGTATAGACACAAACCTTGCTACAGCTACTTTGACATCATACATACTTACATATGGACACACATATCTTGCTATAACGACATGGTTACGTATACCTTGTTATAGCTACATGTTCACCTGTCTATGATGTTGCATCTGATTTCAGAGGAAATCAGGAACCGCATGAAATATTTATTAACTTGTTGCAGTTAAGTAGCTGTTTTCCTTTATATGCTCATATTACTGTTTCATGTTGCATATGTTACATTCTTGGATTTCATATGATGTTCTTTGATATTGTTACTCCTAAGTATATATAACAGTGGAGTGGGACACTGTTATATATGCATATATATATATATTAGTGGAGTGGGACGCTAATATATATGTATTGATTCATGCTGTTATACTTATTCATTACTTGATGTTTTCTGGATTTGAGGACTGTGGTTGTTTCATGAAATTATGCATTATTTGAAAAACCCGGTTTCTCTTGATATGATATTTCTGCGGCCACCATGAGATTTCTCGGTTCTGAGCTTATATATACCCTATGCGAGGAGGAGTAGTGGGCCTTATGTGGGTACATGGTGGGGCCCGGTACGGTTCCCCTCAGCAAGATGATCGCAGATGATAGGCGATGAGCCTGGAAGGTAGGCAAGTACCTACCGGTGACAATACCTTTGACTCAACGTGTAACGTTTTGAAAATCGTTTCGGTGAAATTTCGAAAAATCGGTAAAATAAGGGGGTTTTCAGTAAAAAGTCAAAATATAAATATCTTATTATAAAAATTAAATATACATATTCTAGTTATGTAATTGCTATTATTTGGTGTTTATTGAGCCGCTGGTGAAATTTCAAATTTTCTGAAAAAAATATTATTTTATTATTATTTAAGCCGTCACTAATACATTTAATTAGGGAAAATTACAAATTGGAATGAGTTGAAACAAATTTTGTGCATCATAAAACATTAAATAAAATTTTATCATGTGGTTTTTGGAACGAAATTATTTGCCAAAACGGTTTAGAAATTATTGAAGAAAAAAGGCTTTTTTTAGCGTAAATGAATGTTTGGGGTATTGTATTTATCATTTTTCATCAACCCACACCCGTACCCACACCCACACACCCCCACTTACTCCTCCTCATGGCTGAATTCAGAAGCCACCATATTTTTCCCCACTTGATTTTCAAAGGAAAAGATATGAAAGAAAAGAATAGAAAATGGGTGAATTAGGTGGACTTTTGAATTTGGTTGACCTTGACTTTCACCCCCACTTTCTCTACCTCCCTCTCTCTCCTCTCCCACTCCAATTCAGCCGACCTTCCTCCCTCCTACAGCAGCAACAGGCCCCCCCATTCCCCTTCTCTTTTCTTTTCAAAACTTCTTCAAAAATTGCCCTAAAATCCATCAAAAAAATCCCAAAACCCAAATCCGACTCCTACCCATTTTAGCTTAGCCAAAATTGCATGGATCTAGGGAACAAGATTCCAATTTGGGAGGCTATGTGTGTGCTTGTGGATCTTCATATGTTTTGGGTATAATTCTAAACATTTTTGTTGCTTAAATTGTTACTAATGTCTTAAGCTAAATTAATTAAGTGTTAATTTGGATATGTGAGTTTAATTGCAAGTTTTGAAATTCAAGTTATGAATTTGAATGCAAGTTAGGGTTTTGTAAAATTAGTGTATGGTTGTGTGTTATATTTAGGCTTTTGTCATGTTAATACAAGATTAGTAGCTTGTGCTAATGGTTAGTTTAAAATTGTGTTAAATTGCTAATTTGCTTACTAGGTTTTTGAAATTGGTTAAATACTTGGGATTAAAAATGTGTTTAGGTTTTTCATGACTTCATTAACTTTATTAAGTGTGGTTTAATGCTTTAGATCATGGAAATCCAACCTAGATTGTAGTTTGTGCATTTTTGCTTTGAAATTGTTAAATTTTAGGTATTTTGTAAACTAGAATATTAGGGTTTTTGGAATTTAATGAGATTAAATTCCGGGAATTGTTTATATGACTTATTTAAGATATTTAATAAGTATATTGGCTGCTACATTCATTTAAACGTCATGTTTTGTACAAAAACGGCGAATTGTGCTTGCTAGATTTTCGGAAAAATGACTTTTTAAGTGAAATTGGGGTTTTTGTGAGTTTTAACCTGGTTTATATTAAAATTAGTGTTCGTGAATGTGCAAATGAGTGTGATTGGATTTTTCTCGATGGTTTGACGTTTGTACATCGACATCGAGGGTTGGTTTGACTATTCTTGCATGCGTAGGCGATAGGTTTGGACCTATGTGTGATACGCGTGCCGATTTGATTTTCGTATGCCGTTTCGATTTCGAATTTAGTTTTAATGCGATATGGTGCGTTATGATATGTAGGTAACCCCATGTGGACTTCGAGACGACAAGCAAGCGCGTGGCGACGTCGGCACCGACGGGCGAGGACCAGGTGAGTAGATTTATATCTACGGGGAGAAGTCGGGTGGATGGCGTATAGCACCCCCGCAATTCGTGGTGATGTATACGAATACGTATACACACATATATATATTGTTTATATATTGTTTGAGTATATTGATGATAATATGGATATTTGGTGTTCTTGGATGATTTAGTGTCGTGAAACCCTAGAGTAGTGGTCGCACTACACATGCACACACCAACCCATACTTGCATACTTTCTTCCTTCTTTTGTGCTTTACGGAAAATATAGTTACGTGTTCACATGGGTATGGGACTATGTGTTCACATACGGATTTGAGGATGATATTTGGGTTTGAGATAAGTCGATGAGATTTGTATTGAGGTTGTGAATTCGGTGACGTAGCAGGGTTCGTATTTGAGATACGACATGACGTTGTAGCGGGTCCTTGACGTAGTGTTTCACACACGACCATTAATACTTAGGCGGTATCAGTATTGTGCAAGACATAGGTCAGTACCCTAGACTATGATCTTGGATAAAGAGGATACTAGGTGAATAGTAGGATGAATGTGATATTGACCCGTACCCAGATTTGGGATACCGTACGACGGATTTACGTACGAGCTATATTGATGATTGATCCGCACTCTTGACTTGGGATGCCTGATTATAGATATGGTATCGGATATGATATTATTGAGGCAGGATCACCGACTATACATATACAGGTATGTATATGGATCGACTCAGATGTTAGGCGGTTTCCTTACCTGTAGTTCAGCTTGTTAGTTCAGCCGTATAGTTTAGTGTAGTTGTTAGATTAGATTAGACTCCTACCTATTTCAAAACTATCGGATCGTGGGTATTTTAAAAGACAGGTCAAGGGATCTACGGATATTTTCAAAAGACGTATCCTTTCTTAAAAACCACCGTAGCCCTATTTTCAAAACCCCGCGGTTCGGGATATTTCAAATGGCACCATTTGTAGGACTTATATTAGATTAATGCAGATTAGTTATAGTTGCGTCTAGTTTGTAGCTCCCGCTCATTTTGGTTGCTCGCTCCACATCGCATATTTATATTGTTATTTCATATTGCATTGTTGACATCATGCTGTTAGGACACCAGCACCATTACCGATGATGCGTATGTACCACGTACACTTATTTGCCGGCTCACACACATCTTAATCGGTAATTGCCATGTCACGTACACCTTAGAAAATATTATTGCTTGACATAGCCTGTTAACTAATAGTTAGACATGATATTAGTGTACTTGCCTTATATCTTAGTTTAGACATTGTAGTGATTACCTGCTACTTCATGCATACTGTTATTCATCGTTATGCCGCATTCATGGATTCTCATGCATATATTCACTATTTTACGTGTTATTGAGGTTTTGGATTCGGATTTCCATGAGATTTTCTGGATTTGGAGGAAAACCGCAAAAACATAAATAAACCTTTTCTCTCTTTTAAAATAAAAAGTGCGGTTTTCCTATGATGTATGAATCGTCCACCATGAGTTTGCTGATGGATTTCGAGACCCAATTCGAGGAGTGGAGGAACCGTTTCGGGTACATGGTGGACCCGGTATGGTACCCCGGGGCAAGATGAATGTGGTGTTGACGTTGAGCCTGGCAGGGGACAGATTACCTACCGGTGATATTACCCGACGCGTCGGATATCCGGAGGATACCGTCGTGGTCTTGAGATGGATGGTAGGGGCCGGTCTGGACTGACGGCGCCCTAGATATTAAGATTGAGACATTGATATTTCAAGACAGTGAGGTTTATGTTTTGTGTCGATGCTAGACACGGTTGATACTGATTTTATTTATGATACCTCACTTTAAAAGTATAGAAATCTCACTAATTTATGAAAACAGTTTCTTCATTTACATGTATTCTGTTTTCATTTATTCATACCTCACTCATATGATATATTGCTACCTGAGGCACTGACACGGGCACATGAGTTTACACTCGGGTTAGATATTTACCCTAGCCTTGTTATAGGCTACGTGTTATTCATATATTTGAGGATATATTATGATCATTGACCTAGGTTGCGTTATTTATGCGATTTCTGTGCGTAGATGTTTTTCTATTCACGAGTTGGCAACTCACCCCCGTTGTGCCCCAGTTTCTTGCAGGTTTGCCGTACAGCTTTCATTACGGCTTTGCGGGCTCAGTTTCATTCGGGTGACTTGCTAGTAGGTGGGTTTTTCTTGTATCGTACCCATCATATTACCTTGTATAATATTATTCCGTTGTACCTAGTAAATTCCATCAACCAAACATGTACTTATTGAGATAGAGACCAGTATTGTTTATTCTTTCGACCTTAGAGTCGCTCGTTTTATTTCTGGTGGTTTTGAGTTTCCTTTTGAGTTTTGATCCTCGCCGTTGGCGTTGTATATTATATTGCTTGTGTGGTTGTGACCGTCGATTGACGAAGAGCTAGCTCCCGCTTGGGGATGCCTTTTTCTTGATTTCGTATACTATTCATGTTGTATCCCGTTTGGGGGCCAGTATATACAAAGGAGACTCTGCCGAAATTTTCAGTAAAATTTTGATGTTTTAAAAACCGCATAATTCGGCTTTTGCTATTGAAATTACTTGCTTTAAGTTGGTTTTTCCTGCACTCTGCTACTTTTCTTGGTTTGGATTTCTGGGTTTTTGGTTTACTTAGATTACGTACGTCTCGAGACGTTCGTAGTTTAAGTGCCGGTCATGTTCCGTACTTTCGGGTCATGACAAAGTTGGTATCAGAGCGTTAGGTTTTACCTTCTGAGCGTAGGATGACCCTTGGTTGATGGAATAGGTGACTAAAGTAGAGTGACGTACCGTTGGTATGTTCCGCGGCATATTTACGACACGCCACTCCACTTATGAAGCCTTAGGATGTACATTTCCTTGTTCAGTATTATATTCCTTCCTGATCTAGCCTCATCGGTACCAGTTTGGTTTTGCTGCTACGGTTACGGGCAGGGAGAGCTACGGCTAGAGTTGCGGTCAGCACAAGCTCGTCACGAACGAGGACTGACCAGGGCGAAATTCCGGCGACACACGATTGCAGAGAGGTGTCTTTTTATTGTGTTTTCGCACCACGAGCGTTGATCGATCACTGTATGAGATTACTCGGACAGACAGATCAGCACCAGAGGATTGAGCCAATGATAGAAGGTCGCTAGTCACCCACGGATGAATGACTGAGACATGTGATTCGTTCGCCTACCCGATGAGAGGTCATCAGATAGATTGATTCCAGCTAGAGACGACTTCACGCGGAGACGTTGGGAGTCGACAGAGACGATCGAATGTCAGAAACCTATTATTCCAAGTTTAAAGTAGTCGGAAAGACATGCAGGCAATTCTATGGTTCCTCTAGAAGAATGAAACCCTAACTCGACTTAATGACCGTGTGAAAGCCTTTGAACCTTCGGGTTTGCGGCAGTTCTACGACGCCATTAGTGAGGCTTGGGTTTGCCCTTCTACGGCTGGACCACCGATGCTGTGGTATGTACTCGATACTATTAAACTGTACCCAAGATGTTGAGCTCTTAGGGGATTATGAGGTTTTGACGAATCGATTGGATGGCTCGACTTAATTCGGATGCTAGGTGGTGAGATGCATTTCTTGGGAGATTCCAGATACGAGGATAGCCGTTGGAGCTCAGTCCATGCAGCCACGACGGGACGAGTCCGAAGCAGTCGACATTAGAGAAAAAGTGGAGTAAGAGGTTCGTACATACCTGGATATGATGACGTTCCCCTACGCCGACATCAGAGATGCGATGCGCATGCCGAAGCATTGTACTTGGATATACCTTCCAGAAGGAGTCGTGATGAGTATGCAGTCGTTCCAGAGCAAGATGCAGATATAGGAAAGTACAACGACTTCCGGACAGTTGGCAGAGACGAGGCATGGAATAGACCGTGAGCAGGATTCCTTCCAGGCCACTGATGCAATGATATTTGCACCCAGGATCAGATGTGTCACGTGCATTCAGAGAGCCAGAGGCCGACTCCAGTAATATGCTGCCTTGACAGGGCCGATGAACCGATGGATTGTGAGATTGGTAATCCACGGAGAAGACTTGGACCCAGGAGTGGTCATGTTACGCAAACCAGCAGGCCAGAGTTCACGATCATCGACGAGACGTCCCACTAGTGACCGCGACAGTTGGCCCGAGATTCTTAGAGAATGCACTTGAGCGGTACTGTTCCGCCATTATTGATTTCGATATTTTGGGTGATTTATTCGTATGATTTGATTTTGATGATTGAGAATTTACGATCTTTGCACAGTGTTGCACTTGATATCGTTTTCGTGCTTTAGTTTCACATGTTTGTGATTTTACGGTTTTAGACATTTGAGTTGATTTTGTGCGTATGTACGCATACGAATTGGTTTTTGCACTCAGTATAGTTCACATATGCTTGCAGTGCAGTGATACGCATTTTGTGCACTTAGATGCACTGGACTTCGATTTCGATTGTGATACTCGATGTTTGTTTTATGCACCTTGTGCACCTGATTTGATTTTACGCATGTTCGGCGCTTGATATTGGATTTCATGATTTCGTGCATGATGGATGCCCCTGGTTTTGGGTTTTCGCGCATGGTTGAGCGCAGGTTTTGAGATACGATTTTGGTGCACACCAGATGCACTAAATCGAGATTCTTCGTGCATGTTAGATGCACCTGGTTTTGCAGTCAGGCACACATGTTGCCTACGACAGATGTTTCGTGCAAACCCGATGTACTTAGATGTTGTTTCTGTGCGCATGTATGGCACATTCATGGATTTTGATTTCCGTGCGCACCAGACGCACGTAGCATTCATGTGCATATTTTGGGATTGATTTCGTATAGAGCAGTACGTTTTTATGATATTGCTATGTGTTTTCGTACTGAGCAGGACTAGTCAGAGGACAGTACCTGAATATATTTTTGCATGCATTGATAGTTATTGAAGGGATTTCCAAAAAGCGAGCTATAGCCTCAGTATTTACCTACGTGTCTGATATGACACGAAATGTTTAAAACAAGGAGACCCTTCTAAATTGTTTCCAAAACGGCGGAACGTACATTTCAAATAAAGGTATATATGTATATAGTTATTTTCTTATGATAAACGTCCGCCACTGTGTAGTGTTATACGCGTTGCACAGCGACTTAAAGAGATTTGGCATGCATTTCCTTCAGATACTTAAAGATATAGATTCGATGTTTACATGTATAGTTTCGAGTTATATCATATTGGTTTGATTTAGATTTGGCATTGATGTCTTCTCCATGACTCCGATGATTGCGGGATGCTTGACGGAGTTTTGATTTGAGTTATATACTCATTTTTCAAGCGCATGCGCTGCGCTACGATTTGTTTTATGTATTTACAATTTCGGAGCCCCGACGACTTGATGGTTTTCTTAGATGTTTTAGTATTTGGGGGAGTTTGAATTTAAATTCGGGGACCGAATTTCTTTAAGGGGGGAAGATTGTAACGTTTTGAAAATCGTTTCGGTGAAATTTCGAAAAATCGGTAAAATAAGGGGGGTTTTCTGTAAAAAGTCAAAATACAAATATCTTATTATAAAAATTAAATATACATATTCTAGTTATGTAATTGCTATTATTTGGTGTTTATTGAGCCGCTGGTGAAATTTCAAATTTTCTGAAAAAAATATTATTTTATTATTATTTAAGCCGTCACTAATACATTTAATTAGGGAAAATTACAAATTGGAATGAGTTGAAACAAATTTTGTGCATCATAAAACATTAAATAAAATTTTATCATGTGGTTTTTGGAACGAAATTATTTGCCAAAACGGTTTAGAAATTATTGAAGAAAAAAGGGTTTTTTTTAGCGTAAATGGATGTTTAGGGTATTGTATTTATCATTTTTCATCACCCCACACCAGTACCCACACCCACACACCCCCACTTACTCCTCCCCATGGCTGAATTCAGCATCCACCATATTTTTCCCCACTTGATTTTCAAAGGAAAAGATATGAAAGAAAAGAAAAGAAAATGGGTGAATTAGGTGGACTTTTGACTTTGGTTGACCTTGACTTTCACCCCGACTTTCTCTACCTCCCTCTCTCTCCTCTCCCACTCCAATTCAGACGACCTCCCTCCCTCCTACAGCAGCAACAGCCCCCCCCATTCCCCTTCTCTTTTCTCTTCAAAACTTCTTCAAAAATTGCCCCAAAATCCATCAAAAAAATCCCAAAACCCAAATCCGACTCCTACCCATTTTAGCTTAGCCAAAATTACATGGATCTAGGGAACAAGATTCCAATTTGGGAGGCTATGTGTGTGCTTGTGGATCTTCATATGTTTTGGGTATAATTCTAAACATTTTTGTTGCTTAAATTGTTACTAATGTCTTAAGCTAAATTAATTAAGTGTTAATTTGGATATGTGAGTTTAATTGCAAGTTTTGAAGTTCAAGTTATGAATTTGAATGCAAGTTAGGGTTTTGTAAAATTAGTGTATGGTTGTGTATTATATTTAGGCTTTTGTCATGTTAATACAAGATTAGTAGCTTGTGCTAATGGTTAGTTTAAAATTGTGTTAAATTGCTAATTTGCTTACTAGGTTTTTGAAATTGGTTAAATACTTGGGATTAAAAATGTGTTTAGGTTTTTCATGACTTCATTAACTTTATTAAGTGTGGTTTAATGCTTTAGATCATGGAAATCCAACCTAGATTGTAGTTTGTGCATTTTTGCTTTGAAATTGTTAAATTTTAGGTATTTTGTAAACTAGAATATTAGGGTTTTTGGAATTTAATGAGATTAAATTCCGGGAATTGTTTATATGACTTATTTAAGATATTTAATAAGTATATTGGCTACTACATTCATTTAAACGTCATGTTTTGTACAAAAACGGCGAATTGTGCTTGCTAGATTTTCGGAAAAATGACTTTTTAAGTGAAATTGGGGTTTTTGTGAGTTTTAACCTGGTTTATATTAAAATTAGTGTTTGTGAATGTGCAAATGAGTGTGATTGGATTTTTCTCGATGGTTTGACGTTTGTACATCGACATCGAGGGTTGGTTTGACTATTCTTGTATGCGTAGGCGATAGGTTTGGACCTATGTGTGATACGCGTGCCGATTTGATTTTCGTATGCCGTTTCGATTTCGAATTTAGTTTTAATGCGATATGGTGCGTTATGATATGTAGGTAACCCCATGTGGACTTCGAGACGACAAGCAAGCGCGTGGCGACGTCGGCACCGACGGGCGAGGACCAGGTGAGTAGATTTATATCTACGGGGAGAAGTCGGGTGGATGGCGTATAGCACCCCCGCAATTCGTGGTGATGTATACGAATACGTATACACACATATATATATTGTTTATATATTGTTTGAGTATATTGATGATAATATGGATATTTGGTGTTCTTGGATGATTTAGTGTCGTGAAACCCTAGAGTAGTGGTCGCACTACACATGCACACACCAACCCATACTTGCATACTTTCTTCCTTCTTTTGTGCTTTACGGAAAATATAGTTACGTGTTCACATGGGTATGGGACTATGTGTTCACATACGGATTTGAGGATGATATTTGGGTTTGAGATGAGTCGATGAGATTTGTATTGAGGTTGTGAATTCGGTGACCTAGCAGGGTTCGTATTTGAGATACGACATGACGTTGTAGCGGGTCCTTGACGTAGTGTTTCACACACGTCCATTCATACTTAGGCGGTATCAGTATTGTGCAAGACATAGGTCAGTACCCTAGACTATGATCTTGGATAAAGAGGATACTAGGTGAATAGTAGGATGAATGTGATATTGAGCCGTACCCAGATTTGGGATGCCGTACGACGGATTTACGTACGAGCTATATTGATGATTGATCCGCACTCTTGACTTGGGATGCCTGATTATAGATATGGTATCGGATATGATATTATTGAGGCAGGATCACCGACTATACATATACAGTTATGTATATGGATCGACTCAGATGTTAGGCGGTTTCCTTACCTGTAGTTCAGCTTGTTAGTTCAGCCGTATAGTTTAGTGTAGTTGTTAGATTAGATTAGACTCCTACCTATTTCAAAACTAGCGGATCGTGGGTATTTTAAAAGACAGGTCAAGGGATCCACGGATATTTTCAAAAGACGTATCCTTTCTTAAAAACCACCGTAGCCCTATTTTCAAAACCCCGCGGTTCGGGATATTTCAAATGGCACCATTTGTAGGACTTATATTAGATTAATGCAGATTAGTTATAGTTGCGTCTAGTTTCTAGCTCCCGCTCATTTTGGTTGCTCGCTCCGCATCGCATATTTATATTGTTATTTCATATTGCATTGTTGACATCATGCTGTTAGGACACCAGCACCATTACCGATGATGCGTATGTACCACGTACACTTATTTGCCTACTCACACACATCTTCATCGGTAATTGCCATGTCACGTATACCTTAGAAAATATTATTGCTTGACATAGCCTGTTAACTAATAGTTAGACATGATATTAGTGTACTTGCCTTATATCTTAGTTTAGACATTGTAGTGATTACCTGCTACTTCATGCATACTGTTATTCATCGTTATGCCACATTCATGGATTCTCATGCATATATTCACTATTTTACGTGTTATTGAGGTTTTGGATTCGGATTTCCATGAGATTTTCTGGATTTGGAGGAAAACCGCAAAAACATAAATAAACCTTTTCTCTCTTTTAAAATAAAAAGTGTGGTTTTCCTATGATGTATGAATCGTCCACCATGAGTTTGCTGATGGATTTCGAGACCCGATTCGAGGAGTGGAGGAACCGTTTCGGGTACATGGTGGACCCGGTATGGTACCCCGGGGCAAGATGAATGTGGTGTTGACGTTGAGCCTGGCAGGGGACAGATTACCTACCGGTGATATTACCCGACGCGTCGGATATCCGGAGGATACCGTCGTGGTCTTGAGATGGATGGTAGGGGCCGGTCTGGACTGACGGCGCCCTAGATATTAAGATTGAGACATTGATATTTCGAGACAGTGAGGTTTATGTTTTGTTGGAGATAGTGCCCTCATAGTCAATTATTGGATCGCAGGTACGTGATTGCAATGATTGCGGAGGACCTATCCCGGTAGGACAGTCTTACTCGAAATGATAGTATGCTATCTGGTTTGCCTTTATCAGTCGTGTACATGTTCAGGTGACTGATTGCATGTTACACTTTGATAGAGCCCTTAGGATCTTGCTTTACTACCAACTGTATGATGGCGATCATATACGTGAGAGTTGGGTAGTTTATATGCATATCCTTAATTGTGGTCCCTAGTCGTGGGAGTTTCGAGACAGGGCATCGATACTCCGGAGTAGACTAGTGTATACAGTCGAGACCCCGACGAGGGGCGGTGGCCGGTCTCACAAGCCACTGGTGTCAGTTGGATCACCTAAGATGTATACAGGTGCTCATTGGGTTATAAGTACACCGGACAGGACTTGCCGGGAATCTGCTAGTTAGTACTATACCTATCGTCAGATAGCAGTTTCCTGGTGACATGTGTACAGGTTAGTTCATCGACCTGAGATCGTCATTTGTCTCGTGTGAGTTCCCACTGTGCTTTGATTTCTACCCTACCATGGCTCAAAGGAGTCGTGCAAACAGGTAGCTTTTGGGTACAGTCCCGAGCCATATGGAGGCACGTGAGCGGATCGGCAGGGGATTCGTCTCTCCCGGTATTGGGGGCGAGGTCGTGCTGTGTCTAGGAGAGCCATTACACAAAGTCCATGGCCATGGCAGGAGATTTACTGGTAGGTACTCCAGTAGTATCTCAGGGTGTTATTGGGCTACACTCCGACACGACTTATACTGCTATTGGGGGTCTGACGTTACTAGCCCCCTAGGCGGATATGCGATACTCATTGACGAACGGACCGGACTGTATATACATTGTCACTGTTAGGCTCAGTAGGGTTTCTGGATGAGTTCGCTCATCGGCCACCCTTGAGTTTGCTCATCAGCCTCCCTTGAGGTCAGTCCATGGGCAGCCGTTACGCATAGCTAGTGCCGCTGACGGTTTGTGGTTAAACCCACTGCCAGGGTACTGACGAGTCATTAGAGTCCCCTACAGACAGTTTCCCAAGTTCGGGCGAAACGTTGTAGAGGCCGTATGGTTTTATGGCAGGGTTCGGAAAATGCACGTGCGTTTACGCACGTGTCAGTTTTCGGGCAGATGATACTGGTCGTCTTTGGTTTAAGCCGGATCCGAGTATTATATTGAGTAGGTATAATATTTTTGTCTCAGTTGCATTTGTATTCGGTCGTAATACAAATGCGGGTATATTTATACAGTTTCGGGGTTGTCCTGAAATTCGTTTCAGGATCACTTTTGGAAGTTGCCAGTTTCCAGTTTTCTATCAGCCGTCTTTTAACATTCGGTTAAAGACGGATTTATCTTTTCTTGGATGAGGGTGAGTCATGCTTCTAGAAGGTTCTAGAAGGTTCTAGAATTTGGTGAGGTGTCTTGTGACTCATGCTTTGATTTTAACCATTTCTTGTTTAGCTAAAGATATTATTTTGTGTTCACATTATGATATTTATCATATGGTTACTCTCCCCTCTCCTACGGTCACCCCCCCACTCCTATAAGTGGCCGGCCCCCTCTCTCTCCTCACTCTCTCTCACTTGATGTTTCATTTGGGGAAAAAGATTATGATAGTATTTGGGGTGCATGGAATTTTACAGTTCATTTCATTCCATCACCCAATTCCCTCGGCAACTTCATTAACCGTCCGTCCACAGTTTTGGACGGAACGAGACAAAGTCATCTACTCATTCTCTACATCATTCTTGGTCGTCTCTTCTAGCAAACTTGACGACCGAGTTGCCTCGAGTCAGAGGCGGGAGCCCGTTTAAAGAATCAGTGATGTGGTGCCACCTGGACGAGCAGATCGGAGATCGACGAGATCGGAGCAGCCGCAACGGAGTGTGGGATGATGGTTAAAGAACGAAGGACTCGGATCGTTCGGTATAACCTTTCTACACTCTTTACAGTTTGTTAGTTTAGCAATAATGGAAGATCCGGGTTAAAGTATACGATAGCGCCAGTTAAAAAGTTTTTGTTCCGCTTTTGGCGTCTGTAGACGGCCGGGGCGCTAGCGTAGACTTACAGTGGTATCAGAGCCTCACCATTTTCCTATTCTAACTTGTGCTAACGCGTTTAAAACATCGATCGAACCGAAAATCAAAAATCGCATTTTTCTTGCTTGACAGTTTCTGTTGATTTTAAACGGTGTCCTAAAAATATTTCACACATCTTAAAAATCTGTGCAGGCTTTTCTAAGAACCACGTAGAAATTTGGGCACGTAATTCGATGATATCGCCGCGGAAACGCGGTCAAACCTATGGTTTGACCGCGCTTCCGCGGCCATACAGTGAGGTCGTGGCCCCAAATTTTCACAGTGGGTTCTCTGTTGGATTTTGTGGTTTTTGGTAAATATCGTTTTGGCCCAGATTTTGTTACTGTTCACCAGTAAGTCGTGGGGCCCACTTCTTGATATTTGGTCAATCGAAATTTAAACATGTTAGTTTACAATGCTTACATTATATCTCCGACCGGGAATGTCATTTGATCGGTAAACCGCGTCCGATTGCTATAGTTCTTTTAGACGGGTTTGCGAACGTGACATTCGCGTTGATGTTCTGTGTTGTGCTGTGATGTTGCGGATTTGTCGTGATGGATAGCAGTGTGCAATGATAGTGCAGTTTGAGTTTATTTGTACATTTGATATTGCGGGACGAGCGTCCAACTTGTGGACTGCCGTCACTGCCTGTTGTATAATATTCTTTTGGGGCACGACCAGGTTGCGGTCGATGTACCTGTTGTACTATTTTTCATTACTGTACTAGGTTTTGCCCCGCGACGGAGTGCACGGATAGCCGGGTTCTGGAGGGCAACGGGTCCGCATCTCATGGCTTTGAGAGGCAGAGGGGCCCCACTCTAAAATTAGCAGACTATTCGCCGCACTCGTAGGGGGTACAGGTTGACCAAAGGAGGGGTGTTCAATTTACCGGATTCCGTGAAGTGCCGGGTGTTCCATTCACTATGCTGTGGGGACTACCTCGCTTCAGGTTTTGGCGGGTAACTTGCCGCACCCGTAGGGGTCTAGGTGTCATTGCACAGGCTATCCACACGACAGGGGAACGTCGGGTTTCTGCAGCGGCTCTGTGAAACCCGGGGATCCCAGATTATCTGTATTGATCTGTGATGCTTATTACTTTTCTGTAATGTTGCATATTATCACGCCTGGAGCGATTATGTATATTGGTTTATATACTATTAGATGTTGTATATGTTTTACACCCGCGCTAGTCCAGTCCCCGCTCTGTCGTTAGTTAAGTAACCTAACGGGTGATGACGGGACCCAGTGACGAATGCGGATGGCATATACGTACATTTTATTTTCGTTCTTTTCTGGTGTGATTGATTGATGGGACTGCGTTGATTCTGATCAATGCAAAGTAAAACAAACCTGTTTTAGTTGTTGGAACAATTTAAAAAGTGTTATTGCAAAGACGTTTCCTTTTGTTTTGCATAGCGGTATTCAGTGGAATATCCTGCACCTCATTCGATGGGGCAAGGGCCGATATCCCCTCACCGGGACTGACCCCTTGGGCAGAAGTTTGCGTTAGGGTAATAACTTCACTTTAGTCGATTACATGTTGCTTTGCATAGCGGTATTCAGTGGAATATCCTGCACCTCATTCCACGAGGAAAGAGCCGAGATCCCTTCACCAGGAGTGACCTCTTTAGCAAAGGTTTTCGCCACTATATTTTAAAAAGCTATCAGGTTCCTTCAGCGATATCAAGTTCACTACGCTAAAGGTTTTTCGCCAAAAACCAGCCGTAGCCCTCCGTCACTTCTTTTGAGTATTCAGTAGTATTCAAGCTATGTATTTTAGCCAAAGTTAAGGTATAGTGTTTGGTTGCTGCTGGGTATTCAATTGTTGCATAGATAGATGAGTTAGTTTGGGACAGTCGTTCTGCCGATTGGCCAAAGTCAGGGGCATGTGCGGGTGGGTTCAAATTGACAAGATAGTGATGGGTAGAACTTGGCATGTGACTTATGACATTTTGACCAGAGCCAAGGTTATAAGAGCATAGGGCAAAAATCGTATCGGGAGTTTTTAAAGAAACTGAAACTTGCCAAGTATGCGCATACCTTCTGGAGTATGAGTAACGTGGATGCATTCCATCACGTTATCATGCGATGAGAGTTGGATCCCGATTCCCACTGATGAGTTGGTTTACTCTTCGGGTGATCCCGATTGATTCTTCTTTAGGTTTGGAGGAGAATTTGACAGGACAGTGGGAGGTTTCCGGATTAGATAAAGTGATAACCATTCTGATCTAGGTTAGAGTGCACGCAGAGTGTTTCTTTTCTCTCTCTCTTTGGCAGCGACCTTTGACCGACCCTAGACTATGACTCAGTGACCAAGTTGACCGAACCTTCTTAAAAATACTGGCTTTTGGATTGTCTATGTTGCATAAGACATTGCCACTCCTTTTACCCTTTGAATTTCTCAGAACACCCGTATTACTACGGATATCCACTTCCATTGGATAGATCCATCGTATGGTTATATACGAACTCGAAGGGACTTCTTCGAGGATGGATCCAGGTTCAGGAGAAATAGAATTGGTTTATTCAGTTGTCTTTTATTATCACCTTCTCTCAGGTTGCGAGAGCTCCTTGGTTTAGGAGAGTACACCTATTACGCTTATTGGATAGTCTTATTCCAAACCATAGGCAGATGCCGAAAGGTAGGGAATGAAGAAAACCAATTAGCCTAAATAGGGTGTGCAGAAGGCAATAACTAAAGACAAAATAAAGGGATTAGAAAGAGGGCAAAGTAAAATGCGACTGATATCATTCACGACCAAAACCGCGTACTTCATCGCCACTCCTATTTCACCTTTAAAGGAATAAGGTATTATTCAGTTGTCTTTTATCATCACCTTCTCTTGAGATGTGAGTACTCCTTGGTTTAGGAGGGTACACCTATTATGCTTACTGGATAGTCTTCTTCCAAACCATAGGCTGGTGCCGAACGGTAGGGAAGGAAGAAAACCATTTAGCCTAACGATGGTCTACAGAAGGTAACGACTAAAGACAAATAAAGGGATTTGGAGAGATGGCAATAAAATATACGGTTGAAGTCATGAATTGGATTATGGAGGAGGCATTACTATGAATACCAGGATACCCCTACGAAACATTTTCATGTTTCAGTGCATTGTTAAAGAAAAACTGTTTTCCCGATTAGACACTTACTCCAAGGGTATGTATTTACCAGGTTTCATTCTCATATCTGTATGGTTTTACAGATGATGAGTGGGAGTAAGTTATTGGGATTAGGTAATTATCCTCATTATATCGGAATTCGTTGTAATTGGTGATATTTGAGGAAATCGCCAGGGTACAGTTTTCAACCTACGACGCACAGATTTTGAGTTGTTTAACTCAGCGGACTTATACAGAGTATTGTATGTTGTCCAGTATCCATCAGGACAAAGGGGTAGGTCCTCGTACTATGTTCTATTTACTTATAACTTCTCTAGTATTTGGACAAGTGTTTCGTAGAAATACAAGGTCTAAGTTTTGAGAAGTTGTGGGTATAAGAATAAAGTAGAGAACCAGGTATCACAAGTATCGGGATTCTTCAAAGAGATCGAAGATGTAGATTCTTGTGAATGGTATTCAGATGATAGTGATGGTTTTGAGAAACGTGTTTCTCTTTCAGGTTACTCATAAATGGATGGATTCCTAAGTTGAGTAATGCTGATTAGCCTCTTTCCTTTAAAGTGATATGCACTGGAGACAGCTGCATGATTGAATATGGTTCCAATTAAATAAGTGCCAAAGTTTCTGTATTGGATATAGAATGGATCGTACCTTAAAAGATATTAAGGTACGGGGAGTTGTCCAGCTTATGCTTAAAACCAGACACTGGATAACTCAGGGCACGTTTCTGTAATGGCTGTTTGTGGGTTGACCCTGGCTATGTCGAGGGTTGATATTCTACCATTTGGAAGATCAATAGTGATATTGTTCTTGACTCGCCACAGTTTTAGTAAAATGGATCTTTTTCAGAAAATAGTAGTGGGAGTATGGTAGAACTGGAAGTGATTCCAGAACCGCAAACGATTACGGAAAATTTAATAGGACCTATATATTCAATCAGGTTTGACATTCCAATAGCCACTCCGCAGATATGGTGGGTAACCTCAGACACCCGAGAGGTACTCCGGTAGCCTCAAGGACGGTGACAGGGAGGTTATTATCTACCCAGACTTGACACTACTGTTGTTCCAGGATATGAGACCCCGTAGGAGGGTTGTCGTAGTCAGTGGGAGCAGCGGAAGCATAGTAGGCAAGTAGCTTATGTCTATTTATAGACTTGAGCAGTTATAGCGGAGATAGATCGTCTAATTTTGATGTGACAGTCATGGGTTTGACTTCAATCAGAATAGGGGATGGATCTGTTAAGAAGGTAGTAGGGTGTGATGTCATGGTATTTGGATGACATACACAAAGTAGGAAGTAAAATTCCTATACTACGATCGGTTGTACTGTGGTCGTCACACAGTTGTTTCTCCAGACAGGATATGGATATAATATTTGACATTCTGGTTTCTGGATCTATGGTTTTAGATCTAGATTTGGGTAGTTTCCCAAAGTGGATACTTTGACAGATATTCTAATGGTTTTTGGAATAGTTGACTCCTAGCATGGTGGTGTACCTGCAGGTGATGGAGTCACCCTCTCTAAAGGTGTCGTATAGACTAAAGGGGAGAGGGCTGTACATGATTGGCAGATCACTTGCTTTGGTAATTGAGTCAATCGTGAGGTGTCAAGTACCACACCAGATGTTGTTTTTGCACTAGATGCGATAAGTTTGTATTAATCCAATCCTGGAGAAACATAAGGAAGCAGTTTTAGAACATAAGTACATGTTCTACGGATTTGATGACGACAGCCTCCTTCGGGAGACGATTATCATTCCAGGCTTCAAAGGTGACATGGATGACAGAGTGATTGTCAGAGTTATAGTTTTCCCTCTGACGAAGAGGGACAGTATTATGGACAGATGGTCCAAGAGGATACTGTGGGTGGCTTGGTGCCGGATACTGATTAGGTTCAGTGATCGATACAGTCTAAGAAGTTTGGATTTGGAGTTCATTTATGAACAAGGTCCCATCAGAAATCCAGACATATTCTAAGACAGGTATTACTCAATTCGGGAGATGGCTTTCTCCGTGAACTTGAGATTAAGAGAGATATAGAAAGAAACATCTAGGCGGATCCACTCACTGAGGCTATTTCTTGAACACAATAGTTTTACAAACGGGCTTTGTGAAACTGATTAGTAGAGGAGTTGGATGTTCGGTTTCACACGGGCTGTGAGTAGTCGACATCGCAATAATTAGCCTTGAGTGCAAGTGGGAGATTGTTGGAGATAGTGCCCTCATAGTCAATTATTGGATCGCAGGTACGTGATTGCAATGATTGCGGAGGACCTATCCCGGTAGGACAGTCTTACTCGAAATGATAGTATGCTATCTGGTTTGCCTTTATCAGTCGTGTACATGTTCAGGTGACTGATTGCATGTTACACTTTGATAAAGCCTTTAGGATCTTGCTTTACTACCAGCTGTATGATGGCGATCATATACGTGAGAGTTGGGTAGTTTATATGCATATCCTTAATTGTGGTCCCTAGTCGTGGGAGTTTCGAGACAGGGCATCGATACTCCGGAGTAGACTAGTGTATACAGTCGAGACCCCGACGAGGGGCGGTGGCCGGTCTCACAAGCCACTGGTGTCAGTTGGATCACCTAAGATGTATACAGGTGCTCATTGGGTTATGAGTACACCGGACAGGACTCGCCGGGAATCTGCTAGTTAGTACTATACCTATCGTCACATAGCAGTTACCTGGTGACATGTGTACAGGTTAGTTCATCGACCTGAGATCGTCATTTGTCTCGTGTGAGTTCCCACTGTGCTTTGATTTCTACCCTACCACGGCTCAAAGGAGTCGTGCAAACAGGTAGCTTTTGGGTACAGTCCCGAGCCATATGGAGGCACGTGAGCGGATCGGCAGGGGATTCGTCTCTCCCGGTATTGGGGGCGAGGTCGTGCTGTGTCTAGGAGAGCCATTACACAAAGTCCATGGCCATGGCAGGAGATTTACTGGTAGGTACTCCAGTAGTATCTCAGGGTGTTATTGGGCTACACTCCGACACGACTTATACTGCTATTGGGGGTCTGACGTTACTAGCCCCCTAAGCGGATATGCGATACTCATTGACGAACGGACCGGACTGTATATACATTGTCACTGTTAGGCTCAGTAGGGTTTCTGGATGAGTTCGCTCATCGGCCACCCTTGAGTTTGCTCATCAGCCTCCCTTGAGGTCAGTCCATGGGCAGCCGTTACGCATAGCTAGTGCCGCTGACGGTTTGTGGTTAAACCCACTGCCAGGGTACTGACGAGTCATTAGAGTCCCCCACAGACAGTTTCCCAAGTTCGGGCGAAACGTTGTAGAGGCCGTATGGTTTTATGGCAGGGTTCGGAAAATGCACGTGCGTTTACGCACGTGTCAGTTTTCGGGCAGATGATACTGGTCGGCTTTGGTTTAAGCCGGATCCGAGTATTATATTGAGTAGGTATAATATTTTTGTCTCAGTTGCATTTGTATTCGGTCGTAATACAAATGCGGGTATATTTATACAGTTTCGGGGTTGTCCTGAAATTCGTTTCAGGATCACTTTTGGAAGTTGCCGGTTTCCAGTTTTCTATCAGCCGTCTTTTAACATTCGGTTAAAGACGGATTTATCTTTTCTTGGATGAGGGTGAGTCATGCTTCTAGAAGGTTCTAGAAGGTTCTAGAATTTGGTGAGGTGTCTTGTGACTCATGCTTTGATTTTAACCATTTCTTGTTTAGCTAAAGATATTATTTTGTGTTCACATTATGATATTTATCATATGGTTACTCTCCCCTCTCCTACGGTCACCCCCCACTCCTATAAGTGGCCGGCCCCCTCTCTCTCCTCACTCTCTCTCACTTGATGTTTCATTTGGGGAAAAAGATTATGATAGTATTTAGGGTGCATGGAATTTTACAGTTCATTTCATTCCATCACCCAATTCCCTCGGCAACTTCATTAACCGTCCGTCCACAGTTTTGGACGGAACGAGACAAAGTCATCTACTCATTCTCTACATCATTCTTGGTCGTCTCTTCTAGCAAACTTGACGACCGAGTTGCCTCGAGTCAGAGGCGGGAGCCCGTTTAAAGAATCAGTGATGTGGTGCCACCTGGACGAGCAGATCGGAGATCGACGAGATCGGAGCAGCCGCAACGGAGCGTGGGATGATGGTTAAAGAACGAAGGACTCGGATCGTTCGGTATAACCTTTCTACACTCTTTACAGTTTGTTAGTTTAGCAATAATGGAAGATCCGGGTTAAAGTATACGATAGCGCCAGTTAAAAAGTTTTTGTTCCGCTTTTGGCGTCTGTAGACGGCCGGGGCGCTAGCGTAGACTTACATGTTTTGTGTCGATGCTAGACACGGTTGATACTGATTTTATTTATGATACCTCACTTTAAAAGTATAGAAATCTCACTAATTTATGAAAACAGTTTCTTCATTTACATGTATTCTGTTTTCATGCATTCATACCTCACTCATATGATATATTGCTACCTGAGGCACTGACACGGGCACATGAGTTTACACTCGGGTTAGATATTTACCCTAGCCTTGTTATAGGCTACGTGTTATTCATATATTTGAGGATATATTATGATCATTGACCTAGGTTGCGTTATTTATGCGATTTCTGTGAGTAGATGTTTTTCTATTCACGAGTTGGCAACTCACCCCCGTTGTGCCCCAGTTTCTTGCAGGTTTGCGGTACAGGTTTCATTACGGCTTTGCGGGCTCAGTTTCATTCGGGTGACTTGCTAGTAGGTGGGTTTTTCTTGTATCGTACCCATCATATTACCTTGTATAATATTATTCCGTTGTACCTAGTAAATTCCATCAACCAAACATGTACTTATTGAGATAGAGACTAGTGTTGTTTATTCTTTCGACCTTAGAGTCGCTCGTTATATTTCTGGTGGTTTTGAGTTTCCTTTTGAGTTTTGATCGTCGCCGTTGGCGTTGTATATTATATTGCTTGTGTGGTTGTGACCGTCGATTGACGAAGAGCTAGCTCCCGCTTGGGGATGCCTTTTTCTTGATTTCGTATACTATTCATGTTGTATCCCGTTTGGGGGCCAGTATTTACAAAGGAGACTCTGCCGAAATTTTCAGTAAAATTTTGATGTTTTAAAAACCGCATAATTCGGCTTATGCTATTGAAATTACTTGCTTTAAGTTGGTTTTTCCTGCACTCTGCTACTTTTCTTGGTTTGGATTTCTGGGTTTTCGGTTTACTTAGATTACGTACGTCTCGAGACGTTCGTAGTTTAAGTGCCGGTCATGTTCCGTACTTTCGGGTCGTGACACAACGGGTATCGTGGGGATACAGGACGGGCTCATGTACGTATGGATACGTACCTATCAGGGGGCCAGTCGTGGTGACAGCACCTGATAAATCAGTATTTCGGTGTCGATGCTTGACACTTGTTTCATGATGCTTTGGGTGTCGATGTTAGACACTCGCCTTATATGAAACTTACATGATACTGATATTGTACACACAGGATATGAGGGATATGCTAATATTGTACACACAGGATATATGGGATATGCTGATATTGTACATACAGGATATGTGGGATATACTGATATTGTACATACATGATATGTGAAATCTACTTGATGTGGGACATTCAGGATATATGAGATTTACATGATATGAGAGCTAATTTGGGGGCTGATTTCTGGAAATGGGGAATTTGATTGTCTTGTTGGATTTTGGTCCTACCACGAGTTTAGGATTTCTGTGGAAATGACATGTTTTATTCCATACTCCACATTTATTGTTTATGCACTGCTTCATGTATTAGTTGTACTTGATAGAGTACTTTCCATGACTGTTGCATTTGCATACTATTATATGCATTGTTTCATGTATTATTTGTACCTGATAGAGTACCCTACATGATTATTGCATACCGATTGTCATATTATTGCTTCATGTATTAGTAGTACCGCTAGCGTACTTTTCATGACTGATGCATTACATATGACCATTCATTGCTAGTTGATGCTTATGTTAGATTCGCGTTGTACGTGCATACTCGCGATTACCTGCATTTGTTATTACTATTCACGAGTTGGCAACTCACCCCCGTTGTGCCACAGTGTTTTGCAGGTGTTCCTCAGGATTGTTAGAGGCAGGGCTATTTCCATCCATCGTATCATCTTTTGCTGCGGATACCGCTTCGCCTGACAGTGTACAGTTTTGGTTAGGTAGGTTTTGCGGTTATCCGATGTTGCGTGTTGTATATTCGTTAGATCCTGTACTCTCCATCTACCATTATATTGTATGACTTAGAGACTTGATGAGAGGACGATATTGTATTTTATTTTGTGACTTGGAGGTTTTTATGCAGTTTTATGTATATTGTCTCTTTCTTCGCTACGGCGTCGTATATCTATTGTGGTGGTTGTTTTCCGCCGTTGGGCGTGGATTTTGCTCCCGTTTGGGATGTTTTTACTTATATTATGTTGCACCCATTTTTGGGGGCTTGTTTTACAAAGGAGGTGCTGTCAAAATTTTAAAGGAAATAAGTTGGAATTTTAAAGAATTTGGGTTGAGATTTCAAAGGTTTTGAAAATGCTATTATTTCTTACTACTTTTGATGGTTTAGATTGCTGGGTTTACGGCTTACTTAAATTGCGTTATGCCTGTAGACGTTGCGTAGTTTAAGGGCCATCACGTGCTGTTTTCGGGTCGTGACAAAACCCTATGGTTTGTGGTAGTTCAGCAGTGCCACATGTGAGGCATTGGTTGACCCTTCTGCGGCTGGATCATATGAGTTGTGGCATGTTCTGGGGACTTTTTAAACTCCGCTCAAGTGTTGAGATTTTTAGGAAATTTTGGGTGTTTGTTGATTCAATCGGATTGTTTAACATCGTCTAGCTTTTTCTGGAATGTGATATAATATTTGGAATTCATATTGTTAGGCATCAAATACGTAATATGTGATATTTCAGGTTTATGATGTCTAAGGTGATTATGGATTCCAAATGTTGTAGTTTGACATTTTCTTTATTTCGACCATAAGTGTAATATGTGGTGTATTGTCGGTTTCGTTGCTATACATCAACAACAATTGGGATACGCATATTTACTTATGTTGATGACATGTGATGTTATGTGTTGCGGTGATATGTTATACTGGATCGTCGTGTTTTGAATAGCCGGGGGTTTTATGTGAGATGAGAGTTTTTATTTTCATTCATGTAAAATTCATTGTATGTAATATTCTTTTATTGGGGCACTTCCGGGTTGAGGATGTTGTCACCATTGTTGTGTATTATTTACTTTTCCTCATTAGGATAGACCCAATGTGGGTAGCACAAGTAACCGAGTTTTAGAGACAAGTGGGAGACCATCTCAAGGAGTAGAGTCCGGGTCTCCTAACTCTAGAATTGGTAGGGTTTCTTGCCGCTCTCGTAGAGGTCTAGGGATGTGGGTTTGGCTATTCATCGCGACAGTGAAATCCGTATTTTCTATTGTTGGCTAAATACAAAATACGGACCTGCTAGTATATCCAATATTTCATATGTTACCTTCTGCAGCTCTGTGATATGATCACTGTGGATTTTGAGACGAATGGCTATTTTATATATGATATATAATAAACGCTGCTTATGTTTTGCACCCGCGCTAGTCCCGCCCCGGTATGCCGTTAGTTAAGTAACGTAATGGTGCATAACGGGACACTGTGGCGAATGCGGATAGCATAAGCGTACGTTGTATTTTCGTTTCTTCTGTAATGCTTAGGAAGCATAAATGATGGGATTTCATTAATGAGATTAATGAAAGAAAAGAAACCTAAAAGATGTTGTAGAATCAAATTTTCAAAAAAGGTAGCTCTAGTTTTTGCTTTGCATAGCGATATTCCTTGTAGAATATTCAGCACCTTATTTGATAAGGAAAGAGCCGAGATCCCTTCACCGAGAGTGACCTCTTTAGCGAAACTAGCAGATGCTACAATTCACTCGGTTTTGTTTTTGATTGCTTCTATAGTTCTTGTTTTGTATAGTGGTATTTGTGAAATATTCTGCACCTTATTCGATAAGGAAAGATCCAAGATCCCTTCACCTGGAGTGACCTCTTTAGCGAAACTAGTAAAAGCCTCAAAAACACTCCTTTTCAAAAATCACTTGTTTCTAGAATGATATCAAGTTCATTAAGCAAAAGGTTTTCTTAAAAACCTGTCGTAGCCCTCCGTCGTTTCAGATAAGTCCTACTTAGTATTTGTGCTACGTTTGTTGACCTCCATCAAGGCGTAGTGTGCGGTAGCTAACTAGTACTTATCTGCTGCATGTGATGCGATTGTTTTAGGGTATTCGTACGACCTTGTTGACCTCCGTCAAGGGTCATGCAGGTGGGTTTAATTCAATCAAGAAATGATGGGTTGAACTTGACTAGCAGTCTTTGGTTTGTTGACCTCCGTCAAGGTCATAGGTTGCTAAGGGTAAAAGTATTATCGGGAATTTCAAGTGTTGAAATTTGCAATGAGATTGCATACCTTCTATGAGATAGTTGGATCTCGATACCCACTGCGAGTAAGAGTTACTCCTGGGAGAGTTTTACACATGACAATTAGCCAATCAAGTAGGTGTCTAGAAAGGTGTTAACGGGGTTATGCCTCTGGGAAAACGAGGTTTATTTTAATTAGGTCCGTGCGAAAGCACGGGGAACCTCCCTCAATGTACCAACACTGGCCTGGCTGAAAGATTGGCGAACTTATAAGGTGTAATTAATCCCGGCTAGTCTTACCTTTTAGGGTTTGAAAGAAGCTTTGATAAAAAAATAGTGGGAGCCATCCTGATTAGATAAGATAATAAACCAATCTAATCTTGCAAGAGCATACACTAAGTGTTTTCTTCTCTCTCTCTCCAGGTAGAGACAATGTCAGGCCTTAATCAAGATAATAATATGGATGTATTGACCGAACCCGCTTGTTATACTGAGCAGGGGAACGTTGGTTCCGTTCTTTCTTATAATTGTTATAAGACTGAACAGGAAATAGGGGAACATCCGGATTCCCACGCCGCCCAAACGAAGAATAAGCATGTTGATGCATCATCTTCGGGTGTGTTAGTTATCGAGAACTGTTTCTCAGTTCACTCTACGTCCTGGGGATTAGATACCGGATCAGGATCCAACATATGTAATACGTTGCATGGGCTAAGGAAAGGTAGAGAACTGGGAATGGGTGATCATTCCGTAAGAGTAGGGAATGGTGCAAATGTTGCAGCCAAAGCAGTGGGCGAATATCACCTTATATTACCAAATAGTAATACATTGATTCTGAACGAATGCTATTACATACCGACTCTGATATACAATCTTATATCAGTTTCTTTATTAAGTAAAGAAGGATATAATTTTATAATACAGGATAATGTTATGAACATCTTCCTGAATTAAAAGTTGATTGGATCAGGCTCGTAAAATGATGGCATATACATTCTAAATTAAACCACAGTTCTTAATGTACAAAACACATACAAGAGGTAGAGTTCAGAAATGAATGAATCCTTCTTGTAGTATTATAGACTAGGTCATTGTAAGTGCACGGCGGCGCCCCGGCCGTCAATCCGACGGCCAAATGCGGAAGCGGTGATAAACTTTAATTTTACATTGAACTGGCAAACCGCCGCGCACTAATATCTGGATCGAACCATTAACTAGTCCTAGCTAACTACAAGATAGGGAATAGAGATATACCGACTGATCCGAGTCCTCCGGTCTTCTCGTCATTCTCCCGATGTCCCGCGGAATGTCCTGTCTCCACATCGTCGCCGGAAGTGCACCACATCGCCTACTTCTTTTACGGGCTCCTACCTCAATGCCGAGGCAACTCGGGCACGAAGCTGGCTAGTCGACGTGCCCAAGATATGCTGTAGAATAGTGTAGAACAGTTGTATCTTTGGGGTTTATAAGGTTGCCATTTTTGGAGGAATTTGTACACTAGAATTTCATGGATGCTTGCTAGGAAAAATGGAGCATCCATCCAAAAATTGAGCTCGGCCAGAAACCATATATGCTCACTGGAAATATGTGTGTGCAGTATGCCCAAAAAAAAACCATGCCAAAAAGAATTAATCACATCACTGCATACACACAAAAGGGGGGGGTCCACCAAAATACATGAAGGAATTTTTCACACAAATAATTAAACCTCTTCCCTCTCTCACAGCTCATGTGGCCGGCCCCACTCAAGAAATGGGTGGAGAAAAATTGGAATGAATTAATTCATGGAGAAAAAGAAAAGATAATGATCAAAAACCACTTCCATTTCAAATCCAAAGCCAAATCAACAACCATGATGACTCAAAAAGTCATGCCATCATGAAGATAAAAGTCAAGCAAGGTCAATGGATGGGGCTCCATCATGAAATCATCATGATACAAACATATGCAAAGACCCCCCTCCACAAATGCTTATTTGCAACAATGCAAATAAGCCCTCCTCCACCAATCTTCAGCCAATGAACGATACAAAGGAAATTGGCCGAAACGGAAAGCAAACTGGCAACTCCAGAAAACTGGTCCCGTAATAAATTACAGGAAAACCCCGATACTGTGCATACACACCCGCATTTGTATTCCGACCGAAATACAAATGCAATGAGACAAAATCTACACTGTACTATACTAGGATCCGGCTTAAACTAAAGCAGGCTAGTAATATCCGTCCGATCCTGATCCGTGCAATACCGCACGTATCTGATCGAACCCTGCCATATATCCATACGGCCTGTAGTACAAACTGCCCGATCCTGATGCGTGCAATACCGCACGTATCTGATCGGACCTTGCCATATCTCCATACGGCCTCTACAACCTTTCGCCCGAAAGCTGAGTAACTGAATGTGGGGGACTCTAAAGACTCGTCAACACCTTGGTTGTGGATTTAACCACTAGCACGTAAGAGGTATAAGCCAATACGTAACGGGCTACCAGGTATTGACTAAAAGGTACGTCTGTGAGCGAACTCAGCCTGACAACCCTACTGAGCCTGTCAGTGACAATATCCGTACAGTCCGGTCCGTTCTTCTATGAGCATCGCATGGCAGGCCTAGGGGGTTGGTAAAAGTCAGACCCCCAAAAGCGGTACAAGTCGTGTCGGAGTGTAGCCCAGAACACCCTGAGATACTACTGGAATACCTACCAGTAAATCTCCTTGCCTCGGCCGAGGGCTTCGTGTAATGGCTCTCCTAGACACAGCGCGACCTCACCCCCAATACCGGGAGAGACGAACCCCTGAAGATGCGCTCACTGCCTCCATGTGGCTCAGGACTGTACCCAACTAAAACCTGTTTGCACGACTCCTTTGAGCCGTGGTAGGGTAGTAATCAAAGTACAGTGGGAACTCACACAAGACAAATGACGATCCCCAGGTCGATGAACTAACCTGTACACATGTCACCAGGGAACTGCCATCTGACGTCTGGTATATGACCAACTAGCATGTTCCCGGCGAGTCCTGTCCGGTGTACTCATAACCCAATGAGCACCTGTATACATCTTAGGTGATCCAACTGACACCAATGGCTTGTGAGACCGGCCACCGCCCCTCGTCGGGGTCTCGACTGTATACACTAGTCTACTCTGGAGTATCGATGCCCTGTCTCGAAACTCCCACGACTAGGGACCTTTTAAGGATGTGCTTATAGACTACCAGCTCCCACTTATATGATCGCCCTCATACTGCTGGTGGTCAAGCAAGAATCCTAGGGGCTCTATCAACGTGTAATAGCGACCTGTAAGGTCACCTAAAGCAGTACACGATGATAAAGGTAAACCAGATAGCATACTATCATCTCGAGTAAGACTGTCCTACCGGGATAGGTCCTCCATCAATCATTACAATCACGTACCTGTGATCCAATAATTGACTCTGAGGGCACTATCTCCAACAATCTCCCACTTGCACTCAAGGCTAATTATTGCGATGTCGCATACTCACAGCCCGTGTGATACCGAACACCCAACTCCTTTACTAGTCAGTCTCACAAAGCTCGTTTGCGAAACTATTGCGTTCGAGGAATAGCCTCAGTGAGTGGATCCGCTTTGATGTTTCTTTCTATGTCTCTCTATATCTCATGTTTGCGGAGAAAGCCATCTCCCGAAATGAGCAATACCTGTCTTAGAATGTGTCTGGATGTCTGATGGGACCTAGCTCATAAATGAACTCCAAATCCAAACTTCTTAGACTGTATCGTCAACTGAACTTAATCAGTATCATGCGCCATGCCTCCCTCAGTATTGCCTTGGATCTCCTGTCCAAAATACTGTCCCTCATCAGAAGGAAAAACTATAACTCTGACAACCTCCTTGTCGTCCAGGTCACCTTGGAAGCCTGGAATGATAACTGTCTCCCGAATGAGGCTGTCGTCATCATATCCCTAGAACATCCACTTATGTTCTAAAACTGCTTCCGACTGTTTCTCCAGGATTGGATTAATGTCAACTTATTGCATCTAGTGCAAGAACAACATCTGGTGTGGTACTTGACATTTCATGATTGACTCAATTGCCTGAGCAAGTGATCTGCCAATCATGCACTTCCCTCTCTACTTTAGTCTATAAGACACGTTTAGAGAGGGTGACTCCATCACCTGCAGGTATAATACCGTGCCAGGAGTCAACCATTTTAAATACTCATAGAATGCTGTCTAAGTACCCAGATTGGGAGACTACCCAAATCTAGATCTAAAACCATAGATCTAGTAACCAGAATGTGTGATATAATGTCCAAGTCCCATGTGGAGAAACCACTGTGTGACGACCAAAGTATAACCGATTGTAGTAAAGGAATTTTACTTCCTACTCTGTGTATGTCATCCAAATACCAGGACATCACACCCTACTACCTTCTCAACAGATTCATCCCCTATTCTGATGAAGTCAAACCTATGACTGTCATATCAGAAATAGATGATCTATCTCCGCTATATCTGCTTTAGTCTATAAATAGACATAAGCTACCTGTCCACCAATGCTTCCGCTGCTCCCACTGACTACGACAACCCTCTGGCAGAGTCATATACACGTACACTTCTGAAGCGAGTTCAGAACGACGCTATACTCATCCTCCTGCCGGGTCTCACAGTCTGGAACAACAGCAATGGCAAGTGTGGGTAAACAAGAACTTCCCTGTCACCGTCCTTGAGGCTACCGGAGTACCCCTCGGGTGCCTGAAGTTACCCACCGTATCTGCGGAGTGGCTAATGGAATGTCAAACCGGATTGAATCTTTAGGTTCCTTATCAAATCTTCAGTAATCGTTTGTGGTTCTGGAATCACTTCCAGTTCTACCATACTCCCACTACTGTTTTCTGAAAAAATCTATTTTTATTAAAACTGTGGCGAGTCTAGAACAATATTGCTATTGTTCATCCAGATGGTAGAAAGTCAGCCCGCGTCATAGCCTGGGTCAACCCACAAACAGCCATTAAAGAAACGTGCCTTGAGTTGTCCAGTATCTGGTTTTAAGCATAAACCGGACAACTCCCCGTACCTTAACATCGTTAAGATATGAACTGTTCTATATCCAATATAGAAACAGAGGCACTGATTTAATTGAACCAGATTCAAATCATGCAGCTGTCTCCAGTGCATGTCAACTAAATGGAAGAAGTCTGATCAGCGTTACTCAACTTAGGAATGCTTCCAATTATGAGTAACCTGAAAGAGAAGCAAGATCTCTTTATCATTACTATCAACTGAATACCATTCACAGGTATCTACATCTTCAATTGCTTTGAAGAATCCCGATACTTGCTACACCTGGTTCTCTACTCTATTCAAATACCTATAACTTCTCCAAATTCGGACCCTGTGTTTCCACGAAACACCTGTAAGTGCACGGCGGCGTCCCGGCCGTCAATCCGACGGCCAAATGCGGAAGCGGTGAATAACTTAAATTTTACTTGAACTGGCAAACCGCCGCGCACTAATACCCGGATCGAACCATTAATTAGTCCTAGCTATCTACAAGAAAGGGAAGAGAGATATACCGACAGATCCGAGTCCTCCGGTCTTCTCGTCGTCGTCCCGATCTCCTGCGGATGCTCCGGTCTCCACCTCGTCGCCGGAAGTGCACCACATCGCCTACTTCTTTTACAGGCTCCCACCTCAATGCCGAGGCAACTCGGGCACGAAGCTGGCTAGTCGACGTACCCAAGATTTGCTGTAGAATATCTAGTGAGCAAGTCTCATTTTGGGGTTTGTGGAATTGCCTTTTGTGGAGGAATTGAACTTGGGGCTTTTGGATTGAACTTGTGGGATTTTTGCAACATGAAATGAAGCAAAATCCCACTCTCAAAATTTTTGGGCAGCCCACTATGGGGGAGGCCGGCCAAGACAAAAAAGGGGTAGAAATGAGAGGAGAGAGTGATAGCATAATGCAAGAGAGAGAGGGAAAAAAGACTATCATGCATAAGCATGATGACAAGAAAAAACCAACACTCCACCTCAACCATCATGATATCCAAAGTCAAGCATCATCAACACAAAGTCAAGGTATGGTCCACCCATCATGAACCATCATGAAGTCAAGAAGTCAAGGTCAAGTGATCAAAGAATGGTGCAACCATCATGACACAAGAAAATGCAAAGAACCCCTCCACAAATACTTATTTGCAACAATGCAAATAAGCCCTCCTCTACCAAACTTCGGCCAATGAACGATACAAAGGAAATTGGCCGAAACGGAAAGCAAACTGGCAACTCCAGAAAACTGGTCCCGTAATAAATTACAGGAAAACCCCGATACTGTGCATACACACCCGCATTTGTATTTCGACCGAAATACAAAATGCAATGAGACAAAATCAACACTGTACTATACTAGGATCCGGCTTATACCAAAGCCGGCTAGTAATATCCGTTCGATCCTGATCCGTGCAATACCGCACGTATCCGATCGAACCCTGCCATATATCCATACGGCCTATAGTACAAACTGTCCGATCCTGATCCGTGCAATACCGCACGTATCTGATCGGACCTTGCCATATCTCCATACGGCCTCTACAACCTTTCGCCCGAAAGCTGAGTAACAAAATGTGGGGGACTCTAAAGACTCGTCAACACCTTGGTTGTGGATTTAACCATTAGCATGTCAGAGGTATAAGCCAATACGTAACGGGCTACCAGGTATTGACTAAAAGGGACGTCTGTGAGCGAACTCAGCCCGACAACCCTACTGAGCCTGTCAGTGACAATATCCGTACAGTCCGGTCGGTTCGTCTATGAGTATCGCATGGCGGGCCTAGGGGGTTGGTAAAAGTCAGACCCCCAAAAGCGGTACAAGTCGTGTCGGAGTGTAGCCCAGAACACCCTGAGATACTACTGGAATACCTACCAGTAAATCTCCTTGCCTCGGCCGAGGGCTTCGTGTAATGGCTCTCCTAGACACAGCGCGACCTCACCCCCAATACCGGGAGAGACGAACCCCTGAAGATGCGCTCACTGCCTCCATTTGGCTCGGGACTGTACCCAACTAAAACCTGTTTGCACGACTCCTTTGAGCCGTGGTAGGGTAGTAATCAAAGTACAGTGGGAACTCACACAAGACAAATGACGATCCCCAGGTCGATGAACTAACATGTACACATGTCACTAGGGAACTGCCATCTGACGTCTGGTATATGACCAACTGGCATGTTCCCGGCGAGTCCTGTCCGGTGTACTCATAACCCAATGAGCACCTGTATACATCTTAGGTGATCCAACTGACACCAGTGGCTTGTGAGACCGGCCACCACCCCTCGTCGGGGTCTCGACTGTATACACTAGTCTACTCTGGAGTATCGATGCCCTGTCTCGAAACTCACACGACTAGGGACCATTTAAGGATATGCTTATAGACTACAGCTCCCACTTATATGATCGCCCTCATACTGCTGGTGGTCAAGTAAGAATCCTAGGGGCTCTACCAACGTGTAATAGCGACTTGTGAGGTCACTTCAAGCAGTACATGAAGATAAAGGTAAACCAGATAGCATATTATCATCTCGAGTAAGACTGTCCTACCGGGATAGGTCCTCCATCAATCATTGCAATCACGTACCTGTGACCTAATAATTGACTCTGAGGGCACTATCTCCAACAACACCTGTCTAAAAACTAGAGAAGTCATAAGTAAACCGAATATAGTACGAGGACTAACCCCTCTGTCCTGATGGACCCTGGACAACATACAATACTCTGTATAAGTCCCTTGAGTCTGATAACTCGTTCACTGTGTGTCGTAGGTTGAAAACTGTACTTATGGTTAAGAAGAATTACACCGCTGTTTAATACTCCTTACCTAACCATCTACTGATATAGGTAAATGTCATAGACATAATTTCAAAAAGGTATATCTCACTCTATGAAAATAGACGTACAGATATATCGATTCGAAATTGGTGCACAACAGCGGATATTCAAAACCAAATATTTGTCGTCCGGCAAACAACCCAGGTGATTTCCTCAAATATCACCGATTACAACGAATCCCGATATAATGAGGATAGTCACCCAATTCCCAACAGCTTACTCCCACTCATCATCTGTAAAACCATACAGATGTGAGAATCATACCTGGTAAATACATACCCTGGAGCAAGTGTCTAATCGGAAAATCAGTTTTCCTTTAACAGTACACAGTGAAGCTGAAACAATGAAATGTTTCGATGGGGTATCCCGGTATTCCTAGTAATGCCTCTTCCAGATTCACGACTGTAACCGTATAGTTCTTTGCCACCTCTCCAAATCCCTTCATATGTCTTTAGTCATTACCTTCTGTACACCCCTTTAGGCCAAATGGTTTTCTTCATTCCCTACCGTTCGGCACCAGCCTATGGTTTGGAAGAAGACTATCCAATAAGCATAATGGGTGTACTGTCCTAATCCTAGGAACACTCGCAAAGCGAGAGAAGGTGAAGATAAAAGACAACCGAATAAACCTTATTCCTATTTCTCCTGAACCAGAATCCATCCCCGAAGTGGAACAAGTTCCTTTCGAGTTCGTATATAACCATACAATGGAGTATCCAATAAACTGTGGATCTTCGTAGTGATACGGAGTGTCCTGGAGAAATACAAAGGTGATTTAGGATTGGCGAAGGAATACTTGGTTTGGTCGTGAATAGCAGTCGCAATTTACTTTGCCCTCTTACTAATCCCTTGCTTTGTCTTAACTTAATACCTTCTGTACACCATTGTTAGGCTAATTGGTTTTCTTCATTTCCTACCGGTCGGCACCTGCCTATGGTTTGGAAGAAGACTATCCAATTTGCGTAATAGGTGTACTATCTCCTAAACCAAGGAGTACTCACAACTTGAGAGAAGGTAAAAGGAAAAGACAACTGAATAATCCTATCCGTTTTCTCCTGAACCGGAAACCATCCTCGAATAAATCCCTTCGAGTTCGTATCTAACCATACGATGGTTTTGTCCAATGGAAGTGGACGTTCGTAGTAATACGGGGTGTCCTGGAGAAAAGGGTAAAAGTAGGAGTGGCAATGAGGTCTGCAACTCTGACAATCCAAAAGCCAGTGTTTAAGAAGGTTCGGTCAACTTGGTCTCTGTGTCATAGTCTTAGGGTCGGGTCAAATGGTCGCTGCCAGAGAGAGAGAAAAGAAACACTCAGCGTGCACTCTAACCTAGATCAGAATGGTTACCAATTTATCTAATCTGGAAACCTCCCACTGTACCTCTAATTCTCCTCCAAACCTGAAAGAAGAATTAGTCGGGGTCACCCGAGGAGTAAACTAACTCATCAGTGGGAATCGGGATCCAACTATCACCGCATGATAACGTGATGGAATCCGCTCACGTCATCACACTCCAGAAGGTATGCGCATATCTGGAAAGTTTCAGTTCTTTTGAAACTCCCGATGAGATTTTTTTGCCCCATGCTCTTATGACCTTGGCGTGAGGTCAAAATATCATAAGTCACATGTCAAGTTCTACCCATCATTGTCCAGGTTAATTTGAATCCACCCGTACATACCCTTGACGTAGGCCAAAATAGTAGTACGACTGTCCCAAACCAACGCATCTATCTATGCAACAGATAAATACCCGGCAGCTACCAAACACTATGCCTTGGCGTGAGGCCAAAATACATAGCTTGAATACTACCGAATATTTAACTGAAATGATGGAGGGCTACGAATGGTTTCTGGCGAAAACCTTTAACGTAGTGAACTTGATATCGTTGAAGGAACGGATAGCTTTTAAAAATATAGTGACGAAAACCTTTGCTAAAAAGGTCACTCCCGGTGAAGGGATCTCGGCTCTTTCCCCGTAGAATGAGGTGCAGGATATTCCAACTGAATACCACGATGCAAAGCAAAAGTAATCGGCTATAGTGAAGCTATTGCCCTGACGCAAACTTTTGTCCAAGGGGTCACTCCCGGTGAAGGGATCTCGGCCCTTGCCTCATCGACTGAGGAGCAGGATATTCCAACTGAATACCACGATGCAAAACAAAAGAGAACGTCCTTGCAATAACAGCTTTTTGAAAAGTGTTCCAACAACATCAGATTAGGTTTGTTTTTAACTTGCATTGATCCGAATCAACGCAGTCCCATCAATTGATCACACCACAAAGAACGAAAATATACTGACGTACGTATATGCCATCCGCATTCGCCGCTGGGTCCCGTCATTACCCGTTAGGTTAGCTAACTAACGACAGAGCGGGGACTGGACTAGCGCGAATGCAAAACATATACAACATCTACTAATATATATACCAATATATAATATTCGCTCAAGGCGTGATAAAATGCAACATCACAGAAATGTACAGCATCACAGAATAAAACAGATATCTGGGATCCCCGGGTTTCACAGAGCCGCTGAAACCCGACGTTCCCCTGGTCGTGTGGATAGCCTGTGCAATGAAATCCTAGACCCCTACGGGCGCGGCAATTTACCCGCCAAAACCTGAAGCGAGGCAGCCCCCTTCAGCAACGTGAATGGACCACCCAGCACTTCACGGGATCCGGTAACTCGGGCACCCCTCCTGGGTCAACCTGTACCCCCTACGAGTGCGGCGAATAGCCCGCCGATCCTAGAGTGAAGCCCCTTCCGTCTCAATGCCACGAGATGCGGGCTTGTTGCCTTCTAGAATCCGGCTATCCGTGCACCCCTCCGCGGGGTAATCCTAGTACAGAAAGTAAAATATACATACACCGGGTACATCGACCGCAACCTGGTCGTGCCCCAAAAGAATAATACAATCAGGCAGTGACGGCAGTCCACATGTCAGACGCTCGCCCCGCAATATCAAATGTACATAATACAACAGAACTGTACTAGCATTGCATCCAGGCTATCCCCCACGACCGATCCGCAACATCACAGCAAAACACAAGACATCAACGTGAAAGTCACGTTCGCAAATCCGTCTAACCGGGCTATAGCAGTTAGACAAGATTTACCGATCAAGTGACATTCACGGTCGCAGATATAATGTAAATGCTGTGAAATAATGTGTTTAAAATATCCGATCGATCAAATTTTAACAAGTGGGCCCCCAAAGCATTTCTGTAGCAGATCAAGAAATTCTGGGCCCAATGTTATTATTCCAAAAACCCAATTTTCACCCAAGAAAGATACTGTAGAAATTTGGTGCAGGGAACCCAAAATAGTGCGGCGGAACCGCGGCCCAAAGGGGTGTTTCGCCGCGTTTCCGCGCTCCTACAGTGGAGTTGCTGTATCGAATTTTCACAGAATTCTTATTTTTCCTAGTAGATCACTTTTCTGTAACCTGAAAAAAATTTCGACACCAAAAATTTTCAACAGAAAACTGATGCATGAGAAAACGCGGAATTTGGAATTTTTGATCGATCGAAAATGCAAAACACATTAGACAAAGCTAGACTAAGTTAATGGCGAGGCTCTGATACCACTGTAAGTGCACTGCGGCGCCCCGGCCGTCAATCCGACGGCCAAATGCTGAAGCGGTGATAAACTTTAATTTTACATTGAATTGGCAAACCGCCGCGCACTAATATCCGGATCGAACCATTAACTAGTCCTAGCTAACTACAAGATAGGGAATAGAGATATACCGACTGATCCGAGTCCTCCGGTCTTCTCGTCATGCTCCCGATCTCCCGCGGAATGTCCTGTCTCCACATCGTCGCCGGAAGTGCACCACATCGCCTACTTCTTTTACGGGCTCCCACCTCAATGCCGAGGCAACTCGGGCACGAAGCTGGCTAGTCGACGTGCCCAAGATATGCTGTAGAATAGTGTAGAACAGTTGTCTCTTTGGGGTTTATAAGGTTGCCATTTTTGGAGGAATTTGTACACTAGAATTTCATGGATGCTTGCTAGGAAAAATGGAGCATCCATCCAAAAATTGAGCTCGGCCAGAAACCATATATGCTCACTGGAAATATGTGTGTGCAGTATGTCCAAAAAAAAACCATGCCAAAAAGAATTAATCACATCACTGCATACACACAAAAGGGGGGGGTCCACCAAAATACATGAAGGAATTTTTCACACAAATAATTAAACCTCTTCCCTCTCTCACAGCTCATGTGGCCGGCCCCACTCAAGAAATGGGTGGAGAAAAATTGGAATGAATTAATTCATGGAGAAAAAGAAAAGATAATGATCAAAAACCACTTCCATTTCAAATCCAAAGCCAAATCAACAACCATGATGACTCAAAAAGTCATGCCATCATGAAGATAAAAGTCAAGCAAGGTCAATAGATGGGGCTCCATCATGAAATCATCATGATACAAACATATGCAAAGACCCCCCCCTCCACAATTGCTTATTTGCAACAATGCAAATAAGCCCTCCTCCACCAATCTTCGGCCAATGAACGATACAAAGGAAATTGGCCGAAACGGAAAGCAAACTGGCAACTCCAGAAAACTGGTCCCGTAATAAATTACAGGAAAACCCCGATACTGTGCATACACACCCGCATTTTTATTCCGACCGAAATATAAATGCAATGAGACAAAATCTACACTGTACTATAATAGGATCCGGCTTAAACCAAAGCCGGCTAGTAATATCCGTCCAATCCTGATCCGTGCAATACCGCGCGTATCTGATCGAACCCTGCCATATATCCATACGGCCTGTAGTACAAACTGTCCGATCCTGATGCGTGCAATACCGCACGTATCTGATCGGACCTTGCCATATCTCCATACGGCCTCTACAACCTTTCGCCCGAAAGCTGAGTAACTGAATGTGGGGGACTCTAAAGACTCGTCAACACCTTGGTTGTGGATTTAACCACTAGCACGTCAGAGGTATAAGCCAATACGTAACGGGCTACCAGGTATTGACTAAAAGGGACGTCCGTGAGCGAACTCAGCCTGACAACCCTACTGAGCCTGTCAGTGACAATATCCGTACAGTCCGGTCCGTTCGTCTATGAGCATCGCATGGCGGGCCTAGGGGGTTGGTAAAAGTCAGACCCCCAAAAGCGGTACAAGTCGTGTCGGAGTGTAGCCCAGAACACCCTGAGATACTACTGGAATACCTACCAGTAAATCTCCTTGCCTCGGCCGAGGGCTTCGTGTAATGGCTCTCCTAGACACAGCGCGACCTCACCCCCAATACCGGGAGAGACGAACCCCTGAAGATGCGCTCACTGCCTCCATGTGGCTCGGGACTGTACCCAACTAAAACCTGTTTGCACGACTCCTTTGAGCCGTGGTAGGGTAGTAATCAAAGTACAGTGGGAACTCATACAAGACAAATGACGATCCCCAGGTCGATGAACTAACCTGTACACATGTCACCAGGGAACTGCCATCTGACGTCTGGTATATGACCAACTAGCATGTTCCCGGCGAGTCCTGTCCGGTGTACTCATAACCCAATGAGCACCTGTATACATCTTAGGTGATCCAACTGACACCAATGGCTTGTGAGACCGGCCACCGCCCCTCGTCGGGGTCTCGACTGTATACACTAGTCTACTCTGGAGTATCGATGCCCTGTCTCGAAACTCCCACGACTAGGGACCTTTTAAGGATGTGCTTATAGACTACCAGCTCCCACTTATATGATCGCCCTCATACTGCTGGTGGTCAAGCAAGAATCCTAGGGGCTCTATCAACGTGTAATAGCGACCTGTAAGGTCACCTAAAGCAGTACACGATGATAAAGGTAAACCAGATAGCATACTATCATCTCCAGTAAGACTGTCCTACCGGGATAGGTCCTCCATCAATCATTACAATCACGTACCTGTGATCCAATAATTGACTCTGGTGGCACTATCTCCAACAGTCATATCAATGCGACACGACTAGCTAAGTTGTTTAAGGATGGATATTTGAATCCTTTTGAATTTTCATCTTGTGACACTTGGTAGTCATGTCTCAAAGGGAAGATGACCAAAACTCCGTTTAGTGGACACGGAGAAAGAGTTACTGAACTCTTGGGACTGATACATAGTGTTGTATGCGGTCCCATGTCTACACATGCCAGGGATGGTTCCTCATACTTCATTACATTCACTGACGATCTCTCAAGATACGGACATGTGTTCCTGTTGAAACACAAGTCTGAAGATTTTGAGAAATTCAAAGAATATAAGCACGAAGTAGAGAACAAAACGGGTAAAAGTATGAAAATCCTTCGATCTGATCGAGGAGGAGAATACTTGAGCAATGAGTTTCGGGACTATCTAAAAGAGAATGGGATTCTCTCTCAACTTACTCCTCCATATACACCACAGCACAATGGTGTATCGGAACGGAAGAATCACACCCTATTAGATATGGTGCGCTCTATGATGAGCACCGCTGAGTTACCTATTTCCTTTTGGGGTCATGCGCTTGAGACAACAGCATATCTATTGAATAGAGTTCCAACCAAATTAGTGCTTACCTCTCCATATAAGATATGGGAGGGAAAGAGACCATGTCTTAATTTTGTTAAGATATGGGGTTGCCCGGCCTATGTTAAAAGGTAAAATCCGGGCAAGCTCGAGACAAGATCTTTTCTGTGCAAGTTTATAGGATATCCCAAGCATTCACGAGGACATATCTTCTACCACCCTGAGGAACAAAAGGTGTTTGTTGCTCAGCATGCCACCTTTTTAGAAAAGGAATTTCTTGCAAAGGAAATTACTGGCAAGGAGGTAGAACTGGAAGAAGTTCCAGCGACACAAACTACGACAGAAGATTTGGTAGAACCAGAGGATTTGTTAGTTCCCAACGAACCCCGGCCTCTCCGCCGATCTAGTAGGGTTCCTCATCCACGTGAGAGATACTACGGTTTTCTCGTAGACGGTGGGAGCGAGGATTGCATCATGGAAGATGATGACCCAACTATCTTTGAGCAGTCCAACACGAGCTGGGACTCTATGAAATGGCTGGATGCAATGCGATCTGAGATCGAATCCATGTACACCAACAAAGTATGGACTTTAGAAGATGCTCCTGAAGGGGTAAAACCAATTGGGCGCAAATGGATCTTCAAGAAAAAACTTGGTGTGGATGGGAAAGTGGAGACTTTCAAAGCTATACTTGTAGCAAAAGGTTTTTGTCAACGACCAGGTGTGGACTATGACAAAACCTTTTCTCCAGTGGCTATGCTTAAGTCCATACGGATCCTACTTGTTATTGCTGCATGCCATGACTACAAAATCTGGCAAATGGATGTTAAGACCGCTTTTCTAAATGGTGATCTAGAAGAGATCGTATACATGACTCAGCCAGAGGGCTTCGTGGATACTGGGAGCAGCGGAAAGGTGTGCAAGCTGCTTAAATCCATCTACGGGTTAAAGCAGGCTTCACGGAGTTGGAACATCTGTTTTGATGTCGTAGTCAAAGAGTTTGACTTCGTAAAAAAAATAGATGAACCTTGTATATACAAGAAGGTGGCAGAGTGTATGGTGGTCTTCCTCGTATTGTACGTGGATGACATACTCTTGATAGGAAATGATATTCCTATGCTGCACTTAGTCAAGCTCTACTTATTAGAAAGATTCTCAATGAAAGATCTAGGTGATGCCTCCTACATCTTGGGGATTAAGATCTATATGGATAGATCTAAACGGATACTGGGATTGTCCCAATCCAGGTACATTGACACCATACTAAAGAGATTTAGTATGGAAGAATTAAAGCATAGGAATTTACCCACGATCTCAGGACTCACTCTCTCCAAAGAGATGTCTCCCAAGACAGATTTGGAAAGAGCTCGCATGCAAGGGATACCCAATGCTTCGGCAGTAGGCTCTATCATATACGTGATGGTATGTACTAGACCCGTTGTAGCATACTCACTAAGTGTAGTGAGTAGGTATCAAGAAGATCCTGGAGAGAATCACTGGACAACTGTGAAGAACATTCTCAAGTACTTGAGAAGGACTAAAGAGATGTTCTTGGTGTATGGTAACGGAGAACTCCAAGTGGAGTCCTTTACCGATTCGAGCTTCCAAAGTGATAAGGACGACTCTAAGTCGGTCTCGGGATTTGTCTTTGTAAGTCTACGGTAGCGCCTCGGCCGTCAATCCGAGGCCAAATGCGGAAACAAAAACTTTTTAGGAAACCGACGCTATCGTAGTCTTTGACCCCGATCGAACCATTAACGCTAAACTAGCTAACTACTAAGAAGTGAGAGTGGCTATACCGATCGATCCGTGTCCTTTGGTCTTTGGCCACCATCCCAAGCTCCTCGCGGTATCTCCGATCTCCGGTCTCCTCGTCGGAAGGGCACCACATCAATGAGTCTTTTTACGGGCTCCCGCTTCATCCGAAGCAACTCGAACATGAAGTTTGCTAGCCGACATGTCTAAGGTGAAGTAGAGAATGTGTGTGATAACTTTATCTTAAGCATCCATTGATTCTCAACACATGAGAGTGTATGGATGGAGGTTGAAGATGATGCCATTGGTGGAAGTTATGAGCTAGAGGAAGAAGAAGAAGAAGGGCTTTTCTTTTCTTGTGTGATATGAAAAATGAGAGAGGCTATAATGATAATCGCAAGAGCTAACCCAAGCCATATGGCTGCCCTCTCTCTCTCCATCTTTCATTTCACACACTAAATCAATCCAAAATATGACATATGCACAAATAAAGAGACCATGAGTCATCACCCATACACATGTCACAATTAATGCATCTCATCATGAATTAAGCTCATAATTTCCACCAAAATATGTTGGAGATAGTGCCCTCAGAGTCAATTATTGGATCACAGGCACGTGATTGCAATGATTGAGGGGAGGACCTGTCCCAGTAGGACAGTCTTACTCAAGATGATAGTATGCTATCTGGTTTATCTTTATCATCGTGTACTGCTTTAGGTGACCTGACAGGTCGCTATTACACGTTGATAGAACCCCTAGGATTCTTGCTTGACGACCAGCAGTATGATGGCGATCATATACGTGGGAGCTGGTAGTCTATAAGCACATCCTTAAAAGGTCCCTAGTCGTAGGAGTTTCGAGACAGGGCATCGATACTCCATTAGTAGACTAGTGTATACAGTCGAGACCCCGACGAGGGGCGGTGGCCGGTCTCACAAGCCACTGGTGTCAGTTGGTTCACCTAAGATGTATACAGGTGCTCATTGGGTTATGAGTACACCGGACAGGACTCGCCGGGAACCTGCTAGTTGGTCTTATACCAGATGTCAGATAGCAGTTCCCTGGTGACATGTGTATAGGTTAGTTCATCGACCTGAGATCGTCATTTGTCTCGTGTGAGTTCCCACTGTGCTTTGATTACTACCCTACCACGGCTCAAAGGAGTCGTGCAAACAGGTTTTAGTTGGGTACAGTCCCGAGCCACATGGAGGCAGTGAGCGGATCTTCAGGGGTTCGTCTCTCCCGGTATTGGGGGCGAGGTCGCGCTGTGTCTTGGAGAGCCATTACGCAAAGCCCTCGGCCGAGGCAGGAGATTTACTGGTAGGTATTCCAGTAGTATCTCAGGGCATTCTGGGCTACGCTCCGACACGACTTGTACCGCTTTTGGGGGTCTGTCTTTTACCAACCCCCTAGGCCCGCCTGCGATACTCATAGACGAACGGACCGGACTGTACGGATATTGTCACTGACAGGCTCAGTAGGGTGTCAGGATGAGTTCGCTTATCGACGTCCCTTTTGGTCAATAGCTGGTGGCCCGTCACGTATTGGCTAATACCTCTAACGTGCTAGTGGTTAAATCCACAGTCATAGTATTGACGAGTCTTTAGAGTCCACCACACTTACAGTTACTCAAGCTTTCGGGCGAAACGCTGTAGAGGCCGTATGGAGATATGGCAGGGTCCGATCAGATACGTGCGGTATTGCACGGATCAGGATCGGGCGGTTTGTACTAGTGGCCGTATGGATATATGGAAGGGTTCGATCAGATACGTGCGGTATTGCACGGATCAGGATCGAACGGATATTACTAGCCGGCTTTGGTTTAAGCCGGATCCTAGTATAGTACAGTGTAGATTTTGTCTCATTGCATCTGTATCCGGTAGGAATACAGATGCGGGTGTGTATGCACAGTATCGGGGTTTTCCTGTAATTTATTACGGGACCAGTTTTCTGGAGTTGCCAGTTTGCATTCCGTTCCGGCCGGTTTTTCTTTGTTCTTTCCCGGCTGAACCTTTTGATGGAGGGTGTTATTTGCAAGTTTGTAAATAACACATTGTGGAGGGTTTTCATGCAAATGGTTTGATTATGAAAGCATCTTTTTATTCCTTTCTTTTCTATCATCATTTCTTGTAAAAGGTGATTAGGATTGATTTGTGTTTTGATGTGAGATTGTGATGATGGTGTTTGGATATGGTCACCTTTCTTTTTCTCCTACACTCACCTCCCTCTTGCTTATGTATTCTTTCCTCCACCATTCTAAGGATATAAGGTTTTCATTTTGGAGAAAAAAAAAAGGATGAGAGTTTCATTCTTGAGAGTGTGGCATTCTTGATCTCATTTTCATGCTAGAAAAATGCAAGCACCATTTTTCTTATCTTGATTCCTCCATCATCTTCAAAGGCAACAAAACCCCAAATGAGAGATAGCTTCAACCCTACACATTCTACAGCAAATCTTGGACGCGTCGGCTAGCCTACTTCGCGCCCGAGTTGCCTCGGTATTGAGGTGGGAGCCCGTAAAAGATACAGGCGATGTGGTGCCCTTCCGGCGAGGAGGCGACGACCGGAGTTTCCGCAGGAGATCGGGACGGCGAGGAGAAGACCGGAGGACTCGGATCATTCGGTATACTTCTCTTCCCATCTCTTGTTTGCTAGTATAGGTTAATGGTTAACGATCCGGGTTTTATTGTCCGCGGTAGCGCCAGTTTCCAAGTAAGGAAAATTTTTGATTCCGCATTTTGGCCTCGGTAAGACGGCCGGGGCGCTGCCGTGGCGCAACATGGTATCAGAGCCACGCCATTAACCTTGCCTAGCTTGTTCTAGTGTGTTTTACATTTCCGATCGAACAAAATCCCAAAAACCACATTTCGTGTGCATCAGTTTTCTGTCGATTTTTTCCGAGCTCTAAAAATTTTTCAGGTTGTAAAAAACTAATGTACTGGAAATTCTAAGACTACCGGAAAAATTCGACACAGTCAGTCGATCACCCAAGCGCGGAACCGCGGCCAAACCCCCCATTGGGCCGCGGTTCCGCCGCGTATTGGTGTCTTCACTGTAGCATATTTTTCCAGTGGGCTTCTGGGCTAATTTTTGGGGTTTTGGAATATTAATATTGGGCCCAGATTTTCTGTGAGTGCTACAGTATTACTTGGGGGCCCACTTGTTAATTTTTGATCGATTGGATATTTTAAACACATTATTTCACAGTATTTACATTATATCTGCGACCGTGAATATCACTTGATCGGTAAATCCTGTCTAACTGCTATAGCCCGGTTAGACGGATTTGCGAACGTGATTTTCACGTTGATGTTCTGGTTTTATGTTGTGTTGTTGCGGATCGGTCGGTGGGGATAGCCTGGATGCAATGCTAGTACTGTTTTGTTTTATATGTACATTTGATATTGCGGGGCGAGCGTCCGACATGTGGACTGCCGTCACTGCCTGTTTGTATTATTCTTTTGGGGCACGACCTGGTTGCGGTCGATGTACCCGGTGTATGTATATTTTACTTTCTGTACTAGGATTACCCCGCGGAGGGGTGCACGGATAGCCGGGTTCTAGAGGGCAACGGGCCCGCATCTCATGGCATTGAGACGGAGGGGGCTTCACTCTAGGATTGGCGGGCTATTTGCCGCACTCGTAGGGGGTGCAGGTTGACCCAGGAAGGGTGCCCAAGTTACCGGATTCCATGAAGTGCTGGGTAGTCCATTCACGGTGCTGAAGGGGACTGCCTCGCTTCAGGTTTTGGCGGGTGACTTGCCGCGCCCGTAGGGGTCTAGGTTTTCATTGCACAGGCTATCCACACGACCAGGGGAACGTCGGGTTTCTGCAGCGGCTCTGTGAAACCCGGGGCTTCCAGATATCTGTATTGTTCTGTGATGCTGTACATTTCTGTGATGTTGTATTTTATTCACGCCTTGAACAAAATATAATATATTGGTATATATATTAGTAGATGTTGTATATGTTTTTCATCCGCGCTAGTCCAGTCCCCGCTCTGCCGTTAGTTAGCTAACCTAACGGGTGATGACGGGACCCAGTGGCGAATGCGGATGGCATATACGTACGTCAGTATATTTTCGTTCTTTGTGGTGTGATCAATTGATGGGACTGCGTTGATTCGGATCAATGCAAGATAAACAAACCTATTCTGATGTTGTTGGAACACTTTTCAAAAAGCTGTTATTGCAAGGACGTTCACTTTTGTTTTGCATCGTGGTATTCATTTGGAATATCCTGCTCCTCAGTCGACGAGGCAAGGGCCGAGATTCCTTCACCGGGAGTGACCCCTTGGACAGAAGTTTGCGTCAGGGCATTAGCTTCACTATAGCCGATTACTTTTGCTTTGCATCGTGGTATTCAGTTGGAATATCCTGCACCTCATTCTACGGGGAAAGAGCCGAGATCCCTTCACCGGGAGTGACCTCTTTAGCGAAGGTTTTCGTCACTATATTTTTATAAAAGGCTATGCAGTTCCTTCAACGATATCAAGTTCATTAAGTTAAAGGTTTTTCGCCAAAAACCATTCGTAGCCCTCCGTCATTTCTTATGGGTATTATTTAGTATTCGTGCTGCGTTTGTTGACTCCGTCAAGGCGTAGTGTACGGTAGCTAAGTGGTGCTTGTTTGTTGCATAAATGGGATTGATTAGGACAGTCGTGCGGCCTTGTTGACTCCGTCAAGGGCACGTACGGGTGGGTTTAATGCAATCCAGATAATGACGGGTTGAACTTGACTAGGACTCTTTGATTTGTTGACTCCTTCAAGGTCACTTGAGTCCTAGGGGTAAAAACAAATATCGGGAGTTTCAAAAGAACTGAAACTTGCCAGGTATGCGCATACCTTCTGGAGTGTGGTGACTTGAGTGGATTCCATCAAGTTATCATGCGGTGATAGTTGGATCCCGATTCCTACTGATGAGTTGGTTTACTCCTCGGGTGACCCCGACTAATTCTTCTTTCAGGTTTGGGAGGAATTTGAGGTTACAGTGGGAGGTTTCCAGATTAGATAAAGTGATAACCATTCTGATCTAGGTTAGAGTGCACGCTGAGTGTTTCTTTTCTCTCTCTCTTTGGCAGCGACCATTGACCCGACCCTAGACTATGACTCAGTGACCAAGTTGACCGAACCTTCTTAACACTGGCTTTTGGATTGTCAGAGTCGCTAACCTCATTGCCACTCCTACTTTTACCGTTTTTCTCCAGGACACCCCGTATTACTACGAACGTCCACTTCCATTGGACAAAACCATCGTATGGTTATATACGAACTCGAAGGAATTCGAGGATGGTTTCTGGTTTTGGAGAAAACGAATAGGACTATTCAGTTGTCTTTTCCTTTTACCTTCTCTCTCAGATTGCGAGTACTCCTTGGCTTAGGAGATAGTACACCTATTACGCAAATTGGATAGTATTCTTCCAAACCTTAGGCTGGTGCCGACCGGTAGGGAATGAAGAAAACCAATTAGCATAACGATGGTGTACAGAAGGTATTAAGTTAAGACAAAGCAAGGGATTAGTAAGAGGGCAAAGTAAATTGCGACTGCTATTCACGACCGAACCAAGTATTTCTTCGCCAATCCTAAATCACCTTTGTATTTCTCCAGGACACTCCGTATCACTACGAAGATCCCAAGTTTATTGGATACTCCATCGTATGGTTATATACGAACTCGAAAGGAACTTGTTCCAGTTCGGGGATGGATTCTGGTCCAGGAGAAATAGGAATACGGTTTATTCGGTTGTCTTTTCTCTTCACCTTCTCTCGCATTGCGAGTGCTCCTAGGATTATGACAGTACACCCATTATGCTTATTGGATAGTCTTCTTCCAAACCATAGGCTGGTGCCGAATGGTAGGGAGGGAAGAAAACCAATTGGCCTAAAGGGGTGTACAGAAGGTAATGACTAAAGACATATAAAGGGATTTGGAGAGGTGGCAAAGAATTATACGGTTATAGTTGTGAATCTGGATAATGGAAGAGGCATTACTAAGAATACCGGAATACCCCACCGAAACATTTCAATGTTTCAGTTTCACTGTGTAATGTTAAAAGAAAACTGATTTCCCGATTAGATACATACTCCAGGGTATGTATTTACCAGGTATGATTCTCACATCTGTATGGTTTTACAGATGATGAGTGGGAGTAAGTTATTGGGAATTAGGTGACCATCCTCATTATATCGGGATTCGTTGTAATTGGTGATATTTGAGGAAGCCACCTGGGTTGTTTGCCGGTCGGCAAATATTTGGTTTTGAATATCCGTTGTTATGCACCAATTTCAAATTGATATATCTGTACGTCTATTTTTATAGAGTGAGATATACCTTTTGAAATTATGTCTATGACATTTACCTATATCAGTGGATGGTTAGGTAAGGAGCATTGAACAGCGGTGTAATTCTTCTTAACCATAAGTACAGTTTTCAACCTACGACGCACAGTGAAAGAGTTGTTGGACTCAGCGGACTTATACAGAGTATTGTATGTTGTCCAGTGTCCATTAGGATAGAGGGGTTGGTCCTCATACTATATTCTGTTTACTTTTAACTTCTCTAGTTCTTAGACATGTGTTTCGTAGAAACACAGGGTCTAAGTTTTGAGGAGTTATAGGTATTTGAATAGAGTAGAGAACCAGGTGTAGCAAGTATCGGGATTCTTCAAAGTGATCGAATATGTAGATACTTGTGTATGGTGTTCAGTTGATAGTAATGATAAAGAGAAATTGCTTCTCTTTCAGGTTACTCATAATTGGAAGCATTCCTAAGTTGAGTAATGCTGATCGGCCTCCTTCCATTTAGTTGACATGCACTGGAGATAGCTGCATGATTTGAATCTGGTTCATTTAAATCAGTGCCTCTGGTTCTATATTGGATATAGAACAGTTCATATCTTAACGATGTTAAGGTACGGGGAGTTGTCCGGCTTATGATTAAAACCAGACACTGGACAACTCAAGGCACGTTTCTGTAATGGCTGTTTGTGGGTTGACCCAGGCTATGACGAGGGTTGACTTTCTACCATCTGGCAGATCAATAGAAATATTGTTCTAGACTCGCCACAGTTTTATTAAAAATGGATTTTTTCAAAAACAGCAGTGGGAGTATGGTAGAACTGGAAGTGATTCCAGAACCGCAAACGATTACTGAAGATTTGATAAGGAACCTAAAGATTCAATCTGATTTGACATTCCATTGGCCACTCCGCAGATAAGGTGGGTAACTTCAGGCACCCGAGAGGTACTCCAGTAGCCTCAAGGACGGTGACAGGGAAGTTCTTGTTTACCCACACTTGCCATTGTTGTTGTTCCAGGCTGCGAGACCCGGCAGGAGGATGAGTATAGCGTCGTTCTAAACTAGCTTTAGAAGTGCGCGTCTATATGACTCTGCCAGAGGGTTGTCGTAGTCAGTGGGAGCAGCGGAAGCATTGGTGGACATCAGGCTTATGTCTATTTTTAGACTAAAGCAGATATAGCGGAGATAGATCATCTATTTCTGATGTGACAGTCATAGGTTTGACGTCATCAGAATAGGGGATGGATCTGTTGAGAAGGTAGTAGGAAGTGATATTCCTATACTACGATCGGTTATACTTTGGTCGTCACACAGTGTTTTCTCCACATGGGACTTGGACATTGTATCAGACATACTGGTTACTAGATCTATGGTTTTAGATCTAGATTTGGGTAGTTTCCCAATCTGGGTACCTTGACAGCATTCTATGAGTATTTAGAATGGACGACTCCTGGCATGGTAGTGTACCTGCAGGTAATGGAGTCACCCTCTCTAAAGGTGTCTTACAGACTAAAGGGGAGAGGGATACGCATGATTGACAGATCACTTGCTTAGGCAATTGAGTCAATCATGAGATGTCAAGTACCACACCAGATGTTGTTCTTGCAGTAGATGCAATAAGTTGATATTAATCCAATCCTGGAGAAACAATCGGAAGCAGTTTTAGGACATAAGTGCGTGTTCTAGGAATGTGATAACGACAGCCTCTTTTAGGAGACGGTTGTCACTCCAGGCTTCCAAGGTGACATGGATGGCAGAGTGGCTGTCAGAGTTATAGTTTCTCCTTCTGACGAGGGGCAGTATTTTGGACAGGTGGTCCAAGGCAATACTGAGGGAGGCATGGCGCTAGGTACTGATTAAGTTCAGTTATCGATACAGTCTAAGAAGTTTGGATTTGGAGTTCATTTATGAGCTAGGTCCCATCAGATATCCAGACATTCCAAGACAGGTATTGCTCATTTCGGGAGATGGTTTTCTCCGCGAACTTGAGATATAGAGAGACATAGAAAGAAACATCTAGGCGGATCCACTCACTGAGGCTTTTCCTCGAACGCAATAGTTTCGCAAACAGGCTTTGTGCGACTGACTAGTAGAGGAGTTGGGTGTTCGGTATCACACGGGCTGTGAGTATGCGACATCGCAATAATTAGCCTTGAGCGCAAGTGGGAGATTGTTGGAGATAGTTCCCTCAGAGTCAATTATTGGATCACAGGCACGTGATTGCAATGATTGAGGGGAGGACCTGTCCCAGTAGGACAGTCTTACTCAAGATGATAGTATGCTATCTGGTTTATCTTTATCATCGTGTACTGCTTTAGGTGACCTGACAGGTCGCTATTACACGTTGATAGAGCCCCTAGGATTCTTGCTTGACGACCAGCAGTATGATGGCGATCATATACGTGGGAGCTGGTAGTCTATAAGCACATCCTTAAAAGGTCCCTAGTCGTAGGAGTTTCGAGACAGGGCATCGATACTCCATTAGTAGACTAGTGTATACAGTCGAGACCCTGACGAGGGGCGGTGGCCGGTCTCACAAGCCACTGGTGTCAGTTGGTTCACCTAAGATGTATACAGGTGCTCATTGGGTTATGAGTACACCGGACAGGACTCGCCGGGAACCTGCTAGTTGGTCTTATACCAGATGTCAGATAGCAGTTCCCTGGTGACATGTGTACAGGTTAGTTCATCGACCTGAGATCGTCATTTGTCTCGTGTGAGTTCCCACTGTGCTTTGATTACTACCCTACCACGGCTCAAAGGAGTCGTGCAAACAGGTTTTAGTTGGGTACAGTCCCGAGCCACATGGAGGCAGTGAGCGGATCTTCAGGGGTTCGTCTCTCCCGGTATTGGGGGTGAGGTCGCGCTGTGTCTAGGAGAGCCATTAAGCAAAGCCCTCGGCCGAGGCAGGAGATTTACTGGTAGGTATTCCAGTAGTATCTCAGGGCGTTCTGGGATATGCTCCGACACGACTTGTACCGCTTTTGGGGGTCTGACTTTTACCAAACCCCTAGGCCCGCCATGCGATACTCATAGACGAACGGACCGGACTGTACGGATATTGTCACTGACAGGCTCAGTAGGGTGTCAGGATGAGTTCGCTCATCGACGTCCCTTTTGGTCAATATCTGGTGGCCCGTCACGTATTGGCTAATACCTCTGACGTGCTAGTGGTTAAATCCACAGCCATAGTATTGACGAGTCTTTAGAGTCCACCACACTTACAGTTACTCAAGCTTTCGGGCGAAACGCTGTAGAGGCCGTATGGAGATATGGCAGGGTCCGATCAGATACGTGCGGTATTGCACGGATCAGGATCGGGCGGTTTGTACTAGTGGCCGTATGGATATATGGCAGGGTTCGATCAGATACGTGCGGTATTGCACGGATCAGGATCGAACGGATATTACTAGCCGGCTTTGGTTTAAGCCGGATCCTAGTATAGTACAGTGTAGATTTTGTCTCATTGCATTTGTATCCGGTAGGAATACAGATGCGGGTGTGTATGCACAGTATCGGGGTTTTCCTGTAATTTATTACGGGACCAGTTTTCTGGAGTTGCCAGTTTGCATTCCGTTCCGGCCGGTTTTCCTTTGTTCTTTCCCGGCCGAACCTTTTGATGGAGGGTGTTATTTGCAAGTTTGTAAATAACACATTGTGGAGGGTTTTCATGCAAATGGTTTGATTATGAAAGCATCTTTTTATTCCTTTCTTTTCTATCATCATTTCTTGTAAAAGGTGATTAGGATTGATTTGTGTTTTGATGTGAGATTGTGATGATGGTGTTTGGATATGGTCACCTTTCTTTTTCTCCTACACTCACCTCCCTCTTGCTTATGTATTCTTTCCTCCACCATTCTAAGGATATAAGGTTTTCATTTTGGAGAAAAAAAAAAGGATGAGAGTTTCATTCTTGAGAGTGTGGCATTCTTGATCTCATTTTCATGCTAGAAAAATGCAAGCACCATTTTTCTTATCTTGATTCCTCCATCATCTTCAAAGGCAACAAAACCCCAAATGAGACATAGCTTCAACCCTACACATTCTACAGCAAATCTTGGACGCGTCGGCTAGCCTACTTCGCGCCCGAGTTGCCTCGGTATTAAGGTGGGAGCCCGTAAAAGATACAGGCGATGTGGTGCCCTTCCGGCGAGAAGGCGACGACCGGAGTTTCCGCAGGAGATCGGGACGGCGAGGAGAAGACCGGAGGACTCGGATCATTCGGTATACTTCTCTTCCCATCTCTTGTTTGCTAGTATAGGTTAATGGTTAACGATCCGGGTTTTATTGTCCGCGGTAGTGCCAGTTTCCAAGTAAGGAAAATTTTTGATTCCGCATTTTGGCCTCGGTAAGACGGCCGGGGAGCTGCCGTGGCGCAACAAAATAAACATTAACCCAAATGTTTTATCCAACAAAAAGATACGGCATCAACTAAAGTAAACGCGTGACGGATCACAAGAATACCCCTCATCTGTATATACATACCCGCATCCGCATTCCGACTGAATGCAAATGCAATGAGACTAAAGTAATCTAAAAAATCTAATACTAGGATCCGGCTTAAACTAAAGCCCACTAGTATGATCCGCCCGATCATGATCCGTGCACAAGTGCACGTATATGATCGAACCCTGCCATAATACCATACGGCCTCTACAACGTTTCGCCCGAAACTTGGGAAACTATCTGTGGGGGACTCTAAAGACTCGTCAATACGCTGGCAATGGGTTTAACCACAAGCACGTCAGTGGTACAAGCTGTACGTAACGGCTACCCATGTATCGACCAAAATGGAGGCTGATGAGCGAACTCATCCTGACACCTTGCTGAGCTTGTCAGTGACAATATCCGTACAGTCCGGTCCGTTCGTCTATGAGTATCGCATGTCGGGCCTAGGGGGTTGGTAAAATTCAGACCTCCAAAAGCGGTACAAGTCGTGTCGGAGTATAGCCCAGAACACCCTGAGATACTACTGGAATACCTACCAGTAAATCTCCTGCCTTGGCCAAGTACTTCGTGTAATGGCTCTCCTAGACACAGCGCGATCTCACCCCCAATACCGGGAGAGACGAAATCCCTGCCGATCCGCTCACTGCCTCCATGTGGCTCGGGACTGTACCCAACTAAAACCTGTTTGCACGACTCCTTTGAGCCATGGTAGGGTAGTAATCAAAGCACAGTGGGAAATCACACGAGACAAATGACGATCTCAGGTCGATGAACTAACCTGTACACATGTCACCAGGGAACTGCTATCTAACGCTAGGTATAAAACCAACTAGCATGTTCCCGGCGAGTCCTTTCCGGTGTACTCATAACCCAATGAGCACCTATATACGTCTTAGGTGAACCAACTGACACCAATGGCTTATGAGACTAGCCACAGCCCCTCGTCGGGGTCTCGATCCGTAAACACTAGTCTGCTAACGGAGTATCGATGCCTAGTCTCGAAACTCCCACGACTAGGGACACTTTTAAGGATGTGCTTAAAGACTACCTAACTCTCACGTATATGATCGCCATCATACTGCTGGTAGTCAAGCAAGAATCCTAAGGGCTCTATCAATGTGTAATAGTAATCTGTAATATCACCTAAAGCATGTATACGATGATAAAGATAAACCAGATAGCATACTATCATCTTGAGTAAGACTGCCCTACCGGCATAGGTCCTTCCTTAATCATTGCAATCACATGCCTGCGATCCAATAATTGACTTTGAGGGCACTATATCCAACAATCTCCCACTTGCACTCAAGGCTAATTATTGTGATATCGCATACTCACAGCCCGTGTGATACCGAACACCCAACTCCTCTACTAATCAGTTTCACAAAGATCGTTTGCGAAACTATTGCGTTCGAGAAATAGCCTCAGTGAGTGGATCCACCCTGATGTTTCTTTCTATGTCTCTCTTAATCTCAAGTTCACGGAGAAAGCCATCTCCCGAATTGAGCAATACCTGTCTTAGAATATGTCTGGTTATCTGATGGGACCTAGTTCACAAATGAACTCCAAATCCAGAAAACTTCTTTGACTGTATCGTCAACTGAATTTAATCAGTATGTTGCACCATGCCTCCCTCAGTATCCGCTTGGATCACCTGTTCAAACTACTGCCCTTCTTTAGAGGGAAAACTATAACTCTGACAGTCACTCTGTCATCCAGGTCACCTTGGAAGCCTGTAATGATAACCGTCTCCCGAAAGAGGCTGCCGTTATCATATCACTAGAACATCAACGTATGTTCTAAAACTGCTTCTGAATGTTTCTCCAGGATTGGATTAATATAAACTTATTGCAGCTAGTGCAAAACAACATCTAGTATGGTACTTGACATCTTATGATTGACTCAATTGCCTAAGCAAGCGATATGTCAATCATGCACATCCCTCTCCCCTTTAGTCTGTAAGACACCTTTAGAGAGGGTGACTCCATCAACTGCAGGTATACTACCGTGCCAGGAGTCGTCCATTCTAAAACACCTTTAGAATGCTGTTTAAGTACCCAGATTGGGAAACTACCCAAATCTAGATCTAAAACCATAGATCTAGTAACAAGAATATCTGATATAATATCCATATCCTATGTGGAGAAACCACTGTGTGACAACCACAGTATAAACGATTGTAGATAGGAAGTTTACTTCCTACACTGTGTATGTCATCCAAATAGCAGGACATCACACCCTACTACTTTCTTAACAGATCCATCTCCTATTCCGATGAAGTCAAAGCTGAAGGGTTACCCTAGTGCCCCGGACAAGTTCCATGGCCAAATGCGGAACAAAAACTTGGCACTAGAATAAAACTTAACCGGATCTTTTCCATAAAACTAACTAGCTAAAGAAGAAGAGCTACCTACTATGATAGAAATCACACCAAACGAATCAAGTCCTTCGGTCTTCTTTCTTCATCCTTAGCTCCTGGTAAGCGCCTTGAATATGCTTGAACTTCTTTCCTTGCTCCGTCGGTCCTCCGGGATCGAGCTTGTTCTCCGGCCTTCCTTGGTCCTTGATGATCCACCCGGGGAGTATGATCCATGGCTCTAGCTCTTTGCAATATATCAAAAGAGCAACTAGAGAACTTGGGATGCTAGTCCAAGTATTCTATGATATAGTGGAGGGTGTCTAATTGTTTGCTATCTCTTTTCTAACCTCTTCACTTGTTTCTCAACACATGAGAATGTTAGCGAAGAGGAAGAAGATGAAGATGGATGAAAGCATGAGGAGGGAGGAACTCAAGAAAGATGAGTGCTCAAAGAGAAATGAAGCATGAAGTGAGAGAAAATCACACACCTTAGTTTTGTGTGTGAATTCTTTCAATAAACAATTAACAACCATGCTTCAATAGTAACTCCAAATGAATTATAAATTCATTTGTGAATTATTAAAGTATGGTCATCACCATTCCTCCCATACCTTTTACTTTACACCTCATTTCCAATTATCAAATAAAAGGAAAATCCAAAATGAGGTGGCCACCTTCTAGAAGGAAAACTGTAATAAATACGGATTTCCAACTACTGTACAAATATACCGACAATCAGATAAAAATACGAACGCCCAAAAGAGATAGAATAACAAGAAGAACGTAATAATAGAATATATATCGAAATACATATATGTAAATTATTAAATCAATACCTGATTTAATAATCCAGCTCAAACCCGAGCCGGATAGTATTACAAACTGTCCGATCGAAAATCCGAGTATCAAGTACATCAATCGATCGAACCCTGCACGTATCTAATACGGCTACTACATCGTTTTGCCTGGATCAGGGAAACCCTCTGTGTGGGACTCTAAAGACTCGACAGTACTCTGGTAGTGGGTTTAACCATAAGCACGTCAGCGGCACTAGCTGTACGTAACGGCTGCCCATGTACCTGTCGAAAAGGAAGGCCGACGAGCAAACTCATCCAGATCTCCTACTGAGCCTATCCATGATAATATCTGTACAGTCCGGTCTCTTCGTCAAAGAGTATCGCATACCGGGTCTTGGGGATGGTGAACGTCAGACCCTAACAACCTGATAAGTCGTGCCAATGTGGCTCAGGACCAATTCGGGAAACTACTGATCAACCTATCAGTAAATCCCAAGTGCCTTGGCCAAGGTCTTATGGTCCCGACCAATCGAATCACACTGCGATATCGACTCCCTATACCGGGAGAGACGAATCCCCGACAATCGCTCACTGCCTCAATGTGGCTCGGGACTGAACCCAACCAAAACCTGTTTGCACGACTCAGTAGAGCCATGGTAGGGTAGTGATCAAAGCTCAGTGGGAACTCACACGAGACAAATGTCGATCTCGGGTCCAAAGACTACCCTGTATACATGTCACCTGAGAACTTCCATCTGACGATAGGTATAGTACCACATGGAAGTTCTCGGCGAGTCCGTCCAATGTACTCACACCCAGTGAGCACCAGTATATGATCTTAGGTGCATTAGACCAATGGCTGCAGGACCAACCATCCCCTGACGGGGGTAGAAACGTATACACCAGTCTACTCTGGAGTATCAATGCCCAGTCTCGATACTCACGCGACTAGGGACCATTTAAGGATGTGCTTATAGACTACCCTGCTCCCACAAGTATGATCGCCATCACAACGCAGGTAGTCAAGCAAGATCCTAGGGGATTTATCAACATTTAACCACAATATATAATAACGAGTATGACATATGCCATGTTAAGATAAAGACAAACCACAATAGTATACTACCGTATCGAGTCTTTATCAATATGTGCAAACCAGATATAATAACAATAAATACACATATCCCGATAAGGACAAGTCAAATAATATACTATAAAACTGAGCAAGATTGTTCTGTACATACATATCCCTAGTATCCATATGTATACATATACAATACTGGCCTCTAGGGCATATACATCCAACAATCTCCCACTTGCACTAAAGGCCAGTGATTGGCGTACCGAATACCCAACGTCTACTCTAATGCCAGCTGCTGGCGTACCGCATACCCAACATCCCAAAAGGTCGCTCGAACTGTGCTTGAGAGAGGGCCTTTGTAAATGGATCTGCCGTGTTGTCCTTTGTATCTACTCTCCGGACCTCGATCTCCTGACGATCTACGATCTCCCTGATCCGGTGATACCGCCTTAAGATGTGCCTGGATTTCTGATGGGACCGTGGTTCCTTCGCTAAAGCTATAGCCCCATTGTTATCACAATAAACTGGTATCGGATCAACAATGGACGGAACCACCTGAAGTTCAGCTATGAACTTCTTTATCCAGACCGCCTCTTTTGTGGCATCGCTTACAGCAATGTATTCAGCCTCCATCGTCGAGTCTGCGACGGTATCCTGTTTGGAACTCTTCTAACATACCGCCCCTCCATTGAAGGTAAACACAAAACCCGAGACAGACTTGCTATCATCCTTGTCACTCTGGAAGCTTGAGTCGGTAAAGGACTCGACCCTGAGGTCTCCATTACCGTAAATCTGGAAGATCTCTTTAGTCCTTCTCAGGTACTTGAGAATGTTCTTTACTGCTGTCCAGTGGTCCTCACTTGGGTCTGACTGATACCGGCTCACCACGCTTACCGCGTAAGATACATCTGGTCTTGTACATAGCATCGCATACATTATAGATCCTACCGCCGAAGCGTAGGGTATAGTGCTCATGTGAACCCTCTCCTCGTCAGTCTTGGGAGACATCTCCTTGGAGAGGGTGATTCCGTACAATGCGGGTATGTTACCGCGTTTGGAATCTTCCATACTAAATCTCTTCAGTACGGTCTCTATGTACCTGGACTGTGAATGTCCCAATAGTCTCTTCGATCTATCTCTGTAGATCTTGATCCTCAGAATGTACGAGGCATCACCTAGGTCTTTCATAGAGAACCTTTGTGATAAGAATAGCTTGACTGATTGTAGTATAGGAATGTCATTTCCTATCAAAAGAATGTCTTCCACGTACAAGACTAGGAATACGACAGTTCGACCTACAATCTTCTTAAAAATACATGGCTCATCTTCGTTTTTGAAGAAGTCAAAGTCCTTGACTGTCACATCAAAATAGATGTTCCAGCTCCGCGACGCTTTCTTCAATCCATAAATGGATTTGAGCAGCTTGCACACCTTCCCGCTACTCCCACTGTCTATAAAACCTTCTGGCTGATCCATGTAAACGCACTCTTCTAAACTTTTGTTTAGAAAAGCCGTTTTTACGTCCATCTGCCAGATCTCATAGTCATGGAAGACAGCAATGGCAAGCAGGATCCTAATGGATTTGAGCATAGCTACTGGAGAAAAAGTCTCGTCATATTCCACTCCTGGTCTTTGACAAAATCCTTTTGCAACGAGTCTAGGCTTATAGGTTTCCACCTGCCCATCTACACCAAGTTTCTTCTTGTAGATCCATTTGCATCCAACAGGTTTTACCCCAGGTGGAGCAACTTCCAGGGTCCACACTTTATTGGTGTACATGGACTCCATTTCAGATTGCATAGCATCCAGCCACTTATCAGAGTCCCTACTGATAATGGCCTGCCTGAAACTAGTAGGATCATCTTCTTCCAAGATGCATTCCTCTCGATCCCCATCTATGAGAAAACTGTAGTATCTCTCGGGCGGATGAGAAATCCTACTAGATCTGCGGAGTGGCTGAGGTTCGTCGGGTATAACTGAATCTAAGGGTTCTACCAAATCTTCTGTTATAGTTTGTGGTTCCTGAATTTCTTCTAGTTCAATCGTACTCCCACTAATTTCTTTTGCAAGAAATTCCCTTTCTAAAAAAGTAGCGTGGCGAGATACTAACACCTTCTGTTCCTCAGTGTGGTAGAACAGATATCCCTTAGAATGCTTAGGGTATCCCACAAACTTGCACAATACAGACCTTGCCTCGAGTTTATCTGGATTCTGCTTTTTAACAAAAGCAGGACACCCTCATATCTTAATGTAATCAAGACATGGTCTCTTCCCAGTCCATACTTCAAATGGAGTGGTAGGCACTGATTTAGATGGCGCTCTATTCAATATGAATGCTGCTGATTCAAGAGCAAACCCCCAGAAAGAAAGAGGTAACTCGTCATTACTCATCATGGAGCGAACAATATCCAATAGGTACGGTTCCTCCGCTCCGACACACCATTGTGCTGTGGTGTATACGGAGGAATAAGCTGAGGGAGAATGCCATTCTCTTTTAGAAAATCCCTGAATTCCGTACTTAAGTACTCTCCCCCTCTATCAGATCGGAGGATCTTGATACTTTTGCCAATCTGGTTCTCTACTTCGCTTCTAAATTCTTTGAATTTCTCAAAAGCTTCAGATTTGTGTTTCATAAGATACACATATCCGAACCTAGAGAGATCGTCAGTGAATGTGATGAAGTACGAGAACCCACCCCTTGCATGTGTAGACATTGGACCACACACATCACTGTGTATGAGCCCCAAGAGCTCTTTTGCTCTTTCTCCTTGTCCGGTGAAGGGAGATTTGGTCATCTTTCCTTTGAGACAGGATTAACAGGTTTCATAGGATGAAAATTCGGACGTGTTCAAATATCCATCTTTATGTAACTTACTCAGCCTTTTCTCTCCGATATGACCAAGTCTACAATGCCACAAGTAGGATTGGTTCGTATCTGAACTTTTCCTCTTGCGTGTGTTTTGTATATTGAGAACTGTGTTCTGATTTAGAACATAGATACCATTACACAGTGTACCTTCTGCAACCAATACCTTTTGAAGGTAGATGTTCATGATATTTCTATCAAGAACAAAGTTATATCCATCTTTATCAAGTAAAGAAACTGATATTATGTTGCATAACATGGAAGGTACATAGTAGCAATTGTTCAAAATCATAGTATTGCCATTTGGCAACACAAGGTGATATTCACCGACGGCCGCAACATTAACTTGTACTCCATTCCTTACTCTAAGGGACATATCACCAGGTCGAACTATCCTTCTTTTTCTCAGTCCCTGCAATAAATTACAGATATGAGATCCTGATCCGGTATCTAGTACCCAGGAGGTAGGACTGACCGAAAAGCAGTTCTCAACTACAAGAACACCTGAAGAAGGTGCAACAGTATGTTTCTTCTTCGATGGGTTTATCAAGGAATTCAAACTTTCCTCTTTCCCCTTCTCATACTTATGACTGTTGTCATAAGTTAGAGCTGAACAGACGTTCCCCAGCCCCGAATAAGAATTTGGATCGGTCAAGCGATACATTTTATTATCTTGATTAGGGCGTGAAATAGTTGCTGCCTGGAGAGAGAGAGGGAAAACACTCAGTGTGCGCTCTTGCAAGATTAGATTGGTTTATTAATTTATCTAACCAGGATGGCTCCTACTGTTTCCTCAAATTCTTCTTCAAACCCTAAAAGAAGAACTAGTCAGGATTAATCGCACGTCACAATACTTGCTTAACCTTTCAGCCAGGCCGGTGTTGGTACTTCGAGGGAGGTTTTCCAACGCTTTCGCGAAGTTCCTTAATTATATAACCACTTTTCCCTGGCGGCGTAACCCCGCTAACACCTTTCTAGACACCTACTTGGTTTATAGCATTGATTGTTAAGTGTGATAATCTCCCGAGAGTAATCCTACTCATCAGTGGGATCGGGATCCAACTATCATTATGTGATGCACTAGATGGAATCCACTCTAGTCACCACACTCCAGAAGGTATGCTAAATCTGCAAGTTTCCTGTATATTTGAAACTCTCGATGTAGTTTTTTTTCCCCAAGCGCTTATGACCTTGACTTTGGCCAACAAATCATAACGCGCAAGTCAAGTTCTACCCGTCATTGTCCTGATTGATTTAGACCCACCCGCACACACCCTTGACTTTGGCCAATAAGATGGTACGACTGTCCTAAACCAATGCATTTTATCTATGCTACGGATAAGAAACATACAGCTACCATACACGATGCCTTGACTTTGGCCAACAAACACCGCATGAATACTATGTGTTTTTATCTGAAATGACGGAGGGCTATGGCTAGGTTTTTGGCGAAAAACCAGTTAACGTAATGAACTTGATATCGTTGAAGGAACCTGAGTATTTTTGTAAATATATAGTGGCGAAAACTATTGCTAAAGAGGTCAATCCCTGTGAGGGGATCTCGGCTCTTTCCTCGTCGAATGAGGTGCAAGATATTCCAAACTGAATACCACGATGCAAAGCAAAAATAATCGACTATAGTGAAGTTATTACCCTGACGCAAAATTTTACTCAAAGGGTCACTCTCGGTGAAGGGATCTCGGCCCTTGCCTCGTCGAATGAGGTGCTGGATATTCCAAAATGAATACCACTGTGCAAAGCAAAAGTGAACGTCTGTAATGTCAGTTTTTAAAATCTGGTTCCAACAACATCTTTTAGGTTTTTTTATCTTTCATTAATTAAAATTAATGCGGTCCCATCAATTTGTAACCTATCACACCAGAAAAGAACGAAAATAAAATGTACGTATATGCCATCCGCATTCGCCATGGGGCCCCGTCATCAACCGTTAGGTTAATTAACTAACGACAGAGCAGGGGCTGGACTAGCGCGGGTGCAAAACATATACAACATCTACTAGTATATATATAAGTATATATAACATTCATCCTAGGCATGATAATAAACAACATCACAGATAACAATACAGAATGGTGGATAATCTTGGAGCCCCGGGTTTCATTTGAGCCGCAAATAAAATCCGACGTTCCCGGTCATGTGGATAGCCTGTGCAATGAAAACCTGTACCCCCTACGAGTGCGGCGAATAGCCCGCCAGTTCTAGAATGAAGCCCCCTCCGTCTCAGCGCCTTGAGATGCGGGCTTGTTGCCTTCTAGAACCCGGCTATTCGTACACCCCATCGCGGGGTAATCCTAATACAGAAAATGAAAATAATATATACAAGCGGTGACATCGACCTCATCCCGGTCGTGCGCCAAAATAATATACAACCCGGCAAAGACGGCAGTCCACATGTCGGACGCTCGCCCCACAATAACAAGTGTACAAATGAATGTAAACTGTATTTCTAACATTGCACCACATGCTATCCACCACGAAAATCCAACTACAATCACAGCACAAGCACACATCAACGCGAATGTCACGTTCGCAAAACCCGTCTAAAGAACATATACCAATCGGACGAGTTTTACCGATCGAGTGACATTCCCGGTCGCAGATAAAAGTGAATGTACTGATAATAAAACACGTATCTTAAAATTACGATCTACTAAACTTTCCAAGTGGGCCCCAAGTATTAAACCAACACAGTAACAAATCTGGGACCAAAACGTAATTATTCCAGAAACCACAATTTCCAAAAAATGAGGCCTAGAAGAAAATTTGACCACGTGGGCCCCAAAACGGCCGCGGATCCGCCGCCAATAGGGGGTTTACGCGGCGGATCCGCGGTGGTTTAGAGGAATCACGTGACAATTTTTCTTCTGTTGTCTTAAAAAAGCCTGCAAGATTTTCTGGGAGTAAAATATTGATTTTTCGAGCACTTTTAAAATCGACAGAAAACCCATGATTTGAAATGCAGTTTTTGAAATTTTCGGTCGATCGTTATTCTAAACACGTTTAAACAAGCTAGTATAGGTTTTATGGGTGTTTCTGATACCATGAAGGGTTACCCTAGTGCCCCGGCCAACTTTCGTGGCCAAATGCGGAACAAAAATTGTCTTGCGAACAAAAACTTGGCACTAGAATAAAACTTAACCGGATCTTTTCCATAAAACTAACTAGCTAAAGAAGAAGAGCTATCTACCATGATAGAAATCTCACCAAACGAACCAAGTCCTTCGGTCTTCTTTCTTCATCCTTAGCTCCTAGCAAGCGCCTTGAACATGCTTGAACTTCTTTCCTTGCTCCGTCGGTCCTCCGGGATCGAGCTTGTTCTCCGGCCTTCCTTGGTCCTTGATGATCCACCCGAGGAGTATAATCCATGGCTCTAGCTCTATGCAATATATCAAAAGAGCAACTAGAGAACTTGGGATGCTAGTCCAAGTAATCTAGGATGTAGTGGAGGGTGTCTAAGTGTTTGCTATCTCTTTTCTAATCTCTTCACTTGTTTCTCTACACATGAGAATGTTAGTGAAGATGAAGATGGAAGAAAGCAAGAGGAGGGAGGAACTCAAGAAAGATGAGAGCTCAAAGAGAAATGAAGCATGAAGTGAGAGAAAATCACACACCTTAGTTTTGTGTGTGAATTCTTTCAATAAACCATTAACAACCATGCTTCAATAGTAACTCCAAATGAATTATAAATTCATTTGTGAATTATTAAAGCATGGTCATCACCATTCCTCCCATACCTTTTACTTTACACCTCATTTCCAATTATCAAATAAAAGGAAAATCCAAAATGAGGTGGCCACCTTCTAGAAGGAAAACTGTAATAAATACGGATTTCCAACTACTGTACTAATATACCGGCAATCAGATAAAAATCCGAACGCCCAAAAGAGATAGAATAGTACGAAGAACGTAATACTAGAATATATATATCGAAATACATATATGTAAATTATTAAATCAATTCCTGATTTAATAATCCGGCTCAAACCCGAGCCGGCTAGTATTACAAACTGTCCGATCGAAAATCCGAGTAGCAAGTACATCAATCGATCGAACCCTGCATGTATCCAATACGGCTACTACATCGTTTTGCCTGGATCAGGGAAACCCTTTGTGTGGGACTCTAAACACTCGACAGTACTCTGGCAGTGGGTTTAACCACAAGCATGTTAGCGGCACTAGCTGTACGTAACGGCTGCCCAGGTACCTGTTGAAAAGGAAGGCCGACGAGCAAACTCATCCGGATCTCCTACTGAGCCTATCCGTGACAATATCCGTACAGTCCGGTCTCTTCGTCAAAGAGTATCGCATACTGGGTCTAGGGGATGGTGAACGTCAGACCCTAACAACCTGATAAGTCGTGCCGATGTGGCTCAGGACCAATTCGGGAAACTACTGATCAACCTATCAGTAAATCCCAAGTGCCTTGGCCAAGGTCTTTTGGTCCCGACCAATCGAATCACTGTGCGATATCGACTCCCTATACCGGGAGAGACGAATCCCCGACAATCGCTCACTGCCTCCATGTGGCTCGGGACTGAACCCAACCAAAACCTGTTTGCATGACTCGGTAGAGCCGTGGTAGTGTAGTGATCAAAGCTCAGTGCGAACTCACACGAGACAAATGCCGATCTCGGGTCTAAAGACTAACCTTTACATATGTCACATGAGAACATCCATCTGACGATTGGTATAGTACCACATGGAAGTTCTTGGCGAGTCCGTCCAGTGTACTTACACCTAGTGAGCACCTGTATACGATCTTAGGTGCATCAGACCAATGGCTGCGGGACCAACTATCCCCCGACGAGGGTAGAAACGTATACACCAGTCTACTCTGGAGTATCATTGCCCAGTCTCGATACTCACGCGACTAGGGACCATTTAAGGATGTGCTTATGGACTACCCTGCTCCCACAAGTATGATCGCCATCACAACACAGGTAGTCAAGCAAGATCCTAGGGGCTTTATCAACATGTAACCGCAATATGTAATAACGAGTATGACATATGCCATGTTAAGATAAAGACAAACCACAATAGTATACTACCGTATCGAGTCTTTATCAATATGTGCAAACCACATATAATAACAATAAATACACATATCCCGATAAAGATAAGTCAAATAATATACTGTAAAACTGAGCAAGATTTTTCTGTACATACATATCCCTAGTATCCATATGTATACATATACAATACTGGCCTCTAGGGCATATACATCCAACAAAAGCCTATGACTGTCATATCAAAAATAGATGATCTATCTCCGCTATATCTGCTTTAGTCTATAAATAGACACAAGCTACTTGTCCACTATGCTTCCGCGGCTCCCACTGACTACGACAACCCACTGGCAGAGTCATATACACGTGCAGTTCTAAAGCTAATTTAGAACGACGCTATACTCATCCTCCTGCCAGGTCTCATAGTCTGGAACAGCAGCAATGGCAAGTCTGGGTAAACAAGAACCTCCCTGTCACGGTCTTTGAGAATACCGAAGTACCTCTTGGGCGCATGAGGTTACCCACCATATCTGCGGAGTGGCTAATGGAATGTCAAACCTGATTGAATCTTTAGGTCCTATTAAATTTTCAGTAATCGTTTGTGGTTCTGCAATCACTTCCAGTTCTACCATACTCCCACTACCGTTGACTGAAAAAATCCATTTTACTAAAACTGTGGCGAGTTAAGAACAATATCACTATTGATCTTCCAGATGGTAGAAAGTCAACCCTCGTCATAGCCCGGGTTAACCCACGAACAGCCATTACAGAAACGTGCCTTGATTTATCCAGAGTCTGGTTTTAAGCATAAGATGGACAACTCCCCTGTCACGTCCCGAAAGTACGGAACATGACCGGCACTTAAACTACGAAACGTCTCGAGGCGTACGTAATCTAAGTAAGCCGAAAACCCAAAAATCCAAACCAAGAAAAGTAGTAGAGTGAAGGAAAAGCAATTTAAATCAAGTAGTTTTAATAGTATAAGCCGAATTATGCGTTTTTAAAAAAAAATCAAATATTTCCTGAAAATTTCGGCAGAGTCTCCTTTGTAAATACTGGCTTCCAAACGGGATACAACATGAATAGTATACGAAATCAATAAAAGGCATCCCCAAGCGGGAGCTAGCTCTTCGTCAATCGACGGTCACAACCACACAAGCAATATAATATACAACGCCAAGGGTGAGAATCAAAACTCAAAAGGAAACTCAAAACCACATAAAAACCACGGAAATATAACGCGCGGCTTTAAGGTCGAAAGAATAACATCACTGGTCTCTATCTCAAAATAAATACATGTTTGGTTGATGGAACTTCTAGATACAACAGAGTAATAATATACAAGGTATATAATGAGGGTACGATACAAATAAACCCACCTACTAGCAAATCACCCAGAAAAGGAAGTAGTGCCAGCAAAACCGTAATGAAACCTGTACGACAAAACCTGCAAGAAACTGTCGCACAACGGGGGTGAGTTGCCAACTCGTGAGTAGAAAAACATCTACGAACAGAAACCGCATGAATAACGCAATCCTAGATCAACGATCATAATATATCCTCAAATATATATAACATGCGGCCTATAACAATGACTAGGGTAAAAGTCTAACCCAAGTGTAATCCCATATGCTCGTGTCAGTGCCTCAGGTAGCAATATATCATATGGATGATGTATGAATGCATGAAACAGAATGCATGTACTGAAGAAAACTGCTTTCAAAATTTAGTGAGATTTCTGTATCTTGTTAAAACGAGGTATCATAATGAAATCAGCATAAACCGTGCCAAGCTTCGACACAAAAAAAATCCAAATATCTCGATATCTCTGTGTTGCAATCTCTGTACCTCAATATCTCAAATATCTCTGTATGTCTTAATCTCACTATCTAGGGCGCCGTCAGTCCAGACCGGCCTCAACCATCAATCTCAAGACCACGACGGTATCCTCCGGGTATCCGACGCGTCGGGTAATATCACCGGTCGCTAGTGCTCCCTTGCCAGGCTCAACGCCATCATCTGCGATCCTCTTACCCCGGGGTACCGCACCGGGTCCACAATCTACCCGAAACGGTTCCTCCACTCCTCGAACTCGGGTCTCGAAATCCATCAGCAAACTCATGGTGGATGACTCATACATCATGGGAAACCGCATTTTTTTATTTAAAAAGAGAGAGAAAAGGTTTAATTATGTTTTTGCGGTTTTCCTCCAAATCTAAGAAATCTCATGAAATCCAAATCCAAATCATCAATAGCATGCAAACAGTGAATATAGGCATGAAAATCCATGAATGCGGCACAACAGTGAATAATAACATGCATGAAGTAGCAGGCAATAACTACAATGTCTAAACTAGCATATAAAGCAAGTACACTAATATTATGTCTAAACTATTAGCTAACAACCTGTGTCAATGAAAGAGTATTTTCTAAAGTGTTCGTGACATGGCAATTACCGATGAAGATGTGTGTGAGCCGGCAAGTAAGTGTTCGTGGTACATACCTGTCATCGGTAATGGTGCTGGTGTCCTAACAGCTTGATATTAACAATAGAATATGAATCAAAAATAAGTATGCGATGCGGAGCAACAACAATAATGAGCGGGAGCTAAATACTAGACACAAGAATAACAAATCTATATTTAATATAAATTTAGTCTAACAACTACACTAAACTAAATGGCTAAGCTAACTGGCTACTGAAGGTAAGGAACCCGCCTAACCTCTGAGTCGATACATATACCTATATATATATGTTAGTCGGTGATCCTACCTCAATAATATCACATCCGATACCATATCTATTATCAGACATTCCCAAGTCAAGAGTGCGGAACAAAAATCAATATATAGATCGTACGTAAATCCGTCGTACGGCATCCCTAAATCTGGGTACAGGTCAGTATCACATTCATCAATTTAATCATTTGGTATCCTCTTTATCAAAGATCATAATCCGGGATACTGATCTACGTCTAGTACAATACTAATATCATCAATCTAATCATGATCTGACTGCTGATCTACAGCCTCATACAAACCGATATCATCATCATATATCGTCATAAAGAGGTATACAAGGCCTAATGCGACCTATTATGAATATCTTAACATATCTCATCTCATATCACGATCACATGTCAACCATTCAATGTATAACACTATTCAAATGTATCGTCATCCCAAGATCCCCGCTATAACATCAGGATATATCTCAAGTACGAATCCTGCCATATCACCGTTCTCGCGGTCTCAATCAAATCTTATCGACTCACCTCAAATCCCAAATACTATCCTCAAATCCAGTATGCGAACACACAGTCCCATACCCATGTGAACACATAACAATATAACCCCATATAAGCACATATGAAAGAAAAATGTATGCAAGTATGGTGTGTGTGTGTGTGTAAATGTGGTGCAACCTCTACTCTAGGGTCTCGCAATACTAAACTAATCCGATCACACCCTAAATCCATCTATGTCATCAATAACATCAAACAATATATATAATCACTATGTGTGTATACGTATTCGTATACATCACCACGAACCGCGAGGGTGCTATACGCCATCCACCCGACTTCTCCCCGTAAATATAAATCTACTCACCTGGTCCTCGCTCGGCGGTGCCGACGTCGCCAGGCGCTTGCTTTTCGTCTCGAAGACCACATGGGGTACCTACATATCATAACGTACCGTATCGCATTAAAATCCGACTCATGACCATAACGACACACGAATCCCATATAGGTCAAAACCTATGGTTGCTTTCACAAATCAACCCAAAAACCCTCGACGTCGGCGTACAAACACCAAACCATCGAGAAAAACCCAAACACACTCATTTGCACAATCACAAGCACTAATTATAATATAAAATAGCTTAAAATTCGCAAAAAACCTCAAACTCACTTTAAAAGCTATTTTTCCGAAAATCTATCAAGCAAAATTACCCGTTTTAGTACAAAACTCGACGTTTAACAAATCTAGCAGCCATAATTCTTGTTAAACATCTTAAATAAGTCATACAACCAATGTTAATTAAATTTTAAACTTAGCTCTTAATATCAATCTCAAAAATCTAGTTTGCAAACATAACCAATTTTAACAATTTTATAGCAAAATGAACAAACAACAATCTAGCTTGGATTTGTATGATCTAAAGCATTGAACTACAATTTAAAATGTTAATAAAGTCCTGAAAAACCTAATCACATTTTTCTCTTAATCAAATTCATAGTTTACAAAAACCTAGTTTGTTAAAAAGCTTAAATTTGGACATTTTCAAGTAACAACTTGTAATTAGCAACTAGATTAGTTTTAACAAGTTTTCAAGAAGCAATCCCACATCACATAACCATGCACCATTGATCACAACCCTAACTCCAAAACAAAACCCTCACTTGAATTTCTTAACTTGAAATTGGAACCATGATATTTACTAAATAAGTTTTGATTAAAGCAACCAAACAACAATTTAACAAAAGGTTGAGATTATACCTTCAAACCATGAGATCAACATGGAATTAAGCCTCCAAAATCCTAACTTTTTCCCAAGATCCATAGTAGATAGGCTAAGGTGAAATGGGTAGGGCTTGGATTTTGAGTTTGCTTTGAATTTGTATGGATTTTGAAGCATTTTGATGGATTTTTGGGGCAAAATTGTATGGGATTTTTGGGGGAGGGCTGCTGCTATTCGAGGGGCTGCTGTTGATGGGGGAAGAGGTGAGTATGTGAGGGGAGAGAATGGCATGTAAAGAAAAGTCCAAGTCAACACAAACACCTACCTTATTTTCTCTTTCTTCCTTTCTTTTGTTTTCTTAAAATAGATGAGAATGAGAAGTGATTGGAGAGAGAGTGGGGGGGGGGGGAGGAATAGGCTCGGCCAAAAATGTGGCTAGAAATGTGAGGGAGTGTGTGAGAAAAGAGAGTTAACCTTACCCCATACTCACATTAACACCTAAACTCTTTAATTATATCATAATGTTTTATTTCAGCCTTTTTTTCCTATCATATTTTCAAAACCGTTTAACAATTTCATTTCACTTCAAAAACATTATTTTCCATGTTAGTTAAATATGTCATGGTGCACAAAATTTGTTTCAACCCATTCCAATTTGGAATTTTCCCTAATTAAATGTATTAGTGACGGCTTAAAATAATATTAAAATAATTAATTTCGGAAAATTTTTCAGAAAATTTGAAATTTCACCAGTGGCTCAATAAACACCAAATACTAGCAATTACATAGCTATAATGTGTATATTTAATTTTATAATAAAGATATTTGTATTTTGACTTTTTACGGAAAACCCCCTTATTTTACCGATTTTCTGAAATTTCACCGAAACGATTTTCAAAACGTTACAATCTTCCCCCCTTAAAGAAATTTGGTCCCTGAATTTAAATTAAAACTCCCCCCAAATACTAAAACATCTAAGCAAAACCATCAAGTCGTCGGGGCTCCGAAATCATAAATATATAAAACAAATTGTAGCGCAGTGCATGCGCATGAAAAATGAGCATATAACTCAAAATCAAAACTCCGTCAAGCATCCCGCAATCATCGGAGTCATGGTAAGGACACAAATGTCAAATCCAATACAAAACCAATATGATATAATTCGAAACTATACGAGTAAATATCAAATCTATATATGTACATATCTGAAGGTACTGCATGCCAAATCTTTTAAAGTCGCTGTGCAATACGCATAACACTGCACAGTGGCGGAAGTCTATCATAAGAAAATAACCATATACATATATATCTTTTGCTTAAAATGTACGTTCCGCCGTTTTGGAAACAATTTAGAAGGGTCTCCTTATTTTAAGCATTTCGTGTCATATCAGACACGTAGGTAAATACTGAGACTATAGCTCGCTTTTTGGAAATCCCTTCAAAAACTATCAATGCATGCAAAATATATTCAGGTACTGTCCTTTGACTAGTCCTGCTCAGTACAAAACTCATAGCAATCATCATAAAAACGCACTGCTCCATAAGAAATCAATCCCAAAATATGCATATAAATACTATGGGCGTCTGGTGCGCACGGAAATCAAAATCCATAAATGTGCCATACGTGCACAAAAACAATATCTAAGTGCATCGGGTGTGTACGAAACATCTGTCAAGGGCAACAGGTGTGCCTGACAGAAAAAACGGGTGCATCTGACATGCACGAAAAATCTCGATTTAGTGCATCTGGTGTGTAGCAAAATCGCATCTCAAAACATGCGCGAAAATCCAAATCAGGTGCATACATCATGCACGAAATCATGAAATCCAATATCAAGCGCCGATCATGCGCAAAATCAAATCAGGTGCACAAGGTGCACAAAACCAATATCGAGTATCACAATCGAAATCGAAGTCCAGTGCATCTAAGTACACAAAATGCGTATCACTGCACTGCAGGAATATGGGAATCATACCGAGTGCAAAAACTAAATCATGTACGTATATACGCACAAAATCAAATCAACTGTATGAAACCCATAAAATCATAAACGTGAGAAACCAAGGCACGAAAACGATATCAAGTGCAACAACTGTGCAAAAATCGTAAATACTCAGCGGGTACAACCATGGTCCATGAAGACAAATATCATGAAACTCAATCATCAAAATCAATCATGCGAATAGATCGCCCAATATACCGAAATAAAGTATGGCAGAATTGTTAGTTATATGCATGCCCTAGAGGCCATTATTGTACATTGGATGTATATTGTAGTGGATGCTGGGACATATATAGGGAGGACTTTCTTGCTCGACATGATAGTATGCTATCTGGTTGCTCTTTACCTTAACGCGTATACTTATTGTCTCTCTGTTACATGTTGGTAAAGCCCTTAGGATGTGTACTTGACTACCTGGACTATGATGTGGATCATACTAGTGGGGACATGGTAGTCTATAAGTACATCCTTCAAAGTCCCTAGTCGTGGGTGTATCGAGACGGGGCATCGATATACCAGAGTAGACTAGCGTGTACCTTCTCGACCCATACAGATGGGCGATGGATGATCCCATATCCATTGGTGTTTGACATCGGAGATGATATACGGGTGCTCAGTAGAGACTGGGTACACTGGACGGACTCGCCGAGAAATCCCTGGTCAGGGTTGCTGAGATTTACTGGTAAGTGTTACCAGTAGTTTCTAGGAATGTTATAGACCTCATATCGACACGACTTATTGAGCTATTGGGGTCTGACGTTTACCACCCCTAGGCGAGATATGCGACATATCAGACGATCAGACCGGACTGTACGGTAGTGTTACTGGTTGGATTCACTGGAGTGTGAGCGGGCTTGCTCGTCGATCTTCAGATCGCTCAATACCCGGGTGGCCGTTACGTTTAGCAGACCGCTTGCGGCTTGTGGGTGCTTGATATGATCATCATCTGCTGCCGGCGTATTGACGAGTCTTTAGAGTCCTACACAGAGGTTTCCTGGTTCAAGCGAAACGAAATAGGAGCGCATATGAGATATGTGCGGGATCGAGAATAATGCGTGTATGTGATACCGTATTCCATTCTCGCGATGAATGTATCGATTAGGTTATATGCGATATACCCTAGTTATCGAATCAAGGATTGATTCGATAAACCGATACATTGGATACTAGTCGGTTGTATGTGATATGACCGGATCGTTAAATCAAGTGTTGATTTAATGATTTAATGTATAATTATATATTTGATATATTACTTTACATTAACTAGTATTGGTTCACTTTAAGATGGATTTTCTCTCTCGGATGTGCGCATTGCATATGCGATATGATTTTGTGCACTTGCTTGTATCATGTTTGATGATGCATGCCTTTTTGTTAAGTGTTAAGTGTAAAGAATTAAACCTTGGTTAGGGTTTACATTTTCCTTATTCATTTTATTCATTCTTTTGGAAAAAGAAAAGGAAATGATAAAATGGTGGCATTCTTTGTTCTTTCATGAAGCTTCATGAATACTTTGACTAAGTCACCATTTTTGTCTCATCCTTAAACCTAACCATTTCATTTAACCATGATTCATTCTCTGCACTAAACCATGGTTTGAATATGATAAGGTTTGATTTTCTTTTCCTTTTTTAATTAAGACTTATCATATTCTTCTTCTTCTTCTTCTTCACTTCAAGAAAAAGCTTGAAAGCTTTAATGGCAAAGTGAGAAAAAGAGTGAGAAATCCAATTCTAAAGTCTACCCACTTCCTATTTCTTCATCCTCTACCTCTTGCCAAGTAGTAGAGTGTGTTTTCTTCATAAGTTTCTTGACTTGGTGAAGTCGGAGCTTGATTTAGCGATGCCTCGACGTAGATCATCTTCGGCATGGACATCGACGACCTAGCTCGCCATTTCTCCGACGAAGCCGACGCTAGAGCCCGGGAATTCTTTTGGACAGCGAGGGGACTTCATTGCGGAGCTATGGAGGTGGAGCACCGGATCTACAAAGGTTGTATTTCTGTTAAACTTTTAGTTAAGTGTTAACTAGCTTCCTTTTTCGCCTAGATTTCTAGCCGACGATCCGTAGTCTAGGGTTTCTCGGCACCGTATTTTTGAAATTGGCATGGTTGATGCCTGGTGAGACCTCATTAGGGTGTCTAGGAACCCTACAGTGGTATCAGAGCCTAGCTAGAGCCTTAGGCAAAGTCTAGACGGAATTTGAAACCCGAACGAACCCGAAACCCAACTCAAAACTTGCTCTCTGTCCTTTTTTCAAAAACTGGGATTTTCCAAATTAAAAAAATGCAGAAAACCCAGCAGGGAAATCTAAGAATTACGGAGCAAAAAGTTTTGAATGAACAGTGTAAACGGCGGCGGAACCGCGGCATAAGCCTAGCTTATGCGGCGGTTCAGCGGCAGAATCATGACGTCAGCCCTAACTGTTTGCACAGTAATTCATTGTTTCAGGTGCTGAGTTCTCTGGGTATTTTTAAAATTTATTCAAGAGTTGAATTTTCTGGAGTTGTTTTGGGGATTTGGTGTTTTGATCGGAGTATCAAATTTTGTCTGTGTGGCTTTCCGGATAAATTTTAGAATATGTTAAAAAGTTCGACCGGATATAAATACCCAATTTTTCCCCTGTCGGGAAATTTCCAAGTGTTGGATTTTTCCGTAGTTTAAAGACGTTCTAAGTAGTGCAAGTAACGCGATGGACCCTCTAGAAGACAACAAACCTTAACTCGATTATGTGACCGTCTTGAACTGCCCTTTGAACCTTCGGGTTTGGGGCAGTACGGCGTGCCACATGTGAGGCGTTGGCTTGACCCTTCTACGGCTGGACTGTTTGTACCGAGGCACGAACTGAATGTTTTTAGACTTGTTTCATGTGTTGATCTGTATCGGGAAAACTTGGGTGTTCGAATGTTCAATCGGAAAGTTTAACATTTTCTAATTATTTGGAATCGGATACAATAATTGGAATTCACAAATAGTTATGAGATAACGGAATGAATATTATAAACATAGCAGTTTAGTCTCACTTGATCGGTTGCCACGGAATTTTGATGTGATCAAAAGTCCGTCGCAAACACGTAGCGTACGCGGATACTCGCCGATAAACTTAATAGACAGCCTCGCTCCATAGCCCCGACCAAGTGACTGTAGGAGAACCCCGTCGCCGAAAGCATCCGTTCGGGTGCTCGCGGCAGCGGTGTTCCGCCTTGGTGCACTTCGTCGACGGTATCGAGGGTGCGGCCGTTTACTGAAGTTTGCGACGAGCATTCGATCAGGATGCCGGGAATCCTGTTGAATTCCCCGACTTGATATTGAAAAGAGTTTTCGATTTTGAGACTAAAATGCGGAGTTTATAATTGTTAGGCATGCGATGTCTAAGTAATTCATTTGGTCAGGCATGCGATGTCTGAGGTGGTTGCAGATTCCAACTGTTGTAGTTTTACACTTTCTTTTCTGTGACCGTAAGTGTAATATGTGATATCGCCGGTTTCGTTGCTATATGTCAACGACAATTGGGATGCGCATATTTACTTACGTTGATGACATGTGATGTTATGTGTTGCTGGATATGTTATATTGGATCGTCGTGTTTGAATAGCCGGGGGTTTTTATGTGAGATGAGTGTTTTTCATTTTCATTCATGCAAAAACTTGTATGTAATATTCTTTTATTGGGGCACTTCCAGGTTGCGGAAGTTGTCATCGTTGATGTATATTATTTACATTTCCGCACTAGGATAGACCCAAGGAGGAGGGCACAAGTAACCGGGTTCTGGAGTCTAGTGGGAGACCAACTCGAGGAGTCGAGTCCGGGTCTCCTAACTCTAGAATTGGTAGGGTTGCTTGCCGCTCTCGTAGGGGTCTAGGGGTGTGGGTTTGGCTATTCATCACGACCGTGGAATCCGTGTTTTATACTGGCTCGTATTGAAAACACGGACGTCCTAGTATATCCAATATTTCATATGTTTCTTCTGCTGCGATATCTGTGATGTGATCATGTGATGTTCTGTGATAGATACAGTATATAGTATATATGATATATTATATAGGCGTTACTTATGTTTTACACCCGTGCTAGCCTGCCACGCTCTGCCGTTAGTTACCTAACCTAACGGTGTATGAGGGGACATCGAGGCGAATGCGGATGGCATAAGTGTACGTCGTATTTATCTGTGATGTTTAGGTACTTAAATGATGGGACTTCATTAATGAGATTAATGAAATAAAAGAAACCTAAGATGTTGTAGAATTGAATTTCAAAATAAAACAGGTAGCTACAGTTCTTGCTTTGCACAGCGGTATATGTGATATATCCTGCACCTTATTCGATGAGGAAAGGACCGAGATCCCTTCACCGGGAGTGACTCCTTTAGCAATAACTGGCAGATGCTACACACTCAGTTTGTCTTTTGATTGCTTTTAAGAGTTTTTGCTTTGCACAGTGATATATATGATATATCCAGCACCTCATTCGACGAGGAAAGGACCGACGATCCCATCACCGGGAGTGACTCCTTTAGCAAAACTAGAAAAGCCTCAAAAGCACTCCATTTTAAAATCATTTGATTCTACAACGATATCAAGTTCATTACGCAATAGGTTTTCAGAAAAACCTGTCGTAGCCCTCCGTCATTTTAGATAAGTAGTAGTTAGTATTCGAGCTACGTTTGTTGGCCTTTGTCAAGGCGTAGTATGCGGTAGCTGACTGGTGCTTATCTGCTTATGCATATGATGTAGATTGAGTTAGGGTAGTCGTGCGACCTTGTTGGCCTTTGTCAAGGGCCGTGCGGGTGGGTTTAATTCAATCAGGAAATGACCGGTTGAACTTGACTAGCATCCTATGGTTTGTTGGCCTTTGTCAAGGTCATAGGAGGTTAGGGGCAAAATATTATCAGGAATTTCAAGTGTTGAAATTTGCAATGAGATTGCATACCTTCTATGTGATAGTTGGATCCCGATACCCGCTGCGAGTAAGAGTTACTCCTGGGAGAGTTTTATACATTACAATTAGCCGATCAAGTAGGTGTCTAGAAAGGTGTCAATGGGGTTACGCCTCTGGGAAAACGAGGTTTACATTAATTAGGTCCGTGCGAAAGCACGGGGGACCTCCCTCAAAGTACCGACACTGGCCTGGCTGAAAGATTGGCGAACTTGTAGTGTGTAATTAATCCCGGCTAGTCTTTCCTTTTTGGGTTTGAAGGAAGATTTGATAAAAAGCAGTGGGAGCCATCCTGATTAGATAAAATAATAACCAATCTATTCTTGCAGAGCGCACGCTGAGTGTTTTCTTCTCTCTCTCTCTCTCCAGGTAGCGACCATATCACGCCTTAATCAAGATAATAATACAGAAAATTGACCGAACCCGCTTGTTATACTGAGCTGGGGAACGTTGGTCCCGCTCTAACTTATAATTGTTATAAGACAGAGCAGGAAATTGGGGAATACCAGAATTCCTATGCCGCCCAAACGAAGAAAGTGCAAGCTGATGCATCATCTTCGGGTGTGTTCATTATACAGAACTGTTTCTCAGTATTCTTTACGTCCTGGGTATTTGATACCGGATCAGGATCCCAGATATGTAATCTGTTACATAGGGCTACAGAAAGGTAGAGAACTGTAAACGGGTTATAAGTTTCATGAGGCAGAAAACGGGGCAAGTGTTGCAGCCAAGTCTGTTGGTCACTGTCACCCTGTATTCCAAATACATTGATTCTGAACGAATGTTATTAGATACCGAACCTGATATACCAAATCATATCACTCTCTTTCATAGAAAAGAAAGGATATAATTTTGTATTGATGGATAATGTTTTGAACATTTCCTATATCAAAAGTTGATCGGTTCAGGCACGTTATCTAAAAGCATTGATGTTCTAAATCAAATTACAGTTCTTAGTATACAGAACACACACAAGAGGAAGAGTTCAGAAATGAACGGATTCTTCTTGAGGTATTGTAGACTAGGTCAGATCAATGTGACCCGACTAGCTGAAGTTACATTTAGATGTATATTTAAATCAGTTTGAATTTACATCTTGTGAAACTCTCCAGTCATGTCACAAAGATAAGATGACCATGGCCCTGTTTATTGGAAACAGAGAAAGAGTTAGTGAACTCTTGGGATTGATGCATGTTGATGTATGTAAGGTCCCCTGTCTACACATGCCGGGATTGGTTCTTTATACTTCATTACATTCTCTGATAATCTCTCGAGATTCAGACATATGTTCCTGTTGAAACACAAGTCCGAACCTTTTGAGATATTCACAGAATATAAGTTAGAAGTAGAGAACCAAAATACGGGTATAAGTATTATGTCCTTTGATGTGATCAAGGAGGAGAATACTTGAGCACGGAAATACTGGACTATTCTAAAGGAGAATGAGATTCTCTCTTAGCATTACTCCTCTGTATACACCATAGCACGATGGTATATCGGGGCGGAGCAATCACACCCTATATGATAAGGTGTGCTCTATGATGAGTACTACTGAGTTACCTTTTTCCTTCTGGGAGTTATGCGCTTGAGAAGTTGCATACCTATTGAATACGGCTCGAATCAAATCAGTTGCCTACCACTCCATATGAGATATGGTATGGGAAGAGCCCATATCTTAAGCTAGTTAAGATTTGGGGTTGTCCAGCCTTTGTCTAAAAGCAAAATCCGGACAAGCTCAAGGCAAGGTCTGTTACGTAGATTTGGAAATGTTCCAGCTATACAGACTGCAGCTAATGATTTGATAGAACCAAAGGATTCAGTAGATTCCAACGAACCTCAGCCTCTCCGCCGATCTAGTAGGGTTCCTCACCCACCTGAGAGATACTTCTGTTTCTCTATGACAGTGGGAGCGAGGATTGCATCATGAGATGATGACCCAACTAGTTTCAAGCTGGCCATCAGGAGTAAGACTCTGTAAGAATGGCTGGATGCTTAGTGATCTGAGATGGAATCCATGTACACCAACAAAGTATGGACTTTGGTTGCTATATCTGAAGGGTTAAATCCCCATCAGGAGCAAGTATATCTTGAGAAGATTACTTGGTGTAGATGGAAAAGTTGAGACTTTCAAAGCTAGACTTGTTAAAGGTTTGCATCATTGACCAGGTGTGGATTATGTTGAAACCTTTTCTAAGGATCTATGCTTAAGTCCATCCAGATCCTACTTGCCACGGCTACATACCATGACTACGATATCTGGTGGTTGGGTATCTTGACTGCTTTTCTAAATGATGATTTGGAAGAGAGCGTCTATAAGTACACAGCCAGAGGGCTTCGTAGACAGTGGGAGCAGCGGAAACGTGTGCAAGATGCATTATTTGATAAAGCAAGCATCGCGGAGTTGGAACATCTGTTTTGATGAATTAGTCAAAGAAGTTGACATCATCAAAATGGTAGATGAACCTTGTATAGACAAAAAGGTAGTAGGGAGTATGGTGACGATCCTCGTAGAGTACGTGGATGACATACTCTTGATAAGAAAAGAGTTTCTTATGCTACGCTCGGTCAATCTCCGCTTATCACTAGGATTCTCCATATAGGATCAAAGTGATATCTAATAAATCCTGGATTTTGGATCTATGAGATAGATTTAATTGGATGTTAGGATTCTCACTAGTTGTAGTGAGATGATATCAATTGATCCTGGGGAGAATCGCTGGAAGTGTTCCAGAGTGATAAGAACGAATGAATGTCAGTCACAGGCATTGTCTTTGCCCTCAAAAGGGACGGTATGTTGGAAGAGTTCCAAGATAGATACCGTGGCATACTAGACGATAAAGGTTGGATACATCGCTACTTAAGATGATACCAAAGAGGCTGTTTGGGTGTATATTGGTTCATGAGATGAACTATGTTCCTCTCATTGTGTGACAATGGAGTTGTGGCTTATGCCAAGGAACGCAGGTCCCATCAGTGATCCAGACATATTCTAAGGCAGTATCACCTGATTGTGGAGATGGTTGATCTCCAGGTGATCAAGGTTAGGAGGGCAGACTCAGAGGACAACACGGCGGATCCACTCGCGAAGGCCTATTCCCAGAGAGAGACTTTTATGGGATGGTTGAGTATGAGATACTACAACCACTGCTACAGATGGCCCTAGTGCAAGTGGGAGATTGTTAGTTATATGTATGCCCTAGAGGCCATTACTGTACATTGGATGTATATTGTAGTGGATGCTGGGACATATATAGGGAGGACTTTCTTGCTCGACATGATAGTATGCTATCTGGTTGCTCTTTACCTTAACGTGTATACTTATTGTCTCTCTGTTACATGTTGGTAAAGCCCTAAGGATGTGTACTTGACTACCTGGACTATGATGCGGATCATACTAGTGGGGACATGGTAGTCCATAAGTACATCCTTCAAAGTCCCTAGTCGTGGGTGTCTCGAGACGGGGCATCGATATACCAGAGTAGACTAGCGTGTACCTTCTCGACCCATACAGATGGGCGATGGATGATCCCATATCCATTGGTGTTTGACATCGGAGATGATATACGGGTGCTCAGTAGAGACTGGGTACACTGGACGGACTCGCCGAGAACTCCCAGATGGTAATATACCTTACGTCAGATGGCAGTTCTCTGGTGACACTGGTACAGAGTAGTCTGTTGACCCGAGATCGTCATAGAGTCTTGTGTGGTTCCCACTGTGCTTTGATTTCCATCTTACCACGTCCAAGAGGGCGTGCAAAACGGTGGTTTTTGGGTACAGTCCCGAATCACATGGAGGCAATGAGCGATAGGAGGGGATTCGTCTCTCCCGGTATAGGGAGTTGATGTTGCGCTGTGTTCGATTGGCTATAACAGGAAATCCCTGGCCAGGGTTGCTGAGATTTACTGGTAAGTGTTACCAGTAGTTTCTTGGAATGTTATAGACCTCATATCGATACGACTTATCGAGCTATTGGGGTCTGACGTTTACCACCCCTAGGCGAGATATGCGACATATCAGACGATCAGACCGGACTGTACGGTAGTGTTACTGGTTGGATTCACTGGAGTGTGAGCGGGCTTGCTTGTCGATCTTCAGATCGCTCAATACCCGGGTGGACGTTACGTTTAGCAGACCGCTTGCGGCTTGTGGGTGCTTGATATGATCATCATCTGCTGCCGGCGTATTGACGAGTCTTTAGAGTCCTATACAGAGGTTTCCTGGTTCAAGCGAAACGAAATAGGAGCGCATATGAGATATGTGCGGGACCGAGAATAATGCGTGTATGTTATACCGTATTCCATTCTCGCGATGAATGTATCGATTAGGTTATATGCGATATACCCTAGTTATCGAATCAAGGATTGATTCGATAAACCGATACATTGGATACTAGTCGGTTGTATGTGATATGACCGGATCGTTAAATCAAGTGTTGATTTAATGATTTAATGTATAATTATATATTTGATATATTACTTTACATTAACTAGTATTGGTTCACTTTAAGATGGATTTTCTCACTCGGATGTGCGCATTGCATATGCGATATGATTTTGTGCACTTGCTTGTATCATGTTTGATGATGCATGCCTTTTGGTTAAGTGTTAAGTGTAAAGAATTAAACCTTGGTTAATGAAATGGTTAGGGTTTACTTTTTCCTTATTCATTTTATTCATTTATTTATTCTTTTGGAAAAAGAAAAGGAAATGATAAAATGGTGGCATTCTTTGTTCTTTCATGATGCTTCATGAATACTTTGACTAAGTCACCATTTTTGTCTCATCCTTAAACCTAACCATTCCATTTAACCATGATTCATTCTCTACACTAAACCATGGTTTGAATATGATAAGGTTTGATTTTCTTTTCCTTTTTTAATTAAGACTTATCATATTCTTCTTCTTCTTCTTCTTCTTCTTCACTTCAAGAAAAAGCTTGAAAGCTTTAATGGCAAAGTGAGAAAAAGAGTGAGAAATCCAATTCTAAAGTCTACCCACTTCCTATTTCTTCATCCTCTACCTCTTGCCAAGTAGTAGAGTGTGTTTTCTTCACAAGTTTCTTGACTTGGTGAAGTCAGAGCTTGATTTAGCGATGCCTCGACGTAGATCATCTTCGGCATGGACATCGACGACCTAGCTCGCCATTTCTCCGACGAAGCCGATGCTAGAGCCCGGGAATTCTTTTGGACAGCGAGGGGACTTCGTTGCGGAGCTATGGAGGTAGAGCACCGGATCTACAAAGGTTGTATTTCCGTTAAACTTTTAGTTAAGTGTTAACTAGCTTCCTTTTTCGCCTAGATTTCTAGCCGACGATCCGTAGTCTAGGGTTTCTCGGCACCGTATTTTTGAAATTGGCATGGTTGATGCCTGGTGAGACCTCATTAGGGTGCCTAGGAACCCTACAGGAATAGTCCCGCTCAGGCACATCCTCCAAGAATCTCTGGGCAACTGTCGTGGTCATTCATAGCATGTCTTGTCGACGATCCTGAACTCTGGCCTGCCGTTGTGCGTAACATGACCACCCCTGGGTCTAAGTCTTCTCGTAATTTATTCCAGAAAGGTCCTGTCGAGGTCTCTCCCAAAACTCATCTCTGCCGAACTGTCTGGAAGTCATCGTCCTTTACTATATCAGTTTCTTGTTCCGGAACGCTGCATACTCATCACGACTCATTCTGGAAGGTATATCCAAGTACAATGCCTCGGTATGCGTATCGCATCTCTGATGTCGGTGGAGTGGAACGTCGTCTCATTAAGATCTCGTACGAACCTCTTACTCCACTTCCTCTAATGTCGACTGCTTAGGACTCGTCTCGTCGTGGCTGCATGGATTGAGCTCCAACGGCTATCCTTGTATCTAGAGTCTCCTAAGATTGCATCTTACCAACTAGCATCCGAATGAAGTCGAACCATCCGATCGATTTTTCAAAACCTCATAATCCCCTAAGAGCTCAACATCTTGGGTATAGTTTAACAGTATCGAGTACGTATCACAGCATCGATGGTCCAGCCGTAGAAGGGCAAACCCATGCCTCACTAATGGCGCCGCAGAACTACCGCAAACCCTAAGGTTCAAAGGCTTTCACACGGTCATTAAGTCGAGTTAGGGTTTCATTCTTCTAGAGGGTCCATAGAATTGTTTGCATGTCTTTCCGAATACTTTAAACTTGGAATAATAGGTTGCTGACATTCGATCGTCTCTGTCGACTCTCAACGTCTCCGCGTGAAGTCGTCTCTAGCTAGAATCAATCTATCTGATGACCTCGCATCGGGGCAGCGAACGAACCACATGTCCTAGTGATTCATCCTCGGTGACTAGCGACCTTCTATCATCTCTTAGTACAACTTGTCCTGCAATAGCACCAACATCTGGGACGATATCTCGTCGTTCGCTGCAATGACTGGCTCACTCGTCTGCACGCTGAACAGTGCCTCAATCATCATGAATAAGCAATACACCAACGGTCATCAAAATCTGGTTGGCCTCTGTCATTGGCTCAATCCTCTGGGGCTGATCTGCACGTCTGAGTAATCTCATACAGTAATCCAACCAACGCTCGTGGCGTAAAAACACAATGAAAAGACACATCTCTGCAATCGTGTGTCGCCGGAATCACTCCCTGGTTAGTCCTTGTTCTTGACGAGCTCGTGCTGACCGCAACTCTCCCTGCCCGTAATCGTGGCAGCAAACTGTAACTGGTACCGATGAGGCTAGATCAGGAATGAATATGATACTGAGCAAAGAAATGTATATCCTAAGGCTCCTTAAGTGGAATAGCGTATCGTAAGTATGCCGCGGAACATACCCACGGTACGTCACTCTACTTTAGTCACCTATTCCATCAACAAAGGGTCATCCTATGCTCCGAAGGTAAAACCTAACGCTCTGATACCAACTTTGTCACTTTCCGATAGTACGGAACATGACCGGCACTTAAACTACGAAACGTCTCAAGGCGTACATAATCTAAGTAAGCCGAAAACACAGAAATCCAAACCAAGAAAAGTAGTAGAGTGAAGGAAAACCAATTTAAATCAAGTAGTTTTAATAGCATAAGCCGAATTATACGTTTTTAAAAAAAGATCAAATATTTCCTGAAAATTTCGGCAGAGTCTCCTTTGTAAATACTGGCTCCCAACGGGATACAACATGAATAGTATACGAAATCAATAAAAGGCATCCCCAAGCGGGAGCTAGCTCTTCGTCGATCAACGGTCACAACCACACAAGCAATATAATATACAACGCCAAGGGCGAGGCTCAAAACTCAAAAGGAAACTCAAAACCACAAGAAAACCACGGAAATATAACGCGCGACTCTAAGGTCGAAAGAAAAACATCACTGGTCTGTATCTCAAAATAAATACATGTTTGGTTGATGGAACTTCTAGATACAACAGAGTAATAACATACAAGGTATATAATGGGGGTACGATACAAATAAACCCACCTACTAGCAAATCACCTGGAAAAGGAAGTTGTGCCAGCAAAGCCGTAATGAAACCTGTACGGCAAAACCTGTAAGAAACTGTCGCACAACGGGGGTGAGTTGCCAACTCGTGAGTAGAAAAACATCTACGAACAGAAACCGCATGAACAACGCAATCCTAGGTCAACGATCATAATATATCCTCAAATATATATAACATGCAGCCTATAACAATGACTAGGGTAAAAGTCTAACCCAAGTGTAATCCCATGTGCCCGTGTCAGTGCCTCAGGTAGCAATATATCATATGGATGATGTATGAATGCATGAAACAGAATGCATGTAGTGAAGAAAACTGCTTTCAAAATTTAGTGAGATTTCTGTATCTTTTTAAAACGAGGTATCATAATGAAATCGGCTTAAACCGTGCCCAGCATCGACACAAAAAAAAATCCAAATATCTCGATATCTCTGTGTCGCAATCTCTGTACCTCAATATCTCAAATATCTCTGTATGTCTCAATCTCACTATCTAGGGCGCCGTCAGTCCAGACCGGCCCCAACCATCAATCTCAAGACCACGACGGTATCCTCCGGATATCCGACGCGTCGGGTAATATCACCGGTCGGTAGTGCTCCCCTGTCAGGCTCAACGCCATCATCTGCGATCCTCTTGCCCCGGGGTACCGGACCGGGTCCACCATCTACCCGAAACGGTTCCTCCACTCCTCGAACTCGGGTCTCGAAATCCATCAGCAAACTCATGGTGGACGACTCATACATTATGGGAAACCGCATTTTTTTATTTAAAAAGAGAGAGAAATGGTTTATTTATGTTTTTGCGGTTTTCCTCCAAATCCAAGAAATCTCATGAAATCCAAATCCAAATCATTAATAGCATGCAAACAGTGAATATAGGCATGAAAATCCATGGATGCGGCACAACAGTGAATAATAACATGCATGAAGTAGCAGGCAATAACTACAATGTCTAAACTAGCATATAAAGCAAGTACACTAATATTATGTCTAAACTATTAGCTAACAACCTATGTCAATGAAATAGTATTTTCTAAAGTGTTTGTGACATGGCAATTACCGATGAAGATGTGTGTGAGCCGGGAAGTAAGTGTACGTGGTACATACGCGTCATCGGTAATGGTGCTGGTGTCCTAACAGCATGATATTACCAATAGAATATGAATAAAAAATAAGTATGCGATGCGGAGCAACATCAATAATGAGCGGGAGCTAAACACTAGACACAAGGATAACAAATCTATATTTAATATAAATCTAGTCTAACAACTACACTAAACTAAAGGGCTAAGCTAACTGGCTACTGAAGGTAAGGAACCCGCCCAACCTCTGAGTCGATACATATACCTACATATGTATGTTAGTCGGTGATCCTGCCTCAATAATATCACATCCGATACCATATCTATAATCAGACATTCCCAAGTCATGAGTGGGGATCAAACATCAATATATAGCTCGTATGTAAATCCGTCGTACGGCATCCCCAAATCTGGGTACAGGTCAGTATCACATTCATTAATTTAATCATTTGGTATCCTCTTTATCAAAGATCATAATCCGGGGTACTGATCTACGTCTAGTACAATACTAATATCATCAATCTAATCATGATCTGACTGCTGATCTACAGCCTCATACAAACCGATATCATCATCATATATCGTCATAAAGAGGTAAACAAGGCCTAATGCGACCTATTATGAATATCTTAACATATCTTATCTCATATCACGATCACATGTCAACTATTCAATGTATAACACTATTCACATGTATCGTCATCCCAAGATCCGCTATAACATTAGGACGTATCTCAAGTACGAATCCTGCCATATCACCATTCTCGCGGTCTCAATCAAATCTTATCGACTCACCTCAAATCCCAAATACTATCCTCAAATCGAGTATGCGAACACACAGTCCCATACCCATGTGAACACATAACAATATAACCCCATATAAGCACATATGGAAGAAGAATGTATGCAAGTATGGTGTGTGTGTGTGTGTAAATGTGGTGCAACCTCTACTCTAGGGTCTCGCAATACCAAACTAATCCGATCACACCCTAAATCCATCTATGTCATCAATAACATCAAACAATATATATAATCACTATGTGTGTATACGTATTCGTATACATCACCACGAACCACGAGGGTGCTATACGCCATCCACCCGACTTCTCCCCGTAGATATAAATCTACTCACCTGGTCCTCGCTCGGCGGTGCCGACGTCGCCACGCGCTTGCTTGTCGTCTCGAAGTCCACATGGGGTACCTACATATCTTAACGCACCGTATCGCATTAAAATCCGACTCATGACCAAAACGACACACGAATCCCATATAGGTCAAAAATCTATGGTTGCTTTCACAAATCATTCCAAAAACCCTCGACGGCGGCGTACAAACGCCAAACCATCGAGAAAAACCCAAACACACTTATTTGCACAATCATAAGCACTAATTATAATATAAAATAGCTTAAAATTCGCAAAAAACCTCAAACTCACTTTAAAAGCTATTTTTCCGAAAATCTAGCAAGCAAAATTATCCGTTTTAGTATAAAACTCGACGTTTAACAAATCTATCAGCCATAATTCTTGTTAAACATCTTAAATAAGTCATACAACCAATGTTAATTATAGCAAACATAACCAATTTTAACAATTTTATAGCAAAATGAACAAACAACAATCTAGCTTGGATTTGCATGATCTAAAGCATTGAACTACAATTTAAAATGATAATAATGTCATGAAAAACGAAATCACATTTTTCCCTTAATCAAATTCATAGTTTACAAAAACCTAGTTTGTTAGAAAGGTTAAATTTGGACATTTTCAAGTAACAACTTGTAATTAGCAACTAGATTAGTTTTAACAAGTTTTCAAGAAGCAATCCCACATCACATAACCATGCACCATTGATCACAATCCTAACTCCAAAACAAATCCCTCACTTGAATTTCTTAACTTGAAATTGGAACCATGATATTTACTAAATAAGTTTTGATTAAAGCAACCAAACAACAATTTAACAAAAGGTTGAGATTATACCTTCAAACCATGAGATCAACATGGAATTAAGCCTCCAAAATCCCAACTTTTTCCCAAGATCCATACTAGATAGGCTAAGGTAAAATGGGTAGGGCTTGGATTTTGAGTTTGCTTTGAATTTGTATGGATTTTGAAGCATTTTGATGGATTTTTGGGGCAAAATTGTATGGGATTTTTGGGGGAGGGCTGCTGCTGTTGGAGGGGCTGTTGTTGATGGGGGAAGAGATGAGTGTGTGAGGGGAGAGAATGGCATGTAAAGAAAAGTCCAAGTCAACACAAACACCTACCTCATTTTCTCTTTCTTCCTTTCTTTTGTTTTCTTAAAATAGATGAGAATGAGAAGTGATTGGAGAGAGAGTGGGGTGGGGGGTGGGGGTGGGGGAATAGGCTCGGCCAGAAATGTGAGGGAGTGTGTGAAAAAAGAGAGTTAACCTTACCCCATACTCACATTAACACCTAAACTCTTTAATTATATCATAATGTTTTATTTAAGCCTTTTTATCCTATCATATTTTCAAAACCGTTTAACAATTTCATTTCATTTCAAAAACAATATTTTCCATGTTAGTTAAATATGTCATGATGCACAAAATTTGTTTCAACCCATTCCAATTTTTAATTTTCCCTAATTAAATGTATTAGTGACGGCTTAAAATAATATTAAAATAATTAATTTCGGAAAATTTTTCAGAAAATTTTAAATTTCACCAGTGGCTCAATAAACACTAAATACTAGCAATTACATAGCTGGAATGTGTATATTTAATTTTATAATAAAAATATTTGTATTTTTACTTTTTACGGAAAACCCCCTTATTTTACCGATTTTCCGAAATTTCACCGAAACGATTTTCAAAACGTTACAATCTTCCCTTCTTAAAGAAATTCGGTCCCCGAATTTAAATTAAAACTCCCCCCAAATACTAAAACATCTAAGCAAAACCATCAAGTCGTCGGGGCTCCGAAATCATAAATACATAAAACAAATTGTAGCGCAGCGCATGCGCATGAAAAATGAGTATATAACTCAGAATCAAAACTCCGTCAAGTATCTCACAATCATCGGAGTCATGGTAAGGACACAAATGTCAAATCCAATACAAAACCAATATGATATAATTCGAAACTATACAAGTAAACATCAAATCTATATATGTACATATCTGAAGGAACTGCTTGCCAAATCTTTTAAAGTCGCTGTGCAATATGCATAACACTGCACAGTGGCGGACGTCTATCATAAGAAAATAACCATATACATATATACCTTTTGTTTAAAATGTACGTTCCGCCGTTTTGGAAACAATTTAGAAGGGTCTCCTTGTTTTAAACATTTCGTGTCATATCAGATACGTAGGTAAATACTGAGACTATAGCTCGCTTTTTTGGAAATCCCTTCAATAACTATCAATGCATGCAAAATATATTCAGGTACTGTCCTCTGACTAGTCCTGCTCAGTGCAAAACTCATAGCAATCATCATAAAAACGTACTGCTCCATAAGAAATCAATCCCACAATATGCATATAAATACTATATGCGTCTGGTGCGCACAGAAATCAAAATCCATAAATGTGCCATACGTGCACAGAAACAATATCTAAGTGCATCGGGTGTGCACGAAACATCTGTCAAGGGCAACAGGTGTGCCTGACAGAAAAAACGGGTGCATCTGACATGCATGAAGAATCTCGATTTAGTGCATCTGGTGTGCAGCAAAATCGCATTTCAAAACATGCGCTCAACATGCGCGAAAATCCAAATCAGGTGCATCCATCATGTACGAAATCATGAAATCCAATATCATGCGCCGAACATGCGTAAAATCAAATCAGGTGCACAAGGTGCACAAAACCAATATCGAGTATCACAATCGAAATCGAAGTCCAGTGCATCTAAGTACACAAAATGCGTATCACTGCACTGCAAGCATATGGGAATCATACCGAGTGCAAAACCAAATCGTGTGCTTATATACGCACAAAATCAACTCAACTGTATGAAACCCATAAAATCATAAACGTGAGAAACCAAGGCACGAAAACGATATCAAGTGCAACAACTGTGTAAAAATCGTAAATACTCAGCGGGTACAACCATGGTCCATGAAGACAAATATCATGAAACTCAATCATCAAAATCAATCATGCGAATAGATCGCCCAAAATACCGAAATCAAGTATGGCGGAATAGTCCCGCTCAGGCACATCCTCCAAGAATCTCTGGCCAACTGTTGTGGTCATTCATAGCATGTCTTGTTGACGATCCTGAACTCTGGCATGCCGTTTTGTGTAACATGACCACCCCTGGGTCCAAGTCTTCTCGTAATTTATTCCAGAAAGGTCCTGTCGAGGTCTCTCCCAAAACTCGTCTCTGCCGAACTGTCCGGAAGTCATCGTCCTTTACTATATCAGTTTCTTGTTCCGGAACGCTGCATACTCATCGCGACTCCTTCTGGAAGGTATATCCAAGTACAATGCCTCGGCATGCGTATCGCATCTCTGATGTCGGTGGAGTGGAACGTCGTCTCATTAAGATCTCGTACGAATCTCTTACTCCACTTCCTCTAATGTCGACTGCTTAGGACTCGTCTCGTCGTAGCTGCATGGACTGAGCTCCAACGGCTATCCTTGTATCTGGAGTCTCCCAAGATTGCATCTCACCACCTGCCATCCGAATGAAGTCGAACCATCTGATCGATTTGTCAAAACCTCATAATCCCCCAAGAGCTCAACATCTTGGGTATAGTTTAACAGTATCGAGTACGTACCACAGCATCGATGGTCCAGCCGTAGAAGGGTAAACCCATGCCTCACTAATGGCGCCGCGGAACTGCCGCAAACCCTAAGGTTCAAAGGCTTTCACACGGTCATTAAGTCGAGTTAGGGTTTCATTCTTCTAGAGGGTCCATAGAATTGCCTGCATGTCTTTCCGAATACTTTAAACTTGGAATAATAGGTTGCTGACATTCGATCGTCTCTGTCGACTCTCAACGTCTCCGCGTGAAGTCGTCTCTAGTTGGAATCAATCTATCTGATGACCTCGCATCGGGGTAGCGAACGAACCACATGTCATAGTCATTCATCCTCGGTGACTAGCGACCTACTATCATCTCTTAGTACAACTCGTCCCGCAATAGCTCCAACATCTGGGGCGATATCTCGACGCTCGCAGCAATGACTGGCTCACTCGTCTGCACGCTGAACAGTGCCTCAATCATCATGAATAAGCAATACACCAACGGTCATCAAAATCTGGTTAGCCTCTGTCATTGGCTCAATCCTCGGGGGCTGATCTGCACGTCTGAGTAATCTCATACAGTAATCTAACCAACGCTCGTGGCGCAAAAACAAAATGAAAATACACATCTCTGCAATCGTGTGTCGCCGGAATCACTCCCTGGTCAGTCCTCGTTCTTGACGAGCTCTTGCTGACCGCAACTCTCCCTGCCCGTAATCGTGGCAACAAACAGTAACTGGTACCGATGAGGCTAGATCAGGAATGAATATGATACTGAGCAAAGAAATGTATTTCCTAAGGCTCCTTAAGTAGAGTAGCGTATCGTAAGTATGCCGCGGAACATACCCACGGTACGTCACTCTACTTTAGTCACCTATTCCATCAACAAAGGGTCATCCTACGCTCCGACGGTAAAACCTAACGCTCTGATACCAACTTTGTCACGTCCCGAAAATACGGAACATGACCGGCACTTACACTACAAAACGTCTCGAGGCGTACGTAATTTAAGTAATCCGAAAACCCAGAAATCCAAAGCCAGAAAAGTAGTAGAGTGAAGGAAAACAAATTTAAATCAAGTAGTTTTAATAGCATAAGCCGAATTATACGTTTTTAAAAAGAACATCAAATATTTCATAAAAATTTCGGCAGAGTCTCCTTTGTAAATACTGGCTCCCAAACGGGATACAACAAGAATAGTATACGAAATCAATAAAAGGCATCCCCAAGCGGGAGCTAGCTCTTCATCAATCGACGGTCACAACCACACAAGCAATATAATATACAACGCCAAGGGCGAGAATCAAAACTCAAAAGGAAACTCAAAACCACAAGAAAACCACGGAAATATAACGCGCGACTCTAAGGTCGAAAGAATAATATCACCGGTCTCTATCTCAAAATAAATACATGTTTGGTTGATGGAACTTCTAGATACAACAGAGTAATAATATACAAGGTATATAATTGGGGTACAATACAAATAAACCCACCTACTAGCAAATCACCCGGAAAAGGAAGTAGTGCCAGCAAAGCCGTAATGAAACCTGTACGGCAAAACCTGCAAGAAACTGTCGCACAACGGGGGTGAGTTGCCAACTCGTGAGTAGAAAAACATCTACGAATAGAAACCGCATGAACAACGCAATCCTAGGTCAACGATCATAATATATCCTCAAATATATATAACATGCAGCCTATAATAATGACTAGGATAAAAGTCTAACCCAAGTGTAATCCCATATGCCCGTATCAGTGCCTTAGGTAGCAATATATCATATGGATGTTGTATGAATGCATGAAACAAAATGCATGTACTGAAGAAAACTGCTTTCAAAATTTAGTGAGATTTATGTATCTTGTTAAAACGAGGTATCATAATGAAATCAGCATAAACCGTGCCTAGCATCGACACAAAAAAAATATCCAAATATCTCGATATCTCTGTGTCGCAATCTCTGTACCTCAATATCTCAAATATCTCTGTATGTCTCAATCTCACTATCTAGGGCGCCGTCAGTCCAGACCGGCCCCAACCATCAATCTCAAGACCACGACGGTATCCTCCGGATATCCGACGCGTCACGTAATATCACCGGTCGGTAGTGCTCCCCTGCCAGGCTCAACGCCATCATCTGCGATCCTCTTGCCCCGCGGTACCGCACCGGGTCCACCATCTACCCGAAACGATTCCTCCACTCCTCGAACTCGGGTCTCGAAATCCATCAGCAAACTCATGGTGGACGACTCATACATCATGGGAAACCGTATTTTTTTATTTAAAAAGAGAGAGACAAGGTTTATTTATGTTTTTGCGGTTTTCCTCCAAATCCAAGAAATCTCATGAAATCCAAATCCAAATCATCAGTAGCATGCAAACAGTGAATATAGGCATGAAAATCCATGAATGCGGCACAATAGTGAATAATAACATGCATAAAGTAGCAGGCAATAACTACAATGTCTAAACTAACATATAAAGCAAGTACACTAATATTATGTCTAAACTATTAGCTAACAACCTATGTCAATGAAATAGTATTTTCTAAAGTGTTCGTGACATGGCAATTACCGATGAAGATGTGAATGAGCCGTCAAGTAAGTGTACGTGGTACATACACGTCATCGGTAATGGTGCTGGTGTCCTAACTGCATGATATTAACAATAGAATATGAATCAAAAATAAGTATGCGATGCGGAGCAACGGCAATAATGAGCAGAAGCTAAATACTAGACACAAGGATAACAAATCTATATTTAATATAAATCTAGTCAAACAACTACACTAAACTAAAGGGCTAAGCTAACTGGCTACTGAAGGTAAGGAACCCGTCTAACCTCTGAGTCGATACATATACCTACATATATATGTTAGTCGGTGATCCTGCCTCAATAATATCACATCTGATACCATATCTATAATCAGACATTCCCAAGTCAAGAGTGCGGATCAAACATCAATATATAGCTCGTACGTAAATCCGTCATACGGCATCCCCAAATCTGGGTACAGGTCAGTATCACATTCATCAATTTAATCATTTGGTATCCTCTTTATCAAAGATCATAATCCGGGGTACTGATCTACGTCTAGTACAATACTAATATCATCAATTTAATCATGATCTGACTGCTGATCTACAGCCTCATACAAATCGATATCATCATCATATATCGTCATAAAGAGGTATACATCGCCTAATGCGACCTATTATAAATATCCTAACATATCTTATCTCATATCACGATCACATGTCAACCATTCAATGTATAACACTATTCACATGTATCGTCATCCCAAGATCCGCTATAACATCAGGATGTATCTCAAGTACGAATCCTGCCATATCACCGTTATCACGGTCTCAATCAAATCTTATCGACTCACCTCAAATCCCAAATACTATCCTCAAATCCAGTATGCGAACACACAGTCCCATACCCATGTGAACACATAACAATATAACCCCATATAAGCACATATTAAAGAAGAATGTATGCAAGTATGGTGTGTGTGTGTGTGTAAATATGGTGCAACCTCTACTCTAGGGTCTCGCTCACACCCTAAATCCATCTATGTCATCAATAACATCAAACAATATATATAATCACTATGTGTGTATACGTATTCGTATAAATCACCACGAACCGCGAGGGTGCTATACGCCATCCTCCCGACTTCTCCCCATAGATATAAATCTACTCACCTGGTTCTCGCTCGGCGGTGCCGACGTCGCCACGCGCTTGCTTGTCATCTCGAAGTCCACATAGGGTACCTACATATCATAACGCATCGTATCGCATTAAAATCCGACTCATGACCAAAACGACACACGAATCCCACATAGGTCAAAACCTATGGTTGCTTTCACAAATCAACCCAAAAACCCTCGACGTCGGCGTACAAATGCCAAACCATCGAGAAAAACCCAAACACACTCATTTGCACAATCACAAGCACTAATTATAATATAAAATAGCTTAAAATTCGCAAAAAACCTCAAACTCACTTTAAAAGCTATATTTCCGAAAATCTAGCAAGCAAAATTACCCGTTTTAGTACAAAACTCGACGTTTAACAAATCTAGCGGCCATAATTCTTGTTAAACATCTTAAATAAGTCATACAACCAATGTTAATTAGATTTTAAACTTAACTCTTAATATCAATCTCAAAAATCTAGTTTGCGAACATAACCAATTTTAACAATTTTATAGCAAAATGAACAAACAACAATCTAGCTTGGATTTGCATGATCTAAAGTATTGAACTACAATTTAAAATGTTAATAAATTCACGAAAAACCTAATCACATTTTTCTCTTAATCAAATTCATAGTTTACAAAAACCTAGTTTGTTAAAAAGCATAAATTTGGACATTTTCAAGTAACAACTTGTAATTAGCAACTAGATTAGTTTTAACAAGTTTTCAAGATGCAATCCCACATCACATAACCATGCACCATTGATCACAACCCTAACTCCAAAACAAAACTCTCACTTGAATTTCTTAACTTGAAATTGGAACCATGATATTTACTAAATAAGTTTTGATTAAAGTAACCAAACAACAATTTAACAAAAGGTTGAGATTATACCTTCAAACCATGAGATCAACATGGAATTAAGCCTCCAAAATCCCAACTTTTTCCCAAGATCCATAGTAGATAGGCTAAGGTAAAATGGGTAGGGCCTGGATTTTGAGTTTGCTTTGAATTTATATGGATTTTGAAGCATTTTGATGGATTTTTGGGGCAAAATTGTATGGGATTTTTGGAGGAGGGCTGCTGCTGTTGGAGGGGCTGCTGTTGATGGGGGAAGAGGTGAGTGTGTGAGGGGAGAGAATGCCATGTAAAGAAATGTCCAAGTCAACACAAACACCTACCTCATTTTCTCTTTCTTCCTTTCTTTTGTTTTCTTAAAATAGATGAGAATGAGAAGTGATTGGAGAGAGAGTGGGGGGGGGGGGCGGATAGGCTCGACCAGAAATGTGGCTGGAAATGTGAGGGAGTGTGTGAGAAAAGAGAGTTAACCTTACCCCATACTCACATTAACACCTAAACTCTTTAATTATATCATAATGTTTTATTTAAGCCTTTTTTCTATCATATTTTCAAAACCGTTTAACAATTTCATTTCATTTCAAAAACAATATTTTCCATGTTAGTTAAATATGTCATGATGCACAAAATTTGTTTCAACCCATTCTAATTTGTAATTTTCCCTAATTAAATGTATTAGTGAGAGCTTAAAATAATATTAAAATAATTAATTTCGGAAATTTTTTCAGAAAATTTGAAATTTCACCAGTGGCTCAATAAACACCAAATACTAGCAATTACATAGCTAGAATGTGTATATTTAATTTTATAATAAAGATATTTGTATTTTGACTTTTTACGGAAAACCCCCTTATTTTACCGATTTTCCGAAATTTCACCGAAACGATTTTCAAAACGTTACATCCCCGTACCTTTACATCATTAAGATATGAATCATTCTATATCCAATATAGAAACAAAGGCACTGATTTAATTGGAACCGGATTCAAATCATGCAGCTGTCTCCTGTGCATGTCAACTAATTGGAGAGAGGCCGATCAGTATTACTCAACTTAGGAGTGCATCCAATTATGAGTAACCTGAAAGAGAAACAAGTTTCTCAAAACCATTACTATCAAATGAATACCAAACACAAGTATCTACATCTTCGATCACCTTGAAGAATCCTAATACTTGCAACACCTGATTCTCTACTTTATTCTCATACCTATAACTTCTCAAAACCTAGACCTTGTATTTCTACGAAACACTTGTCTAGAAACTAGAGAAGTCATAAGTAAATAGAATATAGTACGAGAACCAACCCCTCTGTCCTTATGGACACTGGACAATATACAATACTCTGTATATGTCCCCTGAGTTGAATAACTCAAACCCTGTGCGTCGTAGGTTGAAAACTGTACTTATGGTTAAGAAGAATTACACCGCTGTTTAATGCTCCTTACCTAACCATCAACTGATATAGGTAAATGTTATAGACATAATTTCAAAATGTTATATCTCACTTTATAAAAATAAACGTACAGATATATAATTTGAAATTGGTGCATAACAACGGATATTCAAAACCAAATATTTACCGTCCGGCAAAAACCCAGGCGATTTCCTCAAATATCATCAATTACAACGAATCCCGATATAATGAGGATGATCACCTAATTCCCAATAACTTACTCCCACTCATCATCTGTAAAAACCATACACATGTGAGAATCATACCTGGTAAATACATACCCAGCATGGTATAATTGGGAAATCAGTTTTCTATTAACAATGCACAGTAAAAATGAAACATGAAAATGTTTCGAAGGAGTATCTGGGTATTCCTAGTAATGCCTCTTCCATTATCGGATTCACAACCGTAACCATATATTTCTTTGCCATCTCTCCAAATCCCTTTATTTGTATTTAGTCATTACCTTCTGTACACCATCGTTAGGCTAAATGGTTTTCTTCCTTCCCTACCGTTCGGCACCAGCCTATGGTTTGGAAGAAGACTATCCAATAAGCGTAATAGGTGTACTATCCCAATCCTAAGAGCACTCGCAATGCGAGAGAAGGTAAAGATAAAAGACAACTGAATAAACCTTATTCCTATTTCTCCTAAACCAGAATCCATCCCCGAACTGGAACAAGTTCCTTCGAGTTCGTATATAACCATACGATGGAGTATCCAATAACTGTGGATCTTCGTAGTGGTACGGGGTGTTCTGGAGAAATACAAAGGTGAAATAGGAGTGGCGATGAGATACTCGGTATGGTCGTGAATGATAGCAGTTGCAATTTACTTTGCCCTCTTTCTGATCCCTTTATTTGTCTTTACTTATTACCTTCTGCACACCTCACTTAGGCTGATTGGTTTTCTTCATTCCCTACCTTTCGGCACCTGCCTATGGTTTGGAAGAAGACTATCCAATAAGCGTAATAGGTGTACCCTTCTCCTAATCCTAGGAGCCCTCACAATCTGAGAGAAGATAAAAGGAAAAGACAACTGAATAGTCCTATTCAATCTCTCCAGAACCAGAATCCATCCTCGAATCTGGAACAAGTTCCTTCGAGTTCATATATAACCATACGATGGATTTATCCAATGGAAGTGGATGTTCGTAGTGATACGGGGTGTTCTGGAGAAATGCAAAGGGTAAAAGAAGGAGTGGAAATGATGTATGCAACTCAGACAATCCAAAAGCCAGTGTTTTAAGAAAGTTCGGTTAACTTGGTCACTGAGTCTTAGTCAAGGGTCGGGTCATGGTCGCTACCAAAGAGAGAGAGAAAAGAAACACTCTGCGTGCACTCTAACCTAGATCAGAATGGTTATCAATTTATCTAATCAGGAAGCCTCCCACTTTATCCACAAATTCTCCTCCAAAGCTGAAAGAAGAATTAGTCGAGATCACCCGAGGAGTATACCAACTCATCAGTGGGAATCGGGATCCAACTTTTATCGTATGATAACCTGATGGAATCCACTCAAGTCATCACACTCCAGAAGGTATGCGCATACCTGGCAAGTTTCAGTTTCTTTAGAAACTCCCGATGTGATTTTTACCCCTAGGACCCAAGTGACCTTGACAGAGTCAACAAATCAAAAAGTCCTAATCAAGTTCAACCCATCATTTTCCTAATTGCATTAAACCTACCCGCACGAGCCCTTGACGGAGTCAACAAGGCCGTACGACTGTCCTAACCAATCGCATATCCATACTACAAACAAGCACCACTCAGCTACCGTACACTACGCCTTGACGGAATCAACAAACGCAGCACGAATACTAAGTAATACTAATCTGAAATGATGGAGGGCTATGACTGGTTTTTGGCGAAAAACCTTTAACGTAATGAACTTGATATCGTTGAAGGAACCGAGTGGTTTTACAAATATATAGTAGCGAAAACTTTTGCTAAAGGGGTCACTCCCAGTGAAGGGATCTCGGCTCTTTCCCCGTAGAATGAGGTGCAGAATATTCCAACTGAATACCGTAATTCAAAGCAAAAAGTAATCGACTATAGTGAAGTTATTACCCTGACACAAACTTCTGCCCAAGAGGTCACTCCCGATGAAGGGATCTCGGTCTTTGCCTCGTCGAATGAGGTGCTGGATATTCCAAACCGAATACCGCTGTGCAAAACAAAAGAGAACGTCCTTACAATAACAGCCTTTTTGAAAATTGTTCCAACAACATCGAATATTTTTGTTTTCCTTGCATTGATCTGAATCAACGCAGACCCATCAATTAATCACCCCAAAAAAGAACGAAAATACGATGAACGTATATGCTATCCGCATTCACCACTGGGTCCCGTCATCACCCGTTAGGTTACTTAACTAACGACAGAGCGGAGACTGGACTAGCGCGGGTGTAAAATATATACAACATCTACTTGTATATATATCAATATATAATAATCGCTCATGGTGTGATAAATGCAACATCACGGAAATATAATAAGTATCACAGAACAATACAGATAATCTGGGAGCCCCGGATTTCATTGAGACGCAAGTGAAACTCGACGCTCCACTGGTCGTGTAGATAGCCTGTGTAATGGAAACCTAGACCCCTACGGGCGTGGCAAGTTACCCGCCAAAACCAGAAGTGAGGCAGCCCCCTTCAACAAAGTGAATGGACCATCCAGCACTTCATGGAATCCGGTAACTTGTGCGCCCCTCCTTGGGTCAACCTATACCTCCTACGAGTGCGGCGAATAGCCTGCCAATTCTAGAGTGAAGCCCTCTCCGTCTCAAAGCAATGAGATGCGGGCTCGTTGCCCTCTAGAACCCGGCCATCCGTGCACCCCACCGCGGAGTAATCCTAGTACAGAAAAGAAAATATGTACAACGATGATATCGACCTCAACCCGGTCGTGCCCCAAAAGAATAATATACAAACAGGCAGTGACGGCAGTCCACATGTCGGACGCTCGCCCCGCAATATCAAATGTACAAATAATACTAAACTGTACTAACATTGCATCCAAGCTATCCACCATGACAAATCAGCAATATTACAGCACAACACAGAATATCAACGTGAATGTCACGTTCGCAAATCCGTCTAAAAGAGCTATAGCAATTAGACAAGATTTACCGCTCGAATGACATTCACGGTTGCAGATATAAATGTAAGTACTGCGAACTAACTTATTTAAAATTTCGATCGACAAAATTTCCCAAAGTGGGCCCCAAGTACAATACCAGCACTCAAAATAATCTGGGCCAAAACTATATATCACAAAAATCATATTTCCATGAACTAAACCATCAGAAAACATTTGGGGCACTGTACCCCAAAAAGGGCCGCGGAAGGGCCGCCAAATGCGACATTTAGCGGCGGTTTCGCGGTGGAATTTTGGAGTTAGGTCTCAAATTTTTTTCTGTAGCTTTAGTTATGCATGCATGTATTTTTAAGATGCTTAAAATAATTTTTTGAACAACTTTGAAATTCGACAGCAAGCACAATGAAATGAAAATACGATTTGGAAATTTCGATCGATCGATATTTTAAACACGTTAGAACAAGCTAGTAAAGGTTAATGGCATGGCTCTGATACCATGTAAGTCTACGATAGCGCTCCGGCCGTCAATCCGAGGCCAAATGCGGAAACAAAAACTTTTTAGGAAACCGTCGCTATCGTAGTCTTTGACCCGAATCGAACCATTAATGCTAAACTAGCTAACTACTAAGAAGTGAGAGTGGCTATACCGATCGATCCATGTCCTTCGATCTTTGGCCACCATCCCAAGCTCCTCACGGCATATCCGATCTCCGGTCTCCTCGTCGGAAGGGCACTACATCAATGAGTCTTTTTACAGGCTCCCGCTTCATCCGAAGCAACTCGAACATGAAGTTTGCTAGCCGACATGTCCAAGGTGAAGTAGAGAATGTGTGTGATAACTTTGTCTCAAGCATCCATTGATTCTCAACACATGAGAGTGTATGGATGGAGGTTGAAGATGCGAAATTATGAGCTAGAGGAAGAAGAAGAAGAAGAGCTTTTCTTTTCTTGTGTGAGATGAAAAATGAGAGAAGCTAGAATGATAATCGCAAGAGCTAACCCAAGCCATATGGCTGCCCCCTCTCTCTCCATCTTTCATTTCACACACTAAATCAATCCAAAATATGACATATGCACAAATAAAGAGACCATGAGTTATCACCCATGCACATGTCACAATTAATGCATCTCATCATGAATTAAGCTCATAATTTCCACCAAAATAAACATTAACCTAAATGTTTAATCCAACAAAAAGATACGGCATCAACTAAAGTAAACTCGTGACAGATCACAAGAATACCCCTCACCTGTATATACATACCTGCATCCGCATTCCGACTGAATGCAAATGCAATGAGACTAAAGTAATCCAAAAAATCTAATACTAAGATCCGGCTTAAACCAAAGCCCACTAGTATGATCCGCTCGATCATGATCCGTGCATAAGTGCACGTATAAGATCGAACCCTGCCATAATACCATACGGCCTCTACAACGTTTCGCCCGAAACATGGGAAACTATCTGTGGGGGACTCCGAAGACTCGTCAATACACCGGCAGTGGGTTTAACCATAAGCATGTCAGTGGTACTAGCTGTACGTAACGGCTACCCATGTATCGAACAAAAGGGAGGCCGATGAGCGAACTCATCCTGACAACCTACTAAGCCTGTCAGTGACAATATCCGTACAGTCTGGTCCGTTCGTCTATGAGTATCGTATGTCGGGCGTAGGGGGTTGGTAAAAGTCAGACCCTCAAAAGCGGTACAAGTCGTGTCGGAGTATAGCCCAGAACACACTGAGATACTACTGGAATACCTACCAGTAAATCTCTTGCCTTGGCTAAGGACTTCGTGTAATGGCTTTCCTAGACACAGCGTGATCTCACCCCCAATACCGGGAGAGACGAAACCCTTGCCGATCCGCTCACTGCCTCCATGTAGCTCGGGACTGTACCCAACTAAAACCTGTTTGCACGACTCCTTTGAGCCGTGGTAGGGTAGTAATCAAAGCACAGTGGGAACTCACATGAGACAAATGACGTTCTCAGGTTGATGAACTAACCTATACACATATCACCAGGGAACTGCTATCTGACGCTAGGTATAAAACCAACTAGCATGTTCCCGGCGAGTCATGTCCGGTGTACTCATAACCCAATGAGCACCTGTATACGTCTTAGGTGAACCAACTGACACCAATGGCTTGTGAGACCAGCCACCGCCCCTCGTCGGGGTCTCGATCCGTATACACTAGTCTGCTAACGGAGTATCGATGCCCAGTCTCGAAACTCCCACGACTAGGGATACTTTTAAGGATGTGCTTAAAGACTACCCAACTCTCACGTATATGATCGCGATCATACTGCTGGTAGTTAAGCAAGAATCCTAAGGGCTCTATCAACGTGTAATAGTAATCTGTAATATCACCTAAAGCATGTACACGATGATAAAGACAAACCGGATAGCATACTATCATCTTGAGTAAGACTGTCCTACCGGTATAGGTCCTCCCTCGATCATTGCAATCACGTGCTTGCGATCCAATAATTGACTTTGAGGGCACTATATCCAACAGTCTTTACCCTCAATGGAGGGGCGGTATGCTGGAAGAGTTCCAAGTAGGAAACCATGGAAGACTCGATAATGGAGGCTGAATACATCGCTGCCAACGATGCTGCCAAAGTGGCTGTCTGGATGAAGAAGTTCATAAACGAACATGGTGTGGTTCCATCCATCGAGCATCCAATACCTTTGTATTGCGATAACAATGGAGCAGTGGCTTTGTCCAAGGAACCCAGGTCCCATCAGCAATCCAGGCATATTCTGAGGCGGTATCACCTGATCCGGGAGATAGTTGATCGCCGGGAGATCGAGGTCAGGAGAGTTGACACGAAGGACAACACGACGGATCCATTTACGAAGGCCATACCCCAGATACAATTTGGGAGACTCTTCAGGATGTTGGATATGAGATACTACAACAACTGGCCTTAGTGCAAGTGGGAGATTGTTAGTTATGTATATGCCCTAGAGGCCATTGTTGTACATATGATGCATATTATAGTGGATGCTTGGACATATATAAAGAGCACTTTCTTGCTCAACATGATAGTATGCTATCTGGTTGCTCTTTGTCTTAACATGTTGACTTGTATTGTGATACTGTCTTGCTCTCACATTGTAACATTTTAGAAATTCGTTATGCGAATTTTTTCGTTTTTGGGTAAAATTGTCGGTATTTTCTGTTTTAAACCGACTGTTATCAAACGACCATATAAACTTGCCAGCACTTAGTTTAGCTAAAATAAAACTAGTGTGCAAGCTTTGGGGGTATATGGGACGTTTTGGTTCAATTTGGGTTTTTCCCAATTTTAATATTATTTTAATGCGATATTCACATTTTGGGAAATTTCTCCAGAATTGGGATCTTTTCAAATAAATCAAGTTGGGTAAAACAAAACCTTCCATATTTTATATAGATATTTGTTTTGTGCAAGGATTAAAGGTTTAAAAGAAAAGAAATGAATTGAAGGAGATGCATGCATGTGTGTGTGAATGCATTAAATGTCATTTATTGAGGAATATAGCTAGAACAATCCACATAAAACCCTCCCTTTCCTTCCTTGGCTGAATCATCCTCCTTCTTTCTGCCCTTGATCACTTCCTACACCATTTTCATTAATCCTAGCACAATAAATCTCCAAAATTCCCAATTATATCACAAAAATACCCCAAGTCTTGATTTAGCATCTTGGAGTTAGGAAAGCTTGGATCTTTGTGTTCTTGAGGATATGTATGATCTCTATTTGTTCATTATGTTGTGGTAGTGGTGTGTAGCCTTTTTATTTCAGTTTAGATAGTGTAAAGTTAGGATTGTGCGTAATATCGTATTTTTAGTGTCGGTTCGTGATATCTGTGACCTGCTATGACCCCGAGTTTTTTCTAGAAAATCAAACAATGTAGTTGTGTTGTACCTGTGACCATAGGACCTCACCTGGAGCACGAACCCATGGGGCTCGGACTCGGCCGGCGACGACTCGACGGAATTCCGGCGACATCGGCTGTAGGTTTGAGTTGGGGTTTGGGTTTTTTAGGGTAGCTCTCTGCTTTGGTATAGGTATGTTTGGTCTTGTTTAGTTGTTGAGTTTTCTCATTATGAAAAATCTGGGGTCACCTAGATAGTTTCTTGTGTTTCGTTTTAGCGCGATACGTTATACGACATGGATCGTGCACTTTGTGTGATTTTGCTCTTAGGTTGTTTTCGTCGTGTCACTACGCACGTTAGCCACAATACGAACACTTGAGAGTATGTTTTGTGTTGTTGCGTCGATTAAATGTAGTGTGTGCGTGTTTTGGGTCTATTATTAATATATACTTGCTTTATTGTTTTGATGTGGTAGGTTCACAGGCGGGGACTTCGGACACATCTACAAGGGGAAAACAAGTGGTTGGCTTCAGTTAGCCAGGAGCGTCGGTGAGTAGATTTAATATCTGCAGGGGAATCGCCCGCATGGCGTTATGCGTCTGGGCTAGAAAGGACTTAACTTGTCGCATATTCTATGTCACATTTAGAATTGCGCATTTACCCTACTGTTTAGTAAATCATTGTGCTTGGACTAGTATCCTTAGAATACTGCACTATTATTGACGGCTGTTGCACGAGCACTGATTGTATGCCGCACACACCATCAATAACTGCCATGTCACGCACAACCCACTTATAGATATGATAATGTTTGGTTAGGGACATTGTGATCTTGATTCATATTTCTTATCGCATATGATATATATAGCATACCTGTATACCTAAATGCTTACACATATGCCTTGACATACTTACGTGCTAGTTACCTGTATACCTATAGAGTATTGTACCATTAGCGATAGGTACATACACACTTCATGACATAGCTACAGGTATACCTTGCACACATACTTCACTTATATCCAGGGGGTATATTACATCATTACTCATAGGTAGATACATATATCTTGCTATATCTTATGTTTACACATATACCTGTTTATAGCTACATGTTTACCTGTACTTGATGTTATATAGACTTGGAGAAATTTGGAACCACATTATTTATATGTTAACTTGTTGCAGTTAAATAGCGGCTTTTACTTTATATGCTTGCATTTAAGATTTATGATGCGTATATTATATTCATGGATTTTCGCATTGAGATATGGATTTTTCATGATGTTTTCTGGATTTGGGAACCGTGGTAGTTTCATGAATTTATGCATTATTTGAAAAACCCGGTTTCCCTTGATATGATATTTCAGCAGCCACCATGAGATTTATCGGTTCGGATATATATATATACCACACGCGAGGAAAGGAGGGATCCATGTGCGGGTACATGGTGGGGCCCGGAAGTACCCCGGGGCAAGAATCTCAGTGAGGAGATGAGTTAGTGGGGGAACCATATCTACCGGTGACATTACCAATGACTCGGCGGTTATCATGGGGATACCGATTGCTGTCATGTGCGTATGGATACGTCGAGAGGCGAGGGTCAGAGCTAGGCACTCGAGCTTTCGGGATAGCGTATGATACGTACCTATCAGGGTGCCAGTCATGGAGACAACACCTAATTTATCAGCCTTTCTTTGTCGATGCTTGACACATTGTTATCATGATATGTTACTTCTAAGTATATGTAACAGTGGAATGGGACGCTGTTATATATGCCTTTACACCAATATTAGTGGAATGGGACGCTAATATATGTGTATTGATATCAATTTATATACATCATCATATTTATTCATGCAAATATATTTAGGAAATGTGAGATCTACTTGATGTTGTGCATTCAGGATATAGAGATCTACTTAATGTTGTACATTCGGGATATACGAGATATACTTGATATTGTACATACGGGATATGTGAGATCTACTTGATGTTGTACATTCGGGATATACGAGATATACTTGATATTGTACATACGGGATATGTGAGATCTACTTGATGTTGTACATTCGGGATATACGAGATATACTTGATATTGTACATACGGGATATGTGAGACTTACTTGATATGATAGCCAATTTGGGGGCTGATTTGAGGAATTGGGATTTGGATTGTCTTGATGGATTTTGATCCTACCACGATGTCAGGATTCCGTAGAAATGACATGTTTCATTCCATACTCTACATTTACTGTTTATGCACTGCTTCATGCATTAGTGTACCTGTTAGAGTACCTTCCATGACTGTAGCATTTACATACCTTTATTCATGTATTAGTAGTACCGATATAGTACCTTACATGATGCTGCATACAGATTGTCACACTATTATTGCTTCATGTATTAGTTGTACTTGTTAGCGTACCTTTCATGACTATTGCATTCATATGACATGTTACTGCTTTTAACCTGTATATGTTAGATTCACGCTGTACATGCATACTTGCAATTACCTGCATATGTTATTTACTATTCACGAGTTGACAACTCACCCCCGTTGTGCCACAGTGTTTTGCAGGTGTCCCTCAGGATAGTCAGAGGCAGAGCTATTTTCATCCATTGTATCACCTTTGCTGCGGATACCGCTTCGCCTGACAGTGTGCAGTTTTGCTTAGGTAGGTTTTGCGGTTATCCAATGTTGCTTGTTGTGTATTAGTTGTAACATGTACTCTCCATCTACCATTATCATGTATGACTTAGAGACTTGATATGAGGACGATACTGTATATTATTTTGTGACTTGGAGGTTTTTATGCAGTTTTATTTATATCGTCTCTTTCTTCGCTACGGCGTCGTTTATCTGTTGTGGTGGTTGTTTTCTGCCTTTTGGCGTGGATTTGCTTCTGTTGGGGATGTTTTACTTTATATTTATGTTGTACCCATTTTGGGGGCTTATTTTACAAAGGAGGTGCTGTCAAAATTTTAAAGGAAATAAGTTGGACTTTTAAAGAATTTGGGTTGAGATTTCAAAGGTTTTGAAAATACTATTATTTCTTATTACTTTTGATGGTTTAGATTTCTGGGTTTTGGCTTTCTTTTACTGCGTTACGCCTGTAGACGTTGCATAGTATTAGGGCCGTCACGTGCCAATTTCGGGCCGTGACAAAGTTGGTATCAGAGCGCTAGGTTTTTACCTTTCGGAGTGTAGGATGACCTTGGTATGATGGAGTATGTAGCCTAAGCAGAGTAACGTAGTGTGTGTATGTCTGCAGCATACTCACGATGCGGTACTTCGCCAAAGTGACCTAAGTACAAATAGCTTGAAATTCCTTCCTTGATGATTCATATCCTTGTGATTTGATTTCCGCATTCATATTGAATCCTATCTATATTTATATTCTTTGCCACCGACGACTATGGGGACTCAGAGAGGTGCAGCGAGGGCCGAGGTCAGAATTGACTCGGGTAGGACGAGGACTGACCAGGATGGCAAGCTCGTTGCACAGGAGTAGACGGATCCGCCTTTGACAGATAGTATCGCTAGGCTTGTGGCAGAGATGCATGACATGCGCCAGACTATGAGTTCTTTGGTTGAGGCCATTTGTTAGTAGTATGTATGCCCTAGAGGCCAGTATTGTACAGATGATGTATATTATATTGGATGCTTGGACATATATAGAGAGGACTTTCTTGCTCGACATGATAGTATGCTATATGGTTGCTCTTTATCTTAACATGTATACTTGTCTCTTTATACAGTCTTATAGTTACATGTTGGTAAAGCCCTTAGGATGTGTACTTGACTACCTGGACTATGATGCGGATCATACAAGTGGGGACATGATAGTCCATAAGTACATCCTTCAAGGTCCCTAGTCATGGGTGTATCGAGACGGGGCATCGATATACCAGTGTAGACTAGCGTATACGCTTCTCGACCCATGAGATGGGTGATGGATGATCCCATATCCATTGGTGTTTGACATCAAAGATGGTATACGGGTGCTCAGTGGAGACTGGGTACACTGGACGGACTCGCCAAGAACTCCCAGATGGTATTATACCTCACGTCAGATGGCAGTTCTCTGGTGACACTAGTGCAGGTTAGTCTGTAAACCCGAGATCGTTATAGAGTCTTGTATGATTCCCACTGTGCTTTGATTTCCACCTTACCACGTCCATGAGGGTGTGCAAAATGGTGGTTTTTGGGTACAGTCCCGAGTCACATGGAGGCAATGAGCAATAGGAGGGGTTTCGTCACTCCCGGTATTGGGGGTTGATGTTGCGCTGTGCTCGATTGGCCATAACAGGGAAGTCCCTGGCCCGGGCTAATTAGAGATTTACTGGTAAGTGTTACCAGTAGTTTCTCGACCCATTATGAGCCACACATCGGCACGACTTATCGTTTATTAGGGTTTGACATTTACCACCCCTAGACTTGATATGCGACATATCAGACGAGGAGACCGGACTGTACGGGAAGTGTTACTGGCAGGCTTTTACAGTAGTTGGAGCGGGCTTGCTTGCTGATCTTCTGATCGCTCAATATCCGGGTAGCCGTTACGTCCAGCTAGTACCGCTGATGGCTTGTGGGTGCTTGATGTGATCATCACCTACTGCCGGCGTATTGACGAGTCTTTAGAGTCCTACATAGAGGTTTTACTGGCTCAGGCAAAACGAAATAGGAGCGCATATGTGATATGTGCAAGACCAAGAATAATGCGTGTATGTGATACCGTATTCTATTCTCGCGACTTTTTGTATCGGTCGGTTATATATGATATAGCCGGGTTATCGAATCAAGTGTTGATTCGATAAGACGATACAATGGGTGTTAGTCGGTTATATGAGATATGACCGGATTATTAAGTCAAATGTTGATTTAATAATTTATTGCATAATTGTATATTTGATATACTAGTTTGCATTAACTAACACTTGTTCACTTTAGTGTTTTTCTCACATGTGAACACTTGAATATATATATATATATATATATATGTGATATATATATTAAAAGTGTTTTCTTTTGTATCATGGTTGATGATACACTAAACATGGGTGTGTAAGACATACACCATACTATATTAGATGGTGGTTAATAATTATTTAAGGTAATTACAAAATTGGTGGAATTTTGGAAAGAGCATGAACCTTGTAGAAGCTTGCTTTGCTTTGACAAAGTCCACTACCTTTGTCTTCACCTTAGATTTTTATTAACCTAACCATTTAGATAAACTATGGTTATGTCTCTACAAGAGTTAGTATATGATACTAATTCACCATGGTTAGCCTTCACACTTTATCATTATCCTCTTCACTTTCTTTTGTTCATCTTCTTCTTCATTGAACAAGAGAAAAAGAAAACTAGGGTTTGATCCAAAGTGAGAAAGATTGTGAGAAACAAAAATCTAAAGAGAACCCACTTCCTATTTCTCCATCCTCTACTTGACTAGCACTTTAGTTTAGGGTGTTTACTTCACTAATTCTCTAGTTAGTGAAGTAGGAGCTTGAGTCGGAATTCCTTCGACGTAGATCATCTTCGGCCTCGGAGACTTCAAGCAAGGTCGCATCTTTCGCGTCGTGAAGCCATGCAAGAGCCCGGGAGAACCTTGATTGCAGCGAAGGGACTTCAACAAGGAGCAAATGAAGTGGAGGACCGATCTACAAAGGTTGTATTTCGTGTTCCCTTTAGAGTAAAGTTGTTTACTTGCCTTTCGATTCGCCTAAACTCTAGTATAAGATCTTGCTTAGGGTTTTTAGGCACATAAATTTTTTTAACGGGCATGGTCGATACCTTGTAGAGCCTTTTTAGTGTGCCTAGTAACCCAACAGTGGTATCAGAGCATAGCTAGAGCATTAGGCGATGTGTTAACGAAGTTAAAACCCCGATCGAACCCGACAACGTCAAAATGAACCCCTCTCTGTACATTTTTTAAAATCTGTGATTTTTCTGAATTAAAAATACCTAAAAAAATCAGCAGGTAAATATACACATTAATATAGAAAACGAGCCCATGAACAGTAAAGCCCACCGCGGAACCGCGGCCAAACCTCTCTTGGGCCGCGGATCCGCGGCAGTACTGTAGCTATGGGCTTTGAATATTCTGCAGTAATGTTTATTTCTATGATTATATCTTTCTGGGTATTTTGTATTCTGACTCAAGTGTTGAGTATTTTGGGGTTTATTTTGAAATCGTCGATTCGATCGGAGAATTTAATTTTGTTATGTTATTCCGGATAATTTAGAAAGTATTAAAATGTTCGAACGGATATCATTAACTCAATTTCTCCCGGCACGAAAAACATTCAAGTGTTGAATTTTTCTCGGGTTTAAATCTTTCGGAAAAACGTGCATGTGACGCGATGGACCCTCTAGAAGACAACAAACCTTAACTCGATTATGTGACCGTCTTGAACTGCCCTTTGAACCTTAGGGTTTGGGGAAGTATGGCGTGCCACATGTGAGGCGTTGGCTTGACCCTTCTACGGCTGGACCGTTGCTACTGTGACGTATTCTGGAATCTTTGAACTCCACTCAAGTGTTGAGCCATTATGGAAATCTTGGGTATTTGATTATTCGATCGGAAACTTTAATACTGTCTATTTATATGGAATGTGATACAATATGTGGAATTCATATGGTTAGGCATGAAATGTGAAGTATGTGATATTTCGGATTTACGATGTCTAAAGAGATTGTGGATTCCAAATGTTGTAGTTTTACACTTTCTTTTCTGTGACCGTAAGTGTAATATGTGATATTGCCCGTTTCGTTTCTATATGTCAACGACAATTGGGATGCGCATATTTACTTACGTTGATGACATGTGATGTTCTGTGTTGCTGGATATGTTATATTGGATCGTCGCGTTCTGAATAGCCGGGGGTTTTATGTGAGATGAGAGTTTTATATTTTCATTCATGTAAATTTAAATGTATGTAATATTCTTTTATTGGGGCACTTCCGGGATGAGGTTGATGTCACCATTTGTATATTATTTATTTTTCCGCACTAGGATAGACCCAAAGAGGAGAGCACAAGTAACCGGGTTCTAGGGTCCAGTGGGAGACCAACTCGAGGAGTCGAGTCCGGGTCTCCTAACTTTAGAATTTGTAGGGTTGCTTGTCGCTCTCGTAGGGGTCTAGGGGTGTGGGTTTGGCTATTCGTCGCGACCGTGGAATCCGTGTTTTATAGAGGCTCAAAATAAAACACGGACGTCCTAGTATATCTAATGTTTCATATGTTTCTTCTGCTGCGATATCTGTGATGTGATCCTGTGATGTTCTGTGATAAATACTGTATATAGTATATATGATATATTATATAGGCGTTACTTATGTTTTACACCCGCGCTAGCCCTGCCCTGCTCTGCCGTTAGTTACCTAACCTAACAGTGCACGAGGGGACATCGAGGCGAATGCGGATGGCATAAGTGTACGCCGTATTTATCAGTGATGTTTAGGTGACTTAAATGATGGGACTTCATTAATGTGATTAATGAAAGAAAAGAAACCTAAAAGATGTTGTAGAATCAAATTTTTCAAAAAAAAAAGGGTAGCTACAGTTTTGCTTTGCATAGTGATGTATATCCTGCACCTTATTCCATAAGGAAAAAGCCGAGATCCCTTCACCGGGAGTGACCTCTTTAGCAAAACTGGTAGATGCTACAACACTCGGTTTGCTTTTGATTGCTTTTGGAGTTTTGCTTTGCATAGTGATGTATATGATATATCCTGCACCTTATTCCATAAGGAAAGATCCGAGATCCCTTCACCGGGAGTGACCTCTTTAGCAAAACTAATGAAAGCCTCAAAATAACTCCATTTAAAAATTCACATGATTCTCCAACGATATCAAGTTCATTACGCAATAAGTTTTCAGAAAAACCTGTGGTAGCCCTCCGTCATTTCAGATAAGTCCTACTTACTATTCGTGCTACGTTTGTTGGCCTGCGTCAAGGCGTAGTGTGCGGTAGCTAACTAGTATTTATCTGCTTATGCATATGATGCAGATTGGATTAGGGTAGTCGTGCGACTTTGTTGGCCTACGTCAAGGCTCGTACGGGTGGGTTTAATTCAATCAAGAAATGACGGGTTGAACTGACTAGCGCACTATGGTTTGTTGGCCTGCGTCAAGGTCATGGGACGCTTGGGGCAAAATATTATCGGGAATTTCAAGTGTTGAGATTTGCAATGAGATTGCATACCTTCTATGAGATAGTTGGATCCCGATACCCACTGCGAGTAATTGTTACTCCTGGGAGAGTTTTACACAGGACAATTAGCCGATCAAGTAGGTGTCTAGAAAGGTGTCAACGGGGTTACACCTCTGGGAAAAAGAGGTTTACTTTAATTAGGTCCGTGCGAAAGCACGGGGAACCTCCCTCAAAGTACCGACACTGGCCTGGCTGAAAGATTGGCGAAGTTGTAGGGTGTAATTAATCCCGGCTAGTCTTTCCTTTTAGGGTTTGAAGGAAGATTTGATAAAAACAGTGGAAGCCATCCTGATTACATAAAATAATAACCAATCTGATCTTGCAAGAGCATACGCTAAAGTGTTTTCTTCTCTCTCTCTCCAGGTAGCGACCATATCATGCCTTAATCAAGATAATAATATGGATGTATTGACCGAACCCGCATATTATACTGTGCTGGAGAACGTTGGTTCCGTTCTTTCTTATAATAGTTATAAGACTGAACAGGATATAGGGGAATACCAGGATTCCCATACCACCCGGATAAAGAAAGTACATGTTGATGCTTTTTTCTCGGGTGTGTTCGTTACAGAGAACTGTTTCTCCATCTGCTCTACGTCCTGGGTATTAGATACCGGGTCAGGATCCCACATATGTAATCAGTTACATGGGCTTAGGAAAAGTAGAGAACTTGGAGAAGGTGATAAAGACACAAGGGTTGGAAATGGTGCAATTGTTGCAGCTAAAACCGTCGGGGAATATCACCTTGTATTGCCAACTGGTAATACATTGATTCTGAACGAATGCTATTTCATGCCGAACCTGATATGCAATATTATATCGGTTTCTTTGTTAAGTAAAGAGGGATATAATTTTGTATCACAAGATAATGTTATGAACATTTTCCTTAACCAGAAGTTGGTTGGATCAGGCACGTTGTGCAATGGCATTTATGTTCTAAATCAATCAACAGTTCTGAGCATAACAAACACACACAAGAGGAAGAGTTCAGAAATGAACGAATCCTTCTTGTGGCATTGTAGACTGGGTCACATCAATGCGACACGCCTAGCTAAGTTGCATAAGGATGGATATTTAAATCTGTTTGAATTTTCATCTTATGACACTTGCCAGTCATGTCTCAAAGGCAAGATGACCAAAACTCCGTTTACGGGACACGGAGAGAGAGTTACGGAACTCTTGGGACTGGTACATAGTGATGTATGCGGCCCTATGTCTACACATGCCAGGAATGGTTCTGCGTACTTCATTACATTCACTGACGATCTCTCTTGATTCGGGTATGTGTTCCTGATGAAACACAAATCAGAAGCTTTTGAGAAATTTAAAGAATATAAACAAGAAGTCGAGAACCAAACCGGGAAAAGTATTAAAATCCTTCGATCTGATCGAGGAGGTGAATACTTGAGCAATGAATTCCTGGACTTCCTAAAAGAGAATGAGATTCTCTCTCAGCTGACTCCTCCATATACACCACAGCACAACGGTGTATCGGAACGGAGGAACCGCACCCTATTAGTTATGGTGCGCTCTATATGATGAGCACAGCTGAGTTACCTATTTCCTTCTGGGGGTATGCACTGGAAACATCTGCAGACCTATTGAATATGGTTCTCACCAAATCTGTGCTAACTACTCCATATGAGATATGGAAAGGAAAGAGACCATGTCTTAATTATGTTAAGATATGGGGTTGTCCGGCCTATGTAAAAACGCAAAATCCGGACAAACTCGCGGCAAGGTCCATTCTGTGTAAGTTTATTGGATATCCCAAACATTCATGCGGGTATATTTTCTACCAAACCGAGGAACAAAAAGTGTTTGTTTCTCGACATGCCACCTTTTTAGAAAAGGAATTTCTGGAAAAAGAGATTAGTGGGATGGAGGTAGAACTGGAAGAGGTTCCAGCAATACAGACTACGACAGAAGATTTGGTTGAACCGGAGGATTCAGTAGTTCCCAACGAACCTCAGCCTCTCCATCGATCTAGTAGGGTTCCTCACCCACCTGAGAGATACTACGGTTTTCTCATGGATGGTGGGAGCGAGGATTGCATCATGGTTGATGATGACCCAACTAGCTTCGAGCAGGCCATCACGAGTGGAGACTCAGTGAAATGGCTGGATGCAATGCGGTCCGAGATGGAATCCATGTACACCAACAAAGTATGGACTTTGGAAGATGCTCCTGAAGGGGTAAAACCCATTGGGGGCAAGTGGATCTTCAAGAAAAAACTTGGTGTAGATGGGAAAGTGGAGACTTTCAAAGCTAGACTTGTTGCAAAGGGTTTTCGTCAAAGACTAGGTGTGGACTATGACGAAACCTTTTCTCCATTGGCTATGCTTAAATCCATCCGGATCATGCTTGCCATCGCTGCATATCATGAATACAAAATCTGGCAAATGGATGTTAAGACCGCCTTTCTAAACGGTGATTTAGAAGAGAGCGTGTACATGACTCAGCCAGAGAGCTTCGTAGATAGTGGGAGCAGCGGGAAGGTGTGCAAGCTGCTTAAATCCATTTATGGATTAAAGCAAGCATCGTGGAGTTAGAACATCTGCTTTGACGTCGTTATCAAAGAGTTTGATTTCGTCAAAAACGTAGATGAACCTTGTATCTACAAAAAGGTGGCAGAGAGTAAGGTTGTCTTCCTCGTATTGTACGTAGACGACATACTCTTGATAGGAAATGACATTCCTATGCTGCAATCGGTCAAGCTCTTCTTATCACAAAGATTCTCAATGAAAGATCTTGGGGATGCCTCCTGCATATTGAGAATTAGAATCTATAGAGATAGATCTAAACGGATATTGGGATTGTCCCAATCCAGGTACATTGACACTATACTAAAGAGGTTTAGTATGGATGAGTCCAAACATGGGTTTTTTCCCACGATCTTAGGGCTCACTCTCTCCAAAGAGATGTCTCCCAAGACTGATTTGGAAAGAGCTCGCATGCAAGGGATACCCTATGCTTCGGATGTAGGCTCTATCATGTACGCGATGCTCTGTACCAGACCCGATGTAGCATACTCACTAAGAGTAGTGAGTAGGTATCAAGCTGATCCTGGAGAGAGTCACTGGGCAGCTGTGAAGAGCATTCTCAAGTACTTACGAAGGACTAAAGAGATGCTCTTGGTGTATGGTAACGGAGAACTCCAAGTGGAGTTCTTTACCGATTCGAGCTTTCAGAGTGATAAGGACGACTCTAAGTCGCAGTCGGGATTTGTCTTTACCCTTTATGGAGGGGCGGTTAGCTGGAAGAGTTCCAAGAAGGAAACCGTGGCAGACTCGACGATGGAGGCTGAATACATCGCTGCCAATAATGCTGCCAAAGAGACTGTCTGGATCAAGAAGTTCATTACTGAACTTGGAGTGGTTCCATCCAGAGAGCATCCAATACATTTGTATTGCGATAACAATGGAGCGGTGGCTTTGGCCAAGGAACCCAGGTCCCATCAGCGATCCATGCATATTCTGAGGTGGTATCACCTGATCTGGGAGATAGTTGATCGACGGGAGATCGAGGTCAGGAGGGTTGACTCGAAGACCAACACAGCGGATCCACTCACGAAGGCCATTCCCCAGATACAGTTTGAGAGACTCTTCGGGATGCTCGGTATGCGATACTACAGCAGCTGGCCCTAGCGCAAGTGGGAGATTGTTAGTAGTATGTATGCCCTAGAGGCCAGTATTGTACAGATGATGTATATTATATTGGATGCTTGGACATATATAGAGAGGACTTTCTTGCTCGACATGATAGTATGCTATCTGGTTGCTCTTTATCTTAACATGTATACTTTTCTCTTTATACTGTCATATAGTTACATGTTGGTAAAGCCCTAAGGATGTGTACTTGACTACCTGGACTATGATGCGGATCATACAAGTGGGGACATGGTAGTCCATAAGTACATCCTTCAAGGTCCCTAGTCGTGGGTGTATCGAGACGGGGCATCGATATACCAGTGTAGACTAGCGTATACGCTTCTCGACCCATGAGATGGGCGATGGATGATCCCATATCCATTGGTGTTTGACATCAGAGATGGTATACTGGTGCTCAGTGGAGACTGGGTACACTGGACGGACTCACCGAGAACTCCCAGATAGTATTATACCTCACGTCATATGGCAGTTCTCTGGTGACACTTGTGCAGGTTAGTATGTAGACCCGAGATCGTCATAGAGTCTTGTGTGATTCCTACTGTGCTTTGATTTCCACCTTACCACATCCCTGAGGGCGTGCAAAACGGTGGTTTTTGGGTACAGTCCCGAGTCACATGGAGGCAATGAGCGGTAGGAAGGGTTTCGTCTCTCCCGGTATTGGGGGTTGATATTGCGCTGTGCTCGATTGGCTATAACAGGGAAGTCCCTGGCTAGGGCTGATTAGAGATTTACTGGTAAGTGTTACCAGTAGTTTCTCAACCCGTTATGAGCCTCACATCAGCACGACTTATCGGTTATTGGGGTCTGACGTTTACCACCCCTAGACTTGATATGCGACATATCAGACGAGAAGAACGGACTGTACGGGAAGTGTTACCGGCAGGCTTTTACAGGAGTTGGAGCGGGCTTGCTTGCTGATCTTCTGATCGCTCAATACCCGGGTAGCCGTTACGTCCAGCTAGTACCGCTGACGGCTTGTGGGTGCTTAATGTGATCATCACCTACTGCCGGCGTATTGATGAGTCTTTAGAGTCCTACATAGAGGTTTTACTGGCTCAGGCAAAACGAAATAGGAGCGCATATGTGATATGTGCGAGACCGAGAATAATGCGTGTATGTGATACCGTATTCTATTCTCGCGACTTTTTGTATCGGTCGGTTATATATGATATAGCCGGGTTATCGAATCAAGTGTTGATTCGATAAGACGATACAATGGGTGTTAGTCGGTTATATGAGATATGACCGGATTATTAAGTCAAATGTTGATTTAATAATTTATTGCATAATTGTATATTTGATATACTAGTTTGCATTAACTAACACTTGTTCACTTTAGGGTTTTTCTCACATGTGAACACTTGAGTATATATATATGTGTGATATATATATTAAAAGTGTTTTCTTTTGTATCATGGTTGATGATACACTAAACATGGGTGTGTAAGACATACACCATACTATATTAGATTGTGGTTAACAATTATTTAAGGTAATTACAAAATTGGTGGAATTTGGGAAAGAGCATGAAGCTTGTAGAAGCTTGCTTTGCTTTGACAAAGTCCACTACCTTTGTCTTCACCTTAGAGTTCTATTAACCTAACCATTTAGATAAACTATGGTTATGGCTCTACAAGAGTTAGTATATGATACTAATTCACCATGGTTAGCTTTCACACTTTATCATTATCCTCTTCACTTTCTTTTGTTCATTTTCTTCTTCATTGAACAAGAGAAAAAGAAAACTAGGGTTTGATCCAAAGTGAGAAAGATTGTGAGAAACAAAAATCTAAAGAGAACCCACTTCCTATTTCTCCATCCTCTACTAGACTAGTACTTTAGTTTAGGGTGTTTACTTCACTAATTCTCTAGTTAGTGAAGTAGGAGCTTGAGTCGGAATTCCCTCGACGTAGATCATCTTCGGCCTTGGAGACTTCAAGCAAGGTCGCATCCTTCGCGTCGTGAAGCCATGCAAGAGCCCGGGAGAACCTTGATCGCAGCGAAGGGACTTCAACAAGGAGCAAATGAAGTGGAGGACCGATCTACAAAGGTTGTATTTCGTGTTCCCTTTTGAGTAAAATTGTTTACTTGCCTTTCGATTCGCCTAAACTCTAGTATAAGATCTTGCTTAGGGTTTTTAGGCACATAAATTTTTTAAACGGGCATAGTCGATGCCTTGTAGAGCCTTGTTAGTGTGCCTAGTAACCCAACACCATTCGAGCGCAGCGATAGGAGGTTGTCACCCCTGTTACCCAGTTTGTCCTTACGATCAGCATGCATCATTTCATCACCTACATAGCACCAGTGGATGCAGCCCCAGTTGACGAGGCACGTATTCCAGAGACTTTGGGAGTTCCGGAACGGTGAAGGACTCGTACCGGTGTACCAGCCTAGAGACAGAGGCTTAGTTGTCGAGACAGCTTTCGTGACCGTCGCGTGAGTAGCAGAGGTTTGGGACGAGGAGAGTCGTGTTAGCTAGATCAGCCGTAAATTGTGTTAACTTCTGTCAGCGATTCTTTTGTTACGCAATACGTATTTCAGTCATGTGCCAATCGGTTAGGAGATAGAGATTCGTCCGTCACTTGATCCTTCTAGAGATGTTGGATTTGACGTTCTCCTGGGCTCGGACTGGTTAGCTACGTGCTAGGCGTCTGTGGAGTACAGCGAGAAAAAAGTCAGGTTTGTTTCCCCAGCAAGTCAGTTATTGTTGTGCAGGGGGGACAGTGGTGCCGCCTCTCATAGCTTGAATTCAGCCTTTTTCGCTTGTTGGCTTTTGAGGAGAGGATGTCGAGGATTCTTGGCATTCATTCATGATACCGGAGCCACAGTGGGTTTGTTGGACTGGGTTTCTTTCATGCGAGAGTTTTCCGACATTGTTCCAGATAAGCCGGCGAAGCTTAGGGAGCTTAAGGATCAGCTGCAGAGTTGTTTGTTGGGGGGCTTGTGCGTCTGAGTGTTTCTCTTTGAGGAGCTCCTATTTCTGTTCGCCGAGGAGAAAGACGGCAGTTTGAGGTTGTGTATTGATTGATCATCAATTTAACCGGCTTACGGTGCGGATAGGTATCCTTTACCTCGCGTTGACGATTTCTTCGATCAGCTCCAGAGTGCGAGACATTTTCTAAGTTTGTTTTGGATCAGGTCATCGTTGTTGCGGGTTCGGAGTAATGACATTCCGAAGACTGCCTTATGCGTGCTACGGGCTTTGTGTGTTTTGGTGGTGTCATTAGACTCACCAATGCCCTAGCAGCATTCGTAGATGTGATGAACCAGATTTCATCAGACCATTCCTCGACCAGTTATTGTTGTGTCATTGATGACATTCTGGTCTATTCAATGTGTCCTGAGGAACAGGAGTAACACTTGAGGATTTGTTTTGCAGACATTGGGAGAGCCCCAACAGTTCGCTAGATTCTCGGAGTGTTCCATCAGGCTTGTTTGTATTGACTCCTAAGTCTTGTAGTTACGGGAGACGGTTTTTCGTATGGTCCCGAGGATGATCGAGACCGTACGGCTTTGGCCCAGACTTGTGTACGGATGGAGGTCCGATGATTTTTGGGCTTAGCAGGTTTTTACCGCCGTTTCGTGTAGGATTGCTAGTGTAGTGCTGCACCGTTGATTTGACTGACCGGAAAGGATGTTCTTTTCTTTGGACTGAGGCATGCGTGCGGAGATTTTCAATAGTTGAAGACTCGGTTAACAACTGCATCAGTTCTTTCTTTGCTTTCTGGTTCGGGCAACTTTGTTGTTTAACTGTGATGTTTCATGAGTGGGGCTTGATTGTGTACTAAGGTGACACTATAGAGTAATCGCTTTTTGCTTCCCGACAGTTGAAGGAAGTACGAGCAGGAAATCCCACTCATGATCTAGAGATGGCCGCGGTGGTCGTGCATTGGAGATTGGAGACACTACTTGTTCGAGAGTCGTGTCAGATTTTCACGGACTACCAGAGCTTAATGTACATCTTCCTGCAGCGAGTTGTGATTGTTGAGACAGCGTCGTTGGGTGGAGCTCGTGGAGAATTGTGTTTGTGAGATCCTTTATTAACTGTGGCAAGGCGATTGTAGTAGCTGATGATTGAATCGTAGGCCCGGGATTAGCTTGTTCCAGTTATGCGCAGTTCTGAGACAGTCTTCTGCAGATTTACAGTTCTTGTGTGATCATTGAGTATAGCTTAAGTTTGCCTCTACTGAGGGGACAGCTTGCTCATGCCCGCGCCCGACCACTTTTCCTTAATCGCTTTCGCGAGGCACTGCCCGCCGACGCTCGTTCGTCAGAGATTCTTGAGCATACTCGGCTGGGTAATGATTCGGAGTCCTTGATTTATGACCAGGATGTGCTACGTTTAGGGACGCGTTTGTGTTCCTGTTGCTGATGGGCAGAGACGCAAAATCCTAGGGCAGGCACATCAGCCAATTTTCAGTGTTCATTCGAGTTCCACCAACATTTGACGTGACTTGTGAGATAGTTACGGGTGGACAGGGATGGAGAGTGAAGTTTTGGATTTCATTTCAAGGTGTCTGTCTTGTTGTGAGTTTAGGTTAAGCATCTGAGACCGGCTGGAGAGTTGCAACCTTTAACCGTTCCAGAGTGGGAATGGGAGCAGTTCTCTACGAATTTCGTTGTGGCGTCTACCCAGGTTTAATAAGGGTGTGACTCCATTCGGGTGTTTGTTGTCCGGTTATACTCGGTTTTCTCAGTTGTTCTTTGTTAAGTTGGTACGTTTGCATGGAGTTCCTTCATGTGTTGTATCCAATAGAGGCACCCTGTTCGCTTGCCGTCTTGGGCTGGAGTTTCAGGAAAGCCTTGGGTACTGGTTGAGCTTTAGCTCCGTTTTTCCATCCTCATGATGATGGTTTTGTGAGAGCGGGCTATACCGACTCTGGAGGATATACTTGTGCGTACGTACTAATTGTTGTGGGCAGCTGGGATCGTCACTTGCCATTGTTAGGGTTCTCCTTCGGTAGTTGTTATCAAAAGACACTCCAATTGGCAACCTTTTGATTTTGTTGTTAAGTGGTGTCGATCTCCATTCTGTTCTTCTGACTCTGCATAGTAGGATTTTTGGACCCCAGCTAGTCTAGAGACTTCGGAAATGATCCAATTGGTTCAGGTCAGGATGATAACAGTCCTGTGCGGACAGAGGTCTTATGCCGACCATGGTGGTCCCAGACTTGGGTTCGCAGTGGGAGATCATGTATTCCTACAGATTTTCCGATGAATGACGTGTTGAGTTTTGGGGAGCTTATCCTAGGATTTTAGGTCCTTTTGAGATCCTTTTAGCGAGTTAGTTTCCTTACCTTTAAATTGGCACTTCCACCTAGATTATTGAGTTTTCACCCTGTATTCCTTATGTCGTTACTTTGCAAATACCTTCATGACCTTTCTCATATGATTCAGCATCAGACCATTTAGCTTGGACGCGATCTTTTCGTTCACCGGCAGCCATTTGTGTTAGTGGCTCGGCAGGTGGAGAAACTTCGGTCAAGGGTCTTTCCATCTGTGGAGAGTTTTCTTTGACGTAGCCGTATAGTGAGATGATCACTTGGGAGGCTACGAGCGTGATTTGAGAGTTTTGTACTCTTTTCTTTGAAGGTACGCTCAGTGAGAATTTTCAATTAGGGGACGAATTTTTATAAGGGGGGAGATTGTAACGTTTTAGAAAATCGTTATGCGAATTTTTTCGTTTTTGGGTAAAATTGTCGGTATTTTCTGTTTTAAACCGACTGTAATCAAATGACCATATAAACTTGCCAGCACCTAGTTTAGCTAAAATAAAAGTAGTGCGCAAGCTTTGGGGGTACATGGGACGTTTTGGTTCAATTTGATTTTTCCCAATTTTAATATTATTTTAATACGGTATTCACATTTTGGGAAATTTCTCCAGAATTGGGATCTTTTCAAATAAATCAAGTTGGGTAAAACAAAACCTTCCATATTTTATCTAGATATTTGTTTTGTGCAAGGATTAAAGGTTTAAAAGAAAAGAAAAGAATTGAAGGAGATGCATGCATGTGTGTGTGAATGCATTAAATTGCATTTATTGAAGAATATAGCTAGAACAATCCACACAAAACCCTCCCTTTCCCCGCTTAGCCGAATCCTCCTCCCTCTTTCTGCCCTTGATCACTTCCTACACCATTTTCATTAATCCTAGCATAATAAATCTCCAAAATTCCCAATTATATCACAAAAATACCCCAAGTCTTGATTTAGCATCTTGGAGTTAGGAAAGCTTGGATCTTTGTGTTCTTGAGGATAGGTATGATCTCTATTTGTTCATTATGTTGTGGTAGTGGTGTATAGCTTTTTTATTTCAGTTTAGATAGTGTAAAGTTAGGATTTGTGCGTAATATCGTATTTTTAATGTCGGTTCGTGATATCTGTGACCTGCTGTGACCCCGAGATTTTTCTAGAAAACCAAACAATATAGTTGTGTTGTACCTGTGACCATAGGACCTCACCTAGAGCACGAACCCATGGGGCTCGGACTCGGCCGGCGACGACTCGAAGGAATTCCGGCGACATCGGCCGTAAGTTTGAGTTGGGGTTTGGGTTTTTTAGGGTAGCTCTCTGGTTTGGTTTAGGTATGTTTGGTCTTGTTTAGTTGTTGAGTTTTCTCAGTATGCAAAATCTGGGGTCACCTAGGTAGTTTCTTGTGTTTCGTTTTAGCGCGATACGTTATACGTCACAGATCATGCACTTTGTGTGATTTTTTTAGGGTTCCTAGGCACACTAAGGAGGTCTCACAAGGCATCAACCATGCCAATTCCAAAATTTACGGGTGCCGAGAAACCCTAATACGGATCGTTAACTAGATGTCTAGGCAAACAATGCAACTAGTAAACTACTTTACTAAGAGAACGGAAATACAACCTTTGTAGATCTGGTGCTCCACCTCCATAGCTCCGCGATGAAGTCCCCTTGCTGTCCAAAACAAATCCCGGGCTCTAGCGTTGGCTTCATCGGAGAAATGGGCGGGCAAGGTCGTCGGCTTCGTGCCGAAGATAATCTACGTCGAGGCATCACAAGATCAAGCTCCCACTTCACCAAGCCATGAAACTTGTGAAGAAAACACACTCTACTACTTGGCAAGAGGTAGAGGATGAAGAAATAGGAAGTGGGTTCACTTTAGAATTGTATTTCTCACTCTTTTTCTCACTTTTCCATTGATGAAGCAAAGCTTTCTTCATTGAAGAAGATGAAGAAGAAGAAGAAGATAATATGATAAGTATTATAATAAGAATAATAAAATCATTCTTATTATAATCATGAACCATGGTCAAGTGTAGAGAACTAACTAAGTTCAAGTGAACGGTTAGGGTTAAGCATGAGACAAAATGGTCACTTTAGTCAAAGCTTCATGAAGCTTCAAAGATAAAACAAAACAAGCCACCATTTTCTTTTCATGCCATTTATTTTCCAAAAAGAATAAACAATTAAATAAATGAATAAACCAAAACCCTAACCATTAACATGTGACCATGGTTTGATCTTTACACAAAAACCCTAGCAAACATGTATCATCAAACATGATACAATCATTTGCACAAAAAGTATATCACATAAACAACTTCTACATCTAAGTGAGAAAATCCATTTAAAGTGAACCAATACTAGTTAATGCAAAGTAATATATCAAATATATAATTATACATTAAATCATTAAATCAACACTTGATTTAACGATCCGGTCATATCGCATATAACCGACTAGTATCTTATTTATCGGTTTATCGAATCAATGCTTGAATCGATAACTAGGTTATATCGCATACAACCAGTCGATACATATATCGCGAGAATGGAATACGGTATCACATACACGCATTATTCTCGGTCCCGCATATATCTCATATGCGCTCCTATTTCGTTTCGATTGAGCCAGGAAACCTCTGTGTAGGACTCTAAAAACTCGTCAATACGCCGGCAGTAGGTGATGATCATATCAAACACCCACAAGCCGCAAGCGGTCTGCTAAACGTAACGGCCACCCGGGTATTGAGCGATCAGAAGATCGACGAGCAAGCCCACTCACACTCCAGTGAATCCAACCAGTAACACTACCGTACAGTCCGGTCTGATCGTCTGATATGTCGCATATCTCGCTTAGGGGTGGTAAACGTCAGACCCCAATAGCTCGATAAGTCGTGTCGATATGAGGTCTATAACAGTTCGAGAAACTACAGGTAACACTTACCAGTAAATCTCAGCAACCCTGGCCAGGGATTTCCGGTTATAGCCAATCGAACACAGCGCAACATCAACTCCCTATACCGGGAGAGACGAATCCCCTCCTATCGCTCATTGCCTCCATGTGACTCGGGACTGTACCCAAAAACCACCGTTTTGCACGCCCTCTTGGACGTGGTAAGATGGAAATCAAAGCACAGTAGGAACCACACAAGACTCTATGACGATCTCGGGTCAACAGACTACTCTGTACCAGTGTCACCAGAGAACTGCCATCTGACGTAAGGTATAATACCATCTGGGAGTTCTCGGCGAGTCCGTCCAGTGTACCCAGTCTCCACTGAGCACCCGTATATCATCTCTGATGTCAAACACCAATGGATATGGGATCATCCATCGCCCATCTGTATGGGTCGAGAAGGTATACGCTAGTCTACTCTGGTATATCGATGCCCCGTCTCGATACACCCACGACTAGGGACTTTGAAGGATGTACTTATAGACTATCTGTCCCCACTAGTATGATCTGCATCATAGTCCAGGTAGTCAAGTACACATCCTAAGGGGCTTTACCAACATGTAACAGAGAGACAATCAGTATACACGTTAAGGTAAAGAGCAACCAGATAGCATACTATCATGTCGAGCAAGAAAGTCCTCCCTATATACGTCCTAGCATCCACTACAATATACATCATATGTACAGTAATGGCCTCTAGGGCATACATATAACTAACAATCTCCCACTTGCACTAGGGCCATCTGATAGCAGTGGTTGTAGTATCTCATACTCAACCATCCCATAAAAGTCTCTCTCTGGGAAAAGGCCTTTGTGAGTGGATCCGCCGTGTTGTCCTCTGAGTCTACTCTCCTAACCTCGATCACCCTAGAGATCAACTATCTCCATGATCAGGTGACACTACCTTAGAATATGTTTGGATCACTGATGGGACCGGCGTTCCTTGGCATAAGCCACAACTCCATTGTCTCACAATGGTTGGAACGTAGTTCATCTCATGAACCAATATACACCCAAACATCCTCCTTGGTAGCATCTTAAGTAGCGATGTATCCTGCCTTTATCGTCTAGTATGCTACGGTATCTAGCTTGGAACTCTTCCAACATACCGTCCCTTCACTGAGGGTAAAGACAATGCCTGTGACTGACATTCAGTCGTCTTTATCACCTGGAACCCTTCCAGTGATTCTCCTCAGGATCGATTGATACCATCTCACGACAACTAGTGAGAATCCTAACATCCAATTAGATCTATCTCATAGATCCAAAACCCAGGATTTAGGAGGTATCACTTTGATCCTATATGGAGAATCATTGTGATAAGCGGAGATTGACCGAGCGTAGCATAGGAAACTCCTTCCCTATCTAGAGTATGTCATCCACGTACTGTACGAGGATCATCACCATACTCCCTACTACCTTTCTGTATATACAAGGTTCATCTACCATTTTGATGATGTCAAACTGTTTGACTACTTCATCAAAACAGATGTTCCAACTCCGCGATGCCTGCTTTATCACATAAAACATCTTGCACACGTTTCCGCTGCTCCCACTGTCTACGAAGCCCTCTGGCTGTGTACTTATAAACGCCCTCTTCTAAAACATCATTTAGAAAAGATGTCATGACACCCAACCACCAGATATCGTAGTCATGGTATGTAGCCATGGCAAGTAGGATCTGGATGGACTTAAGCATAGCCACTTGAAAAGGTTTCATCATTTTCCATGCCTGGTCGATGACGAAAAGCTTTAACAAGTCTAGCTTTGAAAGTCTCAACTTTTCCATCTACACCAGGTAATCTTCTCAAGATATACTTGCTCCTGATGGGGATTTAACCCTTCAGATATAGCAACCAAAGTCCATACTTTGTCGGTGTACATGGATTCCATCTCAGATCGCTAAGCATCCAGCCATTCTTACAGAGTCTTACTCCTGATGGCCAGCTCGAAGCTAGTTGGGTCATCATCTCATGATGCAATCCTCGCTCCCACTGTCGTAGAGAAACAGAAGTATCTCTCAGGTGGGTGAGGAACCCTACTAGATCGGCGGAGAGGCTGAGGTTCGTTGGAATCTACTGAATCCTTTTGGTTCTATCAAATCATCAGCTGCAATTTGTTTGACTAGAACATTTCCAGTTCTACATAACAGACCTTGCCTCGAGCTTGTCCGGATTTTGCTTTTAGACATAGGCCGGACAACCCCAAATCTTAACTAGCTTAAGACATGGGCTCTTCCCATACCATATCTCATATGGAGTGGTAGGCAACTGATTTGATTTGAACCATTTTCAATAGGTATGCAGCTTCTCAAGTGCATAACTCCCAAAAGGAAACAGGTAACTCAGTAGTACTCATCACAGAGCACACCTTATCATATAGGGTGTGATTGCTCTGCCCCGATATACCATCGTGCTATGGTGTATACGGAGGAGTAATGCTGAGAGAGAATCTCATTCTCCTTTAGAAAAGTCCAGGAATTCCGTGCTCAAGTATTCTCCTCCTTGATCTCATCAAAGGACATAATACTTATACCCGTATTTTGGTTCTTTACTTCTAACTTATATTCTGTGATTATCTCAAAAGGTTCGGACTTGTGTTTCAACAGGAACATATGACTGAATCTTGAGAGATTATCAAACAACGTAATTAAGTATAAAAAAACCAGTCCTGGCATGTGTAGACAGGGGACCTACATACATCAACATGTATCATCCCAAGAGTTCACCAACTCTTTCTCTGTTACCAATAAACAGAGCTGTGGTCATCTTATCTCTGTGACATGACTGGCAAGTTTCATAAGATGTAAATTCAAACTGATTTAAATATGCATCTACAAGTAACTTCAGCTAGTCGGGTCGCATTGATATGACCTAGTCTACAATGCCTCAAGAAGGATTCGTTCATTTCTGAACTCTTCCTCTTATGTGTGTTCTGTATACTAAGAACTGTAGTTTGATTTAGAACATCAATGCTTTTAGATAACGTGCCTGAACCGATCAACTTTTGATATAGGAAATGTTCAAAACATTATCCAACAATACAAAATTTTATCATTTCTTTACTAATAAAGAGATAGATATGATTTTGTATATCAGGTTCGGTATCTAATAACATTCGTTCAGAATCAATGTATTTGTAATACAGGGTGACAGTGACCAACAGACTTGGCTGCAACTCTTGCCCCGTTTTCTGCCTCATGAAACTTATCACCCGTTCTCAGTCCTCTACCTGACTGTAGCCCTATGTAACATATTACATATCTGGGATCCTGATCTGGTATCACATACCCAGGACGTAAAGGATACTGAGAAACAGTTCTGTATAATGAACATACCCGAAGATGATGCATCAGCATGCACTCTCTTCGTTTGGGCGGCATAGGAATTCTGGTAATCCCCAATTTCCTGCTTTGTCTTATAACAATTATAAGTTGGAGCGGGACCAACGTTCCCCAGCTCAGTATAACAAGCGGGTTCGGTCAATATTCCGTTTTATTATCTTGATTAAGGCGTGATATGGTCGCTACCTGGAGAGAGAGAGAGAAGAAAACACTCAGCGTGCACTCTGCAAGAATAGATTGGTTATTATTTTATCTAATCAGGATGGCTCCCACTACTTTTTATCAAATCTTCCTTCAAACCCAAAAAGGAAAGACTAGCCGGGATTAATTACACACTACAAGTTCGCCAATCTTTCAGCCAGGCCAGTGTCGGTACTTTGAGGGAGGTCCTCCGTGCTTTCGTACGAACCTAATTAATGTAAACCTCGTTTTCCCAGAGGCGTAACCCCGTTGACACCTTTCTAGACACCTACTTGATCGACTAATTGTAATGTATAAAACTCTCCCAGGAGTAACAATTACTCGCAGCGGGTATCGGGATCCAACTATCTCATAGAAGGTATGCAATCTCATTGCAAATTTCAACACTTGAAATTCCCGATAATGTTTTGCCCCAAACGATCTATGACCTTGACAAGGTCAACAAACCATAGACCGCAAGTCAAGTTCAACCCGTCATTTCTTGATTGAATCAAACCCACCCGCACGACCCTTGACAAGGTCAACAAGGCCGCACGACTACCCTAACCCAATCTGCATCATATGCATAAGCAGATAAATACTGGTTAGCTACGGCACACTGCGCCTTGACAAGGTCAACAAACGTAGCACGAATACTAAACAGGATTTATCTGAAATGACGGAGGGCTACGACAGGTTTTTCTGAAAACCTATTGCGTAATGAACTTGATATCGTTGTAGAATCAAATGATTTTTGAAATGGAGTGTTTTTGAGGCTTTTCTAGTTTTGCTAAAGGGGTCACTCCCGGTGAAGGGATCGTCGACCCTTTCCTCGTCGAATGAGGTACGGGATATATCATATATATCACTGTGCAAAGCAAAAACTCTTAAAAGCAATCAAAAGACAAACCGAGTGTGTAGCATCTGCCAGTTATTTCTAAAGGAGTCACTCCCGGTGAAGGGATCTCGGTCCTTTCCTCATCGAATAAGGTGCAGGATATATCACATATACCGCTGTGCAAAGCAAGAACTATAGCTACCTGTTTTATTTTTGAAATTCGATTCTACAACATCTTTAGGTTTCTTTTTACTTTCATTAATCTCATTAATAAAGTCCCATCATTTAAGTACCTAAACATCACAGATAAATACGACGTACACTTATGCCATCCGCATTCGCCTCGATGTCCCCTCGTGCACCGTTAGGTTAGGTAACTAACGGCAGAGCGGGGCAGGGCTAGCGCGGGTGTAAAACATAAGTAACGTCTATATAATATATCATATATACCATATACAGTATCTATCACAGAACATCACATGATCACATCACAGATATCGCAGCAGAAGAATCATATGAAACATTGGATATACTAGGACGTCCGTGTTTTCAATACGAGCCAGTATAAAACACAGATTCCACGGTCGCGATGAATAGCCAAACCCACACCCCTAGACCCCTACGAGAGCGGCAAGCAACCCTACCAATTCTAGAGTTAGGAGACCCGGACTCGACTCCTCGAGTTGGTCTCCCACTAGACCCTAGAACCCGGTTACTTGTGCTCCCCTCCTTGGGTCTATCCTAGTGCGGAAAAGTAAATAATATACAAAGGGTGACATCTTCCGCAACCTGGAAGTGCCCCAATAAAAGAATATTACATACAAGTTTTTACATGAATGAAAATGAAAAACACTCATCTCACATAAAAACCCCCGGCTATTCAAACACGACGATCCAATATAACATATCCAGCAACACATAACATCACATGTCATCAACGTAAGTAAATATGCGCATCCCAATTGTCGTTGACATATAGCAACGAAACCGGCGATATCACATATTACACTTACGGTCACAGAAAAGAAAGTGTAAAACTACAACAGTTGGAATCCGCAACCTCTTTAGATATCACATGCCTAATCAAATGAAATACTTAGACATCACATGCCTAACAATTATAAACCCCGCATTTTAGTCTCATTATCGAAAACTCTTTTCAATATCAAGTCGGGCAATTCAGCAAGATTCCCGACATCCTGATCGAATGCTCGTCGCAAACTTTAGTGGACGGCCGCACCCCCGATGCCGTCGACAAAGTGCACCAAGGCAGAACACCGCTGCCGCGAGCATCCGAACGGACGCTTTCGGCGACGGGGTTCTCCTACAGTCACTTGGTCGGGGCTATGGAGTGAGGCTATCTATTAAGTTTACCCGGCGAGTATCCGCGTACGCTACGTGATTGCAACGGACTTTTGATCGCATCAAAATTCCGTAGAAACTGATCAAGTGAGACTAAATTGCTAGATTTATAACATTCATTCAGTTATCTCATAACTACTTGTGAATTCCAATTATTGTATCCCATTCCAGATAAATAGAAAATGTTAAACTTTCCGATCGAACATTCAAACACCCAAGTTTTCCCGAAACAGATCAACACATGAAACAAGTTTAAAAACATCCAGTTCATGTCTCAGTACCAACGGTCCAGCCGTAGAAGGGTCAAGCCAACGCCTCACATGTGGCACGCCGTACTGCTCCAAACCCGAAGGTTCAAAGGGCAGTTCAAGACGGTCACATAATCGAGTTAAGGTTTGTTGTCTTCTAGAGGGACCATCGCGTTACTTGCACTACTTAGAACGTCTTTAAACTACGGAAAAATCCAACACTTGGAAATTTCCCGGCAGGGGAAAAAGTGGGTATTTATATCCAGTCGAACTTTTTAACAGTTTCTAAAATATCCGGAAAAACATAAACGAAGTTAAATTATCCGATCAAATTAACGAATCCCCAATAAAACCCTAGAAAACTCAACACTTGAGTGGAATTAAAAAATTCACATAAAAAATTGCCAATAATGGACCTAAGAATAAATATATGAAATTTGAGGGACTAAGTCCAAATTTGGTCCGCGGAAGCGCCGCCAAACCCCTGTTTTGGCCGCGGTTCCGCGGTCGAATTATGGAATTAGGATCCCAAACTTCACAGTAATTCTTATTTTTTTCTGCTTATTTTTCTGCATATTTTTAATTCACAAAATTCAACAGTTTTGAAAAATGTACAGAGAGCGATTTTGCAATGGGGTTTCGGTTCGATCGGATTTCTAACTCAGTCTACGCATCGCCTAAGGCTCTAGCTAGGCTCTGATACCACTGTAGGGTTCCTAGGCACACTAAAGAGGTCTCACAAGACATCAACCATGCCAATTCCAAAATTTACGGGTGCCGAGAAACCCTAATACGGATTGTTAACTAGATGTCTAGGCGAACAATGCAACTAGTAAACTACTTTACTAAGAGAACGGAAATACAACCTTTGTAGATCCGGTGCTCCACCTCCATAGCTCCGCGATGAAGTCCCTTTGCTGTCCAAAACAAATCCCGGGCTCTAGCGTTGGCTTCATCGGAGAAATGGGCGGGCAAGGTCGTCGGCTTCGTGCCGAAGATGATCTACGTCGAGGCATCACAAGATCAAGCTCCCACTTCACCAAGCCATGAAACTTGTGAAGAAAACACACTCTACTACTTGGCAAGAGGTAGAGGATGAAGAAATAGGAAGTGGGTTCACTTTAGAATTCTATTTCTCACTCTTTTTCTCACTTTGCCATTGATGAAGCAAAGCTTTCTTCATTGAAGAAGATGAAGAAGAAGAAGAAGATAATATGATAAGTATTATAATAAGAATAATAAAATCTTTCTTATCATAATCATGAACCATGGTCAAGTGTAGAGAACTAACTAACGTTCAAGTGAATGGTTAGGGTTAAGCATGAGACAAAATGGTCACTTTAGTCAAAGCTTCATGAAGCTTCAAAGATAAAACAAAACAAGCCACCATTTTCTTTTCATGCCATTTATTTTCCAAAAAGAATAAACAATTAAATAAATGAATAAATCAAAACCCTAACCATTAACATGTGACCATAGTTTGATCTTTACACAAAAACCCTAGCAAACATGTATCATCAAACATGATACAATCATTTGCACAAAAAGTATATCACATATACAACTTGTACATCTAAGTGAGAAAATCCATTTACAGTGAACCAATACTAGTTAATGCAAAGCAATATATGAAATATATAATTATACATTAAATCATTAAATCAACACTTGATTTAACGATCCGGTCATATCGCATATAACCGACTAGTATCTTATGTATCAGTTTATCGAATCAATGCTTGAATCGATAACCAGGTTATATCGCATACAACCAATCGATACATATATCGCGAGAATGGAATACGGTATCACATACACGCATTATTCTCGATCCCGCACATATCTCATATGCGCTCCTATTTCGTTTCGCTTGAGCCAGGAAACCTCTGTGTAGGACTCTAAAGACTCGTCAATACGCCGGCAGTAGGTGATGATCATATCAAACACCCACAAGCCGCAAGCGGTCTGCTAAACGTAACGGCCACCCGGGTATTGAGCGATCAGAAGATCGACGAGCAAGCCCACTCACACTCCAGTGAATCCAACCAGTAACACTACCGTACAGTCCGGTCTGATCGTCTGATATGTCGCATATCTCGCTTAGGGGTGGTAAACGTCAGACCCCAATAGCTCGATAAGTCATGTCGATATGAGGTCTATAACAGTTCGAGAAACTACAGGTAACACTTACCAGTAAATCTCAGCAACCCTGGCCAGGGATTTCCGGTTATAGCCAATCGAACACAGCGCAACATCAACTCCCTATACCGGGAGAGACGAATCCCCTCCTATCGCTCATTGCCTCCATGTGACTCGGGACTGTACCCAAAAACCACCGTTTTGCACGCCCTCTTGGACGTGGTAAGATGGAAATCAAGCACAGTGGGAACCACACAAGACTCTATGACGATCTCGGTTCAACAGACTACTCTGTACCAGTGTCACCAGAGAACTGCCATCTGACGTAAGGTATAATACCATCTGGGAGTTATCGGCGAGTCCGTCCAGTGTACCCAGTCTCTACTGAGCACCCGTATATCATCTCTGATGTCAAACACCAATGGATATGGGATCATCCATCGCCCATCTGTATGGGTCGAGAAGGTATACGCTAGTCTACTCCGGTATATCGATGCCCCGTCTCGATACACCCACGACTAGGGACTTTGAAGGATGTACTTATAGACTATCTGTCCCCACTAGTATGATCTACATCATAGTCCAGGTAGTCAAGTACACATCCTAAGGGCTTTACCAACATGTAACAGAGAGACAATCAGTGTACACGTTAAGGTAAAGAGCAACCAGATAGCATACTATCATGTCGAGCAAGAAATTCCTCCCTATATACGTCCTAGCATCCACTACAATATACATCATATATACAGTAATGGCCTCTAGGGCATACATATAACTAACAATATTGATCTTAGGTTGTTTTCGTCGTGTCGCTACGCACGTTAGCCACAATACGAACACTTGAGAGTATGTTTTGTGTTATTGCGTCGATTAAATGTAGTGTGTGCGTGTTTTGGGTCTATTATTAATATATACTTGCTTTATTGTTTTGATGTGGTAGGTTCACAGGCGGGGACTTCGGACACATCTACAAGGGGAAAACAAGTGGTTGCTTCACTTAGCCAGGAGCGTTGGTGAGTAGATTTAACATCTACAGGGGAATCGCCCGCATGGCGTTATGCGTCTGGGCTAGAAAGGAATTAACTTGTCGCGTATTCTATGTCACATTTAGAATTGCGCATTTACCCAACTGTTTAGTAAATCATTGTGTTTGGACTAGTATCCTTAGGACACTGCACTATTATTGACGGCTTATGTTGCACGAGCACTGATTGTATGCCACACATACCATCAATAACTGCCATGTCACGCACAACCCACTTATAGATATGATAATGTTTGGTTAGGGACATTGTGACCTTGATTCATATTTCTTATCGCATATGATATATATAGCATACCTGTATACCTACTTACTTACACATATGCCTTGACATACTTACGTGCTAGTTACCTGTATACCTATAGAGTATTATACCATTAGCGATAGGTACATATACACTTCATGACATAGCTACAGGTATACCTTGCACACATACTTCACTTATACCCAAGAGGTATATTACATCATTACTCATAGGTAGATACATATACCTTGCTATATCTTATGTTTACACATATACCTGTTTATAGATACATGTTTACCTGTACTTGATGTTATATAGACTTGGAGAAATTTGGAACCACATTATTTATATGTTAACTTGTTGCAGTTAAATAGCGGCTTTTCCTTGATATGCTCGCATTTCAGATTTATGATGCGTATATTATATTCATGGATTTTCGCATTGAGATATGGATTTTTCATGATGTTTTCTGGATTTGGGAACCGTGGTAGTTTCATGAATTTATGCATTATTTGAAAAACCCGGTTTCCCTTGATATGATATTTCAGCAGCCACCATAAGATTTATCGGTTCGGATATATATATACCCCACGCGAGGAAAGTGTTGGATATAGTGCCATCAGAGTCAATTATTGGATCGCAGGCACGTGATTGTAATGATTGAGGGAGGAACTATGCCGGTAGGACAATCTTACTCTGGATGATTATATACTATCTGGTTTGTCTCTATCATCGTGTACATGCTTTTGGTGACATTGTGGTTCACTATTACACGTTGATGGAGAATAGTATGCTACCATGGTTTGTCTTTATCATCGTGTACTGCTTTAGGTGACCTTACAGGTCGCTATTACACGTTGATAGAGCCCTTACGATTTTTTCTTGACGGCCAGCAGTATGATGGCAATCATATACGTGGGAGCTGGGGTCTATAAGCACATCCTTAAAAGGTCTCTAGTCGTGGGAGTTTCGAGACTTGGCATTGATCCTCCATTAGTAGACTAGTGTATACAGTCGAGACCCCGACGAGGGGCGGTGGCCAGTCTCACAAGCCATTGGTGTCAGTTGGATCACCTAAGATGTATACAGGTGCTCTTTGGGTTATGAGTACACCGGACAGGACTCGCCGGGAACATGCTAGTTGGTATTATACCTGACGTCAGATAGCAGTTCCCTGGTGACATGTGTATAGGTTAGTTCATCGACCTGAGATCGTCATTTGTCTCGTGTGAGTTCCCACTGTACTTTGATTACTACCCTACCACGGCTCAAAGGAGACATGCAAACAGGTTTTAGTTGGGTATAGTCCCGAGCCACATGGAGGCAGTGAGCGGATCGGCAGGGGGTTCGTCTCTCCCGGTATTGGGGGTGAGGTCGCGCTGTGTCTAGTAGAGCCATTACACGAAGTCCTTGGCCAAGGCATGACATTTACTGGTAGGTATTCCAGTAGTATCTCAGGGTGTTCTGGGCTACACTCCGACACGACTTGTACCGCTTTGAGGGGTCTGACTTTTACCAACCCCCTAGGCTCGACATGCGATGCTCATAGACGAACGGACCGGACTGTACGGATATTGTCACTGACAGGCTCAGTAGGGTGTCAGGATGAGTTCGCTCATCGATCTCCCTTTTGGTCAATACCTGGTAGCTCGTTACGTACGGCTAATACCTCTGACGTGCTAGTGGTTAAATCCACAGCCAATGTATTGACGAGTCTGTAGAGTCCCCCACAGACAGTTTCTCAAGTTTCGAGCGAAACGTTGTAGAGGCCGTATGATATATGGCAGGGTTCGATCATATACGTGCGGTATTGCACGGATCATGATCGGACGGATCATACTAGTGAGATTTGGTTTAAGTCGGATCCTACTATTAGATTTGTTGGATTACTTTAGTCTCATCGCATTCGTATTCAGTCGGAATGCGGATGCAGGTATGTATATACAGGTGAGGGGTATCCTTGTGATCCGTCACGAGTTCACTTTAGATGTTGCCGTATCTTTTTATTGTTGCAAACATTTGGATTAATGTTTGCATATGGAAATAATGAGCAAGAATTTCATCATGACATGCATTAAATGTGACATTGACTTCATTAGTGACTCATGGTCTCTTTTTATATGCTAGTGTCACATTATACGATGCTTTTGTGATGATTTGATAAGAGGAAAGAGAAAGGGGCTGCCTTATGCAAGCTTGGTCTTGTGTTTTTGTTACACACTCTCATTTTTATCATAGAAAAACAAAAAGAAAAGAGAGCCTCCTTCTTCTTCTTCTTCCTCTAGCTTTTTGTCTCCTTCAATGGCTTCATCTCTAACCTCCATCCAAATTCATGGATGCAAGAGACAAAGTGATCACAAACATTCTCTACATCCCCATAGACACATCGGCTAGCACACTTCATGCCCGAGTTGCTTCGGATGAAGCGGGAGCCCGTAAAAAGACTCGTAGATGTGGTGCCCTTTCCGTCGCGGAGATCAAGACCGGAGATGCCGCGAGGAGCTTGAGTAGGTGGCCAAAAACCGAAGGACATGGATCGATCGGTATAGCATTCTATCCCTTCTCTAGATATCTAGTAGTAGGTTAATGGTTCGATCCGGGATTTAAGTACACGATAGAGGCGGTTTTCTAGTTTTGAAAAAGTTTCGTTTTCGCATTTTGGCCTCGTACAGACGGCCGGGGCGCTACCGTAGACTTACATGGTATCAGTTCCACGCTATTAACCTTTACTAGCTTGCTCTAACGTGTTTAGAACTTCGATCGAACGAAAATTTCAAAAAATGCATTTCTAACTTAACAGTTTCTGTCGAATTTTATTTGTGCTCGAAAAATTATTTGGTGTATTGCAGAAATTCATGCAGGGTTTTTTAGGAATTCTGACAAAATTTGGTAGCACGTGGCTACAGTAATGCCGCGGAACCGCGGCCATACCCCTGTTTTGGCTGCAGTTCTGCCGCTGTAATGACTCTTCAATGCACCAAATTTAGCACAGTGTTTTCTTAGTTGGAAATAGGTTTTCTGGTAATTTTATTTTGGGCCCAGATTTATTTGAGTACTGGATTTTGTGCTTGGGGCCCACTTCAGGAAATTTTGTCGATCGAAAATTTTAAACATATTAGTTCACAGTATTTACATTATATCTGCGACCGTGAATGTCATTTGATCGGTAAATCCTGTCTAATTGCTATAGTTCTTTTAGACGGATTTGCGAACTTGACATTCACGTTGATGTTCTGTGTTGTGCTGTGATGTTGCGGATTTGTCGTGGTGGATAGCCTGGTACATTGGTAGTACAGTTTGGTTGTATTTGTATATTTGATATTGCGGGGCGAGCATCCGACATGTGGACTGCCGTCACTGCCTGTTTGTATATTATTATTTTGGGGCAGGACCGGGCTGAGGTTGATGTACCCGTTTTATATTTTTACTTTCTGTATTAGGATTACCCCGCGGTGGGGTGCACGGATAGCCGAGTTCTAGAGGGCAACGGGCCCGCATCTCATGGCTTTGAGACGGAGGGGGCTTTACTCTAGAATTGGCGGGCTATTCGCCGCACTCGTAGGGGTACAGATTGACCCAAGGAGGGGTGCTCAAGTTACCGGATTCCGTGAAGTGCTGGGTGGTCCATTCACGTTGTTGAAGGGGGCTGCCTCGCTTCAGGTTTTGGCGGGTAACTTGTGTTGGGTTAGCCTAGCACCACATGAAGGGTTTGGGAGCATTACATGAACCAAATAGTGAATTTTAAGGTGCTAAGTTAACGAACAAAGAATCGTTCCTAGAATCGATTAGGGTTTCAAAATTTTTCCATATCAACATATGAAAGAAAAGTTAGGGTTTAGAGAGTACAACCTTTGTAGCTCCCTACGCTAGACTCCTCGGCTAGTTGGGGTTTGAAAAAGCTCCGCTTGAACTCCTCGAGGTCACCGATGATCCACCCGGAGTCCGCTTTGTCCAAGCTTTCAACTTTATCCGATCAAGTGAACGAAATCAAGTTAACACTCTAAACAAGTGGGCTAGACTAGTGTAGAATGGTGTTGTGGTTCTCTTTCTCACTTCAAAATCCAATCTTGATGAGTATATTGCTCACTACTAAGAACTAGAGAGCAAAAAAGAGAGGTTGATGAAGATGATGGCTTTTTGAAGAAGATGATGTGTTCAACTCTAAATGAAAATAGAAAAATATATCAATATATATTTTCCATCTAGCATCTCGAACCATGGTTGAATCATTATTGTACTAGAGTTAAAACACAAAAGGAAACATAACCAAAGGTTAAGTGGTGGGTGAGAATGGTTAGGTCAAAAGAAGTGTGTAGAACAAATCAATAATTGACCTTTTCTTTCCTTTTATGTTTTAGTATAAATACAATAATAATTCATAAATAAAACCATGGTGTGAGTCTTATATTGCCACCATTTTCATATATATACAACCATGAAAGATGTATGTATGTATGTATGTATGTGTATATGTACATCCATATGTGCATGAATCAAAAAGAAGGCATACATGCATGCATACATCCAACTAACTCAAGAAAGGATTTCAAGTGAGAAGCTAATGGTTAAATGATAAATCAACACTTGATTTATCAATCCGGCCATATCACATATGACCCCTACCAGAAGCAAGCCGCCCGATCAATATACGGTATCCCATACGCGCATTTTAATCGGGTCCATGCGCATATCGCATACGCGCACCACAACGTTTCGCCTGGACTAGGAAACTCCATTGTGGGACTCTGAGACTCGTCAATACGCCGGCAGTGGGTGATGATCATATCAAGCACCCCCAAGCCGTAAGCGGTCAGCTAAACGTAACGGCCACCCGGGTATTGAGCGATCAGAAGAGAACAAGCGAACCTGCTACAACTCCCGTCGAGCCGATCGGCAACACTTCCCGTACAGTCCGGTCTCCTCGTCTGATATGTCGCATATCAAGTCTAGGGGTGGTAAACGTCAGAACCCAATAACCGATAAGTCGTGCCGATGTGAGGCTCATAACGGGTCGAGAAACTACTGGTAACACTTACCAGCAAATCTCTGAAACAGCCCTGGCCAGGGACTTTCCTGTTATAGCCAATCGAGCACAGCGCAACATCAACCCCCAATACCGGGAGAGACAAAACCCCTCCTATCGCTCATTGCCTCCATGTGACTCGGGACTGTACCCAAAAACCACCGTTTTGCACGCCCTCATGGACGTGGTAACGTGGAGATCAAAGCACAGTGGGAATCACACAAGACTCTATGACGATCTCGGGTCTACAGACTAACCTGCACAAGTGTCACCTGAGAACTGCCATCTGACGTAAGGTATAATACCATCTAGGAGTTCTCGGCGAGTCCGTCCAGTGTACCCAGTCTCCACTGAGCACCCGTATACCATCTCTGATGTCAAACACCAATGGATATGGGATCATCCATCGCCCATCTCATGGGTTGAGAAGCGTATACGCTAGTCTATACTGGTATATCGATGCCCCGTCTCGATACACCCACGACTAGGGACCTTGAAGGATGTACTTATGGACTACCATGTCCCCACTAGTATGATCTACATCATAGTCCAGGTAGTCAAGTACACATCCTAAGGGCTTTACCAACATGTAACTATAAGACAGTTTAAAGAGACTAGTATACATGTTAAGATAAAGAGCAACCAGATAGCATACTATCATATTGAGCAAGGAAGTCATCTCTATATATGTCCAAGCATCCAATATAATATACATCATCTGTACAATACTGGCCTCTAGGGCATACATACAACTAACAACTTGCCGCGCCCGTAGGGGTCTAGGATTTCATTGCACAGGTTGTCCATACGACCAGGGGAACGTCAGGTTTCAGTAGCGGCTCTATGAAACCCGGGGATCCCAGATTATCTGTATTGATCTGTAATGCTTATTACTCTCTGTGATGTTGCATTTTATCACGCCTTGAGCTAATATTATATATTGATATATATACTAGTAGATGTTGTATATGTTTTACACCCGCGCTAGTCCAGTCCCCGCTTTGTCGTTAGTTAAGTAACCTAACGGGTGATGACGGGACCCAGTGGTGAATGCGGATGGCATATACGTACATCGCATTTTCATTCTTTATTGGTGTGATCAATTGATGGGACTGCGTTGATTCGGATCAATGCAAGCTAAAAAAACCTATTCTGATGTTGTTGGAACATTTTTCAAAAAGCTGTTATTGCAAGGACGTTCTCTTTTGTTTTGCACAGTGGTATTCGGTTATGAATATCCAGCACCTCAGTCGACGAGGCAAGGGCCGAGATCCCTTCACCGGGAGTGACCCCTTGGACAGAAGTTTGCGTCAGGGTAATAACTTCACTATAGTCGATTACTTTTTGCTTTGCATCGTGGTATTCAGTTGGAATATCCTGCACCTCATTCTACGGGGAAAGAGCCGAGATCCCTTCACCGGGAGTGACCTCTTTAGCAAAGGTTGTCGCAACTATATTTTTTTTAAAAGCTATCCAGTTCCTTCAACGATATCAAGTTCATTACGTTAAAGTTTTTTCACCAAAAACCATTCATAGCCCTCTGTCATTTCAGAGCGGTAGCATATTCATGCTATGTTTGTTGGCCAAAGTCAAGGCATTGTGTATGGTAGCTATTTGTTACTTTTCTGTTGCATAGATAGATGCGTTGGTTTGGGACAGTCGTACTGCCTTGTTGGCCAAAGTCAAGGGTAGGTACGGGTGGGTTCTAATTAACCTAGATAATGACGGGTAGAACTTGACATGTGATTTATGATTTGTTGGCCAAAGTCAAGGTCATAAGAGCATGGGGTAAAAATCACATCGGGAGTTTCTAAAGAAACTAAAACTTGCCAGGCATGCGCATACCTTCTGGAGTGTGATAATGTGAGTGGATTCCGTCATGTTATCAAGAGATGATGGTTGGATCCCGATTCCTACTGATGAGTTGGTTTACTCCTCGGGTGATCCCGACTAATTCTTCTTTCAGGTTTGGAGGAGAATTTGACGATACAGTGGGAGGTTTCCTGATTAGATAAAGTGATAACCATTCTGATCTAGGTTAGAGTGTACGCTCAGTGTTTCTTTCTCTCTCTCTTTGGCAGCGACCATGGCCCGACCCTTGACTATAACTCAGTGTCCAAGATTAACCGAACCTTCTTAAACACTGGCTTTTGGATTGTCAGAGTTGCATACCTCATTGCCACTCATACTCTTACCCTTTTCTCCAGGACACCCCGTATTATTACGAACATCCACTTCCATTGGATAAAACCATCATATGGTTATATACGAACTCGAAGGAACTTGTTCCAGATTCGAGGATGGTTTCCGGTTCTGGAGAAAACGAATAGTACTATTCAGTTGTCTTTTCCTTTTACCTTCTCTCAGGTTACGAGTGTTCGTTGGATTAGGACGGTACACCTATTACGCTAATTGGATAGTCTTCTTCCAAACCTTAGGCAGGTGCCGAACGGTGGGGAATGAAGAAAACCAATTAGCCTAACGATGGTGTGCAGAAGGTAATAAGTTAAGACAAATAAAGGGATTAGAAAGAGGGCAAAGTAAATTGCGACTGCTATTCACGACCAAACCAAATATTTCATTACCACTTCTACTTCACCTTTGTATTTCTCCAGAACACTCCGTATCACTACGAAGATCCACAGTTATTTGGATATTCCATCGTATGGTTATATACGAACTCGAAGGAACTTGTTCCAGTTCGGGGATGGATTCTGGTTCAGGAGAAATAGGAATAAGGTTTTATTCAATTGTCTTTTATCATCACCTTCTCTCAGATTGCGAGTGCTTCTAGGATTAGGACAGTACACCCATTATGCTTATTGGATAGTCTTCTTCCAAACCATAGGCTGGTGCCGAACGGTAGGGAAGGAAGAAAACCATTTGGCCTAAAGGGGTGTATAGAAGGCAACGACTAAAGACATATAAAGGGATTTGGAGAGATGGCAAAGAAATATACAGTTATAGTTATGAATCTGATAATGGAAGAGGCATTACTAGGAATACCCGGATACCCCTTCGAAACATTTACATGTTTCAGTTTCACTGTGTATTGTTAAAAGAAAACTGATTTCCCAATTAGTCCTTACTCCAGGGTACGTATTTACTAGGTTTGATTCTCCCATCTGTATGGTTTTACAGATGATGAGTAGGAGTAAGTTATTGGGAATTAGGTGATCATCCTCATTATATCGGTATTTGTTATAATTGGTGATATTTGAGGAAGTCACCTGAGTAGTTTGCCGGACGGCAAATATTTGGTTTTGAATATCCGTTGTTATGCACCAATTTCAAATTGATATATCTGTACGTTTATTTTTATAAATTGAGATATAACTTTTTGAAATTATGTCTATGACATTTACCTATATCAGTGGATGGTTAGGTAAGGAGCATTAAACAGCGGTGTAATTCTTCTTAACCATAAGTACAGTTTTCAACCTACGACACACAGGGAATGAGTTATTAGACTCAGGGGACTTATACAGAGTATTGTATGTTGTCCAGTGTCCATGAGGACAGAGGGGATGGTACTCGTACTATATTCTGTTTACTTGTGACTTCTCTAGTTCTTAGACACGCGTTTCGTAGAAATGCAAGGTCTAAGTTTTGAGAAGTTATAGGTATAAGAGTAAAGTAGAGAACCAGATGTTGCAAGTATCGGGATTCTTCAAGGTGATCGAAGATGTAGATACTTGTGTATGGTATTCAGTTGATAGTAATGATTTTGAGAAACTTGTTTCTCTTTCAGGTTACTCATATCTGGATGGATTCCTAAGTTGAGTAACGCTGATCGGCCTCCTTCCATTTAGTTAACATGCACTGGAGACAGATGCATGATTTGAATCTGGTACCAATTAAATCAGTGCCTCTGTTTCTGTATTGGATATAGAATAGTTCATATCTTAACATTGTTAAGGTACGGGGAGTTTTCCGGCTCATGCTTAAAACCGGACTCTGGATAACTTAAGGCACGTTTCTGTAATGGTTGTTTATGGGTTGACCCAGGCTATGACGAGGGTTGACTTTCTACCATCTGGAAGATCAATAGTGATATTGTTCTTAACTCGCCACAGTTTTAATAAAAATGGATTTTTTCAGAAAACAGTAGTGGGAGTACGGTAGAACTGGAAGTGATTCCAGAACCGCAAACGATTACTGAAAATTTGATAAGAACCTAAAGATTCAATCTGGATTGACATTCCATTGGCCACTCCGCAGCTATGGTGGGTAACTTCAGGAACCCGAGAGGTACTCCGGTATGCTAAAAGACGGTGACAGGGAGGTTCTTATTTACCCAGACTTTCCAATGCTGTTGTTCCAGACTGTGAGACTCGGCAGGAGGATGAGAATAGCGTCGTTCTGAACTAGCTTTAGAAGTGTACGTGTATATGACTCTGCCAGAGGGTTGTCATAGTCAGTGGGAGCAGCGGAAGCATAGTGGACAAGAAGCTTATGTCTATTTTTGGACTAAAGCAGATATAGCGGAGATAGATCATCTATTTTCTGATGTGACAGTCATAGGTTTAACTTCATCAGAATAGGGGATGGATCTGTTAAGAGGGTAGTAGGGTGTGATGTCCTGGTACATGGATGACATACACAGAGTAGGAAGTGAAATTCTTATACTACGATCGGTTATACTTTGGTTGTCATACAGTGGTTTCTCCATATAGGATATGGATATTATATCAGATATTCTGGTTACTAGATCTAGATTTGGGAAGTGTCCCAATCAGGGTACTTAGACAGCATTCTAAAGGTATTTAGAATGGATGATTCCTGGTATGGTGGTGTACCTGCAGGTGATGGAGTCACCCTCTCTAAAGGTATCTTACAGACTAAAAGGGAGAGGGATGTGCATGATTGGCAGATCACTTGTTTAGGCAATTGAGTCAATCATGAGATGTCAAGTACCACACCATATGTTGTTTTTGCAGTAGATGCAATAAGTTGATATTGATCCAATCCGGGAGAAACATTCGGAAGCAATTTTAGAACATAAGTGGATGTTCTAGGGATATGATAATGACAGCCTCTTTCGGGGGACGGTTATCATTCAACGCTTCCAAGGTGACCTGGATGACAGAGTGACTGTCAGAGTTATAGTTTTCCCTCCGACGAGGGGCAGTTGTTTGGACAGGGGGTCTAAGCGGATACTGAGGGAGGCATGGCACAGGATACTGATTAAGTTCAGTTGACGATTGTTCAGACCATAATATTGCATTTTTCATTCCCCTATTCTTATCCGTTTTATAAGTAAACAAGTACTCTTGACGCACGTTTGTTGCATGTTACAGGATACAGGGCTTGGATGCGAATACAGTGAAAAAGACGAAAGCTGATACAGAAAAGGGATTTTTGACCAACAAGTAGACGGATACTAGTCAAGCTTAGTCGAAGAACAGTGCAAGGTCCAAAAAGTCAAGTGAACGGTTAAAAGATCGCTACAAGTATTCACTGAAATATCTGGAGGAGAATAAGAAGCCCAAAAGAGAAAATACATATGGAAATAGGAAGCCCAAGAAGTTAATAAGGTGTCCCAGAAGTTTGGTGAGCTAAGGCCACCAAAGGGCCGCGGAACCGCGGCCCAAGCGCCCTATTGCCGCGGTTCCGCGGCCGTTTGTTGCACGTGTCGGCACCGACTTCTTGTGTCGGTGCGACGGTTCGGGTGTTTGGATTTTCCGTGGGAAAATCTGTAATTGCGCATGTGCGAGAGTCTGTAACCCTAGGTTTTCTGTTTTCCTATAAATTGTAATTACAGATCTGTAAAATGTTATGCCTCTTTTCAATCAATAAATTTCAGAATTTCTGGGAGGTATATTCAGATCTGTTCTATATCGTTTGGAGGGAGCCGTCAACCTAGTAAGGTAAATTATGTTTTTTCTTCTTTTAATTAGTATGCATTATCATCCCCTAATGAGCGAGTAGTCTCCTCGCTTGTTAGGGTTAGCCTTAGGGAAAGGGTTGAGAGATGAGATCTCTCACCCCTTTCAACGCCACATTCACCTAATGAATTAGAACTCCATGCATACGCGCACAACCGCTCCCTACGGCACCCTACCCCTCGAGGTAACGGTGAACCGTAGTATAAAGGGCCGGTTGCGCGTGTTTTCCATGGGGGTTAGGGTAACTATCAACAAAGGAAGGATGCGAATCTAGAGGAAGAAACATCTTCCCAAAAGATTCGGATCCACTTTATTGACAATTACCGTAACATCTAATAGATCTAAAAAAGAAGGCATTGAAAGCGGTGAAGAAAAACGTTAATCTCCAAAACTTCCCCTAAGCCTAATCCTAGCAAGACTTTTAATTAGATTAATTAGATCCAGTTTTCATAGATTTTTATAAACCAACCAAAACGACACTTTGAATCAACTCGTTAAAACACATAAAAGGAATTTACCCATCTCTGTGGATCGACCCGTACTCACCGGCTAGCTGCGAAGCGACGCCGTTTCTGATTGCGGTAAACTTATATTTTTGACACTAAGCAAATGGCGCCGTTGCCGGGGATGGCGTAATATTTCTTTTTGTGAATTTTCGGGTTGATATAAATTTTAAAAAAATTATAAAAATCTGAAAATATAAAAAAAAATACAAAAATTATCAATTTTGATCTGTTTGAAGGGTATATTTTTCTGAATCTTGCAGGAACAGCGACGAATTTCGGATCTGGAAATTTACAGAGGGAAAATCAGAAAAGTACATATCAGGACAAAGGAGAATTGGTGAACAGGAGCTACAAAAAATTTTCCAGAGGCTGAACCCACCCCCCGACCGCGTTTCCCCCGCATTGGTAGCCTCCAGACCGCGGTTCCGCGCTCATTTGGCCACGTCAGCACCTCAAATTTTGTGGGTTTGATCCTCATTCTCCCCCTCTGCAACCTACAATATATCCATTGTGAAAATTTTCTGCAAGAATTCTTTGCGCTAAAAAAAAAATTCTTCTTCCCCCTTCTAAATAACAGATTTGCTCCAGGTTTCTTTGCGCCGCGCTAAAAAAAATTGATTGCAAGTGAAATTTTATTTGTTTTGCATAATTTAACCGGACTCTAAGGGGCTAATTGACCAAACTCAGATTGGGTGGGGATTTCATCACCTTTCCCAGGACCCCAGAAAACACCTAAGCATTTTGCATCGACCACAATTAATTAAAAAAGACTAGACTCAGACCTAAGGACATCGAGCTCAATAGGAAAAGGACTAGTATAGGCATCGACCGTTTATCCTAACCGACATTGCGGTGTCTAGGCTAGTGGTTATTAATTAGGCCCGCTGTAGTGGTGGTTCCTTCCCACTTACCTGGCCGTACTTGTCCGTGAAGAGGCGGTTTGAGGCCCTATTTCTAGCCCTAGTTAGGAGCTGTCTAGCAGACCTAGGCGACCCTAGATCTAGGCCTGATTGTGCATGTGTGGTTGATACATTTGTGTCACTAGTCTCTTTTCAAAAACTTCTTTGCAAAACTCTCACATAAATAAAAAAAAGAGAGAAAAGAAAAACCTTTTCAAAACTTGCAACTTGTCGCTAAAAAAATCTTGCAACTCACTTCCATCACTTCCCTCCATTGACGTTATCTTACCCCCACATTCTGTTTTTCTTTTTTTTTTCCTGACTACACTACTCCTTTAGTGTATGTCACTTTGGACTAGGGATACTAACGCCCGATTAGTCCGTATTTCGTTGGTACCGACCGACGAACCTTTCGACACCGAAGTCGAAATTCCCTCCATTTCCTTACCGCCATCTTCAAATTCTTCTTTCGAAGGTATGTCGGGACACGACCCCAACGATACCTTACCGACTGGAATGATTCCACCTCCGTTAGGTGAGAATAACCCGAATCTTCCTCCTGTTGTAGCGCCCGCACGAGTTGCGCTCCAGGATCTCTTCTACCCCGTCCGCACTTCTTTACCCACATGTCTTTCACCCCCACCGGCAAATGGGGATAATTTTGAAATAAAACCACATTTCATCAATATGCTGCCAAAATTTCATGGTTTGGAATCTGAAGATGCGTATATTTTTATTAATAAATTCCAAAATGTATGCGCTATGATGAAAACAACCCAATTAAGTGATGACGCGATAAGACTAAGGGTCATTCCTTTTACCTTATGTGACCTAGCCGAGAAGTGTCATACAGCACCGCATCACATTCCATTAGAAATTGGGACGAGTTTGTGAGAGCTTTTCTAAAAAAGTTCTATCCTCATCACAAAACTGCTAGAATCCGAAACGAGATAATACAATTTTCACAGCTTCCTTCCGAACCATTTTGGAAGTGCTTCGAGAGATTTAAAGACCTACTCGTTCAATGCCCTCATCATGGGATCGAAAGTTGGCAACTTTGCCAAACATTATACGAGGGATTGAACGCAGCAACGAAACAGTTGCTAGAAACAATATGTCAAGGTCATTTTCTCTCCAAGTCTAGTGACGAAGCATGGCAGTTTTTTGAGGATCTTAGTGAGCAAACAATTCAGTGGGAGAGTACCAAGACCACATCATCTTCTTATGTTGGTCAATCTAGGGCAGGTATACATCAAATAGATATGTCGATTGCTATGAAGGCTGAGATGGCCTCACTTATGAAAAAGCTAGAAGCCATTGAGACCAAAATCTCATCGTCTTCTCCTGCCACTACTCTACCCACACGAACTGTTTGTGCTTGTTGTTCAAATCCATCACATCTAACCGAAGAGTGTCCTTATAATGCATCTACTCAAGGACAGGATCAAGTCAATGCTGCATTTCAGCAACGACAAAGAAACGATCCGTACTCTTCGACATACAATCCGGGGTAGAGGAGTCACCCAAGTTTCGCTTGGAACCAAAATCAACAGGTCCAAGGAAATAACAATTTTCAAAGACCTCCTCCTCCACAACAACAACAAGCACCCTCACAAACTCAAAACCAGCAACAACCTTATACAAATCAAACGAACAATTTGGTTCAACCAAATGACGATAAGGTTATCTCGCTCGAAAAAAGTCTAGATGCTTTTCTCAAGCAATCTACAGAATCCGCAGCAAGATTTGAAAGTCATGTTCAGTCTTTGATGCATAACAATGCCTCACACGATCAAAGTATCAAATCTATTGAGGCATAAATTGCACAATTAACTGCTGCGTTGAGCGAGAGAGAAAAGGGAAAGCTTCCATCTCAACCATTGCCAAATCCCGGTCACACACAAAACGCATATCACAATCACAATGTAAATACGGTGACCACGTTGAGATCCGGAAGAGTGTTGCAAAATAATGTGGATACTAGTGATGACATCCCCGCCGGTGGTTCTTCGTCTTCTTCTTCTTTTTCTCCATCGTCATCTTCCCCTTCTTCAATTTCTTCACTTTCTTCTTCACCTTTTTCTTTAGAGCCTATTCTCCACCCTTCACACGGCTCTACTTCTTCTAGCTCGAACGGATCCATTTCTCACAACATGAACACATCTACACCGGGATCCGTTCCTACTCCACATTCTACTCCACAGACATTTGACTCAACGAATTTTCAAAATGCTCCATTCCCAAACAGGTTGAGTCCTAATAAACCAAATGCACAAGTGGAGAAGATTGTGGAGATATTTAAGCAGGTTAGCATAAATATACCTCTCTTGGATGCTATCCAACAAGTCCTTTCATACGCGAAAATCTTAAAAGGCTTATGCACCTCGAAGAGAAAGGCATCTCAAGTACCCAAGAAAGTGCTAGTGGCTAGTGCAGTGAGCAATGCTATTAACCACCATCAAACCTTACCCCAAAAACGAAAGGACCCCGGCTGTCCTACGATTTCAATCACAATTGGGGATAAGAAAATTAATCGAGCACTTTTAGATCTTGGGTCTAGTGTTAACCTGATTCCCTACTCCGTGTACGAACAATTAGGGGTTGGAGAGTTGAAACCCACTCGTTGTACTCTCCAAATGGCTGATCGATCAATCATCTATCCACGGGGTCAGCTAGAGGATGTGTTGATCAAAGTCGGGGAGTTCATATTCCCCGTTGATTTTATCGTTATGGATACACAACCTGTTGCTAACCCAAGAAACCAAATTCCGGTGATTCTCGGTCGACCATTTTTGGCCACTTCCAATGCTGTAATAAACTGTCGCAATGGCTCCATGACTCTATCCTTTGGGAAAATGTCTAGTGAGTTCAATATTTATAAGATGGGAAGTCTGCCCCCCGTACCTAAAACTAGTACACGAGAAGTTTGCTCTATTCACGAAATCACGCAGGAGGACTGCGAGCTTGAGAGATTTCTATTTGATGAAAACAGTTTTGACGCCACTAGTGCGTCCCTCCATGAGCCTACCACCGTTGACACAACCGATATTGATTATGAATGTTTTACTTTTTCGGATGATGACGACTCACAGCCCGAATATGAGGCTTTTGAATTTTTGGATGAGTTAGTCGAGCCATCCGAATCGGTTGTTTGCAGTGATTTCGAACCTGTATTGGAGTCCTTTGAGTTCGAGGTAGATTCCGAAATGATTCTTTCGCCTCCGAAACTCGAACTCACGCCCTTGCCGTCTCACCTTAGATATGCTTACATAGGTGAGAATGAGACCTTTCCCATTATCATATCGGCCTCTCTAGCCCTCGAGCAAAAGAACGCCCTCTTAATGGTCTTACAAGATAGGCGGCAAGTTTTCGGTTGGACTATGGCGGACATCGAGGAGATAAGTTCCCTCATAATTAAGTATCATATACAATTGATGGATGATGCCGAGTCAATAGAGGACCCACAGGAACATCTTGGGGGTATTGTGGTGAGTCAACCTCCTCCTTTAGAAGTTGAAATACCCCCATTTCTTTTAATAAGCTACGAGAATGCCAACATTCCACTGATTGCTGATCATTTACATTCTCGTTTTGATACATCACCATCGCCTGTATATTTACCTCCACACCTCCCTTACCACTACTTCTATCTTTCCTAATTCTTTGCGGATCGCTACAACTTATTCTTCCACCAGCCAATACTCTTTACTGATAAAATTTTCAACTGGTTGGTGTTGATCTATACAAAGTTTGGCAGTAATTTCTAGCATAGTTTAACTGAAGTTTGGGGGAGGGCCTTTTTGTATATATTCTTTGTTTTTCTTAACAATAAAAAAAATTGTAAATAAATAAACAGGGGTGTGCCGACATTTTGACCCTCTTGGTTTAGTATCACAGTGAGGACACTGTCAAGTACAAGTTTGGGGGTATGCTCGGTACGTCTTCTTCCTTCGCATTCATTTGCATATATTTTTGCATTTGCATATTTATTTGAAATCCCATAAAAATTTGGAAAATTTTAAAAATTATAAAAATTAATGTATTCAATTTTGGCTAATTGACTAGAGTTTGACAGATAGGTTAACTGGCTAGGAACAACTGGATTTTTGACGTAGTAAATTAAAAACCCTAAAAGATAACCTTCCTTAAAGTTTAACGGTAGAAAGTATATGCCTTTGTAGTTTATCTAGAAATAGGCAAATTTTGGGTTCACTTCTTGGGCTAAGTCAAAATAAGGGAAGAGTATTGATGTTCATATTAGAGTATAAGTTTGAAAAATAGTTCCTAGCTTATGTCTAGATTCTGAAAATATATACCCTACAATTTGCACAATCACGCACCTTGAAACTTGGAATAGTAGAAGAGACCTTGAAATGCTCTTGTCTAAAGTCCTTAGTACAATGGAAAAAAAAAGAGAAAAAAGAAAAAAAAATGGACACTGGTTTTTGTGATTACTTAAAGCTGTAAAAATAGAAAAATCTCTAGCGAGGGTGCTTCATCACCTAGTGCCTTAGACCAACTGGTTTGGGAGTCACTGCTAAAAGCCTTGGGTATTGCAAAAACTAGGAAGTATGCTTTAAAGTGCTAACGCATCTTATAATCGGTTGTTGGTACCTCAAGAAGTATTAACAGTCGCATGAAGGATGTGTAAGCGAAATTCAAAATTAACGAATTAATAAGTGCTTTGGACAATGGATGAGAGTACGATTGCTTGATTTGAATTTCCAAGTGTAGGGGTGATATTTACACACACGTGGGGATATGTGATTAGAGTTTAGATGAGAGAAGGGAATGAAAGATAGAACTTGTATCTTTAGTAGAGTTGATAGAAATTTCTAAGTAGAGATGAAACCCTAGAAGGAAGACTTAAGAGATGTCGAAAGTTAAGTAAATCTATAGAACATATATAATCTTAAGTTAGATAATAAGGAAGTGTGAAAAATGTGGGTGGATGATTTGCGAGTCAAAAGATAGTAGAATTCCTTGTTAGAAAACCTAATTGGAGAACAAAAGTTAATGGGCCGAGTTGATAGGATTTTGTGGGTAGTATCCGCTGAAAACCCTCAGGAGACAACACTCCTCCTACTAGGGACACCTAGAGGTTTAACGGCTTGTTGCACGAGCTCAGTGCAATCGCGTTTCCCTGCGAAAGTGCGGTTAGGATTTTAGTGAATAAAATAATAAGTTTGCTCGAGGACGAGCAAAAGGTAAGTTTGGGGGTATTTGTTCAGACCATAATATTGCATTTTTCATTCCCCTATTCTTATCCGTTTTATAAGTAAACAGGTACTCTTGACGCACATTTGTTGCATGTTACAGGATACAGGGCTTGGATGCGAATACAGTGAAAAAGACGAAAGCTGATACAGAAAAGGGATTTTTGACCAACAAGTAGACGGATCCTAGTCAAGCCTAGTCGAAGAACAGTGCAAGGTCCAAAAAGTCAAGTGAACGGTTAAAAGATCGCTACAAGTATTCACTGAAATATCTGGAGGAGAATAAGAAGCCCAAAAGAGAAAATACATATGGAAATAGGAAGCCCAAGAAGTTAATGAGGAGTCCCAGAAGTTTGGTGAGCTAAGACCACCAAAGGGCCGCGGAACCGCGGCCCAAGCACCCTATTGCCGCGGTTCCGCGGCCATTTGTTGCACGTGTCGGCACCGACTTCTTGTGTCGGTGCGATGGTTCGGGTGTTTGGATTTTCCGTGGGCAAATCTGTAATTGCGCATGTGCGAGAGTCTGTAACCCTAGGTTTTCTGTTTCCTATAAATTGTAATTACAGATCTGTAAAATGTTATGCCTCTTTTCAATCAATAAATTTCAGAATTTCTGGGAGTTATATTCAGATCTGTTCTATATCGTTTGGAGGGAGCCGTCAACCTAGTAAGATAAATTATGTTTTTTCTTCTTTTAATTAGTATGCATTATCATCCCCTAATGAGCGAATAGTCTCCTCGCTTGTTAGGGTTAGCCTTAGGGAAAGGGTTGAGAGATGAGATCTCTCACCCCTTTCAATGCCACATTCACCTAATGAATTAGAACTCCATGCATACGCGCACAACCGCTCCCTACGGCACCCTACCCCTCGAGGTAACGGTGAACCGTAGTATAAAGGGCCGGTTGCGCGTGTTTTCCATGGGGGTTAGGGTAACTATCAACAAAGGAAGGATGCAAATCTAGAGGAAGAAACATCTTCCCAAAAGATTCGGATCCACTTTATTGACAATTACCGTAACATCTAATAGATCTAAAAAAGAAGGCATTGAAAGCGGTGAAGAAAAACGTTAATCTCCAAAACTTCCCCTAAGCCTAACCCTAGCAAGACTTTTAATTAGATTAATTAGATCCAGTTTTCATAGATTTTTATAAACCAACCAAAACGACACTTTGAATCAACTCGTTAAAACACATAAAAGGAATTTACCCATCTCTGTGGATCGACCCGTACTCACCGGCTAGCTGCAAAGTGACGCCGTTTCTGATTGCGGTAAACTTATATTTTTGACACTAATCAACGATACAGTCTAAGAAGTTTGGATTTGGAGTTCATTTATGAACTAGGTCCCATCAGATATCCAGACATATTCTAAGACAGGTATTGCTCACTTCGGGAGATGGCTTTCTCCGCGAATATGAGATAAAGAGAGACAGAGAAAGATGTTAGTTGTACTTGACTACCTGGACTATGATGCAGATCATACTAGTGGGGACATGGTAGTCCATAAGTACATCCTTCAAGGTCCCTAGTCGTGGGTGTATCGAGACGGGGCATCGATATACCAGAGTAGACTAGCGTATAAGCTTCTCGACCCATGTGATGGGCGATGGATGATCCCATATCCATTGGTGTTTGACATCAGAGATGGTATACGGGTGCTCAGTGGAGACTGAGTACACTGGACGGACTCTCCGAGAACTCCCAGATGGTATTATACCTCACGTCAGATGGCAGTTCTCAGGTGACACTTGTACAGGTTAGTCTGTAGACCCGAGATCGTCATAGAGTCTTATGTGATTCCTACTGTGCTTTGATCTCCACCTTACCACGTCCATGAGGGCATGCAAAACGGTGGTCTTTGGGCACAGCCCCGAGTCACATGGAGGCAATGAGCGATAGGAGGGGTTTCGTGTCTCTCGGTATTGGGGGTTGATGTTGCGCAGTGCTCGATTGGCAGTAGCAGGGAAGTCCCTGGCCAGGGCTGATCAGAGATTTGCTGGTAAGTGTTACCAGTAGTTTCTCGACCCGTTACGAGCCTTACATCAGCACGACTTATCGGGTTATTGGGGTCTGACGTTTACCACCCCTAGACTTGATATGCGACGTATCTGATGAAGAGACCGGACTGTATGGTAAGTGTTACTGGTCGGATTCGCAGGAGTGTGAGCGGGCTAGCTCGTCGATCTTCTGATCGCTCAATACCCGGGTGGCCGTTACGTTTAGCAGACCGCTTGCGGCTTGTGGGTGCTTGATATGATCATCATCTGCTACCGGCGTATTGACGAGTCTTTAGAGTCCTACACAGAGGTTTCCTGGCTCAAGCGAAACGAAATAGGAGCGCATATGAGATATGTGCAGGACCGAGAATAATGCATGTATGTGATACCGCATTTCATTCTCGCGATATATGTTTCGATTGGTCATATTCGATATGACCTAGTTATCGAATCATTGATTCGATAAATCGATACATTGGTTTCTAGCCGGTTATGTGCGACATGACCGGATCATTGAATCAAATGTTGATTTAATGATTTAATGCATAATTATATATTTGATATATTGCATTGCATTAACTAGTATTGGTTCACTTTAAACGGATTTTTTCTCACTTGGATTGCACATTGTATATGTGATATACTTTTGTGCACTTTTTGTATCATGTTTGATGATACTTGATCATATGGTTAAGTGAATAGAATTAAACCATGGTTATTTTGTAATAAGGGTTTTCCATATTTATTTATTCATTTATTTGTTTATTTATGTGGATAAATTCAAAATGAGAATGGTGGCTATTTTTGTTTCTTATATGAAGCTTCATGAACCCTTGACTTTAGCAACCATTCTTATCCTCTTGCTTAACCCTAACCCACTCTACTAACCATGGTTTATTCTCTACACCTAACTTGAGTTAGAGTTATGATAAGTATAGATTTTCTTTTTATTATATACAACACTTATCATAATTCTAGCTCTTCTTCTTCTTCATCTTCAAAAGAAAAGCTCAAGGTCCATCAATGGCAACTTGAGTTAAAGTGAGATAAATCCAATTCTAAAGTGAACCCACCTCCTATTTCTTCACCCTCTACCTCTTGCCAAGTTGTTTCGGGTGTTTACTTCACAAGTTTCACAAGTTTGTGAAGTCGGAGCTTGAGTTTGTGCAACCTCGACGTAGATCGTCTTTGACACGAAGCCGACGACCTATTCCGCACGTTTCTCCGATGAAGCCGTCACGAGAGTCCAAGCTTCAAGATGGACAGCGAGAAGACTTCATTGCGGAGCCGTGGAGGTGGATATCCGGATCTACAAAGGTTGTTATTTCCGTATCCTAGTAGTTAAGTGTTAACTAAGTTTTCTTTTCGCCTAAACATCTAGTTTAAGATCCGTAGTCTAGGGTCTCTCGGCACTAAAAATTTTAAATTGGCATGTTCGATGCCTTGTGAGACCTTACTAGAATGCCTAGGAACCTTACAGTGGTATCAGAGACTAGCTAGAGCCTTAGGCGAAGTCTAGACGGAGTTTGAAGTCCGAACGAACCCGAAACCCAAATACTTTAGAGCTCTCTGGACATTTTCATAAATCTGGGTTTTTTTCATATTAAAAATGCCTAAAAAATTCACCAAGGAAATACAAGAATTACGATATAAAAATTTTCAGATGAACAGTTACTTTAGCCGCGGAACCGCGGCAGAAGCATGGCTTCTACGGCGGTTCCGCGCTCAGAAGGTGACGTCAGCCCTATTTAATTCCACAGTAATTCCTGATAAATTCTGGTGAGTTTTCTGGGTATTTTTAAAATGATTTTAGGGTTGAGTGCTCTGTGGATATATTGGGAATCGACGATTCGATCGGAATATCAAACTTTGTCCAAGTGTTTTTCCAGATAACTGTAGAATATGTTAAAAAGTTTGACCGGATACAAATACCCAACTTTTCCCCTGCCGAAAAAATTCCAAGTGTTGGATTTTTCTATGGTTAAAAGACGTTCGAAGTAGTGCAAGTAACGCGATGGTCCCTCTAGAAGACACAAACCTTAACTCGATTATGTGACCGTCTTGAACTGCCCTTTGAACCTTCGGGTTTGGGGGAGTACGGCGTGCCACATGTGAGGCATTGGCTTGACCCTTCTACGGCTGGACCGTTGGTACTGAGGTATGAAGTGAATGTCTTTGAACCTATTTCATGTGTTGATCGGTGTTGGGAAAACTTGGGTGTTCGAATGTTCGATCGGAAAGTTTGATATATTCTATTTATCCGGAATTGGATACAATAATTGGAATTCACAAACAGTTATGAGATAACTGGATGAATGTTATAAATCTAGCAGTTTAGTCCCATACGATATTGAAAAGAGTTTTCGATAATGAGACTAAAATGCGGGATTTATATCTGTTAGGCATGCGATGTCTAAAGTTGTTGCGGATTCCAATTGTTGTAGTTTTACACTTTCTTTTCTGTGACCGTAAGTGTAGTATGTTCATATCGCCGGTTTCGTTGCTATACGTCAACGACAATTGGGGTATGCATACTTACTTACGTTGATGACATGTGATGTTATGTGTTGCTGGATATGTTATATTGGATCGTCGTATTTGAATAGCCGGGTTTTTTTATGTGAGATGAGTGTTTTTCTTTTTCATTAATGTAAAAACTTGTATGTAATATTCTTTTATTTGGGGCACTTCCGGGTAGCGGAAGCTGTCACCCTTTGTATATTATTTACTTTTCCGCATTAGGATAGACCCAAGGAGGGGAGCACAAGTAACCGGGTTCTGGGGTCCAGTGGGAGACCAACTCGAGGAGTCGAGTCCGGGTCTCCTAACCCTAGAATTGGCAGGGTTGCTTGCCGCTCTCGTAGGGGTCTAGGGGTGTGGGATTGGCTATTCATCACGACCGTGGATCCATGTTTTATACTGGCTCGTATTGAAAACACGGACGTCCTAGTATATCCAATATTTCATATGTTTATTCTGCTGCGATATCTGTGATGTGATTCTGTGATGGATATAGTATATAGTATATATGATATATTATATAGACGTTACTTATGTTTTACACCCGCGCTAGCCCTGCCCTGCTCTGTCGTTAGTTACCTAACCTAACGGTGCACGAGGGGACATCGAGGCGAATGCGGATGGCATAAGTGTACGTCATATCTATCTGTGATGTTTAGGTATTTAAATGATGGGACTTCATTAATGTGATTAATGAAAGAAAAGAAACCTAAGATGTTGTAGAATCGAATTTTAAAATAAAACAGGTAGCTACAGTTCTTGCTTTGCACAGCGGTATATATGATATACCCCGCACCTTATTCAATGAGGAAAGGACCGAGATCCCTTCACCGGGAGTGACTCCTTTAGCAATAACTGGCAGATGCTACACACTCGGTTTGGTTTTGATTGCTTTTAAGAGTTTTTGCTTTGCACAGTGATATATATGATATATCCCGCACCTCATTTGACGAGGAAAGGACCGAGATCCCTTCTCCGGGAGTGACTCCTTTAGCAAAACTAGAAAAGCCTCAAAATCACTCCATTTCAAAACTTCATTTGATTCTACAACGATATCAAGTTCATTACGCTCATGGTTTTATGAAAACCTGCGTAGCCCTCCGTCATTTCAGATAAAGACTATTTAGTATTCGTGCTGCGTTTGTTGACCTCTGTCAAGGCGTAGTGTGCGGTAGCTAACTAGTAATTATCTGCAAAGCATGTGATGTGATTGGATTAGGGTAGTCGTGCGACCTTGTTGACCTCTGTCAAGGGTCGTGCGGATGGGTTTGATTCAATCAAGAAATGACGGGTTGAACTTGACTAGTGCACTATGATTTGTTGACCTCTGTCAAGGTCATGGTACACTAGGGGCAAAATATTATCGGGAATTTCAAGTGTTGAAATTTGCAATGAGATTGCATACCTTCTATGAGATAGTTGGATCCCGATACCCACTGCGAGTAAGAGTTACTCCTGGGAGAGTTTTACACATTGCAATTAGCCGATCAAGTAGGTGTCTAGAAAGGTGTCAACGAGGTTACGCCTCTGGAAAAACGAGGTTTACATTAATTAGGTTCGTGCGAAAGCACGGGGGACCTCCCTCAAAGTACCGACACTGGCCTGGCTGAAAGATTGGCGAACTTGTAGTGTGTAATTAATCCCGGCTAGTCTTTCCTTTTAGGGTTTGAAGGAAGATTTGATAAAAAGCAGTGGGAGCCATCCTGATTAGATAAGATAATAACCAATCTGATCTTGCACGAGCATACGCTAAAGTGTTTTCTTCTCTATCTCTCCAGGTAGCGACCATTTCATGCCCTAATAAAGATAATAATATGGATGTATTGACCGAACCCGCATGTTATACTGTGCTGGGGAACGTTGGTTCCGTTCTTTCTTATAAGAGTTATAGGAATGAACAGGAAATAGGGGAATACCAGGATTCCCATGCCACCCGAATGAAGAAAGTACATGTTGATGCATTTTCTTCGGGTGTGTTCGTTACTGAGAACTGTTTCTCTATTTGCTCTACGTCCTGGGTATTAGATACCGGGTCAGGATCCCATATATGTAATCAGTTACATGGGCTTAGGAAAGGTAGAGAACTTGGAGAAGGTGATAAAGACATTAGAGTTGGAAATGGTGCAATTGTTGCAGCTAAGACTGTCGGGGAATATCACCTTGTATTACCAACTGGTAATACATTGGTTCTGAACGAATGCTATTACATGCCGAACCTGATATGCAACATTATATCGGTTTCTTTGCTAAGTAAAGAAGGATATAATTTTGTATTACAGGACAGTGTTATGAACATTTTCCTTAACCAAAAGTTGGTTGGATCAGGCACGTTATGCAATGGCATTTATGTTCTAAATCAATCAACAGTTCTGAGCATAACAAACACACACAAGAGGAAGAGTTCTGAACTCAACGAATCCTTCTTGTGGCATTGTAGACTGGGTCACATCAATGCGACACGACTAGCTAAGTTGCATAAGGATGGATATTTAAATCCGTTTGAATTTTCATCCTATGACACTTGCCAGTCATGTCTCAAAGGCAAGATGACCAAGACTCCGTTTACAGGACACGGAGAAAGAGCTACCGAACTCTTGGGACTAATATATAGTGATGTATGAGGTCCCATGTCTACACATGCCAGGGATGGTTCTTCGTACTTCATTACATTCACTGACGATCTCTCAAGATACGGACATGTGTATTTGATAAGACACAAGTCTGAAGCTTTTGAGAAATTCAGAGAATATAAACAAGAAGTCGAGAAACAAACCGGAAAAAGTATTAAAATCCTTCGATCTGATCGAGGAGGTGAATACTTGAGCAATGAATTCCTGGACTTCCTAAAAGAGAATGGGATTCTCTCTCAGCTTACTCCTCCTTATACACCACAGCACAACGGTGTATCGGAGCGGAGGAATCGCACCCTATTAGATATGGTGCGCTCTATGATGAGTACAGCTGAGTTACCTATTTCCTTCTGGGGGTATGCGCTTGAGTCAGCGGCATACCTATTGAATCAAGTTCCAACTAAATCTGTACCTACCACACCATATGAGATATGGAGTGGGAAGAGACCATGTCTTAAACGAGTTAAGATATGGGGTTGTCTGGCCTATGTCAAAAGGCAAAATCCAGATAAACTCGAGGCACGGTCAGTTCTATGTAAGTTTGTGGGATATCCTAAACATTCAAATGGATATCTCTTCTACCACAGTGAACAACAAAAAGTGTTTATTGCTCAACATGCCACCTTTTTAGAAAAGGAATTTCTTGCAAAAGAGATTAGTGGCTCTGAGGTAGAACTGGAAGAAGTTCCAGAAACACAAACTATAACTGAAGATTTAGTGGAACCAGAAGATTCGGTAGTACCCGACGAACCTCAGCCTCTCCGCCGATCTGGTAGGGTTTCTCGTCCACCTGAGAGATACTACGGTTTTCTCATTGATGGTGGAAGCGAGGATTGCATCATGGAGGATGATGACCCAACTAACTTCAAGCAGGCCATCACGAGTGGGGACTCAGTGAAATGGCTGGATGCTATGCGGTCCGAGATGGATTCCATGTACACCAACAAAGTATGGACTTTGGAAGTTGCTCCTGAAGGGGTAAAACCCATTGGGAGCAAGTGGATCTTCAAGAAGAAACTTGGTGTAGATGGGAAAGTGGAGACTTTCAAAGCTAGACTTGTAGCAAAGGGTTTTCGTCAAAGACCAGGTGTGGACTATGACGAAACCTTTTCTCCAGTAGCTATGCTTAAATCCATCCGAATCATGCTTGCCATTGCTGCCTTTCATGACTACGAAATCTGGCAAATGGATGTTAAGACCGCCTTTCTAAATGGTGATTTAGAAGAGTGCGTGTACATGACTCAGCCAGAGGGCTTCGTAGACAGTGGGAGCAGCGGGAAGGTGTGCAAGCTGCTTAAATCCATTTATGGATTAAAGCAAGCATCGCGGAGTTGGAACATCTGCTTTGACGTCGTTATCAAAGAGTTTGATTTCGTCAAAAATCCAGATGAACCTTGTATTTACAAGAAGGTGGCAGAGAGTAAGGTTGTCTTCCTCGTATTGTACGTGGACGACATACTCTTGATAGGAAATGATATTCCTATGCTGCAATCGGTCAAGCTCTTCTTATCACAAAGATTCTCAATGAAAGATCTTGGTGATGCCTCCTGCATATTGGGAATCAGGATCTATAGAGATAGATCCAAACGGATTTTGGGATTGTCCCAATCCAGGTACATTGACACCATACTAAAGAGGTTTAGTATGGAAGAGTCCAAGCGTGGGAACATGCCCACGATCTCTGGAGTCACTCTCTCCAAAGAGATGTCTCCCAAGACTGATTTGGAGAGAGCTCGCATGCAAGGGATACCCTATGCTTCGGCAGTAGGCTCTATCATGTATACGATGCTATGTACCAGACCCGATGTAGCATACTCACTAAGTGTAGTGAGCAGGTATCAAGCTGATCCTGGAGAGAGTCACTGGACAGCTGTGAAGAGCATTCTCAAGTACTTGCGAAGGACTAGAGATATGTTCTTGGTGTATGGTAACGGAGAAAGTGGAGTCCTTTACCGATTCGAGCTTCCAGAGTGATAAGGACGACTCTAAGTCGCAGTCGGGCTTTGTCTTTACCCTTTACGGAGGGGCGGTTAGCTGGAAGAGTTCCAAGCAGGAAACCGTGGCAGACTCGACGATGGAGGCTGAATACATCGCTGCCAACGATGTTGCTAAAGAAGCTGTCTGGATCAAGAAGTTCATTACTGAACTTGGAGTGGTTCCATCCATTGAGCGTCCAATACCTTTGTATTGCGATAACAATGGAGCGGTGGCTTTGGCCAAGGAACCCAGGTCCCATCAGCGGTCCAGGCATATTCTGAGGCGGTATCACCTGATCCGGGAGATAGTTGATCGCCGGGAGATCGAGGTCAGGACGGTTGACACGAAGAACAACACGGCGGATCCACTCACGAAGGCCATTCCCCAGATACAGTTTGAGAGACTCTTCGGGATGCTCGGTATGAGATACTACAGCAGCTGGCCCTAGTGCAAGTGGGAGATTGTTAGTTGTATGTATGCCCTAGAGGCCAGTATTGTACAGATGATGTATATTATATTGGATGCTTGGACATATATAGAGATGACTTTCTTGCTCGACATGATAGTATGCTATCTGGTTGCTATTTATCTTAACATGTACACTAGTCTCTTTATACTGTCTTATAGTTACATGTTGGTAAAGCCCTTAGGATTTGTACTTGACTACCTGGACTATGATGCAGATCATACTAGTGGGGACATGGTAGTCCATAAGTACATCCTTCAAGGTCCCTAGTCGTGGGTGTATCGAGACGGGGCATCGATATACCAGAGTAGACTAGCGTATAAGCTTCTCGACCCATGTGATGGGCGATGGATGATCCCATATCCATTGGTGTTTGACATCAGAGATGGTATACGGGTGCTCAGTGGAGACTGAGTACACTGGACGGACTCGCCGAGAACTCCCAGATGGTATTATACCTCACGTCAGATGGCAGTTCTCAGGTGACACTTGTACAGGTTAGTCTGTAGACCCGAGATCGTCATAGAGTCTTATGTGATTCCTACTGTGCTTTGATCTCCACCTTACCACGTCCATGAGGAGGTGCAAAACGGTGGTCTTTGGGCACAGCCCCGAGTCACATGGAGGCAATGAGCGATAGGAGGGGTTTCGTCTCTCCCGGTATTGGGGGTTGATGTTGCGCAGTGCTCGATTGGCCGTAGCAGGGAAGTCCCTGGCCAGGGCTGATCAGAGATTTGCTGGTAAGTGTTACCAGTAGTTTCTCGACCCGTTACGAGCCTCACATCAGCACGACTTATCGAGTTATTGGGGTCTGACGTTTACCACCCCTAGACTTGATATGCGACGTATCTGACGAAGAGACCGGACTGTATGGTAAGTGTTACTGGTCGGATTCGCAGGAGTGTGAGCGGGCTAGCTCGTCGATCTTCTGATCGCTCAATACCCGGGTGGCCGTTACGTTTAGCAGACCGCTTGCGGCTTGTGGGTGCTTGATATGATCATCATCTGCTACCGGCGTATTGACGAGTCTTTAGAGTCCTACACAGAGGTTTCCTGGCTCAAGCGAAACGAAATAGGAGCGCATATGAGATATGTGCAGGACCGAGAATAATGCGTGTATGTGATACCGCATTTCATTCTCGCGATATATTTTTCGATTGGTCATATTCGATATGACCTAGTTATCGAATCATTGATTCGATAAATCGATACATTGGTTTCTAGCCGGTTATGTGCGACATGACCGGATCATTGAATCAAATGTTGATTTAATGATTTAATGCATAATTATATATTTGATATATTGCATTGCATTAACTAGTATTGGTTCACTTTAAACGGATTTTTTTCTCACTTGGATTGCACATTGTATATGTGATATACTTTTGTGCACTTTTTGTATCATGTTTGATGATACTTGATCATATGGTTAAGTGAATAGAATTAAACCATGGTTATTTTGTAATTAGGGTTTTCCATATTTATTTATTCATTTATTTGTTTATTTATGTGGATAAATTCAAAATGAGAATGGTGGCTATTTTTGTTTCTTATATGAAGCTTCATGAACCCTTGACTTTAGCAACCATTCTTATCCTCTTGCTTAACCCTAACCCACTCTACTAACCATGGTTTATTCTCTACACCTAACTTGAGTTAGAGTTATGATAAGTATAGATTTTCTTTTTATTATATACAACACTTATCATAATTCTAGCTCTTCTTCTTCTTCATCTTCAAAGAAAAGCTCAAGGTCCATCAATGGCAACTTGAGTTAAAGTGAGATAAATCCAATTCTAAAGTGAACCCACCTCCTATTTCTTCACCCTTTACCTCTTGCCAAGTTGTTTCGGGTGTTTACTTCACAAGTTTCACAAGTTTGTGAAGTCGGAGCTTGAGTTTGTGCAACCTCGACGTAGATCGTCTTTGACACGAAGCCGACGACCTATTCCGCACGTTTCTCCGATGAAGCCGTCACGAGAGTCCAAGCTTCAAGATGGACAGCGAGAAGACTTCGTTGCGGAGCCGTGGAGGTGGATATCCGGATCTACAAAGGTTGTTATTTCCGTATCCTAGTAGTTAAGTGTTAACTAAGTTTTCTTTTCGCCTAAACATCTAGTTTAAGATCCGTAGTCTAGGGTCTCTCGGCACTAAAAATTTTAAATTGGCATGTTCGATGCCTTGTGAGACCTTACTAGAGTGCCTAGGAACCTTACAAAAGAAACATCAAGGCGGATCCACTAGCTGAGGCTATTTCTCGAAGGCAATAGTTTCGCAAACGAGCTTTGTGAGACTGATTAGTAGAGGAGTTGGGTGTTCGGTATCACACGGGCTGTGAGTATGCGACACCGCAATAATTAGCCTTGAGTGCAAGTGAGAGATTGTTGGATATAGTACCCTCAGAGTCAATTATTGGATCGCAGGCACGTGATTTCAATGATTGAGGGAGGACCTATGCCGGTAGGACAATCTTACTCAGGATGATTATATACTATCTGGTTTGTCTCTATCATCGTGTACATGCTTTAGGTGACATTGTGGTTCACTATTACACGTTGATGGAGAATAGTATGCTACCATGGTTTGTCTTTATCATCGTGTACTGCTTTAGGTGACCTTACAGGTCGCTATTACACGTTGATAGAGCCCTTACGATTTTTGCTTGACGGCCAGCAGTATGATGACGATCATATACGTGGGAGCTTGGGTCTATAAGCACATCCTTAAAAGGTCCCTAGTCGTGGAAGTTTCGAGACTGGGCATAGATACTCCTTTAGTAGACTAGTGTATACAGTCGAGACCTTGACGAGGGGCGGTGGCCGGTCTCACAAGCCATTGGTGTCAGTTGGATCATCTAAGATGTATACAGGTGCTCTTTGGGTTATGAGTACACCGGACAGGACTCGCCGGGAACATGCTAGTTGGTATTATACCTGACGTCAGATAGCAGTTCCCTGGTGACATGTGTATAGGTTAGTTCATCGACCTGAGATCGTCATTTGTCTCGTGTGAGTTCCCACTGTACTTTGATTACTACCCTACCACGGCTCAAAGGAGTCGTGCAAACAGGTTTTAGTTGGGTATAGTCCCGAGCCACATGGAGGCAGTGAGCGGATCGGCAGGGGTTCGTTTCTCCCGATATTGGGTGTGAGGTCGCGCTGTATCTAGGAGAGCCATTACACGAAGTCCTTGGCCAAGGCAGGAGATTTACTGGTAGGTATTCCAGTAGTATCTCAGGGTGTTCTGGGCTACACTCCGACACGACTTGTACCGCTTCTGGGGGTCTGACTTTTACCAACCCCCTAGGCCCGACATGGGATGCTCATAGACGAACGGATCGGACTGTACGGATATTGTCACTGACAGGCACAGTAGGGTGTCTGGATGAGTTCGCTCATCGACCTCCCTTTTGGTCAATACCTGGTAGCTCGTTACGTACGGCTAATACCTTTGACATGCTAGTGGTTAAATTCACAGCTAAAGTATTGACGAGTCTTTAGAGTCCCCCACAGACAGTTTCTCAAGTTTCGGATGAAACGTTGTAGAGGCCGTATGATATATGGCAGGGTTCGATCATATACGTGCGGTATTGCACAGATCATGATCGGACGGATCATACTAGTGGGCTTTGGTTTAAGCCGGATCCTAGTATTAGATTTGTTGGATTACTTTAGTCTCATCGCATTCGCATTCAGTCGGAATGCGGATGCAGGTATGTATATACATGTGAGGGGTATCCTTGTGATCCATCACGAGTTTACTTTAGATGTTGCCGTATCTTTTTATTGTTGCAAACATTTGGATTAATGTTTGCATATGGAAATAATGAGCAAGAATTTCATCATGACATGCATTAAATGTGACATGGACTTCATTAGTGACTCATGGTCTCTTTTTATGTTCTAATGTCACATTATATGATGCTTTTGTGATGATTTGATAAGAGGAAAGAGAAAGGGGCTGCCTTATGCAACCTTGGTCTTATGTTTTTGTTACACACTCTCATTTTTATCATAGAAAAACAAAAAGAAAAGTGAGCCTCCTCCTTCTTCTTCTTCTTCCTCTAGCTCTTTGTCTCCTTCAATGGCTTCATCTCTAACCTCCATCCAAATTCATGGATGCAAGAGACAAAGTGATCACAAACATTCTCTACATCACCTTGGACACATCGGCTAGCACACTTCGTGCCCGAGTTGCTTCGGATGAAGCGGGAGCCCGTAAAAAGACTCGTAGATGTGGTGCCCTTTCCGAAGAGGAGATCGAGATCGGAGATGCCGCGAAGAGCTTGGGATGGTGGCCAAAGACCGAAGGACACGGATCGATCGGTATAGCATTCTATCCCTTCTCTATATAGCTAGTAGTAGGTTAATGGTTCGATCCGGGATTTAAGTACACGATAGCGCCTGTTTTCTAGTTTTGAAAAAGTTTCGTTTCCACATTTTAGCCTCGTACAGACGGCCGGGGCACTACTGTAGACTTACAAAAAGGAGGGATCCGTTTGCGGGTACATGGTGGGGCCTGGAGGTACCCCGGGGCAAGAATCTCAGTGAGGAGATGAGTTAGTGGGGGAACCATACCTACCGGTTACATTACCAATAACTCGGCGGTTATCATGGGGATACCGACGGGAGTCATGTGCGTATGGATACGTCGAGAGGCGAGGGTCAGAGCTAGGCACTCGAGCTTTCGGGACAGCGTATGATACGTACCTATCAGGGTGCCAGTCATGGAGACATGTTCATAACATAATATTGCATTTTGTATTCCCCATTCTTATGCATTTTACAATAAAAACAGGTGCTTTTGACCCATGTCTGCTACATGTTATAGGTTACAGGTTGTTGGAGCAAAAACAGTGAAAAACACAAAAGACGACACAAAAGAAGGACTTTTGACCAACAATTAAGAGGATCTTAGTAAAGCCTAGCAGAAGAACGGTTCACCATCAACAAGGCGACGCAAGATCCAAATTTACAAGAAAGACGGGTAAAAGATCCATTGCAAAGAGTTCACTGAAATCTGGAATTACTGCAGAAGCCCAAGTGGAAAAAGAAATAAAGAAATAAGAAGCCCAGAGTAACCTAAACAAGCCCAAGAAAATCCAAGCAATGAACCCATCATTGGGCCGCGGATCCGCGGCCCAAAGCCCACCAAGGCCGCGGATCCGCGGCTACTTGAAGCCCGTGCGCAAATCAAATTTTACCAAATTTTCATGGCAGCTATGGAAAGATTTTCTAGGGGTATATTTGTAACTTTAGACATGCGGTGCAATTGTAAACCCTAGGGTTTCTATTTCCTATAAATAGAACCCAAGACCTTGTAATTTCTCATGCCTCTTTTCAATCAATAAAATTCAGAATTTCTGGAGTAAATTTCAGATCTGTTCCTCTTGTTTGAAGGGAGCCGTCAACCTAGTAAGTCTTTTATTTCTTTTAATTATAATGTCTTCTCATCCCCTAATGAGCGAGTAGTCTCCTCGCTTGTTAGGGTTAGCCTTAGGGAAAGGGTTGAGAGATGAAATCTCTCGCCCCTTTCAATGCCGCCTTCACCTAATGAATTAGAACTTCACGCATACGAGCACAACCGCTCCCTGCGGCATCCTACCCTTCGAGGTAACGATGAACCGTAGTATAAAGGGCCGGTTCCGCGCGTTTTCCGTGAGGGTTAGGATAATTATCAACAAAGGTAGGGTACAAATCTAGAAGAAGAAACATCTTCCCAAAAGATTTGTATCCACTTTATTGATAATTAACTTAACACCTAATAGATCCAAAAAAGGAAGGTATTGAAAGCGGTGAGGAAAAACATTAATTTCCAAAACTTCCTATAATCCTAACCCTAGCAAGATTCTTAATTAGATTAATTAGATCCAGTCTTTAGATTTTTATAAACCTACCAAAACTACAAATAGAATCAACTCGTTAAAACACTTTAAAGAAATTTACCCGTCTCTGTGGATCGACCCGTACTCACCGGCTAGCTGCGAAGCGACGCCGTTCTTGATTGCGGTAATTATATTTTTGATCGTAAAATCTCTACCAATCAAATGGCGCCGTTGCCGGGGATGGCGTAGAACTTTCCTTTTCGCAATTTCGGGTTAATCACAAAATTTAAAAAATCATAAAAATCTGAAAAATCATAAAAAATATAAAAATATATTATCTGTTATTTTTGGAAAGGGTACTTTTTTGTTTGAATTTTGCAGGATATACAATCGAGACGGATCTGGAAATTTCCAGAAAGCAAAACAAGAAGAACCGCGGAGATCTGGAGAGCAGCAAAAAAAAAAAAAAAAAACCGGCCGAAGACACCAAACCGCGGCGGATCCGCAGTCTGAGGCTGCCATTCGCGGCGGTTCCGCGGTCATACCAGAGGATCAGATCCCCAAACTTCCTCTACGGTTAAAAAAAAAAAAAACTCTGTAAGTCTTCTGATCTCTCCTCTGAATGTTTCGATATATATCTTTTGTTAAATTTCCTGCAAGATTCTATGCACTTTAAAAATATATTCCCTCCCATATAACAGTCTTGTGCAGGATTTTTGGGCCCCACTTGAAATAAAATAGATTGTAAGTAATATTTTGCTGTTGCATATCTTTTCTATAAAATATTTTGCTGTTGCATATCTTTTCTCTAAAATCTTTTTGCAACAAAATTTTTCTAAATAAAGAGAAAGAAAAAATCAATGAAAAATGAAAATAAAATGGACAAATATTTTATAGAACTTGCAAAATTTTTTTAGCCCCAAATAAATCCTAGCACGACCCAACCTTCCTTCTTGTCACCTTTCTTCTTCTAACATGGGTACCCCACACAATAAATCATTAGCCGAACTTTGGTATCCCGAACCTAATTTTGCGTCGTACATCAATTTGTTCGGTCAATTTAAAAACGATCCCTCCTTGCCAAAAATTTCGTTGAAAGATCAAATAGAGGCGTCTAGGAGAAATAGTTTGACTTTTCAACCCACTTTGTGTCAACCGAGTCAACCTTTACAACCTACATATGTTGATACCAGTTCTTCAAGTCCTTCTGTCACTCCTAGGCCGATGTCCATTGCTGAGCATATTGCTCAATCTCGCAGTCGATCTTTCACCCCTCTCCACTCATCTAGTTTTAGGGATCCGCACGATTATTCACCTTCTTACCCATATGTTGACCCTACCCCTATCTTACCACCCACTTCCTACCAGTCATACCCGACCTTCCCACCTTCACTAGACACTGTTTCGACACAGCCATTAGGGAGTTTCACATATCCAACCAATTTTGAATCTTTTACTGAAACCCCCTCACCACCTAAGTCTAGTTTGGAAGAGTCGTTGGAGGCTTATATTGCTGCAACAAACAAAATGGTGAGAAATGTGGAAGCGTCCATGGCCACCCTTATACAATCAAGTGAACCTGTAGCTAGTTTCCCGCTAGCTCCAAATTTTTTAATGTATGAGGAGGCGGTTGGACAGAGTGAGAATGAGAGAGGATTTCCAAATCAGACCTACCCATACCCAATTGAAGCCCACAACTCCTGTTTTCCATTGATTGCCCTAAATAGTTCACCTGTTGAAAATAAAAATGAGTTGTGTGATTTTGTAGTGCTTGATTTGCCAAATTGTGAAGAACCCCTTTCGAGTGAAACCGCACCTAATCCGTTTAACCTTTACACATCCACTCTAGAACCTACATTGATAAACATCCATGCTTTTGAGGAGGTGTCTAAAGAAATTGATTTTCACTTGATTGAGGATATAGAAGCCGGGAATATTTCGGATGATGAACCTGTCGATTTGCTTGAAATTTTATGTTCAAATCATCATCCTGAGTTATTAAATGTTTCTCCCGAATCTCATATGCGTCTAGATTTTGATGATAATGGCATGGATGAGTTAAATATTGAGGATAGTATTGAGGAGAGTCTTGAGGATAATATTGAGGTTGAATCATTTTTGTTTGATGTGTCTGATTTTCCAATTCATCCTCCTGAACCTTTGACTGTTATATCACCCTCCCTCTTTCCCATTGTTCCGACCGAACAAATGACCGTTACGCTTTCATCTCCTATACCAAGTTCGGCGTACCCATGTTTTCTTGCGAACCTTGAGGGATTTGACCCCATTTCCCGACGGGTTGATAGGTTAGCGCAAGCGCTTTTAAGATATCGATCATCACATATTGCGCTAATTTATTCACTCGATTTACACCCTCAAATTCGCGCGATCCTTCTTTCTTCTTTCCGCTCTTCTTCTCTCCCACCGAGACTATATTCTACCATTCTTCTTTCCACACGGTCTCGCGTGTTTCTCATTTCTTTCCTTTCCACCCCATTCTTTCACCAACTAGATCATTACCACGATAAGATTTTTGAATGGTTGGTGCTAACCTTTGGCTTGTGTATGGCCAAGCTTAAGTTTGGGAGGGGACCTTGTTGTTTATATGTATATATTTTTTGTTTTCTTTTTCTATAAAAAATAAAAAAAAATTCAAAACATTAAAAAAATATTTAAAAAATTTATAAATAAATAAACAGGGGAGTACCGATATTTTGACCCTCTTGGTTTAGCATGACAGTGAGGATACTGTCAAGTTCAAGTTTGGGGGTATGCTCGGTAAGTTTTCTTTCTTCGCATTCATTTGTACATATTTTTGCATTTGCATACTTATTTGAAAACCCATAAAAAATTGAAAATTTTCAAAAATTATAAAAATTATTGTATTCAATTTTGGCTAATTGACTTTGGTTTGACAAATAGGTCAACTGGTTAGGAACAACTAGATCTTAGACTTAGTAGATTAAAAACCCTAAAAATAACCTTCCTTAAAGTTTAACAGTAGAAAGTATATGCCTTGTAGTTTATTTAGAAATAGGCAAATTTTGGGTTCACTTTTTGGGCTAAGTCGAAACAAGGGAAGAGTATTGATGTTCTTATTAGAGTATAAGTTTGAAAAATAGTTCCTAACTTAAGTCTAGATTCTGAAAACGTATACCCTACAATTTGCACAATCACGCACCTTGAAACTTAGAATAGTAGAGGAGACCTTGAAATGCTCTTGTCTAAAGTCCTTAGTACAATGAAAATAAAAGAAAAAAAAAGTGAATAAAGAAAAGAAAAAATGAACACTGGTTTTTGTGATTACTTAAGGCTGCAAAAATAGAAAAATATTTAGCGAGGGTGCTTCATCACCTAGTGCCTTAGACCAACTGGTTTGGGAGTCACTGCTAAAGACTAGGAAGTACGCTTTAAAGTGCAAACGCATTTTGTAATCGGTCGTTGGTACCTCAAGAAGTATTAACGGTCGCATGAAGGATGTGTAAGCAAATTTCATTCACCAACTAATTAGTACTTTGGACAATGGACGAGAGTACGATTGCTTGATTTGAATTTCCAAGTGTAGGGGTGATCTATACACACACGTAGGGGTATGTGATTGGAATCTAGATAAGAGAAAGGAATGAAGAATAGAACTTGTATCTTTAATAGAGTTGATAGAAATTCCTAAGTGGAGATAAAACCCTAGAAGGAAAACTTAAGAAATGCCGAAAGCTAAGTAGATCTGCAGGATATATATAATCTTAAGTTAAATAATGAGGAAGTGTGAAGAATATGGGTGGATAATTTGCGAGTCAAAAGATAATAGAATTCCTTGTTAGAAAACCTAATTAGAGAACAAAAGTCAATGGGCCAAATTGATAGGATTTTGTGGGTGTAATCCGCTGAAAACCCTCAGGAGACAACACTCCTCCTACTAGGGACACCTAGAGGTTTAACGGCTTGTTGCACGAGCTCAGTGCAATCGCGTTTCCCTGCGAAAGTGCGGTTAGTTTTTTTTTGTAGAGAATAAAACAATAAGTTTGCTCGAGGAGGAGCAAAAGATAAGTTTGGGGGTATTTGTTCATAACATAATATTGCATTTTGTATTCCCCATTCTTATGCATTTTAAAATAAAAACAGGTGCTTTTGACCCTTGTCTGCTACATGTTACAGGTTACAGGTTGTTGGAGCAAAAACAGTGAAAAACACAAAAGACGACACAAAAGAAGGACTTTTGACCAACAATTAAGAGGATCTTAGTAAAGCCTAGCAGAAGTACGGTTCACCATCAACAAGGCGACGCAAGATCCAAATTTACAAGAAAGACGGGTAAAAGATCCATTGCAAAGAGTTCACTGAAATCTGGAATTACTGCAGAAGCCCAAGTGGAAAAAGAAATAAAGAAATAAGAAGCCCAGAGTAACCTAAACAAGCCCAAGAAAATCCAAGCAATGAACCCATCATTGGGCCGCGGATTCGCGGCCCAAAGCCCACCAAGGCCGCGGATCCGCGGCTACTTGAAGCCCGTGCGCAAATCAAATTTTACCAAATTTTCATGGCAGCTATGGAAAGATTTTCTAGGGGTATATTTGTAACTTTAGACATGCGGTGCAATTGTAAACCCTAGGGTTTCTATTTCCTATAAATAGAACCCAAGACCTTGTAATTTCTCATGCCTCTTTTCAATCAATAAAATTCAGAATTTCTGGAGTAAATTTCAGATCTGTTCCTCTTGTTTGAAGGGAGCCGTCAACCTAGTAAGTCTTTTATTTCTTTTAATTATAATGTCTTCTCATCCCCTAATGAGCGAGTAGTCTCCTCGCTTGTTAGGGTTAGCCTTAGGGAAAGGGTTGAGAGATGAAATCTCTCGCCCCTTTCAATGCCGCCTTCACCTAATGAATTAGAACTTCACGCATACGAGCACAACCGCTCCCTGCGACATCCTACCCTTCGAGGTAACGATGAACCGTAGTATAAAGGGCCGGTTCCGCGCGTTTTCCGTGAGGGTTAGGATAATTATCAACAAAGGTAGGGTACAAATCTAGAGGAAGAAACATCTTCCCAAAAGATTTGTATCCACTTTATTGATAATTAACTTAACACCTAATAGATCCAAAAAAGGAAGGTATTGAAAGCGGTGAGGAAAAACATTAATTTCCAAAACTTCCTCTAATCCTAACCCTAGCAAGATTCTTAATTAGATTAATTAGATCCAGTCTTTAGATTTTTATAAACCTACCAAAACTACAAATAGAATCAACTCGTTAAAACACTTTAAAGAAATTTACCCGTCTCTGTGGATCGACCCGTACTCACCGGCTAGCTGCGAAGCGACGCCGTTCTTGATTGCGGTAATTATATTTTTGATCGTAAAATCTCTACCAATCAAGACAGCACCTGATAGATCAGCCTTTCTTTGTCGATGCTTGACACATTGTTTTTAAGATATGTTACTTCTAAGTATATATAACAGTGGAATGAGACGCTGTTATATATGCCTTTACACCAATATTAGTGGAATGGGACGCTAATATATGTGTATTGATATCAATTTATATACATCATCATATTTATTCATGCAAATATATTTAGGATATGTGAGATCTACTTGATGTTGTACATTCGGGATATAGAGATCTACTTGATGTTGTACATTCGGGATATACGAGATATACTTGATATTGTACATACGAGATATGTGAGATCTACTTGATATTGTACATTCGGGATATACGAGATATACTTGATATTGTACATACGGGATATGTGAGATCTACTTGATGTTGTACATTCGGGATATACGAGATATACTTGATATTGTACATACGGGATATGTGAGATCTACTTGATGTTGTAATTCGGGATATACGAGATATACTTGATATTGTACATACGGGATATGTGAGATCTACTTGATGTTGTACATTCGGAATATACGAGATATACTTGATATTGTACATACGGGATATGTGAGACTTACTTGATATGATAGCCAATTTGGGGGCTGATTTGAGGAATTGGGAGTTGGATTGTCTTGACTGATTTTGATCCTACCACGATATCAGGATTCCGTGGAAATGACATGTTTCATTCAGTACTCTACATTTACTGTTTATGCACTGCTTCATGCATTAGTGTACCTGTTAGAGTACCTTCCATGACTGTTGTATTTACATACATTTATTCATATCATTTCTTCATGTATTAGTAGTACCGATATAGTACCTTACATGATGCTGCATACAGATTGTCACACTATTATTGCTTCATGTATTAGTTGTACCTGTTAGCGTACCTTTCATGACTATTGCATTTATATGACGTGTTACTGCTTTTAACCTGCATATGTTAGATTCGCGCTGTACGTGCATACTTACGATTACCTGCATATGTTATTTACTATTCACGAGTTGGAAACTCACCCCCGTTGTGCCACAGTGTTTTGCAGGTGTCCCTCAGGATAGTCAGAGGCAGAGCTATTTTCATCCATCGTATCACCTTTGCTGCGGATACCACTTCGCCTGACAGTGTGCAGTTTTGCTTAGGTAGGTTTTGTGGTTATCCAATATTGCTTGTTGTGTATTCGTTGTAACATGTACTCTCCATCTACCATTATCTTTTATGACTTAGAGACTTGATGTGAGGACGATATTGTATATTATTTTATGACTTGGAGGTTTTTATGCAGTTTTATTTATATCGTCTCTTTCTTCGCTACGGCGTCGTTTATCTGTTGTGGTGGTTGTTTTCCGCCTTTTGGCGTGGATTTGCTCCCGTTGGGGATGCTTTACTTTATATTTATGTTGTACCTATTTTGGGGGCTTGTTTTACAAAGGAGGTGCTGTCAAAATTTTAAAGAAAATAAGTTGGACTTTTAAAGAATTTGGGTTGAGATTTCAAAGGCTTTGAAAATGCTATTATTTCTTATTACTTTTGATGGTTTAGATTTCTAGGTTTTGGCTTTCTTTTACTGCGTTACGCCTGTAGACGTTGCGAACTATTAGGGCCGTCACGTGCCAATTTCAGGTCGTGACACACTTGTTAACGAAGCCCTTAAGATGTGTACTTGACTACTAAGACTATGATGGAGATCATACTAGTGGGGCCAGGGTAGTCCACAAATACATCCTATAATTGTTCCTAGTCGAGGGTGTATCAAGACAGGGCATCGATACTCCAGAGTAGACTAGCGTATACGCTTCTTGACCCATATGATGGGCGATGGATGATCCTAAATCTATTGGTGTTTAACATCAAAGATGGTATATGGGTGCACAGTGGAGACTGGGTATACTGAACGGACTCGCCGAGAACTCCTAGTTGGTATTATACCTATCGTCAGATAGCAGTTCTCTGGTGATACTGGTACAGGTTAGTCTGTAGACCCGAGATCGTCATAGAGTCTTGTGTGATTCCCACTGTGCTTTTATTTCCACCTTACCACGTTCAAGAGAACGTTCAAAACGGCGTCTTTTGGGTACAATCCGGAATCACATGGAGATAATGAGCGATAGGAGGGATTTCGTCTCTCCCGGTATTGGGGGTTGATGTTGCGCTGTGCTCGATTGGCTATAACTGGAAGTCCCTGGCCAAGGATGATATGGAGATCTACTGGTAAGTGTTATCAGGAGTTTCTCGACCAGTTAAAAGCCTCACATTGACACGACTTATCGGTTACTGGGGTCTGACGTTAACCACCCCTAAACTGGATATGCGACATATCAGACGAAGAGACCGGACTGTATGGTAGTGTTACTGACAGGCTTTACTAGAGTTAGAGCAGGCTTTCTTGTTGATTATCTGATCGCTCAATACCCGGATGGCTGTTATGTTTAGCTGACCGCTGACGGCTTGTGGGTGACTGATATGATCACCACCCACTGCGGCTTATTGATGAGTCTTTAGAGTCCTACAGAGAGGTTTCCTGGCTTAGGCGAAACGGAGTAGGATCACATATGTGATATGTGCGGGACCGAGAATAATACGAGTATGTGATACCGTAATCTATTCTCGCGATATGTGATATCGGCCGGTCATATGTGATATAGCCGGGTCATCGGATCAAGTGTTGATTCGATGAAATGATACATTTTATATTAGTCGGTTATATGTGATATAGCCGGATTATTAAATCAAGTGTTGATTTGATAATTTAATGTATAATTTTATATTTGATATACTGATTTACATTAACTAATATTAACTCACTTGTGTATTTCTTTTAATCACCATTGGACACTTAATATATATGTGATATATATTAATGTGTCATGCTTAATTATATATGCAACATGGGTGTATGAGACTTATACCATATATGAGATAATATTAAGGTTTTTATTTATTTAAGAAATTCAAAATTTAGTGGAATTTGTCATGATTAGAAGCTTGGAGAAGCTTTGGATAACCATTGACTTAGTCCACCCATTTTGTATTTTCTTAGATATTTATTAACCTAACCATTATCTACAACTATGGTTTATTCTCTACAATGGTTATATGAGATATTTTCTCACCCATGGTTGCCATTCACTCTCACAACATTATCTCTCTTCATCTTCTTCTTCAAGCTCAAGTGCTCTCTAGCTTTTGTGAAAGTGAGGAAAAATAGTGAGAAAAAGAATTCTAAAGTGAGCAAAATTCCTACTTCATCATCCTCTTCTATACTAGCCATATAGTTTAGGGTGTTAGCTTCACTAGTTCCATATTAGTGAAGGGATAGCTTGGGTTTGTGTCTCCTCGAAGTAGATCATCTTCGGTTTTGAAGACTTCGAGCAAGTTTGCATCTTTCGCCTTGTGGAGCCTCTCAAGAGTCTGGGAGTTCTTTGATCGCAGCGAAAGGACCACTACTTGGAGCATTTGAAGTGAAGGACCGGTCTACAAAGGTTGTATTCCGCAAACACTTAGTTGTAAAGTTGTTTACATATCGTATTGTCTAAATCTTTAGTTAAGATTCTAGGGTTAGTGTTAACTAGCATGGCAAAATTTTGAAAATGGCATGGACGATACCCCCCGAAACCTTGCTGTTGTGCTAACCCTACAAAACTAACCCATGATTTCCTAGAGCCGCTCTTGCTAATTATCCATGTATCACAATACACATAATTATATATATAACGTATTCACATACTAAACTACGAAACTGCGGGGGTGCTATACGCCATCCACCCGAATTCCCCCGTAGATATACATCTACTCACCTGATCCTTTACTTGCCGAAGTCACTGTCGCCATTCTCCTACTTGTCATCCGAAGTCCACGTGAGGGTGCCTACACATATAACACATAGAATCGTAAACCGAATTAGCGCACGAAAACCAAAACGGCACACGTATCACACATAGGTTAAAACCCATGGTCTACTCATGCAAATCAACCAACTCCTCCCGATATCGACGTAAAAACGTCAAGTGATCGATACAGAACAAAAATATCAAAACTTCAAGTCATGCAAAAGCTACAAATTACAAAACAACTAAAGAAAATGGTTCCAGATTTTGGTTTAGGTAAAATTGGGTTAAACTAGCAGTACAGTGGGGTAGTATATGGAGTATGTGAGCTACTGAACCAACCTAGACACCAAATACCACAATTTGGCCGGCCACACTACCCTGAAATCCGGCCTGCTCGGCCCTGACTGCATGGTTCAGGTTCGTATTTGCAGGGTGGTCTTCTAGTGTTAATCCTAGGTTAATAGAGTTGCTAGTTTTTCCAGTAATGATCTCAGGTCACTCTACATTCCCTGTAGTCCACCAATTATACACAAAACCGACAATTTGAAATATATAACTCAAGTTTAGTTTTGTTTCTGTTTTTGTTTAGGTTTAAACACCAAAGGGGTTTGTAGTCACCAATTACACTTCAATTTCATCATCACAACTCAAGAATCCCCTGAACTTGATCTTGAAATTTTCCAAGATCACTAAACTTCACTTAATCGATTCTAAATTAAACTAGAAGCTATAGAAACTCAATTACTAAGCTAATGGTGAGAGAAATACCTTATTTGGCAACTCAAGAAAATTCTTGAGTTGCCCCAAGTGCTCACAATCTTGCCTTGATGTCTCCATAGGGTTTGTGAGGGTGTTAGGATCAATTTTTGTGAAGGCAACATTAATTTTGATGGAAATTTAGAGATGGTGTAGGGTGGATGAGGAGGTGGAGGGAGTGGGCAGCCATGAGAGGAGAGAGGAGAAGAAAAAAGATGAAGATGAAGTGAAGAACAAATGAGCCATGGTCAAAAGACCCCTCACCCTCTCTCTCTCTCTCTTGCTCATACCTCCATGCCATGCCCCCATTCTTTATGCATTTTCATTTTCTTTTCCTTTTTTATTTCTTTTAAAAACAAAGACACTTAAAAATAAGGATGAAGGCATGTTTCATATCAATAAAATGTAACAAGTATATATGACATACTATGGTGCATGTCATGCACATAAACCGGGTTAATGCAAGATTAGTGAAAATTAATCGAGTTTAGCATTTAACCAACTTACAAATAAGTATTTAAAAATCCATAAAAGCTTATATCACATAAACACCTTCAATTCAATAATTCTTGTAAATTTCCAAATATTTTCCAAACTATCGGTATATAATTATACCCTTTTCATTCAAAATAATCTCCATACTTTAAGATATTTATAATAATTCATTATTTAATTATCTAAATTCCTAAAAATAATACTTTATTTTATGAAATGTTACATGTTTTGAGACAAAGTAATCACACACTCTCTCTACTTCATCTTGGCTATCTAGGCTAGCAAACAAGATACCCGAGTTGCTTCGGTTTTGAGGCGGGAGTTCGTATTACTAACCCTCGAGGTGGATCTTCTTCGTTGTGGGGAGACCGGAGAGCAAACTTGATCGAGGAAGCCGAGAGGAGTTTGGGACAGAGGTTGAAGACCGAAGGACTTGGATCGTTCGGTATAACCTCTCTAAACTCCTTTACATAAAACTAGTGTAGGGTTAATAGTACGATCCGGGAATCGGGTTCCGTTAGCACCGGGTTTCTAAAAATTTTTGTTTCGCATTTGGACACTAACTGATGGCCGGGGCGCTGGCGTAACCCAACATGGTATCAGAGCCAACCCATTACCCCATACTAACTCATTGCGACATTAGAAATCCGCCGTTTTTGTCATGCAAAATTGCCGACAAAAACAGTTCCGAAAACTGAAAGTTTGAGATGTTTGCACACCCCGCGGGCTTACGGTTGTTAGTTATATGTATGCCCTAGAGGCCATTACTGTACATGGGATGTATATTGTAGAGAATTCTTGGAAATATATAGGGAGGACTTTCTTGCTCGACAAGATAATATACTATCTGGTTGCTCTTTGTCTTAACATGTTGACTTGTATATGTGATGCTGTCTTGCTCTCACATGTTGATAAAGCCCTAGGATGTGTACTTGACTACCAGGACTATGATGGAGATCATACTAGTCCATAAGTACAACCTATAATTGTTCCTAGTCATGAGAGTATCGAGACAGGGCATCGATACTCCAGAGTAGACTAGCATATGCGCTTCTTGACCCATATGATAGGCGATGGATGATCCCACATCCATTGGTGTTTGACATCAGAGAAGGAATATGGGTGCTCAGTGGAGACTGGGTACACTGGACAGACTCGCCGAGAACTCCTAGATGGTATTATACCTATCGTCTGATAGCAATTCTCTGGTGACACTCGAACAGGTTAGTCTGTAGACCCGAGATCGTCATAGAGTCTTTTGTGATTCCGACTGTGCTTTGATTTCCACCATACCACGGTCAAGAGATCGTGCAAAAAGGTGGTTTTTAGGTACAGTACCGAGTCACATGGAGGCAATGAGCGATAGGAGGGGTTTTGTCTCTCCCAGTATTGGGAGTTGATGTTGCGCTATGCTCAATTGGCCATAACAGGAAATCCCTGGCCAGGGTTGCTGAGATTTACTGGTAAGTGTTATCCGTAGTTTCTCGAACCGATATGGACTTTGCATCAGCATGACTTATCAGGCTATTGGGGTCTGACGTTATACCACCCCAGGCTGTGATATACGACATATCAGACGAAAAGACCGGACTGTACGGTAGTGTTACTGATTGGATTCGCAGGAGTATGAGTAGACTTGCTTGTTGATCTTCTGATCGCTCAATACCCGTGTGGCCGTTATGTTTAGCAGACAGCTTGCGGCTAGTGGGTGTTTGATATGATCATCACCTACTGCCGGCGTATTGATGAGTCTTTAGAGTCCTACACAGAGGTTTCCTGGTTCATGCGAAACGGAGTAGGAGCATATATGTGATATGTGCGGGACCGAGATTAATACATGTATATGATATCGTATTCTATTCTCGCGATATGTGACATTCATCGGTTATATATGATATAGCCAAGTTATCGGATCAAGTGTTGATTGGATAAGATGTTACTGTTGATATTAGTCGGTTATATGAGATATAGCCGAATTATTAAATCAAGTGTTGATTTAATAATTTAATATAGAATTATATATTTGATATATTAAATTACGTTAACTAATATTAGCTCACTTACGTATTCATTTTTCTCACTTATGATACATTGCTATATATGTGATATATGTTAAATGTATTGTTTTCTTCTTGCACAAAATATATATGTGATATATATTGTTGTGTCATGTTTAGTTACACATGCAACATGGGTGTATGAGACTCACATCATGCTAGGTTAATACTAGGGTTTTATTAGTTTTAAGTAATTCAAACATTTGGAATTAGTCATGGATGTGCTTGGAGAAGCTAGTAGAGCATTGACTTAATCCACTTGTTTCTCTAGCTTAAGATATTTATTAACGCAACCCTTAACCTTTAGCCTTGGTTTATTCTCTATAAGGGTTTGGCATGGCATATACCAACCATGGTTGCATTTCTAACCTCATGAGATTATTTATCTTCATCACTTTCATTTCATCTTCTTCTTACTCTTTGAAGCTCTCTTGATTTTCATGAAGTGATGAAATTGAGTGAGAAAATAAAATCTAAAGTGAGTGAAATTTCTACTTCAACATCCTCTACCATTAGCCATTTAGTTTAGGGTGTTTGTTTCACTATTCTCACCATTAGTGAAGAGGTAGCATGAGCTTGAATCTCCTCACGTAGATCTTCTTCGGCATCGAAGACATTGAGCAAGGTTGTTCTTTTCTTCAAGTAAACCCTCTCTATAGTCCGGGAGTTCACCACTCGCAGCGAAGGGACTACAACATGGAGCTTAAGAAGTGAAGGACCGGTCTACAAAGATTGTATTCCGCATTCACTTAGATGTAAAGTAGTTTACATGTTTATTCGTCGGATTTTCTAGTAACGATTCTAGGGTTAAGGTTAGCTAGAACGGTGCCTCCCGAAATCTTGCTGCCGTGCTAGACAACCATGCAGTGGTATCAGAGCCATACTAGAAAATTAGACGATGTTTACTAGGATTACGAAACCGAAACGACTCCAAAACTTGAAACGTTGCAACCCACTTTCTGTCGATTTTAAAACAGCCTCTAAAATTTTTTTAAACAATTGCAGAATGTTGTATGAGATGCAACATGAACACATAAGAAAATTTAGCCTCCGTCGCCAGAATTTGGCCGGCCACATTGGGTATAATTCCGGCCTGCTCGGTTCCAGATTGGAGTTTTGGGCTCAATTTTTTAGTGTGTTCCAGTCTCGGGGTTTTGGTGTTTCAGGTGTTGTTTGTTTCTGATAAATTTGCATGTGATGTTAACTTTCTGCAAAAGGCAACTCGGAGTGTTTTGTAATCGTAATTCTAACATGTATTCGGGTTATTTAGAGGACGTTAAAAAGTTCGAACGGATATTAATAACTCATATTTTCCCTCGCTGGAAATTTTCCAAGTGTTGGATTTTTCTTAGTTAAAAATATTTAGAAAATCATGCAGGTTATTCTGTGGACCCTCTAGAAGAACGTAACCTGTTAGTTATATATATGCCCTAGAAACCATTATTGTACATATGATGTATATTATAGTGGATGCTTGGATATACATAGGGAGGACTTTCTTGCTCGACATGATAGTATGCTATCTGGTTACTCTTTCTCTTAACATGTACATTGATTATCTCTCTGTGACATGTTGATAAAGCCCTTAGGATGTTTACTTGACTACCTGGATTATGATGCGGATCACACTAGTGGGACAAAGGTAGTCCATGAGTACATCCTTTAATGTCCCTAGTCATGGGTGTATCGAGACGGGGCATCGATATACCAGAGTAGAATAGTGTATACCTTCTCGACACATGTAGATGGGCGATGGATGATCCCATATCTATTGGTGTTTGACATCAGAGATGATATACGGGTGCTCAGTAGAGACTGGGTATACTGGACGGACTTGCCGAGAACTTATAGATGGTATTATACCTCACGTCAGATGGCAGTTCTCTGGTGACACTAGTACAGGTTAGTTTGTCGACCCGAGATCGTCATAAAGTCTTGTGTGATTCCCACTATGCTTTGATTTCCACCTTACCACAATCAAGAGAATGTGAAAAACGGTGGTTTTTGGGTACAGTCCTGAGCCGCATGGAGACAATGAGCGATAAGAGGGGATTTCGTCTCTCCCGGTATTGAGGATTGATGTTGCGCTGTGCTCGATTGGCTATAATAGGAAGTCCCTGGCCAGGGATGTTTTTGAGATTTATTTGTAAGTGTTATCAGTAGTTTCTTGACTCGTTATGAGCCTCACATCGGCATGACTTATCAAGCTATTGTGGTCTGACGTTTACCACCCCCAGGCGAGATATGCGACATATCAGACGAAGAGACCGGACCGTACGATAGTGTTACTAATTGGATTCGCAGGAGTATGAGCAGACTTGCTTGTTGATCTTCTGATCGCTCAATACCAGGGTGGCTGTTACATTTAGCAGACCGTTTGCGGCTTGTGGGTGTTCGATATGATCATCACCTACTGCCGGCGTATTGACGAGTCTTTAGAGTTCTACACAGAGATTTCCTAGTTCATGCGAAACGAAGTAGGAGCACATATGTGATATGTGCGGGACCAAGATTAATGTGCGTATGTGATACCGCATTCTATTCTCGCGATATGTGATATCGGACGGTTATATGTGATATAGCCGGGTTATCAGATCAAGTTGATTCGATAAGTTGTTACATTCAATATTAGTCGGTTGTATGTGATATAGCCGTATTATTAAATCAAGTGTTGATTTGATAATTTAATATATAATTATATATTTAATATATTAATTTACATTAACTAATATTAGCTCACTTAAACATTTCTTTTTCTCACTTTGTGCTTTAGTATATATGTGATATATATTAATGTACATTATTATATGTGTCATGCTTGATGCCACATGCTTCATGGGTGTATGAGACTCACACCATACTAATAATAATGATAAGGTATTATTTATTTAAAGTAAATCAAAATTGATGGTAATTAGTCACATGCTTGGAAGCTTGGAGAAGTTTATAGCATCTTTGACTTAGTCCACTAATTTTGTTTCACTTGTAGATATTTATTAACCTAACCATTATTGTTAGCCACGGTTTAATCTCTACATGAGTTAGTGTATGACACTAACTCACCCATGGTTGTCATTCTCACCTCATGAGTTCATTCTCATCTCTTGAGCTTCTTCTTCCTCATAAGGTGAGATAATATTGTGAGAAAAATGAATCTAAAGTGAGCCTATTTCCTACTTCATCATCCTCTACTATACTAGCCATTTAGTTTAGGGTGTTTGCTTCACTAATCTACCATTAGTGAAGAGGTAGCATGAGCTTGAGTCTCCTCGATGTAGATCATCTTCGGCCTCGACGAATTCGAGCATGCTTGTTCATTTCTCTAAAGGAACCCTTTCTAGAGTTCGGGAGATCACTACTCGCAGCGAAGGGACTACTACACGAAGCTTTTGAAGTGAAGGACCGGTCTACAAAGGTTGTATTTCTCATTCACTTACATGTAAAGTTGTTTACATATCGTTTCGTCAGATTTTCTAGTAAAGATTCTAGGGTTAGGGTTAGTTAGAACGATAAATTTTTGAAATTGGCATGGACGATACCTCCCGAAATCTTGCAGCCGTGCTAAACAACCCTGCAAAACCCTAACTCGATTCTGTGACCGTCAGAACCGCCATCAAACCCTAGGGTTTGTAGTAGTTCAGCGGTGCCACAAGTATGGCATTGGTTGACCCTTCTACGGCTGGTTCATAGGTGCTGTGGCATATTCTTGGTGCTTTTTTAGACTCCGCTCAAGTGTTGAGCTTGTTGGGAAATTTTGGGTGTTTGTTTATTCGATCAGAAAGTTTAACTTCGTCTAGCTATCTATGATTGTGATACAATATTTGGAATCCACATAATTAGTTATGAGATAACTAGTTTGAATTTTATAAATCTAGCAGTTTAGTCGCAATTGATCAGTTGCCACGGAATTATGGTATGGATTAAAAGTCCGTCGCAATTACGTAGTGTACGCGGATACTCGCCGGGTAACCTTACTCGATAGCCACACCCCATAGCCCCAACCAAGTGACTGTAGGATAACCCCGTCGCCAAAGCATCCGTTCGGGTGCTCGCGGTCGCGGTATTCCGCCTTAGTGCACTTCGTCGACGGCATCGGAGGTGGGGCAATTTACTAAAGTTTCCGACGAGCATTCGATCAGGTTATCGGGAATCTTGTTGAATTACCCGACATGTTATTGGAAAGTGTTTTCAATATCGAGACTAAAATGCAGGGTTTATAATTGTTAGGCATGCGATGTCTAAGGAATTCATTTGGTTAGGCATGAAATCCAAAGTAAGCGATACATTGGGTTTATGATGTCTAAGGTGGTTGCGGATTACAACTGTTGTAGTTTTTCACTTTCTTTTTTGCGACCGTAAGTGTAATATGTGCTGTATCGCCAGTTTCGTTACTATACGTCAACGACAATTGGGATACGCATATTTACTTACGTTGATGGCATGTGATGTTATGTGTTGCTGTGATATGTTATATTGGATCGTCATGTTTGAATAGCCGGGTTTTTTTTGTTAGTTATATATATGCCCTAGAGGCCATTGTTATACATATGATGTATATTACAGTGGATGCTTGGATATATATAGAGAGGACTTTCTTGCTCGATATGATAGTATGCCATCTGGTTTTACATTGTCTTAACATGTTGACTTGTATTGGGTTACTGTCATGCTCTCACATGTTGATAAAGCCCTTAGGATATGTACTTGACTACTAGGACTATAACGCAGATCATACTAGTGGGGCCAGGGTAGTCCATGAGTACATCCTATAATTGTTCCTAGTCGAGGGTGTATCGAGACAGGGCATCGATAATCCAGAGTAGACTAGCGTATACGCATCTTGATCCATATGATGGGCGATGGACAATCCTACATCCATTGGTGTTTGACATCAAAGATGGTGTACGGGTGCTCAGTGGAGACTGGGTACACTGAACGGACTCGCCGAGAACTCCTAGATGATATTATACCTATCGTCAGATAGCAGTTCTTTGGTGACACTTGTACATGTTAGTCTGTAGACCCTAGATTGTCATAGAGTCTTATGTGATTCCTATTGTGCTTTGATTTCCACCTTACCACATTCATGAGAACGTGCAAAACGGTGGCTTTTGGGTACAGTCCCGAATCACATGGAGGCACTAAGCGATAGGAGGGGTTTCGTCTCTCCTGGTATTGGGGGTTGATGTTGCGCTGTGTTCGATTGGCTATAATTAGAAGTCCCTGGCCAGGGCTGATATGGAGTGCTACTGGTAAGTGTTATCAGTAGTTTCTCGACCCGTTATGAGCCTCACATCGATAAGTCTTATCGGTTACTGGGGTCTGACGTTTTACCACCCCTAAACTAGTATGCGACATATCTGACGAAGACCGGACTGTACGGTAGTGTTACTGATTAGATTCACAGGAGTGTGTACGTTCTTGTTTGTTAATTGTCTAATCGCTCAATACCTAAGTGGCTGTTACGTTTAGCTGACCGCTTGCAGCTTGTGGGTGTTTGATATGATCATCACCTACTGCCGGTATATTGACGAGTCTTTAGAGTCCTACACAGAGGTTTCCTGGCTCAGGGGAAACGGAGTAGGAGCACATATGTGATATGTGCGGTACTGAGAATAATACATGTATGTGATACCGTATTCGATTCTTGCGATATGAGATATCGGTCAGGTATATGTGATATAGCCGGGTCATCGGATCAAGTGTTGATTCGATGAATTGATACAGATTATATTAGTCGGATATTTGTAATATAGCCGGATTATAAAATCAAGTGTTGATTAATAATTTAATGTATAATTATATATGTGATATATTACATTACATTAACTGATATAAACTCACTTAAATGATTCTTTTTCTCACTTGATGATATATTGATATATATGTGATATATGTTAATTGTATTATTTTTTTTGTTACAATATTGTATATATGTGATATGTATAATTGTAACATGTTAGGTTACAAATGCAACTAGGGTTTATGAGATTAAACCATGCTATGGTTTAGATTAGGGTTAATGTTTTATTTTAGATAAATTCTAAATTGTGGATTTATTCTTGAGATTATTTTTCATGTTGACTAAAGTCCACCCTTTAGATATTTTCTAGATATTTGTTAACCTAACCTCTTAACCCTAGTCCATGGTTTATTCTCTACAAGGGTTAAGCATGCCATGCTTAACCTATGGTTTCTTTTCTAAGCTCAACAATAATTCATTTTCAATCATCACACTTGATCTTCTTCTTCCTCCTCACAAAAGCTTTCTAGCTTTTTAGTTTGTGATGAATGATTAAGAGAAAAAGAAAACTAAAGAGAGCAAAATTCCTACTTCATCATCCTCATCTATTCTAGCCACTTAAATTAGGGTGTTTGCTTCACTAATACCTTATTAGTGAAGTGAGAGCTTAGGTTTGTGATTCCTCAAGGTAGATCATCTTGGATTGTGAAGTCTTCAAGCAAGGATGTCTCATTCACCTCATGGAGCCTCTATAGAGTCCGGGAGCTTAATGATCGCAGCGAAGGGACCTCTACTCGGAGCTTATGAACCGAAGGAACGGACTACAAAGGTTGTAATCCCTGTCACTTAGATGTAATATTGTTTACATGCAAAGTTAACCCTAATTCTATAGTTAAGATCCTTGCTTGGGTTGTTTGGCACTTGAAAATTTTAAATACGGCATGTTAAAAATCCGAATAACCGAATTTTCCCACTTTCTGGAAAAAATTTCCCACTTTCTAGTGCCAAAGAACATTATAGTGGTATCAGAGCCTAGATAGAACTTTAGGCGTTGCGTAGGCGAAATTAAAAATCCGAATAACCGAATTTTCCCACTTTCTGGAAAAATTTTCAAAAGTTGAAATTTTTTATATTAAAAATATTCAGAAAATATTGCAGGTAACTATATGGACCATCTTGAAGAACGAGTCCCTAACTCGCTTTAGTGACCGCGGAACCGCGGCCAAAACATGGTTTTGGCGGCGGTTTCGCGGCGCCACTAAGGAGGCAAGGGACGGCACTTCAACAGTTGGTCCATTAGTACTAGGGCATGCTTCAGGGAATTTTTAATAGTGCTTAAGAGTTGAGCTCTCTGGGAATTTTAGGATTTCGTTGAATTGATCGAATTGTTTAACATCGTCTATCTTTCTGTAATGAGATACAATAATTGAAATCCACAAATATATTTGTTGCGTGTAAATCTAACATTTCGGTCTCGGGTGTAATCGAAAATCTTATTGAATTATCCGACTTATTTTGAAAAGGTGTTTTTATGGGTGAGACCTAAATGCGAGCTGTACATTGTTAGGCATGAAATCTTCGATATGTGATATCCCGGGTTTATGATGTCTAAGGGCAGTGGCGATTCCAATTGCTGTAGTTTTTCATTTTCTTTTCTGCGACATGTGATGTTATGTGTTGCTGTGATATGTTATATTGGATCGTCGTGTTTTGAATAGCCGGGGTTTTTATGTGAGATGGCGGTTTTTATTTTCATTCATGTAAAATTCATTGTATGTAATATTCTTTTATTGGGGCACTTCGGGGTTGAGGATGATGTCAGCATTGTATATTATTTACTTTTCAGCATTAGGATAGACCCAAAGAGGGGAGCATAAGTAACCGGGTTTTAGGGTCCAGTGGGAGACCAACTCGAGGACTCGAGTCCGGGTCTCCTAACTCTAGAATTGGTAAGATTGCTTGCCGCTCTTGTAGGGGTCTAGGGATATGGGTTTGGCTATTCATCACGACCATGGAATCCGTGTTTTATAGAGGCTCAAAATAAAACATGGACCTCCTAGTATATCCAATATTTCATATGTTATCTTCTGCTGCTGATATTCTGTGATGTGATCATATTATATGCATGAGACGAATGCTTTACTATTGTATATATGATATATAATAAATGTTACTTATGTTTTGCACCCGTGCTAGTCCTGCCCCGCTATGCCGTTAGTTAAGTAACCTAACAGTGCATAACAAGACACTGTGCCAAATGCGGATGGCATAAGCGTACGTTGTATTTTCGTTTCATCTGTGATGCTTAGGAACCTTAAATGATGGGATTCATTAATGAGATTAATGAAAAAAATAAACCTAAAAGATGTTGTAGAATCAAATTTATAAAAAGGGCAGCTCTAGTTTTTGCTTTGTATATCGGTATTCCTTGTAGAATATCCAGCACCTTATTCGATAAGGAAAGAGCCGAGATCCCTTCACCGGGAGTGACCACTTTAGTAAAACTAGCAGATGCTATGACACACTCGGTTTTGTTTTTGATTGCTTCTATAGTTCTTGCTTTGCATAGCGGTATTTGTGAAATATCCTGCACCTTATTCGATAAGGAAAAAGCCGAGATCCCTTCACCAGGAGTGACCTCTTTAGCAAAACTAGAAAAAGCCTCAAAACACTTCTTTTCAAAATCACTTGTTTCTACAACGATATCAAGTTCATTACGCAAATGGTTTTCTGAAAAACCTGTCATAGCCCTCCCTCATTTCAGATAGAGACTAGTTAGTATTCGTGCTGCGTTTGTTGACCTTAGCCAAGACGTACTGTACGGTAGCTAATTAGCATTTATCTATTAAAACATGAGATGTGATTCAGTTAGGGTAGTCGTACGACTTTTTTGACCTTAGCCAAGGGTCGTGCAGGTGGGTTTAATTCAATCAGGAAATGACGGGTTGAACTTGGCCAGCCCTTATGATTTGTTGAACTTAGCCAAGGTCATAAGTTGCTAGGGGCAAAACATTATCGGGAATTTCAAGTGTTGAAATTTGCAATGAGATTGCATACCTTCTATGAAATAGTTGGATCCCGATACCCACTTCGAGTAAGAGTTACTCCTGGGAGAGTTTCACACATGACAATTAGCCAATTAAGTAGGTGTCAAGAAAGGTGTTAACGGGGTTATGCCTCTGGGAAAATGAGCTTTATTTTAATTAGATCCGTGCGAAAGCACGGGGAACCTTCCTCAAAGTACCAACGCTGACCTGGCTGAAAGATTGGTGAACTTCTAAAGTGTAATAAATCCCGGCTAGTCTTACCTTTTAGGGTTTGAAGTAAGATTTGATAAAAGCAGTGAAGGGTTACACTAACGCCCCGGCCAACTTCCGTGGCCAAATGCGGAACAAAATTTTTATAGAGATCATAAACTTGGCGCTAGAATAGACCAAAATCGGATCTTTAACCATAAACCTAACTAGCAAATGAAGGTTCTATCTACTATGATAGAATGTATACCTAAAGAAAACAAGTCCTTCGGGTCTTCAATCCTCTCCTTAAGCTCCTCGATGGATGTATGGGTCATGCTTGAACTTCGGCCTCCTTGTGTCAACGATGATCCACCTCGAGAGATCCAACCTAGAGCTTAACCTCCAAGATGAGGCAACTAGAACACTTGGGTTGCTAGAATAAGTGATCTAGAGTGAGTAGAGAGTGGTTTTGGTGGCTTGGTCTCAATGGCCCTTGATTTTCAACTCATGAAACACTAGGGCTTGAGAGAGAGGAAGAAGGAGAGAGAGCTATAAGAGAGAGTGTCACTTGATCAAAATGAAAGTGAGCTCTTATATAAGGGAAAAAGAATAATAATTTTAATTAGGATAATTGTGATGATTCATTTGATTTGGCCATTATCATGTCACAATTAATGCTGAGCAAAATATCTCATGCTCAACAAAAATATCTCAGTCAACTATGGTCAAAAAGTCAAATGGTTAAACCAATTAACCATGACACAATTAACACTAATAAAATTAGTAAACAATTTCCTCCATCTCATTATGGTTTTAATCAAGTCAATGGTCAAAATCCTAATAAGGTGTCTCCTTGTCTGGCTCTGTCAACTGTATATACATACCCGCATCCGTGTTCCGAGGAACACGAATACAATGAGACTGAACCAATCCAAAATAAAATACTAGGATCCGGCTTAAACCAAAGCCCGCTAGTATCAACTGCCTGAACACCAAACATGCACAAGTGCGCGTATGTGAACGAACCTTGTCGTAAAACCATACGACCACTACTCGTTTCGCCCGAAGCTGGGAAACCCTCTGTGTGGGACTCTAAAGACTCAACAGTACTCTGGAAGTGGGTTAAACCACAAGCACGTCAGCGGCACTAGCTGTACGTAACGGCTACCTAGGTACCTGTCGAAAAGGAAGGCCGCCGAGCAAACTCGTCCGAACTTCTACTGAGCCTATCCGTGACAATATCCGTACAGTCCGGTCTCTTCGTCAAAGAGTATCGCATACCGGGTCTAGGGGATGGTGAACGTCAGACTCTAATAACCTGATAAGTCATGCCAATGTGGCTCAGGACCAATCCGGGAAACTACTGATCAACCTATCAGTAAATCCCAACTGCCTTAGCTAAGGTCTTATGGTCCTGACCAATCGATCACTGTGCGATATCAACTCTCAATACCAGGAGAGACGAATCCCCAACAATCATTCACTGCCTCTATATAGCTCGGGACTGAACCCAACCAAAACCTATTTGCACAACTCAGTAGAGTCGTGGTAGGGTAGTGATCAAAGGTCAGTGGGAACTCATACGAGACAAATGCTGATCTCAGGTCCAAAGACTAACCTGTACACATGTCACTTGAGAACTTCCATCTGACAATAGGTATAGTACCATTTGGAAGTTCTCAGCGAGTCCGTCCAGTGTACTCACCCCCAGTGAGCACCTGTATACGATCTTAGGTGCATCAGACCAATGGCTACGGGACCAAACATCCCCCGACGGGGATAGAAACATATACACTAGTCTACTCTTGAGTATCAATGCCCAGTCTCGATACTCCCGCGACTAGGGACCATTTAAGGATGTGCTTATGGACCACCCTTCTCCCATAAGTATGATCGCCTTCACAACACAGGTAGTCAAGCAAGATCCTACGGGCTTTATCAACATGTAACTGCAATATGTAATAACGAGTATGACATATGCCATGTTAAGCTAAAGACAAACCATAATAGTATACTACCATATCGAGTCTTTATCAATATGTGCAAGCTAGATATAACAACAATAGAAATAAATACACATATCCTGACAAAGAAAAGTCAAATAATATACTATAAAACTGAGCAAGATTGTCATGTACATACATATCCCTAGCATCCATATGTATACATATACAATACTGGCCTCTAGGGCATATATATATCCAACAATCTCCCACTTGCACTAAAGGCCAGTGATTGGTGTACCGAATACCCAACGTCTGCACTAAGGCCAGCTGCTGACGTACCGCATACCCAACATCTCAAAAAGTCGCTCGAACTGTGCTTGAGGGAGGGCCTTTGTAAATGGATCCGTCGTGTTCTCTTTCGTATGCACTCTCCGGACCTCGATCCCCTGGCGATCTACGATCTCCCTGATCAGGTGATACCACTTTAAGATGTGCCTGGATTTCTGATGGGACTGTGGTTCCTTCGCTAAAGCAATAGCCCCATTGTTATCGCAATACAAAGGTATTGGGTTAACAATGGACGGAACTACCTGAAGTTCACTAATGAACTTCTTCATCCAGACCGCCTCTTTTGCGGCATCACTTGCAGCAATGTATTCAGCCTCCATCGTCGAGTCTGCGATGGTATCCTATTTGGAACTCCTCTAACATACCGCCCGTCCGTTGAGGGTAAACACAAAACCCAAGACAGACTTGTTGTTATTCTTGTCACTCTGGAAGCTTGAGTCGGTAAAGGACTTGACCCTGAGGTCTCCATTACCGTAAACCAGGAACACCTCCTTAGTCCTTCTCAGGTACTTGAGAATGTTCTTTACTACTGTCCAGTGGTTCTCACCTGGGTCTGACTGATACCGGCTCACCACTCTTAGTGCGTAAGCTACATCTGATCTTATACATAGCATCGCATACATTATAGATCCTACCGCCGAAGTGTAGGGTATAGTTCTCATGCGAACCCTCTCCTCGTTAATCTTAGGAGACATCTCCTTGGAGAGGGTGATTCCGTGCAATGCGGGTATGTTGCCGCAGTTAGAATCTTCCATACTAAATCACTTTAGTACGGTCTCTATGTACCTGGACTCCGAAAGTCCCAATAATCTTTTAGATCTATCTCTGTAGATCTTGATCCTTAGAATGTACGAGGCATCACATAGGTCTTTCATAGAGAACCTTTGTGATAAGAATAGCTTGACCGATTTTAACATAAGAATGACATTTCCTATCAAAAGAATGTCGTCCATGTACAAGACTAGGAACACGATAGTTCGTCCTTCAATCTTCTTATACATACATGGTTCATCTTTGTTTTTGATGAAGTCAAAGTCTTTGATTGTTTCATCAAAACAAATGTTCCAGCTCCGCGATGCTTGCTTTAATCCATAAATGGATTTAAGCAACTTGCATACAATTCCGCTGCTCCCACTGTCTATAAAACCTTCTGGCTGATCCATGTAAATGCACTCTTCCAAACTACATTTAGAAAAGCTGTTTTTACGTCCATCTGCCAGATCTGATAGTCATAGACGGCAGCAATGGCAAGTAGGATCCGAATGGATTTGAGCATAGCCACTGGAGAAAAGGTTTCGTCATAGCCCACTCCAGGTCTTTGACGAAAACCTTTTGCAACGAATCTAGCCTTACAGGTTTCCACCTGCCCATCTACACCAAGTTTCCTTTTGTAGATCTATTTGCATCCAACAGGTTTTACCCCAGGTGGAGCAATATCCAAGGTCCACACTTTATTGGTGTACATGGACTCCATTTCGGATCGCATAGCATCCAGCCACATATCAGAGTCCCTACTGATAATGGCCTGCCTGAAACTAGTAGGATCATATTCTTCTAAGATGCAATCCTCTCGATCCCCGTCTATGAGAAAACCGTAGTATCTCTCAGGCGGATGAGAAATCCTACCAGATCTGCGGAGTGGCTGAGGTTCATCCGGGGTTATTGAATCTTGAGTTTCTGTCAAATCTTCAGTTTTAGTTTGTGGTCGCTGAATTTCTTCCAGTTCTACCGAACTCCCACTTATTTCTTTTTCAAGAAATTGCCACTCTAAAAAGATGGCGTGGCGAGATACAAACACCTTCTGTTTCTCGGTGTGGTTGAACATATATCCTATTGAATTTTTAGGATATCCCACAAAGTTGCATAAAACTGAACGTGCCTCCAATTTGTCCGGATTTTGTACTTTTACATAGGCCGGACAACCCCATATCTTAATACGCTTAAGATACGGCCTTTTATCATTCTATATCTCGAATTGTGTCTTAGGCACGGATTTAGACGGAACATCATTCAATAGATATGCCGCTGTCAAAAGCGCATGTCCCCAAAATGAAAGAGGCAACTCAGCACTACTCATCATGGAGCGAACCATATCTAATAGGGTACGATTCCTCCGCTCCGATACACCATTGTGCTGTGGTGTATAAGGAGGAGTAAGCAGAGAGAGAATTCCATTCTCTTTTAAGTAATCTAGGAATTCCGTGCTTAAGTACTCCCCTCCCCTATCAGACCGGAGAATCTTGATACTTTTGCCAGTCTGGTTCTCCACTTCGTTTCTAAATTCTTTGAATTTCTCAAAAGCTTCAGATTTGTGTTTCATAAGATACACGTACCCAAATCTAGAGAGATCATCAGTGAATGTGATGAAGTACGAGAACCCACCACTTGCATGTATAGACATCGAACCACACACATCACTGTGTATGAGTCCCAAAAGCTCTGCTGCTCTTTCTCCATGTCCGGTGAACGGAGATTTGGTCATCTTTCGTTTGAGGCAAGACTGACAAGTTTCATAAGATGAAAATTCAAACGTATTCAAGAGTCCATCTTTATGCAACTTACATAGTCTTTTCTCTCCGATATGACCAAGTCTACAATGCCACAAGTAGGATTCGTTCATATCTGAACTTTTCCTCTTGCGTGTGTTTTGTATATTGAGAACTGTATTCTGATTTATAACATAGATACCATTACACAGTGTACCTTCTGCAACCAGTACCTTATCAAGGTAAATGTTCATGATATTTCTATCAAGAACAAAGTTGTATCCATCTTTATGAAGTAAAGAAACTGATATGAATTTGCAAACCATGGAAGGTACATAGTAGCAACTGTTCAAAATCATAGTACTGCCATTTGGCAACACTAGGTGATATTCACCGACGGCTACAGCATTAACTTGTGCTCCGTTCCCTACCATGAAGAACATATCACCAGGTCCAACTACCCTACTTTTTCTCAGTCCTTGCAATAAATTACAGATATGAGATTCTGATCCGGTATCTAGTACCCAGAGTTAGGACTGACCGAAAAGCAGTTCTCAATTACAAGTACACCAGAAGTAGATGCAATAGTATGCTTTTTCTTCATTAGGGTCTCCTCGGAATCCAAACAATCCTCTTTCTTGCTCATACTTATGATCGCCATCATAAGTTAGAGCCAAACTGACGTTCCCGAGCCCTGAATAAGAATTCAGATCGGTCAAGCGATACATTTTATTATCTTGATTAGCGCGTGAAATGGTTGCTACCTGGAGAGAGAGAAAAGAAACACACAGCGTGCACTCTTGCAAGATTAGATTGGTTATTAATTTATCTAACAAGGATAGGTCCCACTGTTTCCTCAAATTCTTCTTCAAACCCTAAAAGAAGAACTAATCAATATTTGATCACACGTCACAATACTTACTTAACCTTTCAGCCAGGCCAGTGTTGGTACTTCGAGGGAGGTTTTCCAACGCTTTCGCGAAGTTCCTTAATTACATAACCTCTTTTCCCTGGAGGCGTAGCCCTGCTAACACCTTTCTAGACACCTACTTGGTTTATAGCATTGATTGTTAAGTGAAATAATCCCCCGAGAGTAATCCTATTCATCAGTGGGATTGGGATCCAACTATCATTGTGTGATGCACTAGATGGAATCCACTCTAGTCACCACACTCCAGAAGGTATGCTAAATCTGCAAGTTTCTTGTATGTTTGAAACTCCCGATGTGGTTTTTGCCCCTAGGACCCAAGTGACCTTGACTGAGCCAACATATCAAAGGATCCTAGTCAAGTTCAACCCGTCATTATCTTGATTGCATTAGACCCATCCGTTCGAGTCCTTGACTGAGCCAAAATGACCGTACGACTGTCCTAACCTATCGCTTTATTTGCTACAGAAAAATATTACATAGCTACCGAACACTACGCCTCGGCTGAGAACGAAATACGTAGCACGAATACTAAGAAATACCAATCCGAAATGACGGAGGGCTACGGCTGGGTTTTTGGCGAAAAACCCGATAACGTAATGAACTTGATATCGTTGAAGGAACCTGTCATGACCCAATGTTCGGCACGTGACCAGCACTTAACCACGTAACATCTACAGGCGTAACGCGACTAAGTAAGCCGAAACCCAGAAATCAAAACCATTAAAAGTAGTGAGTGTTGAAAACATTTGATGAAAACATTTATTAAAACATTTGGAAATCTCAAGTAAAAATCTTTCAAGTTTAAATTGTTTTATTATAAATTTCGGCAGCACCTCTATTGTAAAAACCATCCCCGAAATCGGGTACAAGACATGATATAAGTAAAATGACATACAATAAGAATAAAGCATCTGCAACGGGAGCAATCACGCCCAACGGCGGAAACAATCACCATAAGAATAATATACGACGCCGTAGCGAAGAAATGAGCAATATGAATGAAAAACATCATAAAAGATAAAGCTGCATAAATAAAGTCGGCTCACACGAGCTCAACCCCAGAATACAAAATAATATACAACATCGTTCTCACAACTGGTTTCTAAGTCAAATACAAGAAATAATAGATGGAGAGTACTAGATACAATAGTGTGTACAACTAGAAATAAACGGATTCCGCAAAAACCTACCTATAAGCAAAGGGCTCACATGCCAACTGTAGTGGTATCCGTGGCAGAAAGATCAAAGGAAGTAGCCCTGCCACAACTACTCTGAGGGGCAACCTGCAAACACTGTGGCACAACGGAGGTGAGTTGCCAACTCGTGAATAGTAGATAACATATAAAGGTAATCGCGAGTATGCACGTACTGCGATACTCTAAATCATGTGCAATTAGATAACATCTAAATGATGAGCTGGGTATACAATAATCATGCATAACAGGTGCAATCTAATATCATCTTTGTATGATGAGCAGGGTATGCAATAATCATGCCAAAGTACTCTATCAGGTACTACGACTACAGGATGAGATGCATAACAATGAATGCTGAGCATAGGGTAAAATATTATCTACACGGAATATCGACGTGGAAAAATAACCGGTGTCCATCAAATACACCCAAATCCCAGTAAAAACTCAGGCGCCGTCACTCTAATCGGCCTTCAAATCCTGTAAATCTCATAGAATCGTGAGTGCCCAACACCGGCACTCGAAAATATCATGAAATAATCGTGTCCAGCATCGACACGCAAATCCTCATGTATCGGGCTCCGTCAGTCCGGATCGGCCCACGGGCTCAGTCTGCGGAATCGGCCCTCGGCCCCAGCAGTACGGGTCGGCCCGTATCCATCTCTCGACTCTGGTCGGTATCCTTCGAATAACCGCCAGGTCCAACCAATCACCGGTAGGTAGTAGTCTCTCTGCCAGGCTCACCGTCTATATACAAAGCATCCCTTTCTTGCCCCGGGGTACCATACCGGGTCAACCATGTACCCGCAATCGGTCTCATCCAGCTCCTCGAATCGGGTTCACATGTCATACGTCTCAGAACCGAGAAAACGCATGGTGGACTCACTGAAATATCATATCACGAGAAACCGGGTTTTCAAAACAATGCATATTTTCTTAAAATAATACCACGGTTCTCAAAATCTAGAAATCACATGAATCAAAAACTCAATGTGTAAATCCATGCAATATGGCGAATGCCACTAAGAGTAAGAAGGGAAACCCGGTCTTTTAAATGGATCCAGTTTTGAAAATATCTCATGCGGTTCCCATTTTCCAGAAATCAAAGCCAATATCATCCATGTGTGAGAAATATGTATGTATGTAGGTATTGATGTGCAAGTGGATATATATGCAATATGGATATATCAATGTATGTGTGCACCAATATGGATATACAATGTGTATGTGCGCAATATAGATATGTCAATGTATGTGTGCACCAATATGGATATACAATATGTATGTGCGCAATATAGATATGTCAATGTATGTGTGCACCAATATGGGTATACAATGTGTATGTGCGCAATATAGATATGTCAATGTATGTGTGCACCAATATGGATATACAATGTGTATGTGCGCAATATAGATATGTCAATGTATGTGTGCACCAATATAGATATACAATGTGTATGTGCGCAATATATAGATATGTCAATGTATGTGTGCACCAATATGGGTATACAATGTATATGTGCGCAATATAGATATGTCAATGTATGTATGCACCAATATGGATATACAATGTCTAATCATCAATGATGCGGCACCCAGAATGATGTATGGTTCGTAGCAATCCTGTAGTGCGAGTGTCATGGCAATCACTAACGGTGTAAGTGTAACATACAAATAGTGCTCGTGCAGCTTGAACCGTTAGTGACAGTGCGGTGTTACAAAACTACCATTCCTAGATGCAACAAAAGTTGGGTACGCTACAATAGTACATATGCATGAGAAATATACATATAAATATATATGCGACTACAATATCCTATCACGCCCTGACGCTTAACGCCATACGGGCGATTTTCCCGTAGATGTTAAATCTACTCACCTGGTCTCGTGCTAAGTGTAGCCGACTATCTGCTTCCCTTTTTTTTGCGGCATCCGACGTACCCGCCTGCAAACCTAGAAATTACACAAAGAATAAACATAAGCTAAAATCCTGCAAAAACGCGATATTAAAACCAAACGAGAAACTCGCATCGCGAACTAAACGCGTGTGTATACGTAACGCGTGTGCATACGCCAAAACCCAACGCGACACGCTGTGGCACACAGCGACACGCAAACCAACTCAACTCGTATCGTACGTGTCGCGGAAGTCCCGCTACGCTAAAAATAGGTAAACGGTCCTAGATTTAATCTGGAGCGGAAACAAGAAAATCAAACAAGACCAAACCCCTCACAATACCTACAGACAACTACCTGCAAAAATCCAACACATTCCTAATCAATTGGGCTGGCGGCTAGGGGTATGGTATCGGCCAAAAACCGGTGGAAGGGGTCCAGGTTTCTACTCTATGATCCTAGCATAATTCATAGCCTAGTTTATATGTTTGCTTGCTAAAATTACTACCCTAGTAACAGCAGATTCTATGTATCATAAGGGTTCAGCTTAAAACGTTTTAAAATACTTAGTTTGCAACAATAGGGTGCACAAGTGATAATAGATGAAATTACTAGACTTAAGTGATACCACCAGCACAAATTAGAGCAAATCTAACTATAATCACCCTGAATCATCCTATTTTTCAATTAAACCATAATCTTAGCAATAAAACTCACAAAAAACACTAAACTTAGCTAAACCAACCCAGATTTCAAGTTGCAAACAAACAAGGCGAATAAATAATACCAAACACTGAAAAATCCCCACAAACACCCCCTACACAAAGCACCTACACCCAAAACATCAGGGTGGCCAGCGACGCCGGAATTTGGGGGATGGTCGCCGGATTTTCGGGAAGGGTAAGGGCTCGTATTTCAACACACTAGCCTAAAATGCCTGCACACTAATCTGTATGTGTTTGCTAAGCTAGAAAATGATCACAAATGCAGCAGATCTCATATATCCTACATTTTACTCCAAAACCGTATTTTAAAGTTTCAAATTTTCGACTTTAAGGTGATTAAGCTAAATCTAGTGACACTACTAGGTTTTCACAGCATATAAAACACCTAATTAGGTTCATTAAGTTATAATAATCCCAACTTAGCTTAAATCCTCACTTAAAACACAAATCTAGCACTAATGACCACATAAAACACTAACTGAAGCTAAAGAACAAATAAGCTTAGCAAAAAGGAGTCAAGTTTAGAGATTATACCCCACTAGATCCTAGGATGCAGGAAGAAGGAGGAGGAGAAGAGGATGTGCTTGCTGTTGCAGTGGTGTTGTTGTTGCTGTTGCTAGTGTTGCTGCTGATGATGATGCAGAAGATGGTGCTGCTGCTGTTGCTGAAGCTGGTGCTGCTGCTGTTGCTTCAGCTGCTGCTGTTGTTATGTTGTTGTTGTTTGTGTTTCTGCTGCTGCCTTGTTGTTGTTGTTGTTGCTGGCTGCTGCTGCTGTTGTTTCTACTGCTGCTACTGCTGCTTCTGCTGCCGCTGCAGCTGTGTGTGTGCGCGTGCGCGCAAGTGAGAGGGAGAGATGTAAGGAAAGAGTGTTGCAAAAGAAAAAGAAATGAGAAAGATATGAGAGAGTCAACCCCCCCTCTCTCACCTCATTAAATGCAAGCATGGCTCCCCCATCATGCTCTTTCTCTCTCTCTCCAAGTCAACCCACAAAGCACCATTCATTTTTAAAAAAAACAATACACTTAATTAAATTCAAATTAGCTAATAAGAATGGGTTAGTCCACCATGGTTGCTAAACATGGTTTAACCCTAATTTAACCCTAGTTTACATGCACAAGTGTGTGCAAGCCCAAATAAAATCTAATAAAATATTCATTAATTCTGATAAAATATTTGAAAATCGTTTTGGTAAACTTTTTACTAAAAACTACACATAAAGTTTAATTAGCCACTAATCACAATCTAAGGTGTTACAGAACCTGAGTGGTTTTACAAATATATAGTGGCGAAAACTTTTGCTAAAGAGGTCACTCCCTAGGAAGGGATCTCGGCTCTTTCCTCATCGAATGAGGTGCAGGATATTCCAAAATAAATATCACGATGCAAAGCAAAAATAATCGACTATAGTGAAGTTATTACGTTGACGCAAACTTTTACTCAAGGGGTCACTCCCGATGAAAGGATCTCGGCCCTTGCTTCATCGAATGAGGTGCTGAATATTCATAACCGAATACCACTGTGCAAAGTAAAAGAGAAAGTCTGTAATGTCAGTTTTTTGAAATCTATTCCAACAACATCTTTTAGGTTTATTTTCTTGAATTAATCAAAATCAATGCAGTCCCATTATTTTAATCCTATCACACCAAAAAAGAACGAAAATACAATATACGTATATGCCATCCGCATTCGCCACTGGGCCCGTCATCACCCGTTAGGTTACTTAACTAACGATAGAGCGGGGGATGGACTAGCGCTGGTGCAAAATATATACAACATCTACTAGTATATATATAAGTATATATAACATTCGTCACAGGCATGATAATAGGCAACATCACAGAATCACAGCCAACAATACAGAATGGCGGATAATCTTGGAGCCCCGGGTTTCATTTGAGCCGCAATTAAAACCCGACGTTCCCGGTCGTGTGGATAGCCTGTGCAATGAAAACCTGTATCCCCTACCAGTGCGGCGAATAGCCCGCCAATTCTAGAATAAAGCCCCCTCCGTTTCAACACCATGAGATGCGGGCTTGTTGCCTTATAGAACCCGGCTATTCGTGCACTCCTCCGTGGGGTAATCCTAATACAGAAAAAGAAAATATTATGTACAAACGGTGACATCGACCTCAACCCGGTCGTGCCCCAAAATAATATACAACCCGGCAAAGACGGCAGTCCACATGTCGGACGCTCGCCCCGCAATAACAAATGTACAAATGAATATAAAATGTACTTCTAACATTGCACCACATGCTATCCACCACGACAATCCAACCACAATCTCAGCACAATCACAGAAACATCAACGTGAATGTCACGTTCGCAAATCCGTCTAAAAGAACATATTATAGATAGACGGGTTTACCGATCAAATGACATTCACGGTCGTAGATGCTAAACTAAGTACTGATAGCAAAATACGTATTTTAAAATTTCGATCGACTAAACCTTTCCAAGTAGGCCCCAATTTCTAATCCAGTACCGAAACAAATCTGGGCCCAAAAATAAACATTCCAGAAAAATAAAATATTATTTTTGGGAATTTTTATAATTCAATATTAATTTTAATGAATATTTTAATAGTTCGGTATAATTAAATACCGATAAATTGGGAAAAATTTGGAAAGTTATGGAAATTACTAAAAAGAGGGTACTTTATGTGATTTAAGCAATTTACGAGAGTTTATGATTTATTTGACACTATTTTAGTGCTAATCGCGATTAAAAATCGCTAATCGGGCTTTAAGCGTGTTTTGTGCAAAACATGCACCATATCATTTCACACTTGTGTTACATTTTCCTACATGGATTTATCATTTTTTTCATTCTTATCTTTTGTGTTTACTATTGAGGAAAGAAGAAAAGAAAAGAAAAGAAAAAGGAATTGATTAAAGAAAGAAAGTATGAGCAAGTGAGAGAAAGTGAGGGGTCAAGGGAGAGCCTTAACCATTTGTTCCATTCTTCTTCCTCCATCATTTTCTCCCCTCATTTCCCTCATAGCTGTTGCCCTCATCTCCCCCCTCCTCAAATCACCACAAACACACCCTAAAACCACTCAAAACCCCACTCCCACTTCACAAAAAATGTGCACAAGCTCTCAAGCTCCACTTTGGACCAAGAAAAATCACATTTTGGTGCTGTAGGGGATTCTTGGGTCCCTATTAAGGTAATCCTTGTAAGTCCATGTCACGCACCCCACGAGCTCGTGGGGAGGCGGAATATATGAAAAACAATTATCAAAGTTTCGTAACACGGACTTAAGCACACGGATCGTGTCTAAACCATTACTAGAAAACTATGAGAGGTTTAACTACTCTGATTCAAAGTTATACCTCACGTTACTTGTCCTTCTGGTCTTCATCGCTGTCCTCCACACCTCGTAGGCTCTATGGAACATGGGCACCTCAACGGCCTCCTCGAGTCAAAGACGATCCACCCGAGAGTCTATAGTCCGAGCTCCTATCTCGAATCTGAGATAACTACGGTTTCTAGTTTGCCAATCTAGAAGTCCTAGAGGGTGTAGAGTATTTAGATAGATTACTTAGTCACTTAAACCCTAGGATTCTCAACTCATGAGAGCTTTTAGGGTTTTGAGGAAGAAGATGAAGACTTGAGGAGAGAGAAAGCTTTTGTGATAATGATAATGAATAATACTCATGAAAGAATATAATGAAGCATACAAATATCTCTTGATAAATATCTAGAAATATCTTGTGAGCTTCATTTAATCCTAAGGGGGAATCACCTCATGAGTCATTAAGCATTTAATGAAAACTTACACCTCATCTCTCCACCTCATTTGTGTTTAATCCAAAAGAAATAAATACAAATGAGTCACCTTTTTCTAGAAGCTTCCCGACAAATTACGAGACAGCCCCTCCCATCCGTATTTCCGAAAAACACGGATAATTTTTGACTGAATAAATCCATCTGTATAATACTAGAATCTAGCTTAAACCAAAGCCCGCTAGTATTATCTGCCCGATCATAATACGTGCACAAGTGTACGTAAGTGATTGCGGCCCTGCCGTAAAAACCATACGGCCTCTACACCTTTTGCCCGGTGCAGGGAAACTCTCTGTGTGGGACTCTAAAGACTCGACACTATGCTGGCAGTGGGTTTAACCGCAGGCCACAAGAGGTACTAGCTGTACATAACGGTCCCCAGGTAAATGTCGATAAAAAGGACGATGAGGAATCCCATCCGAACTCCAACTGAGTCTGATGTGACAATCTCCGTACAGTCCGGTCTGTTCGTCTAGGACTGTCGCATATCGGGCCTAGGGGCGCGGTAAACGTTAGACCCCTAATAGCGGTATAAGTCATGTCGGAGTGAAACCCATTACACCTTAAGAAACTACTGGAACCTACAAGTAAATCTCGTTTGCCTTGCCTAGGGACTTTGTGTTAGTGTATATGCCCTAGAGGCCATTACTGTATCATACTAGTTTGTATATTACTTAATGGAAGCTTGGGATATTCACAGTTGTATAGACAATCTTTCTCAAAATGGTAGTATGCTACTTGGTTTGTTTCCACTTTAATGTGTGCATGTGTTTCTTTTAGCATATCGCCTATACACATTAGCGGAGCCCTTAGGATCTTTGCTTGATTACCAGCGTTGTGATGGCAGTCACACTAGTGGGGGCTGGGTAATCTACAAGCACATCCTTATAGAGGTCCCTAGTCGTAGGATTATCGAGACAGGGCATCGATACTCCGGAGTAGACTAGAGTATGCGCTTCTCATCCCAGCAGGGGAGATGGTCTGTCCCACAGCCATTAGTACGTCGTACTAGAGATAATATGCGGGTGCTCGTTAGGCAATGAGTACACTGGACAGGACTCGTCGGGAACTGTTGGTTGGTACTATACCTATCGTCAGATAACAGTTCCCAGGCGACAGAAGTACAGCTTAGTTCGTCGACCTGACACTGCTACTTCGCCTCGAGTGTGTTCCCACAGTACTTTGATTACTACCCTACCACGGCTCAAAGGAGTCATGCAAAAAGGTAGTAGTTGGGTGCAGTCCCGAAGCACTTGGAGGTAGTGGCAGTTAGATAGGATTAGTCTCTCCCGGTATTGGGGGTTGATATCGCGCTGTGTCTAGGAGAGCCATTACACAAAGTCCCTGGCCAGGGCAAGCGAGAATTACTGGTAGTGTTTCCAGTAGATTCTCAGGGTGTTCTGGGCAACACTCCGGCATGACTTGTTCCGCTATTAGGGGTCAGACGTTTACCGCCCTTAGGCTCGACATGCGATACTCTTGGACGAATAGACCGGACTGTACGGAGATTGTCACATTCAGGCTCAGTAGGAGTTCGGATGGGTTCACCTCGTCAGTTTTCTTATCGGCATCTACCTGGGGACCGTTACGTACAACTAGTACCACTTGCGGCCTGTGGTTAAACACACTGCCAGCGTAGTGTCGAGTCTTTAGAGTCCCACACAGAGGGTTATTCACCTTTAGACAAAACAGAGTAGAGGTCGCATGGTTTTGCGACGGGGTTCGTTCACATCCGCGCACTTGTGCACGTTTGGTGTCCGAGCAGTTATTACTAGCGGGCTTTGGTTTAAGCAAGATCATAGTATTTGTTTTGGGATTGGTTTTACCTCATTGTATTCATGTTCCTCGGAACACGGATGCGGGTGTGTATGCACAGTTGACAGAGGCAGAGGAATCTTATTAGGGTTGTTGACCGTTGACTTTTTTCTACCCTAATGAGAATGAGAAAAAAATGATTAATAATATTAATTAGGGATAATTGTGCCATGGTTAGGGTTGGGTTGACCATTTGACTCTTGTCGACCTTTTGATCTTTGTTGACCTTTTGACCATCATCATTTCATTTGCAAGATGCTTCTTGATTCTTGCAAATTTCATTTAATGTGAAATGATAATGGTCATTCCAAACTAACCATCACAATTTCTTTTAATTATTATTATTATTATCATTTTCTCTCATATGAGAGATGGTTGTTATTTTTCCTATCATTCTCTCTTGCTCTTTCTCTCTCATGCTTAGCTCTTCCTCTTCCTCTCTCAAAACTCTCATCTCTCATGTGTTGAGAACCATGAGCTTGTGAGATAAAACAATCAAAACTTCTCTCTACACTTTCTAGGGTTCTTAGTTTAGCAAGCCAAGCACTCTAGTTACCTCTTGGTTGAGGTAGGAGCTCAAGGTAGAGGCCTTCGGGTGGATCTTCCTTCGGCAAAGAGAAGACAACGAGGAGGAGCCATCTACACCACTCCAAGGAGCAAGCAAGAAGGAGGACCACAACAAGAAGAGAAGGGGTTCAAGACCTAGGTATAACCTTCTAACCGAGTAGCTAAAACTTGTAGTTAGTTTGTTAGTTTTTGTTTAGCAAAGATCCTCTAATTCTAGTCCATGTTACCTTGTGTTAAAAAACCGTTTTTTACCTATTCCGCCTCCCCGTAAGCACCAGGGTGGGTAACGTGGACTTACAGTGGTATCAGAGCCTTGCTAAACAATAGCTAGCATGTTAGCAAAGTGTTTAGAACTTCGATCTGAAAAAAAAATCGCAAAACACGTCAAAATCTCATACTTTCTGCCGATTTTTAAAACAGCCCTAAAAATATTTCCACACCTTAAAAATCCGTGCAGAGTATTTTAGGAACAACCAAGAAAAACGAGCCCCTGAGTCGATCAAGCCGCTGCGAAAGCGCGGCGAAAACAAGCGTTTCACCGTGGATCCGCGGCCGAGTTGACTCGGTCGCGACTCGTTTTTCCTGCAGTTTGTTCAGCATGATGTTTTGGGATTTTTAAGATACTTTGTTTCAGCCCAGATTATCCAGAGAACAATGTTGTGTTTAGGGTAGTTACAAATTGGTATTTTGATCGAATTTCTACAAACTTTGGCTAATTGGTTATATCCGTAATGTGATATATGCACTGAACGTCGACTAATCGATATACGTCGATTAGTGGGGGTTGTGCATATCTGTGATCTGTAATGTTGGATTGTATATATGAACTTGTTGGATTGTCGCGGATGAATAGCCGGGGTTGTGAGATGAGAGTTTCTTTATCTTTCATTTGATGTAAATTGTAAATTGATGTAGGATTATTTTTATGGCCGCACATCCGGTTTGAGGTTGTAGCCGTCATTGTTTATTATTTCTTTTACAGTTTTTGCTCCTAGGATAGACCCAAGGTGGGGTGCACAAACTACCGGGTACTTTGAAGTGCCGAGTGGCCTACTCACGTTGTTGAGGGAGGTTGCTTCATTTCGGGTACTTGGCGGGTAGTTTGCTGCACCTGTAGGGGTCTAGGGTGGGGTTTGGCTAATCATCACGACCATGTAATTCGTCTTTCGTTGCAGGCTCGAATGAAATGCAGATTCCTAGCATATCCAATGTGTTCATCTGTGATCTGGAATGGCTATCATTGCATCTGACGAATGTATATATCTATATATAATATCTAGTAGGCGTTGCTTATGTTTTGCATCCTCTCTAGTCCAGCCCCCGCTCTATTGTTAGTTAAGTAACCTAACGGGTGATGACGGGGCCCAGTGGCGAATGTGGGTAGCATAAGCGTACGTTATATTTTCGTTGTTTTCTGCAATGGTAGGATTAATTGATGGGACGCATTAAATTAATGCATGAAAATAAACCAAAGTTATATCGTTGGAACAATTTCAAAACCACTCGGTTTCTTTTCAAAACAGAAAACTTTTAAAAACGCGGAGCTTAAACCACTCCTTTTAAAAGCTATCACGTTCCTTCGATTATATCAAGTTCACTACGTTCACGGTTTTGCCAAAACCATCCATAGCCCTCCGTCATTTCATATGGATAGTTAATAGTATTCAAGCTGTGTTTGTTGGCCAAAGTCAAGGCATAGTGATTGGTAGCTATTGGATATTCATATGTAGCATAGATAGATGCGTTGGTTTGGGACATTCGTACTGCCTTGTTGGCCAAAGTTAAGGGTAGGTACGGGTGGGTTCAAATTAACCTGGAAAATGACGGGTAGAACTTGACATGTGACTTATGATTTGTGGGCCAAAATCAAGGTCATAAAAGCATAGGGAAAAAATCCACATCGGGAGTTTCTAAAGAAACTGAAACTTGATAGTGCTGCATACCATTTAGAGTGTGATGATTTTGGTAGGATTCCTTCAGCTTTATCACACGATGATATTTGGATCCTGATCCTACTATGAGTATATGCTACTCCTCGGGAAACTTTCTCACTTAACAATCAATGCTATAAACCAATTAGGTGTCTAGAAAGGTGTTAGTGGGGCTACGCCCACAGGGAAAAGAGGTTATTTAATTAAGGAACTTCCGAAAGCGTCGTAAAACCTCCTTCGAAGTACCAACACTGGCCTGGCTGAACGGTTAAGAAAGTATTGTACAGTGAGATTGATCCCGACTAATTCTTCTTTTATGGTTTGAGGAAGGATTCGAGAAACAGTGGGAGCCATCCTGTTTAGACAAACTAAAAAACCACTCTAAACTTGCAAGAGCATCATGCTATAGTGTTTCTTCTCACACCTAAGTGCAGCGACCAAACATCATGACCGGACTTAAGTTACTACTAGATAAAAATATACTGACAGGGCCAAACTACAAAGATTGGCTCAAGAATGTCAAAATGGCAATCACTTATGACAAGTTGGGGTATCTCCTTACCACCAAAGACCCTGCTGTCCCAGGTCCTCAATCCAGCGTCGCGGATAAGGAAATCCGTAAGACCTGGGAGATTGACTACGCGAAGGCCAAGTGCCTCGTGCTTGCCTCTATGGACAATGAACATCAGAGGAGGCACGAGAATATGGACCTTGAATCCATATTTCTCCATACTAAGGATCTGTATGGAGAGCAATCCCGTATCGCCAAATACGAAGTCTCGAAAAAGTTGTTTTCGGCGAGATTGGTCGTCGAATCATCTGTAGCGGAACACGTGCTTAAGATGATTGGCTAGATTGAAGAGCTCGCGGACCTCGGGACCACGTTAAAGAACGAGCTCTACACTGACTTGATTCTCCAGTCCTTTCCTTCCACTTACGCCCAGTTTATCCTGAACTTCAGCATGCAAGGAAAAGAAGTTGAACTTTCAGAACTCCTCAACATATTGAGGAGTGCAGAGGGCACCCTACAGAAAGTCAGGGAAACACCCGCTTTGTTTGTTGGAGGAGCTTCCTCTTCTAGGTCTATGGCGAAAGCCAAAGGAAGGAAGAAGAAGGCCCCCACCAAATCAAGGGGCGGTGTTAGTAAAGTGGAAGCCAAATGAAAGGCAAAAGTAGCAAAGGTTGCGGGACAACTTGTGGGGAAGGAAGAGTGCTTTTATTGTCATAAGAAAGGGCACTGGAAGAAAGATTGCAGGGCTTGGAAGGCCAAGAACCAGGACCCGAAGCAAGTTGTGGCTTCGGCTTCAGGTGTGTATGTTATTGAAAACTGTCTATCAATAAACTCTATTTCCTGGGTATTGGATACCGGATCAGGATCTCATATCTGTAATTCTTTGCAGGCACTGAGAAAGCATAGGGTTTTGAAGGAAGGTGATATGACCCTCAGAGTTGCAAACGGAGCTAGCATGGATGCTGAGTCCATGGGGGACTATCACTTGGGATTGTCAGATGGACATGTTTTGGTTTTGCGTGACTGTTATTTTGTACCCAGTTCGACTTATAATATCATATCTGTATCTTTAATGTCTAAAGAAGGTTATGATTTTGCATTTGTAAGCAATGTCGTAAACATTCACCTTAATCATGTTCTGATTGTGTCGGGTACATTAAGCAACAGTATATACGTATTGAACCAACCACAGATTTTCAATGTCCAGAATACACACAAAAGAAAGTCTCCAGAAATAAATCATGCTTTCTTATGGCATTGTAGACTGGGTCACATCAATGAGACAAGGTTGATTAAGTTGCATAAAGAAGGATATTTGGATCCGTTCGAATATCAATCATATGCAACTTGTCAATCATGTCTCAAAGGAAAGATGACAAAGACTCCGTTCACTGGACACGGAGTAAGAGCGAGCGGGCTCTTGGGACTCGTACACAGCGATGTATGCGGTCCAATGTCTACACATGCGCGAAGTGGTTATTCTTACTTCATTACTTTTACGGATGATTTTTCGAGGTATGGACATGCCTTCTTAATGAAGCATAAATCTGAAGCCTTTGAAAAATTCCAGGAATACAAGAATGAAGTAGAAAAACAACAGGCAAAAGTGTCAAGACACTGAGATCTGATCGAGGTGGTGAATACTTGAGTGCCGAGTTCCTGGGTTACTTAAAAGAGAATGGAATTCTCTCTCAACTTACTCCTCCATACACTCCACAACATAATGGTGTATCAGAGAGACGGAACCAAACCCTATTGGATAAGGTACGTTCCATGATGAGTAACGCTAAGTTGCCGCGATCATTCTGGGGATATGCACTAGAATCAACTGCATATCTTTTGAACCGAGTTCCAACTAAGACAGTGCCTACCACACCATATCAGATGTGGAGTGGGAAGAAACCCTATCTTAAACACATTAAGACATGGGGATATCCAGCTTTTGTTAAAAAGCATCATGTGGACAAACTCGAGGCACGCTCAGTACAGTGCAAGTTTGTGGGATATCCAAAGAACTCCAAGGGATATTTCTTCCATTACGCAGAGGAACAAAAGGTATTTGTTTCTCGTCATGCCTGCTTCTTGGAAACTAAATTTTTAGAAAATCAGATAAGTGGGAGCGCAATAGAACTGGAAGAAATTCCAGAACCACAAGCTATTACTGAAAGCTTAGTAGAACCACAGGGTTCGAAAGAACAGGACATTCCTGCGCCACTCCGCAGGAGTAGTAGGCAGTCTCATCCGCCCGAAAGATACTACGGTTTTCACATAGACGGGGATAGAGAGGATTGCATCATTGATAATGATGAGCCGACTAGCTTCCAGCAGGCCATTCAGAGCACTGACTCGGTAAAATGGCTAGATGCAATACGGATCGAAATGGAGTCCATGTACACCAACAAAGTATGGACTTTGGACGTTGCTCCAGAAGGGGTAAAACCCGTAGGCTGCAAATGGATCTTCAAAAGGAAGATTGGTGTAGATGGACAGGTTGAAAACTATAAGGCTAGACTTGTTGCAAAGGGTTTTCGTCAAAGAACTGGTTTGGACTATGACGAAACCTTTTCTCCAGTGGCTATGCTCAAATCCATTCGGATCTTTCTTGCCATTGCTGCCTTCCACGATTATGAGATTTGGCAGATGGACGTAAAGACCGCTTTTCTAAATGGAAATTTAGAGGAGTGTGTCTATATGGACCAGCCAGAGGGTTTCATTCAGAGTGGGAGCAGCGGGAAGGTGTGCAAGTTGCTTAAGTCCATTTATAGATTGAAGCAGGTATCGCGGAGTTGGAACATCTGTTTTGATGAGACGGTCAAAGAATTTGGCTTTAACAAAAATCCAGATGAACCATGCATTTATAGTAAAATTGTAGCACGAACTGTCGTATTCCTCGTTTTATACGTGGATGACATTCTCTTGATAGGAAATGACATTCCTATGCTACAATCTGTCAAAAGGTTCTTGTCACACAGGTTCTCCATGAAAGACCTGGGTGATGCCTCTTACATTCTGGGGATCCGGATCCATCGTGACAGGTCCAAGAGGATATTAGGACTTTCACAGTCCAGATACATCGACACCATACTGAAAAGATTCAGTTTGGAAGATTCTAAGCGCGGTAATTTACCGGCTAGTCACGGGATCACCCTCTCCAAAGAGATGTCCCCCAAAACTGATTTGGAAAGGGATCGCATGTCTATTATACCCTACGCCTCAGCGGTAGGCTCTATAATGTATGCGATGTTGTCTACCAGACCAGATGTAGCTTATGCACTGAGTGTGGTAAGCCGGTATCAGTCAAACCCTGGGGAGAAGCACTGGATAGCGGTAAAGAACATTCTGAATTTCCTGAGAAGGACTAAGGATATGTTTTTGGTTTACGGCGGAAAAGACCTCCAGATGGAGGCCATTGCTGACTCCAGCTTCCAGAGTGACAAGGATGACTCTAAATCCATGTCAGGTTATGTCTTTACCCTCAATGGAGGGGCGGTGTGTTGGAAGAGTTCCAAACAGGAAACCATTGCTGACTCGACGATGGAAGCGGAATATATCGCAGCATCTGATGCCGCAAAAGAAGCCATCTGGATAAGGAAGTTCTTGACAGAACTTCTGGTGGTTCCGTCCATTGTTGATCCAATGCCTCTGTATTGTGACAACAATGGGGCTATAACTTTAGCAAAGGAACCCAGGTCCCATCAGAAGTCAAGACACATCTTGAGGCGGTATCACCTGATCAGGGAGATCGTGGATCGCCGGAAGATCAAAGTTCGGAGGGTTGTTACAGAAGATAACACTGCAGATCCATTCACGAAGGCCATACCCCAGACTCAGTTCGAGCGGCTGATCGAGATGATAGGTCTTCGATACGCCAGTACATGGCCTTCGTGCAAGTGGGAGATTTCTAGTGTATATGCCCTAGAGGCCATTACTTTATCATACTAGTTTGTATATTACTTAATGGAAGCTTGGGATATTCACAGTTGTATAGACAATCTTGTTCAAAATGGTAGTATGCTACTTGGTTTGTTTCTACTTTAATGTGTGCATGTGTTTCTTTTAGCATATCACCTATACACATTAGTGGAGCCCTTAGGATCTTTGCTTGATTACCAGCATTATGATAGCAGTCACACTAGTGGGGGCTGGGTAATCTACAAGCACATCCTTATACAGGTCCCTAGTCGTAGGATTATCGAGACGGGGCATCGATACTCCGGAGTAGACTGGTATATGCGCTTCTCATCCCAGCAGGGGAAATGGTCTGTCCCACAGCCATTAGTACATCGTACTTCAGATAGTATGCGGGTGCTCGTTAGGTTACGAGTACACTGGACAGGACTCGTCGGGACTGTTGGTTGGTACTATACCTATCCTCAGATAATAGTTCCCAGGTGACAGGAGTACAGCTTAGTCCGTCGACTTGACACTGCTACTTCGCCTCGAGTGTGTTCCCACTGTACTTTGATTAATACCCTACCACGGCTCAAAGGAGTCGTGCAAACAGGTAGTAGTTGGGTGAAGTTCCGAAGCACTTAGAGGCGGTGGCGGTTAGATAGGATTTGTCTCTCCCGGTATTGGGGGTTGATATCGCGCTGTGTCTAGGAGAGCCATTACACACAGTCCCTGGCCAGGGCAAGCGAGAATTACTGGTAGTGTTTCCAGTAGTTTCTCAGGGTGTTCTGGGATACACTCCGGCACGACTTGTACCGCTATTAGGGGTCTGACGTTTACCGCCCCCTAGGCCCGACATGCGATTCTCTTAGACGAATAGACCGGACTGTGCGGAGATTGTCACATTCAGGCTCTGTAGGAGTTCTGATGGGTTCACCTCGTAAGTCTTCTTATCGGCATCTACCTGGGGACCGTTACGTACAACTAGTACCGCTTGTGGCCTATGGTTAAACACACTGCCAGCGTAGTGTCGAGTCTTTAGAGTCCCACACAGAGGGTTATTCTCATTTGGGCAAAACTGAGTAGAGGTCGCATGGTTTTGCGACGGGGTTCGTTCACATCCGCGCACTTGTGCACGTTTGGTGTTCGGGCAGTTATTACTAGCGGGCTTTGGTTTAAGCAAGATCCTAGTATTTGATTTGGGATTGGTTTTGTCTCATTGTATTCGTGTTCCTCGGAACACGGATGCGGGTGTGTATGCACAGTTGACAGAGGCAGAGAAATCTCATTAGAGTTGTTGACCGTTGACATTTTTCTAAACCTTAATGACAATGAGAAAAAAATGATTAATAATATTAATTAAGGATAATTGTACCATGGTTAGGGTTGGGTTGACCATTTTACTCTTGTTGACCTTTTGACCTTTGTTGACCTTTTGACCATCATCATTTCATTTGCAAGATGCTTCTTGATTCTTGCAAATTTCATTTAATATGAAATGATAATGGTCATTCCAAACTAACCATCATAATTTCTTTTAATTATTATTATTATTATTATCATTTTCTCTCATATGAGAGATGGTTGTTATTTTTCCTATCATTCTCTCTTGCTCTTTCTCTCTCATGCTTATCTCTTCCTCTTCCTCTCTCAAAACTCTCATCTCTCATGTGTTGAGAACCATGAGCTTGTGAGATAAAACAATCAAAACTTCTCTCTACACTTTCTAGGGTTCTTAGTTTAGCAAGCCAAGCACTCTTAGTTACCTCTTGGTTGAGGAGGAGCTCAAGGTAGAGGCCTTCGGGTGGATCTTTCTTCGGCAAAGAGAAGACAACGAGGAGGAGCCATCTACACCACTCCAAGGAGCAAGCAAGAAGGAGGACCACAACAAGAAGAGAAGGAGTTCAAGAACTAGGTATAACCTTCTAACCGAGTAGCTAAAACTTGTAGTTAGTTTGTTAGTTTTTGTTTAGCAAAGATCCTCTAGTTCTAGTCCATATTACCTTGTGTTAAAAAACCGTTTTTTACCTATTCCACCTCCTCATAAGCACCGGGGTGGGTAACGTGGACTTACACTTTGCGTAATGGCTCTCCATACACAGCGCAATATCAACCCCTAATACCGGGAGAGACGAATCCTGTCTAACCGCCACTGCCTCGAAGTGCTTCGGGACTGCACCCAACAACTACCTGTTTGCACGACTCCATTGAGCCATGGTAGGGTAGTAATCTAAGTACAGTGGGAACACACCCGAGGCGAAGTAGCAGTGTCAAGTCGACGGACTAAGCTGTACTCATGTCCTCTGGGAACTGCTATCTGACGATGGGTATAAAACCAACCTGCAGTTCCCGGGGAGTCCTGTCCAGTGTACCCGTAACCTAACGAGCACCTGCATACTATCTCCAGTACGATGTACTGATGGCTGTGGGACAGACCATCTCCTTATGCTGGGATGAAAAGTATATACACCAGTCTAGTCTGGAGTATCGATGCCCTGTCTCGATAATCCTACGAACAGGGACCTGTATAGGATGTTGCTTATAGACTACCCAGCCCCTACTAGTGTGACTGCCATCACAACGCTGGTAATCAAGCAAAGATCCTAAGGGCTCTACTAATATGTATAAGCGATACGTTAAAAGAAACATATGCACATATTAAAGTAGGCACAAACCAAGTAGCATACTACCATTTTTAGCAAGACTGTCAATACAACTGTGAATATCCCAAGCTTCCATTAAGTAATATACAAACTAGTAAGATACAGTAATGCCCTCTACGGCATAAACACTAACAATCTCCCAATTGCACTAGGGCCATGTACTGGCATATCGCAGACCTATCATCTCGAATAGCCTCTCGAACTGCGTCTGAGGAATGGCCTTTGTGAATGGATTAGCAGTGTTATTCTCCGTATCTACTCTCTTTACCTCGATCTCCCGGCGATCTACGATCTCCCTGGTCAGATGATACCGCCTTAAGATGTGTCTGGACTTCTGATAGGTCTTGGGTTCCTTCGCTAAAGCTATACCGCTGTTGTTGTCGCAATACAAAGGTATTGGATCAACACTGGTAGGAACCACCAGAAGTTCTGTAAGGAACTTCTTCATCCAGACAGCTTCTTTTGCGGCATTGCATGCAGCTATGTACTCCACTTCCATCGTTGAGTCAGAAAAGGTGTCCTGCTTGGAACTCTTCCAACAGACCGCCCCTCCATTGAGGGTAAAGACATAACCCGACATAGACATGGAGTCATCCTTGTCACTCTGGAAGCTGGAGTCGACAAAGGCCTCGATCTGGAGGTCTTTTCAGCCATACACCAAGAACATCTCCTTAGTCCTACTCGGGTACTTGAGAATGTTCTTTACTGCTATCCAGTACTTCTCCCCTAGGTTTGCCTGATACCGGTTTACAACGCTCAATGCGTATGCTACATCTGGTCTGGTATATAACATCGTATACATTATAGAGCCTACCGCAGTAGCGTAGGATATAATCGACATGCGATCCCTTTCCAAATCAGTCTTGGGAGATATTTCTTTGGAGAGGTTGATTCCGTGACAAACCGGTAGGTTACCGCGCTTAGAATCTTCCATACCGAATCTTTTCAATATGGTGTCTATGTACCTGGACTGCGAAAGTCCCAACATCCTCTTTGATCTATCACGATAGACCTGGATCCCCAGAATGTAGGTGGCATCACCCAGGTCCTTCATGGAGAACTTCTGTGACAAGAATCTTTTGACTGACTGTAGCATAGGAATATCATTTCCTATTAGGAGAATGCCATCCACGTACAAGATGAGGAATACAACAGCTCTCCCTACAATCTCACTGTAAATGCATGGTTCATCTGGATTCTTGATAAAGTCGAATTCTTTGACAGTATCATCAAAACAGATGTTCCAACTCCACGATGCCTGCTTTAGTCCATAAATGGACTTAAGTAACTTACACACTTTACCGCTGCTCCCACTCTGAATGAATCCCTCTGGCTGATCCATATCGACGCATTCTTCCAAATTACCATTTAGAAAAGCCGTCTTTACGTCCATCTTCCAGATCTCATAATCGTGGAAGGCAGCAATGGAAAGAAGGACCCGAATGGATTTGAGCATAGCCACTGGAGAAAAAGTTTCGTCATAGTCCAAACCAGGTCTTTGACGAAAACCCTTTGCAACAAGTCTAGCCTTATAGGTTTCAACCTGTCCATCTACACCAATCTTCTTTCTGAAGATCCATTTGCATCCTACGGGTTTTACCTCATCTGGAGCAATGTCCAAATTCCATACTTTGTTAGTGTACATGGACTCCAATTCAGTCCACATTGCATCCAACCATTTTACCGAGTCGCCACTCTGAATGGCTTGCTGGAAGCTATTAGGGTTATCATTATCAATGATGCAATATTCTCAATCCCCGTCTATGAGAAAACCGTAGTATCACTCGGGCGGATGAGACTGCCTACTACTTCTGCGGATAGGCACTGGTATGTCCCTTTCTTCTGAAACTTCTGGTTCTACCATACTTTCAGTAACAGCTTGTGGTTTTGGAATTTCTTCCAGTTCTATTGCGCTCCCACTCTTCTGATTTTCTAAAAATTCAGCTTCCAAGAAGTGGGCATGATGAGAAACAAAAACCTTTTGTTCGTCTACGTAATAGAAATAATACCCCTTGGAGTTCTTTGTATATCCCACAAACTTACACTGTACTGAGCGTGCCTCGAGCTTGTTCGGATGCTGCTTTTTTACAAAAGCTGGACATCCCCATGTCTTCAGGTACTGAAGATAGGGTTTCTTCCCACTCCACATCTGATATGGTATGGTAGGCACAGTCTTGGTTGGAACCTTGTTCAAAAGATATGCAGCTGATTCTAGTGCATAACCCCAGAAAGATCGCGGTAACTCAGCCTTACTCATCATGGAATGAACTATATCCAACAGGATTCGATTCCGTCTTTTCGATACACCGTTGTGTTGTGTTGTGTATGGAGGAGTAAGCTGAGAGAGAATTCCATTCTCTTTTAAGTAACCCAGGAACTCGGCACTTAAGTATTCACCACCTCGATCAGATCTCAGTGTCTTGATACTTTTGCCTGTTTGGTTTTCCACTTCATTCTTGTATTCGCGGAATTTTTCAAAGGCCTCGGATTTATGCTTTATCAAGAAGATATGTCCATACCTAGAGAAATCATCCGTAAAATTAATGAAGTAGGAATAACCACCTCGCGCATGTTTAGACAATGGACCACACACATCGCTGTTGTAACATTTCAGAAAATATAAAATATTATTTTTGGAATTTAATATTAAAATAATATTTTTCCCGAAAACCGCCGATTTGCGAAATTGGGGTTTTCGAAAAAGGGTATAAATATATACCAATAATTATGAAATAATTGGAAATTAAAATGATTTATTCATTTAATAATATAATTAAAGGATTTAGCATTTTTAAAATTTATTATACGCAGTTTCGATAAAAACCTGATTAGTGCACTGCTAATCGCGATTAAGCCAAATCCGTGTTTCTACAGTTTTCCATGGCTAGTGCACCATGACATGTTACATGTTGTTTCATTTCATTTGTGTTATGGTTTATTGGTGGAGAGAAAAGAAAAAGAAAAAGAAACGTCAAAAGGGGACATAATGATTAAGGGTAGGTGTACTTTTGTGAGAGAGAAAGTAAGAATAATTTAGTGAGAGAGGGGGGGGGCTGCTGCCTTGACCCATTTCCCCCATCATTTTCTCTTCCCTCTTCATCTCCCTCAACTCCACATCCCTCCATCTTCTACCCTCTTGATCCACCCCAAAAACCTTGCCAAAACCCTACACCCTTTCACAAAAAATGATCACCTCCTCACCCTCATCGCTATGAACCAAGAAAAGTCGGATTTTGACAACTTTGGGACTTCTAGAGTTTTGTTTGGGAGTGACCATGAGGTATATCTCTTTTCATTTAGAGTAGTTGTGATTTCCTAGCTTTTGTTCAAGTTTAGATGTCGTTTAGTGTCGGATGTGTGAACTTTGAAATCCCAAGAGAAGGGTTTGGGAAATTGGTGGTGTTTTGTGGCTGTCAATGAGACTTGTGAGGTGATTCTTGACCTGGACCATAGCCTAGAAACCAAAATATGAATTTGGGAATTTATTTCATGTCGGTTTGTGAGAAATATGGGTGTGCAGGGAAATCTGGAGCAAACCGGGGGATTTTTGAGTGTAGCAAACAACTCTAGGGGCCAAATTAGGGTATTAGGAGGCCACCTAGACGAGACGGACCCAACCTGAGCAGGGGGACCAGAGGAGGCCGGTTTTTTTGATGATGTAGCCGGCCACATGGTGACATAGGGTGTCAGGGTTGGTCCAGTAGCTCATACACATCATATACAGCACCCTAGACTTGTTTATGCAAGTCCTTTTGGCCTGAATCAAAATCTGGAGCACTTTAGTATGCTTTTTGGCTATGTTTCCGTATTTTGAAATGTTTAGTTATGATATTTGGATTTGTATTTGGTTGTCGCATGTTTGTACATCGACAACATGGGTTGTTTGGTTGATTTTGTACGCGTATGCTATAGGTTCTAACCTACAAGCAAGGCGCGTGCCGTTTTGAATTTCAGAACTTGATTTTAATAGCGTTGCGATGTGTGTTGTTATTGTAGGTACTTTCGCGTGGATTCCAAGGCGGCGAAGCGTGGCGTCATCGATTTCGGCAAGCGAAGACTAAGGTGAGTAGATCTATATCTACCGGGGGAGTCGGGTGGATGGCGTATAGCACCCCCGCAAACTTTTGATGGAAAACCGATTTATAGAATATGATTAGGAAACCTAGATTAGGAAAATAGGGTTAGAATAAGATAGCTATGAAACCATATTAGAAACTAGAGGATAGTTAGAAGTGATATGTTACTACTATCGTAGAATGACGTTTAGCGATATTACCGTTTAGGGTACCGTAGGAATGGATAGTCGATGTAGATACGCCATCCGAACCATACCTTTTTCTAAATTGAAGAATCGTATGTACCTTTTAGATATATACCTTGAGGGATGTTACGGATTTTCAAATGATATCTCTTTCTTAAAAACACCGTAACCCCTATTTTCAAAACTACGATTCGTTTCTTTAAAAATCCGATTGTATGGTTCAGGTGTGTATGTTAGATTAGATACTTATACTTGTAGTGATAGAATGTTTATGCAATTCGATTTGATAGGTGATGTAAATGCGATGAAGGATATAAGACTGTTACGATGAGATGATGATAGGATGATATGATGATATGATTGTATACGGATGCGAGTCGATCGAGATGATTTATACCCTGCCGGTCCCCTGATATGAGATTATTATGGATGTGACCTGGGACTTAGGTATATAGATATACCTATATAGAATGTTGTGAATCATGGATGATAGGCCGTACGTGATATTAGGCCGTACCCTCATTTGTCGTATAGGATGTTAGGATCCCTATTAGCTTAATGCCGCCGCACGATGATTTTCCGTGCGTGATGAGTTTGACTTGATGATTGATCCTTACCCTTGACTAGAGGTTACCGTACGATGGATTATACCGTACGCGATATAACTAGGCTAGATGCCGATTGATAGACTCACCGACTCAGATATATGATAGTTACGTATACCTTATAGCTTTTTAGCTGATGATTTACCTCGTGCTGCATTCATGATATTATTATTGCATCGCATATACCTGTGATAGTATACCTGCACCATTATCGATGATGCGTATGTCATACGTACACAGTTATAGGCTCACACACTTCATCATCGATAATTGCCATGTCACTACACAGTAGGATTGCTGCATCATGATATGACTCTTCCCATAACCTGCTTGCATATATACATTGATACATTCATACTTGCGGATATACACATTTGTATTCCCATATTTGTGCACACATATATTGGTACATCTATACTTGCACATATACATATTGTACCTAAATAGATAACTGGTTTTATTGTAAAATTGGGAACCGCATGTTATATTTTAAAAACTGGAATCATTTTAAAAGAGCGGTTTTCGCTTAATATGTCATATCACTATTCCGCGTTGCATGATACACGATATGCTTACATTTCTATTATATGTCGCATACATCATGCTCTATTATTGTACGCATTGAGATATGCTGTTTTCATAAGATTTCTGGATTTGAGAACCGTGGACATTTTAAAAGAGATTATGTGTTGTTTTAAAAACCCGGTTTCTCTTGATATGATATTTCAGTGCGTTCACCATGTGTTTTCTCGGTTCTGACATATGAAACCCGATTCGAGGAGGCGGATGAGGCCGATTGCGGGTATATGGTGGACCCGGTATAGTATCCCAGGGCAAGAAAGGAATGCTGTGTATACATACGGTGAGCCTGGCAGAAGGACTACTACTTACCGGTGATAGTATTTGGGCTAGGCGGATATCCGGAGGATACCGACCGGAGTCGAGAGATAATATGGGCCGATCCGGACTGACGGAGCCCGATATATGAGGATTTACGTACCGATGCTGGGCACGGTTTTCATGATGTTTTCGAGTGTCGATGTTAGGCACTCAGGTTCCATGATTTTGATGTATCGGGAGGGACACCGTTGATATATATCCTCATACTTTCATGCACACTCCTTTATGATGTTTACGTGCATACAGACATTGATTACATGGTTGGACGAGATCCACGTGCATATATACCTTGATTTTGGGTGGACGAGATCCGCATGCATACATACCTTGATTTTGGTCGGACGAGATCCATATACATGCATTAATTATTACTGTTGGATGTTATCCACATGCATATAGGTATTGACCACCTTGTTGGCACATATACGACCCGGTCACCCTAGATATCATCGTATTACCTTATGATATAGTTGACCTAAGAGTCGTTGTTTATTCGATTTCTACTTGTAGATATATCTCTATTCACGAGTTGGCAACTCACCCCCGTTGTGCCACAGTTCTTGCAGGTTGACCGCTTGGATCAGTAGCGGCATCGCTGGCATACAGCTTCATTTGGGTGTTTTGCAGTGGTAGGTGGGACACTTGTATCATACCCACTCTTGTATTATATTTCATATTGTATCTAGTTAACTCCATCAATCAATCGAAAGTTGTAAATTGTATAAGTGATGAGACTTAGTGAGACTTGTAGTTGCGAGATTTGAGCAATGGGTTTTATATTCACTTTTGGGGTTATATCATGCTCATTTCTTTATCTCTTTGTGGTGAACTTCGCCGTTGGGCGTCGTATACTTATTTATGCTATATTGCATGGTTGTGATCCACCGTTTGGCGAAGAGCTAGCTCCCACTTGGGGATGGCTTTATTCTTATTATGTATTTGTGGTTTGGGATCAAAATATACAAAGGAGGTGCTACCAAAATTTTCAAATAGGACGAAACATGTTTTCAAACTAGTAATTTCACTTGCATCATTCATGTTCCTTTTCTATGCATTAAGAAAACCTGATTTCGTTATACCTTTATTTCAAAACTTCTCCTCCTTTATTTTCTTCAAAGGTTTAGATTTCTGGGTTTCAGCTTACTTGAATTCCGTTACGCCTTTAGTCGTCGTGTGATTCAAGTGCTGGTCACGAGCTAATATTTCGGGTCATGACAATGTTGGTATCAGAGCGCTAGGTTTAACCTTTGTTCGAGTCTATGTTTGACTATGCGGAGTCTAGGGCGGGCATGTACTTCGGAACCTAGGCTTGACCTTACGGAACATAGGCTTGGACGGGCGGGAGGGGGGTATTAGACCCGAACTTTCATTTCATAGGCTAACCCTGATTGATGGAGTAGGTAGCTTGAGTAGAGTGACGTACAATACGTATGTTCCGCGGCATATTTACGATACGATACTCCACTTAGGAAACCTTAGGATGTACATATTTTTGAGACCAGTGATTCTCTTTGTATCCATGATTATACATCCATTGGATATCCTCGATTCTATTAGTTCCATGATCATACTTTCATTGATGATGTTCCTTCTTATGATCATGTATCCATTCTGGATCTGTCGTTTCCTCTCATGCCGTTGATCTGCTCTCTTCGATACTCGATTGAGGTTCCTGTCACCATAGTTTGAGCGCAGTTTGAGCTGCTGCAAGTGTTGCAGTCAGGGCGAGCTCTTCTGGTACGAGGGCTGACCATTGTGTTTTCTGGTGACAAGAGAACGTCTCGAGTTAGTATGTTATGTTGTGGCCTCTTGTGGAGGCGAGTGCTTGGTTTTACACCGGATGATAGGGCCACTGTTAGAGCTGCCAGTTACGAGAGGGCTATAGATGTATAGCATACCTCAAAGATTTTGATGTCGCCTACCATGCAGACAGGTGACCCAGCTGTTGCTGCATTGATGGGATGTCTCTTCCAGAGCTTACGAGCTAAGATCGCCGAAGCTTCCAGGCAGAAATGCGACAGATGATAGCTTGTTTACCCTGATTTGAGAGACAAAGGTGTTTTGTCATATTGATGCACCGACGCAGGCCCAGTTGAGTTGAAGATTTCCAGTGTGGAAAGAATCTTACTCAGACCCAGAGCCGACCGATCCAGAGACGACCGCTGATGTATCGCCTTTCCTAGAGGATTGAGGCATTGTTTAGCATGTAGGCGAAGAATAGTCATATGTAGTATTGGCAAAGCTAAAAGGTTCGAACGAGTGCCAGGACACCATTTTCCCAAGTTTAAAGTGTTCGGAGGAACATACAGGTAATTCTGTGGACCCTCTAGAAGAATGAAATCCTAACTCGACATGATGACCATGGAACCGCTTTGAACCTTAGGGTTTATGGCAGTTTAGCGGTGCCATCAGTGAGGCTTGGGTTTGACCTTCTACGGCTGGTCCAGAGGTGCTGTGGTATGTACCAGATATTTTTAGACTGCACTCAGGTGTTGAGCCTTTGGGAAATTTTAGGACCTCGATGACTCGATCGAAAAGTTTAACGTTGTCCAGATACCATGTGATAAAAGATCGGTAAGCTGACCAGCTTCGGTTAGAGGACATCACCCAGATGCGTTGTGAGTTGATCGGGAGTGGGCGAGTATAGAGTATTCCTCTGATGGTTGGGGCGAGCTCCTGAGGACGTGTTCGGCCAGATATCTTTTACCGAGTGATGAAGATACCGAGTTCGTGACTTCGAGTCCGTGTGAGAGACTTCGGATTGACCGTGGCCGAGAACAGTTGCAGTGCGCAGATAGCATGGCGTGACGTCATAGTGGACGACGATAAAGACAAGGGGAGCCAGAGGTTCATGCGAGATGCTGACGAGCTGTTGCTACTCCCCATCGAGATCAGAGACCTGATATGCTTACAGAGGCGTTGGGATACGGCCAGTTTCCAGGGAAATGTGTGCGGAACATGCAGATGTCCAGAAAACGAGAAAAGAATATGTAAGAGTACCAACCTCCGTACAGTTTGGCATAGGCAAGATCGGAAGAGACCGTGAGAAGGATTCCTTCCGGGACACTGCTGCAATGAGATTTGCACCCAGGATCAGATGTGTCACGCGTATTCCGAGAACCAGAGGCCGATGCCAGGGAAGTGTTGCACTACGAGTGGTGGTCGTGATGATTGACCGGGAGATGACCCGAGAAGTGCTAGAACGGAATCGTCCCCGTTAGCATGCCTGATCGGGCCGATGCGCCGATGGATTGCGAGAGTAGTAATCCACAGAGAAAAAGAAGACCCAGAGACAGAGGACGCCCGGCCGTGAGCGGGAGGTGAGCGGATGTTCTTGTTCTGTCGTTTTTTAGGCGCACCGATTTATTTTTTTTTCCTTTTCGACATTGTAGGAGGTGTACCTCGATGTCCTTTGTTGCGATTTGCATTGTGATCCGAGTATCACACTTATATCGCTTGGATTTGAGTTTTGATGACGAGTTTCCTGATATTGATTTCATGCACCATGGCTGCACCTACTCGGTATTTGCATATTTGTGCATAGTTTCGCACCTGATATATATATTTTATACACCGTTATGTTGATTTGCGATTTGTGCATATCTATTACACTTGAGATTTGGTTTTGTGCCTTGGCTACACATGTGTATGATTTCGTGGATTTCATACGGATGATTTGATTTTTGCACTCGGTATAGCTTATATGTGCTTGTAGTGCATTGATACGTATTTTGTTCACCTCAGTTGCACCTGACTTCATTTTGATGTCATTTGAGATAATTATTGTGATTTCATGCATAGGGCATGCATATGATTTGATATATGCTTCGGCATAGTTTTTCATGCACTTTTAGTGTTTGATATGTATATTGTACACATAGTTGCACACGATTTTGATTTTTACACATTGGTGTACTCGGTGTTGCTTTTATGCGTTTGAGTTATTGATTGTATTTCATGCAATTGCTGCACCAGATTCGTATTTTACACATTAGTTGGACTAGATTGCATTTCTTGCATTTGTTGCACCGGACGGGTACCTATGCGTTTGTCGCACTGGATGTATACTCCGTACCTTGGTTGCACCCGATTTATATCCTTGAGCATTCGTTTTACCGGAGTGGTATTTTCGTGCGCGTTGGCACTTACTGTTCATTTCCGTGCATGCTACGGCACTATATGCTTTTACGGACCCGATGCGCTTTGGTCGGATTTTGCGCAAATTAGGCACTCGAGTTTGGATTTTTGTCCGCATCGGGTGCACTTGAGTGAGATTTCACTCGTGCATGTCGGATGCTCCTGATTTAGATTTCTTCCCTGCATATTGGATGCAATTTCATTCGTGCGGGACATATGCACTGATCTGGATTTTCGCGCATGTTGGGCGCATGATATGAGATGCGATCCTGTGCACACCGGATGCATTGGATTGAGATTTTAGTGCATTTTGGATACACTTAATATTGCTGTCGTGCACACCCGTTGCTGTGGACAGATATTTTTGTGCACACCCGTTGCACTTAGTTTTGCTTTGTGCATATTGTGGCACCTGTATTTGGATTTGATGCGCACCAAACGCAAGTGATTATTGGATACGCCTTTTGAGTCTGATTTTGCTTTTGAGCACTTTGTTTTTATGTAGGGCACTATATTGTGTAGTAGCCAAACATGACTGATCTAAGAATAGTACCTGAGTACATTGCATGCATTAAAAGATTATCAAAAGGGTTTTCAAGATGAGCTATAGTCTCGCTATTTCCTACGTATCCATGAGCGACACGAACGTTTATAAAGTAAAACCTTTTGGGATATTTTGAAAACGGCGGAACGTGTATTTACGCAAACAAACATGGACATATATTATTATTTTAAAATGAGCGTCCGTCAGTTATGCTGTGAGTTACGCATTCCCGCAGCGATTTCGAAAAGATTTTGCAAGTATTTTATTCAAATTTTGGAGTTTTCAAAGATGCGTACTATACACGTATTATAGTATTTGACTAGTGTATATTAGATTTCAGTAGTGGATTTCGAGATCTGTATCTCCATTATAACTCCGAGGATATGCGTGAAAATTAGATGATTTGCGTAACGCTTGACGGAGTTCGATTTTGAGCTTTGTACTCGTTTTCATGCGCACTTGACGCGCGGTGTTATTTCTGCGTTTTCCATGATTTCGGAGCCCCGTTGTTTTGAGCCGATTATTGAAATGTTTTAGATTTTAGGAGTTTAAATTTAAATTCGAGGACCGAATTTATTTAAAAGGGGAAGATTGTAACATTTCAGAAAATATAAAATATTATTTTTGGAATTTAATATTAAAATAATATTTTTCCGGAAAACTGCCGATTTGCGAAATTGGGGATTTCGAAAAAGGGTATAAATATATATCAATAATTGGAAATTAAAATGATTTATTCATTTAATAATATAATTAAAGGATTTGGCAATTTTAAAATTTATTATACGCGGTTTCAAGAAAAACCCGATTAGTGCACTACTAAATTGATTAAGCCAAATCCGTGTTTCTACAGTTTTTCATGGCTAGTGCACCATGACATGTTACATGTTATTTCATTTCATTTGTGTTATGGTTTATTGGTGGAGAGAAAAGAAAAAGAAAAAGAAAAGTCAAAAGGGGACATAACGATTAAGGGTAGGTGTACTTTTGTGAGAGAAAGAGTCAGAATAATTTAGTGAGAGAGAGGGGGGCTGCTTTCTTGACCCATTTCCCCCATCATTTTCTCTTCCCTCTTCATCTCCCTCAACTCCACATCCCTCCATCTTCTACCCTCTTGATCCACCCCAAAAACCTTGCCAAAACCCTATACCCTTTCACAAAAAATGATCACCTCCTCACCCTCATCGCTATGAACCAAGAAAAGTCGGATTTTGACATATCTGGGACTTCTAGGGTTTTGTTTGGGAGTGACCACGTGGTATATCTCTTTTCATTTAGAGTAGTTGTGATTTCCTAGCTTTTGTTTAAGTTTAGATGTCGTTTAGTGATGGATGTGTGAACTTTGAAATCCCAAGAGAAGGGTTTGGGAAATTGGTGGTGTTTTGTGGCTGTCAATGAGACTTGTGAGGTGATGCTTGACCTGGACCATAGCTTAGAAACCAAAATATGGATTTTGGAATTTAGTTCATGTCGTTTTGTGAGAAATTTGGGTGCGCAGGGAAATCTGGAGCAAACCGGGGGATTTTTGAGTGTAGAAAACAACTCTAGGGACCAAATTAGGGTATTAGGAAGCCACCTTGACGAGACGGACCCAACCTGAGCAGGGGGACAAGAGGAGGCCGGTTTTTTTGATGATGTGGCCGGCTACATGGTGACATGGTGTGTCGGGGTTTGTCCAGTAGCTCATATATATCATATACAGCATCCTAGACTTGTTTGTACAACTCCTTTTGGCCTAAATCAAAATCTGGAGCACTTTAGTGTGGTTTTTGGCTATGTTTCCGTATTTTGAAATGTTTAGTTTTGATATTTGGATTTGTATTTGATTGTCGCATGTTTGTACATCGACAACAAGGGTTGTTTGGGTAATTTTGTACGCGTATGCTATAGGTTCTAACCTACAAGGAAGACGCATGCCGTTTTGGATTTCAGAACTTGATTCTAATAGCGTTGCGATGTATGTTGTTATTGTAGGAAACTTCGTGTGAATTCCGAGGCGACGGAGCGTGGCGTCATCGATTTCGGCAAGCGAAGACTAAGGTGAGTAGATCTATATCTACCGGGGGAGTCGGGTGGATGGCGTATAGCACCCCCGCAAACTTTTGATGGAAAACCGATTTATAGAATATGGTTAGGAAACCTAGATTAGGAAACTAGGGTTAGAATGAGATAGCTATGAAACCATATTAGAAACTAGAGGATAGTTAGAAGTGATATGTTACTACTATCGTAGGATGACGTTTAGCGATACTACCGTTTAGGGTACTGTAGGAATGGATAGTCGATGTAGATGCGTCATCCGAACCATACCTTTTTCTAAACCGAAGAATCGTATGTACCTTTTAAATATATACCTTGAGGGATGTTATCGATTTTCAAATGATATCTCTTTCTTAAAAACACCGTAACCCCTATTTTCAAAACTACGATTCGCTTCTTTAAAAATCCGATTGTATGGTTCAGGTGTGTATGTTAGATTAGATACTTATACTTGAAGTGATAGAATGCTTATGCAATTCGATTTGATAGGTGATGTAAATGCGATGAAAGATATAAGACTGTTACGATGAGATGATGATAGGATGATACGATGATATGATGGTATACGGATGCGAGTCGATCGAGATGATTTATACCCTGCCGGTCCCCTGATATGAGATTATTGTGGATGTGACCTGGGACTTAGGTATATAGATATACCTATATAGAATGTTGTGAATCATGGATGATAGGCCGTACGTGATATTAGGCCGTACCCTCATTTGTCGTATAGGATGTTAGGATCCCTATTAGCTTAATGCCGCCGCACGATGATTTTCCGTGCGTGATGAGTTTGACTTGATAATTGATCCTTACCCTTGACTAGAGATTGCCATACGATGGATTATACCGTATGCGATGTTTCTGGGATAGATGCCGATTGATAGATTCACCGACTCGGACATATGATAGTTACGTATACCTTATAGCTTTTTAGCTGATGATTTACCTCCTGCTGCATTCATGATATTATTATTGCATCGCATATACCTGTGATAGTACACCTGCACCATTATCGATGATGCGTATGTCACACGTACACAGTTATAGGCTCACACACTTTATCATCGATAATTGCCATGTCACTACACAGTAGGATTGCTGCATCATGATATGACTCTTCGCATAACCTGCTTGCATATATACATTGATACATTCATACTTGCGGATATACACATTTGTATACCCATATTTATGCACACATACATTGGTACATCTATACTTGCGCATATACGTATTGTACCTAGATAGATAACTGGTTTTATTGTAAAATTGGGAACCGCATGTTCTATTTTAAAAACTGGAATCATTTTAAAAGAGCGGTTTTCGCATAATATGTAATATCACTATTCCGCGTTGCATGATACACGATATGCTTACATTTCTATTATATGTCGTATACATCATGCTCTATTATTGTACGCATTGAGATATGTTGTTTTCATGAGATTTCTGGATTTGAGAACCGTGGAAATTTTAAAAGAGATTATGTGTTGATTTAAAAACCCGGTTTCACTTGATATGATATTTCAGTGCGTCCACCATGTGTTTTCTCGGTTCTGACATGTGAAACCCGATTCGAGGAGGCGGATGAGGCCGATTGCGGGTATATGGTGGACCCGGTATAGTACCCTGGGGCAAGAAAGGAATGCTGTGTATACAGACGGTGAGCCTGGCAGAGGTACTACTACCTACCGGTGATAGTATTTGGGCTCGGCGGATATCCGGAGGATACCGACCGGAGTCGAGAGATGATATGGGCCGATCCGGACTGACGGAGCCCGTGGGCCGATCCGGACTGATGGAGCCCGATATATGAGGATTTATGTGCCGATGCTGGGCACGGTTTTCATGATGTTTTCGAGTGTCGATGCTAGGCACTCAGGTTCCATGATTTTGATGTGTCGGGAGGGACACCATTGATATATATCCTCATACTTTCATGCACACTCCTTTATGATGTTTACGTGCATACAGACATTGATTACATGGTTGGACGAGATTCACGTGCATACATACCTTGATTTTGGGTGGACGAGATCCACATGCATACATACCTTGATTTTGGTTGGACAAGATCCATATACATCCATTGATTATTACTGTTGGATGTTATCCACATGCATATAGGTATTGACCACCTTGTTGGCACATATACGACCCGGTCACCATAGATATCATAGTATTACCTTATGATATAGTTGACCTAGGAGTCGTTGATTATTCGATATCTACTTGTAGATATATCTCTATTCACGAGTTGGCAACTCACCCCCGTTGTGCCACAGTTCTTGCAGGTTGACCGCTTGGATCAGTAGCGGCATCGCTGGCACACAGCTTCATTTGGGTGTTTTGCAGTGGTAGGTGGGAAACTTGTATCGTACCCACTCTTGTCTTATATTTCATATTGTATCTAGTTAACTCCATCAATCAATCAAAAGTTGTAAATTGTATAAGTGATGAGACTTAGTGAGACTTGTAGTTGCGAGATTTGAGCGATGGGTTTTATATTCACTTTTAGGGCTATATCTTGCTCATTTCTTTATCTCTTTGTGGTGAACTTCGCCGTTGGGCGTCGTATACTTATTTATGCTATATTGCGTGGTTGTGATCCGCCGTTTGGAAAGAGCTAGCTTCCGCTTGGGGATGCCTTTATTCCTATTATGTATTTGTGGTTTAGGATCAAAATATACAAAGGAGGTGCTGCCAAAATTTTCAAAAAGGACGAAACAAGTTTTCAAACTAGTAATTTCACTTGCATGATTCATGTTCCTTTTCTATGCATTAAGAAAACCTGATTTTATTATACCTTTATTTCAAAACTTCACCTTCTTTATTTTCTTAAAAGGTTTAGATTTCTGGGTTTCAGCTTACTTGAATTCTGTTACGCCTTTAGACGTCGCGTGATTCAAGTGCTGGTCACGAGCTAATATTTCGGGTCGTGAAAGCTGTGTATGAGTCCCAAGAGCTCGCTCGCTCTTACTCCGTGTCTAGTAAACGGAGTCTTTGTCATCTTACCCCTGAGACAAGATTCACAAGTAGCATAAGATTGATATTCGAACGGATTCAAATATCATTCTCTATGTAACTTAGTCAACCGTGTTTCATTGATGTGACCTAATCTAAAATGCCATAAGAAAGCCTGATTTATTTCCGGAGACTTTCTTTTAAGTGTGTTCTGGACATTGAGAACCTGAGCTTGATTCAATACGTATATACCGTCATCTAATGTACCGGACCCAATCAGAACTTGATTTAGGTGGATGTGAACTACATCGCTTACGAATGTAAAATCATATCCCTCTCTTGAAAGTGAGGACACTGATATGATATTACAAGTCAAACTAGATACATACAAACAGTTACGTAGAATCAATATCTGCCCACTTGTCAGACCTAGGCGATATTCTCCTACGGATTCAGCGTCCACGCTCATTCCGTTCGCAACTCTGAGAGACAAATCACCTACCCTGATAACTCTATGGTTTCTCAAAACATGTAATGAATTACATATATGAGATCCTGCTCCGGTATCTAGTACCCAGGAAGTAGAGTTTATTGACAAACAGTTCTCAATCACAAGCACACTCGAGGCCGAAGCCACAACATACATCGAATCCTGGCTACTGGCTTCCAAAGCCCTGGAATCCTTCTGCCAATGCCCGTTCCCATAACAATAGGAACATCCCTCCTTACCTACACCAAGTCCTGAAACTTTTTCTCTTCCCTTTCCTTCTACTTCACTGACACCGTATATCGGCTTTGTGGAGGTTTTCCTCTTTTCACCCTTTGCTTTCGCCCTGGATGCAGAAAAAGAAGGTCCCCCATTAAGCAGAACGGGTGTCTCCTTGGTTTCTTTCAGGGTGTAAATTAAGGGTAGGGACTGTGGAAATAAGTCTACGCATGACCTGTTTCCCAACGTGGTCTCCAATTTCTTGAGCTCATCAATATAGCTAGTCATCGTAAGGACGTCGTCCCCTACAGATGACCAGACAGCCAACCTCGCTTGAAATAAATCGTTCGAGGTCTCATATCTTGCGATACAAGATTCCTCTCCATATAAATCTTTGTTATAGAGAAAAAAAGAAATTAAGTCCATCTTCTCGTGCTGCTTCTGGTATACACCATCAACTGAAGCCAACATGAGGCACTTAGCATTTGCACTATCCTTTTCCCTTGTCTGATGGATATCCATATGCGCGACGGTGGAAACTGGACCTGGGACGGTGGGGAATTGAGTAGTAATAGGGTGGTCCAGCTTGTCATAGGCAATGGACATCTGGACAGACCTTTGCCAATCATAAAAGTCAGATTCAGTCATTTTGTTATCTAGATGTAACCTAGTCTTGGTCATATGGTCGCTGCAATGAGAGAGAGAGGGAACACATTAGCATGATGCTCTTGCAAGTTTAAAGTGGTTTTTGTTAGTTATATGTATTCCCTAGAGGCCATTACTGGACATACGATGTATATTGTAGTGGATAATTGGACATATATAGGGAGGACTTTCTTGCTCGACATGATAGTACGCTATCTGGTTGCTCTTTATCTTAACATGTACGCTGATTGTCTCTATGTTACATGTTGATAAATCCCTTAGGATATGTACTCGACTACTGGGACTATGATGAGATCATACTAGTGGGGCCACGGTAGTCGACGAGTACATCCTATAACTGTTCCTAGTCGAGGGTGTATCGAGACAGGGCATCAATACACAAGAGTAGACTAGCGTATACGCATCTTGACCCATATGATGGGCGATGGATGATCCCATATCCATCGGTGTTTGACATCAAGGATGGTGTACGGGTGCTCAGTGGAGACTGGGTACACTGGACGGACTCGCCGAGAACTCCCAGATAGTATTATACCTCACGTCAGATGGCAGTTCTCCGGTGACACTGGTACAGGTTAGTCTGTAGACCCGAGATCGTCATAGAGTCTTGTGTGATTCCCACTGTGCTTTGATTTCCATCATACCACGTCGAAGAGGGCGTGCAAAAAGGTGGCTTTTGGGTACAGTCCCGAATCACATGGAGGCAATGAGCGATAGGAAGGGATTCGTCTCTCCCGGTATAGGGAGTTGATGTTGTGCTGTGTTCGATTGGCTATAACTGGAAATCCCTGGCCAGGGTTGCAGAGATTTACTGGTAAGTGTTATCACTAGTTTCTCGAACTGTTATAGACCTCATATCGACACGACTTATCAAGCTACTGGGGTCAGACGTTTACCACCCCTAGGCGAGATATGCGACATATCAGACGACGAGACCGGACTGTACGGGAGTATTACTGATTGGATTAGCAGGAGAATGTATAGGCTTGCTTGTTGATCTTCTGATCGCTCAATACCTGGGTGGCTGTTATGTTTAGCTGACCGCTTGCAGCTTGTGGGTGTTTGATATGATCATCACCTACTGCCGGCGTATTGACGATTCTTTAGAGTCCTACACAGAGGTTTCTTGACTCAGGCAAAACGGAGTAGGAGCACATATATGATATGTGCGGGATCGAGAACAATACGTGTATGTGATACCGTATTAGATTCTCACGATATGAGATATTGGCCGGGTATATATGATATAGCCGGGTCATCGGATCAAGTGTTGATTCGATGAACTGATTATATTAGTCGGTTATTTGTGAAATAGCCGGATTATCGGATCAACTGTTAATTCGATAATTTAATGTATAATTATATATTTGATATATTAAATTACATTAACTGATATAAACTCACTTAAAGATTCTTTTTCTCACTCGGGTAATACATTGATATATATGCGATATATGTTAGTTGTATTATTTTATTTTGTTACAATAAATATTGTATATGTGATATATAATATTGTAACATGTTATGATTATAAATGCAACATGTTTTGTGGGTTTAATTGAGGTTAGGGTTTGGATTAGGGTTAAGTCTTCATGAAGCTTTCAAGAAGCTTCTTGAAGCTTTGTCTTTGACTTGGATTTTTTGCATAGATATTTTCTTAACCCAACCCAACCTTTTACCCTAGTTAAATCTCTACATGGGTTAAGTCTTCATACTTAACCCATGGTTGCAATTCTAACCATAGACTGGAGTTTCATTATTCATCACAAAGGATCCTTCTTCTTCTTCCTTGAGTTCTTGATGAAAAGCTTTCTAGCTTTTTCATTAGTGATGATTTTGAGTGAGATTAAGAAAACAAATGAGAGCTAAAATCCTACCTCATCATCCTAATCTATCCTAGTAATCTAGATTAGGGTGTTCACTTCATTTGTGGGTGAGAGCTGGTGTTAAAAAAACTTCAAGGTAGATCATCTTTGTTATCGAAGATCGGAAGCAAGCTTGCATCTTTCTCTTCGTGGAGCCTCTCTAGAGTCCGGGAACATGATGATCGCAGCGAAGGGACCTCAACACGGAGCTTTAGAAGTGAAGGACCGGACTACAAAGGTTGTAATCCCTAACTCTTAGATGTTAAAGTGTTTAACAAGCTTTGTTTCGCCTAATTTCTAGTTTAAAGATCTTGGATAGGGTTGTTCGGCACGTCTAAATTTTAAATCGGGCATGGTTGATGCCTTGTAGAACCTTGTGAGTGTGCCTAGTAACCCTACAGTTTTTAGTTTATCTAAACTGGATGGCTCCCACTGTTTCTCGAATCCTTCCTCAAACCATAAAAGAAGAATTAGCCAGGACTGATCTCACCGTACAATACTTACTTAACCGTTCAGCCAGGCTAGTGTCGGTACATCGAGGGAGGTTTTATGACGCTTTCGCGAAGTTCCTTAATTAAATAACCTCTTTTCTCTGGAGGCGTAGCCCCGCTGACACTGTTCTAGACACCTACTTGGTTTATAGCATTGATCGTTAAGTGACGAATCTCCTGATGAGTAGCGGATACTCACAGTAGGATCAGGATCCAAATATCATCGTGTGATAAAGATGAAGGAGTCCTACCAAAATTATCACACTCCAAATGGTATGCAACTCTAGTAAGTTTCAGTTTCTTTAGAAACTCCCGATGTAAATTTTTTCCCCATGCTCTTTTGATCTTGACGAAGGCCAACAAATCATAAGTCACATGTCAAGTTCTGCCCATCATTATCCCTGTTAATTTGAACCCACCCGCACATACCATTGACGAAGGCCAACAAGGTAATACGACTGTCCCAAACCAACGCATCTATCTATGCTACATATGAATACCCCAGCAGCTACCAAACACTATGCCTTGACGAAGGCCAAGAAACATAACTTGAATACTACTGACCATTCATATGAAATGATAGAGAGCTATGACTGGTTTTCGTGAAACCGTGAACGTAGTGAACTTGATATAATCGAAGGAACCTGATAGCTTTTTAAAAGGTGTGGTTAAAGCTCCACAATTAAAAAATCTGCTCTTTTAAAATAACCGAGTGGTTTCTTTTAAATTTGTTCAAACGATTCAAACTTTGGTTTATTTTCTTTGCATTAATATAATGCGTCCCATCAATTATCCTATCATTGCAGAAAACAACGAAAATACAACGTCCGCTTATGCCATCCGCATTCGCCACTGGGTCCCGTCATTCACCCGTTAGGTTACTTAACTAATGACAGAGCGGGGACTGGGCTAGCACGGATGTAAAACATAAGCAACGCCTACTAGATATCATATATAGATATTGTACATTCGTCAGACGCAATAATAGGCATTCCAGATCACAGATGAACATTATTGGATATACAAGCAATCCGCATTTCCTTTAAGCCTGCAACGAAAGACGGATTACACAGTTGTGATGAATAGCCATTACCCCACCCTAGACCCCTACGGGTACGGCAAACTACCCGTCAAGTACCGAAGTGAAGCGGTCTCCCTCAACAACGTGAGTAGGCCACTAATCACTTCAAAGTACCCGGTAGTTTGTGCACCCCACCTTGGGTCTATCCTAGGAGCAGAAAACAGTAAATGAAATAATACAACGGTGATAACAACCTCAACCCGGATGTGCCCCGCAAAAGAATATTACATCATATTACAATTTACATCGAATGAAAGAATATAAAAACTCATCTCAAACCCCGACTAATCATCACAACGATCCAATGAAGTTCATATACACAAACCAGTAAAAACCATTACAGAAATGTGCAACCCCCTGCTAACCGAAATACTAGCAATTAGGGAAGGTTTACGAACACATTAAACATCATAGATAAAACTTGATTAGCAAATAACTTAGAATTTCGATCGACAACCTTTTTTCCGTCTCTACCCCAAATGCAAGCCAGCACTAAAATAACCTGGGCAGAAACAAAATATACAGAAAAACAGAACACCTAAAAATAAGAGTTACTGTGTAAATACGAGTCAACTCGGAGTTGACTCGGCCGTGGATCCGCGGCGGATCGCACCCATCCACCGCGCTTCCGCTGCAGTCTAACCGAGTTAGCACCTCGTATTTCTCCAGTAGTCTTAGAATTCCCTGCTGTGAATTTTCATACCTCTGAAATAATTTTTCGACAGGTTTAAAATCGACAGAAACTTGAGGGGTCCGGGGTTAAGTTTTCGTGTTTTTCCGACGATCGAAGTTCTAATTAGTTGCTAATAAGCTAGTAAAGGTTTTGTAGGCTCTGATACCACTGTAAGTCCATGTCACGCACCCCACGAGCTCGCGGGGAGGCAGAATATATGAAAAACAATTATCAAAGCTTCGTAACACGGACTTGAGCACACGGATCGTGTCTAAACCATTACTAGAAAACTACGAGAGGTTTAACTACTCTGATTTGAAGTTATACCTCATATTACTTGTCCTTCGGGTCTTCATCGCTGTCCTCCACACCTTGTTGGCTCTATGGAACATGGGCACCTCAACGGCCTCCTCGAGTCAAAGACAATCCACCCGAGAGTCTATAGTCTGAGCTTCTATCTCGAATCTATGATAACTACGGCTTCTAGTTTGCCAATTTAGAAATCCTAGAGGGTGTAGAGTATTTAGATAGATTACTTAGACACTTAAACCCTAGGATTATCAACTCATGAGAGCTTTTAGGGTTTTGAGGAAGAAGATGAAGACTTGAGGAGAGAGAAAGCTTTTTTGATAATGATAATGAATAATACTCATGAAAGAATGTAATGAAGCATACAAATATCTCTTGATAAATATCTAGAAATATCTTGTGAGCTTCATTTAATCTTAAGGGGGAATCACCTCATGAGTCATTAAGCATTTAATGAAAACTTACACCTCACCTCTCTACCTCATTTGTGTTTAATCCAAAAGAAATAAATACAAATGATTCACCTTCTTCTAGAAGCTTCCCGACAAATTACGAGACTGCCCCTCCCATCCGTATTTCTGAAAAATACGGATAATCTTTGACTGAATAAATCCATCTGTGTAATACTAGAATCTGGCTTAAACCAAATCTAGCTAGTATTATCTGCCCGATCATAATACGTGCACAAGTGTACATAAGTGATCGCGGCCCTGCCGAAAAAAACCATACGGCCTCTACACCTTTTGCCCGGTGCAGGGCTCTGTGTGGGACTCTAAAGACTCGACACTACGCTGGCAGTGGGTTTAACCACAGGCCACAAGCGGTACTAGCTGTACGTAACGGTCCCCAGATAAATGTCGATAAGAAGGACGATGAGGAATCCCATCCGAACTCCAACTGAGTCTGATGTGATAATCTCCGTACAGTCCGGTCTGTTCATCTAGGACTATCGCATATCAGGCCTAGGGGCAGTAAACGTCAGACCCCTAATAGCGGTATAAGTCGTGTCGGAGTGAAGCCCATTACATCTTGAGAAACTACTGGAACCTACCAGTAAATCTCGTTTTCCCTGGCCAGGAACTTTGCGTAATGGCTCTCCATACACAGCGCGATATCAACCTTCTATACCGGGAGAGACGAATCCTGTCTAACCGCCACTGCCTCCAAGTGCTTCGGGACTGCACCCAACTACTACCTATTTGCACGACTCCTTTGAGCCGTGGTAGGGTAGTAATCTAAGAACAGTGGGAACACACCCGAGGCGAAGTAGCAGTGTCAAGTCGATGGACTAAGCTATACTCATGTCACCTGGGAACTGCTATCTGACGATGGGTATAAAACCAACCTGCAGTTCCTGGCGAGTCCTGTCCGGTGTACCGGTAACCTAACGAGCACCTGCATACTATCTCCAGTACGATGTACTGATGGCTGTGGGACAGACCATCTCCCTATGCTGGGATGAGAAGCGTATACACCAGTCTACTCCGGAGTATCGATGCCCTGTCTCGATAATCCTACGACCAGGGACCTATATAGGATGTTGCTTATAGACTACCCAGCCCCAACTAGTGTGACTGCCATCACAACGCTGGTAATCAAGCAAAGATCCTAAGGGCACTACTAATATGTATAAGCGATACGTTAAAAGAAACATATGCACATATTAAAGTAGACACAAACCAAATAGCATACTACCATTTTTAGCAAGACTGTCAATACAACTGTGAATATCCCAAGCTTCCATTAAGTAATATACAAAATAGTATGATACAATAATGGCCTCTAGGGCATAAACACTAACAATCTCCCACTTGCACTAGGGCCATGTACTGGCATATCGCAGACCTATCATCTCGAATGGCCTCTCGAACTGCGTCTGAGGAATGGCCTTTGTGAATGGATCAGCAGTGTTATTCTCCGTATCTACTCTTTTTACCTCGATCTCCCGGCGATCTACGATCTCCCTGATCAGGTGATACCATCTTAAGATGTGTCTGGACTTCTGATGGGACCTGGGTTCCTTCGCTAAAGCTATAGCGCCGTTGTTGTCGCAATACAGAGGTATTGGATCAACACTGGTAGGAACCACCTGAAGTTCTGTGAGGAACTTCTTCATCCAGACAGCTTCTTTTGCAGCATCGCAAGTAGCTATGTACTCCGCTTCCATCGTTGAGTCAGCAACGGTGTCCTGCTTGGAACTCTTCCAACAGACCGCCCCTCCATTGAGGGTAAAGACATAATCCGACATGGACTTGGAGTCATCCTTGTCACTATGGAAGCTGGAGTCGGCAAAGGCCTCGATCTGGAGGTCTTTTCCGCCATACACGAAGAACATCTCCTTAGTCATCCTCAGGTACTTGAGAATGTTCTTTACTGCTATCAAGTGCTTCTCCCCTGGGTTTGCCTAATACCGGCTTTCAATGCTCAATGCGTATGCTATATCTGGTCTGGTACATAACATCGCATGCATTATAGAGCCTACCGCAGAAGCGTAGGGTATAATCGACATGTGATCCCTTTCCAAATCAGTCTTGGGAGACATCTCTTTGGAGAGGTTGATTCCGTGACAAGCCGTTAGGTTACCGCGCTTAGAATCTTCCATACTGAATCTTTTCAATATGGTGTCTATGTACCTGGACTGCGTAAGTACCAACATCCTCTTTGATCTATCACGATAGATCTGGATCCCAGAATGTAGGTGGCATCACCCTGGTCCTTCATGGAGAACTTCTGTGACAAGAATCTTTTGACTGACTGTTGCATAGGAATATCATTTCCTATTAGGAGAATGTTATCCACGTACAAGACGAAGAATACAACAACTCTCCCTGCAATCTTACTGTAAATGCATGGTTCATCTGGATTCTTGGTAAAGTCGAATTCTTTGAAAGTATCATCAAAACAGATGTTCCAACTCCGCGATGCCTGCTTTAGTCCATAAATGGACTTAAGCAACTTGCACATTTTACCGCTGCTCCCACTCTGAATGAATCCCTCTGGCTGATCCATATAGACGCATTCTTCCAAATTACCATTTAGAAAAGCCATCTTTACGTCCATCTGCCAGATCTCATAATCATGGAAGGAAGCAATGGCAAGAAGGACCCGAATGGATTTGAGCATAGCCACTGGAGAAAAAGTTTTGTCTTAGTCCAAACCAGGTCTTTGACGAAAACCCTTTGCAACAAGTCTAGCCTTATAGGTTTCAACCTGTCCATCTACACCAATCTTCTTTCTGAAGATCCATTTGCATCCTACGGTTTTTACCCCATCTGGAGCAATGTCCAAACTCCATACTTTGTTAGTGTACATGGACTCCATTTCGGTCCGCATTGCATCCAGCCATTTTATCGAGTCGCCGCTCTGAATGGCTTGCTGGAAGCTAGTACTGTCATCGTTATATATGATGCAATTTTCTCGATCCCTGTCTATGAGAAAACCATAGTATCTCTCGGGCAGATGAGACTGCCTACTACTTCTGTGGATAGGCGCTGTTATGTCCCTTTCTTCTGAAACTTTGGGTTCTACCATACTTTTAGTAACAGCTTGTGGATCTGGAATTTCTTCCAGTTCTATTGCGCTCCCACTCTTCTGATTTTCTAAAAATTCAGCTTCCAAGAAGTGGGCATGAGGAGAAACAAAAACCTTTTGTTTCTCTGCGTAATAGAAATAATACCCCTTGGAGTTCTTTGGATATCCCACAAACTTACACTGTATTGAGCGTGCCTCGAGCTTGTCCGGATGCTGCTTTTTTACAAAAGCTGGACATCCCCATGTCTTCAGGTACTGAAGATAGGGTTTCTTCCCACTCCACATCTGATATGGTGTGGTTGGCACAGTCTTGGTTGGAACCTTGTTCAAAAGATATGCAGCTGATTCTAGTGCATAACCCCAGAAAGATCGCGGTAACTCAGCCTTACTCACCATGGAACGAACTATATCCAATAGGGTTCGATTCCGCCTTTCCGATACACCGTTGTGTTGTGGTGTGTATGGAGGAGTAAGCTGAGAGAGAATTCCATTCTCTTTTAAGTAACCCAGGAACTCGGCACTTAAGTATTCACCATCTCGATCAATCTCAGTGTCTTGATACTTTTGCCTGTTTGGTTTTCCACTTCATTCTTGTATTCGTAGAATTTCTCAAAGGCCTCGGATTTATGCTTTATCAAGAAGATATGTCCATTCCTAGAGAAATCATCCGTAAAAGTAATGAAATAGGAATAACCACCTCACGCATGTGTAGACATTGGACCACACACATCGCTGTGTATGAGTCCTAAGAGCTCGCTCGCTCTTACTCCGTGTCCAGTAAACGGAGTCTTTGTCATCTTTTCCATGTGACAAGATTCACAAGTAGCATAAGATTGATATTCGAACGGATTCAAATATCCTTCTCTATGTAACTTAGTCAACCGTGTTTCATTTATGTGACCTAGTCCACAATGCCATAAGAAAGCCTGATTTATTTCCGGAGACATTCTTTTAAGTGTGTTCTGGATATTGAAAACCTGAGCTTGATTCAATACGTATATACGGTCATCTAATGTACCGGACCTAATCAGAACTTGATTTAGGTGGATGTGAACTACATCGCTTACGAATGTAAAATCATATCCCTCTCTCTAAAGTGAGGACACTGATATGATATTACAAGTCAAACTAGGTATATACAAACAGTTACGTAGAATCAATATCTGCCCACTTGTCAGACATAAGCGATATTCTCCTATGGATTCAGCGTCCACGCTCATTCCGTTCGCAACTCTGAGAGACAAATCACCTACCCTGATAACTCTACGGTTTCTCAAAGCATGTAATGAATTACAGATATGAGATCCTACTCCGGTATCTGGGATGACCCGGAGAAATTCTGAGACAAACAAATAATACTAGGGACTTAGTTAGACCACCAGGAGACCACCCTCTTCACACGAGACCCCAACTCCTCCTCTGGGCCAGCCTAGCCAGAATTTAGCCTTATGTGGCCGGCCACCTTGGTGGGTTAGGTGCCCAGGTTGCCCCCATTGCTCATATGCACCCTATACATCACTCCAGTATTGTTTTGGAATATTGTTTTCACCTTGATCAAAATCTGGGACCATTTTCTCATGTTGCTGTTTTGATTCAAGTTATAGTTTTGCGTATTTTAAATTCTAGATTTTTGTATTTGTGCTTTATCTTGATCACGTGACGTTTGTACGTCCATATCGAGTGATATCGGGTTGATTTGCAGGAGTAGACCATAGGTTTTGACCTATGTGAGTTCCGCATTTCGTTTTGGTTTCGATTTGGTTTTAATGTGATACGATGCGCGTGATATGTAGGTACCCCCACGATGATTTGAGACAATAAAGGAGATGATGGTGACATCGACATCGGCAAGCAAGATCAAGGTGAGTAGATTATATCTATGGGGAAGTCGGGTGGATAGCGTATAGCACCCCCGCAGTTCGATGTTTAGTATACTATTTATATACTATATATATGATAGCTTTATATGTGACATGAATATTCAGGATATGATTAGGTGTTAAATGGTTAGATTAGGGTTATTAGAAGTGAACTAGTATAGCTTCTTAGTTGTGAACCCTAGAACAGGTTTACACTCACACGCACACACATGCTTACTGTTATACTTATGCGTATATGGAGATACGCATATATACACACACATAGGTATGGGACTATGTATATATATACATGTATACCTACACTTGGATGATGAGGTTAGTGGTTGATATTTGGAGATGAGTCGATGAGATTGGGCATGGTATCATGAGATCGGTGATATGATGTGGTTCGTATGATGAGATACGACATGAGATTTTAGCGGGCTTTTGGACGTGTGTTTTACACACGCATTTATATTTATATAGATGGTACCAGTTGTACTAGACTTAGATCAGTACCCCAGTTCGTGAGATATGATGATAAGGATACCAGATAATCGATGAGATAAATGTGATATTTGTCCCGTACCCAGATTTGGGATGCTGTATGACGGATTTACGTACAAGCTATATATCGATGATTGATCTGCACTCTTGACTCGAGGATGTCATATTGTATACCGTATCATATGTGATACTATTGAGGCGGGATCACCGACTATTATGTGTGTATATATATATCGACTCAGATTTTGGTGGTTTCCATACCCTTCCGATTAGCTTGTTACTTAGATCTGTAGTTTACTTAGTAGATGTTAGACTGACTCGAGTCATACCTATTTCAAAACTAATGAATTGTGAGTACTTTAAAGAGAGGCAAAGGAATTCTACGGATATTTTTCAAAAGACGCATCTTTTCCTAAAAACACCGTAGCCCTTATTTTTCTAAACACCACGATTCGTCTTATTTCAAACGGCAAAACTGTATGATATTTTTATATTGATGTAGATTCTTCTCTGTTGTGTTTATTAGTCGATTTCTGCATATTCTTGGTATTTGCATCGCATTGCATGTGTAAATGTGTTTATTATTATATTAAAACCATGCTGTCAGGACACCAGCACCATCATCGATGATGCGTATGTTCCACGTACACCTGCTTGCCGGCTCACACACTTCATCATCGATAATTGCCATGTCACTACACAGTAGGATTATTGCATCGGGATATGATCCCTTGCAAAGCATACTTGTGTATATACATATTGTACACCCATACTTGCATACATACGTATTTGCACATACATAGATGATTCTGGCTTGATTTGGAGATTTGGTAACCGCAAGATACATTTTAAAACTGATTCATTTTAAAGGAGCAGTCTTCCCTCGATATGTGCTTATTACTTTTTTATATGTCGCATACATCATGCTTTATGATTATACGCATTGAGATATGTTGTTTCCATGATATTTCTGGATTTGGGAACCGTGGTTATTTCAAAATATAGTATGTATTGTTTTAAAAACCCGGTTACTCTTGATATGATATTTCAGTGCGCCCACCATGAGTTTTATCGGTTCTGATATATATATACCCCATCCGAGGAGGAGTCGTGAGCCATGTGCGGGTACATGGTGGGGCCCGGTATGGTACCCCAGGGCAAGAAAGGGATGCTGTGTATACAGACGGTGAGCCTGGCAGAGGGACTACTATCTACCGGTGAGAGTATTTGGGCTCGGCGGATATCCGGAGGATACCGATCGGAGTCGAGAGATGATATGGGCCGATCCGGACTGACGGAACCCGTGGGCCGATCCGGACTGACGGAGCCCGATATATCAGGATTTACGTGCCGATGCTGGGCACAGGTTTCATGATGTTTTCGAGTGTCGATGCTGGACACTCCGGTTCCATGATTTTGATGTGTCGCGAGGGACACACGTTGGTTTACATCCTCATACTTCCATGTGTATGATTTATGATATTTACATGCATGATGTTTTGTGTCATTGGGAGACACGTGGACGAGATCCACATACATACAGACATTGATTTGATAGTTGGATGTTATCCATATACTCATATACTTCAGGTTATAGTTGACACTGATTACAGTGATTATACCTCATATTATGATATGTTGCTACCTGAGGCACTGACACGAGCACTTGGTATTACACTGATATATAGATGTTTACCCTTGCCACCTTATCATGCTTCAGACTTATTCATTTTGAGGATATTTTATTACTGATCGTATTGACCTAGGATTGAGTCATACATACAATTTCTGCTCTGTGATGTTTTTTATTCACGAGTTGGCAACTCACCCCCGTTGTGCCACAGTTCTTGCAGGTTTTTGCCGTACAGGTTTCATTGCGGCTTTTCTGGCACACTGCTTCCTTTCTGGGCGATTGCTTTGGTAGGTGGGTTCACTCGCATCGTGACCACCACTGTACTTATTTATTTTCAGTTGTATCTAGTAAATTCCATCAACCAAACTTGTACATGTAAGTCCGTGTTGCCCACCCCGGTGCTTACGGGAGGCGGAAAACATAATAAAAATCGGATTTTTAATGACTTAGGCAACATGGACTATGCTTGTGAGGATCTTTGCTAAACTAAAACTAGCTAAAGTAAACTAACAACTAACAAAGTTGTAGAAAGGTTATACCTTTGGTCTTTAGTCCTTCTCTCCTTGCTCCTAGGTATGGTAGAAAGAGTTCACCTTGCTTGTCTTCTCCCGTCAAAGAAAGATCCACTTGAAAGCCACCACCTTTAGCTTCAACTCCAAGCTAGGAGTAACTAGAGTGCAAGAAATGCTAAGACTTGAACCCTAGAAGTGAGAAGAGAAGATCAAGAGAGGGTTTTTCTCAAGCTTTTTGTTTCTCAACACATGAGAGGGAGAGAGCTTGAGGGAGAGGATGAGCAAGAGAGAGAAAAGATATGATAGAATGAAATAATAGTGAGCCATTCTCACTAATATGTGAGGATAATTTTAATTAGATAATTAGCTTGAAAATTGTCATGATAAATCATGACTTGACCATTATCATTTCAATTTTTGCAAAGATCAAAGAGCATCTTCCAAATGAAATGATTATGGTCAAGTTGTCAACATGGTCAACAAGTCAATGAAGTCAAATTGTCAACAACAACCATGCACAATAATTAAGCTAATTATCAATTAACAATAATCCACACAAAAACAATAGGGTTAATAAAATGACAAAAGCCATTAACCCTAAACAAGGTCCTCTCCCCCAATCTCAAGCAACTGTGCATACGCACCCGCATTCGTGATCCGAGGAACACGAACACAACGAGAAAAACCAATCTCAAATCATATACTAGGATCCGGCTTAAACCAAAGCCCGCTAGTATAAACTGTCCGGACAGCAAACGTGCACAAGTGCGCGGATGCGAACGAACCCTGTCGCAAAACCATGCGACCTCTACTCGTTTTGCCTAAAGGCGAATAGCTCTCTGTGTGGGACTCTAAAGACTCGACACTACGCTGGCAGTGGGTTTAACCACAGACCGCAAGCGGCACTAGCTGTACGTAACGGTCCCCAGGTAGATGTCGATAAGAAGACTGACGAGGTGAACCCCATCTGCACTCCTACTGAGCCTGTATGTGACAGTCTCCGTACAGTCCGGTCTGTTCGTCTGATACATCGCATGGCGGGCCTAGGGGGGGCGGTGAACGTCAGTCCCCTAATAGCGGTACAAGTCGTGTCGGAGTGTAGCCCAGAACACCCTGAGATAACACTGGAAACCTACCAGTATATCTCGCTTGCCCTGGCCAGGGACTACTCGTGTAATGGCTCTCCTAGACACAGCGCGATGTCAACCCCCAATACCGGGAGAGACGAATCCTGTCTAACCGTCACTGCCTCCAAGTGCTTCGGGACTGCACCCAAAAACTACCTGTTTGCACAGCTCCTTTGAGCCGTGGTAGGGTAGTAATCAAAGTGCAGTGGGAACACACTCGAGGCGAAGTGACAGTGTCAAGTCAGCGGACTAAGCTGTACTCATGTCACCTGGGAACTGATAACTGACGATAGGTATATTACCAACCAACAGTTCCCGACGAGTCCTGTCCAGTGTACTCGTAACCTAACGAGCACCCGCATACTATCCCAAGTACGACGTACTAACGGCTGTGGGACAGACCGTCTCCCACACTGGGATGAGAAGCGCATACGCTAGTCTACTCCGGAGTATCGATGCCCTGTCTCGATAGTCCAACGACCAGGGACCTGTATAAGGATGTGCTTATAGATTACCCAGCTCCCACGAGTGCGAGCGCCATCACAACGCTGGTAATCAAGCAAAGATCCTAAGGGCTCTACTAATATGTATACCAGCAATATGCTAAAAGAAACACATGCACATATTAAAGCAGAGACAAACCAAGTAGCATACTACCATTTCGAGCAAGATTGTATATACAACTGTGAATATCCCAAGCTTCCATTAAGTAATATACAAGCTAGTATGATACAGTAATGGCCTCTAGGGCATATACACTAACAATCTCCTACTTGCACTAAGGCCATGTACTGGCGTATCGAAGACCTATCATCTCGATCAGCCGCTCGAACTGAGTCTGGGGCAAGGCCTTGGTGAATGGATCTGCTGTGTTATCCTCTGATGCAACTCTCCGGACCTCGATCTCCTGGCGATCCACGATCTCCCTGATCAGGTGATACCGCCTTAAGATGTGTCTGGATTTCTGATGGGACCTGGGTTCCTTCGCTAAAGCTATAGCCCCGTTGTTGTCGCAATACAGAGGTATTGGGTCAACAATGGACGGAACCACCTGAAGTTCTTTCAAGAACTTCCTCATCCAGACAGCTTCTTTTGCGGCATCAGATGCAGCGATGTATTCCGCTTCCATAGTCGAGTCAGCAACGGTTTCCTGTTTGGAGCTCTTCCAACACACCGCCCCTCCATTGAGGGTAAAGACAAAACCCGACATGGACTTGGAATCATCCTTGTCACTCTGGAAGCTGGAGTCAGCAAAGGCCTCAACCTGCAGGTCTTTTCCGCCATACACCAAGAACATCTCCTTAGTCCTTCTCAGGTACTTGAGAATGTTCTTTACTGCTATCCAATGTTTCTCCCCTGGGTTTGACTGATACCTGCTTACCACACTCAGTGCATAAGCCACATCCGGTCTGGTACATAACATCGCATACATTATAGAGCCTACCGCAGAAGCGTAGGGTATAATAGACATGCGATCCCTCTCCAAATCAGTCTTGGGAGACATCTCTTTGGAGAGGGTGATCCCGTGACAAGCCGGTAGATTACCGCGCTTGGAATCTTCCATACTGAATCTCTTCAGTATGGTGTCGATGTACCTGGACTGCGAGAGTCCTAATATCCTCTTGGATCTGTCACGGTAGATCCGGATACCCAGAATGTAGGAGGCATCACCCAGGTCTTTCATGGAGAACCTGTGTGACAAGAACCCCTTGACAGATTGTAGCATAGGAATGTCATTTCCTATTAAGAGAATGTCATCCACGTATAAAACGAGGAATACTACAGTTCTCGCTACAAATCTACAATAGATGCATGGTTCATCTGGATTTTTGATAAAGCCAAATTCTTTGACTGTCTCATCAAAACAGATGTTCCAACTCCGCGATGCCTGCTTGAGTCCATAAATGGACTTGAGCAACTTGCACACCTTTCCGCTGCTCCCACCCTGAATGAAACCCTCTGGCTGGTCCATATAGACACACTCCTCTAAATGACCATTTAGAAAAGCTGTCTTTACGTCCATCTGCCAAATCTTATAATCGTGGAAAGCAGCAATGGCAAGAAGGATCCGAATGGATTTCAGCATAGCTACTGGAGAAAAGGTTTCGTCATAGTCCAAACCAGGTCGCTGACGAAAACCCTTTGCTACCAGTCTAGCTTTATAGGTCTCAACCTGTCCATCTACACCAATCTTCCTTTTGAAGATCCACTTGCATCCTACGGGTTTTACCCCGTCTGGAGCAATGTCCAACGTCCATACCTTGTTGGTGTACATGGACTCCATCTCGGTCCGCATTGCATCCAGCCATTTTACCGAGTCGACGCTCTGAATGGCTTGCTGGAAGCTAGTAGGCTCATCACAATCCAGGATGCAGTCTTCTCTATCCCCGTCAATGAGAAAACCGTAGTATCTCTCGGGCGGATGAGACTGCCTACTACTCCTGCGGAGTGGCATAGGAATGTCCTGTTCTTTTGAACCTTCTGGTTCCACTAAACTTTCAGTAGTAGTTTGTGGTTCTGGAATTTCTTCCAGTTCTATTGCGCTCCCACTTATTTCTTTTTCTATGAACTGATGTTCTAGAAAGTGGGCATTGCGAGAAACAAGGACTTTTTGTTCCTCTGCGTAATAGAAAAGATACCCCCTGGAGTTCTTTGGGTATCCCACAAACTTGCACAGTACTGAGCGTGCCTCGAGCTTGTCCACATGCTGCTTTTTGACATAAGCTGGACATCCCCAAATCTTCAAGTATTGAAGATAGGGTTTCTTCCCACTCCATAACTCATATGGTGTGGTAGGCACAGTCTTAGTGGGAACACGGTTCAAAAGATATGCAGCTGTTTCTAGCGCATATCCCCAGAATGATCGCGGTAACTCAGCGTTACTCATCATGGACCGTACCATATCCAATAGGGTTCGGTTCCGTCTCTCCGATACACCGTTATGTTGCGGAGTGTATGGAGGAGTAAGCTGAGAGAGAATTCCATTCTCTTTTAAGTAATTCAGGAATTCGGCACTTAAGTATTCTCCTCCTCGATCCGATCTTAGGATCTTGATACTTTTGCCTGTTTGTTTTTCTACTTCATTCTTATATTCCTGGAACTTATCAAAAGCTTCGGATTTATGCTTCATTAAGAAGACATGTCCGAATCTTGAGAAATCATCCGTAAAAGTTATGAAGTAAGAAAAACCGCTTCGCGCATGTGTAGACATTGGACCGCACACGTCGCTGTGTACGAGTCCCAAGAGCTCGCTCGCTCTTTCTCCGTGTCCAGAAAACGGAGCCTTTGTCATCTTTCCTTTGAGACAGGATTGACAAGTTGCATACGATTGATATTCGAACGAATCTAAATATCCTTCAGTATGTAACTTAGTCAATCTTCTCTCGTTGATGTGACCCAGTCTACAATGCCATAAGAAAGTTTTATTAATTTCTGGAGACTTTCTTTTGTGTGTATTCTGGATATTGAAAATCTGTGGTTGGTTTAAAACGTAAATACCGTTGTTTAATGTACCTGACCCAATCAAAACTTGATTAAGGTGAATGTTCACTACATTACTTACAAATGCAAATTCATAACCTTCTTTAGATAATAAAGATACAGAAATGATATTACAGGTTGCATTTGGTACATAATAACAACTACGCAAAACCAAAAAGTGTCCATCTGATAATCCCAGGTGATAGTCCCCCACGGCCTCTGCATCCATGCTAGCACCGTTCGCAACTCTGAGGGTCATGTCACCTGCCTTCAAAACTCTACGCTTTCTCAACGCCTGCAAAGAATTACAGATATGAGATCCTGATCCGGTATCCAATACCCAGGAAGTAGAGTTTATTGATAGACAATTTTCAATAACATACACACCTGAAGCTGAAGCTGCAACTCGCTTCAAATCCTGTGTTCTGGCTTTCCAAGCCTTGCAATCTTGTTTCCAGTGGCCACTTTTGTGACAATAGAAGCATTCTTCCTTCCCCACCAGCTTCCCCGCTACCTTTGTTGCTTTACCCTTTCCCTTCGTATCCACTTTACCGACACCGCCTCTTGGTTTGGCGGGGGCTTTCTTCTTCTTGCCCTTGGCTTTCGCCCTGGACCTAGAAGAGGAAGATCCTCCTACAAACAAAGTGGATGTCTCCCTACCCTTCTGTAGGGTGCCCTCAGCAGTCCTCAACATGTTCAGAAGCTCGGCAAGTTCAACCTCCTTTCCTTGCATGTTGAAGTTAAGAATGAACTGGGCGTAAGTGGAAGGAAGGGACTGGAGAATCAAATCGGTATAGAGTTCATTCTCCAACGTGGTCCCAAGGTCCGCGAGCTCCTCTATGTAGCCGATCATCTTAAGCACGTGGTCCGCTACCGATGATCCGACGGCCAACCTTGCCGAAAAGAGCTTCTTCGACACTTCGTATCTTGCGATACGAGACTGCTCTCCATACAGTTCTTTTGTATGGAGAAATATGGACTCTAGGTCCATATTCTCGTGCCTCCTCTGATGGTCGTTGTCCATCGAGGCTATTACGAGGCATCTGGCCCTCGCGCAATCTATCTCCCATGTCTTACGGATTTCTACATCCGCGACGCTGGAGGTGGGACCTGGGACAGGGGGAGCTTTGGTGGTAAGTATATACCCCAGCTTGTCATAAGTGATAGCCATCTTGACATTCCTGAGCCAATCTTTGTAGTTTGGCCCTGTCAATATGTTTTTATCTAATAGTAACTTAAGTCCGGTCATCTTGAATGGTCGCTGCAATTAGGAGAGAGAAAAGAAACACTTTAGCATGATGCTCTTGCAAGTTTAGAGTGGTTTTTAGTTTGTCTAAACTGGATGGCTCCCACTGTCTCTCGAATCCCTTCTCAAACCATAAAGAAAAGGATTAGCCGGGATCATTCTCACCGTACAATACTTGCTTAACCGTTCAGCCAGGCCAGTGTCGGTACTTCGAGGGAGGTTTTCCAACGCTTTCGCGAAGTTCCTTAATTAAGTAACCTCTTTTCCCTGTGGGCGTAGCCCCGCTAACACCTTTCTAGGCACCTACTAGGTTTATAGCATTGATCGTTAAGTGAGAGTTTTCCCGAGGAGTAGCATATACTCACAGTAGGATCGGGATCCAAATATCATCGCGTGATAAAACCGAAGGAATCCTACCAGAATTATCACACTCCAAATGGTATGCAACGCTAGCAAGTTTCAGTACTTATGAAACTCCCGATGTGGATTTTTGCCCCATGCTCTTATGACCTTGGCGTGAGGTCAAAATGTCATAAGTCACATGTCAAGTTCTTCCCATCATTATCCTGGTTAATTTGAACCCACCCGTACCTACCCTTGACGTAGGCCAAAACGGCAGTACGACTGTCTCAAATCAACGCATTCTATCTATGCAACGGATAAATATCCGGCAGCTACCAATCACTATGCCTTGGCGTGAGGTCAAAATACATAGCTTGAATACTACCGAATATTTAACCGAAATGATGGAGGGCTACGGATGGTTTTGGCGAAACCGTGAACGTAGTGAACTTGATATAATCGATGGAACGAGATAGCTTTTAAAAGGAGTGGTTCAAGCTCCGCGTTTAAAAGTTTTAGTTTTGAAAAGAACCGAGTGGTTTTCAAAGTGTTCCAATCGACTTTTACTTGGTTTATTTCTTGCATTAGTTCTTTTAATGCGTCCCATCATTTAATCCTACCATTGCAGAAAACAACCAAAATATGACGTACGCTTATGCCATTCGCATTCGCCACGGGGCCCCGTCATCACCCGTTAGGTTACTTAACTAACGACAGAGCGGGGGCTGGGCTAGCGCGGCTGTAAAACATAAGCAACGCCTAAATAGTTATTATATATTAATATATAGCAATGATAGACATTACAGATCACAGATGAATACATTGGATATACTAGGAATCCGCAATGCGTTCGAGCCTGCAACGCAAAGCGGATTACACGGTCGCGGTGAATAGCCAATACCCCACCCAAGACCCCTACGGGTGCGGCAAACTACCCGCCAAGCACCCGAAGCGAAGCAACCTCCCTCACCACCGTGAGTAGGCCACTCGGCACTTCGAGTACCCGGTAGTTTGTGCACCCCCTCCATGGGTCTATCCTAGGAGCAAAAACAGTAAAAAGAATTATACAATGACGGCTACAACCCCGACCCGGTTGTGCGGCCATACAAAGAATATTATTACATCAATTTACATGTTACAAATGAATGAAAGAAAAACAACGCTCATCTCACATCCAACCCGGCTATTCACCCGCGACAATCCAATCCATTCATATCCACAAACCAACAACAAACACAGATCATGTATAACCCCGACTAATCGTCTTATAGCGATTAGCCGACGTTCAATACATGCAAGCATTACAGATATAACCGATGTAGTTAAAGCGTAGTGAAGTTCCGGAAAAATACGGATTTATAGGCCCGCAAAAGCAAATTTTAGTTCTGGAAAATCTGGGCATATAATATATATCCTAAAAATCCCAAAAACAATACAGAAAGACACTGCACGAAAAACGATGCAGTGAAGACATCAAACCGCGGCGCTTCCGCGGCACGAGCCTACTTCGTGCGGCGGAAGCGCGGCGGTTTGGATGATTCTCTGTCTCGTTTTTCGTGTGTGTTTTTAAAAAACCCTGAGATGAATTTACAAATATAAAGTTTTCTATTTTGAGCAGAAAAAATTTCAACAGAAACTAGGGTTTTTCAAAGTTCGGTTTTTGGATTTTTCGGTTTCGAAACTTCGCTACACTTTACTACCTAGCTAGTTTGAGTTTAGTTAGGCTCTGATACCACTGTAAGTCCGTGTTGCCCACCCCGGTGCTTACGGGAGGCGGAAAACATAATAAAAATCGGATTTTTAATGACTTAGGCAACATGGACTATGCTTGTGAGGATCTTTGCTAAACTAAAACTAGCTAAAGTAAACTAACAACTAACAAAGTTGTAGAAAGGTTATACCTTTGGTCTTTAGTCCTTCTCTCCTTGCTCCTAGGTATGGTAGAAAGAGTTCACCTTGCTTGTCTTCTCCCGTCAAAGAAAGATCCACTTGAAAGCCACCACCTTTAGCTTCAACTCCAAGCTAGGAGTAACTAGAGTGCAAGAAATGCTAAGACTTGAACCCTAGAAGTGAGAAGAGAAGATCAAGAGAGGGTTTTTCTCAAGCTTTTTGTTTCTCAACACATGAGAGGGAGAGAGCTTGAGGGAGAGGATGAGCAAGAGAGAGAAAAGATATGATAGAATGAAATAATAGTGAGCCATTCTCACTAATATGTGAGGATAATTTTAATTAGATAATTAGCTTGAAAATTGTCATGATAAATCATGACTTGACCATTATCATTTCAATTTTTGCAAAGATCAAAGAGCATCTTCCAAATGAAATGATTATGGTCAAGTTGTCAACATGGTCAACAAGTCAATGAAGTCAAATTGTCAACAACAACCATGCACAATAATTAAGCTAATTATCAATTAACAATAATCCACACAAAAACAATAGGGTTAATAAAATGACAAAAGCCATTAACCCTAAACAAGGTCCTCTCCCCCAATCTCAAGCAACTGTGCATACGCACCCGCATTCGTGATCCGAGGAACACGAACACAACGAGAAAAACCAATCTCAAATCATATACTAGGATCCGGCTTAAACCAAAGCCCGCTAGTATAAACTGTCCGGACAGCAAACGTGCACAAGTGCGCGGATGCGAACGAACCCTGTCGCAAAACCATGCGACCTCTACTCGTTTTGCCTAAAGGCGAATAGCTCTCTGTGTGGGACTCTAAAGACTCGACACTACGCTGGCAGTGGGTTTAACCACAGACCGCAAGCGGCACTAGCTGTACGTAACGGTCCCCAGGTAGATGTCGATAAGAAGACTGACGAGGTGAACCCCATCTGCACTCCTACTGAGCCTGTATGTGACAGTCTCCGTACAGTCCGGTCTGTTCGTCTGATACATCGCATGGCGGGCCTAGGGGGGGCGGTGAACGTCAGTCCCCTAATAGCGGTACAAGTCGTGTCGGAGTGTAGCCCAGAACACCCTGAGATAACACTGGAAACCTACCAGTATATCTCGCTTGCCCTGGCCAGGGACTACTCGTGTAATGGCTCTCCTAGACACAGCGCGATGTCAACCCCCAATACCGGGAGAGACGAATCCTGTCTAACCGTCACTGCCTCCAAGTGCTTCGGGACTGCACCCAAAAACTACCTGTTTGCACAGCTCCTTTGAGCCGTGGTAGGGTAGTAATCAAAGTACAGTGGGAACACACTCGAGGCGAAGTGACAGTGTCAAGTCAGCGGACTAAGCTGTACTCATGTCACCTGGGAACTGATAACTGACGATAGGTATATTACCAACCAACAGTTCCCGACGAGTCCTGTCCAGTGTACTCGTAACCTAACGAGCACCCGCATACTATCCCAAGTACGACGTACTAACGGCTGTGGGACAGACCGTCTCCCACACTGGGATGAGAAGCGCATACGCTAGTCTACTCCGGAGTATCGATGCCCTGTCTCGATAGTCCAACGACCAGGGACCTGTATAAGGATGTGCTTATAGATTACCCAGCTCCCACGAGTGCGAGCGCCATCACAACGCTGGTAATCAAGCAAAGATCCTAAGGGCTCTACTAATATGTATACCAGCAATATGCTAAAAGAAACACATGCACATATTAAAGCAGAGACAAACCAAGTAGCATACTACCATTTCGAGCAAAATTGTATATACAACTGTGAATATCCCAAGCTTCCATTAAGTAATATACAAGCTAGTATGATACAGTAATGGCCTCTAGGGCATATACACTAACAGTACATTTATTCAGACTTAGAAAACCAGTTGTGTATTATTTCGACCTTAGAGTCGCGCATTGTAGTATTATGGTTTTCTTGTTGATTTTGAGTTTCCTTTTGAGTTTTGATCCTCGCCCTTCGGCGTTGTATATTATATTGCTTGCGTGGTTATGACCGTCGATTGACGAAGAGCTAGCTCCCGCTTGGGGATACCTTTTATCCTTATGCATATATTATTCTTGTTGTACCCTATTTGGGGCCAGTATTTATAAAGGAAACTCTGCCGAAATTTTTAGAAAAGACTAGAGCTTTTAAAAATGTATATTCGGCTTACTTACTTAAAAACCTTGTTTTAAAACATGTTTTCTTCACTTCTTTAAAACTAGTTTTCCTTCATTTATTATTTAAAATGGTTTTAGATTTCTGGGCTTTTGGCTTACTTGAATTAGATGAGGTCCTATAGACTTCATATGATTCAAGGGCCAGTCACGTGCTATTTCGGGTCATGACAACGAACATGCGCAAGCTGTCCCCCGATCGGAGTGAACTCGAACTGCACTCGGTTGTCGCATAAAATCTGCCAATTTGCTGACGACTGCCTCTACACTGTGCTCAAACAAGATAGACTACCCCCGGGCCTCCTACTTAAAGCATCCGCCACTACATTTGCCTTGCCCGGGTGATACAAGATCTCGCAATCGTAGTCCTTTACTAGTTCCATCCAATGGCGCTGTCTAAGATTCAGGTCTCGCAGCTGAAATATATACTTCAAGCTCTTGTGATCAGTGAATATCTAGCACGACTCGCCGTATAGGTAATGTCGCCAGATCTTGAGTGCAAAGACCACTGCAGCCATCTCCAAATCGTGAGTGGGGTAGTTCTGTTCGTGTTTCTTCAGCTGCCGAGAAGCATACGTGATTGCCCTGTCGTGCTGCATCAATACGCACCCTAACCCCACTCGAGAAGCGTCACAATAGACCACAAATCCGCCCGATCCTGAAGGTAATGATAACACCGGCGCCGTAGTCAAACGGGTCTGCAACTGCTAAAAGCTATGCTCGCACGCCTCCATCTAGTCAAAAGGAACTCCCTTCCGGATCAACCCAGCCAACGGTGCAATAATACGGGAGAAGTCCTGTACAAATCGTCGGTAGTAGCCGGCCAGTCCTAAGAAACTGCGGACCTCCGTAACTGATGTCGGTCTGGGCCAATACTGAACGACCTCGATCTTCTTCGGGTCCACACATATACCATCTCGTGTAATCACGTGACCCAAGAAATCTACGCTGTCAAGCCAAAACGCACACTTGGAGAATTTTGTGAACAGCTGGTGCTCCCTCAAAGTATGCAGTGTGATCCGCAGGTGCTGCTCGTGCTCCTCTCGGCTCCGGGAATACACTAAAATGTTTTCAATAAATACGATGATGAACAAATCAAGATACGGCCTGAAAATACGGTTCATCAAGTCCATAAACGATGCTGGGGCGTTGGTGAGTCCGAACGACATCACCAAAAACTCATAATGGTCGTAACGCGTGCGAAAAGCCGTCCTCGGAATATCCTCCTGTCGAACCCGCAACTGATGGTAGCCTGATCGCAATTCGATCCTCAAAAAGTATTCTGCACCCTGAAGCTGGTCGAACAAGTCGTCAATGCGTGGTAAAGGATATCTGTTCCGCACGGTAACCCTGTTCAGCTGGCGGTAGTCAATACACAAGCGCAAACTGTCGTCCTTCTTCTTGACAAACAAGACTCGAGCACCCCAAGGAGACACACTGGTTCGAATAAGTCCCTTATCCAGCAAATCTTGCAGCTGACCTTTCAACTCTCTAAGCTCCGCCGGGGCCATCTGATAAGGCGGTATGGAAATAAGCCCCATGCCGGGAATCAAGTCAATGCAGAAAACAATATCATGCTCGGGCGGTAGCCCAGGAAGCTCGTCAGGGAACTCACGAACAATCAAAACCTGGTCCAACAGAACTTTTGTAGCTTTAGTATCACAAACATAGGCTAGAAATCGCTGACATCCCTTCCTCAAAAGCTGTCCAGCGCGAAGAGAAGAAATCAAACTGTGAAGGGCGGCACCACGGTCCCCCTCCACAACAAAAGCCAACTCGCCGGGAAAACAAAACCTAACTGTCTTCTCGCGGCAGTCTACAGACACATAGCATGTGGCTAACCAATCTATGTCCAGAAGAACGTCGAAGTCCAACATCTCAAGAAGGATCAAGTCGACAGGCAACTCTCTCTCGCCAATACGGACAACACACAATCGGAACACGTGTCTAGCAATAAACGACTCGCCCACGGGAGTGGTCACAACAAGCGGCTGATCAAGCAAACCAGACTCTCTACCCAAACTCGGCATGAAGTGTGTGGAAACGTACGAGTGCGTGGATCCCGGATCAAACAACACGTATGCGTCAACAGAACATAATGAAAGGGTAACTGAGACCACAGCATTGGATGCCTGCGCATCCTGATGCATCAAAGCGAAAACTCGTGCCTGTCTTCTACCTGCGACTGGCGGTCCCCTACTAGCAACTGGCTGTACTCTGCCGGCAGCTGGCTATCCTCTGCCTCGGCCACCTCGTCCTCTATGAGCAAACCCTCCACGACCACGGCCTCTCTGTACATGAGTCTGACGCGGAGCAACAGTAGGTACTATAGGCAACACCCTCTGGGGTGGAGAAGGTGGAAACGTGACATGTGGTATGGCTGTCTCGCCCTCATGTGGCTCCGGAAAATCTCGCACACGATGATAAGTACTCCCGCATCGGAAACATCTAGATGGTGCTAGCTGACTCTCCTAGGGATAAGAGCTAAATAGTCGACCTCGCCCCGATCCTCCGCTTCCCTCCCCCCGTACCTGAACGGAACCTGTTGCGGCGTCTAAACGGCTGTCTCTGTGCTGACATATCTGTACGAACTCTCTTCGGCCCTGGAACTACCGAAGTCTCAGCGAGGCGCTCCTCGACTAATAGGGCTGCGTCTACAGCTGCTGCATAAGTCTCGCAATGCTATGCGCTGATCCCAAGAAACAGTGGGGTAAGCAAGCCTCGACAAACCTCTTGACTCGCATCTCCTCAGTAGCTACTAAATACGGGGCATAAACAGACAGCTCGGTGAACTGCACATCATACTCTGCCACCGTCATATCCGGCGTCTGGCGTAATGACTCGAACCTGCGCGCTCGGGCATCCCTGACACTCTGGGGAAGGAAACGGGCTAGAAATACCATCACAAACTCGGTCCAGGTCATAGGAGGAAGACCTGCTGCTCTGCCCTTTTCTACCGACTCGTACCACTTCTGCGCAAGACCTTCCAGGAGAAAGCTCGCGAACTCCACCCATCTCGCATCTGAGCATCTGAGTGAACGACATATCCAGGCTATCCTATCAATAAATGACTGTGGGTCCTCGGCTGCGTCGGTGCCTATGAAGACCGGAGGCTTCAGCCTCATAAACTCTGATAGCGATACTGTGATAACCTCTGTGGCTGCAGGGGCAACTGCCTGTACTGTAGGTACCATCGCGGTCCCCGTAACGGGTGGAACTACCTATGGTCACTGCGCTCGAAGCATCTCGACTAACGACCCTATCATCTGGTGCATCTCCTGCATACCGGCCCCTAGCATGGTGATTTGATCTGCCGAAGGAGGAACAGTCTGCTCTGGTACAACTGGTGTACTGCCCGGGTCAGTCCTCGTCTCAGATGAGTCAACTCTAATCTCGGCCCTCGCGGCCGCTCTCTGCACCCTCGTAGTCTTTGGCGGCATAATGGCTGAAAAGAAAATAGGATTCGATAAGGATACGGAAATCGAATCACAAGAATGTGTATAATCGTGAAGGAATTTCAATCAATAAGTCCTAAGGTCACTTAGGCGGAGTACCGTGTCGTGACTATGCCACGGAACATACACACGCTACGCCACTCTGCTTCAGCTACCTACTCTATCATACCAGGGTCATCCTACACTCTGAAAGGTAAAACCTACACTCTGATACCAACTTTGTCACGACCCAAAGTTCGGCCCGTGACCAGCACTTAACCACGTAACGTCTACAGGCGTAACGCGACTAAGTAAGCCGAAACCCAGAAATCAAAACCATTAAAAGTAGTGAGTGTTGAAAACATTTGATGAAAACATTTATTAAAACATTTGGAAATCTCAAGTAAAAATCTTTCAAGTTTAAATTATTTTATTAAAAATTTCGGCAGCACCGCCTTTGTAAAAACCAGCCCCGAAATCGGGTACAAGACATGATATAAGTAAAATGACATACAATAAGAATAAAGCATCCGCAATGGGAGCAATCATGCCCAACGGCGGAAACAATCACCATAAGAATAATATACGACGCCGTAGCGAAGAAATGAGCAATATGAATGAAAAACATCATAAAAAATAAAGCTGCATAAATAAAGTCGGCTCACACGAGCTCGACCCCAGAATACAAAATAATATACAACATCGTCCTCACAACTGGTCTCTAAGTCAAATACATGAAATAGTAGATGGAGAGTACTAGATACAATAGTGTGTACAACTGGAAATAAACGGATACCGCAAAAACCCACCTATAAGCAAAGGGCTCACACACCAACTGTAGTGGTATCCGTGGCAGAAAGATACAAGGAAGTAGCCCTGCCGCAACTACTCTGAGGGGCAACCTGCAAACACTGTGGCACAACGGGGGTGAGTTGTCAACTCATGGATAGTAGATAACATATAAAGGTAATCACGAGTATGCACGTACTGCGATACTCTAAATCATGTGCAATCAGATAACATCTAAATGATGAGCTAGGTATACAATAATCATGCATAATAGGTGCAATCTAATAACATCTATAATTGATGAGCAGGGTATGCAATAATCATGCATAGCAGGTGCAATCTAATAACATCTATATACGATGAGCAGGGAATGCAATAATCATGCCAAAGTACTCTATCAGGTACTACGACTACAGGATGAGATGCATAACAATGAATGCTTAGCATAGGGTAAAATATTATCTACACGGAATATCGACGTAAAAAAATAACCGGTGTCCATCAAATACACCCAAATCCCAGAAAAAACTCAGGCGCTGTCACTCTAATCGGCCTTCAAATCCTGTAAATCACATAGAATCGTGAGCGCCCAATATCGGCACTCGAAAATATTATGAAATAATCATGTCCAGCATCGACACGCAAATCCTCATGTATCGGGCTCCGTCAGTCCGGATCGGCCCACGGGCTCCGTCTGCAGAATCGGCCCTCAGCCTCGGCAGTACGGGTCGGCCCGTATCCATCTCTTGACTGTGGTCAGTATCCTCCGGATAACCGCCAGGTCCAACCAATCATCGGTAGGTAGTAGTCCCTCTGCCAGGCTCACCTTCTATATACACAGCATCCCTTTCTTGCCCCGGAGTACTATACCGGGTCCACCATGTACCCGCAATCGGCCTCATCCAGCTCCACGAATCGGGTTCACATGTCATACGTCTCAGAACCGAGAAAACGCATGGTGGACGCACTGAAATATCATATCAAGAGAAACCGGGTTTTCAAAACAGTGCATATTTTCTTAAAATAATACCACGGTTCTCAAAATCCAAAAATCAAACGAATCCAAAACTCAATGCGTAAATCCATGCAATGTGGCGAATGCCACTAAGAGTAAGAAGGGAATTCCGCTCTTTTAAATGGATCCAGTTATGAAAATATCTCATGCGGTTCCCATTTTCTAGAAATCAAAGCCAATATCATCCATATGTGAGAAATATGTATGTATATAGGTATGGATGTGCAAGTGGATATATACGTAATATGGAAATATCAATATATGTGTGCACCGATATGGATATACAATGTGTATGTGCGCAATATAGATATGTCAATGTATGTGTGCACCAATATGGATATACAATGTGTATGTGCGCAATATAGATATGTCAATGTATGTGTGCACCAATATGGATATACAATGTGTATGTGCGCAATATAGATAAGTCAATGTATGTGTGCACCAATATGGATATACAATGTGTATGTGCGCAATATAGATATGTCAATGTATGTGTGGACCAATATGGGAATACAATGAGTATGTGCGTAATATAGATATATCAATGTATGTGTGCACCAATATGGATATACAATGTCTAATCATCAATGATGCTGCAACCAGAATGATGTATGGTTCATAGAAATCATATAGTGCGAGTGTCATGGCAATCACTAACGGTGTGAGTGTAACATACAAATAGTGCTCGAGCATCTTGAACCGATAGTGACAGTGCGGTGTTACATAACTACCATTCCTAGATGCAACAAAAGATGGGTACGGTACAATAGTACATATGCACGAGCAATATACATATAAATATATATGCGACTACAATATCCTATCACGCCTTGACGCTTAACGCCATACGGGTGATTTCCCCGTAGATGTTAAATCTACTCACCTGGTCTCGTGGCAAGTGTAGCCGACTATCTGCTACCCCTTCTTTGCGGCGTCCGACGTACCCGCCTGCGAACCTAGAAATTACACAAAGAATACACATAAGCTAAAATCCTGCAAAAACGCGATATTAAAACCAAACGAGAAACTCACGTCGCGAACTAAACGCGTGTGTATACGTAACGCGTTTGCATACGCCAAAACCCAACACGACACGCTGTGGCACACAGCGACACGCTGTGACACACAGCAAACCAACTCAACTCGTATCGTACCTGTCGCGCAAGTCCCGCTACGCTAAAAATAGGTAAATGGTCCTAGATTTAATCTGGAGCAGAAACAAGAAAATCAAACAAGACCAAACCACTCACAATACCTACAGACAACTACCTGCAAAAATCCAACAGATTCCCAATCAATTGAGCCGGCGGCTAGGGGTATGGTATCGGCCAAAAACCGGTGGAAGGGGTCCAAGTTTCTACTCTATGATCCTAGCACAATTCATAGCCTAGTGTATATGTTTGCTTGCTAAAATTACTACCTTAGTAACAGCTGATTCTATGTATCATAAGGGTTTAGCTTAAAACATTTTAAAACACTTAGTTTGCAACAATAGGGTGCACAAGTGATAATAGGTGAAATTACTAGACTTAAGTGATACCACCAGCACAAATTAGAGCTAATCTAACTATAATCACCCTGAATCATCCTATTTTTCAATTAAACCATAAGCTTAGCAATAAAACTCACTAAAACACAAAACTTAGCTAAACAAACCTAGATTTCAACTTGCAAACAAACAAGGCAAATAAATAATACCAAACACTGAAAAATCCCCACAGACACCCCCCTACACAAAGCACCTACACCCAAAACATCAGGGGGGCCGGCGACGCCAGAATTTGGGGGATGGTCGCTGGATTTTTAGGAAGGGTAAGGGCTCGTATTTCAACACACTGGCCCAAAATGCCTGCACACTAATCTGTATGTGTTTGCTAAGCTAGAAAACGATCACAAATGCAGCAGATCTCATATATCCTACATTTTGCTCCAAAACCGTATTTTAAAGTTTCAAGTTTTCGACTTTAAGGTGATTAAGCTAAATCTAGTGACATTACTAGGTTTTCACAGCATATAAAACACCTAATTAGGTTCATTAAGCTATAATAATCCCAACTTAGCTTAAATCCTCACTTAAAACACAAATCTAGCACTAATGACCACACAAAACACTAACCGAAGCTAAAGAACAAATAAGCTTAGCAAAAAGGAGTCGAGTTTGGAGATTATACCGCACTAGATCCTAGGATGCAGGAAGAAGGAGGAGGAGAAGAGGATGTGGTTGCTGTTGAAGTGTTGTTGTTGTTGTTGTTGCTAGTGTTGCTGCTGCTGCTAATGTTGAAGATGGTGCTGCTGCTGTTGCTGAAGCTGGTGCTGCTGCTGTTGCTTCAGTTGCTGCTGTTGTTATGTTGTTGGTGTTGGTGTTGCTGCTGCTGCCTTGTTGTTGTTGTTGTTGCTGGCTGCTGTTGTTTCTACTGCTGCTGCTATTGCTTCTACTGCTGCTGCTGCAACTGTGTGTGTGCGCGCGCGCGTGCGCGTGCAAGTGAGAGGGAGAGATGTAAGGAAAAGAGTGTTGCAAAAGAAAAAGAAATGAGAGAGTCAAACCCCCCTCTCTCTCACCTCATTAAATGCAAGCATGGCTCCCCCATCATGCTCTTCCTCTCTCTCTCCAAGTCAACCAACAAAGCACCATTCATTTTTTTAAAAAAACAATACACTTAATTAAATTCAAATTAGCTAATAAGAATGTGTTAGTCCACCATGGTTGCTAAACATGGTTTAACTCTAATTTAACTCTAGTTTATATGCACAAGTGTGTGCAAGCCCAAATAAAATCTAATAAAATATTCATTAATTCAGATAAAATATTTGAAAATCGTTTTGGTAAACTTTTTACTAAAAACCACAAATAAAGTATAATCGGCCACTAATCACAATCTAAGGTGTTACAGAACCTGAGTGGTTTTACAAATATATAGTGGTGAAACTTTTGCTAAAGAGGTCACTCCCTGGGAAGGGATCTCGGCTCTTTCCTTGTCGGATGAGGTGCAGGATATTCCAAAATGAATACCATGATGCAAAGCAAAAATAATCGACTATAGTGAAGTTATTGCGTTGACGCAAACTTTTACTCAAAGGGTCACTCCCGATGAAGGGATCTCGGTCCTTGTCTCGTCGAATGAGGTGCTGGATATTCATAACCGAATACCACTGTGCAAAGTAAAAGAGAACGTCTGTAATGTTAGTTTTTCAAAATCTGTTCCAACAACATCTTTTAGGTTTATTTTCTTGAATTAATCAAAATCAATGCGGTCCCATCATTTTAATCCTATCACACCAGAAAAGAACGAAAATACAATGTACCTATATTCCATCCGCATTCGCCACTGGGCCCGTCATCACCCGTTAAGTTACTTAACTAACAACAGAGCGGGGGCTGGACTAGCACGGGTGAAAAACATATACAACATCTACTAGTATATATATAAGTATATATAACATTCGCCCCAGGCATGATAATAGGCAACATCACAGAATCACAGCCAACAATACAAAATGGTGGATAATCTTGGAGCCCCGGATTTCATTTGAGCCGCAAATAAAACCCGACGTTCCCGGTCGTGTGGATAGCCTGTGCAATGAAAACCTATACCCCCTACGAGTGCGGCGAATAGCCCACCAATTCTAGAATGAAGCCCCCTCTGTCTCAATACCATGAGATGCGGGCTTATTGCCTTATAAGACCCGACTATTCGTGCACTCCTCCGCGGGGTAATCCTAATATAGAAAAAGAAAATAATATGTACAAATGGTGACATCGACCTCAACCCGGTCGTGCCCCAAAATAATATACAACCCGGCAAAGACGGCAGTCCACATGTCGGACGCTCGCCCCGCAATAACAAATGTACAAATGAATATAAAAGGTACTTCTAACATTGCACCACATGCTATCCACCACAACAATCCAACCACAATCTCAGCAAAATCACAGAAACATCAACGTGAATGTCACGTTCGCAAATCCACCTAAAAGAACATATAGCAGATAGACGGGTTTACCGATCAAATGACATTCTGAAACATTTCAGAAAATATAAAATATTATTTTTGGAATTTACTATTAAAATAATATTTTTCCCGAAAACTACCGATTTGCGAAATTGGGGTTTTCGAAAAAAGGTATAAATATATACCAATAATTGTGAAATAATTGGAAATTTAAAATTATTTATTCATTTAATAATATAATTAAAGGATTTGGCATTTTAAATTTTTTTTATACGCAGTTTCGATAAAAACCCGATCAGTGCACTGCTAATCGCAATTAAACCAAATCCGTGTTTCTATAGTTTTCCATGGCTAGTGCACCATGACATGTTACATGTTGTTTTATTTCATTTGTGTTATGGTTTATTGGTGGAGAGAAAAGAAAAAGAAAAGTCAAAAGGGGACATAATGATTAAGGGTAGGTGTACTTTTGTGAGTGAGAGAGTGAGAATAATTTAGTGAGAGAGGGGGGGTTGCTGCCTTGACCCATTTCCTCCATCATTTTCTCTTCCCTCTTTATCTCCCTCAACTCCACATCTCTCCATCTTCTACCCTCTTGATCCACCCCAAAAACCTTGCCAAAACCCTATACCCTTTCACAAAAAAATGATCACCTACTCACCCTCATCGCTATGAACCAAGAAAAGTCGGATTTTGACAACTTTAGGGCTTCTAGGGTTTTGTTTGGGAGTGACCATGAGGTATATCTCTTTTCATTTAGAGTAGCTTTTGTTTAAGTTTAGATGTCATTTAGTGATGGATGTGTGAACTTTGAAATTCCAAGAGAAGGGTTTGGGAAATTGGTGGTGTTTTGTGGCTGTCAATGAGACTTGTGAGGTGATGCTTGACCTGGACCATAGCCTAGAAACCAAAATATGGATTTTGGAATTTAGTTCATGTCGGTTTGGGAAATCTGGAGCAAACTGGGGGATTTTTGAGAGTAGCAAACAACTCTAGGGGCCAAATTAGGGTACTAGGAGACCACCTTGACGAGACGGACCCAACCTGAGCAGGGGGACCCGAGGAGGCCGGTTTTATTGATGGAGTGGCTGGCCACATGGTGACATGGGGTGTCGGGGTTGGTCCAGTAGCTCATATACATCATATACAAAACCCTAGACTTGTTTGTCCAACTCCTTTTGGCCTGAATCAAAATCTGGAGCACTTTAGTGTGGTTTTTGGCTATGTTTCCGTATTTTGAAATGTTTAGTTTCGATATTTGGATTTATATTTGGTTGTCTCATGTTTGTACATCGACAACAAGAGTTGTTTGGTTGATTTTGTACACGTATGCTATAGGTTCTAACCTACAAGCAAGGCGCGTGCCATTTTGGATTTCAGAACTTGATTTTAATAGCGTTGCTGTTGGATATAGTGCCCTCAGAGTCAATTATTGAATCGCAGGGACGTGATTGCAATGATTGAGGGAGGATCTATACCGGTAGGACAGTCTTACTCGAGATGATTGTATACTATCTGGTTTGTCTCTATCATCGTGTACATGCTTTAGGTGACATTGTGGATCACTATTACACGTTGATGGAGAATAGTATGCTACCATGGTTTGTCTTTATCATCATGTACTGCTTTAGGTGACCTTACAGGTCTCTATTGCACGCGGATAGATCCCTTAGGATTCTTTCTTGACGACCAGCAGTATGATGGCGATCATATACGTGGGAGCTGGGGTCTATAAGCACATCCTTAAAAGGTCCCTAGTCGTGAGAGTTTCGAGACTGGGCATCGATACTCCATTAGTAGACTAGTGTATACAGTCGAAACCCCGACGAGGGGCGGTGGTCGGTCTCACAAGCCATTGGTGTCAGTTGGATCACCTAAGATGTATACAGGTGCTCATTGGGTTATGAGTACACCGGACAGGACTCGCCGGGAACATGCTAGTTGGTATTATACCTGACGTCAGATAGCAGTTCCCTAGTGACATGTGTACAGGTTAGTTCATCGACCTGAGATCGTCATTTGTCTATTGTGAGTTCCCACCGTGCTTTGATTACTACCCTACCACGGCTCAAAGGAGTCGTGCAAACAGGTTTTAGTTGGGTGCAGTCCTGAGCCACATGGAGGCAGTGAGCGGATCGGCAGGGGTTTCGTCTCTCCCGGTATTGGGGGTGAGATCGCGCTGTGTCTAGGAGAGCCATTACACGAAGCCCTCGGCCAAGGCAGGAGATTTACTGGTAGGTATTCCAGTAGTATCTCAGGGTGTTCTGGGCTACACTCCGACACGACTTGTACCGCTTTTGGGGGTCTGACTTTCACCAACCCCCTAGACCCGACATGCGATGTTCATAGACGAACGGACCGGACTGTACGGATATTGTCACTGACAGGCTCAGTAGGGTGTCAGGATGAGTTCGCTCATCGACCTCCCTTTTGGTCAATACCTGGTAGCCTGTTACGTACGGCTAATACCTCTGACGTGCTACTGGTTGAATCCACAGCCAAAGTATTGACGAGCCTTTAGAGTCCCCCACAGACAGTTTCTCAAGTTTCGGGCGAAACGTTGTAGAGGCCGTATGATATATGGCAGGGTTCGATCATATAGGTGCGGTAGTGCACGGATCATGATCGGACGGATCATACTAGTGGGCTTTGGTTTAAGCCGGACCCTATTATTAGATTTGTTGGATTACTTTAGTCTTGTCGCATTCGCATTCAGTCGGAATGCGGATGCAGGTATGTATATACAGGTGAGGGGTATCCTTGTGATCCGTCACGAGTTTACTTTAGATGTTGCCGTATCTTTTTGTTGGACCAAACATTTGGATTAATGTCTCGATAATGGAAATTGTGAGCTAGAAATCATCATTTAGAGCATTAATGGTGACACATGCACAAGTGATGACTCATGGTCTCTTTTCATGTGCATGTGTCACATTATGAGATTCATTTGAGTGATGAAATGAGAGCAAGAGAGAGAGAGGCAGCCAAGGTTATGGTGAGCTCTTATATTATTCTTCTCACACTCTCTCATTTTTATCATAGCATCACAAAAGAAAAGAGAGTGGAAACTCCTTCTTCTTCCTCTTTCTTCTCTAGCTCAAAACTTCCATCAATGGCTTCATCTCTAACCTCCATCCATCTCATGGATGCAAGAGACAAAGTGATCACAAACATTCTCTACATCGCCTTGGACACGTCGGCTGGCACACTTCGTGCCCGAGTTGCTTCAGATGAAGCGGGAGCCCGTAAAAAGACTCGTAGATGTGGTGCCCTTTCCGACGAGGATATCGAGACCGGAGTTGCCGTGAGGAGCTTGGGATGGTGGCCAAAGACCGAAAGAAACGGATCGATCGGTATAGCTTTCTATCCTTTCTCTAGTTGCTAGTTTATAGGTTAATGGTTCGATCTGGGTTTTAAGCATACGATAGCGCCGGTTTTCAAGTTAAGAAAAATTTTCGTTTCCGCATTTTGGCCTCGGAAAGATGGCTGGGGCGCTACCGTAGTCTTACATGGTATCAGAGCCACGCCATTAACCTTTACTAGCTTGCTCTAGCATGTTTAGAACTTCGATCGGACGAAATTTTCAAAAACTGCGTTTCAAAGTCATCAGTTTCTGTCGAAATTTTTCTGTTGTCAAAAAATTATTTGGTGTATTGCAGAAAATCAGGCAGGGTTTTTTAAGAGAACTGAGAAAATTTGGTGGGCTGATTTCACTGTAGCGCGGAGGAACCGCGGCCGTACCCACGTTTTGGCCGCGGATCCACGGCCGTACTGTAGCCACAGTGCACCAAATTTCTTCAGTAGGTCTCTGTCTTGGAAAAGGGGTTTCTGGTAATTTTATTTTGGGCCCAGATTTATTTGAGTACTGGGTATTGGGCTTGGGGCGCACTTCGGGAAATTTTGTCGATCGAAAATTTTAAACATGTCAGTTCACAGTATTTACATTATATATGCGACTGTGAATGTCATTTGATCGCTAAATCATGTCTAATTGCTATAGCCCTTTTAGACGGATTTGCGAACGTGACATTCACGTTGATGTTCTGTGTTGTGCTGTGATGTTGCGGATTTGTCGTAGTGGATAGCCTGGTGCAATGGTAGTACAGTTTGGTTGTATTTGTACATTTGATATTGCGGGGCGAGCGTCCGACATGTGGACTGCCGTTACTGCCTGTTTGTATATTATTCTTTTGGGGCACGATCGGGCTGAGGTCGATGTACCCGTTGTATATATTTTACTTTCTGTACTAGGATTACCCCAAGGTGGGGTACACGAATAGCCGGGTTCTAGAGGGCAACGGGCCCGCATCTCATGGCTTTGAGACGGAGGGGGCTTCACTCTAGAATTGGCGGGCTATTCGCCGCACTCGTAGGGGGTACAGGTTGACCCAAGGAGGGGTGCTCAAGTTACCGAATTCCGTGAAGTGCTGGGTGGTCCATTCATGTTGTTGAAGGGGGCTGCCTCGCTTCAGGTTTTGGCGGGTAACTTGCCGTGCCTGTAGGGGTCTAGGATTTCATTACACAGGCTATCCACACGACCAGGGGAACGTCGAGTTTCAGTAGCGGCTCTATGAAACCCGGGGATCCCAGATTATCTGTATTGTTCTGTGATGCTTATTACATTTCTGTGATGTTGCATTTTATCACGCCTTGAGCGAATATTATATATTGATATATATACTAGTAGATGTTGTATATGTTTTACACCCGCGCTAGTCCAGTCCCCGCTCTGTCGTTAGTTAAGTAACCTAACGGGTGATGACGGGACCCAGTGGCGAATGCGGATGGCATATACGTATATCATATTTGCGTTCTTTATTGGTGTGATTAATTGATGGGACTGCATTGATTCGGATCAATGCAAGCTAAACAAACCTATTCTGATGTTGTTGGAACATTTTTCAAAAAAAGCTGTTATTGCAAGGACGTTTTCTTTTGTTTTGCACAGTGTTATTCGGTTATAAATATCCAGCACCTCGGTCGACGAGGCAAGGGCCGAGATCCCTTCACCGGGAGTGACCCCTTGGACAGAAGTTTGCGTCAGGGTAATAACTTCACTATAGCCAATTGCCTTTTTCTTTGCATCGTGGTATTCAGTTGGAATATCCTGCACCTCATTCTACGGGGAAAGAGCCGAGATCCCTTCACCGGGAGTGACCTTTTTAGCATAGGTTTTCGCCACTATATTTTTATAAAAAGCTATCCGGTTCCTTCAACGATATCAAGTTCATTACGTTAAAAGTTTTTCGCCAAAAACCTATCGTAGCCCTCCGTCATTTCAGATTAGTATTGCTTAATATCCGTGCTACGTATGTCGTGCATTGCCGAGGCGTAGTGTTCGGTAGCTCTGTATTTCTTTTCTGTCGCATGGATATGTGGATTGGTTAGGACAGTCGTACGGTTTTGTTGGCATTTTCAAGGACTCGTACGGGTGGGTTTAACGCAATCAAGATAATGACGGGTTGAACTTGACTATGACTCTTTGATATGTTGGCATTATCAAGATCACTTGGGTCCTAGGGGTAAAAACACACATCGGGTGTTTCTAAAGAAACTGAAACTTGCCAGGCATGCGCATACCTTCTAGAGTGTGATAATGTGAGTGGATTCCATCACATTATCATGTGATGATAGTTGGATCCCGATTCTGACTGATGAGTTGGTTTACTCCTCGGGTGATCCCGACTAATTCTTCTTTCAGGTTTGGAGGAGAATTTGAGGTTACAGTGAGAGGTTTCCTGATTAGATAAATTGATAACCATTCTGATCTAGGTTAGAGTGCATGCTGAGTGTTTCTTTTCTCTCTCTCTTTGGCAGCGACCATGACCCGACCCTTGACTATGACTCAGTGACCAAGATTAACCGAACTTTCTTAAACACTGGCTTTTGGATTGTCAGAGTTGCGTACCTCATTGCCACTCCTACTTTTATCCTTTTCTCCAGGACACCTCGTATTACTACGAACATCCACTTCCATTGGATAAAACCATCGTATGGTTATATACGAACTCGAAGGAACTTGTTCCAGATTCGAGGATGGTTTCCGGCTCTGGAGAAAACGAATAGGACTATTCAGTTGTCTTTTCCTTTAACCTTCTCTCTGGTTACGAGTGCTCCTTGGATAATGACTGTACACCTATTACGCTTATTGGATAGTCTTCTTCCAAACCATAGGCAGGTGTCGAAAGGTAGGGAATGAAGAAAACCAATTAGCCTAACGAAGGTGTACAGAAGGTATTAAGTAAAGACAAATAAAGGGATTAGTAAAAGGGCAAAGTAAACTGTGACTGCTATTCACGACCAAAACCGAGTATTTTATCGCCACTCCTACATCAACTTTGTATTTCTCCAGAACACTCCGTATCACTACGAAGATCCACAGTTTATTGGATACTCCATCGTATGGTTATATACGAACTCGAAGGAACTTGTTCCAGTTCGGGGATGGATTCTGGTTCAGGAGAAATAGGAATAAGGTTTTATTCAGTTGTCTGTTATCTTTACCTTCTCTCGGGTTGCGAGTGCTCCTAGGATTAGGACAGTACACCTATTACGCTTATTGGATAGTCTTCTTCCAAATCATAGGCTGGTGCCGAACGGTAGGGAAGGAAGAAAACCATTTAACCTAACGATGGTGTGCAGAAGGTAACGACTAAAGACAAATAAAGGGATTTGGAGAGATGACAAAGAAATATACGGTTACAGTCGTGAATTCGGATAATGGAAGAGGCATTACTAGGAATACCCGGATACCCCTTCGAAACATTTATATGTTTCAGTTTCACTGTGTATTGTTAAAAGAAAACTGATTTTCCAATTAGTCCTTATTCCAAGGTATGTATTTACCAGGTTTGATTCTCACATCTGTATGGTTTTATAGATGATGAGTGGGAGTAAGTTATCGGGAATTGGGTGATCATCCTCATTATATCGAGATTCGTTGTAATTGGTGATATATGAGGAAATCACCTGGGTTGTTTGCCGGACGGCAAATATTTGGTTTTGAATATCCATTGTTATGCACCAATTTCAAATTGATATATCTGTACGTTTATTTTTATAAAGTGAGATATAACTTTTTGAAATTATGTCTATGACATTTACCTATATCAGTGGATGGTTAGGTAAGGAGTATTAAACAGCGGTGTAATTCTTCTTAACCATAAGTACAGTTTTCAACCTACGACACACGGGGAATGAGTTATTAGACTCAGGGGACTTATACAGAGTATTGTATGTTGTCCAGTGTCCATGAGGACAGAGGGGTTGGTACTCGTACTATATTCTGTTTACTTGCGACTTCTCTAGTTCTTAGACATGTGTTTCGTAGAAATGCAAGGTCTAAGTTTTGATAAGTTATAGATATAAGAATAAAGTAGAGAACCAGATGTTGCAAGTATCAGGATTCTTCAAGGTGATCGAAGATGTAGATACTTGTGTATGGTATTCAGTTAATAGTAGTGATTATGAGAACTTGCTTCTCTTTCAGGTTACTCATAAATGGAAGCACTCCTAAGTTGAGTAATGCTGATCGGCCTCTCTCCATTTAGTTGACATGCACTGGAGACAGCTGCATGATTTGAATCTAGTTCCAATTAAATCAGTGCCTCTGTTTCTATATTGGATATAGAATAGTTCATATCTTAATGATGTTAAGGTACGGGGAGTTGTCCGGCTTATGCTTAAAACCAGACTCTGGATAACTCAAGGCACGTTACTGAAATGGCTGTTTATGGGTTAACCCGGGCTATGACGAGGGTAGACTTTCTACCATCTGGAAGATCAATAGTGATATTGTTCTTGACTCGCCACAGTTTTAGTAAAATGGATTCTTTCAGAAAACAGTAGTGGGAGTATGGTAGAACTAGAAGTGATTCCAGAACCGCAAACGATTACTGAAAATTTGATAAGAACCTAAACATTCAATCTGGTTTGATATTCCATTGGCCACTCCGCAGATATGGTGGGTAACCGCAGGCACTCGAGAGGTACTTCGGTATGCTCAAAAACGGTGACAGGGAGGTTCTTGTTTACCCAGACTTGACACTACTGTTGTTCCAGACTATGAGACCCGGTGGGAGGATGAATATAGCGTCGTTCTGAACTGGCTTTAGAAGTGTACGTGTATACGATTCTGCCAGAGGGTTGTCGTAGTCAGTGGGAGCAGCGGAAGCATTGGTGGACAAGTAGCTTATGTCTATTTATGGACTAAAGCAAATATAGCGGAGATAGATCATCTATTTCTAATGTGATAGTCATAGGTTTGACTTCATCAGAATAGGGGATGGATCTGTTAAGAAGGTAGTAGGGTGTGATGTCCTGGTATTTGGGTGACATACACAGAGTAGGAAGTGAAATTCCTATACTACGATCGGTTATACTTTGATTGTCACACAGTAGTTTCTCCACATAGGACTTGGATATTATATCAGACATTCTCGTTACTAGATCTATGGTTTTAGATCTAGATTTGGGTAGTTTCCCAATCTGGGTACTTAGACAGCATTCTAAAGGTGTTTTAGAATGGACGACTCCTGGCAAGGTAGTGTACCTACAGGAAATGGAGTCACCCTCTCTAAAGCTGTCTTATAGACTAAAAGGGAGAGGGATGCGCATGATCGACAGATCACTTGCTTAGGCAATTGAGTTGATCATGAGATGTCAAGTACCTCACCAGAAGTTGGTTTTGCACGAGATGCAATAAGTTGATATTAATCCAATCCTGGAGAAACATTCAGAAGCAGTTTTAGAACATAAGTGGATGTTCTAAGGATATGATAACGGCAGCCTCTATCGGGGGACAGTTATCATTCCAGACTTCCAAGGTGACTTGGATGACAGAGTGACTGTGAGAGTTATAGTTTTCCCTCTGACGAGGGGCAGTATTTTGGACAGGTGGTCCAAGCGGATACTGAGGGAGGCATGGCAAAGGATACTGATTAAGTTCAGTTGACGATACAGTCTAAGAAGTTCGGATTTGAAGTTCATTTATGAGCTAGGTGTAGGGTTCCTAGGCACACTAAGGAGGTCTCACAAGGCATCAACCATGCCAATTTCAAATTTTACGGTGCCGTGAAACCCTAGACTACGGATCGTTAACTAGATGTCTAGGCGAAAGATGCAACTAGTAAACTACTTTACTAAAAGAACGGAAATACAACCTTTGTAGATCCGGTCCTCCACCTCCATAGCTCCGCAATGAAGTCTCCTCGCTGTCCAAATGGAAACTCGGGCTCTAGCGTCGGCTTCATCGGAGAAATGGGCGGGCAAGGTCGTCGGCTTCGTGCCGAAGATGTTCTACGTCGAGGCATCACTAGATCAAGCTCCCACTTCACCAAGTCATGAAACCTGTGAAGAAAACACCCTATACTACTTGGCAAGAGGTAGAGGATGAAGAAATAGGAGGTGGGTTCACTTTAGAATTGGATTTCTCACTTGTTTTCTCAAGTTGCCATTGTAGTAGCAAGCTTTCTTCATGTGATGAAGAAGAAGAAGAAGAAGAAAGAAATGAATATGATAAGTTTTTTTAAATCCAAAAGAAAAATGAATACTTATCATATTCAAACCATGGTAATGTGTAGAGAGTTAATCATGGTTAAATGGAATGGTTAGGGTTAAGCATGAGACAAAATGGTCACTTGGTCAAAGTCTTCAAGAAGCTTCAACAACAAACAAAGTTAGCCACCATTTTCTCTTTATTCTTATAATTTCCAAAAATGAATAAACAAATAAATAAATGAATAAGAAAATGAAAAACAAAACCCTAACCATTTAAATAACCATGGTTCAATCTTTACACAAACTCAAGTAAGCATGTATCATCAAACATGATACAATTAAGTGCACAAAAGTATATCACATATACAACTTGTGAACTTCAAGTGAGAAAATCAATTTAAAGTGAACCAATACTAGTTAATGCAAAGTAATATATCAAATATATAATTATACATTAAATCATTAAATCAACACTTGATTCAATGATCCGGTCATATCGCATATAACCAACTAGTATCCAATGTATCGGCTTATCGAATCAATCCTTGAATCGATAACTAGGTTATATCGCATACAACCAGTCGATACATTCATCGCGAGAATGGAATACGGTATCACATACACGCATTATTCTCGGTCCCGCACATATCTCATATGCGCTCCTATTTCGTTTCGCTTGAGCCAGGAAACCTCTGTGTAGGACTCTAAAGACCCGTCAATACGCCGGCAGCAGATGATGATCATATCAAACACCCACAAGCCGCAAGCGGTCTGCTAAACGTAACGGCCACCCGGGTATTGAGAGATCAGAAGATCGACGAGCAAGCCCACTCACACTCCAGTGAATCCAACCAGTAACACTACCGTACAGTCCGGTCTGATCGTCTGATATGTCGCATATCTCGCCTAGGGGTGGTAAACGTCAGACCCCAATAGCTCGATAAGTCGTGTCGATATGAGGTCTATAACTGTTCGAGATACTACTGGTAACACTTACCAGTAAATCTCAGCAACCCTGGCCAGGGATTTCCGGTTATAGCCAATCGAACACTGCGCAACATCAACTCCCTATACCGGGAGAGACGAATCCCCTCCTATCGCTCATTGCCTCCATGTGATTCGGGACTGTACCCAAAAACCACCGTTTTGCATGCCCTCTTGGACGTGGTAAGGTGGAAATCAAAGCACAGTGGGAACCACACAAGACTCTATGACGATCTCGGGTCAACAGACTACTCTGTACCAGTGTCACCAGAGAACTGCCATCTGATGTAAGGTATAATACCATCTGGGAGTTCTCGGCGAGTCCGTCCAGTGTACCCAGTCTCCACTGAGCACCCGTATATCATCTCTGATGTCAAACACCAATGGATATGGGATCATCCATCGCCCATCTGTATGGGTCGAGAAGGTATACGCTAGTCTACTCTGGTATATCGACTCCCCGTCTCAATATACCCACGACTAGGGACTTTGAAGGATGTACTTACGGACTACCCTGTCCCCACTAGTTTGATCTGCATCATAGTCCAGGTAGTCAAGTACACATCCTAAGGGCTTTACCAACATGTAACAGAGAGACAATCAGTGTACACGTTAAGGTAAAGAGTAACCAGATAGCATACTATCATGTCGAGCAAGAAAGTCCTCCCTATATATGTCCCAGCATCCACTACAATATACATCCAATGTACTGTGATGGCCTCTAGGGCATACATATAACTAACAATCTCCCACTTGCACTAGGGCCATCTGATAGCAGTGGTTAGAGTATCTCATACTCAACCATCCCATAAAAATCTCTCTCTGGGAACAGGCCTTTGTGAGTGGATCCGTTGTGTTTTCCTCTGAGTCTACTCTCCAAACCTCGATCTCCTTGCAGATCAACCATCTCCATGATCTGATGATACTGCCTTAGAATTTGTCTGGATCACTGATGGGACGGGCGTTCCTTGGCATAAGCCACAACTCCATTGTCTCACAATGGTAGGAACCTAGTTCATCTCATGAACCAATATACACCCAAACAGCCTCTTTGGTAGCATCTTTAGTAGCGATGTATCCTGCCTTTATCGTCTAGTATGTCACGGTATCTAGCTTGGAACTCTTCCAGCATACCGTCCCTTTACTGAGGGTAAAGACAATACCTGTGACAGACATTCAGTCGTGTTTATCACCCTAGAACACTTCCAGTGATTTTCCCCAGGATCAACTGATACCATCTCACTACAACTAGTGAGTATCCTAACATCCATTTGGATCTATCTCATAGATCCAAAACCCAGGATTTAGGAGGTATTAATTTGATCCTATATGGAGAATCATTGTGATAAGCGGAGATTGACCGAGCGTAGCATAGGAAACTCCTTTCTTATCAAGAGTATGTCATCCACGTACTCTACGAGGATCATCACCATACTCCCTACTACCTTTTTGTTTATACAAGGTTCATCTACCATTTTGATGATATCAAACTCTTTGACTAACACATCAAAATAGATGTTCCAACTCTGCGATACCTGCTTTATCCTATAAAGCATCTTGTACACGTTTCCGCTGCTCCCACTGTCTACGAAGCCCTCTGGCTGTGTACTTATAGACGTTCTCTTCTAAAACATCATTTAGAAAAGCAGTCATGGCACCCAACCGTCAGATATCGTAGTCATGGTATGTAGCCGTGGCAAGTAGGATCCGGATGGACTTAAGCATAGCCACTGGAAAAAGGTTTCATCATTATCCACGCCTGGTCGATGACGAAAACCTTTAACAAGTCTAGCTTTGAAAGTCTCAACTTTTCCATCTACACCAAGTAATCTTCTCAAGATATACTTGCTCCTGATGGGGATTTAACCCTTCAGATATAGTAACCAAAGTCCATACTTTGTTGGTGTACATGGATTCCATCTCAGATCGCTAAGCATCCAGCCATTCTTACAGAGTCACACTCCTGATGGCCAGCTCGAAACTAGTTGGGTCATCATCTCATGATGCAATCCTTGCTCCCACTGTCATAGAGAAACCGAAGTAGCTCTCAGGTAGGTGAGGAACCTTACTAGATCGGCGGAGAGGCTGAGGTTCGTTGGTAACTATTGAATCCTTTGGTTGTACCAAATCATCTACTGTAGTTTGTATAGCTGGAAATTTTCCAGTTCTACATTACAGACCTTGCCTCGAGCTTGTCCGGATTATGCTTTTAGACATAGGCCGGACAACCCCAAATCTTAACTAACTTAAGATATGGGCTCTTCCCTTTCCATATCATATATGAAGTGGTAGGTAACTGATTTGATTCGAACCCTATTCAATAGGTATGCAACTTCATAAGTGCATAACTCCCAAAAGGAAAAAGGTAACTCAGTAGTACTCATCATAGAGCACACCATATCAAATAGGGTGTATCTGCTCCGCCCCGATATACCATCGTGCTATGGTGTATACAGAGGAGTAATGCTGAGAGAGAATCTCATTCTCCTTTAGAAAAGTCCAAGAATTTCGTGCTCAAGTATTCTCCTCCCTGATCACATCATAGGACATAATACTTATATCCGTATTTTAGTTCTCTACTTCTAACTTATATTCTGTGAATATCTCAAAAGGTTCGGACTTGTGTTTCAACAGGAATATATGTCTGAATCTAAAGAGATCATCAGAGAATGTAATGAAGTACAAAGAACCGGTCTTGGCATGTGCAGACAGGGGACCTACATACATCAACATGTATCTTCCCAAGAGTTTACTAACTCTTTCTCTGTTTCCAATAAACAGAGCTGGTTTCATTATATCTCTGTGACATGACTGGCAAGTTTCACAAAATGTAGATTCAAACTGATTTAAATATGCATCTTCATGCAACTTCAGCTAGTCGGGTCGCATTGATATGACCTAGTCTACAATGCTTCAAGAAAGATCCGTTCATTTCTGAACTCTTCCTCTTGTGTGTGTTCCGTATACTAAAGAACTGTAGTTTGATTTAGAACATTAATGCTTTTAGATAACGTGCCTGAACCGATCAACTTTTGATATAGGAAATGTTCAAAACATTATCCATCAATACAAAATTTTATCATTTCTTTACTGATAAAGAGACTGATATGATTTTGTATATCAGGTTCGGTATTTAATAACATTCGTTCAGAATCAATGTATTGGTAATACAGGGTGACAGTGACCAACAGACTTGGCTGCAACTCTTGCCCCGTTTTCTGCCTCATGAAACTTATCACCCGTTCTCAGTTCTCTACCTTTCTGTAGCCCTGTGTAACAGATTACATATCTGGGATCCTGATCTGGTATCACATACCCAGGACGTAAAGGTTACTGAGAAACAGTTCTCTGTAATGAACACACCCGAAGATGATGTATCATCATGCACTCTCCTCGTTTGGGCGGCACGGGAATTCTGGTAATCCCCAATTTCCTGCTTTGTCTTATAACAATTATAAGTTGGAGCGGGACCAATGTTCCCCAGCTCAGTATAACAAGCGGGTTCGGTCAATAATCCGTATTATTATCTTGATTAAGGCGTGATATGGTCGCTACCTGGAGAGAGAGAGAAGAAAACACTCAGCATGCGCTCTGTCAAGAATAGATTGGTTATTATTTTATCTAATCAGGATGGCTCCCACTGCTTTTTATCAAATCTTCCTTCAAACCCTAAAAGGAAAGACTAGCCGGGATTAATTACACACTACAAGTTCGCCAATCTTTCAGCCAGGCCAGTGTCGGTACTTTGAGGGAGGTCCCCCGTGCTTTCGCACGAACCTAATTAATGTAAACCTCGTTTTCCCAGAGGCGTAACCTCGTTAACACCTTTCTAGACACCTACTTGATCGGCTAATTGCAATGTATAAAACTCTCCCAGGAGTAACAATTACTCGCAGCGGGTATCGGGATCCAACTATCTCATAGAAGGTATGCAATCTCATTGCAAATTTCAACACTTGAAATTCCCGATAATATTTTGCCCCTAGCGTGCTATTGTTGGAGATAGTGCCCTCAGAGTCAATTATTGGATCACAGGTACGTGATTGCAATGATTGAGGGAGGACCTATCCCGGTAGGACAGTCTTACTCGAGATGATAGTATGCTATCTGGTTTACCTTTATCATTGTGTACTGTTTTAAGTGATCGGACACGTCGCTATTACACGTTGATAGAGCCCCTAGGATTCTTGCTTGACCACCAACAGTATGAGGGCGATCATATAAGTGGGAGCTGGGGGTCTATAGGCATATCCTTAAAAGGTCCCTAGTCGTGAGAGTTTCGAGACAGGGCATCGATTCTCCATTGTAGACTAGTGTATACAGTCGAGACCCCGACGAGGGGTGGTGGCCGGTCTCACAAGCCACTGGTGTCAGTTGGATCACCTAAGATGTATACAGGTGCAAATTTGGGTTATGAGTACACCGGACAGGACTCGCCGGGAACATGCTAGTTGGTCATATACCAGACGTCAGATGGCAGTTCCCTGGTGACATGTGTGCAGGTTAGTTCATCGACCTGGGGATCGTCATTTGTCTCGTGTGAGTTCCCACTGTACTTTGATTACTACCCTACCACAGCTCAAAGGAGTCGTGCAAACAGGTTTTAGTTGGTTAAAGTCCCGAGCCACATGGAGGCAGTGAGCGTATCTTCAGGGGTTCGTCTCTCCCGGTATTGGGGGTGAGGTCGTGCTGTGTCTAGGAGAGCCATTACACGAAGCCCTCGGCCGAGGCAAGGAGATTTACTGGTAGGTATTCCAGTAGTATCTCAGGGTGTTCTGGGCTACACTCCGACACGACTTGTACCGCTTTTAGGGGTCTGACTTTTACCAACCCCCTAGGCCCGCCATGCGATGCTCATAGACGAACGGACCGGACTGTACGGATATTGTCACTGACAGGCTCAGTAGGGAGTCAGGCTGAGTTCGCTCACAGACGTCCCTTTTGGTCAATACCTGGTAGCCCGTTATGTATTGGCTTATACCTCTAACGTGCTAGTGGTTAAATCCACAACCAAGGTGTTGATGAGTCTTTAGAGTCCCCCACATTCTGTTACTCAGCTTTCGGGCGAAAGGTTGTAGAGGCCGTATGGAGATATGGCAAGGTCCGATCAGATACGTGCGGTATTGCACGGATCAGGATAGGACAGTTTGTACTATAGGCCGTATGGATATATGGCAGGGTTCGATCAGATACGTGCGGTATTGCACGGATCAGGATCGAACGGATATTACTAGCCGGCTTTGGTTTAAGCCGGATCCTAGTATAGTACAGTGTAGATTTTGTCTCATTGCATTTGTATTTCGGTCGGAATACAAATGCGGGTGTGTATGCACAGTATCGGGGTTTTCCTGTAATTTATTACAGGACCAGTTTTCTGGAGTTGCCAGTTTGCTTTCCGTTTCGGCCAATTTCCTTTGTATCGTTCATTGGCCGAAGATTGGTAGAGGAGGGTTTATTTGCATTGTTGCAAATAGGCATTTGTGGAGGGGGTTCTTTGCATCTTGTTGCATCATGATGGCTTTCATGATGTGCACCATCATTGACTTGTTTTGACTCCATCATGACTTGACTTTTAAAGTCATGATTGTTGATGATGATGAGGGGTGAGGTTGGTTGTGTGTGGATGTATTTGTTATCATGTTCTTTCATGATTCCCTTTTGCATTATTGTTCCACTCACTCCCTCTTTGTATGGCTCTCTCATTTTTTCTATCATATGACACTCTCATTTCTCCTCTCTCAATGAGCATGGCCGGCCACTCCCATTTGGGGGCTGTCCAAAATTTGTAGTGGGGGTTTTTGGCTCATTTGAGGTTGCAAAAATCCCACAAGATCTCTCTCAAAAGCTCCAAGTTCAATCCCTCCACCAATGGCAATTCCACAACCCCAAAAAGAGACACAAGTTCTACTACACATTCTACAGCATATCTTGGGCACGTCGAGTAGCCGGCTTCGTGCCCGAGTTGCCTCGGCATTGAGGTGGGAGCCCGTAAAAGAAGTAGGCGATGTGGTGCACTTCCGGCGACGAGGAGGAGACGGGACATTCCGCAGGAGATCGGGACGATGACGAGAAGACCGGAGGACTTGGATCGTCGGTATATCTCTATTCCCTTTCTTGTAGATAGCTAGGACTAATTAATGGTTCGATCCGGGTATTAGTGCGCGGCGGTTTGCCAGTACAAGAAAATTTAAGTTTTTCACCGCTTCCGCATTTGGCCATCGGATTGACGGCCGGGGCGCCGCCGTGCACTTACAGTGGTATCAGATCCTCGCCATTAACTTAGTCTAGCTTGGTGTAATGTGTTTTGCATTTCCGATCGACCAAAATCCCAAAACCACATTTTTTGCTTGCATCAGTTTTCTGTTGAAAATTTCTGGTCTCGAAAATTTTTTCAGGTTGTAAAATATTGATGTACTGGAAAATCTAAGAGCTCTGTAAAAATTCGATGAAGTGAATCCACAGTGGGAGCGCGGAACCGCCGCAAATACCCCCTTCCCGCCGCTGTTCCGCCGCACACTGTGGGGATCCCTGCACCAATTTTTTACAGAGGCTTTCTGGGCTTAAAATATGGGTTTTGGAATATTAATTTTGGGCCCAGAATTTCTTGATGTGCTACAGTAGTACTTGGGGGCCCACTTGTTAAAATTTGATTGATCGGATATTTTAAACACATTATTTCACAGTATTTACATTATATCTGCGACCGTGAATGTCACTCGATCGGTAAATCCGGTCTAACTGCTATAGCCCGGTTAGACGGATTTGCGAACGTGACTTTCACGTTGATGTTCTGTTTTTGCTGTGATGTTGCGGATCGGTCGTGGGGGATAGCCTGGATGCAATGCTAGTACAGTTGTGGTTGTATTATGTACATTTGATATTGCGGGGCGAGCGTCCGACATGTGGACTGTCGTCACTGCCTGATTGTATTATTCTTTTGGGGCACGACCTGGTTGCGGTCGATGTACCCGTTGTATGTATATTTTACTTTCTGTACTAGGGTTGCCCCGCGGAGGGGTGCACGGATAGCCGGATTCTAGAGGGCAACAAGCCCGCATCTCATGGCATTGAGACGGAGGGGGCTTCACTCTAGAATTGGCGGGCTATTCGCCGCACTCGTAGGGGGTACTGGTTGACTCAGGAGGGGTGCCCAAGTTACCGGATTCCGTGAAGTGCTGGGTGGTCCATTCACGGCGCTGAAAGGGGCTGCCTCGCTTCAGGTTTTGGCGGGTGACTTGCCGCGCCCGTAGGGGTCTAGGTTTTCATTGCACAGGCTATCCACACGACCAGGGGAACGTCGGGTTTCAGTAGTGGCTCTGTGAAACCCGGGGATCCCAGATATCTGTATTGTTCTGTGATGCTGTACATTTCTGTGATGTTGCATTTTATTCACGCCTTGAGCGAATATAATATATTGGTATATATATTATTAGATGTTGTATATGTTTTGCATCCGCGCTAGTCCAGTCCCCGCTCTGTCGTTAGTTAGCTAACCTAACGGGTAATGACGGGACCCAGTGGCGAATGCGGATGGCATATACGTAAATCAGTATATTTTCGTTCTTTTTGGTGTGATCAATTGATGGAACTGCATTGATTTGGATCAATGCAAGTTAAAAACAAACCTAATCTGATGTTGTTGGAACACTTTTTCAAAAAAAGCTGTTATTGCAAGGACGTTCACTTTTGTTTTGCATCGCGGTATTCATTTGGAATATCCTGCTCCTCAATCGACGAGGCAAGGGCCGAGATCCCTTCACCGGGAGTGACCCCTTGGACAAAAAGTTTGCGTCAGGGCATTAACTTCACTATAGCCGATTACTTTTGCTTTGCATCGTGGTATTCAGTTGGAATATCCTGCACCTCATTCTACGGGGAAAGAGCCGAGATCCCTTCACCGGGAGTGACCTCTTTAGCGAAGGTTTTCGTCACTATATTTTTAAAAGCTATCCGTTCCTTCAACGATATCAAGTTCATTACGTTAAAGGTTTTCGCCAGAAACCATTCGTAGCCCTCCGTCATTTCAGTTAAATATTCGGTAGTATTCAAGCTATGTATTTTGACCTCACGCCAAGGCATAGTGATTGGTAGCTGCCGGGTATTTATCTGTTGCATAGATAGATGCGTTGGTTTGGGACAGTCGTACTACTATTTTGGCCTACGTCAAGGGTTTGTACGGGTGGATTCAAATTAACCTGGATAATGACGGGTAGAACTTGACATGTGACTTATGATATTTTGACCTCACGCCAAGGTCATAAGAGCATGGGGTAAAAATCACATCGGGAGTTTCAAAAGAACTGAAACTTGCCAGATATGCGCATACCTTTTAGAGTGTGATACCGTGAGCGGATTCCGTCACGTTATCATGCGATGACAGTTGGATCCCGATTCCCACTGATGAGTTAGTTTACTCCTCGGGTGATCCCGACTAATTCTTCTTTCAGGTTTGGTGGAGAATTTGAGGTACAGTGGGAGGTTTCCTGATTAGATAAATTGGTAACCATTCTGATCTAGGTTAGAGTGCACGCTGAGTGTTTCTTTTCTCTCTCTCTTTGGCAGCGACCATTTGACTCGACCCTAAGACTTTGACTCAGTGACCAAATTGACCGAACCTTCTTAAACACTGGCTTTTGGATTGTCAGAGTTGCAAACCTCATTGCCACTCCTACTTTTACCCTTTTCTCCAGGACACCCCGTATTACTACGAACGTCCACTTCCATTGGAAAAAACCATCGTATGGTTAGATACGAACTCGAAGGAATTTATTCGAGGATGGTTTCAGGTTCTGGAGAAAACGGATAGGATTATTCAGTTGTCTTTTCCTTTTTTACATTCTCTCAAGTTGCGAGTGCTCCTTGGTTTAGGAGATAGTACACCTATTACGCAAATTGGATAGTCTTCTTCCAAACCATAGGCAGGTGCCGACCGGTAGGGAATGAAGAAAACCAATTAGCCTAACGATGGTGTACAGAAGGTATTATGTAAAGACAAAGCAAGGGATTAGTAAAAGGGCAAAGTAAATTGCAACTGATATTCACGACCAAACCAAGTATTCCTTCGCCAATCCTAAAATCACCTTTGTATTTCTCCAGGACACTCCGTATCACTACGAAGATCCACAGTTTATTTGGATACTCCATCGTATGGTTATATACGAACTCGAATGGAACTTGTTCCAGTTCGGGGATGGATTCTGGTCCAGGAGAAATAGGAATAAGGTTTATTCGGTTGTCTTTTATCTTCACCCTCTCTCATTGCGAGTGTTCCTAGGATTGGGACAGTACACCCATTATGCTTATTGGATAGTCTTCTTCCAAACCATAGGCTGGTGCCGAACGGTAGGGAAGGAAGAAAACCATTTGGCCTAAAGGGGTGTACAGAAGGTAAAGACTAAAGACATATGAAGGGATTTGGAGAGGTGGCAAAGAACTATACGGTTACAGTCGTGAATCTGGAAGAGGCATTACTAGGAATACCAGGATACCCCATCGAAACATTTCAATGTTTCAGTTTCACTGTGTACTGTTAAAAGAGAACTGATTTCCTAATCAGACACTTGCTCCAGGGTATGTATTTACCAGGTACGGTTCTCACATCTGTATGGTTTTACAGATGATGAGTGGGAGTAAGTTATTGGGAATTGGGTGATCATCCTCATTATATCGGGATTCGTTGTAATCGGTGATATTTGAGGAAATCACCTGGGCTGTTTGCCGGTCGGCAAATATTTGGTTTTGAATATCCTCTGTTATGCACCAATTTCAAATTGATATATCTGTACGTCTATTTTCATAGAGTGAGATATACCTTTTGAAATTATGTCTACAACATTTACCTATATCAGTGGATGGTTAGGTAAGGAGCATTAAACAGCGGTGTAATTCTTCTTAACCATAAGTACAGTTTTCAACCTACGACACACAGTGAATGAGTTATCAGACTCAAGGGACTTATACAGAGTATTGTATGTTGTCCAGGGTCCATCAGGACAGAGGGGTTGGTCCTCGTACTATATTCGGTTTACTTATGACTTCTCTAGTTTTTAGACAGGTGTTTCGTGGAAACACAGGGTCCGAATTTTGAGAAGTTATAGGTATTTGAATAGAGTAGAGAACCAGGTGTTGCAAGTATCGGGATTCTTCAAAGAGATCGAAGATGTAGATACTTGTGTATGGTATTAAGTTGATAGTAATGACTAAGAGAACTTGCTTCTTTTTCAGGTTACTCATAATTGGAAGCATTCCTAAGTTGAGTAACGCTGATCGGCCTCCTTCCATTTTGTTGACATGCACTGGAGACAGTTGCATGATTTGAATCTGGTTCAATTAAATCAGTGCCTCTGGTCCTATATTGAATATAGAACAGTTCGTATCTTAACGATTTTAAGGTACGGGGAGTTGTCCGGCTTATGCTTAAAACCAGACACTGGACAACTCAAGGCACGTTTCTGTAATGGCTGTTTGTGGGTTGACCCAGGCTATGACGCGGGTTGATTTTCTACCATCTGGATGAACAATAGCAATATTGTTCTAGACTCGCCACAGTTTTAATAAAAATGGATTTTTTCAGAAAACAGTAGTGGGAGTATGGTAGAACTGGAAGTGATTCCAGAACCACAAACGATTACTGAAGATTTGATAAGGAACCTAAAGATTCAATCTGATTTGACATTCCATTGGCCACTCCGCAGATATGGTGGGTAACTTCAGGCACCCGAGAGGTACTCCGGTAGCCTCAAGGACGGTGATAGGGAAGTTCTTGTTTACCCACACTTGCCATTGCTGTTGTTCCAGACTGTGAGACCCGGCGGGAGGATGAGTATAGCGTCGTTCTGAACTCGCTTCAGAAGTGTACGTGTATATGACTCTGCCAGAGGGTTGTCGTAGTCAGTGGGAGCAGCGGAAGCATTGGTGGACAGGTAGCTTATGTCTATTTATAGACTGAAGCACCAGTAGCGGAGATAGATCATCTATTTCTGACGTGACAGTCATAGGTTTGACTTCATCAGAATAGGGGATGGATCTGTTGAGAAGGTAGTAGGGTGTGATATCCTGGTATTTGGATGACATACACAAAGTAGGAAAGGAAACTCCTATACTACGATCGGTCATACTTTGGTCGTCACACAGTAGTTTCTCCATATGGGACTTGGACATTATATCAGACAAACTGGTTACTAGATCTATGGTTTTAGATCTAGATTTGGGTGGTTTCCCAATCAGGGTACTTAGACAGCATTCTAAGAGTATTTAGAATGGACGACTCCATGCACGGTAGTGTACCTGCAGAAGATGGAGTCACCCTCTCTAAAGGTGTCTTATAGACTAAAGGGGAGAGGGATGTGCATGAATGACAGATCACTTGCTTAGGCAATTGAGTCAATCATGAGATGTCAAGTACCACACCAGATGTTGTTCTTGCACTAGATGCAATAAGTTGATATTGATCCTATCCTGGAGAAACAGTCGGAAGAAGTTTTAGAACATAAGTGGATGTTCTAGGGATATGATAACAACAGCCTCATTCGGGAAACAGTTATCATTCCAGGCTTCCAAGGTGACATGGACGACAAGGAGGTTGTCAGAGTTATAGTTTTCCTTCTGACGAGGGGCAGTATTTTGGACAGTTGGTCCAAGACAATACTGAGGGTGGCATGGCGCAGGATACTGATTAAGTTCAGTTGACGATACAGTCTAAGAAGTTTGGATTTGGAGTTCATTTATGAGCTATGTCCCATCAGACATCCAGACACATTCTAAGACAGGTGTTGCTCATTTCGGGAGATGGCTTTCTCCGCGAACTTGAGATATAGAGAGACATGGAAAGAGACAACAAAGCGGATCCACTCACTGAGGCTATTCCTCGAACGTAATAGTTTCGCAAACGAGCTTTGTGAGACTGACTAGAAGAGGAGTTGGGTGTTCGGTATCACACGGGCTGTGAGTATGCGACATCGCAATAATTAGCCTTGAGTGCAAGTGGGAGATTGTTGGAGATAGTGCCCTCAGAGTCAATTATTGGATCACAGGTACGTGATTGCAATGATTGAGGGAGGACCTATCCCGGTAGGACAGTCTTACTCGAGACGATAGTATGCTATCTGGTTTACCTTTATCATCGTGTACTGTTTTAAGTGACCTGACACGTCGCTATTACACGTTGATAGAGCCCCTAGGATTCTTGCTTGACCACCTGCAGTATGAGGGCGATCATATAAGTGGGAGCTGGGGGTCTATAGGCATATCCTTAAAAGGTCCCTAGTCGTGAGAGTTTCGAGACAGGGCATCGATTCTCCATTGTAGACTAGTGTATACAGTCGAGACCCCGACGAGGGGCGGTGGCCGGTCTCACAAGCCACTGGTGTCAGTTGGATCACCTAAGATGTATACAGGTGCTCATTGGGTTATGAGTACACCGGACATGACTCGCCGGGAACATGCTAGTTGGTCATATACCAGACGTCAGATGGCAGTTCCCTGGTGACATGTGTGCAGGTTAGTTCATCGACCTGGGGATCGTCATTTGTCTCGTGTGAGTTCCCACTGTACTTTGATTACTACCCTACCACGGCTCAAAGGAGTCGTGCAAACAGGTTTTAGTTGGGTACAGTCCCGAGCCACATGGAGGCAGTGAGCGTATCTTCAGGGGTTCGTCTCTCCCGGTATTGGGGGTGAGGTCGTGCTGTGTCTAGGAGAGCCATTACACGAAGCCCTCGGCCGAGGCAAGGAGATTTACTGGTAGGTATTCCAGTAGTATCTCAGGGTGTTCTGGGCTACACTCCGATACGACTTGTACCGCTTTTGGGGGTCTGACTTTTACCAACCCCCTAGTCCCGCCATGCGATGCTCATAGACGAACGGACCGGACTGTACGGATATTGTCACTGACAGGCTCAGTAGGGAGTCAGGCTGAGTTCGCTCACAGACGTCCCTTTTGGTCAATACCTGGTAGCCCGTTATGTATTGGCTTATACCTCTAACGTGCTAGTGGTTAAATCCACAACCAAGGTGTTGATGAGTCTTTAGAGTCCCCCACATTCTGTTACTCAGCTTTCGGGCGAAAGGTTGTAGAGGCCGTATGGAGATATGGCAAGGTCCGATCAGATACGTGCGGTATTGCATGGATCAGGATAGGACAGTTTGTACTATAGGCCGTATGGATATATGGCAGGGTTCGATCAGATACGTGCGGTATTGCACGGATCAGGATCGAACGGATATTACTAGCCGGCTTTGGTTTAAGCCGGATCCTAGTATAGTACAGTGTAGATTTTGTCTCATTGCATTTGTATTTCGGTCGGAATACAAATGCGGGTGTGTATGCACAGTATCGGGGTTTTCCTGTAATTTATTACAGGACCAGTTTTCTGGAGTTGCCAGTTTGCTTTCCGTTTCGGCTAATTTCCTTTGTATCGTTCATTGGCCGAAGATTGGTGGAGGAGGGTTTATTTGTATTGTTGCAAATAGGCATTTGTGGTGGGGGTTCTTTGCATCTTGTTGCATCATGATGGCTTTCATGATGTGCACCATCATTGACTTGTTTTGACTCCATCATGACTTGACTTTTAAAGTCATGATTGTTGATGATGATGAGGGGTGAGGTTGGTTGTGTGTGGATGTATTTGTTATCATGTTCTTTCATGATTCCCTTTTGCATTATTGTTCCACTCACTCCCTCTTTGTATGGCTCTCTCATTTTTTCTATCATATGACACTCTCATTTCTCCTCTCTTAATGAGCATGGCCGGCCACTCCCATTTGGGGGCTGTCCAAAATTTGTAGTGGGGTTTTTTGGCTCATTTGAGGTTGCAAAAATCCCACAAGATCTCTCTCAAAAGCTCCAAGTTCAATCCCTCCACCAATGGCAATTCCACAACCCCAAAAAGAGACACAAGTTCTACTAAACATTCTACAGCATATCTTGGGCACGTCGAGTAGCCGGCTTCGTGCCCGAGTTGCCTCGGCATTGAGGTGGGAGCCCGTAAAAGAAGTAGGCGATGTGGTGCACTTCCGGCGACGAGGAGGAGACGGGACATTCCGCAGGAGATCGGGACGATGACGAGAAGACCGGAGGACTTGGATCGTCGGTATATCTCTATTCCCTTTCTTGTAGATAGCTAGGACTAATTAATGGTTCGATCCGGGTATTAGTGCGCGGCGGTTTGCCTGTTCAAGAAAATTTAAGTTTTTCACCGCTTCCGCATTTGGCCGTCGGATTGACGGCCGGGGCGCCGCCGTGCACTTAGAGCTATGACCTTGACGAAAGCCAACAAACCATAGTCCGCTAGTCAAGTTCAACCCGTACATTTCTTGATTGAATTAAACCCACCCGCACGACCCTTGACGAAAGCCAACAAAGCCGCACGACTACCCTAATCCAATCGCATCGTATACTGGCAGATAAGCAGCATATAGCTACCGCACACTGCACCTTGACGAAAGCCAACAAATGCAGCACGAATACTATATACAACTTATCTGAAATGACGGAGGGCTACGACAGGTTTTTCTGAAAACCTATTGCGTAATGAACTTGATATCGTTGTAGAATCAAATGATTTAAAAATGGAGTGCTTTTGAGGCTTTTCTAGTTTTGCTAAAGGAGTCACTCCCGGTGAAGGGATCGTCGGTCCTTTCCTCGTCGAATGAGGTGCGGGATATATCATATATATCACTTTGCAAAGCAAAAACTCTTAAAAGGAATCAAAAGACAAACCGAGTGTGTAGCATCTGCCAGTTATTGCTAAAGGAGTCACTCCTGGTGAAGGGATCTCGGTCCTTTCCTCATCGAATAAGGTGCAGGATATATCACATATACCTCTGTGCAAAGCAAGAACTGTAGCTACCTGTTTTATTTTGAAATTCGATTCTACAACATCTTAGGTTTCTTTTATTTCATTAATCACATTAATGAAGTCCCATCATTTAAGTACCTAAACGTCACAGATAAATACGACGTACACTTATGCCATCCGCATTCGCCTCGATGTCCCCTCGTGCACCGTTAGGTTAGGTAACTAACGGCAGAGCAGGGCAGGGCTAGCGCGGGTGTAAAACATAAGTAACGCCTATATAATATATCATATATACTATATAAAGTATCCATCACAGAACATATCACAGGATCACATCACAGATATCGCAGCAGAAGAATCATATGAAATATTGGATATACTAGGACGTCCGTGTTTTCAATACGAGCCAGTATAAAACACGGATTCCACGGTCGTGATGAATAGCCAAACCCACACCCCTAGACCCCTACGAGAGCGGCAAGCAACCCTACCAATTCTAGAGTTAGGAGACCCGGACTCGACTCCTCGAGTTGGTCTCCCACTGGACTCCAGAACCCAGTTACTTGTGCTCCCCTCCTTGGGTCTATCGTAGTGCGGAAAAGTAAATAATATACAAATGGTGACATCTTACGCAACCTGGAAGTGCCCCAATAAAAGAATATTACATACAAGTTTTTTACATGAATGAAAATGAAAAACACTCATTTCACATAAAAAAAAAACCCGGCTATTCAAACACGACGATCCAATATAAACTATCCAGCAACACATAACATCACATGTCATCAACGTAAGTAAATATGCGCATCCCAATTGTCGTTGACATATAGCAACGAAACCGGCGATATCACATATTACACTTACGGTCACAGAAAAGAAAGTGTAAAACTACAACAGTTGGAATCCGCAATCACCTCAGACATCGCATGCCTGACCAAATGAATTACTTAGACATCGCATGCCTAACAATTATAAACCCCGCATTTTAGTCTCATTATCGAAAACACTTTTCAATATCAAGTCGGGCAATTCAACAAGATTCCCGACAGCCTGATCGAATGCTCGTCGCAAACTTTAGTAGGCGGCTGCACCCCCGATACCGTCGACGAAGTGCACCAAGGCGGAACACCGCTACCGCGAGCACCCGGACGGATGCTTTCGGCGACGGGGTTCTCCTACAGTCACTTGGTCGGGGCTATGAAGCGAGGCTGTCTATTAAGTTTACCCGGCGAGTATCCGCGTACGCTACGTGATTGCGACGGACTTTTGATCACATCAAAATTCCGTGGCAACCGATCAAGTGAGACTAAACTGCTATGTTTATAACATTCATTCAGTTATCTCATAACTACTTGTGAATTCCAATTATTGTATCACATTCCGGATAAATAGAAAATGTTAAACTTTTCGATCAAACAGTCGAACACCCAAGTTTTCCCGATATAGATCAACACATGAAATAAGTCTAACAACATTCAGTTCGTGCCTCAGTACCAACGGTCCAGCCGTAGAAGGGTCAAGCCAACGCCTCACATGTGGCACGCTGTACTGCCCCAAACCCGAAGGTTCAAAGGGCAGTTCAAGACGGTCACATAATCGAGTTAAGGTTTGTTGTCTTCTAGAGGGACCATCGCATTACTTGCACTACTTAGAACGTCATTAAGCCTCGGAAAAATCCAACACTTGGAAATTTTCCGGCAGGGGAAAGATTGGGTATTTATATCCGGTCGAACTTTTTAACATATTCAAAAATTATCCGGAAAGCCACATAGACAAAATCTGATACTCCGATCGAAACACCGAATCCCCAAACACAACCCCAGAAAATTCAACTCTTGAATAAATATTAAAAATTCCCAGAAAATCCAGCATAATAAAATAGGAGTTACTGTGCAAACAAGGGAGGATGACGTCATCATTTCGCCGCGGAACCGCCGCAGAAGCCAGGCTTCTGCCGCGGTTCTGCCGCACTATGAACAGTTCATGGAAAACATTTTGCACCGTAATTCTTAGATTTCCCTGCTGAATTTTTTAAGCATTTTTAATCTGGAAAAAACCCAGTTTTTAGAAAAAGTCCAGAGAGCATGTCGGATTAGGGTTTTGGGGTTTGTCCGGGTTTCAAACTTCGTCTACGCAACGCCTAAGGCTCTAGCTAGGCTCTGATGCCACTGTAGGGTTCCTAGGCACACTAAGGAGGTCTCACAAGGCATCAACCATGCCAATTTCAAATTTTACGGTGCCGAGAAACCCTAGACTACGGATCGTTAACTAGATGTCTAGGCGAAAGATGCAACTAGTAAACTACTTTACTAAAAGAACGGAAATACAACCTTTGTAGATCCGGTCCTCCACCTCCATAGCTCCGCAATGAAGTCTCCTCGCTGTCCAAATGGAAACTCGGGCTCTAGCGTCGGCTTCATCGGAGAAATAGGCAGGCAAGGTTGTCGGCTTCGTGCCGAAGATGATCTACGTCGAGGCATCACTAGATCAAGCTCCCACTTCACCAAGTCATGAAACCTGTGAAGAAAACACCCTATAGTACTTGGCAAGAGGTAGAGGATGAAGAAATAGGAGGTGGGTTCACTTTAGAATTGGATTTCTCACTTGTTTTCTCAAGTTGCCATTGTAGTAGCAAGCTTTCTTCATGTGATGAAGAAGAAGAAGAAGAAAGAAATGAATATGATAAGTTTTTTTAAATCCAAAAGAAAAATGAATACTTATCATATTCAAACCATGGTAATGTGTAGAGAGTTAATCATGGTTAAATGGAATGGTTAGGGTTAAGCATGAGACAAAATGGTCACTTGGTCAAAGTCTTCAAGAAGCTTCAACAACAAACAAAGTTAGCCACCATTTTCTCTTTATGCTTATCATTTCCAAAAATGAATAAACAAATAAATAAATGAATAAGAAAATGAAAAACAAAACCCTAACCATTTAAATAACCATGGTTCAATCTTTACACAAACTCAAGTAAGCATGTATCATCAAACATGATACAATCAAGTGCACAAAAGTATATCACATATACAACTTGTGAACTTCAAGTGAGAAAATCAATTTAAAGTGAACCAATACTAGTTAATGCAAAGTAATATATCAAATATATAATTATACATTAAATCATTAAATCAACACTTGATTCAATGATCCGGTCATATCGCATATAACCAACTAGTATCCAATGTATCGGCTTATCGAATCAATCCTTGAATCGATAACTAGGTTATATCGCATACAACCAGTCGATAAATTCATCGCGAGAATGGAATACGGTATCACATACACGCATTATTCTCGGTCCCGTACATATCTCATATGCGCTCCTATTTTGTTTCGCTTGAGCCAGGAAACCTCTGTGTAGGACTCTAAAGACTCGTCAATACGCCGGCAGCAAATGATGATCATATCAAACACCGACAAGCCGCAAGCGTTCTGCTAAACGTAACGGCCACCCAGGTATTGAGAGATCAGAAGATCGACGAGCAAGCCCGCTCACACTCCAGTGAATCCAACCAGTAACACTACCGTACAGTCCGGTCTGATCGTCTGATATGTCGCATATCTCGCCTAGGGATGGTAAACGTCAGACCCCAATAGCTCGATAAGTCGTGTCAATATGAGGTCTATAACTGTTCGAGATACTACTGGTAACACTTACCAGTAAATCTCAGCAACCCTGGCCAGGGATTTCCGGTTATAGCCATTCGAACACTGCGCAACATCAACTCCCTATACCGGGAGAGACGAATCCCCTCCTATCGCTCATTGCCTCCATGTGATTCGGGACTGTACCCAAAAACCACAGTTTTGCACGCCCTCTTGGACGTGGTAAGGTGGAAATCAAAGTACAGTGGGAACCACACAAGACTCTATGACGATCTCGGGTCAACAGACTACTCTGTACCAGTGTCACCAGAGAACTGCCATCTGACGTAAGGTATAATACCATCTGGGAGTTCTCGGCGAGTCCGTCCAGTGTACCCAGTCTCCACTGAGCACCCGTATATCATCTCTGATGTCAAACACCAATGGATATGGGATCATCCATCGCCCATCTGTATGGGTCGAGAAGGTATACGCTAGTCTACTCTGGTATATCGACGCCCCGTCTCGATATACCCACGACTAGGGACTTTGAAGGATGTACTTACGGACTACCCTGTCCCTACTAGTATGATCTGCATCATAGTCCAGGTAGTCAAGTACACATCCTAAGGGCTTTACCAACATGTAACAGAGAGACAATCAGTGTACACGTTAAGGTAAAGAGTAACCAGATAGCATACTATCATGTCGAGCAAGAAAGTCCTCCCTATATATGTCCCAGCATCCACTACAATATACATCCAATGTACAGTAATGGCATCTAGGGCATACATATAACTAACACTAGGTCCCATCAGATATCCAGACATATTCTAAGACAGGTATTTCTCATTTCGGGAGATGGCTTTCTCCGCGAACTTGAGATAAAGAGAGACATAGAAAGAAACATCAGGGCGGATCCACTAGCTGAGGCTATTTCTCGAATGCAATAGCTTCGCAAACGGGCTTTGTGAGACTGATCAGTTGAGGAGTTGGGTGTTCGGTATCACACGGGCTGTGAGTATGCTATTAGTGTATATGCCCTAAAGGCCATTACTGTATCATACTAGTTTGTATATTACTTAATGGATGCTTGGGATATTCACCTTGTATATACAATCTTGCTCAAAATAGTAGTATGCTACTTGGTTTGTTTCTACTTCAATGTGTACATGTGTTTATTTTTGTATATCGCCTATACACATTAGTAGAGCCCTTAGGATCTTTGCTTGATTACCAGCGATGTGATGGCCGTCACACTAGTGGGGCTGGGTAATCTATAAGCACATCCTTATGCAGGTCCCTGGTCGCAGGACTATCGAGACAGGGCATCGATACTCCGGAGTAGACCAGCGCATGCGCTTCTCATCCCAGTGTGGGAGACGGTCTGTCCCACAGCCGTCAGTACGTCGTACTTGAGATAGTATGCGGGTGCTCGTTAGGTTACGGGTACACTGGACAGGACTCGTCGGGAACTGACTAGTTGGTATTATACCTATCGTCAGTTATCAGTTCCCAGGTGACATGAGTACAGCTTAGTCCGCTGACTTGACACTGTCACTCCGCCTCGAGTGTGTTCCCACTGTACTTTGATCACTACCCTACCACGGCTCAAAGGAGTCGTGCAAACAGGTAGTGGTTGGGTGCAGTCCCGAAGCACTTGGAGGCAGTGACGGTTAGACAGGATTCGTCTCTCCCGGTATTGGGGGTTGACATCGCGTTGTGTCTAGGAGAGCCATTACACGAGTAGTCCCTGGCCAGGGCAAACGAGATATACTGGTAGGTTTCCAGTGTTATCTCAGGGTGTTTTGGGCTTCGCTCCGGCACGACTTGTACCGCTATTGGGGGACTGACGTTTACCGCCCCCTAGGCCCGCCATGCGATGTATCAGACGAACAGACCGGACTGTACGGAGAATGTCACACTCAGGCTCAGTAGGAGTTCAGATGGGTTTCGCCTCGTCGGTCTTCTTGTCGGCATTACCTAGGGACCGTTACGCACAGCTAGTGCCGCTTGCGGTCTGTGGTTAAACCCACTGCCAGCGTAGTGTCGAGTCTTTAGAGTCCCACACAGAAAGCTTTTCGCCTTTAGGCAAAAGAGTAGAGGTCGCATGGTATTGCGACAGGTCGCATGGTTTTGCGACAGGGTTCGGTCACATCCATGCACTTGTGCACGTACAGTGTCCGGACAGTTTACACTAGCGGGCTTTGGTTTAAGCCAGATCCTAGTGTATCTTATGGGATTGGATTTATCCAGTTTGCATTCGTGTTCCTCGGAACGCGGATACGGGTGTGTATGCACAGTTGACAGGGAGGCACAGACAGCGGATTCTCATTAGGGTTGTTGACAGTTGACCGTTGACTTTTTGACTTTTTGCTCAACCCTAATGAGAATATGATATGCGATTAACTATTATATTAATTAAGTATTATGGTGACTTGGTTGTTGACTTTTGTTGACTTTGTTGACTTGTTGACTTTTGTTGACTTGTTGACTTTGTTGACCGGTTGACTAGGCTTGACTAGTTGACCATCATGATAACCATGGTTATCATTTCATGCCAAAGACTTTTACTTGCTTGTTCATTTGAGTAAAATGAGTGCATGACATGATAAGGTTATGGTTGCTTCAACCATCACATAAGACTTTTATTGATATGATGAGTTATGATTACATTGGATTATGAGAGGGTGAGAGACAAAAGAGAGCCTCATTCTTTCTTGCTCATTCTCTCTCTTGTTCTTGAGCTCTCCTCTTGCTCTCACCCTCAACCTCTTGCTCCCTCTCTTGATCTATGGTTCTCTTGTCTCATGAGTTGAGAATCAAGAACCATAGATAAAATCCCATTCTAAATCTTCTCTACTCATTCTAGTTCACTAGGTTTAGCAAACCAAGTGAACTAGTTTCTTCAAAGAACGAAGAAGGAGCTAAAGGTTGGAGCTTTCAAGTGGATCTATTTTCGGCCTACGGAGACAACGAGAAGGAGCCATCGAACCACCATCGGAGCTTGAAGACGAAGGAGTTCAAGTTTAGGTATAACCATCTCCATCCGAGTAGCTAACTCTCTTTAGCTAAGTTTGCTAGTTTTAGTTTAGTCAAAGATCCCGACTTTGCTTAGTCCATGTTGCCCCTTGCGCTAAAAATTTAATTTTTATACCGTTTCCGCCTCCCCGTAAGAACCGGGGGTCGCAACGTGGACTTACAGTGGTATCAGAGCCTAACTAAACTTAAACTAGCTTGGTAGTGAAGTGTAACGAAGTTCGGAACCGGAAAAATCCAAAAACCAAACTTTTACAAAACCTGAGTTTCTGTTGAAATTTTTTTGGCTCAAAATGAAAAAATTTATATACCTAAATTCGGCTCAGGGTTTTGTGTGAACACCCAAGAAAAACGTTGCCCTAATTCGTTCAAACCGCCGCGCTTCCGCCGCACTAGGTAGGCATGTGCCGCGGAAGAGCCGCAGTTTGTCGTCTTCTCTGCATCGTTTTTCGTGCAGTGTGTGTCTGTGTTGGTTTTGGGATTTTTGAAATATATTATATGTGCCCAGATTTTCCAGAAAAGAAATTTCCTTTTGGGGTCCTATAATTCCGTATTTTTTTTCCGAACTTCACTGCACTTTGACTATGATGGTTATATCTGTGATGTTTGCATGTATTGAACGTCGGCTAATCGCTATAAGTCGATTGGTCGGGGTTATACATGATCTGTGTTTGATGCTGGAATGTGTATATAAATATGTTGGATTGTCGCGGGTGAATAGCCGGGGGTTGTGAGACGAGAGTTTTCTTTTCTTGCAATTCATGTAAATTTGTAAATTGATGTAATAATTATTTGTATGGCCGCACAACCGGGTCGGGGTTGTAGCCGTCATTGTATAATTTCTTTTTACTGTTTTTGCTCCTAGGATAGACCCATGGAGGGGTGCACAAACTACCGGGTATGCCGAAGTGTCGAGTGGCCTACTCATGGAGACGAGGGAGGTTGCTACGCTTCGGGTACTTGGCGGGTAGTTTGCCGCACCCGTAGGGGTCTTGGGTGGGGTATTGGCTATTCACCGCGACCGTGTAATCTGCTTTTGTTACAGGCTCGTACAAATTACAGATTCCTAGTATATCCAATGTATTTATCTGTGATCTGAAATGTTTTATCATTGCAGTATATCTATATATGATATTATTTAGGCGTTGCTTATGTTTTACAGACGCGCTAGCCCAGCCCCCGCTCTGTCGTTAGTTAAGTAACCTAACGGGTAATGACGGGGCCCCGTGGCGAATGCGAATGGCATAAGCGTACGTCATATTTTGGTTGTTTTCTGCAATGGTAGGATTAATTGATGGGACGCATTAAAAGAACTAATGCAAGAATATCACGCATTAAAAGAACTAATGCAAGCAAAACATGCATTAAAAGAACTAATGCAAGAAAATAAACCAAGTATAAGTCGTTGGAACACTTTCGAAAACCCACTCGGTTCTTTTCAAAAACAAACTTTTAAAATGCGGAGTTTGAGCCACTCCATTTAAAAGCTATCTCGTTCCATCGACTAAATCAAGTTCACTACGTTCACGGTTTCGCCAAAACCATTCGTAGCCCTCCGTCGTTTCATATGAATATTCAACGGTATTCAAGCTGTGTTTGTTGGCCTTAGTCAAGGCACAGTGATTGGTAGCTGGTGGACATTCATATGTTGCATAGATAGATGCGTTGGTTTGGGACAGTCGTATTACTTTGTTGGCCTTAGTCAAGGGTATATACGGATGGATTCAAATTAACCTGGACAACGACGGGTAGAACTTGACATGTGACTTATGATTTGTTGGCCTTAGTCAAGGTCATAAGAGCATGGGGCAAAAATCCACATCGGGAGTTTCAAAAGTACTGAAACTTGCTAGATTTGCATACCATTTGGAGTGTGATGATTCTGGTAGGATTCCTTCAGTTTCGTCACGCGATGATATTTGGATCCCGATCCTACTGTGAGTATATGCTACTCCTCGGGAAATTTCTCACTTAACGATCAATGCTATAAACCTAGTAGGTGCCTAGAAAGGTGTTAGCGGGGCTACGCCCCCAGGGAAAAGAGGTTCTTTAATTAAGGAACTTCGCGAAAGCGTTGGAAAACCTCCCTCGAAGTACCGACACCGGCCTGGCTGAACGGTTAAGCAAGTATTGTACGGTGGGATTGATCCTGACTAATTCTTCCTTTATGGTTTGAGGAGGGATTCGAGAAACAGTGGGAGCCATCCTGTTTAGACAAACTAAAAACCACTCTAAACTTGCAAGAGCATCATGCTGAGTGTTTCTTCTTCTCTCTCTTAATTGCAGCGACCCTGTGACCTCGCCTAGGTTACATCTAGATAAAAATATGACTGAACCTGACTGTTATGACTGGCAAAGGTCTGTCCAGATGTCCATTTCCCATGACAAGCTGGGACACCTCTTAACTAATCAAAACCCTGCTGTCTCAGGTCCAGTTTCCCCTGTCACGGATGTTCACATCCGCAGGACATCGGAAAAGGATTGTGCGAAAGCCAAGTGCCTCGTGTTAGCCTCAGTTGATGGTACAAACCAGAGGCAGCACGAGAAGATGGACTCAGTTTCTATCTTCCTCCATAACAAAGTTTTATATGGAGAGCAATCTCGTATCGCAAGATATGAGACCTCGAACGAATTGCTTCAAGCGAGGTTGGCAGTCGGGTCATCTGTAAGGGGCAACGTCCTTACAGAGACCAGCTATATTGAGCTCACGGACCTGGAGACCACGTTGGCGAATGGGTCAAGTACTGACCTAATTCAACAGTCCCTGCCCTCTGCTTATACCCTGAAAGAAACCAGGGAAGAAAAAGGAAAAACAAGGGCAAAAGTTTCAGGACTGGATATAGTAAAAGAGGGACGTTCCTATTGTAACGGGAATGAACTATGGCAGAAAGATTGCAGGGCTTGTAAAGCCAGTAGCCAGAATTCGAAGCATGTTGTGGCTTCGGCTTCGAGTGTGTTTGTAATTGAGAACTGTTTGTCAGTTAACCCTACTTCCTGGGTATTGGATACCGGATCAGGATCTCATATCTGTAATTCGTTACAGGGTCTGAGAAACCGTAGGGTTATCAGGAAGGGTGATATGACTCTCAGGGTTGCTAACGGAATGAGCATGGATGCTGTATCCGTAGGGGAATATCACCTAGGACTGACAACTGGGCAGATATTGATTCTGCGTGACTGTTTGTATGTACCAGGTGCGACTTGCAATATCATATCTGTATCCTTACTTTCTAAGGAAGGATATGATTTTGCTTTTGTAAGCGATGTAGTAAACATCCACCTAAATCAAGCACTGATTGGGTCAGGTACATTAAATAATGGTATATACGTATTGAATCAAGCTCAGATATTCAGTGTCCAGAACACACTTAAAAGAAAGTCTCCAGAATTAAATCAGGCTTTCTTATGGCATTGTAGACTGGGTCACATCAATGAGACACGGTTGACTAAGTTACATAAAGAAGGATACTTGGATCCGTTCGAGTACCAGTCTTATGCCACTTGTGAATCTTGTCTCATGGGAAAGATGACAAAGACTCCGTTCACTGGACACGGAGTAAGAGCGAGCGAGCTCTTGGGACTTATACACAGTGACGTGTGTGGTCCAATGTCTATACATGCGCGAAGCGGTTATTCATACTTCATTACTTTCACAGATGATCTCTCTAGGTTTGGACATGTCTTCTTAATGAAGCACAAATCCGAGGCCTTTGAGAAATTTCGAGAATATAAGAATGAAGTAGAAAAACAAACAGGCAAAAGTATCAAGATCCTAAGATCGGATCGAGGTGGTGAATACTTAAGTGCCGAGTTTCTGGACTAGTTAAAAGAGAATGGAATTCTCTCTCAGCGTACTCCTCCATACACACCACAACACAACGGTGTATCGGAAAGAAGGAATCGAACCCTATTAGATATGGTTCGTTCCATGATGAGTAAGGCTGAGTTACCGCGATCTTTCTGGGGTTATGCACTGGAAACAGCTGCACATCTCTTGAACCAAGTTCCTACTAAGACAGTGCCTACCACACCATACCAGATGTGGAGTGGGAAGAGACCCTGTCTTAAATCCTTTAAGACATGGGGATGTCCGGCTTTTGTAAAAAAGCAGCATGCGGACAAGCTCGAGGCACGCTCAGTACAGTGCAAGTTTGTGGGATACCCAAAGAACTCCAAGGGGTATCTTTTCTATTACGCAGAGGAGTAAAAAGTCCTTGTTTCTCGTCATGCCCGCTTCTTGGAAACTGAGTTTTTAGAAAATCAGATAAGTGGGAGCGCAATAGAACTGGAAGAAATTCCAGAACCACAAGCTATTACTGAAACCTTAGTAGAACCAGAAGGTTCAGGGGAACCGGACATTCCTACGCCGCTCCGCAGGAGTAGTAGGCAGTCTCATCCGCCCGAGAGATACTACGGTTTTCTCAAAGACGGGGATAGAGAGGATTGCATCATAAATTATGATGAGCCTACTAGCTTCCAGCAAGCCATTCAGAGCGGTGACTCGGTAAAATGGCTGGATGCAATGCGGACCGAGATGGAGTCCATGTACACCAACAAAGTTTGGACTTTGGACTTTGCTCCAGAAGGGGTAAAACCCGTAGGCTGCAAATGGATCTTCAGAAAGAAGATTGGTGTAGATGGGCAGGTTGAAACCTATAAAGCTAGGCTCGTTGCAAAGGGTTTTCGTCAAAGACCTGGTTTGGACTATGACGAGACTTTTTCTCCGGTAGCCATGCTTAAATCCATTCGGATCCTTCTTGCCATTGCTGCCTTCCACGATTATGAGATCTGGCAGATGGACGTTAAGACGGCTTTCCTAAATGGAAATTTAGAAGAGTGCGTCTATATGGATCAGCCAGAGGGTTTCAATCAGAGTGGGAGCAGCGGTAAAGTATGCAAGTTGCTCAAGTCCATCTATGGACTTAAGCAGGCATCGCGGAGTTGGAACATCTGCTTTGATGATACTTTCAAAGAATTCGACTTTGTCAAAAACCCAGATGAACCATGCATTTACAGTAAGATTGTAGGGAGAAATGTGGTATTCCTCGTCTTGTACGTCGATGACATTCTCCTAATAGGAAATGATATTCCTATGCTACAGTCAGTCAAAGGATTCTTGTCACAAAGGTTCTCCATGAAGGACCTGGGCGATGCCAACTACATTCTGGGGATCCAGATCTATCGTGATAGATCTAAGAGGATGTTGGGACTTTCACAGTCAAGGTACATCGACACCATACTGAAACGATTCAGTATGGAGGATTCCAAGCGCGGTAATCTACCGGCTTGTCACGGAATCACCCTCTCCAAAGAGATGTCTCCCAAGACTGATTTGGAAAGGGCTCGCATGTCATCAATACCCTACGCATCTGCGGTAGGCTCTATTATGTATGCGATGTTATGTACCAGACCAGATGTAGCATACGCATTGAGCGTTGTAAGCCGGTATCAGTCGGACCCAGGGGAGAAACACTGGATAGCAGTAAAGAACATTCTCAAGTACCTGAGAAGGACTAAGGAGATGTTCTTGGTGTATAGCGGAAAAGACCTCCAGATTGAGGCCTTTGCTGACTCCAGCTTCCAGAGTGACAAGGATGACTCCAAGTCCATGTCGGGTTATGTCTTTACCCTCAATGGAGGGGCGGTTTGCTGGAAGAGTTCCAAGCAGGAAACCGTTGCTGACTCAACCATGGAAGCGGAGTACATAGCTGCTTGCGATGCCGCAAAGGAAGCTGTCTGGATGAAGAAGTTCCTCACGGAACTTCAGGTGGTTCCTACCAGTGTTGATCCAATACCGCTGTATTGTGACAACAACGACGCTATAGCTTTAGCGAAGGAACCAAGGTCCCATCAGAAGTCCAGGCACATTTTGAGGCGGTTCCACCTGATCAGGGAGATCATTGATCGCCAGGAGATCGAGGTAAAGAGAGTAAAATCAGAAGATAACACTGCAGATCCATTCACCAAGGCCTTGCCCCAGACTCAGTTCGAGCGGCTGATCGAGATGATAGGTCTTCGATACGCCAGTACATGGCCTTAGTGCAAATGGGAGATTGTTAGTGTATATGCCCTAGAGGCCATTACTGTATCATACTAGTTTGTATATTACTTAATGGATGCTTGGGATATTCACCTTGTATATACAATCTTGCTCAAAATAGTAGTATGCTACTTGGTTTGTTTCTACTTCAATGTGTACATGTGTTTATTTTTGTATATCGCCTATACACATTAGTAGAGCCCTTAGGATCTTTGCTTGATTACCAGCGATGTGATGGCCGTCACACTAGTGGGGCTGGGTAATCTATAAGCACATCCTTATGCAGGTCCCTGGTCGCAGGACTATCGAGACAGGGCATCGATACTCCGGAGTAGACCAGCGCATGCGCTTCTCATCCCAGTGTGGGAGACGGTCTGTCCCACAGCCGTCAGTACGTCGTACTTGAGATAGTATGCGGGTGCTCGTTAGGTTACGGGTACACTGGACAGGACTCGTCGGGAACTGACTAGTTGGTATTATACCTATCGTCAGTTATCAGTTCCCAGGTGACATGAGTACAGCTTAGTCCGCTGACTTGACACTGTCACTCCGCCTCGAGTGTGTTCCCACTGTACTTTGATCACTACCCTACCACGGCTCAAAAGAGTCGTGCAAACAGGTAGTGGTTGGGTGCAGTCCCGAAGCACTTGGAGGCAGTGATGGTTAGACAGGATTCGTCTCTCCCGGTATTGGGGGTTGACATCGCGCTGTGTCTAGGAGAGCCATTACACGAGTAGTCCCTGGCCAGGGCAAACGAGATATACTGGTAGGTTTCCAGTGTTATCTCAGGGTGTTTTGGGCTTCGCTCCGGCACGACTTGTACCGCTATTGGGGGACTGACGTTTACCGCCCCCTAGGCCCGCCATGCGATGTATCAGACGAACAGACCGGACTGTACGGAGAATGTCACACTCAGGCTCAGTAGGAGTTCAGATGGGTTTCGCCTCGTCGGTCTTCTTGTCGGCATTACTTGGGGACCGTTACGCACAGCTAGTGCCGCTTGCGGTCTGTGGTTAAACCCACTGCCAGCGTAGTGTCGAGTCTTTAGAGTCCCACACAGAAAGCTTTTCGCCTTTAGGCAAAAGAGTAGAGGTCGCATGGTATTGCGACAGGTCGCATGGTTTTGCGACAGTGTTCGGTCACATCCATGCACTTGTGCACGTACAGTGTCCGGACAGTTTACACTAGCGGGCTTTGGTTTAAGCCAGATCCTAGTGTATCTTATGGGATTGGATTTATCCAGTTTGCATTCGTGTTCCTCGGAACGCGGATGCGGGTGTGTATGCACAGTTTACAGGGAGGCACAGACAGCGGATTCTCATTAGGGTTGTTGACAGTTGACCGTTGACTTTTTGACTTTTTGCTCAACCCTAATGAGAATATGATATGCGATTAACTATTATATTAATTAAGTATTATGGTGACTTGGTTGTTGACTTTTGTTGACTTTGTTGACTTGTTGACTTTTGTTGACTTGTTGACTTTGTTGACCGGTTGACTAGGCTTGACTAGTTGACCATCATGATAACCATGGTTATCATTTCATGCCAAAGACTTTTACTTGCTTGTTCATTTGAGTAAAATGAGTGCATGACATGATAAGGTTATGGTTGCTTCAACCATCACATAAGACTTTTATTGATATGATGAGTTATGATTACATTGGATTATGAGAGGGTGAGAGACAAAAGAGAGCCTCATTCTTTCTTGCTCATTCTCTCTCTTGTTCTTGAGCTCTCCTCTTGCTCTCACCCTCAACCTCTTGCTCCCTCTCTTGATCTATGGTTCTCTTGTCTCATGAGTTGAGAATCAAGAACCATAGATAAAATCCCATTCTAAATCTTCTCTACTCATTCTAGTTCACTAGGTTTAGCAAACCAAGTGAACTAGTTTCTTCAAAGAACGAAGAAGGAGCTAAAGGTTGGAGCTTTCAAGTGGATCTATCTTCGGCGTACGGAGACAACGAGAAGGAGCCATCGAACCACCATCGGAGCTTGAAGACGAAGGAGTTCAAGTTTAGGTATAACCATCTCCATCCGAGTAGCTAACTCTCTTTAGCTAAGTTTGCTAGTTTTAGTTTAGTCAAAGATCCCGACTTTGCTTAGTCCATGTTGCCCCTTGCGCTAAAAATTTGATTTTTATACCGTTTCTGCCTCCCCGTAAGAACCGGGGGTCACAACGTGGACTTACATATGCGACATCGCAATAATTAGCCTTGAGTGCAAGTGGGAGATTGTTGGATATAGTGCCATCAGAGTCAATTATTGGATCGCAGGCACGTGATTGCAATGATTGAGGGAGGACCTATACCGGTAGGACAGTCTTACTCGAGATAATTGTATACTATCTGGTTTGTCTCTATCATCGTGTACATGCTTTAGGTGACATTGTGGTTCACTATTATACGTTGATGGAGAATAGTATGCTACCATGGTTTGTCTTTATCATCATGTACTGCTTTAGGTGACCTTATAGGTCGCTATTGCACGCTGATAGAGCCCTTAGGATTCTTGCTTGACGACCAGCAGTATGATGGCGATCATATACTTGGGAGCTGGGGTCTATAAGCACATCCTTAAAAGGTCCCTAGTCGTGGGAGTTTCGAGACTGGGCATCGATGCTCCATTAGTAGACTAGTGTATACAGTCGAGACCCCGACGAGGGGCGGTGGCCGGTCTCACAAGCCATTGGTGTCAGTTGGATCACCTAAGATGTATACAGGTGCTCATTGGGTTATGAGTACACCGGACAGGACTCACCGGGAATATGCTAGTTGGTATTATACCTGATGTCAGATAGCAGTTCCCTGGTGACATGTGTACATGTTTGTTCATCGACCTGAGATCGTCATTTGTCTCGTATGAGTTCCCACTGTGCTTTGATTACTACCCTACCACGGCTCAAAGGAGTCGTGCAAACAGGTTTTAGTTGGGTACAGTCTCGAGCCACATGGAAGCAATTAGCGGATCGGCAGGGGTTTCATCTCTCCCGGTATTGGGGGTGAGATCGCGCTGTGTCTAGGAGAGCCATTACACAAAGCCCTCTGCCGAGGCAGGAGATTTACTGGTAGGCATTCCAGTAGTATCTCAGGATGTTCTGGGCTACACTCCAACACGACTTGTACCGCTTTTGGGGGTCTGACTTTCACCAACCCTCTAGGCCCGACATGCGATGCTCATAGATGAACGGACCGGACTGTACGGATATTGTCACTGACAGGCTCAGTAGAGTGTCAGGATGAGTTCGCTCATCGACCTCCTTTTTGGTCAATACCTGGTAGCCCGTTACATACGGCTAATACCTCTGACGTGCTAGTGGTTGAATCCACAGCCAAAGTATTGACGAGTCTTTAGAGTCCGCCACAGACAGTTTCTCAAGTTTCGGGCGAAACGTTGTAGAGGCCGTATGATATATGGCAGGGTTCGATCATATACGTGCGGTAGTGCACGGATCATGATCGGACGGATCATACTAGTGGCCTTTGGTTTAAGCCGGATCTTAGTATTAGATTTGTTGGATTACTTTAGTCTCGACGCATTCGCATTCAGTCGGAATGCGGATGCAGGTATGTATATACAGGTGAGGGGTATCCTTGTGATCCGTCATGAGTTTACTTTAGATGTTGCCGTATCTTTTTGTTGGACCAAACATTTCGATTAATGTCTGGATAATGGAAATTGTGATCTAGAAATCATCATTTAGAGCATTAATGGTGACACATGCACAAGTGATGACTTATGGTCTCTTTTCTTGTGCATGTGTCACATTATGAGATTGATTTGAGTGATGAAATGAGAGCAAGAGAGAGGGGCAGCCAAGGTTATGGTGAGCTCTCATATTATTCTTATCACAGTCTCTCATTTTTATCATAGCATCACAAAAGAAAAGAGAGAGGAAATTCCTTCTTCTTCCTCTTTCTTCTCTAGCTCAAAACTTCCATCAATGGCTTCATCTCTAACCTCCATCCATCTCATGGATGCAAGAGACAAAGTGATCACAAACATTCTCTACAATGCCTTGGACACGTCGGCTAGCACACTTCGTACCCGAGTTGCTTCGGATGAAGCGGGAGCCCGTAAAAAGACTCGTAGATGTGGTGTCCTTTCCGACGAGGAGATCGAGACCGGAGTTACCGCGAGGAGCTTGGGATGGTGGCCAAAGACCGAAGGACATGGATTGATCGGTATAGCTTTCTATCCCTTCTCTAGTTACTAGTTTATAGGTTAATGGTTTGATCCGGGTTTTAAGCATACGATAGCGCCGGTTTTCAAGCTAAGAAAAATTTTCGTTTCCGCATTTTGGCCTAGGAAAGACGGCCGGGGCGCTACCGTAGTCTTTGTTAGTTATATGTATGCCCTAGAGGCCATTACTATACATAGGATGTATATTGTAGTGGATGCTTGGACATATATAGGGAGGACTTTCTTGCTCGACATGATAGTCTGCTATCTGGTTGATCTTTACCTTAACGTGTACACTGATTGTCTCTCTGTTACATGTTGGTAAAGCCCTTAGGATGTGTACATGACTACCTAGACTGTGATGCGGATCATACTAGTGGGGACATGGTAGTCTATAAGTACATCCTTCAAAGTCCCTAGTCGTGGGTGTATCGAGATGGGGCATCGATATACCAGAGTAGACTAGCGTATACCTTCTCGACCCATACAGATGGGCGATGGATGATCCCATATCCATTGGAGTTTGACATCAGAGATGATATACGGGTGCTCAGTGGAGACTGGGTACATTGGACGGACTCGCCGAGAACTCCCAGATGGTATTATACCTTACGTCAGATGGCAGTTCTCTGGTGACACTGGTACAGAGTAGTCTGTTGACCCGAGATCGTCATAGAGTCTTGTGTGGTTCCCACTGTGCTTTGATTTCCACCTTACCACGTCCAAGAGGGCGTGCAAAACGGTGGTTTTTGGGTACAGTCCCGAGTCACATGGAGGCAATGAGCGATAGGAGGGGATTCGTCTCTCCCGGTATAGGGGTTGATGTTGCGCTGTGTTCGATTGGCTATAACAGGAAATCCCTGGCCAGGGTTGCTGAGATTTACTGGTAAGTGTTACCAATAGTATCTCGAAATGTTATAGACCTCATATCGACACGACTTATCGAGCTATTGGGGTCTGACGTTTACCACCCCTAGGCAAGATATGCGACATATCAGACGACGAGACCGGACTGTATGGTAGTGTTACTGGTTGGATTCACTGGAGTGTGAGCGGGCTTGCTCGTCGTTCTTCTGATCGCTCAATACCCGGGTGGCCGTTACGTTTAGCAGACCGCTTGCGGCTTGTGGGTGTTTGATATGATCATCACCTGCTGCCGGCGTATTGACGAGTCTTTAGAGTCCTACACAGAGGTTTCCTGGCTCAAGCGAAACAAAATAGGAGCGCATATGAGATATGTGCAGGACCGAGAATAATGCGTGTATGTGATACCGTATTCCATTCTCGTGATGATTGTATCGAATGGTTGTATGCGATATAACTTAGTTATCGAATCATGGATTGATTCGATAAGCCGATACATTGAATATTAGTCGGTCATATGCGATATGACCGGAACGTTAAATCAAGTGTTGATTTAATGATTTAATGTATAATTATATATATATGATATATTAATTTACATTAACTAATATGGTTCATTTTAAATGGATTTTCTCACTTGATGTGCACATTGTATATGTGATATACTTTTGTACACTAGTTTGTATCATGTTTGATGATACTTGCTCACTTGGGTTTGTGTAAAGATTAAACCATGTTTATATGAATGGTTAGGGTTTTAATTATTTACTTAGTTGTTTATTTATATATTCATTTTGGAAATTTTTAAGGATGGTGGCTTATTTTGTTTTATGTTGAAGCTTCTTGAAGCTTTGATCAAGTCAACCATTCTTATCTCATCCTTAACCCTAACCATTCCAACTAACCTTGGTTTAATCTCTACACTTGACCATGGTTTACATTATGATAAGTATTAATTTTCTTTTCATTTTAAAAGAACTTATCATAATATTACCTTCTTCTTCTTCATCTTCTTCAATGAAGAAAACCTTTCTTCATCAATGGTGATTGATGAAAAAGAGTGAGAAATCCAATTCTAAAGTGAACCCACTTCCTATTACTTCATCCTCTACCTCTTGCCAAGTAGTAGAGTGTGTTTTCTTCACAAGTTTCATGACTTGTTGAAGTGGGAGCTTGATCTTGTGATGCTTCGACGTAGATCATCTTCGGCACGAAGCCGACGACCTTGCCCGCCCATTTCTCCGATGAAGCCGACGCTAGAGCCCGGATTTTGATTTGGACAGCGGAGAGGACTTCATCACGGAGCCGTGGAGGTGGAGGACCGGATCTACAAAGGTTGTATTTCCTTCACTTTTAGTTTAGTTGTAAACTAGTTTCTGTTTCGCCTAGAATTCTAGTTAACGATCCGTAGTCTAGGGTTTCTCGGCACCGCATTTTTTGAATTGGCATGGTTGATGCCTTGTGAGACCTCATGTGAGTGCCTAGGAACCCTACAGTCTTACAGTTGCGATGTGTGTTGTTATTGTAGGTACCTTCGCGTGGATTCCGAAGCGACGGAGCGTAACGTCATCGACTTCGGCAAGCGAAGACTAAGGTGAATAGATCTATATCTATCGGGGGAGTCGGGTGGATGGCGTATAGCACCCCCGCAAAATTTTGATGGAAAACCGATTTATAGAATATGGTTAAGAAACCTAGATTAGGAAACTAGGGTTAGAATGAGACAGCTATGAAAACATATTAGAAACTAGAGGATGGTTAGAAGTGATATGTTACTACTATCGTAGGATGACGTTTAGCGATATTACCGTTTAGGGTACTGTAGGAATGGATAGTCGATGTAGATGCGTCATCCGAACCATACCTTTTTCTAAACCGAAGAATCGTATGTACCTTTTAAGTATATACCTTGAGGGATGTTATGGATTTTCAAATGATATCTCTTTCTTAAAAACACCGTAACCCCTATTTCCAAAACTACGATTCGCTTCTTTAAAAATCCGATTGTATGGTTCAAGTGTGTATGTTAGATTAGATACTTATACTTGTAGTGATAGAATGTTTATGCAATTCGGTTTGATAGGTGATTTAAATGCGATGAAGGATATAAGACTGTTACGATGATAGGATGATATGATGATATGATGGTATACGGATGCGAGTCGATCGAGATGATTTATACCCTGCCGGTCCCCTAATATGAGATTATTGTGGATGTGACCTAGGACTTAGGTATATGGATATACCTATATAGAATGTTGTGAATCATGGATGATAGGCCGTACGTGATATTAGGCCGTACCCTCATTTGTCGTATAAGATGTTAGGATCTCTATTAGCTTAATGCCGCCGCACGATGATTTTCCATGCATGATGAGTTTGACATGATGATTGATCCTTACCCTTGACTAGAGGTTGCCGTACGATGGATTATAGCATACGCGATGTTACTGGGCTAGATGCCGATTGATAGATTCACCGACTCGGACATATGATAGTTACGTATACCTTATAGCTTTTTAGCTGATGATTTACCTTGTACTGCATTCATGATATTATTATTGCATCGCATATACCTATGATAGGACATCTACACCATTATCGATGATGCGTATGTCACACGTACACAGTTATAGGCTCACACACTTCATCATCGATAATTACCATGTCACTACACAGTAGGATTGCTGCATCATAATATGACTCTTCGCATAACCTGCTTTCATATATACATTGATACATTCATACTTGCGGATATACACATTTGTATATCCATATTTGTGCACACATACATTGGTACATCTATACTTGCGCATATACATATTGTACCTACATAGATAACTGGTTTTATTGTAAAATTGGGAACCGCATGTTATATTTTAAAAACTGGAATCATTTTAAAAAAGAGGTTTTCCCTAAATATGTCATATCACTATTCCGCGTTGCATGATACACGATATGCTTACATTTCTATTATATGTCGCATACATCATGCTCTATTATTGTACGCATTGAGATATACTGTTTTCATGAGATTTCTGGATTTGAGAACCGTGGACATTTTAAAAGAGATTATGTGTTGTTTTAAAAACCTGGTTTCTCTTGATATGATATTTCAGTGCGTCCACCATGTGTTTTCTCGGTTCTGAGAGCGACATGTGAAATCCGATTCGAGGAGGCAGATGAGGCCGATTGCGGGTACATGGTGGACCCGGTATGGTATCCCGGGGTGAGAACGGATCGCTGTACAGTAGACAGTGAGCCTGGCAGAGGGACTACTACCTACCGGTGATAGTATTTGGGCTCGGCGGATATCCGGAGTCGAGAGATGATATGGGCCGATCCGGACTGACGGAGCCCGTGGGTCGATCGGGACTGACGGAGCCCGATATATGAGGATTTACGTGCCGATGCTGGGTACGGTTTTCATGATGTTTTCGAGTGTCGATGCTAGGCACTCAGGTTCCATGATTTTGATGTGTCGAGAGGGACACCGTTGATATATATCCTCATACTTTCATGCACACTCCTTTATGATGTTTACGTGCATACAGACATTGATTACATGATTGGACGAGATCCACATGCATAGATACCTTTATTTTGGTTGGACGAGATCCATATACATGCATTGATTATTACTGTTGGATGTTATTGTCATGACCCGAAAGTACGGAACATGTCCGGCACTTAAATTACGAAACGTCTCGAGGCGTACGTAATCTAAGTAAGCCGAAAACCCAGAAATCCAAACCAAGAAAAGTAGTAGAGTGAAGGAAAAACCAATTTAAATCAAGTAGTTGGCAACATACGCCGAAATATGCATTTTTAAAAGCACAAGTCTTTTCTAAAAATTTCGGCAGAGTTTCCTTTGTAAATACTGACCCCAAACGGGTACAAAAAACCTGATAAAGCATATATAATGAATAAAGGCATCCCCAAGCGGAAGCTAGCTCTTCATTAAACGACGGTCACAACCACGCAAGCAATATAATATACAACGCCGAAGGGCGAGGATCACAACAGAAAAGGAAACTCAAAACAGCATGAAATCCATAGAAATACAACGCGCGACTCTAAGGTCAAAAGAATAAACAACTGGTCTCAAGTCTGAAATAAATACATGTCTGGTTGATGGAGTTTAACTAGATACAACTGAAATAAATATACAAGGTATAATGGTGGTCATGATACAAGTGAACCCACCTACCAAGCAAATCACCCGGAAAGGAAGCAGTGTGCCGGCAAAGCCATAATGAAACCTGTACAGCAAAACCTGCAAGAAACTGTGGCACAACGGGGGTGAGTTGCCAACTCGTGAATAGAAAACATCTACGAGCAGAAATCGCATGCATAACGCAATCATAGGTCATACGATCATTATAATCCTCAAAATGATAAGTCTGAAACATGAAAAGGTGGCAAGGGTAACATCTAACCCAAGTGTAATCCCACATACTCGTGTCAGTGCCTCAGGTAGCAATATATCATATGAATGAGGTATGAATGCATGAAAACAGAATACATGTAAATGAAGAAACCGCTTTCATAACTTAGTGAGATTTCTGTATTTTTAAAACGAGGTATCATAAATGAAATCAGCATAAACAGTTTCTAGCATCGACACAAAACATAAATCCGAATATCTCAATATCTCAGTGTCTCAAATCTCACTGTCTAGGGCGCCGTCAGTCCGGATCGACCCCTAACATCAATCACAGGACCACGACGGTATCCTCCGGATATCCGACGCGTCAGGTAAAATCACCGGTAGGTAGTGCTCCCCTGCCAGGCTCATCGAATACAACTCGAGCGTCTTTCCCCGGGGTACCTTACCGGGTCCACCATGTACCCGAGACAGTTCATCCAACTTCTCGAATCGGGTCTCGAAATCCATCAGCAATCATGCAAACTCATGGTGGACGACTCATACATCATGGTAAAACCGCAATTTTTATTTAAAAAGATAAAGAAAGAAGTTTATAAATGTTCTTGCGGTTTTCCCCCAAATCCAGGAAATCTCAGGAAAATCCGAAATCCAATCATCAACAGCATGTAAACGGTGAATATAGGTACAAAACTCCATAATACTGCATAACAGTGAATAATAATATGCATGATGTAGCAAGTAATAACCGCAATGTCTAAACGGGCATATAGGGCACGTACACTAATATCATGTCAAAACTATCAGCTAACAAGCTAAGTCAATGAAATATTATTCTCTAAATTGTACGTGATATGGTAATTACCAATGATGATGTGTGTGAGCCGGCAAGTAAGTGTACGTGGAACATACGCGCCATCAGTAATGGTGCTGGTGTCCTAACGACATGATATCAATAATGGTATATGAAATCACAATATAAGTATGCGATGCGGAGCAACAGCAAAAATGTGCGGGAGCTGAATGATAAACACAATGATAACTAATCTGCATTTAATATAAATATAAGTCATACAGTAGTGCCTTTTGAAATAACACGAATCGTGGTGTTTTGGAAATAAGGGCTACTGTGTTTTTTAAGAAAAGATACGTCCTTTGAAATATCCGTTGAATCCCCTGGCCTGTCTTTTAAAATACCCACGATTCGTTAGTTTTTGAAATATGTAGGAATCAAATCTAGTCTAACAACTACACTAAATTATAGGGCTGTGCTAACAGGTTAAACGAAAGGTAAGGAAACCGCCTAACATCTGAGTCGATACATATACATATATATATATATATATATAAGTCGGTGATCCCGCCTCAATAGTATCACATACAATACAACATCTATAATATGACATCCTCAAGTCAAGAGTGCGGATCTATCATCAATATATAGCTCGTACGTAAATCCGTCGTACAGCATCCCAAATCTGAGTACGGGTCAATATCACATTCATCACATTATTCCTCTGGTATCATCTTTATCAAAGATCAAGATCTGGGGTACTGACCTACGTCTAGTACAACACTGATACCCTCTATGTATGCATGCATGTGTATGAAACACTACGTCAAAGGACCCGCTAAAACATTATGTCGTATCTCAAATACGAACCCTGTCACAACACCGATCTCACGGCCTCAAATCCAATCTCATCGACTCATCTCATATCCTAAGTACTATCGTCAAATCCAGTATATGAACACATAGTCCCATACCCATGTGTAAATATACACATCCCCATATACGCACAGGTAAAATAAAGAATGTATGCAAGTATGTGTGTGCGTGTGTATGGGTGCAACCACTACTCTAGGGTTTCGCAGCTAACACTAAACCAATTCAAGAACACCTAGAATCCATCTTTATCATCAATAAACACAAATCAACATATAAAATATATATGTGTGTATACATATTCGTATACATCATAACGAACTGCGGGTGTGCTATACGCCATCCACCCGACTTCCCCCGTAGATATAATCTACCCACCTTGCATCTTGCGTGCCGGTGTCGCCGTCGCCTTCATCTTCTTCATCATATGAAACCCTCGTGAAGGTACCTACAAGGATAACACAATCGCAAAGGCAAATGAAAATCACATCGGAAAACCAAAACGACACGCTAAGGCCTATAGGTTAGAAACTATAGACTACGCTTTTAACACCATCAAACAACCCTCGATATCGTCGTACAAACGTCAAGTGATCGAGGTAAAACACAAATACGCAAATATAGAATTCAAAAAATGAGAAACGAAACCCCGAATCAAAACAGTAACTATTGAAAATGGTCCCAGATTCTACCCTAGGTCAAATTGGAAAATTTTGCATATGCCAGGGGTCTAATTTATTGGAGATAAGGCCCTGAAACAAAAATGAAGCATTTCCAACCTGCTCTGGCCGTAAAATGCGGCCAGAAAGAATTAATTTGCGGCCTAAAAGAGGGGGTAGGGGCTAGGGTTTTGGGTGGTGGTTCCTAGGTGCCTGCATGTATCACTGTCCTTGCAAAAATATTTTCAGGTGACCCGGGTGTTAGCAGATTTCAATATACTCACACAGAATCCACAATTTCAATATCGGCAGATTTTCAAAGTTCGTATTCCGAGGCTAAGTCTCAAGTTTTAGTCCAATATGATATCAGTAACAGGGGTTTAAGGTCACTACTAACCTCAATTTCACTTTACAACTCAATTCAAACCTATACCCTAACTTGGAATTTCCAAAGTTCACCAAAACCACACAATATCGATTCTAATCTAACATGGATGTAAAGCAAATAGGAAAACTTGTTGGAGATAGTGCCCTCAGAGTCAATTATTAGGTCACAGGTACGTGATTGCAATGATTGATGGAGGACCTATCCCGGTAGGACAGTCTTACTCGAGATAATAGTATGCTATCTGGTTTACCTTTATCATCGTGTACTGTTTTAAGTGACCTGGCACGTCGCTATTACACGTTGATAGAGCCCCTAGGATTCTTGCTTGACCACCAGCAGTATGAGGGCGATCATATAAGTGGGAGCTGGGGGTCTATAAGCATATCCTTAAAAGGTCCCTAGTCGTGAGAGTTTCGAGACAGGGCATCGATTCTCCATAGTAGACAAGTGTATACAGTCGAGACCCCGACGAGGGGCGGTGGCCGGTCTCACAAGCCACTGGTGTCAGTTGGATCACCTAAGATGTATACAGGTGCTCATTGGGTTATGAGTACACCGGACAGGACTCGCCGGGAACATGCTAGTTGGTCATATACCAGACGTCAGATGGCAGTTCCCTGGTGACATGTATGCAGGTTAGTTCATCGACCTGGGGATCGTCATTTGTCTCGTGTGAGTTCCCACTGTACTTTGATTACTACCCTACCACGGCTCAAAGGAGTCGTGCAAACAGGTTTTAGTTGGGTACAGTCCCGAGCCACATGGAGGCAGTGAGCGTATCTTCAGGGGTTCGTCTCTCCCGGTATTGGGGGTGAGGTCGTGCTGTGTCTAGGAGAGCCATTACACGAAGCCCTCGGCCGAGACAAGGAGATTTACTGGTAGGTATTCCAGTAGTATCTCAGGGTGTTCTGGGCTACACTCCGACACGACTTGTACCGCTTTTGGGGGTCTGACTTTTACCAACCCCCTAGGCCCGCCATGCGATGCTCATAGACGAACGGACCGGACTGTACGGATATTGTCACTGACAGGCTCAGTAGGGTGTCAGGCTGAGTTCGCTCACAGACGTCCCTTTTGGTCAATACCTGGTAGCCCGTTATGTATTGTCTTATACCTCTAACGTGCTAGCGGTTAAATCCGCAACCAAGACGTTGACGAGTCTTTAGAGTCCCCCACATTCAGTTACTCAGCTTTCGGGCGAAAGGTTGTAGAGGCCGTATGGAGATATGGCAAGGTCCGATCAGATACGTGCGGTATTGCACGGATCAGGATCGGACAGTTTGTACTACAGGCCGTATGGGTATATGGCAGGGTTCGATCAGATACGTGCGGTATTGCACGGATCAGGATCGAACAGATATTACTAGCCGGCTTTGGTTTAAGCCGGATCCTAGTATAGTACAGTGTAGATTTTGTCTCATTGCATTTGTATTTCGGTCGGAATACAAATGCGGGTGTGTATGCACAGTATCGGGGTTTTCCTGTAATTTATTACGGGACCAGTTTTCTGGAGTTGCCAGTTTGTTTTCCGTTTCGGCCGATTTCCATTGTTCCGTTCATTGGCCGAAGGTTGGTGGAGGAGGGTTTATTTGCATTGTTGCAAATAGGCATTAGTGGAGGGGGTTCTTTGCATCTTGTTGCATCATGATAGTTTTCATGATGAGCACCATCACTTGACTTTCCTTTTTCATGATTGCTTGACTTTGGATGTCATCATGGTTGTTGATGATGATGAGGGGTGAGGTTGGTGGAGTGTAGTTTTGTTTGAGTGATCATTTCCTTTTCCATATGATAGCCTTCTCTCTCTCTCCCTTTTTGGATTATGAGATGGCTCCCATTATCTTTGCTACAACACAACTCTCATTCTCACCCTCCCCTCACTTGTATTGGCAGGCCAAGCTCCTAGTGGGCTGTCCAAATTTTTGTGTGTGGGATTTTGGTTCATTTCATATTGCAAAATCCCCACAAGATCAATCTCAAAAGCTCCAAGTTCAATCCCTCCACTAATGGCAATTCCTACAACCCCAAGGTGAGACTTGAGGACTACATATTCTACAGCGAACCTTGGGCACGTCGAGTAGCCGGCTTCGTGCCCGAGTTGCCTCGGCATTGAGGTGGGAGCCCATAAACGATGTAGGCGATGTGGTGCACTTCCGGCGACGAGGAGGAGACGGGACATTTCGCAGGAGATCGGGACGACGACGAGAAGACCGGAGGACTTGGATCTGTCGGTATATCTCTCTTCCCTTTCTTGTAGTTAGCTAGGACTAATTAATGGTTCGATCTGGGTATTAGTGCGCGGCGGTTTGCCAGTTCAAGTAAAATTAAAGTTTATCACCGCTTCCGCTTTTGGCCGTCGGATTGACGGCCGGGGCGCCGCCGTGCACTTACAGTGGTATCAGAGCCTCGCCATTAACTTAGTCTAGCTTGGTTTAATGTGTTTTGCATTTCCGATCGACCAAAATTCCAAAATCTATATTTTTACTTGCATCAGTTTTCTGTTGAAATTTTTTGGTGTCGAAAATTTTTTCAGGTTACAGAAAAGTGATGTACTGGAAAATCTAAGAGTTCTGTGAAAATTCGATGCACTAAGTCCACTGTTGGAGCGCTGATCCGCGGCCAAACACCCCTTTGGGCCGCGGATCCGCCGCACACTGTTGGGTTCCCTGCACCAAATTTCTACAGTACCTTTCTGGGGTTAAAATTGGGGTTTTGGAATATTAATATTGGGCCCAGAATTTCTTGATCTGCTACTGTAATGCTTGGGGGCCCTCTTGTTAAAATTTGATTGATCGGATATTTTAAACACATTATTTCACAGTATTTACATTATATCTGCGACCGTGAATGTCACTTGATCGGTAAATCCGGTCTAACTGCTATAGCCCGGTTAGACGGATTTGCGAACGTGACTTTCACGTTGATGTTCTGTTTTTGCTGTGATGTTGCGGATCGGTCGTGGGGGATAGCCTGGATGCAATGCTAGTACAGTTGTGGTTGTATTATGTACATTTGATATTACGGGGCGAGCGTCCGACATGTGGACTGCCGTCACTGCCTGTTTGTATTATTATTTTGGGGCACGACCTGGTTGCGGTCGATGTACCCGTTGTATGTATATTTTACTTTCTGTACTAGGATTGCCCCGCGGAGGGGTGCACGGATAGCCGGGTTCTAGAGGGCAACAAGCCCGCATCTCATGGCATTGAGACGGAGGGGGCTTCACTCTAGAATTGGCGGGCTATTCGCCGCACTCGTAGGGGGTACAGGTTGACCCAGGAGGGGTGCCCAAGTTACCGGATTCCGTGAAGTGCTGGGTGGTCCATTCACGGTGCTGAAAGGGGCTGCCTCGCTTCAGGTTTTGGCGGGTGACTTGCCGCGCCCGTAGGAGTCTAGGATTTCATTGCACAGGCTATCCACACGACCAGGGGAACATCGGGTTTCAGCGGCTTTGTGAAACCCGGGGATCCCAGATATCTGTATTGTTTCTGTGATGCTGTACATTTTCTGTGATGTTGCATTTTATTCACGCCTTGAGCGAATATAATATATTGGTATATATATTAGTAGATGTTGTATATGTTTTGCATCCGCGCTAGTCCAGTCCCCGCTCTGTCGTTAGTTAGCTAACCTAACGGGTAATGATGGGACCCAGTGGCGAATGCGGATGGCATATACGTACATCAGTATATTTTCGTTCTTTTTGGTGTGATCAATTGATGGGACTGCGTTGATTTAGATCAATGCAAGTTAAAAACAAACCTAATCTGATGTTGTTGGAACACTTTTCAAAAAGCTGTTATTGCAAGGACGTTCACTTTTGTTTTGCATCGTGGTATTCAGTTGGAATATCCTGCTCCTCAATCGACGAGGCAAGGGCCGAGATCCCTTCACCGGGAGTGACCCCTTGGACAAAAGTTTGCGTCAGGGCATTAACTTCACTATAGCCGATTACTTTTGCTTTGCACCGTGGTATTCAGTTGGAATATCCTGCACCCCATTCTACGGGGAAAGAGCCGAGATCCCTTCACCGGGAGTGACCTCTTTAGCGGAAGTTGTCGTCACTATATTTCTAAAAAGCTATCCGTTCCTTCAACGATATCAAGTTCATTACGCTAAAGGTTTTCGCCAGAAACCATTCGTAGCCCTCCGTCGTTTCATATAGGTAGTCAATAGTATTCAAGCTGTGTTTGTTGGCCAAAGTCAAGGCACAGTGTTTGGTAGCTGTTGGTTATTCATATGCAGCATAGATAGATGCGTTGGTTTGGAATAGTCGTATAGCCTTGTTGGCCAAAGTCAAGGGCTTGTGCGGGTGGATTCGAATCAACCTGGAAAATGACGGGTAGAACTTGACATGTGACTTATGATTTGTTGGCCAAAGTCAAGGTCATAAGAGCATGGGGCAGAAATCACATCGGGATTTTCAAAAGAACTGAAACTTGCCAGATATGCGCATACCTTCTGGAGTGTGGTAGCGTGAGCGGATTCCGTCACGTTATCATGTGATGATAGTTGGATCCCGATTCCCACTGATGAGTTAGTTTACTCCTCGGGTGACCCCGACTAATTCTTCTTTCAGGTTTGGAGGAGAATTTGAGGTACAGTGGGAGGATTCCAGATTAGATAAATTGGTAACCATTCTGATCTAGGTTTGAGTGCACGCTGAGTGTTTCTTTTCTCTCTCTCTTTGGCAGCGACCATTGACCCGACCCTAAGACTATGACTCAGTGACCAAGTTAACCGAACCTTCTTAAACACTGGCTTTTGGATTGTCAGAGTTGCGAACCTCATTGCCACTCCTACTTTTAACCTTTTCTCCAGGACACCCCGTATTACTACGAACGTCCACTTCCATTGGACAAAACCATCGTATGGTTAGATACGAACTCGAAGGGATTTATTCGAGGATGGTTTTCGGTTCTGGAGAAAACGGATAGGATTATTCAGTTGTCTTTTCCTTTTACCTTCTCTCAAGATGTGAGTACTCCTTGGTTTGGGAGATAGTACACCTATTACGTAAATTGGATAGTCTTCTTCCAAACCATAGGCAGGTGCCGACCGGTAGGGAATGAAGAAAACCAATTAGCATAACGATGGTGTGCAGAAGGTATTAAGTTCAGACAAAGTAAGGGATTAGTAAGAGGGCAAAGTAAATTGCAACGGATATTCACGACCAAACCAAATATTTCGTTACCACTCCCACATCACCTTTGTATTTCTCCAGGATACTCCGTATCACTACGAAGATCCACAGTTTATTTGGATATTCCATCGTATGGTTATATACGAACTCGAAAGGAACTTGTTCCAGTTCGGGGATGGATTCTGGTTCAGGAGAAATAGGAATAAGGTTTATTCAGGTTGTCTTTTATCTTCACCTTCTCTCGCATTGCGAGTGTTCCTAGGATTAGGACAGTACACCCATTATGCTTATTGGATAGTCTTCTTCCAAACCATAGGCTGGTGCCGAACGGTAGGGAAGGAAGAAAACCATTTGGCCTAAAGGGGTGTGCAGAAGGTAATGACTAAAGACATATGAAGGGATTTGGAGAGGTGGCAAAGAATTATACGGTTACAGTCGTGAATCTGGAAGAGGCATTACTAGAAATACCGGGATACCCCATCGAAACATTTCGATGTTTCAGTCTCACTGTGTACTGTTAAAGGAAAACTGATTTCCCGATTAGACACTTGCTCCAGGGTATGTATTTACCAGGTATGATTCTCACATCTGCATGGTTTTACAGATGATGAGTGGGAGTAGGTTATTGGGAATTGGGTGATCATCCTCATTATATCGGGATTCGTTGTAATCGGTGATATTTGAGGAGATCGCCTGGGTTGTTTGCCGATCGGCAAATATTTGGTTTTGAATATCCGCTGTTATGCACCAATTTCAAATTGATATATCTGTACGTCTATTTTCATAGAGTGAGATATACCTTTCTGAAATTATGTCTACGACATTTACCTATATCAGTGGATGGTTAGGCAAGGAGCATTAAACAGCGGTGTAATTCTTCTTAACCATAAGTACAGTTTTCAACCTACGACACACAGTGAATGAGTTATTAGACTCAAGGGACTTATACAGAGTATTGTATGTTGTCCAGGGTCCATCAGGACAGAGGGGTTGGTCCTCGTACTATATTCGGTTTACTTATGACTTCTCTAGTTTTTAGACAATTGTTTCGTGGAAACACAGGGTCCGAATTTGGAGAAGTTATAGGTATTTGAATACAGTAGAGAACCAGGTATAGCAAGTATTGGGATTCTTCAAAGTGATCGAAGATGTAGATACTAGTCAATGGTATTCAGTTGATAGTAATGATTAAGAGAACTTGCTTCTCTTTCAGGTTACTCATAAATGGAAGCATTCCTAAGTTGAGTAACGCTGATCTGCCTCCTTCCATTTAGTTGACATGCACTGGAGACAGCTGCATGATTTGGATCTGGTTCAATTAAATCAGTGCCTCTGTTTCTATATTGGATATAGAACAGTTCATATCTTAACGATGTTAAGGTACGGGGAGTTGTCCGGTTTATGATTAAAACCAGACACTAGACAACTCAAGGCACGTTTCTGTAATGGCTGTTTGTGGGTTGACCCAGGCTATGACGAGGGTTGACTTTCTACCATCTGGATGAACAATAGAAATATTATTCTAGACTCGCCACAGTTTTAATAAAAATGGATTTTTTCAGAAAACAGTAGTGGGAGTATGGTAGAACTGGAAGTGATTCCAGAACCACAAACGATTACTGAAGATTTGATAAGGAACCTAAAGATTCAATCTGGATTGACATTCCATTGGCCACTCCGCAGATAAGGTGGGTAACTTCAGCCACCCGAGAGGTACTACGGTAGCCTCAAGGACGGTGACAGGGAAGTTCTTGTTTACCCACAATTACCATTGCTGTTGTTCCAGGCTGCGAGACCCGGCGGGAGGATGAGTATAGCGTCGTTCTAAAACTAGTTTTAGAAGTGTACGTCTATATGACTCTGCCAGAGGGTTGTCGTAGTCAGTGAGAGCAGCGGAAGCATTGGTAGACAGGTAGCTTATGTCTATTTATAGACTGAAGCACCAGTAGCGGAGATAGATCATCTACTTCTGACGTGACAGTCATGGGTTTGACTTCATCAGAATAGGGGATGGATCTGTTGAGAAGGTAGTAGGGTGTGATGTCCTGGTATTTGGATGACATACACAGAGTAGGAAAAGAAACTCCTATACTACAATCGGTTATACTTTGGTCGTCACACAGTGTTTTCTCCACAAAGGAAATGGATTTTATATCAGACATACTGGTTACTAGATCTATGGTATTAGATCTAGATTTGGGTGGTTTCCCAATCAGGGTACTTGACAGCATTCTAAAAGTATTTAGGATGGACGACTCCTGGCACGGTAGTGTACCTGCAGAAGATGGAGTCACCCTCTCCAAAGGTGTCTTACAGACTAAAGGGGAGAGGGACGTGCATGATTGGCAGATCACTTGCTCAGGCAATTGAGTCAATCGTGAGATGTCAAGTACCACACCAAATATTGTTCTTGCACTGGATGCAATAAGTTGACATTAATCCAATCATGGAGAAACAGTCGGAAGCAGTTTTAGAACATAAGTGGATGTTCTAGGGATATGATAACGACAGCCTCATTCGGGAGACAGTTATCATTCCAGGCTTCCAAGGTGACATGGACGACAAGGAGGTTGTCAGAGTTATAGTTTTCCTTCTGACGAAGGGCAGTATTTTGGACAGATGGTCCAAGGCAATACTGAGGGTGGCATGGCGCAGGATACTGATTAAGTTCAGTTGACGATACAGTCTAAGAAGTTTGGATTTGGAGTTCATTTATGAGCTAAGTCCCATCAGACATCCAGACACATTCTAAGACAGGTATTGCTCATTTTGGGAGATGGCTTTCTCCGCGAACTTGAGATATAGAGAGACATAGAAAGAAACAACAAAGCGGATCCACTCACTAAGGCTATTCCTCGAACGCAATAGTTTCGCAAACGAGCTTTGTGAGACTGACTAGTAGTGGAGTTGGGTGTTCGGTATCACACGGGCTGTGAGTATGCGACATCGCAATAATTAGCCTTGAGCGCAAGTGGGAAATTGTTGGAGATAGTGCCCTCAGAGTCAATTATTAGGTCACAGGTACGTGATTGCAATGATTGATGGAGGACCTATCCCGGTAGGACAGTCTTACTCGAGATGATAGTATGCTATCTGGTTTACCTTTATCATCGTGTACTGTTTTAAGTGACCTGACACGTCGCTATTACACGTTGATAGAGCCCCTAGGATTCTTGCTTGACCACCAGCAGTATGAGGGCGATCATATAAGTGGGAGCTGGGGGTCTATAAGCATATCCTTAAAAGGTCCCTAGTCGTGAGAGTTTCGAGACAGGGCATCGATTCTCCATAGTAGACTAGTGTATACAGTCGAGACCCCGACGAGGGGCGGTGGCCGGTCTCACAAGCCACTGGTGTCAGTTGGATCACCTAAGATGTATACAGGTGCTCATTGGGTTATGAGTACACCGGACAGGACTCGCCGGGAACATGCTAGTTGGTCATATACCAGACGTCAGATGGCAGTTCCCTGGTGACATGTGTGCAGGTTAGTTCATCGACCTGGGGATCGTCATTTGTCTCGTGTGAGTTCCCACTGTACTTTGATTACTACCCTACCATGGCTCAAAGGAGTCGTGCAAACAGGTTTTAGTTGGGTACAGTCCCGAGCCACATGGAGGCAGTGAGCGTATCTTCAGGGGTTCGTCTCTCCCGGTATTGGGGGTGAGGTCGTGCTGTGTCTAGGAGAGCCATTACACGAAGCCCTCGGCCGAGGCAAGGAGATTTACTGGTAGGTATTCCAGTAGTATCTCAGGGTGTTCTGGGCTACACTCCGACACGACTTGTACCGCTTTTGGGGGTCTGACTTTTACCAACCCCCTAGGCCCGCCATGCGATGCTCATAGACGAACGGACCGGACTGTACGGATATTGTCACTGACAGGCTCAGTAGGGTGTCAGGCTGAGTTCGCTCACAGACGTCCCTTTTGGTCAATACCTGGTAGCCCGTTATGTATTGGCTTATACCTCTAACGTGCTAGCGGTTAAATCCGCAACCAAGGCGTTGACGAGTCTTTAGAGTCCCCCACATTCAGTTACTCAGCTTTTGGGCGAAAGGTTGTAGAGGCCGTATGGAGATATGGCAAGGTCCGATCAGATACGTGCGGTATTGCACGGATCAGGATCGGACAGTTTGTACTACAGGCCGTATGGGTATATGGCAGGGTTCGATCAGATACGTGCGGTATTGCACGGATCAGGATCGAACAGATATTACTAGCCGGCTTTGGTTTAAGCCGGATCCTAGTATAGTACAGTGTAGATTTTGTCTCATTGCATTTGTATTTCGGTCGGAATACAAATGCGGGTGTGTATGCACAGTATCGGGGTTTTCCTGTAATTTATTACTGGACCAGTTTTCTGGAGTTGCCAGTTTGTTTTCCGTTTCGGCCGATTTCCATTGTTCCGTTCATTGGCCGAAGGTTGGTGGAGGAGGGTTTATTTGCATTGTTGCAAATAGGCATTAGTGGAGGGGGTTCTTTGCATCTTGTTGCATCATGATGGTTTTCATGATGAGCACCATCACTTGACTTTCCTTTTTCATGATTGCTTGACTTTGGATGTCATCATGGTAGTTGATGATGATGAGGGGTGAGGTTGGTGGAGTGTAGTTTTGTTTGAGTGATCATTTCCTTTTCCATATGATAGCCTTCTCTCTCTCGCCCTTTTTGGATTATGAGATGGCTCCCATTATCTTTGCTACAACACAACTCTCATTCTCACCCTCCCCTCACTTGTATTGGCCGGCCAAGCTCCTAGTGGGCTGTCCAAATTTTTGTGTGTGGGATTTTGGTTCATTTCATATTGCAAAATCCCCACAAGATCAATCTCAAAAGCTCCAAGTTCAATCCCTCCACCAATGGCAATTCCTACAACCCCAAAGTGAGACTTGAGGACTACATATTCTACAGCGAACCTTGGGCACGTCGAGTAGCCGGCTTCATTCCCGAGTTGTCTCGGCATTGAGGTGGGAGCCCGTAAACGATGTAGGCGATGTGGTGCACTTCCGGCGACGAGGAGGAGACGGGACATTCCGCAGGAGATCGGGACGACGACTAGAAGACCGGAGTACTCGGATCTGTCGGTATATCTCTCTTCCCTTTCTTGTAGTTAGCTAGGACTAATTAATGGTTCGATCCGGGTATTAGTGCGCGGCGGTTTGCCAGTTCAAGTAAAATTAAAGTTTATCACCGCTTCCGCTTTTGGCCGTCGGATTGACGGCCGGGGCGCCGCCGTGCACTTACAAAACTAACCTAATGGTTCAGAAAATACCTTATTTGGCAACTCAAGAAAATTCTTGAGTTGCCCCAAGTGTCCAAAATGCAAGCTTTCTTGGTCCATGGGGTAGCTAATAAGCTTGTGCAACTTTTTTATGAAATGGAGATAGGGTTTTGAGGTGTTTTTAATGGTGTTTTGGGGGTCGTAGTGGAGGAGGAAGAGGGGGGCAGCAGCAGCAGCAACAAGAGAGGGAGGGGAGAGGATGAAGTGAATGATGAAGAGGGAATGGCCAAGTCAAAGCAACCCTCACCTTTCTCTCTCTTGCCCATCCCCCTTGACTTTTCTTTTCTTTTCTATTTCTTCTTTCCTCAATAGTAAACCCCAACCAATACCCATACACACCAAATCATGTCGGAAAATGTAACAAGTGTAAAAAAAAGACATGTGCACAAAACACGCTTAAAATCCGATTAGCGATTTTTAATCGCGGTTAGCACAAAATTAGTGTCAAATAAATCATAAACTTCCATATTTTGCATGAATATCATAAAGCACCCTCTTTTTAGTAATTTCCATAATTTTCAAAAAATTTCCCCATTTATCGGTATTTAATTATACCGAAATATTAAAATATTCATTAAAATTAATATTAAATTATAAAAATTCCTAAAAATAATATTTTTATTTTTCTGAAATGTTACAGTTATCCACATGCATATAGGTATTGACCACCTTGTTGGCACATATACGACCCGGTCACCCTAGATATCATAGTATTACCTTATGATATAGTTAAAGTAGGAGTCGTTGTTTATTCGATTTCTACTTGTAGATATATTTCTATTCACGAGTTGGCAACTCACCCCCGTTATGCCACAGTTCTTGCATGTTGACCGCGTGGACTAGTAGCGGCATCGCTGGCGCACGATTTCTTTTGGGTATTTTGCAGTGGTAGGTGGGACATTTGTATCGTACCAACTCTTATATTACATTTCATATTGTATCTAGTTAACTCCATCAATCAATCAAAAGTTGTAAATTTTATAAGTGATGAGACTTAGGAGACTTGTAGTTGCGAGATTTGAGCGATGGGTTTTATATTCACTTTTGGGGTTATATCTTGCTCATTTCTTTATCTCTTTGTGGTGAACTTTGCCGTTGGGCGTCGTATACTTATTTATGCTATGTTGCGTGGTTGTGATCTGCCGTTTGGCGAAGAGCTAGCTCCTGCTTGGGGATGCCTTTATTCTTATTATGTATTTGTGGTTTTGGATCAAAATATACAAATGAGGTGCTGCTAAAATTTTCAAAAAGGACGAAACATGTTTTCAAACTAATAATTTCACTTGCATCATTCATGTTCCTTTTATATGCATTAAGAAAACCTGATTTCATTATACCTTTATTTCAAAACTTCACCTCCTTTATTTTCTTAGAAGGTTTAGATTTCTGGGTTTCAGGTTACTTGAATTCCGTTACGCCTTTAGACGTCGCGTGATTCAAGTGCTGGTCACGAGCTAATATTTCGGGTCGTGACAAAGTTGGTATCAAAGCGCTAAGTTTAACCTTTGTTCGAGTCTATGTTTGACTATGCGGATTCTAGGGCAGGCATGTATTTCGGAACCTAGGCTTGACCTTACGGAACTTGGACTTGGACGGGGGGGTATTAGACCCGAACTTTCGTTTCATAGGCTGACCCAGATTGATGGAGTAGGTAGCTTGAGTAGAGTGACGTACCGTACATATGTTCCGCGGCATATTTACGATACGATACTCCACTTAAGAAACCTTAGGATGTACATATTTTTGAGACCAGTGATTCTCTTTGTATCCATGATTATACATCCATTGGATATCCTCGATTCTATTAGTTCCATGATCATACTTTCATTGATGTTGTTCCTTCTTATGATCATGTATCCATTCTGGATCTGTCGTTTCCTCTCATGCCGTTGATCTTCTCTCTTCGATACTCGATTAAGGTTCATGTTACCATAGTTTGAGCGTTGTTTGAGCTGCTGCTAGTGTTGCGGTCAGGGCGAGCTCGTCTAGTACGAAGGCTGACCATTGTGTTTTCTGGTGACAAGAGAACGTCTTGAGTTAGTATGTTATGTTGTGGCTTCTTGTGGAGGCGAGTGCTTGGTTTTACACTGGATGATAGGGCCACTTTTAGAGCTGCCAGTTGCGAAAGGACTGTTGATGTACAGCATACCTCCGAGATTTTGATGTCACCTACCGTGCAGACAGGTGACCTAGCTGTTGCTGAGATGTTGGGATGTCGCTTCCAGAGCTTACGAGCTAAGATCGCCGGAGCTTCCAGGCAGAAATATGACAGATGATAGCTAGTCTACCCCGATTTGAGAGACGAAGGTGATTCGTCAGATTGATGCACCGACGCAGGCCCAGTTGAGTTGAAGATTTTCAGTGTGGAGAGTCTTATTCAGATCTAGAGTAGACCGATCCAGAGACGACCGCCGATGTATCGCCTTTCCTGGAGGATTGAGGCATTGTTTAGCATGCGGGCGAAGAATAGTCACATGTGGTATTGGCGAAGCTAAAAGGTTCGAACGAGTGCCAGGACACCATTTTTCTAAGTTTAAAGTGTTCGGAGGAACATGCAGGTAATTCTGTGGACCCTCTAGAAGAATGAAACCCTAACTCGACATGATGACCAAGGAACCGCTTTGAACCTTAGGGTTTGTGGCAGTTTAGCGGTGCCATCAGTGAGGCTTGGGTTTTCCATTCTATGGCTGGTCCAGAGGTGTTGTGGTATGTACCAGATATTTTTAAACTGCGCTCAGGTGTTGAGCCTTTGGAAATTTTGGGACCTCAATGACTCGATCGAAAAGTTTGACGTCGTCCAGATACCATGTGATAAGAGATCAGTAAGCTGACCGGTTTCGGATAGAGGACCTCACCCAGATGCGTTGTGAGTTGATCGGGAGCGGGCGAGTATAGAGTATTCCTCCGATGGTTGGGGCGAGCTCCCGAGGACGTGTTCGGCTAGATATCTTCTACCGAGTGATGAAGATACCGAGTTCGTGACTTCGAGTCCGTGTGAGAGACTTCGGATTGACCGTGTCCGAGAACAGTTGCAGTGCGCAGATAGCATGGCGTGACGTCATAGTGGACGACGATAAAGACAAGGGGAGCCAGAGGTTCATGGGAGATGCTGATGAGCTGTTGCTACTCCCCATCGAGATTAGAGACCTGATATGCTTACAGAGGCGTTGGGATACGGCCAGTTTCCGGGGAAACGTGTGCGAAACACGCAGATGTACAGAAAACGAGAAAAGAATATATAAGAGTACCAACCTCCGTACAGTTCGGCATAGGCAAGATCGGAAGAGACCATGAGCAGGATTCCTTCCGGGACACTGCTGCAATGAGATTTGCACCCAGGATCAGATGTGTCATGCATATTCAGAGAACCAGAGGCCGACACCAGGGAAGTGCTGCACTACGAATGGTGGTCGTGATGATTGACCGGGAGATGACCTGAGAAGTGCCAGAACGGAATCGTCCCCGTTAGCATGCCTGATTGGGCCGATGAGCCGATGGATTGCGAGAGTAGTAATCCACAAAGAAAAAGAAGACCTAGAGACAGAGGACGCCAGGACGTGAGCGGGAGGCGAGCGGATGTTCTTGTTCTGCCGGTTTTTAGGCGCACTGATTTATTTTTTTCGACATTGTAGGAGGTGTACCTCGATGTCCTTTGTTGCGATTTGCGTTGTGATCCGAGTATCACGCTTATATCGCTTGGATTTGAGTTTTGATGATGAGTTTCCTGATATTGACTTCATGCACCATGGCTGCACCTACTGGGTATTTGCATATTTGCGCATAGTTTCGCACCTGATATATATATTTTATACGCCGTTATGTTGATTTGCGATTTGTGCATATCTATTACACTTGAGATTTGGTTTTGTGCCTTGGCTGCACATGTTTATGATTTCGTTGATTTCATACGGACGATTTGATTTTTGCACTCGGTATAGCTTATATGTGCTTGTAGTGCATTGATACGTATTTTGTGCACCTCAGTTGCACCTGACTTCATTTTGATGTCATTTGAGATAATTATTGAGATTTCATGCATAGGGCATGCATATGATTTGATATATGCTTCGGCATAGTTTTTCATACACTTTTAGTGTTTGATATGTATATTGTGCACATAGTTGCACACGATTTTGATTTTTACACCATAGAGTACTCGGTGTTGCTTTTATGCGTTTGAGTTATTGATTGTATTTCGTGCAATTGCTGCACCAGATTCGTATTTTTCACATTAGTTGCACTAGATTGCATTTCTTGCATTTGTTGCACCGGACGGGTACCTATGCATTTGTCGCACTGGATGTATACTCCGTACCTTGGTTGCACCCGATTTATATCCTTGAGCATTCGTTTTACCGGAGTGGTATTTTCGTGCGCGTTGGCACTTACCGTTCATTTCTGTGCATGCAACGGCACTATATGTAGGGTTCCTAGGCACTCTCAAGAGGTCTCACAAGGCATCAACCATGCCAATTTCAAATTTTATGTGTGCCGAGAAACCCTAACACGGATCGTTAACTAGAAATCTAGGCGACATGCTAAACTAGTTAACAACTTAACTAAAGGAGAGAGGCTACAACCTTTGTAGATCCGGTTCTCCACTTCCTTAGCTCCACGTAGGCGTCCTCTCGCTGTCCATCTCGAATCCTAGACTCAATCGTCGGCTTCATCGGAAAAACGAGCGGAATAGGTCGTCGGCTTCGTGCCGAAGATGATCTACGTCGAGGTTGCACAAGTTCAAGCTCCAACTTCACCAAGTTGAGAAACTTGTGAAGAAAACACCCAAAACCACTTGGCAAGAGGTAGAGGATGAAGAAATAGGAGGTGGGTTCACTTTAGAATTGGATTTCTCACTTTAGAACTCAAGATGCCATTGATGGCATCAAGCTTTTCTTGAAGAAGAAGATGATGAAGAAGAAAGAATATGATAAGTTTCTTATTTAAAAATGAAACTAATATGAATACTTATCATATCTTGACCATGGTCAAGTGTAGAGATAAAACTAAGGTTAATTAGAATGGTTAGGGTTAAGGATGAGATAAGGATGGTGGACTTTGTCAAAGCTTCAAGAAGCTTCAACATAGAAACAAAATAAGCCACCATTCTTAATAATATCCAAAATGAATAAATAAATAAATAACTAAGTAAATAATCAAAACCCTAACCATTATACATGTAACCATGGTTTAATCTTTACATAAACCCAAGTGAGCAAGTATCATCAAACATGATACAAACAAGTGCACAAAAAATATATCACATATACAATGTGCATCAAGTGAGAAAATCCTTTTAAAGTGAACCAATACTAGCTAATGCAAAGTAATATATCAAATATATAATTATACATTAAATCATTAAATCAACATTTGATTCAATGATCCGGTCATGTCGCACATAACCGACTAGTATCCAATGTATCGATTTATCGAATCAATGATTCGATAACTAGGTCATATCGAATATAACCAACCGATACATCCATCGCGAGAATGAAATACGGTATCACATACACGTATTATTCTCGCTCCCGCACATAGCTCATATGCGCTCCTATTTCGTTTCGCTTGAGCCAGGAAACCTCTGTGTAGGACTCTAAAGACTCGTCAATACGCCGGTAGCAGATGATGATCATATCAAGCACCCACAAGCCGCAAGCGGTCTGCTAAACGTAACGGCCATCCGGGTATTGAACGATCAGAATATCGACGGGCTAGCCCGCTCACACTCCTGTGAATCCAACCAGTAACACTTACCGTACAGTCCGGTCTGTTCGTCTGATATGTCCCATATCAAGTCTAGGGGTGGTATACGTCAGACCCCAATAACCGATAAGTCGTGCCGATGTTAGGCTCATAACGGGTCGAGAAACTACTGGTAACACTTACCAGCAAATCTCTGATCAGCCCTGGCCAGGGACTTCCCTGTTACGGCCAATCAAGCACAGCGCAACATCAACCCCCAATACCGGGAGAGACGAAACCCCTCATATCGCTCATTGCCTCCATGTGACTCGGGACTGTACCCAAAGACCACCGTTTTGCACGCCCTCATGGACATGGTAAGGTGGAGATCAAAGCACAGTAGGAATCACACAAGACTCTATGACGATCTCGGGTCTACAGACTAACCTGTACAAGTGTCACCTGAGAACTGCCATCTGACGTGAGGTATAATACCATCTGGGAGTTCTCGGCGAGTCCGTCCAGTATACCCAGTCTCCACTGAGCACCCGTATACCATCTCTGATGTCAAACACCAATGGATATGGGATCATCCATCGCCCATCTCATGGGTCGAGAAGCGTATATGCTAGTTTACACTGGTATATCGATGCCCCGTCTCGATACACCTACGACTAGGGACCTTGAAGGATGTACCTATGGACTACCATGTCCCCACTAGTATGATCTGTATCATAGTCCAGGTAGTCAAGTACACATCCTAAGGGCTTTACCAACATGTAACTATAAGACAGTATAAAGAGACAAGTGTACATGTTAAGATAAAGAGTAACCAGATAGCATACTATCATGTCGAGCAAGAAAGTCATCTCTATATATGTCCAAGCATCCAATATAATATACATCATCTGTACAATACTCGCCTCTAGGGCATACATACAACTAACAATCTCCCACTTGCACTAGGGCCAGCTGCTGTAGTATCGCATACCGAGCATCCCGAAGAGTCTCTCAAACTGTATCTGGGGAATGGCCTTCGTGAGTGGATCCGCCGTGTTGTTCTTCGTGTCAACTCTCCTGACCTCGATCTCCCGGCGATCAACTATCTCCCGGATCAGGTGATACCACCTCAGAATATGCCTGGATCGCTGATGGGACCTGGGTTCCTTGGCCAAAGCCACCGCTCCATTGTTATCGCAATACAAAGGTATTGGATGCTCAATGGATGGAACCACTCCAAGTTCAGTAATGAACTTCTTGATCCAGACAGCCTCTTTGGCAGCATCGTTGGCAGCGATGTATTCAGCCTCCATCGTCGAGTCTGCCATGGTTTCCTGCTTGGAACTCTTCCAGCTAACCGCCCCTCCGTAAAGGGTAAAGACAAAGCCCGACTGCGACTTAGAGTCGTCCTTATCACTCTGGAAGCTCGAATCGGTAAAGGACTCCACTTGGAGTTCTCCGTTACCATACACCAAGAGAATCTCTTTAGTCCTTCTCAAGTACTTGAGAATGCTCTTCACAGCTGTCCAGTGACTCTCTCCAGGATCAGCTTGATACCTGCTCACTACAGATAGTGAGTATGCTACATCGGGTCTGGTACATAGCATCGCATACATGATAGAGCCTACAGCCGAAGCATAGGGTATCCCTTGCATGCGAGCTCTCTCCAAATCAGTCTTGGGAGACATCTCTTTGGAGAGAGTGACTCCAGAGATCGTGGGGAAGTTCCCACGCTTGGATTCTTCCATACTAAACCTCTTTAGTATGGTGTCAATGTACCTGGATTGGGACAATCCCAATATCCGTTTGGATCTATCTCTATAGATCCTGATTCCCAATATGCAGGAGGCATCACCAAGATCTTTCATTGAGAATCTTTGTGATAAGAAGAGCTTGACCGATTGCAGCATAGGAATATCATTTCCTATCAAGAGTATGTCGTCCACGTACAATACGAGGAAGACAACCTTACTCCCTTCCACCTTCTTGTAAATACAAGGTTCATCTGGGTTTTTGACGAAATCAAACTCTTTGATAACGACGTCAAAGCAGATGTTCCAACTCCGCGATGCTTGCTTTAATCCATAAATGGATTTAAGCAGCTTGCACACCTTTCCGCTGCTCCCACTGTCTACGAAGCCCTCTGGCTGAGTCATGTACACGCACTCTTCTAAATCACCATTTAGAAAGGCGGTCTTAACATCCATTTGCCAGATTTCGTAATCATGATATGCAGCGATGGCAAGCATGATCCGGATGGATTTAAACATAGCCACTGGAGAAAAGGTTTCGTCATAGTCCACACCTGGTCTTTGGCGAAAACCTTTTGCAACAAGTCTAGCTTTGAAAGTCTTCACTTTCCCATCTACACCAAGTTTCTTCTTGAAGATCCACTTGCTCCCAATGGGTTTTACCCCTTCAGGAGAAACTTCCAAAGTCCATACTTTGTTGGTGTACATGGATTCCATCTCGGACCGCATAGCATCCAGCCATTTCACTGAGTCCCTACTCGTGATGGCCTGCTCGAAGCTAGTTGGGTCATCATCCTCCATGATGCAATCCTCGCTCCCTCCATCCATGAGAAAACCGTAGTATCTCTCAGGTTGGCGAGGAACCCTACTAGATCGGCGGAGTGGCTGGGGTTCATCGGGAACTACGGAATCCTCTGGTTCCACCAGATCTTCTGTTGTAGCTTCTGCAACTGGAACCTCTTCCAGTTCTACCTCATGACCACTAATCTCTTTTTCAAGAAATTCCTTTTCTAAAAAGGTGGCATGCCGAGAAACAAACACTCTTTGTTCCTCAGGGTGGTAGAAGATATACCCTTGAGAATTCTTGGGATATCCTACAAATTTGCATAGAACAGACCGTTCCTTGAGTTTGTCCGGATTTTGTCGTTTGACATAGGCTGGACAACCCCATATCTTAACATAGTTAAGACTTGGTCTCTTTCCTTTCCATATCTCATATGGAGTGGTAGGCACAGATTTGGTTGGGACCATATTCAATAGATGTATGGCTGTCTCAAGCGCATACCCCCAGAAGGAAATAGGTAACTCAGCTGTGCTCATCATAGAGCGCACCATATCTAATAGGGTGCGGTTCCTCCGTTCTGATACACCGTTGTGCTGTGGTGTATATGGAGGAGTCAGCTGAGAGAGAATCCCATTCTCTTTTAGGAAGTCCATGAATTCATTGCTCAAGTATTCACCTCCTCGATCAGATCGAAGGATTTTAATACTTTTTCCGGTTTGGTTCTCGACTTCTTGTTTATATTCTCTAAATTTCTCAAAAGCTTCAGATTTGTGTCTTATCAAGTACACATGTCCGTATCTTGAGAGATCGTCAGTGAATGTAATGAAGTACGAAGAACCATCCCTGGCATGTGTAGACATTGGACCGCATACATCACTATGTACTAGTCCTAAGAGTTCAGTAACTCTTTCTCCGTGTCCCGTAAACAGAGTTTTGGTCATCTTGCCTTTGAGACATGACTGGCAAGTGTCATAAGATGAAAATTCGAATGGTTTCAAATATCCATCCTTATGCAACTTAGCCAGTCGTGTCGCATTAATGTGACCCAGTCTACAATGCCACAAGAAGGATTCGTTCAGTTCTGAACTCTTCCTCTTATGTGTGTTTGTTATCTCAGAACTGTTGATTGATTTAGAACATAAATGCCATTGCATAACGTGCCTGATCCAACCAACTTTTGGTTACGGAAAATGTTCATAACATTGTCCTGTAATACAAAATTATATCTCTCTCTTTACTTAATAAAGAAACTGATATAATGTTGCATATCAGGTTCGGCATGTAATAGCATTCGTTCAGAACCAATGTATTACCAGTTGGTAACACAAGGTGATATTCCCCGACAGTCTTAGCTGCAACAATTGCACCATTTCCAACTCTAATGTCTTTATCACCTTCTCCAAGTTCTCTACCTTTTCTGAGCCCATGTAACTGATTACATATATGGGATCCTGACCCGGTATCTAATACCCAGGACGTAGAGCAAATGGAGAAACAGTTCTCTGTAACGAACACACCCGAAGAAAATGCATCATCATGTACTTTCTTCAATCGGGTGGCATGGGAATCCTGGTATTCCCCTATATCCTGTTCAGTCCTATAACCCTTATAGGAAAGAACGGAACCAACGTTCCCCAGCACAGTATAACATGCGGGTTTGGTCAATACATCCATATTATTATCTTTATTAGGGCATGAAATGGTCGCTACCTGGAGAGAGAGAGAAGAAAACACTTTAGCGTATGCTCGTGCAAGATCAGATTGGTTATTATCTTATTTAATCAGGATGGCTCCCACTGCTTTTTATCAAATCTTTCTTCAAACCCTAAAAGGAAAGACTAGCCGGGATTAATTACACCCTACAACTTCGTCGATCTTTCAGCCAGGCCAGTGTCGGTACTTTGAGGGAGGTTCCCCGTGCTTTCGCACGGACCTAATTAATATAAACCTCGTTTTCCCAGAGGCGTAACCCCGTTGACACCTTTCTAGACACCTACTTGATCGGCTAATTGTAGTGTGTAAAACTCTCCCAGGAGTAACTCTTACTCGCAGTGGGTATCGGGATCCAACTATCTCATAGAAGGTATGCAATCTCATTGCAAATTTCAACACTTGAAATTCCCGATAATGTTTTTGCCCCTAGCGTGCTATGACCTTGACGAAAGCCAACAAACCACAGCCCGCTAGTCAAGTTCAATCCGTACATTTCATGACTGAATTAAACCCACCCGCACGACCCTTGACGAAAGCCAACAAAGCCGTATGACTACCCTAATCCAGTCGCATCATATGCAGCAGATAAGCAGCACATAGCTACCCCACACTACACCTTGACGAAAGCCAACAAATGTAGCACGAATACTATATGTAACTTATCTGAAATGACGGAGGGCTACACAGGTTTTTCATAAAAACCATGAGCGTAATGAACTTGATATCGTTGTAGAATCAAATGAAGTTTTGAAATGGAGTGATTTTGAGGCTTTTCTAGTTTTGCTAAAGGGGTCACTCCCGGTGAAGGGATCGTCGGCCCTTTCCTCGTTGAATGAGGTGCGGGATATATCATATATATCACTGTGCAAAGCAGAAACTATAGAAGCAATCAAAAACAAACCGAGTGTGTAGCATCTGTCAGTTATTGCTAAAGGAGTCACTCCCGGTGAAGGGATCTCGGTCCTTTCCTCATCGAATAAGGTGCAGGGTATATCATATATACCGCTATGCAAAGCAAGAACTGTAGCTACCTGTTTTGTTTAAAATTTGATTCTACAACATCTTTGGTTTCTTTTCTTTCATTAATCACATTAATGAAGTCCCATCATTTAAATACCTAAACATCACAGATAAATACGACGTACATTTATGCCATCCGCATTCGCCTCGATGTCCCCTCGTGCACCGTTAGGTTAGGTAACTAACGACAGAGCAGGGCAGGGCTAGTGCGGGTGCAAAACATAAGTAACGTCTATATAATATATCATATATACTATATACTGTATCTATCACAGAACATCACATGATCACATCACAGATATCGCAGCAGAAGAAACATATGAAATATTGGATATACTAGGACGTCCGTGTTTTCAATACGAGCCAGTATAAAACACGGATTCCACGGTCGTGATGAATAGCCAATCCCACACCCCTAGACCCCTACGAGAGCGGCAAGCAACCCTACCAATTCTAGGGTTAGGAGACCCGGACTCGACTCCTCGAGTTGGTCTCCCACTGGACCCCAGAACCCGGTTACTTGTGCTCCCCTCCTTGGGTCTATCCTAATGCGGAAAAATAAATAATATACAAAAGGTGACGACTTCCGCAACCTGGAAGTGCCCCAATAAAAGAATATTACATACAAGTTTTTACATGAATGAAAATGAAAAACACTCATCTCACATAAAAACCCCCGGCTATTCAAACACGACAATCCAATATAACATATCCAGCAACACATAACATCACATGTCATCAACGTAAGTAAATGTGTCCATCCCAATTGTCGTTGACATATAGCAACGAAACCGGCGATATCACATATTACACTTACGGTCACAGAAAAGAAAGTGTAAAACTACAACAATTGGAATCTGCAACTTCTTTAGACATCGCATGCCTAATCAAATGAAATACTTAGACATCACATGCCTAACAGTTATAAACCACGCATTTTAGTCTCATTATCGAAAACTCTTTTCAATATCAAGTGAAAATAAACTGCTAGATTTATAACATTCATTCAGTTATCACATAACTGTTTGTGAATTCCAATTATTGTATCACATTCCAGATAAACAGAAAATGTTAAACTTTCCGATCGAACAGTCGAATACCCAAGTTTTCCCGATACAGCTCAACACATGAAATAAGTCTAGCAACATTCAGTTCGTGCCTCAGTACCAACGGTCCAGCCGTAGAAGGGTCAAGCCAACGCCTCACATGTGGCACGCCGTACTGCCCCAAACCCGAAGGTTCAAAGGGCAGTTCAAGACGGTCACATAATCGAGTTAAGGTTTGTTGTCTTCTAGAGGGTCCATCGCGTTACTTGCACTACTTAGAATGTCGTTAAACTACGGAAAAATCCAACACTTGGAAATTTCCCGACAGGGAAAAAGTTAGGTATTTATATCCGGTCGAACTTTTTAACAAATTCAAAAGATTATCCGGAAATACACAAAGACGAAGTTTGATAATCCGGTCGAAACATTGAAGCTCTAAAACACCCCAGAAAATTCAACTCTTGAATAATTATTAAAAATACCCATAAAACTCAGCGGCAGAAACTATGAATTACTGTGCAGATGAGGATGGCTAACGTCATTCTTTAGCCGCGGAACCGCCGCCTAAGCTTGCTTAGGCCACGGTTCCGCCGCGCATTACACTGTTCATTGAATAAAAATTGCACCGTAATTCTTAGAATTCCCTGCTGAATTTTTTAAGCATTTTTAATATTGAAAAATCCTAGATTTTAGAAAAAGTCCAGAGAGCACTTGGGTTTTAGGGTTTCGGGTTCGTTCGGGTTTCAAACGTCGTCTAGACTTCGCCTAAGGCTCTAGCTAGGCTCTGATACCACTGTAGGGTTCCTAGGCACTCTCAAGAGGTCTCACAAGGCATCAACCATGCCAATTTCAAATTTTATGTTTGCCGAGAAACCCTAACACGGATCGTTAACTAGAAATCTAGGCGATATGCTAAACTAGTTAACAACTTAACTAAAGGAGAGAGGCTACAACCTTTGTAGATCCGGTTCTCCACTACCTTAGCTCCACGTAGGCGTCCTCTCGCTGTCCATCTCGAATCCTAGACTCAATCGTCGGCTTCATCGGAAAAATGATCGGAATAGGTCGTCGGCTTCGTGCCGAAGATGATCTACGTCGAGGTTGCACAAGTTCAAGCTCCAACTTCACCAAGTTGAGAAACTTGTGAAGAAAACACCCAAAACCACTTAGCAAGAGGTAGAGGATGAAGAAATAGGAGGTGGGTTCACTTTAGAATTGGATTTCTCACTTTAGAACTCAAGATGCCATTGATGGCATCAAGCTTTTCTTGAAGAAGAAGATGATGAAGAAGAAAGAATATGATAAGTTTCTTATTTAAAAATGAAACTAATATGAATACATATCATATCTTGACCATGGTCAATTGTAGAGATAAAACTAAGGTTAATTAGAATGGTTAGGGTTAAGGATGAGATAAGGATGGTGGACTTTGTCAAAAGCTTCAAGAAGCTTCAACATAGAAACAAAATAAGCCACCATTCTTAATAATATCCAAAATGAATAAATAAATAAATAAATAAGTAAATAATCAAAACCCTAACCATTATACATGTAACCATGGTTTAATCTTTACACAAACCCAAGTGAGCAAGTATCATCAAATATGATACAAACATGTGCACAAAAAATATATCACATATACAATGTGCATCAAGTGAGAAAATCCTTTTAAAGTGAACCAATACTAGATAATGCAAAGTAATATATCAAATATATAATTATACATTAAATCATTAAATCAACATTTGATTCAATGATCCGGTCATGTCGCACATAACCGACTAGTATCCAATGTATCGATTTATCGAATCAATGATTCGATAACTAGGTCATATCGAATATAACCAACCGATACATCCATCGCCAGAATGAAATACGGTATCGCATACACGCATTATTCTCGCTCCCGCACATATCTCATATGCGCTCCTATTTCGTTTCGCTTGAGCCAGGAAACCTCTGTGTAGGACTCTAAAGACTCGTCAATACGCCGGTAGCAGATGATGATCATATCAAGCACCCACAAGCCGCAAGCGGTCTGCTAAACGTAACGGCCATCCGGGTATTGAACGATCAGAAGATCGACGAGCTAGCCCGCTCACACTCCTGTGAATCCAACCAGTAACACTTACCGTACAGTCCAGTCTGTTCGTCTGATATGTCGCATATCAAGTCTAGGGGTGGTATACGTCAGACCCCAATAACCGATAAGTCGTGCCGATGTTAGGCTCATAACGGGTCGAGAAACTACTGGTAACACTTACCAGCAAATCTCTGATCAGCCCTGGCCAGGGACTTCCCTGTTACGGCCAATCAAGCACAGCGCAACATCAACCCCCAATACCGGGAGAGACGAAACTCCTCCTATCGCTCATTGCCTCCATGTGACTCGGGACTGTACCCAAAGACCACCGTTTTGCACGCCCTCATGGACGTGGTAAGATGGAGATCAAAGCACAGTGGGAATCACACAAGACTCTATGACGATCTCGGGTCTACAGACTAATCTGTACAAGTGTCACCTGAGAACTGCCATCTGACGTGAGGTATAATACCATCTGGCAGTTCTCGGCGAGTCCGTCCAGTGTACCCAGTCTCCACTGAGCACCCGTATACCATCTCTTGTAGGGTTCCTAGGCACACTAGTGAGGTCTCCCAAGCCATCAACCATGGCAATTTCAAAAATTATGGTGCCTACAAACCCTAAACTACGGATCGATAACTAGATGTCTAGGCGAACATTGAACTAGTTAACACTTAACTATTGGGAATACGGAAAAACAACCTTTGTAGATCCGGTGCTCCACCTCCATAGCTCCGCAACGAAGTCGTCTCCGCTGTCCAAAACAAATCCGGGCTCTAGAGTCGGCTTCGTCGGAGAAAAAGTGAGCTAGGTCGTCGATGTCCATGCCGAAGATGATCTAGGTCGAAGCATCGCAAGATCAAGCTCCACCTTCACCAAACCATGATGACTTGTGAAGGAAACACACTCTACTACTTGGCAAGAGGTAGAGGATGAAGAAATAGGAAGTGGGTAGACTTTAGAATTGGATTTCTCACTCATATGCATCAATCACCATTGATGGAGGTGAAGCTTTTCTTCTTCAAGTCAAGGAAGAAGAAGAAGAAGAAGCTTATATGATAAGTTAAAAGAATAAGAAAAGAAAAATGAATTCTTATCATAATTTTAACTAGAGTCAAGTGTAGAGAATGAATCATGGTTAGTGGGAATGGTTAGGGTTAAGGATGAGATAAGAATGGTTGACTTGAACAAAGCTTCATGAAGCTTCAACTAAAGAACAAAATTAGCCACCATTCTTTTCTCTTTTCTTTTATTCATTTATCAAAAATAAAAAGGATAATTAAATAAGATAAATGAATAATAAATAATAAACCCTAACCATTTCATTAACCAAGGTTTAATCTTTACACTTGAACCCTAGCATGACATGTATCATCAAACATGATACAATCAAGTGCACAAAAGTATATCGCATATACAATGCGCTCATCCGAGTGAGAAAATTCATCTTAAGTAAACCGATACTAGTTGATGCAAAGTAATATATCAAATATATAAATATGCATTAAATCATTAAATCAACACTTGATTCAATGACCCGGTTATGTCGCACACAACCGACTAGTATACAATATATCGGCTTATCGAATCAACGCTTGAATCGATAACTAGGTTATATCGCATACAACCATTCGATATATTTATCGCGAGAATAGAATACGGTATCACACACACGCATTATTCTCGGTCCCGCACATATCTCATATGCGCTCCTATTTCGTTTCGCTTGAGCCAGGAAACCTCTGTGTAGGACTCTAAAGACTCGTCAATACGCCGGCAGCAGATGATGATCATATCAAGCATCCACAAGCCGCAAGCGGTCTGCTAAACGTAACGGCCACCCGGGTATTGAGCGATCTGAAGATCGACGAGCAAGCCCGCTCACACTCCAGTGAATCCGACCAGTAACACTACCGTACAGTCCGGTCTGATCGTCTGATATGTCGCATATCTCGCCTAGGGGTGGTAAACGTCAGACCCCAATAGCTCAATAAGTCGTGTCGATATGAGGTCTATAACTATTCGAGAAACTACTGGTAACACTTACCAGTAAATCTCAGCAACCCTGGCCAGGGATTTCCTGTTATAGCCAATCGAACACAGCGCAACATCAACCCCCTATACCGGGAGAGACGAATCCCCTCCTATCGCTCATTGCCTCCATGTGACTCGGGACTGTACCCAAAAACCACCGTTTTGCACGCCCTATTGGACGTGGTAAGATGGAAATCAAAGCACAGTGGGAACCACACAAGACTCTATGACGATCTCGGGTCAACAGACTACTCTGTACCAGTGTCACCAGAGAACTGCCATCTGACGTGAGGTATAATACCATCTGGGAGTTCTCGGCGAGTCCGTCCAGTGTACCCAGTCTCTACTGAGCACCCGTATATCATCCCTGATGTCAAACACCAATGGATATGGGATCATCCATCGCCCATCTGTATGGGTCGAGAAGCTACACGCTAGTCTACTCTGGTATATCGATGCCCCGTCTCGATACACCCTCGACTAGGGACTTTGAAGGATGTACTTATGGACCACCATGTCCCCACTAGTATGATCCGCATCATAGTCTAGGTAGTCAAGTACAGATCCTAAGGGTTTTACCAACATGTAACAGAGAGACAATCAGCATACACGTTAAGGTAAAGGGTAACCAGATAGTATACTATCATGTCGAGCAAGAAAGTCCTCCCTATATATGTCCCAGCATCCACTACAATATACATCCTATGTACAGTAATGGCCTCTAGGGCATACATATAACTAACAATCTCCCACTTGCACTAGGGCCATCTGTAGCAGTGGTTTGAAGTATCTCATACTCAACCATCCCATAAAAGTCTCTCTCTGGGAACAGGCCTTTGTGAGTGGATCCGCTGTGTTGTCCTCTGAGTCTACTCTCCTTACCTCGATCTCCCTGGAGATCAACTATCTCCATGATCAGGTGATGCGGCCTCAGAATACGCCTGGGTCACTGATGGGACGGGTGTTCCTTGGCATAAGCCACAACTCCATTGTCACACAATGGGAGGAACTAAGTTCATCTCATGAACCATTATACACCCAAACAGCCTCTTTGGTAGCATCTTAAGTAGCGATGTATCCTGCCTTTATCGTCTAGTGTGTCACGGTATCTAGCTTGGAACTCTTCCAACATACCGTCCCTTTACTGAGGGTTAAGACAATGCCTGCGACTGACATTCAGTCGTCTTTATCACCCTGGAACCCTTCCAGTAATTCTCCCCAGGATCGTTTGATACCATCTCACTACAACTAGTGAGAATCCTAACATCCAATTAAATCTATCTCATAGATCCAAAATCCAGGATTTAGGAGGTATCACTTTGATCCTATATGGAGAATCATTGTGATAAGCGGAGATTGATCGAGCGTAGCATAGGAAACTCCTTCCCTATCAAGAGTATGTCATCCACGTACTCTACGAGGATCGTCACCATACTCCCTACTACCTTTTTGTTTATACAAGGTTCATCTACCATTTTGATGATGTCAACTTCTTTGACTAATACATCAAAACAGATGTTCCAACTCCGCGATGCTTGCTTTATCCTATAAAACATCTTGTACACGTTTCCGCTGCTCCCACTGTCTACGAAGCCCTCTGGCTGTGTACTTACAGACGCACTCTTCTAAAACATCATTTAGAAAAGCAGTCATGACACCCAACCACTAGATATCGTAGTCATGGTATGTAGCCGTGACAAGTAGGATCTGGATGGACTTAAGCATAGCTACTTGAAAAGGTTTCATCATTATCCGTACCTGGTCAATGATGTAAACTTTTAACAAGTCTAGCTTTGAAAGTCTCAACTTTTCCATGTACACCATTCCATGTACACCAAGTAATCTTCTCAAGATATACTTGCTGCTGATGGGGATTTAACCCTTCAGATATAGCAACCAAAGTCCATACTTTGTTGGTGTATAAGGATTCCATCTCAGATCACTAAGCATCCAGCCATTCTTACAGAGTCTTACTCCTGATGGCCAGCTCGAAGCTAGTTGGGTCATCATCTCATGATGCAATCCTTGCTCCCACTGTCATAGAGAAACCGAAGTATCTCTCAGGTGGGTGAGGAACCCTACTAGATCGGCGGAGAGGCTGAGGTTCGTTGGAATCTACTGAATCCTTTGGTTCTATCAAATCATCTGCTGTAATTTGTATAGCTGGAACACTTCCAGTTCTACATAACAGACCTTGCCTCGAGCTTGTCCGGATTTTGCTTTTAGACATAGGACGGACAATCCCCAAATCTTAACTAATTTAAGACATGGGTTCTTCCCATTCCATATCACATATGAAGTGGTAGGCAACTGATTTGATTAGAACCCTATTCAATAGGTATGCAGCTTCTCAAGTGCATAACTCCCTAAAAGGAAATAGGTAACTCAGTAGTACTCATCATAGAGCACACCTTATCACATAGGGTGTAATTGCTCCACCCCGATATACCATCGTGCTATGGTGTATACGAAGGAGTAATGCTGAGAGAGAATCTCATTCCCCTTTAGAATGGTCCAGGAATTCCGTGCTCAAGTATTCTCCTCCTTGATCACATCAAAGGACATAATACTTATACCCATATTGGTTCTCTACTTCTAACTTATATTCTGTGAATATCTCAAAAGGTTCGGACTTATGTTTCAACAGGAACATATGTCTGAATCTCGAGAGATTATCAGAGAATGTAATGAAGTACAAAGAACCTGTCTTGGCATGTGTAGACTGGGGACCTACATACATCAACATGTATCATCCCAAGAGTTTACTAACTCTTTCTCTGTTTCCAGTAAACGGAGCTATGGTCATCATATCTTTGTGACATGACTGGCGAGTTTCACAAGATGTAAATTCAAACTGATTTAAATATACATCTATATGTAACTCTAGCCAGTCGGGTCACATTGATCTGACCTAGTATACAATACCTGAAGAAGGATTCGTTCATTTCTGAACACTTCCTCTTGTGTGTGTTCCGTATACTAAGAACTGTAGTTTGATTTAGAACATTAATGCTTTTAGATAACGTGCCTGAACCGATCAACTTTTGATATAGGAAATGTTCAAAACATTATCCAATAATACAAAATTTTATCATTTCTTTAGTGATAAAGAGACTGATATGATTTTGTATATCAGGTTCGGTATCTAATAACATTCGTTCAGAATCAATGTATTTGTAATACAGGGTGACAGTAACCAACAGACTTGGCTGCAACACTTGCCCCGTTTTCTGCCTCATGAAACTTATCACCCGTTCTCAGTTCTCTACCTTTCTGTAGCCCTATGCAACAGATTACATATCTGGGATCCTGATCTGGTATCACATACCCAGGACGTAAAGGACACTGAGAAACAGTTCTCTGTAACGAACACACCCGAAGATGATGCATCAGCATGCACTCTCTTCGTTTGGGCGGCACGGGAATTCTGGTATTCCCCAATTTCCTGCTCTGTCTTATAACAATTATAAGTTGGAGCGGGACCAACGTTCCCCAGCTCAGTATAACAAGCGGGTTCGGTCAATATTCCGTATTATTATCTTGATTAAGGCGTGATATGGTCGCTACCTGGAGAGAGAGAGAAGAAAACACTCAGCGTGCGCTCTGTCAAGAATAGATTGGTTATTATTTTATCTAATCAGGATGGCTCCCACTGCTTTTTATCAAATCTTCCTTCAAACCCTAAAAGGAAAGACTAGCCGGGATTAATTACACACTACAAGTTCGCCAATCTTTCAGCCAGGCCAGTGTCGGTACTTTGAGGGAGGTCCCCCGTGCTTTCGCACGAACCTAATTACTGTAAACCTCGTTTTCCCAGAGGCGTAACCCCGTTGACACCTTTCTAGACACCTACTTGATCGGCTAATTGTAATGTATAAAACTCTCCCAGGAGTAACTCTTACTCGCAGCGGGCATCGGGATCAAACTATCTCATAGAAGGTATGCAATCTCATTGCAAATCTCAACACTTGAAATTCCCGATAATATTTTGCCCCTAACGTGCTATGACCTTGACGAAAGCCAACAAACCATAGCCCGCAAGTCAAGTTCAACCCGTACATTTCTTGATCGAATTAAACCCACCCGCACGACCCTTGACGAAAGCCAACAAAGCCGCACGACTACCCTAATCCAATCGCATCACATGCTAGCAGATAAGCAGCATATAGCTACCGCACACTGCACCTTGACGAAAGCCAACAAATGCAGCACGAATACTATATACAACTTATCTGAAATGACGGAGGGCTACGACAGGTTTTTCTGAAAACCTATTGCGTAATGAACTTGATATCGTTGTAGGATCGAATGAATTTTGAAATGGAGTGCTTTTGAGGCTTTTCTTGTTTTGCTGAAGGAGTCACTCCCGGTGAAGGGATCGTCGGTCCTTTCCTCGTCGAATGAGGTGCGGGATATATCATATATATCACTGTGCAAAGCAAAAACACTTAAAAGCAATCAAAAGACAAACCGAGTGTGTAGCATCTGCCAGTTATTGCTAAAGGAGTCACTCCCGGTGAAGGGATCTCGGTCCTTTCCTCATCGAATAAGGTGTAGGATACATCTCATATACCGCTATGCAAAGCAAGAACTGTAGCTACCTGTTTTATTTTGAAATTCGATTCTACAACATCTTAGGTTTGTTTTATTTCATTAATCACATTAATGAAGTCCCATCAATTAAATACCTAAACATCACAGATAAATACGACGTACACTTATGCCATCCGCATTCGCCTCGATGTCCCCTCGTGCACCGTTAGGTTAGGTAACTAACGGCAGAGCAGGGCAGGGCTAGCGCGGGTGTAAAACATAAGCAACGTCTATATAATATATCATATATACTATATACTGTATCTATCACAGAACATCACATGATCACATCACAGATATCGCAGCAGAAGAAACATATGAAATATTGGATATACTAGGACGTCCGTGTTTTCAATACGAGCCAGTATAAAACACGGATTCCACGGTCGTGATGAATAGCCAAACCCACACCCCTAGACCCCTACGAGAGCGGCAAGCAACCCTAGCAATTCTAGAGTTAGGAGACCCGGACTCGACTCCTCGAGTTGGTCTCCCACTGGACTCCAGAACCCGGTTACTTGTGCTCTCCTCCTTGGGTCTATCCTAGTGCGGAAAAGTAAATAATATACAACAGGTGACAACTTCCGCAACCTGGAAGCGCCCCAATAAAAGAATATTACATACAAGTTTTTACATGAATGAAAATGAAAAACACTCATCTCACATAAAAAACCCCGGCTATTCAAACACGACGATCCAATATAACATATCCAGCAACACATAACATCACATGTCATCAACGTAAGTAAATATGTCCATCCCAATTGTCGTTGACATATAGCAACGAAACCGGCGATATCACATATTACACTTACGGTCACAGAAAAGAAAGTGTAAAACTACAACAGTTGGAATCCGCAATCTCTTCAGACATCGCATGCCTGACCAAATGAATTCTTTAGACATCGCATGCCTAACAATTATAAACCCCGCATTTTAGTCTCATTATCGAAAACACTTTTCAATATCAAGTCGGGTAATTCAACAAGATTCCCGACATCCTGATCGAATGCTTGTCGCAAACTTCAGTAGACAGTCGCACCCCCGATACCGTCGACGAAGTGCACCAAGGCGGAACACCGTTACCGGGAGCACCCGGACGGATGCTTTCGGCGACGGGGTTCTCCTACAGTCACTTGGTCGGGGCTATGGAGTGAGGCTTTCTATTAAGTTTACCCGGCGAGTATCCGCGTACGCTACGTGATTGCGACGGACTTTTGATCACATCAAAATTCCGTGGCAACCGATCAAGTGAGACTAAACTGCTGTGTTTATAACATTCATTTAGTTATCTTATAACTCTTTGTGAATTCCAATTATTGTATCACATTCCAGATAAACAGAAAATGTTAAACTTTCCGATCGAACAATCGAACACCCAACTTTTCCCGATACAGATCAACACATGAAATAAGTCTAACAACATTCAGTTCGTACCTCAGTACCAACGGTCCAGCCGTAGAAGGGTCAAGCCAACGCCTCACATGTGGCACGCCGTACTGCCCCAAACCCGAAGGTTCAAAAGGCAGTTCAAGACGGTCACATAATCGAGTTAAGGTTTGTGTCTTCTAGAGGGACCATCGCGTTACTTGCACTACTTAGAACGTCGTTAAACTACGGAAAAATCCAACACTTGGAAATTTCCCGACAGGGGAAAAATTGGGTATTTATATCCGGTCGAACTTTTTAACATATCTTAAAATTTATCCGGAAAGCCACACAGACAAAATTTGATACTCCGATCGAAACACCGAATCCCTAAATCAACCCAGAACATTCAACTCTGGAATAAATATTAAAAATACCCAGAAAATCCAGAATTAACAATTATGAGATACTGTGTAAAAAGTATTGAATAAAGTGGCCGTACCGCCGCGGAACCGCCGCACGAGCCTTGCTCGTGCCGCGGAACCGCGGCAGTATGAAGGAGTCAGGGGCACGAATTTCACAGTCCCTCATATATTCACCTGCTGATTTTTCTGCATATTTTTAATGTTGAAAAAATCACTGTTTTCAAAAAAGTACAGAGAGCATGATCCGGGTCGGGTTTTCGGTTCGTTAGGACTTCAAATTCCGTCTAGACTTCGCCTAAGGCTCTAGCTAGGCTCTGATACCACTGTAGGGTTTCTAGGCACACTAGTGAGGTCTCCCAAGCCATCAACCATGGCAATTTCAAAAATTATGGTGCCTACAAACCCTAAACTACGGATCGATAACTAGATGTCTAGGCGAACATTGAACTAGTTAACACTTAACTATTGGGAATACGGAAATACAACCTTTGTAGATCCGGTGCTCCACCTCCATAGCTCCGCAACGAAGTCGTCTCCGCTGTCCAAAACAAATCCGGGCTCTAGAGTCGGCTTCGTCGGAGAAAAAGTGAGCTAGGTCGTCGATGTCCATGCCGAAGATGATCTACGTCGAAGTATCGCAAGATCAAGCTCCACCTTCACCAAACCATGATGACATGTGAAGGAAACACACTCTACTACTTGGCAAGAGGTAGAGGATGAAGAAATAGGAAGTGGGTAGACTTTAGAATTGGATTTCTCACTCATATGCATCAATCACCATTGATGGAGGTGAAGGTTTTCTTCTTCAAGTCAAGGAAGAAGAAGAAGAAGCTTATATGATAAGTTAAAAGAATAAGAAAAGAAAAATAAATTCTTATCATAATTTTAACTAGAGTCAAGTGTAGAGAATGAATCATGGTTAGTGGGAATGGTTAGGGTTAAGGATGAGATAAGAATGGTTGACTTGAACAAAGCTTCATGAAGCTTCAACTAAAGAACAAAATTAGCCACCATTCTTTTCTCTTTTCTTTTATTCATTTATCAAAAATAAAAAGGATAATTAAATAAGATAAATGAATAATAAATAATAAACCCTAACCATTTCATTAACCAAGGTTTAATCTTTACACTTGAACCCTAGCATGACATGTATCATCAAACATGATACAATTAAGTGCACAAAAGTATATCGCATATACAATGCGCTCATCCGAGTGAGAAAATCCATCTTAAGTAAACCGATACTAGTTGATGCAAAGTAATATATCAAATATATAAATATGCATTAAATCATTAAATCAACACTTGATTCAATGACCCGGTTATGTCGCACACAACCGACTAGTATACAATATATCGGCTTATCGAATCAACGCTTGAATCGATAACTAGGTTATATCGCATACAACCATTCGATATATTTATCGCGAGAATAGAATACGGTATCACATACACGCATTATTCTCGGTCCCGCACATATCTCATATGCGCTCCTATTTCGTTTCGCTTGAGCCAGGAAACCTCTGTGTAGGACTCTAAAGACTCGTCAATACGCCGGCAGCAGATGATGATCATATCAAGCATCCACAAGCCGCAAGCGGTCTGCTAAACGTAACGGCCACCCGGGTATTGAGCGATCTGAAGATCGACGAGCAAGCCCGCTCACACTCCAGTGAATCCGACCAGTAACACTACCGTACAGTCCGGTCTGATCGTCTGATATGTCGCATATCTCGCCTAGGGGTGGTAAACGTCAGACCCCAATAGCTCAATAAGTCGTGTCGATATGAGGTCTATAACTGTTCGAGAAACTACTGGTAACACTTACCAGTAAATCTCAGCAACCCTGGCCAGGGATTTCCTGTTATAGCCAATCGAACACAGCGCAACATCAACCCCCTATACCGGGAGAGACGAATCCCCTCCTATCGCTCATTGCCTCCATGTGACTCGGGACTGTACCCAAAAACCACCGTTTTGCACGCCCTCTTGGACGTGGTAAGATGGAAATCAAAGCACAGTGGGAACCACACAAGACTCTATGACGATCTCGGGTCAACAGACTACTCTGTACCAGTGTCACCAGAGAACTGCCGTCTGACGTGAGGTATAATACCATCTGGGAGTTCTCGGCGAGTCCGTCCAGTGTACCCAGTCTCTACTGAGCACCCGTATATCATCCCTGATGTCAAACACCAATGGATATGGGATCATCCATCGCCCATCTGTATGGGTCGAGAAGCTACACGCTAGTCTACTCTGGTATATCGATGCCCCGTCTCGATACACCCTCGACTAGGGACTTTGAAGGATGTACTTATGGACCACCATGTCCCCACTAGTATGATCCGCATCATAGTCTAGGTAGTCAAGTACAGATCCTAAGGGCTTTACCAACATGTAACAGAGAGACAATCAGCATACACGTTAAGGTAAAGGGTAACCAGATAGCATACTATCATGTCGAGCAAGAAAGTCCTCCCTATATATGTCCCAGCATCCACTACAATATACATCCTATGTATAGTAATGGCCTCTAGGGCATACATATAACTAACATCTCTGATGTCAAACACCAATGGATATGGGATCATCCATCGCCCATCTCATGGGTCGAGAAGCGTATACGCTAGTCTACACTGGTATATCGATGCCCCGTCTCGATACACCTACGACTAGGGACCTTGAAGGATGTACCTATGGACTACCATGTCCCCACTAGTATGATCTGTATCATAGTCCAGGTAGTCAAGTACACATCCTAAGGGCTTTACCAACATGTAACTATAAGACAGTATAAAGAGACAAGTGTACATGTTAAGATAAAGAGTAACCAGATAGCATACTATCATGTCGAGCAAGAAAGTCATCTCTATATATGTCCAAGCATCCAGTATAATATACATCATCTGTACAATACTGGCCTCTAGGGCATACATACAACTAACACTATATGCTTTTACGGACCCGACACGCTTTTGTTGGGGTAAAAATTTACACTCCGGTTGACCAAGTCAAAATCAAAGTCAACCCCAAGCCAAGTGGGCCTAAGCCCAGATCCAGTGGGCACACGCCCGGGTCGAGCCCGAACATGAAGCGGCCGGCCTCCCACCGCGCCAAGATAAAAATTTTGTAATAAACAATTTTGTTGTATTTCTTTTTTTTTATTTTATGGACAAATGTAAGAAAAGTAGGCATAAAGCCAATTTTTTGTAAAGCCCATGGTTTATGTGCAAAAAGAAATGGCACATGAGCCATGGGATAGGCAAAATGCCATTTTGTGAAGCCCAAGGGGCTATGTGTAAAGTGTATGGCCTATAAAGGCAAAAATAATGAAATATCTAAACGACTTTTTTTCTCTCTCTAAAAATTTTCCAGATCTGAGATCTTTTTCTTCTTCTTCAAGGTTCCAAAACCCTCTTCTTTCTCTTGAATTAAATCAAGAGTTTTACTCTTCTTTTTATAAAACAAATTAGTTTTTCACCACAAAACCCACAAAGGGGAACTTGGATCTATCATTAGATCTCAAAAAGAAGAGATTTTTAGATCTCACATCTCTTGAGCCAGCCAACAGAGGAGGAAGAAGAAGAACCCATTTCCCCAACCAAGACATTTTCCTTTTTTCAAGAGTTTAACTCCACGGTTTCTGGGGCTAAAAGCCATCTTTTCCTCGCCGGCGCGCTAGCGCTCGAGCGCAAAGCACCTACGTGCCGACACGTGGCGCGCGCGCTTGTGCTCCAGCGCGCAGCGCTCATGCGTAAAGCGCCCACGTGCCGACACGTGGCGCTTGCGCTTGCGCTCCAGCACGCAGCGCTCATGCGCAAAGCGCCCACGTGCCGACACGTGGCGCGCGCACGCTTGCGCTCCAGCGCGCAGCGCTCATGCGCAAAGCGCCCACGTGCCGACACGTGGTGCGCGCGCTTGCGCTCCTGCGCGCAGCGCTCATGCGCAAAGCGCCCACGTGCCGACACGTGGCACGCTTGCGCCTGAGCGCACAGCACCTAAGCACATAGCGCGCAAGGCGCTTGCCCCACGCATCCCTTGGATGCCTTTTCCCCCTCTTTTTGTGTACATACATACATATATACATATGTATACAAATTTATACCCACCCGTAAAAACTCTGCGTGGCTCCCGATATATCCAAAACCCTCCTTTCAGAACAGAACACACGTACACTACACATTGAGTTCGCATGACCAGCTTAACCCGTTAATCGGAGGTTCCCTCGCCCCAAAGGCGAGGGGTAATTAACGGCAGCTTAGTCCGCGGCTGCCGGAGATTCGGATCCCCACAATCATTAAACCCCAGCCTACCCTTGGCAGGGGGAATCTGTAGTACGCCTGAGACGCGTGCGCGTATTCCCATCTCAATGGGGTGACAAAAAACACCCTACAGATTCTGGCACGCCCGGTGGGACTAATCTCTCCTCCCATATTTTGGGTTAAACGTTCATGCGAACCCAATCAATATACATATCGATTGCCTATACTGAAATGATGTTCTTTTTTTCCCTGCAGCAATCAACCTTCGACGACAATCTCTCCCCAGACGAATTCAGCTTCCAACGTGACCCCGATTCCGTACGTGGTCAAGATCAATGCTCGTGTGGTTCTCCCTGCAAGTCTCAGTCGACAGTGGGAGGAACCGCCCCGCCAGTTTGGCTCCGTCGTCATCTACCCTGCCGGAAGCGCTCATCTGGCGGAAATCCCGGAGGAACAGGTGGCCAAGCCTGTCCCAAGGGGCAAGAGGCCGAATGTTGTGATTGCTAAGGCACCACAACCGAAACTTAAGATGGTGTCTGAACGACTCCCTGTTGCTCCAGCTGGGGGCAAGACTTCCGGTGCGAAGGGCAGCATCAAATGTCACGGACGAGCTCAGGCGATGACTCCAACAAATGCACAATCGAGCGTATCTCCAAAGCTCTCCATCGCCCAGTCTGCGGTGTTCCCGAAAAGCCGAAGTCTGCCAGGTGCTTAGAACAGAAAAGTTAAGGCAGAAGCGGCTCAGGTATCGAGCCAACAAGAGGGCCAGGGCTTCGGGCAAATGGAATCGTGTGAAGTTCCAAGTGCAGGGTTGCCCTGCGACGACGGCTGAGTCGGACGTAAGAATCAGCAATTCCTTCGAGCCTCTGAAGTGGGTTCACAAAAATGCCATGACCGCCAGAATCAAGAAGACAGCGGTCCGAACAATGCTACAAAGAGACGTGTCCTGGCCCCAACATAAAAAGTATGACACTGTCTCTTCAATGGTCTATCAGGCGCTCTGTGCCGCACGAAAGCAGCGGGGCAAATCCAGAAAAGAAGCGCCATCACCATTCAAGAACCTGGTTAGGCCAGCCGTCTTCAATCGATTACCAGCTACCGAAGCAAGGGGGTCAAGACAGCGATCCGTGAAATCAGCTTCTAATGATAGAAAGACGGCCGGATACATCATACATACGGTGTATATGGCGGGCGGACACCCCAGCGACAACCTTCGCAGCAAAAGCAAGGATGGGGCCACCACATCCCAAGCCCAATCTAGCCTGAATGTGGTCGCCGCCGCTCAAGAACAGCCGCCTCCGCTGGATGAAGAAAACCCTCTCGATGAGGATGATAGGCAGAAAGACCCCTCGGTCCATGAAGAGTCAAGATCGGACAGCGAGGAGGAGCCGACTTTCCGCCCCAGGACTGCGGAGCAAGAGCTGCTTCAAGAGCTTCGAAAACAGCTCAGGAGCAAAGATAAAGAGATGGCCATGCTCTACTCGAAGATTGACGACTTAACGAACGTGGTGATGCAGCTTACGGCTCAAATTGCTTGAGCGCCTCCCAATCAAGCACAAGCCGCTACTAATCAGCCGGGTGATGACAATCCGAGACAGCCAATGCCTGTTCCTTCGGGTCCAAGACTGGTCGAGCCACATGAGAGCCGTCCACACTCCGCTTCTGGCGACGCCTTGGCCCCAGATAGCGCTATCCCGCTAACACAGGATCGGATAATGGATTTGGTCACCAGCAAGGTTAAAACATTGGTGGCCGAAGCTGAAGCTCTGAAAGAAATCGGTAGTAGTGGGCGGCTGTAAGTCCATGTTGCGACCCCCGGTTCTTACGGAGAGGCGGAAACGGTATAAAAATCAAGTTTTTAGCGCAAGGGGCAACATGGACTAAGCAAAGTCGGGATCTTTGACTAAACTAAAACTAGCATACTTTGCTAAAGAGAGTTAGCTACTCGGATGGAGATGGTTATACCTAAACTTGAACTCCTTCTTCTTCAAACTTTGTAGAGGTTGATGGTTCTCTTCTTGTCGCCTTCTTCCGTCGAAGATGGATCCACCTCGAGAGTTCAACCTTTGGGCTCTTCCTCGTGCTTTGAGTGAACTAGGGTTTCCGGCTTGCTAAACCTTGATCCTAGAATGAGTAGAGAGTGACTAGGGGTTGCTTTTCTTTTTAAAGAGAAGGATTCTCAACACATGAGAAGGTTTCTCTTTAGCTAGAGGAAGAAGAAGATGAAGTGAAGAGAGAGAATGAATATGATAGAATGAGCTATCCTTTTTCTTTCTTGCAACCATAATGCAAAAGAAAAAGAATTATCAATAATAATAATAATGAAAATGAAAAGGTTGATGGAAAGTTTTAGAATGACCATTATCATTTCAAACATTAAATGAATTTGCTAGAATCAAAGAGCATCTTTCTTTTGTAATGATGATGGTCAAAACTTCAACCATGGTTAACAAGTCAACCATGGTCAACAAGTCAACAAAAACCAACCATAACACAATTTCATTTTATTATATATTATTAATTGATATAATACAAATCCATTAGGGTTTGGAAAAAAGACGACTGTCAACTGTGCATACGCACCCGTTCCGAAACCCTAATGAAAGTCATCTTCCTCTTCCTCAAATAACCGTGCATACACACCTGCATCCTCGTTCCGAGGAACATGAATACTGAGATAAAAGCAACCCCAAAACATATACCAGCATCTGACTCAAACCAGAGCCAGCCAGTAATATTCTTCCGGACTCCAAACGTGCACAAGTGCGTGGATGAGAACGAACCCTGTCGCAAAACCATGCGACCTCTACTCTGTTTTGCCCAGAGGCGAATACCCTCTGTGTGGGACTCTAAAGACTCGACACTACGCTGGCAGTGGGTTTAACCACAGACCGCAAGCGGCACTAGCTGTGCGTAACGGTCCCCAGGTAGATGTCGACAAGAAGGCTGACGAGGTGAAACCCCATCTGAACTCCTACTGAGTCTGAATGTGACAGTCTCCGTACAGTCCGGTCTGTTCGTCTGATACATCGCATGTCGGGCCTAGGGGGCGGTAAAACGTCAGTCCCCCAATAGCGGTACAAGTCGTGTCGGAGTGAAGCCCAAAACACCCTGAGATAACACTGGAAACCTACCAGTATATCTCGCTTGCCCTGGCCAGGGACTACTCGTGTAATGGCTCTCCTAGACACAGCGCGATGTCAACCCCCAATACCGGGAGAGACGAATCCTGTCTAACTGTCACTACCTCCAAGTGCTTCGGGACTGCACCCAACTACCACCTGTTTGCACGACTCCTTTGAGCCGTGTTAGGGTAGTGATCAAAGTGCAGTGGGAACACACTCGAGGCGAAGTGCCAGTGTCAAGTCAGCGGACTACGCTGTACTCATGTCACCTGGGAACTGATAACTGACGATAGGTATAATACCAACCTGTCAGTTCCCGACGAGTCCTGTCCAGTGTACTCGTAACCCAACGAGCACCCGTATACTATCTCCACTACGACGTACTGATGGCTGTGGGACAGACCATCTCCCACACTGGGATGAGAAGCGCATACGCTAGTCTACTCCGGAGTATCGATGCCCTGTCTCGATAGTCCTGCGACTAGGGACCTGTATAAGGATGTGCTTATAGATTACCCAACCCCCACTAGTGTGACTGCCATCACAACGCTGGTAATCAAGCAAAGATCCTAAGGGCTCCACTAATGCGTATAAGTGATATACTGAAATAAACACAAGTACACATTGAAGTAGAAACAAACCAAGTAGCATACTACTATATTGAGCAAGATTGTTTATACAAGGTGAATATCCCAAGCTTCCATCAAGTAATATACAAACTAGTATGATACAGTAATGGCCTCTAGGGCATATACACTAACAATCTCCCACTTGCACTAAGGCCATGTACTGGCGTATCGAAGACCTATCATCTCGATCAGCCGCTCGAACTGAGTCTGGGGTAAGGCCTTGGTGAATGGATCTGCAGTGTTCTCTTCTGAAGCAACCCTCCGAACCTCGATCTCCTTGCGATCCACGATCTCCCTGATCAGGTGATACCGCCTCAAGATGTGCATGGATCTCTGATGGGACCTGGGTTCCTTTGCTAAAGCTATAGCCCCGTTGTTGTCGCAATACAGAGGTACTGGGTCAACAATGGACGGAACCACCTGAAGTTCTTTTAAGAACTTCCTTATCCAGACAGCTTCTTTTGCGGCATCAGATGCAGCGATGTATTCCGCTTCCATAGTCGAGTCTGCAACGGTTTCCTGTTTAGAGCTCTTCCAACACACCGCCCCTCCATTGAGGGTAAAGACAAAACCCGACATGGACTTGGAATCATCCTTGTCACTCTGGAAGCTGGAGTCAGCAAAGGCCTCGATCTGGAGGTCTTTTCCGCCATACACCAAGAACTTCTCCTTAGTCCTTCTCAGGTACTTGAGAATGTTCTTTACCGCTATCCAGTGTTTCTCCCCAGGGTTTGACTGATACCGGCTTACCACACTCAGTGCATAAGCTACATCCGGTCTGGTACACAACATCGCATACATTATAGAGCCTACCGCAGAAGCGTAGGGTATAATAGACATGCGATCCCTCTCCAAATCAGTCTTGGGAGACATCTCTTTAGAGAGGGTGATCCCGTGACAAGCCGGTAGGTTACCGCGCTTGGAATCTTCCATACTGAATCTTTTCAGTACGGTGTCGATGTACCTGGACTGTGAAAGTCCTAATATCCTCTTGGATCTATCACGATGGATCCGGATCCCCAGGATGTAAGAGGCATCACCCAGGTCTTTCATGGAGAACCTGTGTGACAAGAAACCCTTGACAGATTGTAGCATAGGAATGTCATTTCCTATTAAGAGAATGTCATCCACGTATAAAACAAGGAATACTACAGTTCTCGCTACAAATCTACTATAGATGCATGGTTCATCTGGATTTTTGATAAAGTCAAATTCCTTGACCGTCTCATCAAAACAGATGTTCCAACTCCGCGATGCCTGCTTTAGTCCATAAATGGACTTAAGCAACTTGCACACCTTTCCGCTGCTCCCACTCTGAATGAAACCCTCTGGCTGATCCATATAGACACACTCCTCTAAATTTCCATTTAGAAAAGCGGTTTTTACGTCCATCTGCCAAATCTCATAATCGTGGAAGGCAGCAATGGCAAGAAGGATCCGAATGGATTTCAGCATAGCCACTGGAGAAAAGGTTTCGTCATAGTCCAAGCCAGGTCTTTGACGGAAACCCTTTGCTACAAGTCTAGCTTTATAGGTCTTAACCTGTCCATCTACACCAATCTTCCTTTTGAAGATCCACTTGCATCCTACGGGTTTTACCCCGTCTGGAGCAATGTCCAACGTCCATACTTTGTTGGTGTACATGGACTCCATTTCGGTCCGCATTGCATCCAGCCATTTTACCGAGTCAACGCTCTGAATGGCCTGCTGGAAGCTAGTAGGCTCATCATAATCTATGATGCAATCCTCTCTATCCCCGTCTATGAGAAAACCGCAGTATCTCTCAGGCGGATGAGACTGCCTACTACTCCTGCGGAGCGGCGTAGGAATGTCCTGTTCTTTTGAACCCTCTGGTTCCTCTAAGCTTTCAGTAATAGCTCGTGGTTCTGGAATTTCTTCCAGTTCTACTGTGCTCCCACTTATCTGGTTTTCCAAAAACTCAGTTTCCAAGAAGTAGGCATGACGAGAAACAAGAACTTTTTGTTCCTCTTCACAGTAGAAGAAATATCCCTTGGAGTTCTTTGGATATCCCACGAATTTACACTGTACTGAGCGTGCCTCGAGCTTGTCCGCATGCTGCTTTTTAACAAAAGCTGGACATCCCCATGTCTTAATGTGCTTAAGATAGGGTCTCTTCCCACTCCATATCTCATATGGTGTAGTAGGCACAGTCTTAGTAGGAACTCGGTTCAAAAGGTACGCAGCTGATTCTAGCGCATACCCCCAGAATGATCGCGGTAACTCAGCGTTACTCATCATGGACCGTACCATATCCAATAGGGTTCGGTTCCGTCTCTCCGATACACCGTTGTGCTGCGGAGTGTATGGAGGAGTAAGCTGAGAGAGAATCCCATTCTCTTTTAAGTAATTTAGGAACTCGGCACTTAAGTATTCTTCACCTCGATCCGATCTTAGAATCTTGATACTTTTGCCGGTCTGTTTCTCTACTTCATTCTTATATTCCTGGAACTTTTCAAAAGCCTCGGACTTATGTTTCATTAAGAAGACATAACCGTACCTTGAAAAATCATCCGTAAAAGTAATGAAGTAAGAGTAACTGCTTCGCGCATGTGTAGACATTGGACCGCACACGTCGCTGTGTACGAGTCCCAAGAGCTCGCTCGCTCTTTCTCCGTGTCCAGTGAACGGAGTCTTTGTCATCTTTCCCATGAGACAAGATTCACAAGTGGCATAAGACTGATACTCGAACGGATCCAAGTATCCTTCTTTATGTAACTTAGTCAACCGTGTCTCATTGATGTGACCCAGTCTACAATGCCATAAGAAAGCCTGATTAATATCTGGTGACTTTCTTTTGTGTGTATTCTGGACATTGAAAATCTGTGGTTGGTTTAATACGTATATACCATTGCTCAGTGTACCTGACCCAATCAGAACTTGATTAAGGTGAATGTTTACAACATTACTTACAAACGCAAATTCATAACCTTCTTTAGAAACCAAAGATACAGAAATGATATTACAAGTTGCGTTGGGTACAAAAAAGCAATTACGCAAAACCAAAACATGCCCATCTGTCATTCCCAGGTGATAGTGTAAGTGCACGGCGGCGCCCCGGCCGTCAATCCGACGGACAAAAGCGGAAGCGGTGATAAACTTAAATTTTTGCGGACTTAGCAAACCGGCACCACCGCGCACTAAACACCCGGATCGTAACCATTAACAAGTCTAAGCTAACTAGAAGATGGGTTAGAGATATACCGACGATCCAAGTCCTCCGGTCTTCTCGTCATGGTCCCGATCTCCTGCGGAAAAGTCCCGTCTCCTCCTCGTCGCCGGAAGTGCACCACATCGCCTACTTTGTTTACGGGCTCCCACCTCAATGCCGAGGCAACTCGGGGACGAAGCCGGCTACTCGACGTACCCAAGATTTGCTGTAGAATATAATGTGGATTGCATGTCTCATTTTGGGATTATGGAGTTGCCTTTTGTGAAGGAAGAAGAACTTGGAGAGAGGTGGGAAAAATGTGGCATCCAAAAGGAATGAGAATCACCATTTTTTTTTCCCCACAAAAAGAAATGAATCCCCTTCCCCATAGGAATGGCTGCCCCCCCCCCCATCATGTGTGATTGGAGAGAGAGAGAACAAGGTCAAGGGGGTGGGTGGAATGCAATGATGCAAGCAAGTGATGATGAAAGAATCCAATGATCACAACCATAACCCACACTCCAAAACAAGTAATCAACAACCATGATTAGCCAAAGTCAAGCCATCATGAAAAAACAAAGTCAAGAAGTCAAGGTAAGGTGCTCCATCATGATACAAGGAAAAATGCAAAGACCCCCCTCCACAATTGCCTATTTGCAACAATGCAAATAAGCCCTCCTCCACCAATCTTCGGCCAATGAACGGAACAATGGAAATTGGCCGAAACGGAAAGCAAACTGGCAACTCCATAAAACTGGTCCCGTAATAAATTACAGGAAAACCCCGATACTGTGCATACACACCCGCATCTGTATTTCGACCGAAATACAAATGCAATGAGACAAAGTCTACACTGTACTATACTAGGATCCGGCTTATACCAAAACCGGCTAGTAATATCTGTTCGATCCTGATCCGTGCAATACCGCACGTATCTGATCAAACCCTGCCATATAACCATACGGCCTATAGTATAAACTGTCCGATCCTGATCCGTGCAATACCGCACGTATCTGATCGGACCTTGCCATATCTCCATACGGCCTCTACAACCTTTCGCCCGAAAGCTGAGTAACTGAATGTGGGGGACTCTAAAGACTCGTCAACGCCTTGGTTGTGGATTTAACCACTAGCACGTCAGAGGTATAAGCCAATACGTAACGGGCTACCAGGTATTGACTAAAAGGGATGTCTGTGAGCGAACTCAGCCTGACAACCCTACTGAGCCTGTCAGTGACAATATCCGTACAGTCCGGTCCGTTCGTCTATGAGTATCGCATGGCGAGCCTAGGGGGTTGGTAAAAGTCAGACCCCCAAAAGCGGTACAAGTCGTGTCGGAGTGTAGCCCAGAACACCCTGAGATACTACTGGAATACCTACCAGTAAATCTCCTTGCCTTGGCCAAGGACTTTGTGTAATGGCTCTCCTAGACACAGCACGACCTCACCCCCAATACCGGGAGAGACGAACCCCTGAAGATACGCTCACTGCCTCCATGTGGCTCGGGACTGTACCCAACTAAAACCTGTTTCCACGACTCCTTTGAGCCGTGGTAGGGTAGTAATCAAAGTACAGTGGGAACTCACACGAGACAAATGACGATCCCCAGGTCGATGAACTAACCTGCACACATGTCACCAGGGAACTGCCATCTGACGTCTGGTATATGACCAACTAGCATGTTCCCGGCGAGTCCTGTCCGGTGTACTCATAACCCAATGAGCACCTGTATACATCTTAGGTGATCCAACTGACACCAGTGGCTTGTGAGACCGGCCACTGCCCCTCGTCGGGGTCTCGACTGTATACACTAGTCTACTAATGGAGTATCGATGCCCAGTCTCGAAACTCCCACGACTAGGGACCTTTTAAGGATAAGCTTATAGACCCCCAGCTCCCACTTATATGATCGCCCTCATACTGCTGGTGGTCAAGCAAGAATCCTAGGGGCTCTATCAACGTGTAATAGCGACGTGTCAGGTCACCTCAAGCAGTACACGATGATAAAGGTAAACCAGATAGCATACTATCATCTCGAGTAAGACTGTCCTACCGGGATAGGTCCTCCCTCAATCATTACAATCACGTACCTGTGACCTAATAATTGACTCTGAGGGCACTATCTCCAACAATCTCCCACTTGCACTCAAGGCTAATTATTGCGATGTCGCATACTCACAGCCCGTGTGATACCGAACATCCAACTCCTCTACTAGTCAGTCTCATAAAGCTCGTTTGCGGAACTATTGCGTTCGAGGAATAGCCTCAGTGAGTGGATCCGCTTAGTTGTTTCTTTATATGTCTCTCTATATCTCAAATTCGCGGAGAAGGCCATCTCCCGAAAAGAGCAATACCTGTCTCAGAATATGTCTGGATGTCTGATGGGACCTAGCTCATAAATGAACTCCAAATCCAAACTTCTTAGACTGTATCGTCAACTGAACTTAATCAGTATCCTGCGCGCCATCCTCCCTCAGTATTGCCTTGGACCACCTGTCCAAAATACTGCCCCTCATCAGAAGGAAAACTATAACTCTGACAACCTCCTTGTCGTCCATGTCACCTTGGAAGCCTGGAATGATAACTGTCTCCTGAATGAGGCTGTCGTTATCATCTCCCTAGAACATCTACTTATGTTCTAAAACTGCTTCCGACTGTTTCTCCAGGATTGGATTAATGTCAACTTATTGCATCCAGTGCAAGAACAACATCTGGTGTGGTACTTGACATCTCACGATTGACTCAATTGCCTGAGCAAATGATCTGCCAATCATGCCCGTCCCTCTCCCCTTTAGTCTGTAAGACACCTTTGGAGAAGGTGACTCCATTACCTGCAGGTACACTACCGTGCCAGGAGTCGTCCATTCTAAATACTCTTAGAATGCTGTCAAGTACCCTGATTGGGAAACCACCCAAATCTAGATCTAAGACCATAGATCTAGTAACCAGTTTGTCTGATATAAAATCCATTTCCTTTATGGAGAAACAACTGTGTGACGACCAAAGTATAACCGATCGTAGTGTAGGAGTTTCTTTTCCTACTTTGTGTATATCATCCAAATACCAGGATATCACACCCTACTTCCTTCTCAACAGATCCATCCCCTATTCTGATGAAGTCAAACCCATGACTGTCACGTCAGAAATAGATGATCTTTCTCCGCTACATCTGCTCTAGTCTATAAATAGACATAAGCAACCTGTCCACCAATGCTTCTGCTGCTCCCACTGACTACGACAACCCTCTGGCAGAGTCATATAGACGTACACTTCTAAAACTGGTTTAGAACGACGCTATACTCATCCTCCTTCCGGGTCTCGTAACCTGGAACAACAGCAATGGCAATTGTGGGTAAACAAGAACTTCCCTGTCACCGTCCTTGAGGCTACCGTAGTGCCTCTCGGGTGCCTGAAGTTACCCACCTTATCTGCGGAGTGGCCAATGGAATGTCAATCCAGATTGAATCTTTAGGTTCCTTATCAAATCTTCAGTAATCGTTTGTGGTTCTGGAATCACTTCCAGTTCTACCATACTCCCACTACTGTTTTCTGAAAAAATCCATTTTTAATAAAACTGTGGCGAGTATAGAACAATATCGCTATTGTTCATCCAGATGGTAGAAAATCAACCCTCGTCATGCCCTGGGTCAACCCACAAACAGCCATTACAGAAACGTGCCTTGAGTTGTCCAGTGTCTGGTTTTAATCATAAACCGGACAACTCCCCGTACCTTAACATCGTTAAGATATGAACTGTTCTATATCCAATATAGAAACAGAGGCACTGATTTAATTGAACCAGATCCAAATCATGCAACTGTCTCTAGTGCATGTCAACTAAATGGAAGGAGGCGGATCAGCGTTACTCAACTTAGGAATACTTCCAATTATGAGTAACCTGAAAGAGAAGCAAGATCTCTTTATCATTACTATCAACTGCATACCATACACAAGTATCTACATCTTCGATCACTTTGAAGAATCCCGATACTTGCTACACCTGGTTCTCTACTCTATTCAAATACCTATAACTCCTCAAAACTTAGACCCTGTGTTTCTACGAAACACATGTCTAAGAACTAGAGAAGTTAAAAGTAAACAGAATATAGTATGAGGACCAACCCCTTTGTCCTGATGGACCCTGGACAACATACAATCCTTTGTATAAGTCCCTTGAGTCTGATAACTCATTCACTGTGTGTCGTAGGTTGAAAACTGTACTTATGGTTAAGAAGAATTACACCGCTGTTTAATGCTCCTTACCTAACCATCCACTGATATAGGTAAATATCGTAGACATAATTTCAGAAAGGTATATCTCACTCTATGAAAATAGACGTACAGATATATCAATTTGAAATTGGTGCATAACAGCGGATATTCAAAACCAAATATTTGCCGACCGGCAAACAGCCCAGGTGATTTCCTCAAATATCACCGATTACAACGAATCCCGATATAATGAGGATAATCACCCAATTCCCAATAACTTACTCCCACTCATCATCTGTAAAACCATACAGATGTGAGAATCATACTTGGTAAATACATACCCTGGAATAAGTATCTAATCGGGAAATCAGTTTTCTTTTAACATTACACAGTGAAACTGAAACATTGAAATGTTCCGATGGGGTATTCTGGTATTCCTAGTAATGCCTCTTCCAGATTCACGACTGTAACCGTATAGTTCTTTGCCACCTCTCCAAATCCCTTCATATGTCTTTAGTCTTTACCTTCTGCACACCCCTTTAGGCCAAATGGTTTTCTTCCTTCCCTACCGTTCGGCACCAGCCTATGGTTTGGAAGAAGACTATCCAATAAGCATAATGGGTGTAATGTCCCAATCCTAGGAACACTCGCAATGCGAGAGAAGGTGAAGATAAAAGACACCTGAATAAATCTTATTCCTATTTCTCCTGAACCAGAATCCATCCCCGAACTGGAACCAGTTCCATTCGAGTTCGTATATAACCATACGATGGAGTATCCAAATAAACTGTGGATCTTCGTAGTGATACGGAGTGTCCTGGAGAAATACAAAGGTGATGTGGGAGTGGTAACGAAATATTTGGTTTGGTTGTGAATATCTGTTGCAATTTACTTTGCCCTCTTACTAATCCCTTGCTTTGTCTGAACTTAATACCTTCTGCACACCATCGTTATGCTAATTGGTTTTCTTCATTCCCTACCGGTCGGTACCAGCCTAAGGTTTGGAAGAAGACAATCCAATTTGCGTAATAGATGTACTACCCCTAAACCAAGGAGTACTCGTAACCTGAGAGAGGGTAAAAGGAAAAGACAACTGAATAATCCTATCCGTTTTCTCCAGAACCGGAAACCATCCTCGAATAAATTCTTTCGAGTTCGTATCTAACCATACGATGGTTTTGTCCAATGGAAGTGGACGTTCGTAGTAAAACGGGGTGTCCTGGAGAAAAGGGTAAAAGTAGGAGTGGCAATGAGGTTTGCAACTCTGACAATCCAAAAACCGGTGTTTAAGAAGGTTCGGTCAACTTGGTCACTGAGTCAAAGTCTTAGGGTCGGGTCAATGGTCGCTGCCAAAGAGAGAGAGAAAAGAAACACTCAGCGTGCACTCTAACCTAGATCAGAATGGTCACCAATTTATCTAATCTGGAATCCTCCCACTGTACCTCAAATTCTCCTCCAAACCTGAAAGAAGAATTAGTCGGGGTTACCCGAGGAGTAAACTAACTCATCAGTGGGAATCGGGATCCAACTATCATCGCATGATAACGTGACGGAATCCGCTCACGGTATCACACTCCAGAAGGTATGCGCATATCTGGCAAGTTTCAGTTCTTTTGAAACTCCCGATGTGATTTCTGCCCCATGCTCTTATGACCTTGGCGAAGGTCAACAAATCATAAGTCACATGTCAAGTTCTACCCATCATTATCCAGGTTAATTTGAATCCACCCGTACAAGCCCTTGACGAAGGTCAACAAGGCTATACGACTGTCCCAAACCAATGCATCTATCTATGCAACAGAAAGGTAACAAGCAGCTACCATACACTATGCCTTGACGAAGGTCAACAAACATAGCATGAATACTACGTGCTACCCGTCTGAAACGACGGAGGGCTACGAATGGTTTCTGGCGAAAACCTTTAACGTAATGAACTTGATATCGTCGAAGGAAAGGATAGCTTTTTAGAAATATAGTGACGACAACTTCCGCTAAAGAGGTCACTCCCGGTGAAGGGATCTCGGCTCTTTCCCCGTAGAATGGGGTGCAGGATATTCCAACTGAATACCACGGTGCAAAGCAAAAGCAATCGGCTATAGTGAAGTTAATGCCCTGACGCAAACTTTTGTCCAAGGGGTCACTCCCGGTGAAGGGATCTCGGCCCTTGCCTCGTCGACTGAGGAGCAGGATATTCCAATGAATACCACGATGCAAAACAAAAGTAAACGTCCTTGCAATAACAGCTTTTTGAAAAGTGTTCCAACAACATCAGATTAGGTTTGTTTTTAACTTGCATTGATCCGAATCAATGCAGTCCCATCAATTGATCACACCAAAAAGAACGAAAATATACTGATGTACGTATATGCCATCCGCATTCGCCACTGGGTCCCGTCATTACCCGTTAGGTTAGCTAACTAACAACAGAGCGGGGACTGGACTAGCGCGGATGCAAAACATATACGACATCTACTAATATATATACCAATATATTATATTCGCTCAAGGCGTGAATAAAATGCAACATCACAGAGAATGACAGCATCACAGAAACAATACAGATATCTGGGATCCCCGGGTTTCACAGAGCCACTACTGAAACCCGACGTTCCCCTGGTCGTGTGGATAGCCTGTGCAATGAAATCCTAGACCCCTACGGGCGCGGCAAGTTACCCGCCAAAACCTGAAGCGAGGCAGCCCCCTTCAGCAACGTGAATAGACCACCCAGCACTTCACGGAATCCGGTAACTTGGGCACCCCTCCTGGGTCAACCTGTACCCCCTACGAGTGCGGCGAATAGCCCGCCAGTTCTAGAGTGAAGCCCCCTCCGTCTCAATGCCATGAGATGCGGGCTTGTTGCCCTCTAGAACCCGGCTATCCGTGCACCCCTCCGCGGGGCAATCCTAGTACAGAAAATAAAATATACATACACCGGGTACATCGACCGCAACCAGGTCGTGTCCCAAAAGAATAATACAAACAGGCAGTGACGGCAGTCCACATGTCGGACGCTCGCCCCGCAATATCAAATGTACATAATACAACAAAACTGTACTAGCATTGCATCCAGGCTATCCCCCACGACCGATCCGCAACATCACAGCAAAAACAAAACATCAACGTGAAAGTCACGTTCGCAAATCCGTCAACCGGGCTATAGCAGTTAGACCGGATTTACCGATCAAGTGACATTCACGGTCGCAGATATAATGTAAATACTGTGAAAAATGTGTTTAAAATTTTCCGATTGATCAAACTTAACAAGTGGGCCCCCAAACCAATACTGCAGCACTCACAGAAAAACTGGGCCCAATTTTAATATTCCAAAACCCATATTTTAAGCCCATAAGCCCACTGAAAAAAATTGATGAAGTGAAGTCTTATTCCTGCGGCGGAAGCGCGGCCAATGAGGGGCTTAGGCCGCCCTTCCGCGGTCGTACGGAATCATCACTTCACCAAAATTTTGCAGTATTCTTAGAACTCTCTGCACATCACTCTGAGACAACCTGAAAAATTTTTTGGACTCAAAAAAAATTCGACAGAAACTGATGTGCATGAAAAATGCGGTTTCGGGATTTTGTTCGATCGGAAACAAAAAACACATTACACAAAGCTAGACGAAGTTAATGGCGAGGCTCTGATACCACTGTAAGTGCACGGCGGCGCCCCGGCCGTCAATCCGATGGCCAAAAGCGGAAGCGGTGATAAACTTAAATTTTTGCGGACTTAGCAAACCGGCACCACCGCGCACTAAACACCCGGATCGTAACCATTAACAAGTCTAAGCTAACTAGAAGATGGGTTAGAGATATACCGACGATCCAAGTCCTCCGGTCTTCTCGTCATGGTCCCGATCTCCTGCGGAAAAGTCCCGTCTCCTCCTCGTCGCCGGAAGTGCACCACATCGCCTACTTTGTTTACGGGCTCCCACCTCAATGCCGAGGCAACTCGGGGACGAAGCCGGCTACTCGACGTACCCAAGATTTGCTGTAGAATATAATGTGGATTGCATGTCTCATTTTGGGATTATGGAGTTGCCTTTTGTGGAGGAAGAAGAACTTGGAGAGAGGTGGGAAAAATGTGGCATCCAAAAGGAATGAGAATCACCATTTTTTTCCCCACAAAAAGAAATGAATCCCCTTCCCCATAGGAATGGCCGGCCCCCCCCATCATGTGTGATTGGAGAGAGAGAGAACAAGGTCAAGGGGGTGGGTGGAATGCAATGATGCAAGCAAGTGATGATGAAAGAATCCAATGATCACAACCATAACCCACACTCCAAAACAAGTAATCAACAACCATGATTAGCCAAAGTCAAGCCATCATGAAAAAACAAAGTCAAGAAGTCAAGGTAAGGTGCTCCATCATGATACAAGGAAAAATGCAAAGACCCCCCTCCACAATTGCCTATTTGCAACAATGCAAATAAGCCCTCCTCCACCAATCTTCGGCCAATGAACGGAACAATGGAAATTGGCCGAAACGGAAAGCAAACTGGCAACTCCATAAAACTGGTCCCGTAATAAATTACAGGAAAACCCCGATACTGTGCATACACACCCGCATCTGTATTTCGACCGAAATACAAATGCAATGAGACAAAGTCTACACTGTACTATACTAGGATCCGGCTTATACCAAAACCGGCTAGTAATATCTGTTCGATCCTGATCCGTGCAATACCGCACGTATCTGATCAAACCCTGCCATATAACCATACGGCCTATAGTACAAACTGTCCGATCCTGATCCGTGCAATACCGCACGTATCTGATCGGACCTTGCCATATCTCCATACGGCCTCTACAACCTTTCGCCCGAAAGCTGAGTAACTGAATGTGGGGGACTCTAAAGACTCGTCAACGCCTTGGTTGTGGATTTAACCACTAGCACGTCAGAGGTATAAGCCAATACGTAACGGGCTACCAGGTATTGACTAAAAGGGATGTCTGTGAGCGAACTCAGCCTGACAACCCTACTGAGCCTGTCAGTGACAATATCCGTACAGTCCGGTCCGTTCGTCTATGAGTATCGCATGGCGGGCCTAGGGGGTTGGTAAAAGTCAGACCCCCAAAAGCGGTACAAGTCGTGTCGGAGTGTAGCCCAGAACACCCTGAGATACTACTGGAATACCTACCAGTAAATCTCCTTGCCTTGGCCAAGGACTTTGTGTAATGGCTCTCCTAGACACAGCACGACCTCACCCCCAATACCGGGAGAGACGAACCCCTGAAGATACGCTCACTGCCTCCATGTGGCTCGGGACTGTACCCAACTAAAACCTGTTTGCACGACTCCTTTGAGCCGTGGTAGGGTAGTAATCAAAGTACAGTGGGAACTCACACGAGACAAATGACGATCCCCAGGTCGATGAACTAACCTGCACACATGTCACCAGGGAACTGCCATCTGACGTCTGGTATATGATCAACTAGCATGTTCCCGGCGAGTCCTGTCCGGTGTACTCATAACCCAATGAGCACCTGTATACATCTTAGGTGATCCAACTGACACCAGTGGCTTGTGAGACCGGCCACCGCCCCTCGTCGGGGTCTCGACTGTATACACTAGTCTACTAATGGAGTATCAATGCCCAGTCTCGAAACTCCCACGACTAGGGACCTTTTAAGGATAAGCTTATAGACCCCCAGCTCCCACTTATATGATCGCCCTCATACTGCTGGTGGTCAAGCAAGAATCCTAGGGGCTCTATCAACGTGTAATAGCGACGTGTCAGGTCACCTCAAGCAGTACACGATGATAAAGGTAAACCAGATAGCATACTATCATCTCGAGTAAGACTGTCCTACCGGGATAGGTCCTCCCTCAATCATTACAATCACGTACCTGTGACCTAATAATTGACTCTGAGGGCACTATCTCCAACAGATAGTCCCCCACGGCTTTAGCATCCATGCTAGCTCCATTCGCAACTCTGAGGGTCATGTCACCTGCCTTCAAAAACCTACGGTTTCTCAACGCCTGCAAAGAATTACAGATATGAGATCCTGATCCGGTATCCAATACCCAGGAAGTAGAGTTTATAGAAAGACAGTTTTCAATAACATACACACCTGAAGCTGAAGCTGCAACCTGCTTCAGTTCCTGTGTCCTGGCTTTCCAAGCCCTGCAATCTTTCTTCCAGTGTCCACTCTTATGACAATAGAAGCACTCTTCCTTTCCAACAAGCTTCCCCGCAATCTTTGTTGCCTTTTCCTTTCCCTTCGCACCCACTTTACTAACACCGCCTCTTGGTTTGGCGGGGGCTTTCTTCCTCTTTCCCTTGGCTTTCGCCTTGGACCTAGAGGAAGAAGATCCTCCTACAAACAAAGCGGGTGTTTCCCTACCCTTCTGTAGGGTGCCCTCTGCGCTCCTCAGCAGGTTGAGGAGTTCTGAAAGTTCAACTTCCTTTTCTTGCAAGTTGAAGTTCAGTATGAACTGGGCGTAAGTGGATGGAAGGGACTGGAGAATTATATCCGTATAGAGTTCACTGTCCAACGTGGTCCCAAGTTCTGCGAGCTCCTCAGTGTAGCCAATCATCTTAAGCACGTGGTCCGCTACCGATGATCCGACGGCCAACTTTGTCGAAAATAACATCTTCGACACTTCGTATCTTGCGATACGAGACTGCTCTCCATACAGTTCTTTTGTATGAAGAAATATGGATTCCAAATCCATATTCTCGTGTCTCCTCTGATGGTCGTTGTCCATCGAGGCAAGTACGAGGCACCTGGCCTTCGCGCTGTCAATCTCCCAAGTCGTACGGATTTCCTTATCCGCGACGCTGGAGGTGGGACCTGGGACGGGGGGAGCTTTGGTGGTAAGAAGATACCCCAGCTTGTCGTAAGCGATTGCCAATTTGACATTCCTGAGCCAATCTTTGTAGTTTGGCCCTGTCAATATGTTTTTATCTAGAAGTAACTTAAGTCCAGTCATTTCGAATTTGGTCGCTGCAGGGGGGAGAGAAGAAACACTTTAGCACGATGCTCTTGCAAGTTTAGAATGGTTTTTAATTTGTCTAAACAGGATGGCTCCCACTGTCTCTCGAATCCCTCCTCAAACCACAAAGGAAGAATTAGCCGGGATCAATCCCACCGCACAATACTTGCTTAATCGTTCAGCCAGGCCAGTGTCGGTACTTCGAGGGAGGTTTTCCAACGCTTTCGCGAAGTTCCTTAATTAAATAACCTCTTTTCCCTGGGGGCGTAGCCCCGCTAACACCTTTCTAGGCACCTACTAGGTTTATAGCATTGATCGTTTAGTGAGAAATTTCCCGAGGAGTAGCATATACTCACAGTAGGATCGGGATCCAAATATCATCGCGTGACGAAACTGAAGGAATCCTACCAGAATCATCACACTCCAAATGGTATGCAAATCTAGCAAGTTTCAGTACTTATGAAACTCCCGATGTGGATTTTTGCCCCATGCTCTTATGACCTTGACTTTGGCCAACAAATCATAAGTCACATGTTAAGTTCTACCCGTCGTTCTCCAGGTTAATTTGAATCCACCCGTACCTACCCTTGACTTTGGCCAACAAGGCAGTACGACTGTTCCAAACCAACGCATCTATCTATGCTGCACATGAATACCCAATAGCTACCAATCACTATTGCTTGACTTTGGCCAACAAACACAGCTTGAATACTATTGACTATTCATGTGAAACGACGGAGGGCTACGAATGGTTTTGGTAAAACCGTGAACGTAGTGAACTTGATATAATCGATGGAACGAGATAGCTTTTAGAAGGAGTGGCTCAATCTCCGCGTTTAAAAGTTAGTTTTGAAAAGAACCGAGTGGTTTTTCGAAAGTGTTCCAACGATTTTAACTTGGTTTATTATCTTGCATTAGTTCTTTTAATGCGTGATATTCTTGCATTAGTACTTTTAATGCGTCCCATCATTTAATTCCTACCATTGCAGAAAACAACCAAAATATGACGTACGCTTATGCCATTCGCATTCGCCACGGGGTCCCGTCATCACTCGTTAGGTTACTTAACTAACGACAGAGCGGGGGCTGGGCTAGCGCGGCTGTAAAACATAAGCAACGCCTAAATAGAAAGCAATGATAGACATTACAGATCACAGATGAATACATTGGATATACTAGCAATCCGCAATCCTTTCGAGCCTGCAACGAAAAGTGGATTACACGGTCGCGGTGAATAGCCAAATACCCCACCCAAGACCCCTACGGGTGCGGCAAACTACCCGCCAAGTTCCCGGTAGTTTGTGCACCCCTCCATGGGTCTATCCTAGGAGCAAAAACAGTAAAAAGAATTATACAATGACGGCTACAACCCCGACCCGGTTGTGCGGCCAAACAAATAATAATTATTACATCAATTTACATTTACAATGAATGAAAGAAAAACAAAAGCTCATCTCACATCCACCCCGGCTATTCACCCGCGACAGTCCAACACATTCATATACACATTCCAATATCAAACACAGATCATGTATAACCCCGACTAATCGACCTATAGCGATTAGCCGACGTTCAATACATGCAAGCATCACAGATATAACCATCATAGTCAAAGTGCAGTGAAGTTCGGAAAAAATACGGAATTATAGGACCCCAAAAGTAAATTTCTTTTCTGGAAAATCTGGGCACATATAATATATTTCAAAAATCCCAAAACCAACACAGACACACACTGCACGAAAAACGATGCAGAGAAGACGACAAACGGCGGCGTTTCCGCGGCACATGCCTACCTCGTGCGGCGGAAGCGCGGCGGTTTGAACGAATTAGGGCAACGTTTTTCTTGGGTGTTCATAAAAAACCCTGAGCCGAATTTAGGTATATAAATTTTTTCATTTTGAGCCAAAAAAATTTCAACAGAAACTCAGGTTTTGTAAAAGTTTGGTTTTTGGATTTTTCCGGTTCCGAACTTCGTTACACTTCACTACCAAGCTAGTTTAAGTTTAGTTAGGCTCTGATACCACTGTAAGTCCACGTTGCGACCCCCGGTTCTTACGGGGAGGCGGAAACGGTATAAAAATCAAGTTTTTAGCGCAAGGGGCAACATGGACTAAGCAAAGTCGGGATCTTTGACTAAACTAAAACTAGCATACTTTGCTAAAGAGAGTTAGCTACTCGGATGGAGATGGTTATACCTAAACTTGAACTCCTTCTTCTTCAAACTTTGTAGAGGTTGATGGTTCTCTTCTTGTCGCCTTCTTCCGTCGAAGATGGATCCACCTCGAGAGTTCAACCTTTGGGCTCTTCCTCGTGCTTTGAGTGAACTAGGGTTTCCGGCTTGCTAAACCTTGATCGTAGAATGAGTAGAGAGTGACTAGGGGTTGCTTTTCTTTTTAAAGAGAAGGATTCTCAACACATGAGAAGGTTTCTCTTTAGCTAGAGGAAGAAGAAGATGAAGTGAAGAGAGAGAATGAATATGATAGAATGAGCTATCCTTTTTCTTTCTTGCAACCATAATGCAAAAGAAAAAGAATTATCAATAATAATAATAATGAAAATGAAAAGGTTGATGGAAAGTTTTAGAATGACCATTATCATTTCAAACATTAAATGAATTTGCTAGAATCAAAGAGCATCTTTCTTTTGTAATGATGATGGTCAAAACTTCAACCATGGTTAACAAGTCAACCATGGTCAACAAGTCAACAAAAACCAACCATAACACAATTTCATTTTATTATATATTATTAATTGATATAATACAAATCCATTAGGGTTTGGAAAAAAGACGACTGTCAACTGTGCATACGCACCCGTTCCGAAACCCTAATGAAAGTCATCTTCCTCTTCCTCAAATAACCGTGCATACACACCTGCATCCTCGTTCCGAGGAACATGAATACTGAGATAAAAGCAACCCCAAAACATATACCAGCATCTGACTCAAACCAGAGCCAGCCAGTAATATTCGTCCGGACTCCAAACATGCACAAGTGCGCGGATGAGAACGAACCCTGTCGCAAAACCATGCGACCTCTACTCTGTTTTGCCCAGAGGCGAATACCCTCTGTGTGGGACTCTAAAGACTCGACACTACGCTGGCAGTGGGTTTAACCACAGACCGCAAGCGGCACTAGCTGTGCGTAACGGTCCCCAGGTAGATGTCGACAAGAAGGCTGACGAGGTGAAACCCCATCTGAACTCCTACTGAGTCTGAATGTGACAGTCTCCTTACAGTCCGTTCTGTTCGTCTGATACATCGCATGTCGGGCCTAGGGGGCGGTAAAACGTCAGTCCCCCAATAGCGGTACAAGTCGTGTCGGAGTGAAGCCCAAAACACCCTGAGATAACACTGGAAACCTACCAGTATATCTCGCTTGCCCTGGCCAGGGACTACTCGTGTAATGGCTCTCCTAGACACAGCGCGATGTCAACCCCCAATACCGGGAGAGACGAATCCTGTCTAACTGTCACTGCCTCCAAGTGCTTCGGGACTGCACCCAACCACCACCTGTTTGCACGACTCCTTTGAACCGTGGTAGGGTAGTGATCAAAGTGCAGTGGGAACACACTCGAGGCGAAGTGCCAGTGTCAAGTCAGCGGACTAAGCTGTACTCATGTCACCTGGGAACTGATAACTGACGATAGGTATAATACCAACCTGTCAGTTCCCGACGAGTCCTGTCCAGTGTACTCGTAACCCAACGAGCACCCGTATACTATCTCCAGTACGACGTACTGATGGCTGTGGGACAGACCATCTCCCACACTGGGATGAGAAGCGCATACGCTAGTCTACTCCGGAGTATCGATGCCCTGTCTCGATAGTCCTGCGACTAGGGACCTGTATAAGGATGTGCTTATAGATTACCCAGCCCCCACTAGTGTGACTGCCATCACAACGCTGGTAATCAAGCAAAGATCCTAAGGGCTCCACTAATGCGTATAAGTGATATACTGAAATAAACACAAGTACACATTGAAGTAGAAACAAACCAAGTAGCATACTACTATATTGAGCAAGATTGTTTATACAAGGTGAATATCCCAAGCTTCCATCAAGTAATATACAAACTAGTATGATACAGTAATGGCCTCTAGGGCATATACACTAACAGCGGCCATATCCCGCGCAATACGACCTGATTGAGTTCCCAAGCGGCTATGTCATTCCTAAGTTCGGAATATTTGATGGAACGGGGAATGCAAATCTGCAAGTCGCCCACTTCAAAGCATCGTGCGGAAATACAGGGGGCAATGACGCGCTCCTTCTTCGTCAGTTTGTCAACAGCCTGACCGGTGTCGCTTTCGACTGGTACGCGAGCATACCAGACGGGTCTATCATTACCTTTGCCCAAATGGAGTCTCTGTTCCGGCAAAGGTTCATGAGCGTCAGTGATAAAATCTCCATTGCCGACCTTGTGAGGACCAAGCCGGGGAAGAATGAAAGCAACACTGACTTTATCGCCCGATAGCGTAATCTCACGGTCAAGTGCGAACCGCCGCTGGAGTAGGACCAGTCCGTCAGTCTTCTCATTGGGAACCTCAGCAATTGGATGGTCCCATTCTTGTGTACAGCGGGCCTCAAGACATTTCAGGAGCTAACCAAGAAAGTCCAAATGCTGGAATGCTCAAAGCAAGAGTCCCCGCCGGATTCTCAGAGAGACAAAACTTGGAAAAGTAAGCGGGACGACAACCGTAGAAGCGGGAGTTCCAGCAGTACCAATGTCTTCAATGCGTCCGACAATGAAGAAAAGCGAAGGGCGGGCGAATCCAAAACCAACCGATCTCGAAAGCCATTGCTGGGAGGAGATGGGCCCTCCCTAGAGGAGAAAAAGAACAAGGTTTACTCTTTCAGAAGGGACAAGGTCCGCAAGATATTTAAAGATGCCTTGAACAACGGCCTACAATTGCCGGAGTCGAAAAGACCCCAAGAAGCAAAAATTACCGACAATCCTCTGTATTGCCCGTACCACCGAGTAGTGAGCCATGCGATCGAGGATTGCTATATCTTCAAAGACTGGGTCGAGAAGCAGTACAAGGCTGGAGAGATCGAGCTGTCCAAAAGTGTGTTGGTGAACAATCAAGTTGCAACCACCAACTTTATACAGACAGAAACTGAAGCCTTCTGGGAGCAGACAGCCGAACCCGCTGCCCTGAGAAATGAAACGGACTCATCGCGGCCTCCGTGGAGTACGCACATATCTAATAAGACGAAGAAGATGATAAAGCTACTTCGGAAAGAACCCAGGACGGAATGGGAAGGGCAGAAGAAGCCTACCAGTCCAGCTGCCAATGCGACTCCATCAGGCTCAAAATCCAAGAAGCTGAAGAAGAAGAAAAGTGCAGCTCGGCGCGAAAAAGAGTCTGCAGGGAGATCGACCATTCAAAAATATATCGATTCTCTCGAAGAATATGAACAAAAGGAAAGAACATTGATTCAATTGAAGGAGTTCTTCCCTGTATAAGCGGCTGAAATTCTGGAGGAGTTAGAAGAAGACTCCAATGAAGAGATCCCAGTAATGACCTGCTATGCCATCCATCTTGGCAGCGACTCCGAGGATGAGCTCTGTTTTCCCGAAGAGGACGAGGAGCTCACCACAAAGGCCAATCAAATCCAGCTCAGAAGCGGCAGGGCTCTACCGTAAAATCAGGGCAATGCCCCAAAAGGGAAGGAAAAACAAGTCACTAATGAAGAAGATGGCAGAGAACCGGCTGATGAAAACATAAGTCCTTCCTCGGTGGACTATAATGTCTTGGCACATCTCCGGAAGCTTCCGTCTCTCCTGAGCATCTACGACGCCTTGGTCCTATCTAAGGAGCTTAGAGATGTTCTCATTCACGCTCTACAAAACCCCGAGCGGCATCAGGCTCACTTTGCGAAAATTAATATGAAAGAAGCCCAGCATGCTTTGCATGCCGCCGCAGGCACATTTAAGGATGAAGACTTGCTACGGGGAACGGCTGAGCATAATCGGCCGCTTTACGTGACCGGGTACAGCGACGGAGATCGAATTAATCGCATATTGATTGATCCGGGGTCCTCAGTGAATATCATGAACTTGCGAACTCTGAAGAGTTTATCAATGGACGTCCGACACCTGTCAAGGGAAAGGATTGTCATTCAAGGCTTCAACCAAAATTGCCAGCAAGTTCTGGGGTCCATAGCTCTGCCAATCAAATTCGGGGATCTGCAAACTGAAGCTAAGATATACGTGATCGACGCCGACACGTCTTATAAGATTCTCTTGGGGCGGCCGTGGCTCCAGGATTATGGCATCATTCCGTCAACTCTCCATCAATGCATGAAGTATACTAAAAATGGCGAAGAAAGACGCATTGACGGAGACATCCAACCGTTCGGTGTGCATGAAGTCCGCTCTGAAGATTCTCGGTACTTTATGAACCACCAAAATGCTAAGCCACAACTGACTGAGGATAGACCGGCCCCAAGACCCAAAAGCAAATCTGCGCCGGTTGTCACTTCCAAAAGTAAAAATGCCCAAGTGCGCCCACATTTCGGTAGCGACACTGATGAGTCCGACGCTGGAAGCCCGTCCTTCCGTAAAACCCGCCCTCATTTCGGCAGCGATACGGACAAATCTGTTACTGAAGGTCCATCTAGCAGCAAAGTCCGCCCTCATCTTGGCAGTGACACTGAAGAGTCAGAAGAAGAGGACCTGCCGTGCAACAGCTGTGCAGATTGGACCCCTATGCAGCAAGCGAAACTAAGAGAGACCTTCGAAGTTGCAGAAGGGTCCCTGGCCATCACAAGGGTGCCGGAACGGATGTGCAAAGAGCTCGATGCATTGTCAGTCTCTACCGTGGACCAGCTGAAAACTTTCTACGTACCCGGGAGGAAAAATGGACAGAAGGGCATCCTGTTTTACAGGTCAAACCCCGTTGTGCACCCGGATGATCTTTCTGTCGCGTGCCTTCCCTATGAGAGGGGCATAAGAGCCGTCCTCAATCCTAGATACTATGCGCCCGATATGCGGGAATACTTTAAGAAGTGAGGATGCCGGTTATATCAAACGGAGTCCGAAGCAAAGTTTTACGAAGGGCTATGGCATCCACCCCAGGTCTGAGCACTCATCGATGGACGAATTCCAGATAGGCGGGGCATAGGCTACATTCAACCTGATTCCAAAGCGTCCTACATGATCCATGTTGGTGAGGCCAGCGAAAGATCAAATGATGATGACGAGATAGCCGAGCCAGAAGAAGCTCCTCAAGAGCTCGAAGATGGCGGATAAGCAACCTTTGACGAGCTAACCGAGATTGACTTAGGAACGCCCGATAATCCAAGGCCGGCCTACATCAGCTCGCTCTTGTCAGAGGAAATGAAAGCGCAGATAATTGCCCTGCTGCATGAGTTCGTCGACTGCTTCGCGTGGACATACAAAGAAATGCCTGGCCTTTCCTCTGAAGTGGCCGTACATAAGTTGGCTATATCTCCTGATGCTAAGCCAGTCAAACAAGCTCCTCGAAGAATGAGAAGGGAACTAGAAGAAAAGGTCATCGAGGAAACTAAGAAGCTCATCGATGCCGGCTTCATCAGGGAAGAGAAATACGCGGACTGGATCGCATGCATAGTCCCAGTGAAGAAGAAAAATGGGCAGATCCGAGTTTGTGTCGATTTCAGGGATCTCAACAAGGCATGTCCTAAAGACGACTTTCCGCTACCGGTCATGGAAATGATGGTCGATGACACCTCAAATTACGAGTTGTTCACCTTTATGGATGGCTCGTCTGGATATAATCAGATCAAGATGTCGCCTGAGGATGAGAAACACACAGCATTTCGAACCCCGATCGGAATATATTGCTACAAGGTAATGCCGTTCGGACTGAAGAACGCAGGTGCTACATATCAAAGGGCAATGACTAATATCTTTGATGACCTAATCCATAAAGTCGTCGAATGCTATGTTGATGATCTGGTCGTCAAAACTAAAGCCAAGGCTGACCACATCCAAGATCTTAGGACCGTTCTCACCAGACTGAGGGAATACGATCTGAAGATGAATCCTCTGAAATGTGCTTTTGGAGTGTCATCAGGAAAATTCCTGGGTTTTATAGTCCGGCATCGAGGGATCGAAGTTGACCCATCAAAGATAAAGGCCATCATGGAGATGTCCCCTCCGAAAAGTCTGACGCAGCTAAGATCTTTTCGAGGAAAACTTGCTTATATAAGAAGGTTTATCTCAAATTTATCGGGGAAATGTAGGCCCTTCTCAAAGCTCATGAAGAAAGGAGCTCCTTTTATCTGGGATGCCGAATGTCAAGCAGCGTTCGAAAGCATCAAACAATACTTATTGCACCCTCCAGTGCTGGCCGCTCCCATTCCAAATAAACCGCTGATTCTCTACACTGCCGCGCTGGACGAGTCACTCGGTGCGCTCCTTGCCCAGAATAACGAGGAGGGAAAAGAAAATGCCCTCTACTACCTCAGTCGAACTCTAGTCGGGGCGGAACATAACTACTCCCCAATCGAAAAGCAATGCCTGGCTCTAATATTTGCTGTGAAGAAGCTGAGGCACTATTTGCTCGCTCATCGGGTTATGCTGATCTCCAAGGTCGACCCGCTCAAACACTTGATGACCAAAGCAAGCCTAGCAGGCAGAATGGCAAGATGGGCTATCATGCTACTTGAGTTTGACATAGTTTATACCCCTCAGAAAGCAGTAAAAGGGCAAGCTCTTGCAGACTTTCTCGCTGCTCATCCCATACCAGAAGGGTCGCCGCTAAATTGTGAGTTACCCGACGAACAAGTGCTGCACCTCGAGGAAGATGAGCCATGTTGGGAGCTCTACTTCGATGGGGCCTCATCAATAAGGAGCTCCGGCAGATCAAGCGTCCCGGAGGTAAAAGCGGGGATAGGATTGTTGTTCATCACGCCATCAATGGGAACCCTACGGCGTTCTTTTGCTCTCACCGAGCCTCGGACAAACAATGAAGCTGAGTATGAAGCCCTGATAGCTGGTTTGGAGCTCGCCATAGAAATGGAAATTCTTCGGCTACGGGTTTACGGTGACTCCCAGCTTGTTGTCAACCAAGTAAGCGGCAACTATAAGATATACAAACCCGAGTTAGCTCGGTACAGAGGCCGAGCGGTGGAACTCATGAAACGGTTCACTTACATTGAACTAATGAGAATCCCCAGAGCATTGAACGGAAAAGCCGACATACTCGCTCGCCTAGCCAAGGAGCTGGCTGATCCTGACATGGACGAAATTCTGATCACAGTTAGGAGCCGAAAAATTCTACCCCCATTCTCTCTACGGGAAGAGGAAAGCGCGGAACAGAAGAGCAGTCCTGCCGAAGAAGCTTCGATCATCCAAGACGAGCCCGGTTGGAGAGAACCCTTCATAGAGTACTTCCGATACGACAAGCTGCCCGAAGAAAAATCTGCGAGGATTCAGCTGAAGAAAACAGCTCTCCGATACGTGTTTGTAAATAACACGTTATACCGCAGGTCATATGACCAACTCTGGCTCAGGTGTCTGTCATTGGCCGAAGCCCAAAAGGTCATGAAAGATGTTCACTCGGGCGTTTGCGGTGCTCACCAATCTGGCCCCAAGATGAGACTTCAAATCAAACGGCTTGGGTATTACTGGCCCACCATGATATGGGATTGCGGAGAGCATGCAAAGAAATGTCAGATATGCCAAATCCATGGTGATTTCATTCACAACCATCCCAATCCGTTGCATCCAACGGTGGCGTCGTGGCCCTTTGAAGTCTGGGGCACCGACATTGTTGGCCCAATTGATCCTCCATCATCTAAAGGCCACCGGTTCATATTGGCCGCGACAGACTACTTCTCCAGATGGGCTGAAGCTGTCCCGCTAAAAGAAGTCAAGACAAAAGATATTCTGACATTCTTCCAGCATAATATTCTATACCGTTTCGGTACACCAAGAAGAATCATTTCCGACAATGGGCCTTCTTTCAAGAGCTTCAATGTCTCAAAGTTCGCTACTCAGCACAAGATAGACTGGAGATATTCCTCCATCTATAATCCAAGAGCCAATGGGCTAGCCGAAGCCTTCAATAAGACTCTATGCAAGCTCCTGAGGAAAAATGCTTCAGCCAACAAGAGAGACTGGAATCTCAAACTTCACGAGGCGTCGTGGGCATATTGTACCACGCACCGTACTCCAACACAGTCCACTCCATACTCATTGCTCTTCGGAGTGGAGGCGGTCCTCCCCCTCGAAGTCGAAGTTCCAAGCTTAAGAATGGCCGTTCAGCACGAGTTGACGGAGGAGGAAAACGTTCTCCTTCGACTTGAAGAGCTCGATGCCCTCGAAGAAAAGAGGCTCGCGGTGCAGCAAAATCTGGAGCTATACCGAGCCCAAATGTCACGGGCCTATGACAAGATAACCCGTGTCCGCGTTTTCAAGAAAGGTGAATTGGTGTTGGTCCTCAAAAGACCGATCATCCCCAATCGACATGCCAAGGGAAAATTCGAGCCGAACTGGGAAGGACCATACGTCATCGAGAAAGTGTTCGACGGAGGATCCTACCAACTAATAAGTACCGAGGGAGAAAGGCCCATGCCACCCATCAATGGCCGATATCTCAAGAAATACTACACATGAATGCTCCAAGTCGCAGGCGAATTGAGCACATCAGCCCTACGGTCTAGATCAGACATCCTGCAAAACCGTATACAATCCACGGGCGTAAATAACCCCTATTTCTCCTAAATCCTACCGGTGAGACTACTTTTAAAGTCCCACCAGCGGCAAAAAAAAAAGAAAAAGAAAGAAAAAGAAAAAAAAAGAAGAAGAAATAAACGGTATGTCCACAAGCAAAACGGGCACGGATGAAAACCCGAAAGGGCTCCGTGAGTAAAAACAGCAGGACTACCGGCGAGTCTGTGAAAACCCGAAAGGGCGCAAACTCGTGAAAAGAGATGAAATACACTCGCAAAGTCCTCTCGACCTTGTGAGGAGAAAACCCCTGCGTGAGATCCTTACGACTCACAATGGAGCAACACACTTAGGAATCCTTACGATTCCTAAAGAGAAAATACACCTGCGGGATCCTTACGACTTGTAGGGAGAAAATGCTTTATGGGACCCTCACGGCCCATAAAATTGAAAAGCCTTAGGTGATAGGGACCCAAACCTATCTCCTAAGCCATCGTTCCCCAACGGGCAACGGCAAATGATGAGTCGCTCCTGGCATTTCGCTTCAGTGTTAGCGGTGCTGATGCCGACCAAAAACCCAAATCCCAAGTCCTCCCAAGGCAAATGATGAGTTGCTCCTGGCATTATTCCAGTGCAGCAATGCTGATGCCAAACAAGATCCAAATTCCAAGTCCCCAACCCTAAAGTGGCGAATGATGAGTCGCTCCTGGCATTATTCCAGTGTAGCGATGCAGACGCCAACCAAATTCCAAATCCTATACCCCAACGGCGAATGATGAGTCGCTCCTGGTACCACATTCCAGTCCAGCAATGCAGACGCCAACAAAGCCCTGAAATTTTTCCGGCCCTACGGTCTGGATCATACATCCTGCAAAACCGTATACAATCCACGGGCGTAAAACAATCCCAACCTCTCCCAAGTCCTACCGGTGAGACCACATTCAAAGTCCCAAAAAAAATCCCAAATCCTCTTGGGGCAAATGATGAGTTGCTCCTGGCATTATACGAATGCAGCAATGCAGATGCCAAACAAAAACCAAAATCCCAAAATCCTCTAAATAACAGATGATGATTCGCTCCTGGTACCATATTCCAGTATAGCGATGCTGATGCCAACCTAAATCAAAATCAACAAGTCAACTTTCACTCCGACACCGCAAAAAGCGGAGCAAGTCAGAATCCAATCTCGACACCGCAAGAAGCAGAGCAAGTCAAGTCTACCCCTGACACTGCAAGAAGCAGAGCAAGTCAAATCAAGCACCGACCGTCCAAGTCGCTAAAAGGGCAGCACCGACCGTCCAAGTCGCTAAAAGGGCAGCATCGACCGTCCAAGTCGCAAAAAGGGCAGCATCGACCGTCCACGTCGCAGAAAGGGCAGAACCGACCATCCACGTCGCTAAAAGGGCAGCACCGACCGTCCAAGTCGCTAAAAAGAAAGCATCGACCGTCCAAGTCGCAAAAAGAGCAGAACCAACCATCCACGTCGCTAAAAGGGCAGCACCGACCGTCCACGTCGCTAAAAGGGCAGCACCGACCGTCCAAGTCGCTAAAAGGGCAGCATCGACCGTCCAAGTCGCAAAAAGGGCAGCATCGACCGTCCACGTCATAAAAAGGGTAGAACCGACCGTCCAAGTCGCAAAAAGGGCAGAACCGACCATCCACGTCGCTAAAAGGGCAGCATCGACCGTCCAAGTCGCAAAAAGGGCAGCATGGACCGTCCAAGTCGCAAAAAGGGCCGCATCGACCGTCCATGTCGTAAAAAGGGCAGTGCCAGTTTCCCGAAAGGTGGGAACCGATTCAAGTCGTCTCCACGTGAAAGAAGATCCATCAATTTCATGCACACGACCCACATATGTGGTGTGCATTTATTGATGGGGGGCAATTTGTTGGGGTAAAAATTTACACCCCGGTTGACCAAGTCAAAATCAAAGTCAACCCCAAGCCAAGTGGGCCCAAGCCCAGATCCAGTGGGCACACGCCCGGGTCGAGCCCGAACATGAAGCGGCCGGCCTCCCACCGCGCCAAGATAAAAATTTTGTAATAAACAATTTTGTTGTATTTCTTTTTTTTTATTTTATGGACAAATGTAAGAAAAGTAGGCATAAAGCCAATTTTTTGTAAAGCCCATGGTTTATGTGCAAAAAGAAATGGCACATGAGCCATCGGATAAGCAAAATGCCATTTTGTGAAGCCCATGGGGCTATGTGTAAAGTGTATGGCCTATAAAGGGAAAGATAATGAAATATCTAAATGACTTTTTTTCTCTCTCTAAAAATTTTCCAGATCTGAGATCTTTTTCTTCTTCTTCAAGGTTCCAAACCCCTCTTCTTTCTCTTGAATTAAATCAAGAGTTTTACTCTTCTTTTTATAAAACAAATTAGTTTTTCACCACAAAACCCACAAAGGGGAACTTGGATCTATCATTAGATCTCAAAAAGAAGAGATTTTTAGATCTCACATCTCTTGAGCCAGCCAACAGAGGAGGAAGAAGAAGAACCCATTTCCCCAACCAAGACATTTTCCTTTTTTCAGGAGTTTAACTCCATGGTTTCTGGGGCTAAAAGCCATCTTTTTCTCGCCGGCGCGCTAGCGCTCGAGCGCAAAGCGCCCACGTGCCGACACGTGGCGCGCGCGCTTACGCTCCAGCGCGCAGCGCTCATGCGCAAAGCGCCCACATGCCGACACGTGGCGCGCGCGCTTGCGCTCCTGCGCGCAGCGCTCATGCGCAAAGCGCCCACGTGCCGGGCGCGCGCGCTTGCGCTCCTGCGCGCAGCGCTCATGCGCAAAGCGCCCACGTGCCGACACATGGCGCGCGCGCTTGCGCCTGAGCGCACAGCACCTAAGCACACAGCGCTCAAGGCGCTGGCCCCACGCATCCCTTGGATGCTTTTCCCCCCTCTTTTTGTGTGCATACATACATATATACATATGTATACAAATTTATACACACACGTACTCCACGACACTGTCCCGGTTAGAAAAAAATTTCTAACGGGGCGCTGCCCCGCATCCCGCAAGGGGGCTGCTAGCCCCCTTGACCCCCAGCCCGCTATCCGGGTAGCGGGACCCCCATAAAAACTCTGCGTGGCTCCCGATATATCCAAAACCCCCCTTTCAGAACAGAACACACGTACACTGTACATTGAGTTCGCATGACCAACTTAACCAGTTAATCGGAGGTTCCCTCGCCCCGAAGGCGAGGGGTAATTAACGGCAGCTTAGTCCGCGGCTGCTGGAGATTCGGATCCCCACAATAATTAAACCCCAGCCTACCCTAGGTAGGGGGAATCTATAATACGCCTGAGACGCGTGCGCGTATTCCCATCTCAATGGGGTGACAAAAAACACCCTACAGCTTTGGTCGGATTTTGCGCAAATTAGGCGCTCGAGTTTGGATTTTTGTGCGCATCGGGTGCACTTGAGTGAGATTTCACTCGTGCATGTCGGATGCTCCTGATTGTCACGACCCGAGAGTTTCAACTCGTGACCGGCACTTAACCACGCAACGTCTACAGGCGTAACGCAGCTAAGTAAGCCGAACCCAGAAATCAAAACCAATAAATAAAGAGTGATTAAAACATTTTTGTAAAAACAGTAATACATGTCTGAAAAGCTTCCATTTATTTAGTAGAAATCCTTTTAAGTTCAAGAGTTATAACTTTTATAATTTTGGCAACATTTCCATTTTTAACATTTGTCCCGCAAGTCGGGTAAAAACAAGGTGTAGCAGAAATATCAAGTGAAATGAATAAGCATCACAATATGATATACGACGCCGTAGCGAAGAGTACACAGTAAAGCAAGGACAATATCACAAATGGTAAGACTGCATAACATAAAGTCGGCTCACATGCGAGCTCGACACCAGAATACAAAATCATACATATCTTCCTCACAGCTGTCTCTAAGTCAATACAGAAAGGTAGATGGAGAATACTAGATACATCAATATACAACTGAAAGATAACAGATACCGTACAAAACCCACCTATCAGCAAAAGGCTATCTCGCCTCAAAGGGGTATCTGTGCCAAAAGATGCGGTAAACAGCCAGCCGTGACTACTCCCAAGGGCAACCTGCAAGGACTGTGGCACAACGGGGGTGAGTTGCTAACTCGTGAATAGAGATAACATATAAAGGTGATCGCGAGCATGCACATATAGCGTGGCTCTACTAATGCCATCAGATGATAACAATGCATGCCCAACAGAGGATGCAATAGTAATGCAAGTACTCTAACTGGTAAATGCTACAGGATGAGATATATAGCAGTCAATACTGAGTATGGGATAAATAACATCTACATGGACTATGTCAACATGGAAAACAATAACCGGTGCCTCAGACTGCACCCAAATCCCAAATACACTCAGGCGCCGGCACACCCATCGGCCCTCAAATCCTGTATATCTCAGAGGAATCACGAGTGCCCAACATCGGCACCCAAAATATCATAAAATACCCGTGTCCAGCATCGACACGTAAATCCTCGTATATCGGGCTCCGTCAGTCCGGATCGGCCCCACGGGCTCCATCTGCGGTGTCAGCCCTCGGCCCCGGCAGTACGGATCATCCCGCATCCATCTCTCGACTCTGGTCAGTATCCTCCGGACAATTGCCAGGTCCAACCAATCACCGGTAGGTACTCGTCCGCCTCCAGGCTCAATCGGCAAATCCCATCGATCATCTCGCCGAGGGGAACCATACCGGGCCCACCACGAACCCGCAAACGGAACATCCACTCCTCGAATCGGGTTTCAAGCACACGTCTCAGCACCGAGAAAACGCGTGGTGGACACACCAAAATATCATATCACGAGGTACCGGGTTTTTCAAAATAGTGCATCTTTTCTTAAATAATTCCACGGTCCTCAAAACCAGAAATCACATGTAAATCCAACACCAATAATAAGTCCAATGCGATGTACAATATAAATCAATCCATGATATGTGTATAAGGGGAAAACCGCTTTTAAAATAGTTTCCGTTTTTACAGATGTCATGCGGCTCCTAATGTCCAGGAAATCATCACCAATCATAAGTAAGATAAACTATAACAATATAATCATGGCAGCTCTACAGTGAGTGTGGAATGGCAATTACTAACGGTGTGTGTGTAGCATGCAAATAATGCTCGTGCAACATAAACCGTTAGTAATAGTGCGGTGTTCTATCAGTTCTAAGCATATATCTATAATTACAGCAGGAAATGCAATATGCAATGACAATCCATGGGGTAAATGCAATATATATACTAAGGTCCTATCAGCCCTGACGCATAACGCCATGCGGGCGATATCCCCGTAGATGTGAAATCTACTCACCGTGTCTCGCGCTAAGCGTATCCAACCACTTGCTTGCCCTTCTTCGCAGCGTCCGTCTCACTGGCCTGCGAATCTAGAATCACATAACATATATCACACATAAGCTCAATTTCACAGAAAAGCGACATTACGGTCCAACTAGAAACCCGTGTCGCAAACCAATCGTGCGTGTGCGCGATACGCTAAAACGTGTGATCACGCGCCTGAAACTACCCCGACGCGTCGCGATACACAAAAACCCCAAACCTACTCACGTATCACGCGTGTCGCGAAGGTTTTAGAAAAACGGCAAAATAGGTATTTGGTCCCAGATTTCTACACAGAGCTAAACTTACAAAACTATATATATAACAACACCCTACACACTAGCAGACACCTACAGGACCAAACACCAACCCAAAACCTACCCATCTGGCCGCAATTTGCGGCCAGAAAGAGAAAATTGGCGGCCTACTGTAGCAATTAGAGGGTCGGGTTCAAGCTAGGGTATCAGCACATCACTACTATACTACAGTCTCCTCAGTTTCACTCAGATCTCATCGGGTCAAAAGCAGATCCAGAAAACCTCAAATTTGCTTAAACATGACAATTTGCAACAAATAGGGAAACTGGTGGTATTTTAGTGCAATCGGGGTTAAACTAAGTTAACATGGTCTCAACAAACCTCAACTATCCTACTGAAACCAATTTACACCTCATTAGAACAAAGTTCCCATTAAACACCCCATATCACACTAAAACGCACTAAAAACCATTAACCGATGCAAATCTACACTAACTAAGCGAACTAGGGAAGCAAGTTAGGAAGTATACCTCATACTTAACCCTAGGAAGCTGCAGGAAGGTGAAGAAGTGAAGGGAAGAAGCTGCAGTTGCTGTTCACTGCTGCTGCTGCTACTGATCTCTGCTACTGCTGCTACTCTCATGCTGCTGCTGCTGCTGTTGCTCTCATGCTGCTGCTGCTGTTGCTTCAGTTGCTTCTGAATGCTTGCTGCTGGGGTTCTGAAGCTGAGAGGTAGTATGAGTGTGTGTGTGTGAGACTTGAAAGAAAGGCAAAGAAATGAGAGGAAACACCCAAGGTCCAATTGTCAACCCTCCTCTCTCTCTCTCTCTTCATTTAATGCAAGCATGCTTGAGCCATGATGCACCCCTCTCTCTCTCACAAGTCAACCCCTAAACAAATTCAAATTAAAGTAACTACTAATTAACTAATTAACTTAATTAACCCACTTAAAAACCCAAAAAGGCCTAATCCCATGATTAACCCACCATGGTTAATAATTCATGGTATTAACTCAATTTAAAAACCCTAGTTTACATGCACATATGTGTGCAAGCCTAGGAAAATTTTGGAAAAATATTTATTAAATTAGGAAAAATATTTAAAACACAATTTGGTAAACTTTTTGTTAAAAACCATTATTTAAGTATAATTATTCACTAACCATTATCCTAAGGTGTTACAATCTCTCCCCCTTAAAGAAATTCGTCCCCGAATTTCAAAAATCTAACTACACGTACCTTCAAAAAGATGGGGATACGTCTTCATCATCTCGCTTTCGGTCTCCCAAGTGACCTCCTCACGGTTCTGACCACGCCAAAGTACCTTAACTGATGGAATGTCCTTCGATCTTAATTTCTTCACTTGTCGATCCAAGATCATCACCGGCTGTTCTGCATAGGAAAGGTCACGCTCAAGCTGGATCGTCGGATGCTGAATCGCATGCGAAGGATCATGAAGATATCTGCGAAGCATCGAGACATGAAATACGGGATGCACATCTGGAAAGCTGGGCGGAAGGGCTAACCGGTAAGCTACCGCACCAACACGCTCGAGGAACTCGAAGGGACCCACATACCTGGGACTGAGCTTCCCCTTCTTCCCAAACCTCATCATACCTTTCATTGGGGAGACCCTCAAGAAAACATGATCACCAACAGAAAACTCAAGTCTGCGTCGCCGACGGTCCGCATAAGATCTCTGCCTACTCTGGGCTGCTCTCATCCTATCGCGAATCAACTGGATCTTCGCTGTCGTCTCCTCAACGATCTGTGGCCCTAAGATACTGCTCTCACTGAGCTCTGTCCAACAAGTGGGCGACCTGCATCTCCTCCCATAAAGAGCCTCAAATGGTGCCATCTGAATGGCCTCCTGGTAGCTGTTATTATAGGAGAACTCTACCAAGGGCAAATGATGATCCCAGCTACCTCCGAAATCTAATACACAAGCTCTGAGCATGTCCTCGAGAGTCTGGATGGTCCGCTCTGTCTGTCCGTCGGTCCGCGGATGAAAAGCCTTGCTGAAACTCAAGCGAGTGCCTAAAGCCTCCTGGAGCCTCTGCCATAGTCTACTGGTAAACTGGGTGCCTCTGTCGGACACAATACACGTCGGGACTCCGTGCAGTCGCACTATCTCGTCAATGTAGATCTGGGCATACTGAGTAAATCCGAAAGTCGTCTTCACCGGTAGGAAGTGAGCCGCTTTCGTCAACCGATCCACGATCACCCAGATGGAGTCATACCCCCGACTAGCCTGGGTAGACCCACCACGAAATCCATCGAAATCTGTTCCCATTTCCACTCCGGAATGGGTAACGGCTGTAGCTCTCCTGCGGGCCTCTGGTGCTCAGCCTTGACTTGCTGACAAGTCAGGCATCTCGCCACAAAATCTGCAATGTCCTTCTTCATTCCGTCCCACCAGTAAACACCTCTCATATCATGATACATCTTGGTGGAACCAGGATGGACGCTATATACCGATCGATGTGCCTCCTCAAGAATCTCGCATCTCAGTCCCTCAGCATCTGGTATGCACAGTCTGACTCCAAATCGTAGTATCCCCTGACCATCAATCACGAACTCGGAAAATCTGCCCTGTCCAATCTGTGCCATGATCTCTGAACATCGGTCATCACTGAGCTGTGCCTCACGTATACGATCGATCAACTGTAGGCATGCACGGACATGCGCTATCTGTCCTCCAATCGGCGTGAACTCGAACTGTATCCGGCTGTCGCATAACATCTGCCAATCTGCTGATGACTGCTCCTGTACTGCACTCAAACAAGATAGACTACTCCCGGACCTCCTGCTCAAAGCATCAGCCACCACATTTGCCTTGCCCGGGTGATATAAGATCTCGCAATCATAATCCTTCACTAACTCCATCCATCGGCGCTGTCGAAGGTTCAGGTCCCGCTGTTGGAATATGTATTTCAGACTCTTGTGATCCGTGAATATCTGGCACGACTCGCGGTATAGGTAATGTCGCCAGATCTTAAGTGCGAAAACCACTGCTGCCATCTCCAAATCGTGAGTGGGGTAGTTCTGCTCATGCTTCTTCAATTGTCGCGAGGCATACGCGATCACTCTATCATGCTGCATCAGTACGCACCCTAACCCCACTCGAGAAGCATCACAATAGACCACAAATCCGCCCGATCTGGAAGGTAAAGATAACACCGGTGCCGTCGTTAGCCGTGTCCGTAACTGCTGGAAACTGTGCTCGCACTCCTCCGTCCAATCGAATGGAACTCCCTTCCGGGTCAACCCGGTCAATGGTGTAGTAATACGGGAGAAGTCCTGCACAAAACGTCTGTAGTAACCGGCCAACCCCAAAAAGCTGCGAATCTCCGTCACCGATGTGGGTCTGGGCCAACGCTGAACGGCCTCGATCTTTCTCGGGTCTACACATATACCGTCTCGTGAAATCACATGCCCCAAGAAATCTACGCTGTCCAGCCAAAAAGCACACTTGGAGAATTTCGCATAAAGCTGGTGCTCCCTCAATGTCTGCAATGTAATCCGCAGGTGCTGCTCGTGCTCCTCACTACTCCGGGAATACACCAAGATATCGTCAATGAAGACTATGATGAACAGATCCAAATAAGGCCGGAAAATACGGTTCATCATGTCCATGAAGGTTGCTGGCGCATTGGTGAGTCCGAACGACATCACCAAAAACTCGTAATGGCCGTAGCGCGTACGGAAAGTTGTCCTAGGAATGTCCTCCTGTCGAACCCACAGCTGATGATAGCCCGATCGTAAGTCGATCCTCGAAAAGTACCCTGCCCCCTGAAGCTGGTCGAACAAATTGTCGATACGCGGCAAAGGATACCTGTTCCGCACTGTCACCCTGTTCAGCTGGCGGTAGTCGATACACAAACGCAAACTGCCATCCTTCTTCTTGACGAACAAGACTGGAGCACCCCAAGGAGAAACACTGGGTCGAATAAGTCCCTTATCTAGCAAATCTTGCAATTGACCCTTCAATTCTCTAAGTTCCGCCGGGGCCATCCGATAAGGCGATATGGAAATAGGCCCCGAGCCAGGAACCAAATCAATACAGAAAGAAATGTCGCGCTCGGGCGGCAACCCTGGAAGCTCGGCAGGGAACACATCAGGAAACTCTCTAACAAACGGAACCTGATCCAATGGAACCTCTGTAGCGCGAGCATCGCGAACATAGGCGAGAAATCCCTGACATCCCTTCCTCAAAAGCTGTCCAGCGCGAAAAGAAGAGATCACACTGTGAGGGGCGGCACTTCGGTCCCCCAACACAACAAAAACCGACTCGCCGGGGAAACAAAATCTAACTGTCTTCTCGCAGAAGTCCACCGAAGCATAGCACGTGGCTAACCAATCCATACCCAAGAGAACGTCGAAGTCCAACATCTCCAGAAGGTTCAAATCGACAGGAAACTCTCTCTCGCCAATACAGATGGTACAGGATCGGAACACGTGCCTAGCAACAAACGACTCTCCCACAGGAGTGGTCACCACAAGCGGCTGATCAAGCAAGCCGGACTCTCTACCCAAACTCGGCAAGAAGTGTGTGGATACGTACGAGTGTGTGGATCCGGGATCGAACAATACATGGGCATCAACTGAACATACAGGAAGGATACCTGAAACCACTGCATTGGACGCCTACGCGTCCTGATGTGTCAATGCAAAAACCCTCGCCTGTCCACCACCTACGACTGACTGTCCTCTGCCTCGGTCATCTCGCCCCCTCTGAGCAACTCCTCCACGACCACGACCTCTATGTGCATGAGTCTGGCGCGGAGCAACGGTAGGTACAACGGGCAACGCCCTCTGGGGTGGTGAAGGTGGTAAGGTAACATGCGGTGCTGCTGCCTCCCTCTGGTGTGTCTCGGGGCAATCTCTCACAAGGTGAAGTAAGCTGCCGCATCTAAAGCAACCCCGCAGCGACTGCTGACCCTCTCGTGGATAGGAACTAAACATCTGGCTCCGTCCCGAATCTCTGCCACTCCCCGTACCAGAACGATACCTGTCGCGGCGTCTAAATGACTGCCTCCGTGCGGAAATACTGGTACGAACTCTCTTCGGCTCTGGAACTACCGAAGTCTCAGCAAGGTGCTCCTCGACTACTAGGGCTGCATCTACAGCTGCTGCATAGGTCTCGTAGTGCTGCGCGCTGATCGCGAGGAACAGTGGTGTAAGCAAGCCTCGAACAAATCTCCTGACTCGCAACTCCTCGGTAGCCACTAAATATGGGGCGTAGACTGCTAGCTCTGTAAACAGCACGTCATACTCTGCCACTGTCATCCCTGGCATCTGGCGCAAGGACTCAAATCTACGTGCTCGGGCATCCCTAACACTCTGGGGAAGGAAACGGGCTAGAAACATGGTCACGAACTCCATCCAGGTCATAGGAGGAAGACCTGCTGCTCTGCCCTTCTCAACTGAATCACACCACTTCTGCGCAAGACCTTCCAGGCGAAAGCTCGCGAACTCGACCCATCTCGCATCTGCGCATCTGAGGGAACGGCATATCCTGGCCATCCTGTCGATGAAAGACTGTGGGTCCTCGGCTGTATCGGTCCCTGTGAAGACCGGAGGCTTCAGCCTCATGAACTCTGATAGCGATACTGTGATCATCTCCGTGGCTGCAGGGGCAACTGGCTGTGCGGTAGGTACCATCGCGGTCTCTGGAACGGGTGGAGCTACCTCTGGTCGCTGCGCTCGAAGCGTCTCAACTAGCGATCCTATCATCTGGCGCATCTCCTGCATGCTAGATCCCACCGTCTGGCGCATCTCCTGCATACTAGCCCCTAGCGTGGCGATCTGATCTGTCACGGCAGGAACAGCCTGCTCGGGTACAACGGGTGCACTGCCCGGATCAGTCCTCGTCTCGGATGAGTCAACACGAATCTCGGCCCTCGCGGCCGCTCTCTGTGCCCTCGTAGTCTTAGGCGGTATAATGGCTGAAAGAAAATTTGGATTCGATAAGAACACGGAAATCGAATCGCAAGAATGTATGTATTCAAGAAGGAAATTAAATCAACAAGTCCTAAGGTCGCGTAGGCGGAGCACCGTGTCGTGAGTATGCCGCGGAACATACACACGCTACGGTACCCTGCCGCAGCTACCTACTCCATCATACCAGGGTCATCCTACACTCCGAAGGTAAAACCTACGCTCTGATACCAACTTTGTCACGACCCGAGAGTTTCAACGTGACCGGCACTTAACCACGCAACGTCTACAGGCGTAACGCAGCTAAGTAAGCCGAACCCAGAAATCAAAACCAATAAATAAAGAGTGATTAAAACATTTTTTTAAAAACAGTAATACATGTCTGAAAAGCTTCCATTTATTTAGTAGAAATCCTTTTAAGTTCAAGAGTTATAACTTTTATAATTTTGGCAACATTTCCATTTTTAACATTTGTCCCGCAAGTCGAGTAAAAACAAGGTGTAGGAGAAATATCAAGTGAAATGAATAAGCATCACAATATGATATACGACGCCGTAGCGAAGAGTACACAGTAAAGCAAGGACAATATCACAAATGGTAAGACTGCATAACATAAAGTAGGCTCACATGCGAGCTCACACCAGAATACAAAATCATACATATCGTCCTCACAGCTGTCTCTAAGTCAATACAGAAAGGTAGATGGAGAATACTAGATACATCAATATACAACTGAAAGATAACAGATACCGTACAAAACCCACCTATCAGCAAAAGGCTATCTCGCCTCAAAGGGGTATCTGTGCCAAAAGATGCGGTAAACAGCCAGCCGTGACTACTCCCAAGGGCAACCTGCAAGGACTGTGGCACAACGGGGTTGAGTTGCCAACTCGTGAATAGAGATAACATATAAAGGTGATCGCGAGCATGCACATATAGCGTGGCTCTACTAATGCCATCAGATGATAACAATGCATGCCCAACAGAGGATGCAATAGTAATGCAAGTACTCTAACTGGTAAATGCTACAGGATGAGATATATAGCAGTCAATACTGAGTATGGGATAAATAACATCTACATGGACTATGTCAACATGGAAAACAATAACCGGTGCCTCAGACTGCACCCAAATCCCAAATACACTCAGGCGCCGGCACACCCATCGGCCCTCAAATCCTGTATATCTCAGAGGAATCACGAGTGCCCAACATCGGCACCCAAAATATCATAAAATACCCGTGTCCAGCATCGACACGTAAATCCTCGTATATCGGGCTCCGTCAGTCCGGATCGGTCCCACGGGGTCCGTCTGCGGTGTCGGCCCTCGGCCCCGGCAGTACGGATCATCCCGCATCCATCTCTCGACTCTGGTCAGTATCCTCCGGACAACTGCCAGGTCCAACCAATCACCGGTAGGTACTCGTCCGCCTCCAGGCTCAATCGGCAAATCCCATCGATCATCTCGCCGAGGGGAACCATACCGGGCCCACCACGAACCCGCAAATGGAACATCCACTCCTCGAATCGGGTTTCTAGCACACGTCTCAGCACCGAGAAAACGCGTGGTGGACACACCAAAATATCATATCACGAGGTACCGGGTTTTTCAAAATAGTGCATCTTTTCTTAAATAATTCCACGGTCCTCAAAACCAGAAATCACATGTAAATCCAACACCAATAATAAGTCCAATGCGATGTACAATATAAATCAATCCATGATATGTGTATAAGGGGAAAACCGCTTTTAAAATAGTTTCCGTTTTTACAGATGTCATGCGGCTCCCAATGTCCAGGAAATCATCACCAATCATAAGTAAGATAAACTATAACAATATAATCATGGCAGCTCTACAGTGAGTGTGGCATGGCAATTACTAACGGTGTGTGTGTAGCATGCAAATAGTGCTCGTGCAACATAAACCGTTAGTAATAGTGCGGTGTTCTATCAGTTCTAAGCATATATCTATAATTACAGCAGGAAATGCAATATGCAATGACAATCCATGGGGTAAATGCAATATATATACTAAGGTCCTATCAGCCCTGACGCATAACGCCATGCGGGCGATATCCCCGTAGATGTGAAATCTACTCACCGTGTCTCGCGCTAAGCGTATCCAACCACTTGCTTGCCCTTCTTCGCAGCGTCTGTCTCACTGGCCTGCGAACCTAGAATCACATAACATATATCACACATAAGCTCAATTTCACAGAAAAGCGACATTACGGTCCAACTAGAAACCCGTGTCGCAATCCAATCGCGCGTGTGCGCGATACGCTAAAACGTGTGATCACGCGCCTGAAACTACCCCGACGCGTCGCGATACACAAAAACCCCAAACCTACTCACGTATCACGCGTGTCGCGAAGGTTTTAGAAAAACGGCAAAATAGGTATTTGGTCCCAGATTTCTACACAGAGCTAAACTTACAAAACTATATATATAACAACACCCTACACACTAGCAGACACCTACAGGACCAAACACCAACCCAAAACCTACCCATCTGGCCGCAATTTGCGGCCAGAAAGAGAAAATTGGCGGCTTACTGTAGCAATTAGAGGGTCGGGTTCAAGCTAGGGTATCAGCACATCACTACTATACTACAGTCTCCTCAGTTTCACTCAGATCTCATCGGGTCAAAAGCAGATCCAGAAAACCTCAAATTTGCTTAAACACGAAAATTTGCAACAAATAGGGAAACTGGTGGTATTTTAGTGCAATCGGGGTTAAACTAAGTTAACATGGTCTCAACAAACCTCAACTATCCTACTGAAACCAATTTACACCTCATTAGCACAAAGTTCCCATTAAACACCCCATATCACACTAAAACGCACTAAAAACCATTAACCGATGCAAATCTACACTAACTAAGAGAACTAGGGAAGCAAGTTAGGAAGTATACCTCATACTTAACCCTAGGAAGCTGCAGGAAGGTGAAGAAGTGAAGGGAAGAAGCTGCAGTTGCTGTTCACTGCTGCTGCTGCTGCTGATCTCTGCTACTGCTGCTACTCTCATGCTGCTGCTGCTGCTGTTGCTCTCATGCTGCTGCTGTTGTTGCTTCAGTTGCTGCTGAATGCTTGCTGCTGGGGTTCTGAAGCTGAGAGGTAGTATGAGTGTGTGTGTGTGAGACTTGAAAGAAAGGCAAAGAAATGAGAGGAAACACCCAAGGTCCAATTGTCAACCCTCCTCTCTCTCTCTCTCTCTTCATTTAATGCAAGCATGCTTGAGCCATGATGCACCCCTCTCTCTCTCACAAGTCAACCCCTAAACAAATTCAAATTAAAGTAACTACTAATTAACTAATTAACTTAATTAACCCACTTAAAAACCCAAAAAGGCCTAATCCCATGATTAACCCACCATGGTTAATAATTCATGGTATTAACTCAATTTAAAAACCCTAGTTTACATGCACATGTGTGTGCAAGCCTAGGAAAATTTTGGAAAAATATTTATTAAATTAGGAAAAATATTTAAAACACAATTTGGTAAACTTTTTGTTAAAAACCATTATTTAAGTATAATTATTCACTAACCATTATCCTAAGGTGTTACACTGATTTAGATTTCTTCCGTGCATATTGGATGTGATTTCATTCGTGCGGGACATATGCACTGATCTGGATTATCGCGCATGTTGGGCGCATGATATGAGATGCGATCCTGTGCACACCGAATGCATTGGATTGAGATTTTAGTGCATTTTGGATACACTTAATATTGCTGTCGTGCATACCCATTGCAGTGGACAGATGTATTTTGTGCACACCCGTTGCACTTAGTTTTGCTTTGTGCGTATTGTGGCACCTGTATTTGTTTGATATTGTGCCCTCAGAGTCAATTATTGGATCACAAGCACGTGATTGCAATGATTGAGGAGGACCTATGCCGGTAGGACAGTCTTACTCGAGATGATAGTATGCTATCTGGTTTATCTTTATCATCGTGTACTGCTTTAGGTGACCTTACAGGTTGCTATTGCACATTGATAGAGCCCATAGGATTCTTGCTTGACTGCCAGCAGTATGAGGGCGATCATATACGTGGGGGCTGGTAGTCTATAAGCACATCCTTAAAAGGTCCCTAGTCGTGGGAGTTTCGAGACAGGGCATCGATACTCCAGAGTAGACTAGTTTATACAGTCGAGACCCCGACGAGGGGCGGTGGCCGGTCTCACAAGCCACTGGTGTCAGTTGGTTCACCTAAGATGTATACAGGTGCTCATTGGGTTATGAGTACACCGGATAGGACTCGCCGGGAACCTGCTAGTTGGTCTTATACCTGACGTCAGATAGCAGTTCCCTGGTGACATGTGTACAGGTTAGTTCATTGACCTGAGATCTTCATTTGTTTCGTGTGAGTTCCCACTGTACATAGATTACTACCCTACCACGCTCAAAGGAGACGTGCAAACAGATTTTAGTTGGGTACAGTCCCGAGCCACATGGAGGCAGTGAGCGGATCTGCAGGGGTTCGTCTCTCCCGGTATTGGGAGTGAGGTCGCGCTGTGTCTAGGAGAGCCATTTCACGAAGCCCTCGGCCGAGGCAGGAGATTTACTGGTAGGTATTCCAGTAGTATCTCAGGGTGTTCTAGGCTACACTCCAACACGACTTGTACCGCTATTGGGGGTCTGACTTTTACCAACCCCCTAGGCCCGCCATGCGATGCTCATAGACGAACGGACCGGACTGTACGGATATTGTCACTGACAGGCTCAGCAGGGTGTCAGGGTGAGTTCGCTCACAGACGTCCCTTTTGGTCAATAGCTGGTAGCTCGTTACGTATGGCTGATACCTCTGACGTGCTAGTGGTTAAATCCACAGCCATAGTATTGACGAGTCTTTAGAGTCCCCCACACACAATTACTCAAGTTTCGGGCGAAACGCTGTAGAGGCCGTATGGAGATATGGCAGGGTTCGATCAGATACGTGCGGTATTGCACGAATCGTGATCGGACGGATTTTACTAGCGGGCTTTGGTTTAATCCGGATCCTAGTATTAGACAGTGTAGATTTTGTCTCTTTGCATTTGTGTTCAGTGGGAATACAAATGCCGGCATGTATATGCAGTCGCGGGGTTTTCCTGTAATTTATTACGGGATCAGTTTTCTGAAGTTGCCAGTTTGCATTCCGTTCCGGCCAGTTTTCCTTTGTTCCTTCCCGGCCGGACTTTTCCGGTGGAGAGGGTAATTTGAAATTGTGCAAATTACTTATTGTGGAGGGGGTTTCTTGCATATGAGAGCTTCATGATAGTTCCTTCATGATGAGATTCCATTTTGGTCTCTTCCTTTGCATTAAATGTGATGGTTTGTGATATGATGAGATTAGAAATTGGTGTGACCATTTTTTCTACACATATTGATTCCTTTTCTCCTCTTGTTTTTGATTCATTATTTTTCCCCATGGAGAGAGGCCGGCCACTTTGAGGAGAGAAAAGAGAGAGTTCATTTTTGTGAGGGAAATCATTCATCTCATTTTCATTCTATGTTCACCACAAAAATCCCTCACCTCTCCAAAGTTCATTCTTCACTTCCTCCACCATGGCAACTACATAAACCCCAAAGAGACATAGATTCTACACTACACCTACAGTACCCTTGGACACGTCGGCTTGCCAACTTCGCGCCCGGGTTGCCTCGGTCCAGAGGTGGGAGCCCGTAAAAGAAATCGGCTACGTGGTGCCCTTTCCGAAGAAAAGGTGACTAACGGAGTTTCCGCGGGAGATCGGAGTGGAGACGAAGACTGAAGGACACGGATCACTCGGTATATCTCTCTACCCAATCTTTTAGTTTGCTAGTAGCTAGGTTAATGGCCCGATCCGGCTTAAAAGTGCGCGGTCGTGCCAGTTTGCAAGTTTCGCAAAGTTTTTCATTTCCGCGTTTCCGGCGTCGGATTGACGGCCGGGGCGCCGCCGTTCACTTACACTGGCATCAGAGCCACACCATTAACCTAGTCTAGCTTGGTCTAGTGTGTTTAAAACTCGATCGAATAAAAATCCCAAAAACCGTATTTTTAGGGCATCAGGTTTCTGTCGAAATTTTTTGGGCTCTAAAAATTTTTCAGGTTGTTGCAGAAACATGAGCAGCGAATTATAAGAACTCTGGAAAAATTCGATGCATTGAATCCATGGTAGGACTGCGGAACCGCGGCCAAACCCCTATTCTGGCCGTGGTTCCGCGGCAGTAATGTGTGATCGATGCATGAAATTTTTCCAGTGGGCTTATTGGTTGGAAGTAGGGGTTTTGGGATATTCTTTTTGGGCCCAGATTTTCTGTGAGTGCTACAGTAATGCTTAGGGCCCACATCGGTAAATTTGATCGATCGAGAATTTTAACCATGCTAGATCTCAGTATTCACATCATATCTGTGACCGTGAATGTCATTTGATCGGTAAATCCAGTCTAACTGCTATAGCCCTTTTAGACGGATTTGCGAGCGTGACATTCACGTTGATGTTCTGTGTTGTGCTGTGATGTTGCGGATTTGTCGTGGGGATAGCCTGGATGCAATGTTAGTGCAGTTTCGTTTTATATGTACATTTGATATTGCGGGGCGAGCGTCCGACATGTGGACTGCCGTCACTGCCTATTTGTATTATTCTTTTGGGGCACGACCAGGTCGAGGTCGATGTACCCGTTGTATGTATATTTTACTTTCTGTACTAGGATTACCCCGCGGAGGGGTGCACGGATAGCCGGTTTCTAGAGGGAAACAAGCCCGCATCTCATGGCGTTGAGATGGAGGGGGCTTCACTCTAGAATTGGCGGGCTATTCGCCGCACTCGTAGGGTGTACAGGTTGACCCAGGAGGGGTGCCTAAGTTACCGGATTCCGTGAAGTGCTGGGTGGTCCATTCACGTTGCTGAAGGGGGCTGCCTCGCTTCAGGTCTTGGCGGGTAACTTGCCGCGCCCGTAAGGGTCTAGGATTTCATTGCACAGGCTATCCACACGACCAGGGGAACGTCGGATTTCAGTAGCGGCTCTATGAAACCCGGGGATCCCAGATATCTGTATTGTTCTGTGATGCTGGTTACATTTCTGTGATGTTGCATTTTATCACGCCTTGAGCGAATATTATATATTGATATATATATACTAGTAGATGTTGTATATGTTTTGCATCCGCGCTAGTCCAGTCCCCGCTCTGTCGTTAGTTAAGTAACCTAACGGGTGATGACGGGACCCAGTGGCGAATGCGGATGGCATATACGTACATCATTATTTTCGTTCTTTTGTGGTGTGATCAATTAATGGGAATGCGTTGATTCGGATCAATGCAAGTTAAACAAACCTATTCTGATATTGTTGGAACACTTTTCAAAAAGCTGTTATTGCAAGGACGTTCTCTTTTGTTTTGCACAGTGGTATTCAGTTGGAATATCCTGCACCTCAGTCGACGAGGCAAGGGCCGAGATCCCTTCACCGGGAGTGACCCCTTGGACAAAAGTTTGCGTCAGGGCAATAACATCACTATAGTCGTTTACTTTTGCTTTGCATCGTGGTATTCAGTTGGAATATCCTGCACCCCATCCTACGGGGAAAGAGCCGAGATCCCTTCACCGGGAGTGACCTCTTTAGCAAAGGTTTTCGTTACTATATTTTTATAAAAGCTATCCGTTCCTTCAACGATATCAAGTTCATTACGTTAAAGGTTTTTCGCCAGAAACCATTCGTAGCTCTCCGTAATTTCAGGAAGGTAGCACTTAGTATTCATGCTATGTATGTTGGCCTTCGTCAAGGCATAGTGTATGGTAGCTATTTGTGACTTTTCTGCAGCATAGATAGATGCGTTGGTTTGGGACAGTCGTACTACTATTTTGGCCTTTGTCAAGGGTATGTACGGGTGGGTTTAAATTAACCTGGACAATGACGGGTAGAACTTGACATGTGACTTATGATATGTTGGCCTTCGTCAAGGTCATAAGTGCATGGGGAAAAAATCACATCGGGAGTTTCTAAAGAAACTAAAACTTGCCAGATATACGCATACCTTCTGGAGTGTGATAACGTGAGCGGATTCCGTCACATTATCATGCGATGATAGTTGGATCCCGATTCCCACTGATGAGTTGGTTTACTCCTCGGGTGATCCCGACTAATTCTTCTTTCAGGTTTGGGGAAGAATTTGACGTTACAGTGGGAGGTTTCCTGATTAGATAAAGTGATAACCATTCCGATCTTGGCTAGAGTGCACGCTGAGTGTTTCTTTTCTCTCTCTCTTTGGCAGCGACCATTGACCCGACCCTAGACTATGACTCAGTGACCAAGTTGACCAAACCTTCTTAAACACTGGCTTTTTGATTGTCAGAGTTGCAAACCTCATTGCCACTCCTACTTTTACCCTTTTCTCCAGGACACCCCGTATCACTACGAACGTCCACTTCCATTGGACAAAACCATCGTATGGTTATATACGAACTCGAAGGAATTTATTCGAGAATGGTTTCCGGTTCTGGAGAAAACGAATAGGACTAATCAGTTTTCTTTTCATTTTACCTTCTCTCGGGTTGCAAGTGCTCCTTGGGGACAGTACACCTATTACGCAAATTGGATAGTCTTCTTCCAAACCATAGGCAGGTGCCGACCGGTAGGAAATGAAGAAAACCAATTAGCCTAAACGGTGTACAGAAGGTATTATGTTAAGACAAATAAAGGGATTAGTAAGAGGGCAAGGTAAGTTGCGGCTGATATTAACGACCAAACCAAGTATTTTGTTACCACTCCCACTTCACCTTTGTATTTCTCCAGGACATTCTGTATCACTGCGAAGATCCACAGTTTATTGGACTCTCCATCGTATAGTTATATACGAACTCGAAAGGAACTCGTTCCAGTTCGGGGATGGATTCTGGTTCAGGAGAAATAGGAATAAGGTTTATTCGGTTGTCTTTTATCTTCACCTTCTCTCGCATTGCGAGTGCTCCTAGGATTAGGACAGTACACCCATTATGCTTATTGGATTGTCTTCTTCCAAATCATAGGCTGGTGCCGAACGGTAGGGAAGGAAGAAAACCATTTAGCCTAAGAGGGTGTACAGAAGGAAATGACTAAAGAAATATAAAGGGATTTGTAGAGATGGCAAAGAATTATACGGTTACAGTTGTGAATCTGGATAATGGAAAAGGCATTACTAGGAATACCGGGATACCCCATCGAAACATTTCAATGTTTCAGTTTCACTGTGTATTGTTAAAAGAAAACTGATTTCCTAATTAAACACTTGCTCCAGGGTATGTATTTACCAGGTATGATTCTCACATCTGTATGGTTTTACAGATGATGAGTGGGAGTAAGTTATTGGGAATTAGGTGATCATCCTCATTATATCGGGATTCATTGTAATTGGTGATATTTGAGGAAGTCGCCTGGGTTGTTTGCCGGACGGCAAATATTTGGTTTTGAATATCCGTTGTTATGCACCAATTTCAAATTGATATATCTGTACGTCTATTTTCATTGAGTGAGATATACCTTTTTGAAATTATGTCCGTGACATTTACCTATATCAGCTGATGGTTAGGTAAGGAGCATAAAAAAACGGTGTAATTCTTCATAACCATAGTACAGTTTTCAACCTACGACACACAGTGAATGAGTCACTGGACTCAGAGGACTTTTACAGAGTATTGTGTATTGTCCAGTTTCCATTAGGACAGAGGGGCTGGTCCTCGTACTATATTCGGTTTAATTATGACTTCTCTAGTTTTTAGATAAGTGTTTCGTAGAAACACAGGGTCCAAGTTTTGAGAAGTTATAGGTATAAGAATAAAGTAAAGAACCAGGAGTTGCAAGTATCGGGATTCTTCAAGGTGATCGAAGATGTAGATACTTGTGTGTGGTATTCAGTTGATAGTAATGATTAAGAGAACTTGCTTCTCTTTCAGGTTACTCATAATTGGAAGCATTCCTAAGTTGAGTAACGCTGATCGGCCTCCTTCCATTTAGTTGACATGCACTGGAGACAGCTGCATGATTTGAATCTGGTTCAATTAAATCAGTGCCTCTGTTTCTGTATTGGATGTAGAACAGTTCATATCTTAACGTTGTTAAGATACGGGGAGTTGTCCGGCTTATGCTTAAAACCAGACTCTGGATAACTCAAGGCACGTTTCTGTAATGGCTGTTTGTGGGTTGGCCCAGGCTATGACGAGGGTTGACTTTCTACCATCTGAAAGATCAATAGTGATATTGTTCTTGACTCGCCACAGTTTTAATAAAAATGGATCTTTTTTCAGAAAAACAGTAGTGGGAGTATGGTAGAACTGGAAGTGATTCCAGAACCGCAAACGATTACTGAAAATTTGATAAGAACCTAAAGATTCAATCTGTATTGACATTCCATTGGCCACTCCGCAGATATGGTGGGTAACCTCAGGCACCCGAGATCTACTCCGGTAGTCTCAAGGACGGTGACAGGGAGGTTCTTGTTTACCCAGACTTGCCATTGCTGTTGTTCCAGACTGTGAGACCCGGCAGGAGGATGAGTATAGCGTCATTCGAAACTAGCTTTAGAAGTGTACGTTTATATGACTCTGCCAGAGGGTTGTCGTAGTCAGTGGGAGTAGCGGAAGCATTGGTGGACAGGTGGCTTATGTCTATTTATAGACTAAAGCAGATATAGCAGAGATAGATCATCTATTTCTGATGTGACAGTCATAAGTTTGACTTCTTCAGAATAAGGGATGGATCTGTTAAGAAGGTAGTCGGGTGTGATGTCCTGGTATTTGGATGACATACACAGAGTAGGAAGTGATGTTCCTATACTACGATCGGTTAAACTTTGGTTGTCACACAGTGGTTTCTCCACAAAGGACTTGGATATTATATCAGACATTCTGGTTACTAGATCTATGGTTTTAGATCTAGATTTGGGTGGTTTCCCAATCTGGGTACTTAGACAGCATTCTATGAGTATTTAGAATGGACGACACCTGCCACGGTAGTGTACCTGTAGGTGATGGAGTCACCCTCTCTAAAGGTGTCTTACAGACTAAAGGGGAGAGGGATGTGCATGATTGGCATATCACTTGCTCAGGCAATTGAGTCAATCATAAAATGTCAAGTACCACACCAAATGTTGTTTTTGCAGTAGATGCAATAAGTTGATATTAACCCAGTCCGGGAGAGACATTAGGAAGCAGTTTTAGAACATAAGTAAATGTTCTAGGGATATGACAACAACAGCCTCTTTTAGGAGACAGTTATCATTCCAGGCTTCTAAGGTGACATAGACGACAGGGTGGTCGTCAGAGTCATAGTTTTCCCTCTGACGAGGGGCAGTATTTTGGACAGATGATCCAAGCAGATACTGAGGGAGACATGGCGCAGGATACTGATTAAGTTCAGTTGACAATACAGTCTGAGAAGTTTGGATTTGGAGTTCATTTATGAACTAGGTCCCATCAGACATCCAGACATTCTAAGACAGGTATTGCTCATTTCGGGAGATGGGTTTCTCCGCGAACTTGAGATATAGAGAGACATAGAAAGAAACATCACAGCGGATCCACACACTGAGGCTATTCCTCGAACGCAATAGTTTCGCAAACGAGCTTTGTGAGACTGACTAGTAGAGGAGTTGGGTGTTCGGTATCACACGGGCTGTGAGTATGCGACATCGCAATAATTAGCCTTGAGTGCAAGTGGGAGATTGTTGGATATAGTGCCCTCAGAGTCAATTATTGGATCACAGGCACGTGATTGCAATGATTGAGAAGGACCTATGCCGGTAGGACAGTCTTACTCGAGATGATAGTATGCTATCTGGTTTATCTTTATCATCGTGTACTGCTTTAGGTGATCTTACAGGTCACTATTAAACGTTGATAGAGCCCCTAGGATTCTTGCTTGACTGCCAGCAGTATGAGGGCGATCATATACGTGGGAGCTGGTAGTCTATAAGCACATCCTTAAAAGGTCCCTAGTCATGGGAGTTTCGAGACAGGGCATCGATACTCCAGAGTAGACTAGTGTATACAGTCGAGACCCCGCCGAAGGGCGGTGGCCGGTCTCACAAGCCACTGGTGTCAGTTGGTTCACCTAAGATGTATACAGGTGCTCATTGGGTTATGAGTACACCGGACAGGACTCGCCGGGAACCTGCTAGTTGGTCTTATACCTGACGTCAGATAGCAGTTTCCTGGTGACATGTGTACAGTTTAGTTCTGTTAGTTATATGTATGCCCTAGAGGCCATTACTATACATAGGATGTATATTGTAGTGGATGCTTGGACATATATAGGGATGACTTTCTTGCTCGATATGATAGTATGCTATCTGGTTACTCTTTACTTTAACGTGTACACTGATTGTCTCTCTGTTACATGTTGGTAAAGCCCTTAGGATGTATACTTGACTACCTGGACTATGATGAGGTTCATACTAGTGGGGACATGGTAGTCCATAAGTACATCCTTCAAAGTCCCTAGTCGTGGGTGTATCGAGACGGGGCATCGATATACCAGAGTAGACTAGCGTATACCTTCTCGACTCATACAGATAGGCGATGGATGATCCCATATCCATTGGTGTTTGACATCAGAGATGATATACGGGTGCTCAGTGGAGACTGGGTACACTGGACGGACTCGCCGAGAACTCCCAGATGGTATTATACCTTACGTCAGATGGCAGTTCTCTGGTGACACTGGTACAGGTTAGTCTGTATACCCGAGATCGTCATAGAGTCTTGTGTGATTCCCACTGTGCTTTAATTTCCACCTTACCACGTCCAAGAGGGCGTGCAAAACGGTGGTTTTTGGGTACAGTCCCGAGTCACATGGAGGCAATGAGCGATAGGAGGGGTTTCGTCTCTCCCGGTATAGGGAGTTGATGTTGCACTGTGCTCGATTGGCTATAACAGGAAGTCCTTGGCCAAGGCTGCTTTAGGGATTTACTGGTAAGTGTTACCAGTAGTTTCTCGACCCGTTATGAGCCTCATATCGACACGAATTATCGAGTTATTGGGGTCTGACGTTTACCACCCCTAGACGAGATATGCGACATATCAGACGAATAGACCGTACTGTACGGTAGTGTTACTGGTTGGATTCACAGGAGTGTGAGCGGGCTTGCTCGTTGATCTTCTGATCGCTCAACTCCCGGATGGCCGTTACGTTTAGCAGACCGCTTGCGGCAAGCGGCTTGTGGGTGTTTGATATGATCATCACCTACTGCCGGCGTATTGACGAGTCTTTAGAGTCCAACACAGGGGTTTCCTGGCTCAAGCGAAACGAAATAGGAGCGCATATGAGATATGTGCGGGACCGAGAATAATACCAGTATGTGATACTGAATTCTATTCTCGCGATTTGTGACATTGATCGGTTGTATGCGATATAGCCGGGTTATCGGATCAAGTGTTGATTCGATAAGTTGTTACTATTGATATTAGTCGGTTATATGCGATATGACCGGATTGTTATATCAAGTGTTGATTTAATGATTTAATGTATAATTATATATTTGATATATTACTTTACACTAACTAGTATTGGTTCACTTAAGATTAATTTTCTCACTTGAATGTGCACATTATTCATTTGTGATATATGCAAGTGTACATGTTTGTATCATGCTTGATGATACAAACAAGTTGTGTGTATGAGAACTAAACCAAATCAAGGTTAAATTAGGGTTTAGTATTTTCCTAGCAAATAACAAAAGAATTGAGACTTTGGTCAAAGTTATCAAGCTTCATGAAGCTTGATAAGCATTGACAAAGTCAACCCTTTTGTCATTTGTGTAGGATATTAGTTAACCCAACCTTTAACCTAATACTTTGGTTAATTCTCTACATGAGTTAAGCATGAGGGCTTAACTCAACCATGGTGCCATTATTTATTGGATAAGTTTCATTTGGATATTATTCATATGATTCTTTCTTCTTCTTCATCTTCATCAAGCTGACAAAAGCTTGCTAGCTCCAATGGTGCCATGAGAAAAAGAGTGAGAAATCCAATTCTAAAGTGAACCCACTTCTAACGTGAACCCACTTCATATTTCTTCATCCTCTACCACTTGCCATGTAGTATAGGGTGTTCACTTCACAAAGTTTTGACCAAGTGAAGGAATAGCTTGAGTTTGAGTCTCCCGGACGTAGATCATCTTCGGCCTCGAAGTCAATGACCTAGCCCGATCATTTCTCCGACGAAACCATCACTAGAGTCCGGGACCCGATGATCGCAGCGGAGGGACGTCAACACGGAGCTTTAGAAGTGGAGGACCGGATCTACAAAGGTTGTATTTACATTCACTTAGTAGCAAAGTTGTTTGCTTGCATGTTCTTTCGCCTTACCTCTAGTAATCGATCTAGTTTAGGGTTTCTCAGCACCGGAAAATTTTAATTTGGCATGGTTGATGCCTTGTGGAACCTCTTGAGTGTGCCTAGGAACCCTACAGTGGTATCAGAGCCTAGCTAGAGCTTTAAGCGAAGTGTAGACGATGTTAGAAGTCCGATCGAACCCGAAACCCTAATTCAAAACCCTTCTCTGTACAATTTTTCAAACCTGTGAATTTTGTGAATTAAAAATATCCAAAAAATTCAGCAGGGTTTTCTAAGGGTTACTGTGAAGCACGTGTCCCTGAATCGACTAAAGCGCCGCGGAACCGCGGCCATACCCTGGCATTTGCGGCGATTCCGCGGCCATAAAGAAGCTTCTTGTCACGTTCTTTGCACAGTAATCCCCGTCTGCAATACCTGTGTTTTCTGGGTAATTTTAATTACTGCTCAAGAGTTGAGTTTTCTGGGTTGTATTGGGAGTTCGTAGATTCGATCGGATTGTCAAACTTTGTCTATGTGTTTTTCCGGGTAATTTTAGAATATGTTAAAAAGTTCGACCGGATATAAATACCCACTTTTTCCCCTGCCGGGAAATTTCCATGTGTTGGATTTTTCCGAAGTTTAAGAACGTCTAAGTAGTGCAAGTAACGCGATGGACCCTCTAGAAGACAACAAACCTTAACTCGATTATGTGACCGTCTTGAACTGCCCTTTGAACCTTAGGGTTTGGGGCAGTACGGCGTGCCACATGTGAGGCGTTGGCTTGACCCTTCTATGGATGGACCGTTGGTACTGTGGCATGAAATGGATGTTTTTGAACTTATTTCAAGAGTTGAGCTCTTTCGGGAAAACTTGGGAGTTTGTTTGTTCGATCGGAAAGTTTAACATTTTCTATTTATCTGGAATGTGATACAATATTTGGAATCCACAAATTGTTATGGGATAACTGTATGAATGTTATAAACATAGCAGTTTAGTCTCGACTAATCGGTTGCCATGAAATTTTGATGTGATCAAAAGTCCGTCACAATCACGTAGCGTACGCGGATACTCGCCGGTAAACTTAATAGACAGCTACACCCCATAGACCAAGTGACTGTAGGAGAACCCCGTCGCCGAAAGCATCCGTTCGGGTGCTCGCGGCAGCGGTGTTCCGCCTTGGTGCACTTCGTCGACAGCATCGGGGGTGCGGCCGTCTACTGAAGTTTGCGACGAGCATTCGATCAGGATGTCGGGAATCTTGTTGAATTGCCCGACTTGATATTGAAAAGTGTTTTCGATAATGAGACTAAAATGCGGGGTTTATAATTGTTAGGCATGCGATGTCTAAGGAATTCATTTGATTAGGCATGCGATGTCTAAAGAGGTTGCGGATTCCAACTGTTGTAGTTTTACACTTTCTTTTCTGCGACCGTAAGTGTAATATGTGATATCGCCGATTTCGTTGCTATATGTCAACGACAATTGGGATGCGCATATTTACTTACGTTGATGACATGTGATGTTATGTGTTGCTGGATATGTTATATTGGATCGTCGCGTTTTGAATAGCCGGGTATTTTTATGTGAGATGAGAGATTTTATTTTCATTCATGTAAAATTTGTTGTATGTAATATTCTTTTATTGGGGCACTTCCAGGTTGCAGAAGATGTCACCATTGTATATTATTTACTTTTCCGCACTAGGATAGACCAAAGGAGGAGAGCACAAGTAACCGGGTTCTGGAGTCCAGTGGGAGACCAACTTGAGGAGTCGAGTCCGGGTCTCCTAACTCTAGAATTGGTAGGGTTGCTTGCCGCTCTCGTAGGGGTCTAGGGGTGTGGGTTTGGCTATTCATCGCGACCGTGGAATCCGTGTTTTATACAGGCTCGTATTGAAAACACGGACGTCCTAGTATATCCAATATTTCATATAATTCTTCTGCTGCTATATCCGTGATGTGATCATTTGATGTTCTGTGATAAATACTGTATATAGTATATATGATATATTATATAGGCGTTACTTATGTTTTACACCCACGCTAGCCCTGCTCCACTCTGCCGTTAGTTACCTAATCTAACGGTGCACGAGGGGACATCGAGGCGAATGCGGATGGCATAAGTGTACGTCGTATTTATCTGTGATGTTTAGGTGATTTAAATGATGGGACTTCATTAATGTGATTAATGAAAGAAAATAAACCTAAGATGTTGTGGAATCGAATTTTCAAAAACAGGTAGCTACAGTTCTTGCTTTGCATCGCGGTGTTCCTTGTAGAACATCCTGCACCTTATTCGATAAGGAAAGGACCAAGATCCCTTCACCGGGAGTGACTCCTTTAGCAATAACTGGCAGATGCTACAACCCTCGGTTTGACTTTTGATTGCTTCTATAGTTTTTGCTTTGCACAACGGTATATATGATATATCCTGCACCTTATTCGATGAGGAAAGGGCCGACGATCCCTCACCGGGAGTGACCCTTTTAGCAAAACTAGAAAAGCCTCAAAAGCACTCCATTTTAAAATCATTTGATTCTACAACGATATCAAGTTCATTACGCAATAGGTTTTCAGAAAAAACCTGTCATAGCCCTCCGTCATTTCAGTTAAGTACTAGTTAGTATTCGTGCTACGTTTGTTGATTATGTTAAGGCGTAGTGTGCGGTAGCTGATTAGTGCTTATCTGTATAAGCATATGATGCGATTGGATTAGGGTAGTCGTGTAACTTTGTTGACTATGTTAAGGGTCGTGGGGTGGGTTTAATTCAATCGGGAAATGACGGGTTGAACTTGACTAGCACTTATGATTTGTTGACTATATTAAGGTCATATAGTTGCTAGGGGCAAAATATTATCGGGAATTTCAAGTGTTGAAATTTGCAATGAGATTGCATACCTTCTATGAGATAGTTGGATCCCGATACCCACTACGAGTAATTGTTACTCCTGGGAGAGTTTTACACATTACATTTAGCCGATCAAGTAGGTGTCTAGAAAGGTGTCAACGGGGTTACGCCTTTGGGAAAACAAGGTTTACATTAATTAGGTCCGTGCGAAAGCACGGGGAACCTCCCTCAAAGTACCGACACTGGCCTGGCTGAAAGATTGGCGAACTTATAGCGTGTAATTAATCCCGGCTAGTCTTTCCTTTTAGGGTTTGAAGGAAGATTTGATAAAAACAGTAGGAGCCATCCTGATTAGATAAAATAATAACCAATCTGATCTTGCAAGAGCGCACACAGAGTGTTTTCTTCTCTCTCTCTCCAGGTAGCGACCATGTCACGCCTTAATCAAGATAATAATACGGATACATTGACCGAACCCGCTTGTTATACTGAGCTGGGAACGTTGGTCCCGCTCCAACTTATAATTGTTATAAGACAGAGCAGCAAATAGGAGATTACCAGAATTCCCGTGCCGCCCAAACGAAGAAAGTGCATGATGATGCATTTTCTTCGGGTGTGTTCATTACAGAGAACTGTTTCTCAATGTCCTTTACGTCCTGGGTATTAGATACCGGATCAGGATCCCACATATGTAATATATTACATGGGCTACAGAAAGGTAGAGAACTGAGAACGGGTGATAAGTTTCATGAGGCAGAAAACGGTGCAAGTGTTGCAGCCAAGTCTGTTGGTCACTGTCACCCTGTATCACCAGAATACATTGATTCTGAACAAATGTTATTAGATACCAAACCTGATATACAAAATCATATCAGTCTCTTTATTTAGATAAAGAAGGATATAATTTTGTATTGTTGGATAATGCTTTGAACATTTCCTATATCAAAAGTTGATCGGTTCAGGCACGTTATCTAAAAGCATTGATGTTCTAAATCAAACTACAGTTCTTAGTATACGGAATACACACAAGAGGAAGAGTTCAGAAATGAACGAATCCTTCTTGAGGCATTGTAGACTAGGTCATATCAATGCGACCCAACTGGCTGAAGTTACATTTAGATGTATATTTAAATTAGTTTGAATTTACATCTTGTGAAACTTGCCAGTCATGTCACAGAGATAAGATGACCATAGCTCTGTTTATTAGAAACAGAGAAAGAGTTAGTTTACTCTTGGGTTTGATACATGCTGATGTATGAAGGTCCCCTCTCTACAAATGCCAAGACCAGTTCTTTGTACTTCATTAAATTCTCTGATGATCTCTCAAGACTCAGACACATGTTCCTGTTGAAACACAAGTCCGAACCTTTTGAGATATTCACAAAATATAAGTTAGAAGTAGAGAACCAAATACGGGTAAAAGTATTATGTCCTTTGTTGTGATCAAGGAGGAGAATACTTGAGCACGGAATTCCTGGATTATTCTAAAGGAGAATGAGATTCTCTCTCAGCATTACTCCTCCGTATACACCATAGCACGATGGTATATCGGGGCGGAGCAATAGCACCCTATGTGATATGGTGTGCTCTATGATGAGTACTACTGAGTTTCCTATTTCCTTTTAGGGAGTTACGCACTTATGAAGTTGCATACCTATTGAATAGGGTTCCGATCAAATCAGTTGCCTACCACTTCATATGAGATATGGAAAGGGAAGAGCCCATATCTTAAGTTTGTTAAGATTTGGGGTTGTCCGGCCTAAGTCTAAAGAGCAAAATCCGGACAAGCTCGAAGCAAAGTCAGATCTGTGGAAATTTGTTGGATATCCCAAGCATACGCAAGGGAATATCTTCTACCTAACCGAGGAACAAAAATGTTTTGTTTCTCAGCATGCCACCTTTGTGAAAGGGAATTTCTTGTGAAGAAATTATTGGTTAGGAGGTAGAACTGGAAATAGTTCCAGCTATACAAACTGCAGCTGATGATTTGGTAGAACCAAAGGATTCAATAGCAACCAACGAACCTCAGCCTCTCCGCCGATCTAGTAGGGTTTCTCACCCACCTGAGAGATACTTTGGTTTTCTCTATGACAGTGGGAGCGAGGATTGCATCATGAGATGATGACCCAACTAGTTTCGAGCTGGCCATCAGGAGTGGGACTCTGTAAGAATGGCTGGATGTTTATCGACCTGAGATGGAATCCTTATACACCAACAAAGTATGGACTTTGGTTGCTTTATCTGAAGGGTTAAATCCCCATCAGGAGCAAGTATATCTTGAGAAGGTTACTTGGTGTACATGGAAAAATTAAGACTTTCAAAGCTAGACTTGTTAAAGGTTTGCATCATTGACCAGGAATGGATTAAGATGAAACCTTTTCTAAGTAGCTATGCTTAAGTCCATCCAGATCCTACTTGCCAAGGCTACATACCATGACTACGATATCTGGCGGTTGGGTGTCATGACTGCTTTTCTAAATAAAGATTTAGAAGAGAGAGTCTATAAGTACACAGTCAGAGGGTTTCGTAGACAATGGGAGCAGCGGAAACGTGTGCAAGATGTTTTATGTGATAAAGCAGGTATCGCGGAGTTGGAACATCTGTTTTGATGAGATAGTCAAGGAGTTTGACATCATCAAAATGGTAGATGAACCTTGTATATGCAAAAAGGTAGTAGGGAGTATGCTGGTGATCCTCGTAGAGTACGTGGATGACATACTCTTGATAGGGAAGGAGTTTCCTATGCTACGCTCGGTCAATCTCCGCTTATCACAAGGATTCTCCATATAAGATCAAAATGATACCTACTAAATCCTAGGTTTTGGATTTATGAGATAGATCTAATTGGATGTTAGGATTGTCACTAGTTGTAGTGAGATGGTATCAATAGATCCTGGGGAGAATCACTAGAAAGGATCCAGGGTGATAAGGACGACTGAATGTCAGTCGCAGGCATTGTCTTTACCCTTAGTGGAGGGACGGTATGTTGGAAGAGTTTCAAGCTAGATACCGTGACTTACTAGACGATTAAAGGCTGGATACATCGCTACCAAAGATGCTACCAAAGAGGCAGTCTGGGTGTATATTAGTTCATGAGATGAACTTCGTTCCTCCCATTGTGTGACAATGGAGTTGTGGCATATGCCTAGGAACGCCCGTCCCATCAGTGATCCAGACATATTCTTAGGCAGTATCACCTGATTGTGGAGATGGTTGATCTCCAGGGGATCGAGGTTAGGAGAGTAGACTCAGAGCACAACACGGCGGATCCACTCACAAAGGCCTTTTCCCAGAGAGAGACTTTTATATGATGGTTGAGTATGAGATACTACAACCACTGCTATCAGATGGCCCTAGTGCAAGTGGGAGATGGTTAGTTATATGTATGCCCTAGAGGCCATTACTATACATAGGATGTATATTGTAGTGGATGCTTGGACATATATAGGGATGACTTTCTTGCTCGATATGATAGTATGCCATCTGGTTACTCTTTACTTTAACGTGTACACTGATTGTCTCTCTGTTACATGTTGGTAAAGCTCTTAGGATGTGTACTTGACTACCTGGACTATGATGCGGTTCATACTAGTGGGGACATGGTAGTCCATAAGTACATCCTTCAAAGTCCCTAGTCGTGGGCGTATCGAGATGGGGCATCGATATACCAGAGTAGACTAGCGTATACCTTGTCGACCCATACAGATGGGCGATGGATGATCCCATATCCAATGGTGTTTGATATCAGAGATGATATACGGGTGCTCAGTGGAGACTGGGTACACTAGACGGACTCGCCGAGAACTCCCAGATTGTATTATACCTTACGTCAGATGGCAGTTCTTTGGTGACACTGGTACAGGTTAGTCTGTATACCTGAGATCGTCATAGAGTCTTGTGTGATTCCCACTGTGATTTGATTTCCACCTTACCACATCCAAGAGGGCGTGCAAAACGGTGGTTTTTGGGTACAGTCCCAAGTCACATGGAGGCAATGAGCGATAGGAGGGGTTTCGTCTCTCCCGGTATAGGGAGTTGTTGGTGCACTGTGCTCGATTGGCTATAACAGGAAGTTCTTGGCCAAGGCTGCTTTAGGGATTTACTGGTAAGTGTTACCAGTAGTTTCTCGACCCGTTATGAGCCTCATATCGACACGACTTATCGAGTTATTAGGGTTTGACGTTTACCACCCCTAGACGAGATATGCGACATATCAGACGAACAGACCGTACTGTACGGTAGTGTTACTGGTTGGATTCACAGGAGTGTGAGCGGGCTTGCTCGTTGATCTTCTGATCGCTCAATACCCGGGTGGCCGTTACGTTTAGCAGACCGCTTGCGGCTTGTGGGTGTTTGATATGATCATCACCTACTGCCGGCGTATTGACGAGTCTTTAGAGTCCTACACAGGGGTTTCCTGGCTCAAGCGAAACGAAATAGGAGCGCATATGAGATATGTGCAGGACCGAGAATAATACCAGTATGTGATACTGAATTCTATTCTCACGATTTGTGACATTGATCGGTTGTATGCGATATAGCCGGGTTATCGAATCAAGTGTTGATTCGATAAGTTGTTACTATTGATATTAGTCGGTTATATGCGATATGACCGGATCGTTAAATCAAGTGTTGATTTAATGATTTAATGTATAATTATATATTTGATATATTACTTTACATTAACTAGTATTGGTTCACTTAAGATTGATTTTCTTACTTGAATGTGCACATTGTTTATATGTGATATATGCAAGTGTACATGTTTGTATCATGCTTGATGATACAAACAAGTTGTGTGTATGAGAACTAAACCAAATCAAGGTTAAATTAGGGTTTAGTATTTTCCTAGCAAATAACAAAAGAATTGAGACTTTGGTCAAAGTTATCAAGCTTCATGAAGCTTGATAAGCATTGACAAAGTCAACCCTTTTGTCATTTATGTAGGATATTAGTTAACCCAACCTTTAACCTAATACTTTGGTTAATTCTCTACATGAGTTAAGCATGAGGGCTTAACTCAACCATGGTGCCTTTATTTATTGGATAAGTTTCATTTGGATATTATTCATATGATTCTTTCTTCTTCTTCATCTTCATCAAGCTCACAAAAGCTTGCTAGCTCCAATGGTGCCATGAGAAAAAGAGTGAGAAATCTAATTCTAAAGTGAACCCACTTTCTATTTCTTCATCCTCTACTACTTGCCTTGTAGTATAGGGTGTTCACTTCACAAAGTTTTTGACCAAGTGAAGGAATAGCTTGAGTTTGAGTCTCCCCGACGTAGATCATCTTCGGCCTCGAAGTCAATGACCTAGCCCAATCATTTCTCCGACGAAACCATCACTAGAGTCCGGGACCCGATGATCGCAGTGGAGGGACGTCAACACGGAGCTTTAGAAGTGGAGGACCGGATCTACAAAGGTTGTATTTCCTTTCACTTAGTAGCAAAGTTGTTTGCTTGCATGTTCTTTCGCCTTACCTCTAGTAATCGATCTAGTTTAGGGTTTCTCGGCACCGGAAAATTTTAATTTGGCATGGTTGATGCCTTGTGGAACCTCTTGAGTGTGCCTAGGAACCCTACAAGTTCATCGACCTGAGATCGTCATTTGTCTCATGTGAGTTCCCACTGTACTTAGATTACTACCCTACCACGCTCAAAGGAGACGTTCAAACAGGTTTTAGTTGGGTACAGTCCCGAGCCACATGGAGGCAGTGAGCGGATCTGCAGGGGTTCGTCTCTCCCGGTATTGGGGGTGAGGTCGCGCTGTGTCTAGGAGAGCCATTACACGAAGCCCTCGGCCGAGGCAGGAGATTTACTGATAGGTATTCCAGTAGTATCTCAGGGTGTTCTGGGCTACACTCCGACACGACTTGTACCGTTATTGGGGGTCTGACTTTTACCAACCCCCTAGGCCCTCCATGCGATGCTCATAGACGAACGGACCGGACTATACGGATATTGTCACTGACAGGCTCAGTAGGGTGTCAGGGTGAGTTCGCTCACAGACGTCCCTTTTGGTCAATAGCTGGTAGCTCGTTACGTATGGCTGATACCTCTGACGTGCTAGTGGTTAAATCCACAGCCATAGTATTGACGAGTCTTTAGAGTCCCCCACACACAGTTACTCAAGTTTCGGGCGAAACGCTGTAGAGGCCGTATGGAGATATGGCAGGGTTCGATCAGATACGTGCGGTATTGCACGAATCGTGATCGGACGGATTTTACTAGCGGGCTTTGGTTTAAGCCGAATCCTAGTATTAGACAGTGTAGATTTTGTCTCTTTGCATTTGTGTTCAGTGGGAATACAAATGCGGGCATGTATATGCAGTCGCGGGGTTTTCCTGTAATTTATTACGGGATCAGTTTTCTGAAGTTGCCAGTTTGCATTCCGTTCCGGCCAGTTTTCCTTTGTTCCTTCCCGGCCGGACTTTTCCGATGGAGGGGGTAATTTGCAATTGTGCAAATTACTTATTGTGGAGGGGGTTTCTTGCATATGAGAGCTTCATGATAGTTCCTTCATGATGAGATTCCATTTTGGTCTCTTCCTTTGCATTAAATGTGATGGTTTGTTATATGATGAGATTAGAAATTGGTGTGACCATTTTTTCTAAACATATTGATTCCTTTTCTCCTCTTGTTTTTGATTCATTATTTTTCCCCATGGAGATAGGCCGGCCACTTTGAGGAGAGAAAAGAGAGAGTGTATTTTTGTGAGGGAAATCATTCATCTCATTTTCATTCTATGTTTGCCACAAAAATCCCTCATCTCTCCAAAGTTCATTCTTCACTTCCTCCACCATAGCAACTACATAAACCCCAAAGAGACATAGATTCTACACTACACCTACAGTACGCTTGGACGCGTCGGCTTGCCAACTTCGTGCCCGAGTTGCCTCGGTCCAGAGGTGGGAGCCCGTAAAAGAAATCGGCTACGTGGTGCCCTTTCCGACGAGGAGGTGACGAACGGTGTTTCCGCGGGAGATCGGAGTGGAGACGAAGACCGAAGGACATGGATCGCTTGGTATATCTCTCTACCCAATCTTTTAGTTTGCTAGTAGCTAGGTTAATGGCCCGATCCGGGTTAAAAGTGCACGGTGGTGCCGGTTTGCAAGTTTCGCAAAGTTTTTCGTTTCCTTCTTTCTGGCGTCGGATCGACGGCCGGGGTGCCGCCGTGCACTTACAGTATTTGGATTTGATTTCCATGCGCACCAGATGCATGTGATTATTAGATACGCCTTTTGAGGCTGATTTTTCTTTTGAGCACTTTGTTTTCATGTTGGGCACTGATCTGAGGACAGTACCTGAGTACATTGCATGCATTAAAAGATTACAAAAAGGGTTTTCAAGATGTGCTATAGTCTCGCTATTTCTTACGTGTCTTTGAGCGACACGAACGTTTATAAAGTAAAACCTTTTGGGATATTTTGAAAACGGCGGAACGTGTATTTAAGAAAACAAACATGGACATATATTATTATTTTAAAATTAGTGTCCGTCAGTTATGCTATGAGTTACACATTCCCGCGGTGATTTCGAAAAGATTTTGCATGTATTTTATTCAAATTTTAGAGTTTTCAAGATGCGTACTATACACGTATTAGAGTATTTGACTAGTGTATATTGGATTTCAGTAGTAGATTTCGAGATCTGTATCTCTATTATAACTCCGAGGATATGCGTGAAAATTAGATGATTTGCATAACGCTTGACGGAGTTCGATTTTGAGCTTTGTACTCGTTTTCATGCGCACTTGACGTTCGATGTTATTTCTGCGTTTTCCATGATTTCGGAGCCCCGTTGTTTTGTGCCGATTATTGAAATGTTTTAGATTTTGGGGGTTTAAATTTAAATTTGGGAACCGAATTTATTTAAGGAGGGAAGATTGTAACATTTCAGCAAATATAAAATATTATTTTTGGAATTTAATATTAAAATAATATTTTTCCCGAAAACTGCCGATTTGCGAAATTGGGGTTTTCGAAAAAGGTATAAATATATAACAATAATTGCGAAATAATTGGAAATTTAAAATGATTTATTCATTTAATAATATAATTAAAGGATTTGGCATTTTTAAAATTTTTTATACGCAGTTTCGATAAATACCCGATTAGTGCACTGCTAAATTGATTAAGCCAAATCCGTGTTTCTACAGTTTTCCATGGCTAGTGCACCATGACATGTTACATGTTGTTTCATTTCATTTATGTTATAGTTTATTGGTGGAGAGAAAAGAAAAAGAAGAAAAGTCAAAAGGGGACATAATGATTAAGGGTAGGTGTACTTTTGTGAGAGAGAGAGTGAGAATAATTTAGTGAGAGAGAGGGGGGCTGCTGCCTTGACCCATTTCCTCCATCATTTTATCTTCCCTCTTCACCTCCCTCAACTCCACATCCCTCCATCTTCTACCCTCTTGATCCACCCCAAAAACCTTGCCAAAACCCTTTACCCTTTCACAAAAAAATGATCACCTCCTCACCCTCATCGCTATGAACCAAGAAAAGTCGGATTTTGACAACTTTAGGACTTCTAGGGGTTTTTTTGGGAGTGACCATGAGGTATATCTCTTTTCATTTAGAGTAGTTGTGATTTCCTAGCTTTTGTTTAAGTTTAGATGTCGTTTAGTGATGGATGTGTGAACTTTGAAATCCCAAGAGAAGGGTTTGGGAAATTGGTGGTGTTTTGTGGCTATCAATGAGACTTGTGAGGTGATGCTTGACCTGGACCATAGCCTAGAAACCAAAATATGGATTTGGAAATTTAGTTCATGTCGGTTTGTGAGAAATTTGAGAGTGCAGGGAAATCTGGAGCAAACCGGGGGATTTTTTAGAGTGGCAAACAACTCTAGGGGCCAAATTAGGGTACTAGGAGACCATCTTGACGAGACGGAACCAACCTGAGCAGGGGGGCCCGAGGAGGCCAGTTTTATTGATGAAGTGGCCGGCCACATGGTGACATGGGGTGTCGAGGTTGGTCCAGTAGCTCATATACATCATATACAACACCCTAGACTTGTTTGTGCAACTCCTTTTGGCCTGAATCAAAATCTGGAGCACTTTAGTGTGGTTTTTGGCTATGTTTCCGTATTTTGAAATGTTTAGTTTTGATATTTGGATTTGTATTTGGTTGTCGCATGTTTGTACATCGACAACAAGTATTGTTTGGTTGATTTTGTATGCGTATGCTATAGGTTCTAATCTACAAGCAAGGCGCGTGCCGTTTTGGATTTCAGAACTTGATTTTAATAGCGTTGCAATGTGTGTTGTTATTGTAGGTACCTTCGCGTGGATTCCGAGACGATGGAGCATGGCATCATCGACTTCGGCAAGTGAAGACTAAGGTGAGTAGATCTATATCTACCGGGGGAGTCGGGTGAATAGCGTATAGCACCCTCGCAAACTTTTGATGGAAAACTGATTTATGGAATATGGTTAGGAAACCTAGATTAGGAAACTAGGGTTAGAATGAGATAGCTATGAAACCATATTAGAAACTAGAGGATAGTTAGAAGTGATATGTTACTACTATCGTAGGATGACGTTTAGCGATATTACCGTTTAGGGTACTGTAGAAATGGATAGTCGATGTAGATGCGTCATCCGAACCATACCTTTTTCTAAACCGAAGAATCATATGTACCTTTTAAGTATATACCTTGAGGGATTTTATGGATTTTCAAATGATATCTCTTTCTTAAAAATACCGTAACCCCTATTTCCAAAACTACGATTCGCTTCTTTAAAAATCCGATTGTATGGTTCAGGTGTGTATGTTAGATTAGATACTTATACTTGTAGTGATAGAATGTTTATGCAATTCGGTTTGATAGGTGATTTAAATGCGATGAAGGATATAAGACTGTTACGATGTGATGATGATAGGATGATATGATGATATGATGGTATACGGATGCGAGTCGATCGAGATGATTTATACCCTGCCGGTCGCCTGATATAAGATTATTGTGGATGTGACCTGGGACTTAGGTATATAGATATACCTATATAGAATGTTGTTAATCATGGATGATAGGCCGTACGTGATATTAGGCCGTACCCTCATTTGTCGTATAGTATGTTAGGATCCCTATTAGCTTAATGCCGCCGCACGATGATTTTCTGTGCGTGATGAGTTTGACTTGATGATTGATCCTTACCCTTGACTAGAGGTTGCCGTACGATGGATTATACCGTACGCGATGTTACTGGGCTAGATGCCGATTGATAGATTCACCGACTCGGACATATGATAGTTACGTATACCTTATAGCTTTTTAGCTGATGATTTACCTTGTGCTGCATTCATTTATTATTATTGCATCGTATATACCTATGATAGTACACCTACACCATTATCGATGATGCGTATGTCATACGTACACAGTTATAGGCTCACACACTTCATCATCGATAATTGCCATGTCACTACAGGATTGCTGCATCATGATATGACTCCTCGCATAACCTGCTTGCATATATACATTGATACATTCATACTTGCGGATATACATATTTGTATATCCATATTTATGCACACATACATTGGTACATCTATACTTGCGCATATACATATTGTACCTACATAGGTAACTGGTTTTATTGTAAAATTGGGAACCGCATGTTATATTTTAAAAGCTGGAATCAATTTAAAAGAGCGGTTTTCCCTTAGTATGTCATATCACTATTTCGCGTTGCTTCGTGGTGTGGTGCCTTGGTGAGCTCTATACCAGGATATCCAATCACACCATCGATAGTTGCATGATACACGATATGCTTACATTTCTATTATATGTCGCATACATCATGCTCTATTATTGTACGCATTAAGATATGCTGTTTTCATGAGATTTCTGGATTTGAGAACCGTGGACATTTTAAAAGAGATTATGTGTTGTTTTAAAAACCCAGTTTCTCTTGATATGATATTTCAGTGCGTCCACCATGTGTTTTCTTGGTTCTGAGAGCGACATGTGAAACCCGATTCGAGGAGACGGATGAGACCGATTGCGGGTACATGGTGGACCCGGTATGGTACCCCGGGGCGAGAACGGATCACTGTGCAGTAGACGGTGACCTGGCAAAGGGACTACTACCTACCGGTGATAGTATTTTGGCTCGGCAGATATCCGGAGGATACCGATCGAAGTCGAGAGATGATATGGGCCGATCTGGACTGACAGAGCCCGTGGGCCGATCCGGACTGACGGAGCCCGATATATGAGGATTTACGTGCCGATGCTGGGCACGGTTTTCATGATGTTTTCGAGTGTCGATGCTAGGCACTCAGGTTCCATGATTTTGATGTGTCGGGAGGGACACCGTTGATATATATCCTCATACTTTTATGCACACTTCTTTATGATGTTTACGTGCATACAGACATTGATTACATGGTTGGACGAGATCTACATGAATACATACCTTGATTTTGGTTGGACGAGATCCATATACATGCATTGATTATTACTGTTGGATGTTATCCACATGCATATAGGTATTGACTACCTTGTTGGCATATATACGACCCGGTCACCCTAAATATCATAGTATTACCTTATGATATAGTTGACCTAGGAGTTGTTATTTATTCGATTTCTACTTGTAGATATATTTCTATTCACGTGTTGGCAACTCACCCCCGTTGTGCCACAGTTCTTGCAGGTTGACCGCGTGGACCAGTAGCGGCATCGCTGGCGCACGGTTTCTTTTGGGTATTTTGCAGTGGTATGTGGGACATTTGTATCGTACCCACTCTTGTATTATATTTCATATTGTATCTAGTTAACTCCATCAATCAATCAAAAGTTGTAAATTTTATAAGTGATGAGACTTAGTGAGACTTGTAGTTGCGAGATTTGAGCGATAGGTTTTATATTCACTTTTGGGGTTATATCTTGCTCATTTCTTTATTTCTTTGTGGTGAACTTCGCCGCTGGGCGTCGTATACTTATTTATGCTCTATTAAGTGGTTGTGATCCGCCGTTTGGCGAAGAGCTAGCTCCCGCTTGGGGATGCCTTTATTCTTATTATGTATTTGTGGTTTTGGATCAAAACATACAAAGGATGTGCTGCCAAAATTTTCAAAAAGGACGAAACATGTTTTCAAACTAGTAATTTCACTTGCATCATTCATGTTCCTTTTCTATGCATTAAGAAAACCTGATTTCATTATACCTTTATTTCAAAACTTCACCTCCTTTATTTTCTTAAAAGGTTTAGATTTCTGGGTTTCAGCTTACTTGAATTCCGTTACGCCTTTAGACGTCGCGTGATTCAAGTGCTGGACACGAGCTAATATTTCGGGTCGTGACACATTCACGGTCGCAGATGCTAAACTAAGTACTGATAGCAAAATACGTATTTTGAAATTTTGACTGACTAAACCTTTCCAAGTAGGCCCCAAGTTCTAATCCCGTACCGAAACAAATCTAGGCCCAAAAATAAACATTCCAGAAACCATAATTCCAAACAATAGAACTGATCAGTCAAAAATATTGCATTTTTTAACACGACAATTTCCCAACCAATTGCACTCATCTAGAGGTGTTCGGTATTAATATATCACATATTAGCAAAACATGTGTAAAATACCAAATAACATGTGTTATATATTATAACCGACATTTTTGAGGGAAATTGAGTGTTTATCATTGCGTCGCATAATCTTTGTGTAGCGCAACACTTGTCTCAAGAATCTGTGCAGGAAATTCCAGGTAAAGAGCCGAAACTGTGAAAAGTGCTGACAAAAATACGCCAAGTCCAAGACTTGTGATCTGGTAGTGAACAAGAAAGATTTATGAGATTCCACATATCATAAAAGTGCCATAAGAATAGCATAAAAAGAGCACAGAAGTTGCAAGCAGCAAGGCCTCTAAAGTGCCGCGGATCCGCGGCCAAAGGCCCATTCCCGCCACGGATCCGCGGCTAGTTGGTGATGTCATCTCTGCAGATTTCCTCCACATGTCTCCCTTTAACGGCTCAGCTTCCAGAAGACTCTAGAATGACCACGTGGCTTCATCCAGAAGGCTCGGCCTAACAACCTTACCCAAGAATATTCCTCATTCTAGAATATTCCCTCCAACAAACTGTTGGAGATAGTGCCCTCAGAGTCAATTATTGGATCACAGGCACGTGATTGCAATGATTGAGGGAGGACCTGTCCCGGTAGGACAGTCTTACTCGAGATGATAGTATGCTATCTGGTTTATCTTTATCATCGTGTACTGCTTTAGGTGACCAGACAGGTCACTATTACACGTTGATAGAGCCCCTAGGATTCTTGCTTGACCACCAGCAGTATGAGGGCGATCATATAAGTGGGAGCTGGAGGTCTATAAGCACATCCTTAAAAGGTCTCTAGTCGTGCGAGTTTCGAGACAGGGCATCGATACTCCAGAGTAGACTAGTGTATACAGTCGAGACCCCGACGAGGGGCGGTGGCCGGTCTCACAAGCCATTAGTGTCAGTTGGATCACCTAAGATGTATACAGGTGCTCATTGGGTTATGAGTACACTGGACAGGACTCACCGGGAACATGCTAGTTGGTCTTATACCAGACATCAGATGGCAGTTCCCTGGTGACATGTGTACAGGTTAGTTCATCGACCTGTGGATCGTCATTTGTCTCGTGTGAGTTCCCACTGTACTTTGATTACTACCCTACCACGCTCAAAGGAGACGTGCAAACAGGTTTTAGTTGGGTACAGTCCCGAGCCACATGGAGGCAGTGAGCGTATCTTCAGGGGTTCGTCTCTCCCGGTATTGGGGGTGAGGTCGTGCTGTGTCTAGGAGAGCCATTACACGAAGTCCTTGGCCAAGGCAGGTGATTTACCGATAGGTATTCCAGTAGTATCTCAGGGTGTTCTGGTCTACACTCCGACACGACTTGTACCGCTTTTGGGGGTCTGACTTTTACCAACCCCCTAGGCCCGCCATGCGATGCTCATAGACGAACGGACCGGACTGTATGGATATTGTCACTGACAGGCTCAATAGGGTGTCAGGCTGAGTTCGCTCAGAGACGTCCCTTTTGGTCAATACCTGGTAGCCCGTTATGTATTGGCTTATACCTCTAACGTGCTAGTGGTTAAATCCACAACCAAGGTGTTGATGAGTCTTTAGAGTCCCCCACATTCAGTTACTCAAGCTTTCGGGCGAAAAGCTGTAGAGGCCGTATGGAGATATGGCAAGGTCCGATCAGATACGTGCGGTATTGCACGGATCAGGATCGGACAGTTTTTACTACAGGCCGTATGGTTATATGGCAGGGTTCGATCAAATACGTACGGTATTGCACGGATCAGGATCGAACGGATAATACTAGCCGGCTTTGGTTTAAGCCGGATCCTAGTATAGTACAGTGTAGATTTGTCTCATTGCATTTGTATTCCGGTCGGAATACAGATGCGGGTGTGTATGCACAGTATCGGGGTTTTCCTGTAATTTATTACGGGACCAGTTTTCTGGAGTTGCCAGTTTGATTTCCGTTTCAGCCAATTTCCTTTGTATCGTTCATTGGCCGAAGATTGGTGGAGGAGGGCTTATTTGCATTGTTGCAAATAAGTATTTGTGGAGGGTGTTCTTTGCATTTTGTTGGATCATGATGGCTCACCATCACTTGACTTTCTTTGTATCATGATGGCTTGACCATTTGGAGTCATCATGCTTGAGATGATGGTTGTGGTGGAGTGTTGACCTTGATTGTCATCATGCTTGTTGATGATGAAGTGTGATGATTGTTGTTTGAGTGTTGGACTTTCATTGTGATCATTCCCTTGCATGATAGCCTTCTCTCTCTCTCCTTTTGGATTATTGGATGGCTCTCTCATTCTTTTGATACACACTCCACTCTCTCACTCTTTTGCTATTGCCATGGCCGGCCAAGCTCCTTGGGGTTGTCCAAAATTCTAGAGGTGGGATTTTTGTGCTTTTGCTTTGATAAAAATCCCACAAGATCAATCTCCATTAGCTGGTATCATCCCTCCACCAATAAGGCAATTCCTACAACCCCAAATGAGACTTGAGCACTACACATTCTACAGCAAACCTTGGGCACGTCGACTAGCCAGCTTCGTGCCCGAGTTGCCTCGGCATAGAGGTGGGAGCCCGTAAAAGATGTAGGCGATGTGGTGCACTTCCGGCGACGAGGTGGAGACAGGACAATCCGCGGGAGATCGGGACGACGACGAGAAGACCGGAGGACTCGGATCAGTCGGTATATCTCTATTCCCCATCTTGTAGTTAGCTAGGACTAGTTAATGGTTCGATCCGGGTGTTTAGTGCACGGTGGTGCCGGTTTGCTAGTTTGCAAAATTAAAGTTTTTCGCTTCCGCATTTGGCCTCGAGATGGAGGCCGGGGCGCCGCCGTGCACTTACAGTGGTATCAGAGCCTCACCATTAACATAGTCTAGCTTTGTCTAATGTGTTTTACACTTCCGATCGAACAAAATTCCAAAAACCCGCGTTTTCACATACATCAGTTTTCTGTTGAATTTTTTCTGTCTCGAAATTTTTTTCAGGTTGTAGAAAAGTGATGTACTGGAAGTTATAAGCGTACTGTAGAAATTCGACACAGTGACTCGACTACGGGAGCACGGAACCGCGGCCGAACCCCCCATTGGGCCGCGGTTCCGCCGCACTATAGTGTGATTGCTGCATCAAATTTCTGCAGTTGCTTTCTGGGTTGATTGTATGTTTTTTGGAATATTAATTTTGGGCCCAGAATTTCTTCATGTGCAACAGTAGTACTTGGGGCCCACTTGTTAAAATTTGATCGATCGGATATATTAAACACATTATTTCACTGTATTTACATTATATCTGCAACCGTGAATGTCACTCGATCAGTAAATCCTGTCTAACTGCTATAGCCCGGTTAGACGGATTTGCGAACGTGACTTTCACGTTGATGTTTTGTGATTTTGCTGTGATGTTGCGGATCGGTCGTGGGGGATAGCCTGGATGCAATGCTAGTACAGTGTTTTGTTGTATTATGTACATTTGTTATTGCGGGGCGAGCGTCCGACATGTGGACTGTCGTCACTGCCAGTTTGTATTATTATTTTGGGGCACGACCAGGTTGCGGTCGATATACCCGTTGTATGTATATTTTACTTTCTGTACTAGGATTGCCCCGTGGAGGGGTGCACGGATAGCTGGGTTCTGGAGGGCAACAAGCCCGCATCTCATGGCATTGAGACGGAGGGGGCTTCACTCTAGAATTGGCGGGCTATTCGCCGCACTCGTAGGGGGTACAGGTTGACCCAGGAGGGGTGCCCAAGTTACCGGATTCCGTGAAGTGCTGGGTGGTTCATTCACGTTGCAGAAGGGGGCTGCCTCGCCCAGGTTTTGGCGGGTGACTTGCCGCGCCCGTAGGGATCTAGGATTTCATTGCACAGGCTATCCACACGACCAGGGGAACGTCGGGTTTCAGTGGCTCTGTGAAACCCGGGGATCCCAGATATCTGTATTGTTCTGTGATGCTGTACATTTCTGTGATGTTGCATTTTTTATCACTCCTTGAGCGAAATATAATATATTGGTATATATATTAGTATATGTTGTATATGTTTTGCATCCGCGCTAGTCCAGTCCCCGCTCTGTCGTTAGTTAGCTAACCTAACGGGTAATGACGAGACCCAGTGGCGAATGTGGATAGCATATACGTACGTCATATTATTTTCGTTCTTTGTGGTGTGATCATTTGATGGGACTGCGTTGATTCGGATCAATGCAAGTTAAAAACAAACCTAATCTGATGTTGTTGGAACACTTTTCAAAAAGCTGTTATTGCAAGGACGTTCACTTTTGTTTTGCATCGTGGTATTCAGTTGGAATATCCTGCTCCTCAGTCGACGAGGCAAGGGCCGAGATCCCTTCACCGGGAGTGACCCCTTGGACAAAAGTTTGCGTCAGGGCAATGACTTCACTATAGCCGATTACTTTTGCTTTGCATCGTGGTATTCAGTTGGAATATCCTGCACCTCATTCTACGGGGAAAGAGCCGAGATCCCTTCACCGGGAGTGACCTCTTTAGCGAAGGTTTTCGTTACTATATTTTTAAAAGCTATCCAGTTCCTTCAACGATATCAAGTTCATTACGTTAAAGGTTTTCGCCAGAAACCATTCGCAGCCCTCCGTCGTTTCATATGGATAGTCAATAGTATTCAAGCTGTGTTTGTTGGCCATAGTCAAAGCACAGTGTTTGGTAGCTATTGGGTGTTCATATGCTGCATAGATAGATGCGTTGGTTTGGGACAGTCGTATAGCCTTGTTGGCCCTAGTCAAGGGCTTGTACGGGTGGGTTCAAATCAACCTGGACAATGATGGGTAGAACTTGACATGTGACTTATGATTTGTTGGCCTTAGTCAAGGTCATAAGAGCATGGGGTAAAAATCACATCGGGAGTTTCAAAAGAACTGAAACTTGCCAGATATGCGCATACCTTCTGGAGTGTGATAGCGTGAGCGGATTCCGTCACGTTATCATGTGATGAGAGTTGGATCCCGATTCCCACTGATGAGTTAGTTTACTCCTCGGGTGACCCCGACTAATTCTTCTTTCAGGTTTGGAGGAGAATTTGACGGTACAGTGGGAGGTTTCCAGATTAGATAAATTGGTAACCATTCTGATCTAGGTTAGAGTGCACGCTGAGTGTTTCTTTTCTCTCTCTCTTTGGCAGCGACCATTGACCCGACCCTGAGACTATGACTAAGAGACCAAAATTAACCGAACCTTCTTAAACACTGGCTTTTAGATTGTCAGAGTTGCAAACCTCATTGCCACTCCTACTTTTACCCTTTTCTCCAGGACACCCCGTATCACTACGAACGTCCACTTCCATTGGACAAAACCATCGTATGGTTATATACGAACTCGAAGGAATTTATTCGAGGATGGTTTCCGGTTCTGGAGAAAACGGATAGGACTATTCAGTTGTCTTTTCCTTTTACCTTCTCTCAGGTTGCGAGTACTCCTTGGTTTAGGAGATAGTACACCTATTACGCAAATTGGATAAGTCTTCTTCCAAACCATAGGCAGGTGCCGACCGGTAAGGAATGAAGAAAACCAATTAGCCTAACAGTGGTGTACAGAAGGTATTAAGTAAAGACATATCAAGGGATTAGTAAGAGGGCAAACTAAATTGTGACTGCTATTCACGACCAAACCAAGTATTTCATTACCACTCCCACATCACCTTTGTATTTCTCCAGGACACTCCGTATCACTACGAAGATCCACAGTTTATTGGATATTCCATTGTATGGTTATATACGAACTCGAAAGGAACTTGTTCCAGTTCGGGGATGGATTCTGGTTCAGGAGAAATAGGAATAAGGTTTATTCAGTTGTCTTTTATCCTCACCTTCTCTCGCATTGCGAGTGCTCCTAAGATTAGGACAGTACACCCATTATGCTTATTGGATAGTCTTCTTCCAAACCATAGGCTGGTGCCGAACGGTAGGGAAGGAAGAAAACCATTTGGCCTAAGGGGTGTGCGGAAGATAATGACTAAAGACATATAAAGGGATTTGGAGAGGTGGCAAAGAATTATTCGGTTACAGTCGTGAATCTGGAAGAGGCATTACTAGGAATACCGGGATACCCCATCGAAACATTTCAATGTTTCAGTGTCACTGTGTACTGTTAAAGGAAAAATGATTTCCCGATTAGATACTTACTCCAGGGTATGTATTTACCAGGTATGATTCTCACATCTGTATGGTTTTACAGATGATGAGTGGGAGTAAGTTATTGGGAATTGGGTGATCATCCTCATTATATCGGGATTCGTTGTAATCGGTGATATTTGAGGAAATCACCTGGGCTGTTTGCCGGTCGGCAAATATTTGGTTTTGAATATCCGTTATAATGCACCAATTTCAAATTGATATATCTGTACGTCTATTTTCATAGAGTGAGATATACCTTTTGAAATTATGTCTATGACATTTACCTATATCAGTGGATGGTTAGGTAAGGAGCATTAAACTGCGGTGTAATTCTTCTTAACCATAAGTACAGTTTTCAACCTACGACACGCAGTGAATGAGTTATCAGACTCAAAGGAATTATACAGGGTATTGTATGTTGTCCAGGGTCCATCAGGACAGAGGGGTTGGTCCTCGTACTATATTCGGTTTACTTATAACTTCTCTAGTTTTTAGACAGGTGTTTCGTGGAAACACAGGGTCCGAATTTTGAGAAGTTTTAGGCATTTGAATACAGTAGAGAACCAGGTGTAGCAAGTATCGGGATTCTTCAAAGTGATCGAAGATGTAGATACTTGAGTATGGTATTTAGTTGATAGTGATGGTTAAGAGAAATTGCTTATTTTTCAGGTTACTCATAATTGGAAGCATTCCTAAGTTGAGTAACGCTGATCGGCCTCCTTCCATTTAGTTGACATGCACTGGAGACAGCTGCATGATTTGAATCTGGTTCAATTAAATCAGTGTCTCTATTTCTATATTGGATATAGAACAGTTCGTATCTTAACGATGTTAAGGTACGGGGAGTTGTCCGGATTATGCTTAAAACCAGACTCTGGATAACTCAAGGCACGTTTTCTGTAATGGCTGTTTGTGGGTTGACCCAGGCTATGACGAGGGTTGACTTTCTACCATCTGGATGAACAATAGCGATATTGTTCTAGACTCGCCACAGTTTTATTAAAAATGGATTTTTTCAGAAAACAGTAGTGGGAGTATGGTAGAACTGGAAGTGATTCCAGAACCACAAACGATTACTGAAGATTTCATAGGAACCTAAAGATTCAATCTGGTTTGACATTCCATTGGCCACTCCGCAGATACGGTGGGTAACTTCAGGCACCTGAGAGGTACTCCGGTAGCCCCAAGGACAGTGACAGGGAAGTTCTGGTTTACCCTGACTTGCCATTGCTGTTGTTCCAGACCGTGAGACCCGGCAGGAGGATGAATATAGCGTCGTTCTAAACTTGCTTTGGAAGTGTACATGTATATGACTCTGCCAGAGGGTAGTCGTGATCAGTGGGAGCAGCGGAAGCATTGGTGGACAGGTGGCTTATGTCTATTTATAGACTAAAGCAGATGTAGCGGAGATAGATCATCTATTTCTGATGTGACAGTCATAGGTTTGACTTCATCAGAATAGGGGATGGATTTGTTGAGAAGGTAGTAGGGTGTGATGTCATGGTATTTGGATGACATACACAGAGTAGGAAGTGATATTCCTATACTACGATCGGTTATACTTTGGTCGTCACACAGTGGTTTCTCCACATGGGACTTGGATATTATATCAGACATACTGGTTACTAGATCTATGGTTTTAGATCTAGATTTGGGTGGTTTCCCAATTAAGGGTACTTAGACAGCATTCTAAGAGTATTTAGAATGGACGACTCCTGGCACGGTAGTGTACCTGCAGGTGATGGAGTCACCCTCTCTAAAGGTGTCTTACAGACTAAAGGGGAGAGGGATGTGCATGATTAGCAGATCACTTGCTCAGGCAATTGAGTCAATCATGAGATGTCAAGTACCACACCAGATGTTGCTCTTGCACTAGATGCAATAAGTTGACATTAATCCAATCCTGGAGAAACAGTTGGAAGCAGTTTTAGAACATAAGTGGATGTTCTAGGGATATGATAACGACAGCCTCTTTCGGGGGACAGTTATCATTCCAGGCTTCCAAGGTGACATGGACGACAAGGAGGTTGTCAGAGTTATAGTTTTCCTTCTGACGAGGGGCAGTATTTTAGACAGGTGGTCCAAGGCAATACTGAGGGAGGCATGGCGCAGGATACTGATTAAGTTCAGTTGACGATACAGTCTAAGAAGTTTGGATTTGAAGTTCATTTATGAGCTAGGTCCCATCAGACATCCAGACATATTCTAAGACAGGTATTGCTCATTTCGGGAGATGGTTTTCTCCGCGAACTTGAGATATAGAGAGACATAGAAAGAAACAACAAAGCGGATCCACTCACTGAGGCTATTCCTCGAACGCAATAGTTTCGCAAACGAGCTTTGTGAGACTGACAAGTAGAGGAGTTGGGTGTTCGGTTTCACACGGGCTGTGAGTATACGACATCGCAATAATTAGCCTTGAGTGCAAGTGGGAGATTGTTGGAGATAGTGCCCTCAGAGTCAATTATTGGATCACAAGCACGTGATTGCAATGATTGAGGGAGGACCTGTCCCGGTAGGACAGTCTTACTCGAGATGATAGTATGCTATCTGGTTTATCTTTATCATCGTGTACTGCTTTAGGTGACCTGACAGGTCACTATTACACGTTGATAGAGCCCCTAGGATTCTTGCTTGACCACCAGCAGTATGAGGGCGATCATATAAGTGGGAGCTGGAGGTCTATAAGCATATCCTTAAAAGGTCTCTAGTCGTGCGAGTTTCGAGACAGGGCATCGATACTCCAGAGTAGACTAGTGTATACAGTCGAGACCCCGACGAGGGGCGGTGGCCGGTCTCACAAGCCATTAGTGTCAGTTGGATCACCTAAGATGTATACAGGTGCTCATTGGGTTATGAGTACACTGGACAGGACTCACCGGGAACATGCTAGTTGGTCTTATACCAGACATCAGATGGCAGTTCCCTGGTGACATGTGTACAGGTTAGTTCATCGACCTGTGGATCGTCATTTGTCTCGTGTGAGTTCCCACTGTACTTTGATTACTACCCTACCACGCTCAAAGGAGACGTGCAAACAGGTTTTAGTTGGGTACAGTCCCGAGCCACATGGAGGCAGTGAGCGTATCTTCAGGGGTTCGTCTCTCCCGGTATTGGGGGTGAGGTCGTGCTGTGTCTAGGAGAGCCATTACACGAAATCCTTGGCCAAGGCAGGAGATTTACTGGTAGGTATTCCAGTAGTATCTCAGGGTGTTCTGGGCTACACTCCGACACGACTTGTACCGCTTTTGGGGGTTTGACATTTACCAACCCCCTAGGCCCGCCATGCGATGCTCATAGACGAACGGACCGGACTGTATGGATATTGTCACTGACAGGCTCAGTAGGGTGTCAGGCTGAGTTCGCTCACCGACGTCCCTTTTGGTCAATACCTGGTAGCCCGTTATGTATTGGCTTATACCTCTAACGTGCTAGTGGTTAAATCCACAACCAAGGTGTTGATGAGTCTTTAGAGTCCCCCACATTCAGTTACTCAAGCTTTCGGGCGAAAAGCTGTAGAGGCCGTATGGAGATATGGCAAGGTTCGATCAGATACGTGCGGTATTGCACGGATCAGGATCGGACAGTTTGTACTACAGGCCGTATGGTTATATGGCAGGGTTCGATCAGATACGTGCGGTATTGCACGGATCAGGATCGAACGGATAATACTAGCCGGCTTTGGTTTAAGCCGGATCCTAGTATAGTACAGTGTAGATTTGTCTCATTGCATTTGTATTCCGGTCGGAATACAGATGTGGGTGTGTATGCACAGTATCGGGGTTTTCCTGTAATTTATTACGGGACCAGTTTTCTGGAGTTGCCAGTTTGATTTCCGTTTCGGCCAATTTCCTTTGTATCGTTCATTGGCCGAAGATTGTTGGAGGAGGGCTTATTTGTATTGTTGCAAATAAGTATTTGTGGAGGGTGTTCTTTGCATTTTGTTGGATCATGATGGCTCACCATCACTTGACTTTCTTTGTGTCATGATGGCTTGACCATTTGGAGTCATCATGCTTGAGATGATGGTTGTGGTGGAGTGTTGTCCTTGATTGTCATCATGCTTGTTGATGATGAAGTGTGATGATTGTTGTTTGAGTGTTGGACTTTCATTGTGATCATTCCTTTGCATGATAGCATTCTCTCTCTCTCCTTTTGGATTATTGGATGGCTCTCTCATTCTTTTGATACACACTCCACTCTCTCACTCTCTTGCTATTGCCATGGCCGGCCAAGCTACTTGGGGCTGTCCAAAATTCTAGATGTGGGATTTTTGTGCTTTTGCTTTGATAAAAATCCCACAAGATCAATCTCCATTAGCTGGTATCATCCCTCCACCAATAAGGCAATTCCTACAACCCCAAATGAGACTTGAGCACTACACATTCTACAGCAAACCATGGGCACGTCGACTAGCCAGCTTCGTGCCCGAGTTGCCTCGGCATAGAGGTGGGAGCCCGTAAAAGATGTAGGCGATGTGGTGCACTTCCGGCGACGAGGTGGAGACAGGACAATCCGCGGGAGATCGGGACGACGACGAGAAGACCGGAGGACTCGGATCAGTCGGTATATCTCTATTCCCCATCTTGTAGTTAGCTAGGACTAGTTAATGGTTCGATCCGGGTGTTTAGTGCGCGGTGGTGCCGGTTTGCTAGTTTGCAAAATTAAAGTTTTTCGCTTCCGCATTTGGCCTCGGGATGGAGGCCGGGGCGCCGCCGTGCACTTACACAAACTTCTTCTAGAAGCCTTCTTGTAACAAGCTCATTCTAGAATATTCCCTCCAACAAACTTCTTCTAGAAGATTCTTTCTAACAACCGCATTTTGGAGAGAAAATTCAAATGAGGTAGTTCATTTTGGAGGGAAAATTCAAATGAGGTAGTTCATTTTGGAGGGAAAATTCAAATGAGGTGGTTCATTTTGGAGGGAAAAGTTGTTCATTTTGGAGGGAAAAGTGGTTCATTTTGGAGGGAAATTTGAATTTGAATTCTAGATCTAGGGTTGAGGTGGTTATAAAATGAGACCTAGATCTAGGGTTTTGGGGGGTTAATTAGTTCATTAGTTGTTCAAGGGTTGTTGATCAATTTCCACCCACAAGTTGAATGACACAACTTGTGCATTCAAACCTTAACCCTAATCCAAAATCCAAAGCCAAAATTCAAGATCTCCGAGTACAATTCAAGCAAGAAGCCATCAACCTTTTAGAAGCGAAGCCGATCTTCAACCGAGCAAGTGATCCAAGACGATCCGCGACTCACGGAGACGTGCAGAGCCAAATCGACAATCTAGTTCGTTCCTCGAATCTTGTAGATCTTGAGAGAATTGTAACAAAATTATTGATAAATAAAAGGTGAAATTTCTTTATCTTGCTTACTTTTATATTTGAGCATTATGATTAGATCTCAATTCTTGATTGTGTTCTTTGATATGATGCTTGAGTAAAAACTCCGCTCGTGGAGAAATCGCAAAAATTGATAAGTTGATGATGATTAGATTCTTGTACGATTCTTAAGTCCTATGAGTTTTGTAAACTCTAGTAAATTGAAGCATCGACAACCTAGTTTTGAGCGATACTTTCTTGAATGTTTTAGCTCGTAATTAGTGATCCACGATCGATGCTTGAATTTACTAGAGGCTAGAATGTGAATGAAATCAACAAAAGAACAAGGGATAGATGATGAAACCCTAGTTTCCGCAAGAAATCCCTAATTCTCGTTGATCATCATCGATCTAGCATCAAATCATCAATGGATAAGAAAACGTAACCACAAGTTTTCTTCACTACTTTTGATTCGATCGATTCCTACGAGCCTCATTTCAAATCTTGATAACTAATTCAATTTGGATAATTCTTGATTCTCGATTCTTGATCTTTAGTATTTCTTTAAAATTCTTAAAACTAAATTTCAAAATTCATGAATCATTTTCTTTTCTTCTTTTCATTTCGACTCATCTAAAACAATAGCAAGCAAAACACACATCTTTGTGGACGATCCGCACTCACTAACGAACCTACAATTGACACCGTTATTGATTGAGGTTTACAAATTTCTTTGATTGTGATCTTTATACATTTTCAAAACACAACACACAAAGAGTTCATTCAATCAAATAGCGCCGTTGCCGGGGATGTGTGCTATTTTTTTTGTTTTTGTTATTTGAGTTGAAAAAATTATTATTCCATCAAATTTTTCATCCAAGATTCTCTTCAATTGCTTAACGATTAGCGTTTGAATTTTGCGAGGGAATCTGGAATCATTGTACTGAGGAAATCAAGATTCAGAGGAGTTTTACATAATACAGAGAAGTACAGGGACCTACAGAATTTTTCCAAACCCTAATCCCCCAGAGCACCGCGGATCCGCGGCCGTTGTGTGGTTTTTGCGGCGGAACCGCCGCCGTTTAGGGCTTGCTCTTTTCCGAAATTCTCAGGTATGCTCTCTGTGTTCCCCTCTTCTCCCTGATCTTGTCCAATAATCAATTTCTTGCAGGATTCTGTGCAAAATTCAGCGCCGCTAAAAAATAAATTTGTTGCGATTGTTGAAATTGGTTGTTTGTATATTTTAATACGGAAATTAGGGAGCAAAGATCAAATTCAGATTAGGTGGGGAGTTCATTACCCTTCCTAAGCCCCGGAAATCACAAACTTGCATCCGCATCACCCTCATTAACCAAAATATATCTAGACATGACTCTAAGGACCTTCGCGCTCACTTAGGACAGAAGGAGGTCGTGGATAATCTATTGCTTATCCGCGTTTCTTTTGTGGTGTCTAAGGCAAGTGTGTCTAAGGCAAGTGCTTACTTAATTAGGCCCACTACTTACGTAGTGGAGAACCTCCCACTTACCTAGCACTTACCTGACCACAGGAGGGACAAAGAGGCAGTAGAGGATTGATCCTGTGATTTGTCTTCTAGCAGTTAGGAGCGGTCTAGAGACTTGACCTAGGTGACTATTAGATAATAGGATTGATTGTGTATGTTTGTGTGAATTTTCAAAACTCCATTTCTTTTTCAAACAAACCAATTAATTTCTTCCCCCAATTAATTTCAAACAACTCTTTTTACCTTTTTACCCTTTTCCCCCTCCTCTCTTTACCTTTTCCCCCTTTTCCCCCTCTTCTCTTCTTACAATGGGTGACCCAAATAGAAAATCTCTGGCCGAGCATTGGTGTCCACAACCAGATATTTAATGTTTTCGTAATCCCTTCGGTATACCGTCCGGCTCTTCCATGTCCATAAGAGATTGTAAGTGCACGGCGGCGCTCCGGCCTCCATCCCGAGGCCAAATGCGGAAGAGATGGTTAACTTTATATTTTTCAAACCGGCACCACCGCGCACTAAAAACCCGGATCTTGCCATTAACTAGTCCTAGCTAACTACAAGATGGGGAAGAGAGATATACCGAGCGATCCGTGTCCTCCGGTATTCTCGCCGTCGTCCGGATCTCCCGCGGAATGTCCGGTCTCCACGTCCTCGCCGGAAGGGCATCACGTCGCCTGCTTCTTTTACGGGCTCCCACCTCTATACCGAGGCAACTCGGGCATGAAGTTGGCGAGCCGACGTGCCCAAGGTTTGCTGTAGAATGTAGTGTGGAACTTGTGTCTCATTTTGGGGTTTATGGAATTGCCATATGGTGGAGGTAATGATATATGAACTTTTGTGGAGGAACTTGGAGATTTTTGGAGCAACAAGAGAACAAAAATTCCCCACCAAAAAAATAGGCAGCCCCTCTCCATGCTTGGCCGGCCATGCACCATGGTGAAGAGAAGAGAGTAAGTCAATGAGGAAGTGTGTGTGTATCAAAAGATAATGAACCTCATAATGCAAGAGAGAGAGGGAAAAAGTGATGATGAAAAACATAATGATCACAAAGCAAGAACCTCACTCAACCATCACTCATCAAACATGATGACCCCAAAAGTCAAGTCATCATGAAGCATGGAAGGTCAAGGGATGGTGCAACCATGATGACACTACAAGATGCAAATAACACCCTCCACAAATGCTTAGTTGCACAAATGCAAATAAGCCCTCCTCCGCCAAACTTCGGCCATTGAAAGATACAAAGAAATATGGCCGAAACGGAAAGCAAACTGGCAACTCCAAAAAACTGGTCCCGTAATAAATTACAGGAAAACCCCGCTGCTGTGTATACACACCCGCATTTGTATTCCGACCGAAATACAAATGCAATGAGACAAATCTACACTGTACTATACTAGGATCCGGCTTAAACCAAAGCCGGCTAGTATTATCCGTTCGATCCTGATCCGTGCAATACCGCACGTATCTGATCGAACCCTGCCATATTTCCATATGACCTCTACAGCGTTTCACCCGAAAACTTGAGCAACTGAATGTGGGGGACTCTAAAGACTCGTCAACACCTTGGTTGTGGATTTAACCACTAGCACGTCAGAGGTATAAGCCAATACGTGACGGGCCACCGGCTATTGACCAAAAGGGACGTCGATGAGCGAACTCATCCTGACAGCCTACTGAGCCTGTCAGTGACAATATCCGTACAGTCCGGTCCGTTCGTCTATGAGCATCGCATGGTGGGCCTAGGGGGTTGGTAAAAGTCAGACCCCCAAAAGCGGTACAAGTCGTGTCGGATTGTAGCCCAGAACACCCTGAGATACTACTGGAATACCTACCAGTAAATCTCCTGCCTCGGCCGAGGGCTTCGTGCAATGGCTCTCCTAGACATAGCGCGACCTCACCCCCAATACCGGGAGAGACGAACCCCTGAAGATCTGCTCACTGCCTCCATGTGGCTCGGGACTGTACCCAACTAAAACCTGTTTGCACGTCTCCTTTGAGCGTGGTAGGGTAGTAATCAAAGTACAGTGGGAACTCACACGAGACAAATGACGATCCCAAGGTCGATGAACTAACCTGTACACATGTCACGAGGGAACTGCTATCTGACGTCAGGTATAAGACCAACTAGCATGTTCCCGGCAAGTCCTGTCCGGTGTACTCATAACCCAATGAGCACCTGTATACATCTTAGGTGATCCAACTGACACCAATGACTTGTGAGACCGGTCACCGCTCCTCGTCAGGGTCTCAACTGTATACACTAGTCTACTCTGGAGTATCGATGCCCTGTCTCGAAACTCCCACGACTAGGGACCTTTTAAGGATGTGCTTATAGACCCCAGCTCCCACTTATATGATCGCCCTCATACTGCTGGTGGTCAAGCAAGAATCCTAAGGGCTCTATCAACGTGTAATAGCGACATGTCAGGTCACCTAAAGCAGTACACGATGATAAAGATAAACCAGATAGCATACTATCATCTCGAGTAAGACTGTCCTACCAGGATAGGTCCTCCCTCAATCATTGCAATCACGTGCCTGTGATCCAATAATTGACTCTGAGGGCACTATCTCCAACAATCTCCCACTTGCACTCAAGGCTAATTATTGCGATGTCGCATACTCACAGCCCGTGTGATACCGAACACCCAACTCCTCTACTTGTCAGTCTCACAAAGCTCGTTTGCGAAACTATTGCGTTCGAGGAATAGCCTCAGTGAGTGGATCCGCTTTGATGTTTCTTTCAATGTCTCTCTATATCTCAAGTTCGCGGAGAAACCCATCTCCCGAAATGAGCAATACCTGTCTTAGAATGTGTCTGGATGTCTGATGGGACCTAGCTCAAATATGAACTCCAAATCCAAACTTCTTAGACTGTATTGTCAACCGAACATAATCAGTATCCTGCGCCATGCCACCCTCAGTATTGCCTTAGACCACCTGTCAAAAATACTGCCCCTCGTCAGAAAGAAAACTATAACTCTGACAACCTCCCTGTCGTCCAAGTCACCTTGGAAGCCTGGAATGATAACTGTCTCTCGATTGAGGCTGTCGTTATCAAATCCCTAGAACATCTGCTTATGTTCTAAAACTGCTTCCGACTGTTTCTCCAGGATTGGATCAACTTATTGCATCTAGTGCAAGAACAACATCTGATGTGGTACTTGACATCTCATGATTGACACAATTGCCTGAGCAAGTGATCTGCCAATCATGCACATCCCTCTCCCCTTTAGTCTGTAAGACACTTTTAGAGAGGGTGACTCCATCACCTGCAGGTACACTACCGTGCCAGGAGTCGTCCATTCTAAATACTCTTAGAATGCTGTCTAAGTACCCTGCTTTGGAAACTACCCAAATCTAGATCTAAAACCATAGATCTAGTAACCAGTATGTCAGATATAAAATCCATTTCCATTGTGGAGAAACCACTGTGTGACGACCAAAGTATAACCGATTGTAGCATAGGAATATCACTTCCTACTCTGTGTATGTCTTCCAAATACCATGACATCACACCCTACTACCTTCTCAACATATCCATCCCCTATTCTGATGAAGTCAAACCTATGACTGTCATACCAGAAATAGATGATCTATCTCCGCTATATCTGCTTTAGTCTATAAATAGACATAAGCCACCTGTCCACTAATGCTTCCGCTACTCCCACTGACTACGACAACCCTCTGGCAGAGTCATATAGACGTTCACTTCTAAAGCCAGTTTAGAACGACGCTATACTCATCCTCCTGCCGGGTCTCACAGTCTGGAACAACAGCAATGGCAAATCTGGGTAAACAAGAACTTCCCTATCACCGTCCTTGAGGCTACCGGAGTACCTCTCAGGTGCCTGAAGTTACCCACTTTATCTGCGGAGTGGCCAATGGAATGTCAAATCAGATTGAATCTTTAGGTTCCTATCAAATCTCTAGTAATCGTTTGTGGTTCTGGAATCACTTCCAGTTCTACCATACTCCCACTACTGTTTTCTGAAAAAATCCATTTTTATTAAAACTGTGGCGAGTTTAGAACAATATCACTATTGATCTTCCAGATGGTAGAAAGTCAACCCTCTTCATAGCCTGTGTCAACCCACAAACCGCCATTACAGAAACGTGCCTTGAGTTATCCAGAGTCTGGTTTTAAGCATAATCCGGACAACTCCCCGTACCTTAACAACGTTAAGATATGAACTGTTCTATATCCAATATAGAACCAGAGGCACTGATTTAATTGAACCAGATTCAAATCATGCAGCTATCTCCAGTGCATCTCAACTAAATGGAAGGAGGCCGATCAGCGTTACTCAACTTAGGAATGTTTCCAATTATGAGTAACCTGAAAGAGAAGCAAGTTCTCTTTATCATTACTATCAACTGAATACAATATACAAGTATCTACATCTTCGATCACTTTGAAGAATCCCGATACTTGGTACACCTGGTTCTCTACTCTATTCAAATACCTATAACTTCTCAAAATTCGGACCCTGTGTTTCTACGAAACACCTGTCTAAAAACTAGAGAAGTCATAAGTAAACCGAATATAGTACAAGGACCAACCCCTCTGTCCTGATGGACCCTGGACAACATACAATACTTTGTATAAGTCCCTTGAGTCTGATAACTCATTCACTGTGTGTCGTAGGTTGAAAACTGTACTTATGGTTAAGAAGAATTACACCGCTGTTTAATGCTCCTTACCTAGCCATCCACTGATATAGGTAAATGTCATCGACATAATTTCAAAAAGGTATATCTCACTCTATAAAAATAGACGTACAGATATATCAATTTGAAAATGGTGCATTATAACGGATATTCAAAACCAAATATTCGCCGTCCAGCAAACAACCTAGGTGACTTCTTCAAATATCACCAATTACAACGAATTCCGATATAATGAGGATGATCACCTAATTCCCAATAACTTACTCCCACTCATCATCTGTAAAACCATACAGATGTGAAAATCATACTTGGTAAATACATACCCTGGAGTAAGTATCTAATCGGGAAATCAGTTTTCCTTTAACAGTACACAGTGAAGCTGAAACATTAAAATGTTTCGTAGGGGTATTCTGGTATTCCTAGTAATGCCTCTTCCAGATTCACAACTGTAACCGTATAAATCTCTGCCACCTCTCCAAATCCCTTCATATGTCTTTAGTCATTACCTTCTGTACACCCCTTTAGGCCAAATGGTTTTCTTCCTTCCCTACCGTTCGGCACCAGCCTATGGTTTGGAAGAAGACTATCCAATAAGCATAATGGGTGTACTGTCCCAATCCTAGGAACACTCGGAATGCGAGAGAAGGTTAAGATAAAAGACACCTGAATAAACCTTATTCATATTTCTCCTGAACCAGAATCCATCCCCGAACTGGAACAAGTTCCTTTCGAGTTCGTATATAACCATACGATGGAATATCCAATAAACTGTGGATCTTCGTAGTGATACGGAGTGTCCTGGAGAATACAAAGGTAAAGTGGGAGTGGTAATGAAATACTTGGTTTGGTCATGAATATCAGTCGCAATTTACTTTGCCCTCTTACTAATCCCTTTCTTTGTCTTTACATAATACCTTCTGTACACCATCGCTAGGCTAATTGGTTTTCTTCATTCCCTACCGGTCGGCACCTGCCTATGGTTTGGAAGAAGACTATCCAATTTGCATAATAGGTGTACTATCTCCTAAACCAAGGAGTACTCACAACTTGAAAGAAGGTAAAAGGAAAAGACAACTGAATAATCCTATCCGTTTTCTCCAAAACCTGAAACCATCCTCGAATAAATCCCTTCGAGTTCGTATATAACCATACGATGGTTTTGTCCAATGGAAGTGGACGTTCGTAGTAATACGGGGTGTCCTGGAGAAAAGGGTAAAACTAGGAGTGGTAATGAGGTTTGCAACTCTGACAATCCAAAAGCTAGTGTTTAAGAAGGTTCGGTTAATTTGGTCTCTGAGTCATAGTCTTAGGGTCGGGTCAATGGTCGCTGCCGAAGAGAGAGAAAAGAAACACTCAGCGTGCACTCTAACCTAGATCAGAATAGTTACCAATTTATCTAATCTGGAAACCTCCCACTGTAACGTCAAATTCTTCTCCAACCCCAAAAGAAGAATTAGTCGGGATCACCCGAGGAGTAAACCAACTCATCAGCGGGAATCGGGATCCAACTATCATCGCATGATAGCGTGACGGAATCCGCTCACGTTATCACACTCCAGAAGGTATGCGTATATCTGGCAAGTTTCAGTTCTTTTGAAACTCCCGATGTGGATTTTTGCCCCATGCTCTTATGACCTTGACGAAGGCCAACAAATCATAAGTCACATGTCAAGTTCTACCCATCATTGTCCAGGTTGATTTGAACCCACCCGTACAAGACCTTGACGAAGGCCAACAAGGCTATACGACTGTCCCAAATCAACGCATCTATCTATGCAGCAGAAAGGTAACAAGCAGCTACCATACACTATGCCTTGACGAAGGCCAACAAACATAGCATGAATACTACGTGCTACCCGTCTGAAACGACGGAGGGCTACAAATGGTTTCTGGCGAAAACCTTTAACGTAATGAACTTGATATCGTTGAAGGAACCGGATAGCTTTTATAAAAATATAGTAACGAAAACCTTTGCTAAAAAGGTCACTCTCGGTGAAGGGATCTCGGCTCTTTCCCCGTAGAATGAGGTGCAGGATATTCCAACTGAATACCACGATGCAAAGCAAAAGTAATCGGCTATAGTGAAGTTATTGCCATGACGCAAACTTTTGTCCAAGGGGTCACTCCCGGTGAAGGGATCTCGGCCCTTGCCTCGTCGACTGAGGAGCAGGATATTCCAACTGAATACCACGGTGCAAAACAAAAGTGAACGTCCTTGCAATAACAGCTTTTTGAAAAGTGTTCCAACAACATCAGATTAGGTTTGTTTTTAACTTGCATTGATCCGAATCAACGCAGTCCCATCAATTGATCACACCACAAAGAACGAAAATATATTGATGTACGTATATGCCATCCGCATTCGCCACTGGGTCCCGTCATTACCCGTTAGGTTAGCTAACTAACGACATAGCGGGGACTGGACTAGCGCGAATGCAAAACATATACAACATCTACTAGTATATATATATATATATCAATACATAATATTTCGCTCAAGGCGTGATAAAATGCAACATCACAGCATCACAGAACAAGACAGATATCTGGGATCCCCGGATTTCACAGAGCCACTACTGAAACCCGACGTTCCCCTGGTCGTGTGGATAGCCTGTGCAATGAAATCCTAGACCCCTACGGGCGCGGCAAGTTATCCGCCAAAACCTGAAGCGAGGCAGCCCCCTTCAGCAACGTGAATGGACCACCCAGCACTTTACGGAATCCGGCAACTTGGGCACCCCTCCTGGGTCAACCTGTACCCCCTACGAGTGCGGCGAATAGCCCGCCAATTCTAGAGTGAAGCCCCCTCCGTCTCAATGCTATGAGATGCGGGCTTGTTTCCCTCTAGAACCCGGTCATTCGTGCACCCCTCCGCGAGGCAATCCTAGTACAGAAAGTAAAATATACATACAACGGGTATATCGACCGCAACCTGGTCATGCCCCAAAATAATAATACAAACAGGCAGTGACGGCAGTCCACATGTTGGACGCTCGCCCCGCAATATCAAATGTACATAATACAACAAAACTGTACTACCACTGCAACCAGGCTATCCCCCACGATCGATCCGCAGCATCACAGCAATACACAGAACATCAACGTGAAGGTCACGTTCGCAAATCCGTTTAACCGGGCTATAGCAGTTAGACAGGATTTACCGATCAAGTGACATTCACGGTCGCAGATATAATGTAAATACTGTGAAATAATGTGTTTAAAATATCCGATCGATCAAATTTTACCAAGTGGGCCCCCAAGCTTTACTGTAGCACTTAAAGAAATTCTGGGCCCAAAAAATAACATTCCAGAAACCACATTTTCAAGTCTGGAGGCCTCTGTAAAAAATTGGTGTACTGATCTGTCAAAACAGCGGCGGAACCGCGGCCCAAGCATGGGTTTGGCTACGGTTCCGCGGTCGAATAATGAGATCTCGCAACCAAATTTTTATAGTAGGCTAATACTTCCCTGCACAGTATTCTGAGACTACCTGAAAAAAATTTCGAGCCAGAAAAAAATCGACAGAAAACTGATGCAAAGAAAAATACGGTTTTTTGAAAATTGTTCGATCGGAAATGTAAAACACATTAGACAAAGCTAGACTATATTAATGGCGAGGCTCTGATACTACTGTAAGTGCACGGCGGCGCCCCGGCCTCCATCCCGAGGCCAAATGCGGAAGCGATGGTTAACTTTATATTTTTCAAACCGGCACCACCGCACACTAAAAACCCGGATCGTGCCATTAACTAGTCCTAGCTAACTACAAGATGGGGAAGAGAGATATACCGAGCGATCCGTATCCTCCGGTCTTCTCGCCGTCGTCCCGATCTCCCGCGGAATGTCCGGTCTCCACGTCCTCGCCGGAAGAGCACCACGTCGCCTGCTTCTTTTACGGGCTCCCACCTCTATACCGAGGCAACTCAGGCACGAAGTTGGCGAGCCGACGTGCCCAAGGTTTGCTGTAGAATGTAGTGTGGAACTTGTGTCTCATTTTGGGGTTTATGGAATTGCCATATGGTAGAGGTAATGATATATGAACTTTTGTGGAGGAACTTGGGGATTTTTGGAGCAACAAGAGAACAAAAATTCCCCACCAAAAAAATGGGCAGCCCCTCTCCATGCTTGGCCGGCCATGCACCATGGTGAAGAGAAGAGAGTAAGTCAATGAGGAAGTGTGTGTGTATCAAAAGATAATGAACCTCATAATGCAAGAGAGAGAGGGAAAAAGTGATGATGAAAAACACAATGATCACAAAGCAAGAACCTCACTCAACCATCACTCATCAAACATGATGACCCCAAAAGTCAAGTCATCATGAAGCATGGAAGGTCAAGGGATAGTGCAACCATGATGACACTACAAGATGCAAATAACACCCTCCACAAATGCTAATTTGCACAAATGCAAATAAGCCCTCCTCCACCAAACTTCGGCCATTGAAAGATACAAAGAAATATGGCCGAAACAGAAAGCAAACTGGCAACTCCAAAAAACTGGTCCCGTAATAAATTACAGGAAAACCCCGCTGCTGTGTATACACACCCGCATTTGTATTCCGACCGAAATACAAATGCAATAAGACAAATCTACACTGTACTATACTAGGATCCGGCTTAAACCAAAGCCGGCTAGTATTATCCGTTCGATCCAGATCCGTGCAATACCGCACGTATCTGATCGAACCCTGCCATATCTCCATACGGCCTCTACAGCGTTTCTCCCGAAAACTTGAGCAACTGAATGTGGGGGACTCTAAAGACTCGTCAACACCTTGGTTGTGGATTTAACCACTAGCACGTCAGAGGTATAAGCCAATACGTGACGGGCCACCGGCTATTGACCAAAAGGGACGTCGATGAGCGAACTCATCCTGACACCCTACTGAGCCTGTCAGTGACAATATCCGTACAGTCCGGTCCGTTCGTCTATGAGCATCGCATGGCGGGCCTAGGGGGTTGGTAAAAGTCAGACCCCCAAAAGCGGTACAAGTCGTGTCGGAATGTAGCCCAGAACACCCTGAGATACTACTGGAATACCTACCAGTAAATCTCCTGCCTCGGCTGAGGGCTTCTTGTAATGGCTCTTCTACACACAGCGCGATCTCACCCCCAATACCGGGAGAGACGAACCCCTGAAGATCCGCTCACTGCCTCCATGTGGCTCGGGACTGTACCCAACTAAAACCTGTTTGCACGTCTCCTTTGAGCGTGGTAGGGTAGTAATCAAAGTACAGTGGGAACTCATACGAGACAAATGACGATCCCCAGGTCGATGAACTAATCTGTACACATGTCACCAGGGAACTGCTATCTGACGTCAGGTATAAGACCAACTAGCATGTTCCCGGCGAATCCTGTCCGGTGTACTCATAACCCAATGAGCACCTGTATACATCTTAGGTGATCCAACTGACACCAATAGCTTGTGAGACCGGCCACCGCCCCTCGTCAGGGTCTCAACTGTATACACTAGTCTACTCTGGAGTATCGATGCCCTGTCTCGAAACTCCCATGACTAGGGACCTTTTAAGGATGTGCTTATAGACCCCAGCTCCCACTTAAATGATCGCCCTCATACTGCTGGTGGTCAAGCAAGAATCCTAGGGGCTCTATCAACGTGTAATAGTGACATGTCAGGTCACCTAAAGCAGTACACGATGATAAAGATAAACCAGATAGCATACTATCATCTCGAGTAAGACTGTCCTACCAGGATAGGTCCTCCCTCAATCATTGCAATCACGTGCCTGTGATCCAATAATTGACTTTGAGGGAACTATCTCCAACAGAGATCATATAGAACAAGCAGGAAGAAACAGTTAGCCACCTCAGTCTGGGTCCTATCAACCGTATCCCAATTCCACATCCATTCCTGTTGATACCCCGAGTGAGGAAGCCCCGAAACGAATGTCCATTGCTGAGCATATAGCTAGGGCTAGAAGCCAAAGTTTCAATCCGAACTCCTATCAACCGTATCCCAATTCCACACCCGTTCCTGTTGATACCCCGAGTGAGAAAGCCCCTAGGTGAATTTCCAATGCTGAGCATATAGCTAAGGCTAGAGGCTAAAGTTTCAACCCGGACCAATATCAACCATCACCTGCACTTTCCAAAGAAGAGTTTGATAGGCAGTTTGTGGAATATATGTTGTCCAATAACCAACCGACGAACCAATATCAAAATTCTTTTTATCACAATATTGACCCGACTCCTACCCAATTTTCACAACCATTCTGTTCCTATCAATCAAATCCGACTTTTCCATCTTCTCTAAACGGTCCTTCTGATTAGTCATTTGGAAGTTTCAACTGTTCACAAGAATTTCAATCTTATCCTGAAACTCCTTATCGACCGAAGTCTAGTCTTGAGCAGACATTAGAGCAATATGTGGAATTGATGAACCAATTTAGGAGGGTAACAACATGGATGCAAGCAAATAATCCCAAACTAGCCCAAAATTTTCCAGTTTATAATTCGGGCATGGGACAAAACGATAATTTGGGTAGTGAGAGAGAAATGTACACCTTTCCCAATCAAACATTCGCTTTCCAAACTGAAATCCACAACTCCAGTTTCACAGATTTATCGAGTGCACCAAAGGATTCACCAATTGACGATAGAATGTATGACAAGTTGTGTAATAATGCAATGTTTGATTTACCCAACTGCGAAGGGTCCATTCTAAGTGAAACCATGCCAAAACGTTGTGATCTCTATACCTCCACTCTTGAACCAAAACTGATTGAAAACCGTGCTTTTGATGAGGTGTTTGAGAATTTTAACCTTCACTTGAATGAGGTGATTGACGTTGGGGATATATTGATTGATGAACCCGAAACTTTGGATGAGTTTATCCCACCAATTCATCAGATTCTTTCACTTCCTCGTGGTCATCATCTTGAGCCTTTAATTCTTCCCGAACCCTAAATACGTCTTGAAGTTGTTGATATTTGTATGCCCGAAGATCAGACCGAAACTCAGCCTTCATCTCCCACATCTGGTTTACCGACACTCGACACATCGATACGTTCGCCCATTTCATCTTCCACTCCCTCTGGTTCTTCTTCTGTCCCTGAAATGATAGTGAGTGTTGATGAATCACAATCCGTTAGTACAACTTCGACAATCCCAGAAATCCAACTTGATTTGGATATTTTTGAAAATGAGGTAGATGAGTTTTTCACCTCCACATATTTTGACAAATCAAGTATGATAAATTCTGGCATAAAACTTTTTGACAGCAAAATGTTCGATCACACCATTGATAAAAGTTTTGAAGAACTTTTTGCTGATGAACTTGAGTTTTTAAACAACACGGATTTTGTGATTAATCGACCTCCACTTAGAGAAGTTGAACCGCCACCATTCCTTCTTCCTAATCATTCACATTCATCCTCATTCTTTCTTTTCTCTAATTTAAAATTCAAAACTTTCTAGACCATCTCTTATCCCTCCCTCACTTTTTTTGACACGATACAACACATTCTTCCACCAGCCTATACGCTTTACCGATAAAATCATTGAATGGTTGGTGTTAACTTTTGGTCTTTGTAAGGTCTTACTTTGACCAAATGACTCACCCCTCTTAAAATGCTTCGAATTGTCTAACTCATGTTTGAGGGGGGTGTATTTTTGGCTCTTGAAATAACTGTTGTCCTCAATATTGAGAGCCAAAAATAAGTTTGGGGGAGGATCTTCACTTAAATATTTTTCCCCCATTAATAAATGTCCTCCCAAACTTACAGGTTTTTTGAGGTTTAGCAGATAGCAACAGCGAGGACACTGTTGAAAACAAGTTTGGGGGAGGTTTGTGCTTATATTCGCATCACTTCGCATACTTCGCATAAGCACAAAACATATCATTTAAAACATATAAAACCAATAAAAATTTAAAAAATAAAAAAAATTTGTACATAAATAAGATAATAAAAGATTAGATAGTGAAAAATTACATCCAAAAGATTAGAAAAATTTAAGAAAACCAAGAAAATTAGAAGTTTTCTTATACGGACTAGTAATAATTAGTTATGAGCCATTGTCCCAAGGGTTAGTAAGATGAAGGAAGTCACTAATCTGAGGATAAAAATAAGTTCGAAAAATAGTTCCTATTCTGGAAGCCAAACATTTTGAACGTTGATACCCTGCTATTCGCACTTACACACGTCTTGAAACTCGGGATAGTAGAGGATACCTTGAAATGCTCTTGCCTAAAAGCCACAGTATGAAGGTAATAAAAAAATGAAGAAAATATAAATGGTGAAGAAAAAAATGAACACTGGTTTTTTTATCGCCAAGGCAGCAATAAAAAAAATATAGCGAGGGTGCTTCATCACCTGGTGCCTTAGACCAACTGGTCTGGGAGTCACTGCTAAGCCTTAGGTGGTGCAAGACGAGGAAAAACACCTAATAAGCAAGCACATGAGTAATCGGTCGGTTAGTACCTCAAGAAGTATTAACGGTCGCATGAAAAGTGTGTGAGCAAATCCAACTAAATATTCATTAATTAAAAAGTACTGAGGCAGTTGGACAAGAGTATGATAGCTTGAATTAAATTCTCCGGGTGTAGGGATGTCTTTTACACACACGTAGGGTTATATGATCGATGTTTGGAAGAAAGATAGGAATGAAGAATAAAGACGATGTTTTATTAAGGGATGATGTGATTTCTGACATTTTTTCATGACTATTAAGATAGGGCTCATGACAACCAAAAAGCTAGCATAGTTGGAAACCCTAATTTTCAAAGTCTTTCTTTTACAATTCTTATCTTTAAATGTAACTTTCACGGTCTTCCTTTTATTATTGGATTTTGTGGGTGCAATCCGCTGAAAACCCTCAGGAGACAACACTCCTCCTACTAGGGACACCTAGAGATTTAAAGGCTTGTTGCACGTGCTCAGTGCAATCGTGTTACCTACGAAAGTGTGCTAGTTAGTATTTCTCTTTCTTTATTTTCTCCTTCTCTTTTTAATAAAACAGTTCGCTCGAGACGACCGAAAATAAGTTTGGGGGAATTTGATCATTTGAAAATATTGCATTTTTTAACACGACAATTTCCCTACCATTTGCACTCATCTAGAGGTGTTCGGTATTAATATATCACATATTAGCAAAACATCTATAAAATACCAAATAACATGTGTTATATATTATAACCGACATTTTTGAGGGAAATTGAGTGTTTATCATTGCATCGCATAATCTTTGTGTAGCGCAACACTTGTCTCGAGAATCTGTGCAGGAAATTCCAGGTAAAGAGACGAAACTGTGAAAAGTGCTGATAAAAATACGCCAAGTCAAAGACTTGTGATCTGGAAGTGAACAAGAAAGATTTATGAGATTTCACATATCATAAAAGTGCCACAAGAACAGCATAAAAAGAGCACAGAAGTTGCAAGCAGCAAGGCCTCTAAAGCGCCGCGGATCCGCGGCCAAAGGCCCATTCCCGCCACGGATCCGCGGCTAGTTGGTGACGTCATCTCTTGAGATTTCTTCCACGTGTCTACCATTAACGGCTCAGCTTCCAGAAGACTCTAGAATGACCACGTGGCTTCATCCAGAAGGCTCGGCCTAACAACCTTACCCAAGAATATTCCTCATTCTAGAATATTCCTTCCAACAAACTTCTTCTAGAAGCCTCCTTGTAACAACCTCATTCTAGAATATTCTCTCCAACAAACTTCTTCTAGAAGATTCTTTCTAATAACCTCATTTTTGAGGGAAAATTCAAATGTGGTAGTTCATTTTGGAGGGAAAATTCAAATGAGGTGGTTCATTTTGAAGGGAAAAGTTGTTCATTTTGGTAGGAAAAGTGGTTCATTTTGGAGGGAAATTTGAATTTGAATTCTAGTTCTAGGGTTGAGGTGGTTATAAAAGGAGACCTAGATCTAGGGTTTTAGGGGGTTAATTAGTTCATTAGTTGTTCAAGGATTGTTGATCAATTTCCACCCACAAGTTGAGTGACACAACTTGTGCATTCAAACCCTAACCCTAATCCAAAATCCAAAGCCAAAATTCAAGATCTCTGAGTACAATTCAAGCAAGAAGCCATCAACCTTTTAGAAGCGAAGCCGATCTTCAACCGAGCAAGTGATCCGAGACGATCCGCGACTCACGGAGATGTGCGGAGCCAAATCGACGATCTAGTTCGTTCCTCGAATCTTGTAGATCTTGAGAGAATTGTAACAAAATTGTTGATAAATAAAATGTGAAATTTCTTTATCTTGCTTACTTTTATATTTGAGCATTATGATTAGATCTCAATTCTTGATTGTGTTCTTTGATATGATGCTTGAGTAAAAACTCCGCTCGTGGAGGAATCGAGAAAATTGATAAGTTGATGATGATTAGATTCTTGTACGATTCTTAAGTCCTATGAGTTTTGTAAACTCTAGTAAATTGAAGCATCGACAACCTAGTTTCGAGCAATACTTTCTTGAATGTTTTCGCTCTTAATTAGTGATCCACGATCGATGCTTGAATTTACTAGAGGCTAGAATGTGAATGTAATCAACGAAAGAACAAGGAATAGATGATGAAACCCTAGTTTCCGAAAGAAATCCCTAATTCTCGTTGATCATCATCGATCTAGCATCAAATCATCAATGGATAAGAAAACGTAACCACAAGTTTTCATCACTACTATCGATTCGATCGATTCCTACGAGCCTCATTTCAAATCTTGATAACTAATTCAATTTGGATAATTCTTGATTCTCGATTCTTGATCTTTAGTATTTCTTTAAAATTCTTAAAACTAAATTTCAAAATTCATGAATCATTTTCTTTTCTTCTTTTCATTTCGACTCATCTAAAACAATAGGAAGCAAAACACACATCTCTGTGGACGATCCGCACTCACTAACGAACCTACAATTGACACCGTTATTGATTGCGGTTTACAAATATCTTTGATTGTGATCTTTATATATTTTCAAAACACGACACGCAAAGAGTTCATTCAATCAAGAACCCCAGAAGAAATATTAAGCACAAAAGCCCCAATACCGCCGCGGAACCGCGGCCAATATGTGATTTGCGCGGCGGTTTCGCGGGGTGTTAGAGGGATCATGGGCCCAAATTTCTTGAGACTCCTAGAAAAAGCCTGCACGATTTTCTGGGACCATAAAATTGATTTTTTGACGACTTTTAAAATTCGACAAAAACTATAAAAGTGGAATTTTGGTTTTGAAAAATTCGGTCGATCAATATTCTAAACACGTTGAAACTAGCTAGTATAGGTTTTATGGCTTGACTTTGATACCATGAAGGGTTATACTAGCGCCCTGGCCAACTTCCGTGGCCAAATGCAGAACAAAAATTTTATAGCGATCATAAACTTGGTGCTAGAATAGACCAAAACCGGATCTTTAACCATAAACCTAACTAGCAAATGAAGGTTCTATCTACTATAATAGAATGTATACCTAAAGAAAACAAGTCCTTCGGGTGTTCGATCCTCTTCTTAAGCTCCTCGATGGATGTATGGGTCATGCTTGAACTTCGGCCTCCTTGTGTCAAAGATGATCCACCTCGATAGATCCAACCTAGAGCTTAACTTCCAAGATGAGCTAACTAGAACACTTGGGTTGTTAGACTAAGTGATCTAGATTGAGTAGAGAGTGGTTTTAGTGGCTTGGTCTCAATGGCCCTTGATTTTCAACTCATGAAACACTAGGGCTTGAGAGAGAGGAAGAAGGAGAAAGAGCTAGGAAAGAGAGTGTCACTTGATCAAAATGAAGAGTGGGCTCTCATATGAGGGAAAAAGAATAATAATTTTAATTAGGATAATTGTGATGGTTCATTTGATTTGACCATTATCATGTCATAATTAATGCTAAGCAAAATATCTCATGCTCAACAAAAATATCTAAGTCAACTATGGTCAACAAGTCAAATGGTCAAACCAATTAACCATGACACAATTAACACTAATAAAATTAGTAAACAATTTCCTCCATCTCATTATGGTTTTAATCAAGTCAATGGTCAAAACCCTAATGAGGTGTCTCCTTCTCTGCCTCTGTCAACTGTATATACATACCTGCATCCGTGTTCCGAGAAACACGAATACAATGAGACTGAACCAATCCAAAATCAATTACTAGGATCCGGCTTAAACCAAATCCCGCTAGTATCAACTGTCCGAACACCAAACACGCACATGTGCGCGTATGTGAACGAACCCTGTCGTAAAACCATACGACCTCTACTCGTTTTGCCCGAAGCTAGGAAACCCTCTGTGTGGGACTCTAAAGACTCAACAGTACTCTGGCAGTGGGTTTAACCACATGCACACTAGCGGCACTAGCTGTACGTAAGCTACCAAGGTACCTGTCGAAAAGGAAGGCCGACAAGCAAACTCGTCCGAACTCCTACTGAGCTTATCCGTGACAATATCCGTACAGTCCGGTCTCTTCGTCAAAAAGTATCGCATACTGGGTCTAGGGGGTGATGAACGTCAGACCCTAATAACCTGATAAGTCGTGCCGATGTGGTTCAGGACCAATCCGGAAAACTACTAATCAACCTATCAGTAAATCCTAACAGCCTTGGCCAAGGTCTTATGGTCCTGACCAATCGATCACTGTGCAATATCAACTCCCAATACCAGGAGAGACGAATTCCCAACAATCGCTCACTGTCTCCATGTGGCTCGGGACTGAACCCAACCAAAACCTGTTTGCACGACTCAGTAGAGCCGTGGTAGGGTAGTGATCAAAGTTCAGTGGGAACTCACACGAGACAAATGCCGATCTCAGGTCCAAAGACTAACCTATACACATGTCACTTGAGAACATCCATCTGACGATAGGTATAGTACCATCTGGAAATTCTCGGCGAGTTCGTCCAGTGTACTCACCCCCAGTGAGCATCTGTATACGATCTCAGGTGCATCAGACCAATGGCTGTGGGACCTGAAGGACTACCATAGCACCATGATGAGGTTGTAGAAGCATCTACCATGCCAAATTCAAATTTTTCTTAGTGCTAAGCTAGAAAAACAAGATCTTTAACTAGATTATTAGGGTTTTCTTTAGATGATATGTCAACTAGAGAGAAGGAAAGATATTTATACCTTGGTAGAACCAAGTCCTTCTCTTCAATATGCTCCGTGTAGTAGTCCCGCGACTCCACAAGGCTTCTCTTGAGACTTTGAACAAGCTCCCTTCGTAGCCTTCGCGCCAATGATGATTCACCTCGAAGCTCCTACTAGTTCAAGCTACCACTACACTAAACCCTTTAGTGCATGAAACACATCACACTAATTTGCTATAAAGGTGTGAGATGATGAAGTAGGGGATGTTAAGAGCTCACTAATTTGTGCTCAAGCTTCATGATTCACATCACATGTGAGGGTTGAAGCTTGAGGAAAAGCAAGAGGAGGAAGAAGAAGCAAGAGCAAGCATGAGCAAGAAAAATGGCTAAGACTTTTGGAATTAACAAGAATGAATGATAATTCTTGACCCCTCACTCATTCAAGCATGGAATTATGCAATATTAAATTGCAACCATGCTTGAATAGTGAGTCAAGAATGAATAAACAAGTATTTAACCCATGCTTGCAACCATGCTTCATTTTACACCTCATTTCTATTTTCACAAAATAGAAAAGAAAATGCCATGCTTCATTTTGATATATATATATATATATATCATATATATTAATATATATTTAATGAAGATTAATTAGTAAGCTAATGATATTAGTTAATATGTAATTATATCACATATAATTTATATCATATTATTAAATCAACATTTGATCTAATAATCCGGTTATATCATATACGACCGTCTAATATCATTTATCTGTATATCATATTATCGAATCAACACTTGATTCGACAATCTGGTTATATCATATATAACCGCACCGATAACAGATTACAGCCAGATTACAATACGTTATCACATACTCGTATTTAATGAAGCCCACACACATATCACATATGTGTCCTACTTCATTTCGCTTGAATCAGGGAACTTCTGTGTGGGATTCTAAAGACTCGTCAATACTCCGGCAGTAGGTGATGATCTTATCAGTCACCTACAAGCCATCAGCGGTACTAGCTGGACGTAACGACTACCCGGGTATTGAGCGATATGAAGGCCAACAAGCAAGCCTGTCCACAGTCTCCATGAAGCCTATCAGTAATACTACCATACAGTCCGGTCTCTTCGTCTGATATGTCTCAAATCATGTCTAGGGGTGGGAATCATCAAACCCTAGTAACGTGATAAGTCATGTCGATGTGAGGATCATAACAGGTCGAGAAACTACTGATAACACTTATTAGTAGATCTCCATATCAGCCCTGGCCAGGGACTTCCAGTTATTGCCAATCGAGCATAGCGCAACATCAACCCCCAATACCGGGAGAGACGAAACCCCTCCTATCGCTCATTGCCTCCATACGACTCGGGACTGTACCCAAAATCCACCTGTTTGCACGACTCCTCTTGAGCGTGGTAAGGAAGAAATCAAAGCACAATGGGAGTCGCATAAGACTCTATGACGATCTCGGGTCTACAGACTAATCTGTACCAGTGTCACCAGAGGACTGCTATCTGACGATAGGTATACTACCACATAGGAGTCCTCGGTGAGTCCTGTTCAGTGTACCCAGTCTCCACTGAGCACCCGTATACCATCTCTGATGTCAAACACCAATGGATGTGGGATCATCCATTGCCCATCATATGGGTCAAGAGGCGTATACGCTAGTCTACTCTGGAATATCGATGCCCTGTCTCGATATTCCCTTGACTAGAAACAATTGAAGGATGTACTTATGAACTACCCTGGCCCCACTAGTATGATCTGCATCATATTTCTGGTAGTCAAGTACATATCCTAAGGGCTTTATCAATACGTAAGATAAAGGTAACTAGATAGCATACTATCATGTCGAGCAAGAAAGTCTTCTCTGTATATAAATATCCAAGTATCCACTATAATATATATCATATGTACAATAATGGCCTCTAGGGCACTGTTCATATCATAATTTTGAATTATTATATTCCCCATTCTTAGTCATTTTACAAATAAACAGGTGCTTTTGACCCATGTCTGCTACATAGTTGCAGGTTACAGGTTCTCGGAACAAAACCAGTGAAAAAGATGAAAAGACGATACAAAAGTGAGACTACGACCAACAAATGGAAGAATCTTGATCAATCCTACAGTTGGATAATAAACGAAGATCAGTGAACAAGTTCACAAAGTATAAAGGCAGAGCAAGGTTCAAGACTTCGACACGAAGCAAACGGTAAAGTCCACGACATTATTCACTGTAGAAATCTGGAAGAAAAATAGAAGACAATATGAAAAACTAAGTGAAGAAAAGCCAAGGAAAAAGCAACTGAATAATTACCAGAGAAGCAGAGCATTTAAGCCCCCAGTATGGCCGCGGAACCGCGGCCAAATAGGGGTTTTGGCCGCGGTTCCGCGGCCATGCGAAGCGCGTGTCGGCGCAAATTCTTATGGCGTGGCGGTGCGTTGACTAGTTTCTTAGGGGGTAAAATTGTAATTGCAGATATGACGCGATTGTAACCCTAGGGTTTCTATGTTCTATAAATAGAAAGCCTAAAACCTGTTTTAGGTTATGCCTCTTTTTATTTCATCTATTCAGAATTTAATTCCTGTGTAAATGTTCGGAGAGAGCCATCAATAAAGTAAGTAATTTTATTTCGTTGCCCTAGTTAATTTTTATTCTGCCTTAGTATAATTTTATTATCTTCCCTGGTTAGATAGTTAGAAATGTTTTTCAATTCCCTAATGCGTGGGTAGTCTCCTCACTTGTTAGGATTAGATTTGGGGAAGGCTTGAGAGATGAAAATCTCTCACTCCTTTCTTGCCCATCACATATAATTAATAGGACTCCATGCATACATACACACACCGTTCCCTACGGCATCCTAGCCCACGAGGTAACGGTGATACCGTAGTATAAATGACCGGTTGCGTATGTTTTCCATGAAGGTTAGGGTAAGAATTTAGAAAGGAAGGACTAGAACCTAGAGAAAGAAACATCGTTTCTTCCCGATGGTACTAATCCCCTTTATTAATTATTACCATAACACCTAAAGAAATCTAAATTAGGGCATTGAAAGCGGTGAGGAAATCTTCAATTTTCAAACTTAACCTAAACATAACCCTAGCAAGATTCTAATCATAGTATAAATCAGTTTAGTTTTTAGCGATAATCCATTCACACCGTTTGGAATTAACTCGTTAGACCAAATTAGGAAATACACAACATCCCTATGGACCGACCCGTACTCACCGGCTAGCTACCTAGCGACGCCGTTCTTGATTGCGGTTATAAATATTCTTTGATCAATCAAATGGCGCCGTTGCCGGGGATGGCGTACTATTTTCTTTTTGCAATTTCGGGTTAATATAAAATATAAAAATCATACAAACTGAAAAATTGAAAAATATAAAAATTTTATCATCTTTTTATTGTTTGAAGGGTGTTTTCATGTGAATTTTGCAGGATCGACGAACGAGTTCAGATCTGGAAAAATCCAGAGAGCAAAACAGAAAACGGTAGATCTGAACAACAGAGGAAAATCAAAACAGAAGAACAGAAAAATTTTCAGGAACCGACCTGCATAGGAGACCGCGGAACCGCGGCGGGAGGCGCATCTGGCGGCGGAACCGCGGCGGCCTTGTAACGTCGTCATCTGCAAAAGCACTGTAAGTCTTCTTTTCTCTTTCTCTGCAACCCCAATATCTCCTTTGTAAAATTTTCCTGCAGGATTCTTTGCGCTAAAAAATCTCTCCCCCTTCCAATAATTGATCTTGTGCAGGATTCTTTGCGCCGTGCTAAAAATTGTTTGCAAGTGATTGTTTACTGTTTTGCATATTTTATTGGACTTTAAGGGGCTTGAAACCAATCCAGATTGGCTGGGGATTTCATCACCCTTCCCAGGACCTCAGAAATCACATAAGGCATATTGCATTGTCCATCAATTAATTAAAAAAGATTAGACTCAGCCCTAAGGACTTCGCGCTCAATAGGACAAAGGAATAGTTGTAGGCATCGACCGTTGATCCTAACCTGACTTTGTAGTGTCTAGGAAAGTGTGTCTAAGGCGAGTGGTTACTTAATTAGGCCCACTACTTACATAGTGGAGAACCTCCCACTTACTTGGCACTTACCTGGCCACAATTGGCGGTGAAGATGCGGTTTGAGGTCCTACTTCTTGCCCTTTGGAACAGTTAGGAGCTGTCTAGCTGACCTAGGTAACCCTAGATCTAGGCCTGATTGTGCATTTGTGGTTGATTGAACGTGTGTCTAAGCCTTTTATCGAAAATCTTTTTTGCAAAAAGCACCACATAAAAAAACACAAAAAGAAAAAAAATCATAAATTTTACAAAAACTTGGAACTTGTCGCTAAGAAATCCGTGCACCCCACTTACACCCACTTTTTTCTCATTAACGTTTTCTTACCTCCACATTCTGTTTTTCAATTTTTGACTACACTACCTCTTTAGTGTATGTCCGGTTGGACTAGGGACACTAGTGCCCGATTAGTCCATGTCTCGTTGGTACCGACCGACGAAGCTTTCGACTTCCTTCCACTTCCTTACCTTCACCTTCACATTCTTCCTCCGAAGAGATGTCGGGATATAATCCTAACAACACCTTACCCACGGGACTGATTACACCTCCGTTAGGTGTGAATAACCCACAACACCCGCCTGTTGAAGCGCCCCAACGAATCACGCTCCAGGATCTTTTCTACCCTGTCCGCACCGCCTTACCTACTTGTCTTTCACTCCCACCGGCAAATAGGGACAACTTTGAGATTAAACCCCACTTCATCAATATGTTGCCAAAATTTCACGGACTGGAATCCGAAGATGCCTATATCTTCATAAACAAATTCCAAAACGTTTGCGCAATGATGAAAACAACCCAACTTTCAGATGATGCTATAAGGCTAAGGGGCATTCCTTTCACCTTATGTGACTTAGCCGAGAAATGGTTATACAGCACATCATCACATTCAATTAAAAATTGGGAAGAGTTTGTTAAACCTTTTCTTAAAAAGTTTTATCCACATCACAAGACCAAGAGAATTCGCAATGAGATTATTCAATTTTCCCAGCTTCCTTCCGAACCTTTTTGGAAATGTTTTGAAAGATTTAAAGACCTACTTGTTCAATGCCCTCACCATGGGATCGAGAATTGGCAACTTTGCCAAACTTTATATGAAGGATTGAACCCAGCAAATAAGCAGTTGTTGGAAACCATTTGTCAAGGTCACTTTCTAACAAAATCTAGTGAGGAAGCTTGGCAGTTTCTCGAGAATCTTGCTGAACAAACACTTCAGTAGGAAAGCACTAAGACCACCTCATCCTCTTCTGTTGGTCAGTCTAGAGCAGGCATACATCAATTAGATATGTCGATTGCAATGAAGGCCAAGATGACCGCACTTACGAAAAAGCTAGAAGCAATTGAGACCAAAATCTCATCGCCTTCTCCTGCCCCTGTTTTACCCCCATGAACTGTTTGTGTTTGTTGTTCGGATCCATCACATCTTACTGAAGAGTGTCCTTACAATCCACCTGTTCAAGGACAAGATCAAGTCAATGCTGCCTTTCAGCAACGACAAAAAAATGATCCATACTCTTCAACTTATAATCCGGGTTGGAAGAGTCACCCAAATTTTGCTTAGAATCAAAATCAACAATTCCAAGGAAACAACAACGTTCAAAGGCATCCTCCTCCACAACAACAAGCACCCCAACAAACTCAATACCAGCAACCTTTCCAACCACAACCTTACCCAAATCAAACGAACAATTTTGTGCCTAACAACTTTTACCCTCAAAACAATTTTGTTCAACCAAATGATGATAAGGTTACCTCGCTCGAAAGAAGTCTAGATGTGTTTCTCAAACAATCTACACAATCAGCAGCAAGGTTGGAGACTTCCATTCAGTCTTTGGTGCACAACAATGCTTCACATGATCAAAGTATCAAATCAATCGAAGCCCAAATTGCACAACTAACTGCTGCGTTGAGCGAGCGAGAAAAGGGAAAGCTTCCATCTCAACCATTGCCAAATCCCGGTCACACACACAACGCACATGTTGCATATGAACAACAAAATTATAATGTAAATGCTGTGACCATGTTGAGATCTGGAAGAGTGTTGCATAATAATATGGGTAATAGTGATGACACCCCCGCCGGTGGTTCTTCTCCATCTTCTTCTTCTTCGTCTTCTTCTTCTCCATCCTCTTCTTCTTCATCTTCATCTTCTTCGTTAGAGCCTATTCTTCATTCTTCAAAAGGCTCTTCTTCTTCTAATCCGAATGGACCCGCATCTCACTTCACGAACACACCAACACTGGGATCCATTCCAACTCCACATTCTACTCCACAAACATTGGACTCAACAAATTTTCAAAATGTTCCTTTTCCAAACAGGTTGAGATCCAATAAACCAACTCCACAAATGGAGAAGATTGTGGAGTTATTTAAACAGGTTAGCATAAATCAACCACTCTTGGATGCAATCCAACAAGTCCCTTCGTATACGAAAATCTTAAAGGGCTTATGCACCTCGAAGAGAAAGTCTCAGATACCTAAGAAAGTGCTAGTAGCTAGTGTCGTGAGCAATGCTATTAACCAACGTCAAACCTTACCCCAAAAACGAAAGGACCATGGTTGTCCTACAATTTCAATAACAATTGGGGATAAGAACATCAATCGGGCACTTTTAGATCTTGGGTCTAGTGTTAACCTGCTTCCCTACTCCGTGTACGAGCAATTAGGTGCTGGAGAGTTGAAACCCACTCGTTGTACTCTCCAAATGGCTGATCGATCAATCACCCATCCTAGGGGTGAGTTAGAGGATGTGTTGATCAAAGTAGGGGACTTCATATTCCCCATTGATTTTATTGTTATGGACACACAACCTGTTGCTAACCCATGGAACCAAATTCCGATGATCCTCAGTCGACCATTTTTGGCCACTTCCAATGCTGTAATCAATTGTCGCAATGGCTCCATGATTCTATCCTTCGGGAAGATGTCCAGTGAGTTCAATATTTACAAGATAGGAAGTCTGCCCCCCGTGCCTAAAACTAGTACACGAGAAGTTTGCTCTATTCACGAAATCACGCAGGAGGACTGCAAGCTTGAAAAATTTATGTTTGATGACAACAGTTTTGACGCCACTAGTGCGTCCCTCCTGGAATCTAACGCAGTTTGCACAACCGATATTGATTACGAATGTTTCACTTTTTCGGATGATTTTGACGACTCACCGTCCGAGTATGAGTCCTTTGAATTTTTGGATGAGTTAGTTGAACCATCTGATTCGGTTGCTTACAGTGATTTCGAACCATTGTTGGAATCTTTTGAGTTCGAGATAGCCTCCCCAATTTTACCTTCAATTGTTTCGCTTCCGAAACTCAAACTCAAGACTTTGCCGTCTCACCTTAAATACGCTTATCTAGGTGAGAATGAGACCTTTCCCGTTATCACATCGGCATCTCTAGCTCTCGAGCAAGAGAAAGCCCTTTTAATGGTCCTACAAGATAACCAGCAAGCTTTCGGCTGGACTATGGCGGACATCGAGGAGATTAGTTCCCTCATAATTAAATATCATATGCATAGGATGGATGATGCCAAGTCAATAAAGGATTCACTGAAACATCTCGGGGATTGTGTGGATAATCAACCTCCTCCATTAGAAGTTGAACCACCCCCTTTTCTTTTAATAGGCTACAAGAATGCCAATATTCTACTGATTTCTGATCATTCCCATTCTCGTTTTGATTCATCATCAACTCATGTCTCTTCACTTCCACGTACATACAGACACTTTACATACCACCACTTATCTCTTCCCCAATTCTTCTTGGCTCGGTACAACATGTTTTTCCACCGACCGATACTCTACACAGATAAATTTTTCAACTGGTTGGTGTTGACTTTTGGTCTTTGCAAAGTTTGGCATTGACTTGTAACATCGTTTAACTTAAGTTTGGGGGAACCTTTTTGTATATATATTTTGTTTTCTTTTAACAATAAAAAAAATTATAAAAAAAAATAAACAGGGGAGTGCCGACAATTTGAACCCTCTTGGTGTAGCCTGACAGTGAGGACACTGTTAAGTTTAAGTTTGGGGGTATGCTCGGTAAGCCTTCTTCTTTCGCATTCATATGTATATTTTTCCATTTGCATACTTATTTTAAAACCCAAAAAAAATTGAAAATTTTCAAAAATTATAAAAATTGAAAAGTTCAATTTTGGCCATATTTGACTTAAGTTTGACATGACGGTTGACTAGCTAGGAAAAACTAGATCCTCAACTTAGTAAATTAAAAACCCTAAAAAATAACCATTCTTAAAATTTAACGTTAGAAAATATATGTCTTTGTAGTTTACTTAGAAATAGGCAAATTTCGAGTTCACTTCTTGGGCTAAGTTAAAACAAGGGAAAAGTATTGATATCTTTATTAAAGTATAAGTTTGAAAAATAATTCCTAAGCTTAATTCTAGATTCTGAAAATATATACCCTACAAATTGCATAAACGCGAACCTTGAAACTTGGAATAGTAGAAGAGACCTTGAAATGCTCTTGTCTAAAGTCCTTAGTACAAAGAAAAATAAAATAAAAATACAAGTGTGAATAAAGTGATAAAAAATGAACACTGGTTTTTGTAATTACTTAAGGCTGCATTAATAGATAAAAATATTTAGCGAGGTTGCTTCATCACCTAGTGCCTTAGACCAACTGGTTTGGGAGTCACTGCTAAAAGCCTTAGGGATTACAAGACTAGGAATTACGCCTTAATATGCAAACACATTTTGTAATCGGTCGTTGGTACCTCAAGAAGTATCAACGGTCGCATGAAGAATGTGTGGGCAATTTCATCTAAAAATTCACCAACTAAAAATACTTTGGACGATGGACAAGAGTATAAGAGCTTGAATTGAATTTCCAAGTGTAGGGGTGATACAGACACACACGTATGGGTATGTGATTGGGGTTTAAATGTGAGATAGGAAAGAAGAATAGGACTTATATCTTTAGTAGAGATGATAAAAATTCTTAAGTTGAGATGGAACCTTAGAAGGAAAACTCAAAAGATGCTAAAAGCTAAGAAAATCTACGAAAGCATATATGATCTTAAGTTAAAAGATAAGGAAGCGTGAAAAATATGGGTGGATAATTTTTGAGTCAAAGATAATAGAATTCCGTGTTGGAAAACCTAATTGGAGAATAAAAGTCAATGGGCCGAATTGTTAGGATTTTGTGGGTAGTATCCGCTAAAAACTCTCAGGAGACAACACTCCTCTTACTAGGGACACCTAGAGGTTTAACGGCTTGTTGCACGAGCTAAGTGCAATCGCGTTTCCCTGCGAAAGTGAGGCTAGGTCTTTTTCGAGAATAAAACTAAGTTTGCTCGAGGACGACCAAAAGATAAGTTTAGGGGTATTTGTTCGTATCATAATTTTGCATTATTATATTCCCCATTCTTAGTCATTTTATAAATAAACAGGTGCTTTTGACCCATGCCTGCTACATAGTTGCAGGTTACAGGTTCTCGGAAAAAAAAACAATGAAAAAGATGAAAAGACGATACAAAAGTAAGACTACGACCAACAAATGGAAGAATCTTGATCATGCCTACAGTTGAAGAATAAACGAAGATCAGTGAACAAGTTCACAAAGTATAAAGGAAGCGCAAGGATCAAGACTTCGACACGAAGCAAACGGTAAAGTCCACGACATTATTCACTATAGAAATCTGGAAGAAAAATAGAAGACAATCTGAGAAACCAAGTGAAGAAAAGCCAAGGAAAAAGCAACTGAAGAATTACCAGAGAAGCAGAGCATTTAAGCCCCCAGTATGGCCGCGGAACCGCGGCTAAACAGGGGTTTTGGCCGCGGTTCCGTGGCCGTGCGAAGCGCGTGTCGGCGCAAATTCTTATGGCGTGGCGGTGCGTTGACTAGTTTCTTAGGGGGTAAAATTGTAATTGCAGATATGACGCGATTGTAACCCTAGAGTTTCTATGTTCTATAAATAGAAACCCTAAAACCTGTTTTAGGTTATGCCTCTTTTTATTTCATCTATTCAGAATTTAATTCCTGTGTAAATTTTTGGAGAGAGCCATCAATAAAGTAAGTAATTTTATTTTATTGCTCTAATTAATTTTTATTCTACCTTAGTATAATTTTATTATCTTCCCTAGTTAGATAGTTAGAAATGTTTTTCAATTTCCTAATGAGTGAGTAGTCTCCTCACTTGTTAGGGTTAGATTTGGGGAAGGCTTGAGAGATGAAAATCTCTCACCCCTTTCTTGCCCATCACATATAATTAATAGGACTCCATGCATACATACACACACCGTTCCCAACGGCACCCTACCCCACGAGGTAACTGTGATACCGCAGTATAAACGACCGGTTGCGTATGTTTTCCATGGAGGTTAGGGTAAGAATTAAGAAAGGAAAGACTAGAACCTAGAGGAAGAAACATCGTTTCTTCCCGATGGTACTAATCCCCTTTATTAATTAATACCATAACACCTAAAGGGATCAAAATTAGGGTATTGAAAGCGGTGAGGAAATCTTCAATTTCCAAACTTAACCTAAACCTAACCCTAGCAAGATTCTAGTCTTAGTATAAATCAGTTTAGTTTTTAGCGATAATCCATTCACACCGTTTGGAATTAACTCGTTAGACCAAATTAGGAAATACACAACATCCCTGTGGACCGACCAGTACTCACCGGCTAGCTACCAAGCGACGCCGTTCTTGATTGCGGTTATAAATATTCTTTGATCAATCAGGCATACGCATAACTAACAATCTCCCACTTGCACTAAGGCCATGTGTTGTAGTATCTCATACCCAACATTCCAAAAATTCTCTTAACTTGCGTCTGAGGGAGGGCCTTCGTGAGTGGATCCGCTACGTTGTCCTTCGTGTCAACTCTCTTGACCTCGATCTCCCGGCGATCTACTATCTCCCGGATCAGGTCATACCGCCTCAGAATATGTCTAGATCTCTGATGGGACCGGGGTTCCTTAGCTAAAGCCACCACTCCATTGTTATCACAATACACAGGTATTGGATGCTCAATGGATGGAATCACACCAAGCTCAGCAATGAACTTCTTTGGCAGCATCGTTAGCGACGATGTATTCAGCCTCCATCGTCGAGTCTGCAACGGTGTCTTGCTTGGAACTCTTCTAACACATCGCCCCTCTGTTAAGGGTAAAGACAAAACCCGAGACCGACTTACTGTCATCCTTATCACTTTGGAAGCTCGAGTCGGTAAAGGACTCCACTTGGAGTTCACCGTTACCGTACACCAAGAACATCTCCTTAGTCCTTCTCAAGTACTTGAGAATGTTCTTTACAGCTGTCCAGTGATTCTTTCCTGGATCTGCTTGATACCTACTCACTACACTTAGTGAGTACGCTACATCGGGTCTGGTACATAACATTGCAAACATGATAGAGCTTACCGCCGAAGCATAGGGTATCCCTTTCATGCGAGTTCTCTCCAAATCAGTCTTGGGAGACATCTCTTTGGAGAGAGTGAGTCCAGAGATCATGGGTACATTCCCACGCTTGGACTCTTCCATACTAAACCTCTTTAGTACGGTGTCTGTGTACCTGGATTGGGACAATCCCAGTATCCGTTTAGATCTATCTCTATAGATCTTAATCCCTAAGATGTAGGAGGCATCACCTAGATCTTTCATTGAGAATCTATGTGATAAGAAGAGCTTGACCGAGTGCAGCATAGGAACATCATTTCCTATCAAGAGTATGTCATCTACGTACAATACTAGGAAGACGACTTTACTCTCTGCAACCTTCTTGTATATACAAGGTTCATCTATATTTTTGATGAAGTCAAACTCTTTGACTACCTCATCAAAACAGATGTTCCAACTCCGCGACGCCTGCTTTAACCCGTAGATAGATTTAAGCAGCTTGCACACCTTTCCACTGCTCCCACTTTCTATGAAGCCCTCCGGCTGAGTTATGTATACGCTCTTTTCTAAATCACCATTTAGAAAGGCGGTCTTAACATCCATTTGCCATATTTCATAGTCATGGTATGCAGCGATGGCAAGAAGGATCCGGATGGACTTAAGCATAGCTACTGGACAAAAGGTTTCATCATAATCCACACCTGGTCGTTGACGAAAACCTTTTGCAACAAGTCTAGCTTTGAAAGTCTCAACTTTTCCATCTACACCAAGTTTCTTCTTAAAGATCCATTTGCTCCCAATGGGTTTTACCCCTTCAGGAGCATCTTCCAAAGTCCATACTTTGTTGGTGTACATGGATTCCATCTCAGATCTCATCGCATCCAGCCATTTCACAGAGTCCCCACTCGTGATGTCCTGCTCGAAGCTAGTTAGGTCATTATCTTCCATAATGCAATCCTCGCTCCCACCATCAACGAGAAAACCGTAGTATCTCTCAGGTGGATGAGGAACCCTACTAGAACGGCGGAGAGGCTGGGGTTCGTCGGGAATTACTGAATCCTCTGGCTCCACCAAATCTTCTGTTGCGGTTTGTGCAGCCGGAACTTCTTCCAGTTCTACCTCCTTGCCACTAATTTCTTTCACAAGAAATTCCTTTTCTAAAAAGGTGGCATGCCGAGAAACAAACACCTTTTGTTCTTCGGTGTGGTAGAAGATATACCCTTGTGAATTTTTGGGATATCCTACAAACTTGCATAGAACAGACCTTGCCTCGAGCTTGTCCGGATTGCGCCTTTTGACATAGGCCAGACAACCCCATATCTTCACATAATTAAGATGTGGTCTCTTCCCCTTCCATATCTCATATGGAGTGGTAGGCACTGATTTGGTAAGAACCATATTCAATAGATGTATGGTTGTCTCAAGCGCATACCCCCAAAAGGAAACAGGTAACTCAGCGGTGCTCATCGTAGAGCGCACCATATCTAATAGGGTGCGATTCCTCCGCTCCGATACACTGTTATGTTGTGGTGTATATGGAGGAGTAAGCTGAGAGAGAATCCCATTCTCTTTTAGATATTCAAGGAATTCTGTGCTCAAGTATTGTCCACCTCGATCTGATCGAAGGATTTTAATACTTCTACCCATTTGGTTCTTGACTTCGGATTTGTATTCCTTGAATTTCTCAAACCTTCAGATTTGTGTTTCAATAGGAACACATTTCCGTATCTTGAGAGATCGTCAGTGAATGTAATGAAGTACGAGGAACCATTCCTGGCATGTGTAGATATGGGACCACATACATCACTATGTATCAGTCCCAAGAGTTCCGTAACTCTTTCTCCGTGTCCATTAAACGGAGTTTTGGTCATTTTGCCTTTGAGACATGACTGGAAAGTGTCATAAGATGAAAACTTGAACGGATTCAAATATCCATCTTTATGCAACTTAGCTAGTCGTGTCACATTGATATGACCTAGTCTACAATGCCACAAGAAGGATTTGTTCATTTTTGAACTCTTCCTCGTGTGTGTGTTTTGTACATTAAGAACTGTGTTTTGATTTAGAACGTACAATCCATTACATAACGCACAAAACCCAATCAACACTTGATTTAGGTAAATGTTCATAACATTATTCTCTACTACAAAGGTATATCCTTCTTTATCTAATAAAGAGATTGATATTAAATTGCATATCATAGAGGATACGTAGTAACAGTCATTCAGGATCAATGTATTCCCTGTTGGTAATACAAGGTGATATTCACCAATTGCTTTGGCTGCAACATTTGCACCATTCCCTACTTTTAGGGAATGATCACCTTTTCCTAGTTCTCTGCCTTTCTTTAACCCATGCAATATATTGCATATGTGGGATCCCGATCCGGTATCTAATACCCAGGACGTAGAGTGTACTGAGAAGCAGTTCTCTGTAACTAACACACCCGAAGAAGATGCATCAACATGCTTATTCTTTGTTTGGGTGGCGTGGGAATCCGGATATGTTCCTATCCCCTACTCGGACTTATAACACCTATAAGTTGGAGCGGGACCAACGTTCCTCTGCTCAGTATAACAAGTGGGTTCGGTCAATACATCCATATTATTATCTTGATTAAGGCGTGACATTGGTTGCTGCCTGGAGAAAGATGGAAGGAAACGCGTTAGCGTGCGCTCTTTGCAAGATTAGATTGGTTTATTATCTTATCTAATCAGGACGTCTCCCACTGTTTTTATCAAATCTTCCTTCAAACCGTAAAAGGTAAGATTAGCCGAGATTAATTACACCTTACAAGTTCGCCAATCTTTCAGCCAGGCCAGTGTTGGTACTTTGAGGGAGGTTCCCCGTGCTTTCGCACGGACCTAATTAGAGTAAACCTCGGTTTCCCAGGGGCGTAACCCCGTTAACACCTTTCTAGACACCTACTTGATTGGCTAATTGTTATGTGTAAAATTCTTTCAGGGGTAACTCTTACTCGCAGTGGGTATCGGGATCTAACTATCTCACAGAAGGTATGCAATCTCATTGCAAATTGCAACACTTAAAATTCCCAATAATACTTTTACCCCCAGCATCCTATGACCTTGACAAAAGCCAACAAAACAAAGGACGCTAGTCAAGCTCAACCCGTACATTTCTTGATTGAATTAAATCCACCCGTACGACCCTTAACGAAAGCCAACAAAGTCGTACGACTACCCTAATCCAATCGCATCTCATACTTTAGCAGATAAGCACTAATTAGCTACCACACACTACGTCTTGATGAAAGACAACAAACGTAGCACGAATACTAAATAGTACCTATCTGAAATGACGGAGGGCTATGCAGGTTTTTCAGAAAAACCATGAGCGTAATGCACTTGATATCGTTGTAGAAACTAGTGATTTTGAAAAGGAGTGTTTTTGAGGCTTTTCTAGTTTCGCTAAAGAGGTCACTCCCGGTGAAGGGATCTCGGCTCTTTCCTTATCGAATAAGGTGCTGGATATTCTGCAAAGAATACCGCTATGCAAAGCAAGAACTATAGAAGCAATCAAAAACTAAACCGAGTGATTTGTAGCATTTGCTAGTTTTGCTAAGGAAGTCACTCCCAGTGAAGGGATCTCGGCTTTTTCCTTATCGAATAAGGTGCTGGATATTCTACAAGGAATACCGCTAAGCAAAGAAAAAACTAGAGCTACCTTTTTTGAAAATTTGATTCTACGATATCTTTAGGTTTCTTTTCTTTCATTAATCTTATTAATGAAGTCCCATCAATTAATGTTTCCCTAAACATCACAGAATAAATGAAACGAAAATAGAACGTACGCTTATGCCATCCGCATTCTCCACGGGACCCCGTCATGCACCGTTAGGTTACTTAACTACCGGCAGAGCGGGGGCTGGACTAGGGTGGGTGCAAAACATAAGCAAGGTTTAATATATATCTTATATATAATATTGCATTTGTCTCACGCAGTTATATGCTCAACATCACAGAACACAGCAGCAGAAGATAAACATATGAAATATTGGATATACTAGGATGTCCATGTTTTAAATTTAGCTAGTAATGTAAAACATAAATTCCACGGTCGTGAAGAATAGCCAAACCCACATCCCATAGACCCCTATGAGAGCGGCAAGTAACCCTGCCAATTCTAGAGTTAGGAGACCCGGTCTCAACTTCTTGAGATGGTCTCCCACTGGACTTTAGAACCCGGTTACTTGTGCTCCCCACCTTGGGTCTATCCTAATGCGGAAAAGTAAATAATATACAACAATGGTTACATCATCCTCAACCCGGAAGTGCCCCAATAAAAGAATATTACATACAATGAATTTTACATGAATGAAAAAGAAAACCCTCATCTCATATAAAACCCCCGGCTATTCTTTAACGATGATCCAATAAGACATATCGGCAGCACATGACATCACAAACCCGGATTCATAACAATTGTATCACATATCATCAAGATTTATACGACGCCAAATATATCGATCAGTTTAACAAAATCCAGAGAACTCAACAACTTGAGAATCACAGTTAAAAATACCCAGACAGTGCATAAATCTCCTACGGGCCTACACAAGAATGTATGCTCCCTGACTCACCTACTACGCTGCGGAACCGCCGCCACGTGTTCCGCGGTCGTACGGTCGAGTCAGGATATCATTTTTCTTATGGGTCCATAGAAAACCCTGCACGATTTTTTGGATATTTTTAATTTCAAAAATTCCAACGTTTGGAAAAATCGACAGAAACATGCAAAAATACAGGTTTTGAAATCTGATCGAACTCTTTAACTTCATAATGACATTCCCCGATGATCTAGTTCGTCTCTGATACCATGAAGGACTACCTTAGCACCATGATGAGGTTGTAGAAGTATCTACCATGCCAAATTCAAATTTTTCTTGGTGCTAAGCTAGACAAACAAGATCTTTAACTAGATTATTAGGGTTTTCTTTAGATGATATGTCAACTAGAGAGAAGGAAAAAAGTTTATACCTTGGAAGAACCAAGTCCTTCTCTTCAATATGCTCCGTGTAGTAGTCCCGCGACTCCACAAGGCTTCTCTTGAGACTTTGAACAAGCTCCCTTCGAAGCCTTCGCGCCAATGATGATTCACCTCGAAGCTCCTACTAGTTCAAGCTACCACTACGCTAAACCCTTTAGTGCATGAAACACATCACACTAATTTGCTATAAAGGTGTGAGATGATGAAGTAGGGGATGTTAAGAGCTCACTAATTTGTGCTCAAGTTTCATGATTCACATCACATGTGAGGGTTGAAGCTTGAGGAAAAGCAAGAGGAGGAAGAAGAAGCATGAGCAAGAAAAATGGCTAAGTCTTTTGGAATTAACAAGAATGAATGATAATTCTTGACCCCTCACTCATTCAAGCATGGAATTATGCAATATTAAATTGCAACCATGCTTGAATAGTGAGTCAAGAATGAATAAACAAGTATTTAACCCATGCTTGCAACCATGCTTCATTTTACACCTCATTTCTATTTTCACAAAATAGAAAAGAAAATGCCATGCTTCATTTTAGTGTGTATATATATATATATATATATCATATATATTAATATATATTTAAAGAAGATTAATTTGTGAGCTAATGATATTAGTTAATATGTAATTATATCACATATAATTTATATCATATTATTAAATCAACATTTGATCTAATAATCCGGTTACATCATATACGGCCGTCTAATATCATTTATCTGTATATCATATTATCGAATCAACACTTGATTCGACAATCTGGTTATATCACATATAACCACACCGATAACAGATTACAGCCAGATTACAATACGGTATCACATACTCGTATTTAATGAGGCCCGCACACATATCACATATGTGTCCTACTTCGTTTCGCTTGAACCAGGGAACTTCTGTGTGGGACTCTAAAGACTCGTCAATACTCCGGCAGTAGGTGATGATCATATCAGTCACCTACAAGCCGTCAGCGGTACTAGCTGGACGTAACGGCTACTCAGGTATTGAGCGATATGAAGGTCAACAAGCAAGCCTGTCCACAGTCTCCATGAAGCCTATCAGTAACACTACCGTACAGTCCGGTCTCTTCGTCTGATATGTCGCATATCATGTCTAGGGGTGGAAATCGTCAAACCCCAGAAACGTGATAAGTCATGTCGATGTGAGGCTCATAACAGGTCGAGAAACTACTGATAACACTTATCAGTAGATCTCCATATCAGCCCTGGCCAGGGACTTCCAGTTATTGCCAATCGAGCATAGCGCAACATCAACCCCTAATACCGGGAGAGACGAAGCCCCTCCTATCGCTCATTGCCTCCATACAACTCGGGACTGTACCCAAAATCCACCTGTTTGCACGACTCCTCTTGAGCGTGGTAGGAAGGAAATCAAAGCACAGTGGAGTCGCATAAGACTCTATGACGATCTCGGGTCTACAGACTAACCTGTACCAGTGTCACCAGAGGACTGCTATCTGACGATAGGTATACTACCACATAGGAGTCCTCGGTGAGTCCTGTTCAATGTACCCAGTCTCCACTGAGCACCCGTATACCATCTCTGATGTCAAACACCAATGAATGTGGGATCATCCATCGCCCATCATACGGGTCAAGAGGCGTATACGCTAGTCTACTCTGGAATATCGATGCCTTGTCTCGATATTCCCTCGACTAGGAAAATTGAAGGATGTACTTATGAACTACCCTGGCCCCACTAGTATGATCTGCATCATATTCCTGGTAGTCAAGTACATATCCTAAGGGCTTTATCAATACGTGAGATAAAGGTAATCAGATAGCATACTATCATGTCGAGCAAGAAAGTCTTCTCTGTATATAAATATCCAAGTATCCACTATAATATACATCATATGTACAATAATGGCCTCTAGGGCATACACATAACTAACAGGACCAACCATCCCCCGACAGGGTTAGAAACAGATACACTAGTCTACTCTGGAGTATCAATGCCCAGTCTCGATACTCCCGTGACTAGGGACCATTTAAGGATGTGCTTATGGACCACCATGCTCCCACAAGTATGATCGCCATCACAACGCAGGTAGTCAAGCATGATCTTACGGGCTTTATCAACATGTAACCGCAATATGTAATAATGAGTATGACATATGCCATGTTAAGATAAAGACAATCCATAATAGTATACTACCATATCGAGTCTTTATCAATATATGCAAGCTAGATATAACAACAATAGAAATAAATACACATATCCTGACAAAGACAAGTCAAATAATATACTATAAAACTGAGCAAGATTGTCATGTACATACATATCCCTAACATCCATATGTATACATATACAATACTGGCTTCTAGGGCATATATATATCCAACAAGCAGTGGGAGCCATCCTGATTAGATAAGATAATAACTTATCTAATCTTGCAAGAGCATACGCTAAAGTGTTTTTTTCTGTCTCTCTCCAGGTAGCGACCATGTCAGGCCTTAATCAAGATAATAATATGGATGTATTGACTGAACTCGCTTGTTATACTGAGCAGGAGAATGTTGGTTCCGTTCATTATTATAATTGTTATAATACTGAACAGGAAATAGGGGAATATCCGGAATCCCATGCCACCCAAACGAAGAACAAGCATGTTGATGCATCTTCTTCGGGTGTGTTTGTTATCGAGAACTGTTTCTCAGTTCACTCTACGTCCTGGGTAATGGATACCGGATCAGGATCCCACATATGTAATATGTTGCATGGGCTAAAGAGAGGTAGAGAACTGGGAATGGGTGATCATTCCGTAAAAGTAGGGAATGGTGCAAATATTGCAACCAAAACAGTTGGCGAATATCACCTTGTATTACCAAGTGGTAATACATTGATTCTGAACGAATGCAATTACATACCGAACATGATATGCAACATTATATCAGTTTCTTTATTAAGTAAAGAAGGATATAATTTTGTAGCACAGGATAATGTTATGAACATCTTCTTGAATCAAAAGTTGATTGGATCAGGCTCGTTATATAATGGCATATACGTTCTAAATCAAACTACAATTCTTAATGTACAAAACACACATAAGAGGAAGAGTTCAGAAATGAACGAATCCTTCTTATGGCATTATAGACTAGGTCATATCAATGCAACACGACTAGCTAAGTTACATAAAGATGGATATTTGAATCCGTTCGAATTTTCATCATATGACACTTGCCAGTCATGTCTCAAAGGCAAAATGACCAAAACTCTGTTTAATGGATACGGAGAAAGAGTTACAGAACTCTTGGGACTGATACATAGTAATGTATGTGGTCCCATGTCTACACATGCCAGGAATGGGTCTTTGTACTTCATTACATTCACTGACGATTTCTCAAGATACGGACATGTGTTCCTGTTGAAACACAAGTCTGAAGCTTTTAAGAAATTCAAAGAATATAAGCACGAAGTCGAGAACCAAACGGGTAAAAGTATTAAGATACTTCGATCTGATCGAGGAGGAGAATACTTGAGCAATGAGTTCCTGAACTATCTAAAAGAGAATGGGATTCTCTCTCAGCTCACTCCTCCCTATACACCACAACACAACGGTGCATCGGAGTGGAGGAATCGCACCCTATTAGATATGGTGCGCTCTATGATGAGCACTGCTGAGTTTCCTATTTCCTTTTGGGGTATGCGCTTGAGACAGCTATATACCTATTGAATAGAGTTCCAACCAAATCAGTGCCTATCACTCCATCTGAGATATGGAATGGGAAGAGACAATCTCTTAAACGAGATAAGATATGGGGTTGTCCGGCCTATGTTAAAAAGAAAAATCCGGACAAGCTCGAGGCAAGATCAGTTCTTTGCAAGTTTGTGGGATATCCAAGCAATTCGTATGGATATCTATTCTACCATGGTGAACAACAAAAGGTGTTTGTTGCTCAACATGCCACCTTTTTTGAAAAGAAATTTCTTACAAAAGAAATTAATGGCAAAGAGGTAGAGCTGGAAGAAGTTCCAGTAGAACAAACTACAACTGAAGATTTAGTGGAACCACAGAATTCGATAGTTCCTAACGAACCCCAGCCTCTCCGCCGATCTAGTAGGGTTCGTTATCCAACTGAGAGATACTATAGTTTTCTCATCGATGGTGGGAGCGAGGATTGCATCATGGAAGATAATGACCCGACTAGCTTCGAGCAAGCCATCACGAGTGGTGACTCTGTGAAATGGCTAGATGTAATGCGATCCGAGATAGAATCCATGTACACCAACAAAGTATGGACTTTGGAAATTGCTCCTGAAGGGGTAAAACCCATTGGGAGCAAATGGATCTTTAAGAAGAAACTTGGTGTAAATGGAAAAATTGAGACTTTCAAAGCTAGACTTGTCGCAAAGGGTTTTCGTCAACGACCAGGTGTGGATTATAAAGAAACCTTTTTTCCAGTAGCTATGGTTAAGTCCATCCGGATCGTACTTGCCATTGCTACATAGCATGACTACGAAATCTGGCAAATGGATGTTAAGACCGCCTTTCTAAATGGTGATTTAGAGGAATGCGTGTACATGACTCGGCCAGAGGGCGTCGTAGACAGTGGGAGAAGAGAAAAGGTATGCAAGCTGCTTAAATCCATCTATGGGTTAAAGCAGGCATCGCGGAGTTAGAACATCTGTTTTGATGTGGTAGTCAAAGAGTTTGACTTCATCAAGAACGTAGATGAACCTTGTATTTACAAGAAGGTGACAGAGAGTAAGGTTGTCTTCCTCGTATTGTACGTGGATGACATACTATTGATAGGAAATGATGTTCCTATGTTGCACTCGGTCAAGCTCTTCTTATCACAAAGATTCCCAATGAAAGATCTAGGTGATGCCTCCTGCATTTTGGGGATTAGGATCCATAGAGATAGATCTAAACGAATACCGGGATTATCCCAATCCAGATACATTGACACCAAACTAAAAAAGTTTAGTATGGAAGAATCCAAGCATGGGAATTTACCCACGATGTCTGGACTCACTCTCTCCAAAGAGATTTCTCCTAAGACTGATTTAGAGAGAGCTCGCATGCAAGGGATACCCTATACTTCGGCAGTAGGCTCTATCATGTACGCGATGCTATGTACCAGACCCGATGTAGCATACTCACTAAGTGTAGTGAGTAGGTATCAAGCAGATCTAGGAGAGAATCACTGGACAGCTGTGAAGAACATTCTCAAGTACTTGAGAATAACTAAGGAGATGTTCTTGGTGTATGATAACGGAGAACTCCAGGTGGAGTCCTTTACTGATTTGAGCTTCCAAAGTGATAAGGACGACTCTAAGTCTATGTTGGAAGAGTTCCAAATAGGAAACCATGGCAGACTCGACGATGGAGGCTGAATACATCGCTGCCAACGATGCTGCCAAAGAGGCTGTCTGGATAAAGAAGTTCATAACTGAACATGGAGTGGTTTCTTCCATTGAGCATCCAATACCTTTGTATTGTGATAACAATGGAGCTGTGGCTTTAGCCAAGGAACCCAGGTCCCATCAGAGATCTAGGCATATTCGGAGGCGGTATCACCTGATCCGGGAGATAGTTGATCGCCGAGAGATCGAGGTCAGGAGAGTTGACATGAAGGACAACAATGTGGATCCACTCAGGAAAGCCATACCCCAGATACAATTTGAGAGACTCTTCGGGATGTTGGGTATGAGATACTACAATAGCTGGCCTTAGTGTAAGTAGGAGATTGTTAGTTATATATATGCCCTAGAGGCCGTTGTTGTACATATGATGTATATTATAGTGGATCCTTGGATATATATAGAGAGGTTTTTCTTGCTCGATATGATAGTATGCTATCTGGTTTTACTTTGTCTTAATATGTTGACTTGTATTGGGTTACTGTCTTGCTCTCACATGTTGATAAAGCCCTTAGGATATGTACTTGACTACTAGGACTATAATGCAGATCATACTATTGGGGTCAAGGTAGTCCATGAGTACATCCTATAATTGTTCCTAGTTGAGGGTGTATCGAGACAGGGCATCGATACTCCAGAGTTGACTAGCATATACGCATCTTGACCCATATGATGGTCGATGGATGATCCCACATACATTGATGTTTGACATCAAAGATGGTGTACGGGTGCTCAGTAGAGACTGGGTACACTGAACGGACTCGCCGAGAACTCCTAGATGGTATTATACCTATCGTCAGATAGCAGTTCTTTGGTGACATTTGTACAGGTTAGTCTGTTGACCTTAGATTGTAATAGAGTCTAGTGTGATTCCCACCGTGCTTTGATTTCCACCTTACCATGTTCATGAGAACGTGCAAAACGATGGCTTTTGGGTACAGTCCTGAATCACATGGAGGCACTGAGCGATAGGAAGGGTTTCGTCTCCCCCGGTATTGGGGGTTGATGTTGCGCTGTGTTCGATTAGCTATAACTGGAAGTCCCTGGTCAGGGCTGATATGGAGTGCTACTGGTAAGTGTTTTCAGTAGTTTCTCGACCCGTTATAAGCCTCACATCGACACGACTTATTGGTTACTGGGGTCTGACGTTTTACCACCCCTAGACTGGATATATGATATATCTGACGAAGAGACCGGAATGTACAGTAGTGTTACTGATTGGATTCATAAGAGTGTGTACAGGCTTGCTTGTTGATCCTCTGATCGCTCAATACTCGGGTGGTTGTTACGTTTAGCTGACCGCTTGTAGCTTGTGGATGTTTGATATGATCATCACCTACAGCCGGCGTATTGACGAGTCTTTAGTGTCCTACACAGAGGTTTCCTGGCCCATGCGAAACGGAGTAAGAGCATATATGTGATATGTGCAGGACCGAGAATAATACGTGTATATGATACCGTATTCAATTCTCGCGATATGAGATATCGGCCGGGTATATATGATATAGCCGGGTCATCGGATCAAGTGTTGATTCGATGAATTGATACAGATTATATTAGTCGGTTATTTGTAACATAGCCGGATTATTAAATCAAGTGTTGATTTAATAATTTAATGTATAATTATATATATGATATATTACATTATATTAACTGATATAAGCTCACTTAAATGATTCTTTTTCTTGATGATACATTGATATATATGTGATATACGTTAATTGTATTATTTTCTTTTGTTACAATATTGTATATATGTGATATGTATAATTATAACATGTTAGGTTACAAATGCAACTAGGGTTTATAAGATTAAACCATGCTAGAGTTTAGATTAGGGTTAATGTTTTATTTTAGATAAATTCTAAATTGTGGATTTATTCTTGAGATTTTTTTTCATGTTGACTAATGTCCACCCTTTAGATATTTTCTAGATATTTGTTAACCTAACCTCTTAACCCTAGCCTATGGTTTATTCTCTACAAGGGTTAAGCATGCCATTCTTAACCTATGGTTGCTTTTCTAACCTCAACAATAATTCATTTTCAATCATCACACTTGATCTTCTTCTTCCTCCTCATAAAAGCTTTCTAGCTTTTTAGTTTGTGATGAACGATTAAGAGAAAAAGAAAACTAAAGAGAGCAAAATTCCTACTTCATCATCCTCATCTATTCTAGCCACTTAAATTAGGGTGTTTGCTTCACTAATACCTCATTAGTGAAGTGAGAGCTTGGGTTTGTGATTCCTCAAGGTAAATCATCTTGGATTGTGAAGTCTTCAAGCAAGGATGTCTCATTCACCCCATGGAGCCTCTATAGTGTCCGGGAGCTTGATGATCGCAGCGAAGTGACCTCAACTCGGAGCTTATGAAGCGAAGGAACGGAATACAAAGGTTGTAATCCCTCTCACTTAGATGTAATGTTGTTTACATGCAAAGTTAACCCTAATTCTCTAGTTAAGATCCTCGCTTAGGTTGTTTGGCACTTGAAAATTTTTAATACGGCATGTTTGATGCCTTGAAGAACCTTGTTCTAGTGCCTAAGAACCTTACAGTGGTATCAGAGCCTAGCTAGAGTATTAGGCGTTGTGTAGGCAAAATTAAAAGTCCGAACGAACTCCGAATAACCGAATTTTCCCACTTTCTGGAAAAAATTTCAAAAGTTGAAATTTTTCATATTAAAAATATTGAGAAAATCATGCAGGTAATTATATGGACCCTCTTGAAGAATGAGTCTCTAACTCGCTTTAGTGACCGCGGAATCGCGGCCAAAATATGGTTTTGGCGGCGGTTCCGCGGCGCCACTAAGGAGGCAAGGGACGGCACTTCAACGGTTGGTCCATTAGTACTGGAGCATGCTTCTGAGAATTTTTAATAGTGCTTAAGAGTTGAGCTCTCTAGGAATTTTGGGAACTCGTTGATTCGATCGAATTGTTTAACGTCGTCTAGCTTTCTGTAATGAGATAGAATAATTGGAATCCACAAATATATTTGTTGCATGTAAATCTAACATTTCGGTCTCGGCTGTAATCGGAAATCTTGTTAAATTATCCAACTTATTTTGAAAAGGTGTTTTCATGGGTGATACCTAAATGAGAGCTTTACATTGTTAGGCATGAAATCTTTGATATGTGATATCCCGGTTTTATGATGTCTAAGAGCAGTGACGATTCCAATTGCTGTAGTTTTTCATTTTCTTTTCTGCGACATGTGATGTTATGTGTTGCTGTGATATATTATATTGGATTGTCGTGTTTTGAATAGCCGGGGGTTTTATGTGAGATGGGGTTTTTTATTTTCATTCATGTAAAATTCATTATATATAATATTCTTTTATTGGGGTGCTTCCGGGTTAAGGATGATGTCACCATTGTATATTATTTACTTTTCCGCATTAGGATAGACCCAAGGAGGAGAGTACAAGTAACCGGGTTCTAGGGTCCAATGGGAGACCAACTCGAGGACTCGAGTCCGGGCCTCCTAACTCTAGAATTGGTAGGGTTGCTTGACGTTCTCATAGGGGTCTAGAGATGTGGGTTTGGCTATTCATCACGGCCGTGGAATCCGTGTTTTATAGAGACTCAAAATAAAACACGGACTTCCTAGTATATCTAATATTTCATATGTTATCTTCTGCTGCTGATATTCTGTGATGTGATCATATTATATGCGTGAGATGAATGCTTTATTATTGTATATATGATATATAATAAACGCTGCTTATTTTTTGCACCCGCGCTAGTCCCGTCCCGCTATGCCGTTAGTTAAATAACCTAATGGTGCATAATAGGACACTGTGGCGAATGCGGATGGCATAAGCGTACGTTGTATCTGTAAGTCCACGGTAGCGCCCCGGCCGTCTAACAGACGCCAAATGCGGAACAAAAACTTTTTACAACTGGCGCTATCGTGTACTGTGTTGGAGATAGTGCCCTCAGAGTCAATTATTGGATCACAGGCACGTGATTGCAATGATTGAGGGAGGACCTATCCCAGGAGGACAGTCTTACTCAAGATGATAGTATGCTATCTGGTTTATCTTTATCATCGTGTACTGCTTTAGGTGACCTGACATGTCGCTATTACACGTTGATAGAGCCCCTAGGATTCTTGCTTGACGACCAGCAGTATGATGGCGATCATATACGTGGGAGCTGGGGTCTATAAGCACATCCTTAAAAGGTCCCTAGTCGTAGGAGTTTCGAGACAGGGCATCGCTACTCCATTTGTAGACTAGTGTATACAGTCGAGACCCCGACGAGGGGCGGTGGCCGGTCTCACAAGCCCTTTGCGTAATGGCTCTCCTAGACACAGCGCGATCTCACCCCCAATACCGGGAGAGACGAACCCCTGCAGATCCGCTCACTGCCTCCATGTGGCTCGGGACTGTACCCAACTAAAACCTATTTGCACGACTCCTTTGAGCCGTGGTAGGGTAGTAATCAAAGCACAGTGGGAACTCACACGAGACAAATGACGATCTCAGGTCGATGAACTAACCTGTACACATGTCACCTGGGAACTGCTATCTGACGTCTGGTACAAGACCAACTAGCAGGTTCCCGGCGAGTCCTGTCCGGTGTACTCATAACCCAATGAGCACCTGTATACATCTTAGGTGAACCAACTATCAGAGCCACGCCATTAACCTTACCTAGCTTCGTTTGATGTGTTTGCGTTTCCGATCGAACAAAAAATTGCAAAAACCGCATTTTTCTTCACATCAGTTTCTGTCGAATTTTTTTGAAGTCCAAAAATTTTTCAGGTTGTTTCAGGATGATGTGTAGGACATTATAAGAGATCTGCAAAAATTTGGAATCGTGAACAGTAAAAATCGCCGCGGAAGCGCGGCCAAAGCCATGCTTTGGCCGCTCTTCCGCCGCGGGTTCGACTGTTCAGTTACCCAAATTTTTGTAGTATGTTTCTGTGTTGAAAATGTAGTTTCTGGAATGTTAAGTTTGGGCCCAGAATTTCTGTGAGTGCTACAGTTTTGAATTGGGGGCCCACTTGTTAATTTTTGGTCAATCGGAAAATTTTAAACACATTTTTCACAGTATTTACATTATATCTGCGACCGTGAATATCACTCGATCGGTAAATCCGGTCTAACTGCTATAGCCCGGTTAGACGGATTTGCGAACGTGACTTTCACGTTGATGTTCTATGTTTATGCTGTGATGTTGCGGATCGGTCGTGGGGGATAGCCTGGATGCAATGCTAGTACAGTTTTGTTGTATTATGTACATTTGATATTGCGGGGCGAGCGTCCGACATGTGGACTGCCGTCACTGCCTGTTTGTATTATTCTTTTGGGGCACGACCTGGTTGCGGTCGATGTACCCGGTGTATGTATATTTTACATTCTGTACTAGGTTTGCCCCGCGGTGGGGTGCACGAATAGTCGGGTTCTGGAGGGCAACGGGCCCGCATCTCAGGGCATTGAGACGGAGGGGGCTTCAGTCCAGGATTGGCGGGCTATTCGCCGCACTCGTAGGGGGTTCAGGTTGACCCAGGAGGGGTGCCCAAGTTACCGGATTCCATGAAGTGCTGGGTGGTCCATTCACGGTACTGAAGGGGGCTGCCTCGCTTCAGGTTTTGGCGGGTGACTTGCCGCGCCCGTAGGGGTCTAGGATTTCATTGCACAGGCTATCCACACGACCAGGGGAACGTCGGGTTTCAGCTGCGGCTCTGTGAAACCCGGGGTTTCCAGATATCTGTATTGTTCTGTGATGCTGTACATTTCTGTGATGTTGCATTTTATTCACGCCTTGAGCGAAATACTATATATTGGTATATATATATTAGTAGATGTTGTATATGTTTTACATCCGCGCTAGTCCAGTCCCCGCTCTGCCGTTAGTTAGCTAACCTAACGGGTGATGACGGGACCCAGTGGCGAATGCGGATGGCATATACGTACGTCAGTATATTTTCGTTCTTTGTGGTGTGATCAATTGATGGGACTGCATTGATTCGGATCAATGCAAGATAAACAAACCTAATCTGATGTTGTTGGAACACTTTTTCAAAAAGCTGTTATTGCAAGGACGTTCTCTTTTGTTTTGCATAGTGGTATTCATTTGGAATATCCTGCTCCTCAGTCGACGAGGCAAGGGCCGAGATCCCTTCACCGGGAGTGACCCCTTGGACAGAAGTTTTGCGTCAGGGCATTAACTTCACTATAGCCGATTACTTTTGCTTTGCATCGTGGTATTCAGCTGGAATATCCTGCACCTCATTCTACGGGGAAAGAGCCGAGATCCCTTCACCGGGAGTGACCTCTTTAGTAAAGGTTTTCGTCACTATATTTTATAAAAGGCTATGCAGTTCCTTCAACGATATCAAGTTCATTACGTTAAAGGTTTTTCGCCAAAAACCATTCGTAGCCCTCCGTCATTTCCTACAGGTATTATTTGGTATTCGTGCTGCGTTTGTTGACCTAGTCAAGACGTAGTGTTCGGTAGCTAAGTGGTACTTGTTTGTTGCATAAGTGGGATTGGTTAGGACAGTCGTGCGGCCTTGTTGACCTAGTCAAGGGCACGTACGGGTGGGTTTAATGCGATCCAGAACAATGACGGGTTGAACTTGACTGGCGGTTTATGGTTTGTTGACCTAGTCAAGGTCATAAACCGCTTGGGGTAAAAATCACATCGGGAGTTTCAAAAGAACTGAAACTTGCCAGGCATGCGCATACCTTCTGGAGTGTGGTGACTTGAGTGGATTCCGTCAGGTTATCATGCGATGATAGTTGGATCCCGATTCCCACTGATGAGTTAGTTTACTCCTCGGGTGATCCCGACTAATTCTTCTTTCAGGTTTGGAGGAGAATTTGAGGTACAGTGGGAGGTTTCCAGATTAGACAAAGTGGTAACCATTCTGATCTAGGTTAGAGTGCACGCTGAGTGTTTCTTTTCTCTCTCTCTGGCAGCGACCATTGACCCGACCCTGGACTATGACTCAGTGACCAAGTTGACCGAACCTTCTTAACACTGGCTTTTGGATTGTCAGAGTTGCAGACCTCATTGCCACTCCTACTTTTACCCTTTTCTCCAGGACACCCCGTATTACTACGAACGTCCACTTCCATTGGACAAAACCATCGTATGGTTATATACGAACTCGAAGGACTTCGAGGATGGTTTCTGGTTCTGGAGAAAACGGATAGGACTATTCAGTTGTCTTTTCTTTTCACCTTCTCTCGGGTTGCGAGTACTCCTTGGTTTAGGAGTAGTACACCTATTACGTAAATTGGATAGTCTTCTTCCAAACCATAGGCTGGTGCCGACCGGTAGGGAATGATGAAAACCAGTTAACCTAGACGGTGTACAGAAGGTATTAAGTTCAGACAAAGAAAGGGATTAGTAGGAGGGCAAAGTAAATTGCGACTGATATTCACGACCAAACCAAGTATTTCTTCGCCAATCCTAAATCACCTTTGTATTTCTCCAGGACACTCCGTATCACTACGAAGATCCACAGTTTATTGGATATTCCATCGTATGGTTATATACGAACTCGAAAGGAACTTGTTCCAGTTCGGGGATGGATTCTGGTTCACGAGAAATAGGAATAAAGTACATTCAGGTGTCTTTTATCTTCACCTTCTCTCGCATTGCGAGTGCTCCTAGGATTAGGACAGTACACCCTTTATGCTTATTGGATAGTCTTCTTCCAAACCATAGGCTGGTGCCGAACGGTAGGGAAGGAAGAAAACCAATTGGCCTAAAGGGGTGTGCGGACGGTAATGACTAAAGACATATAAAGGGATTTGGACAGATGGCAAAGAGATATACGGTTACAGTTGTGAATCTGGATAATGGAAGAGGCATTACTAGGAATACCAGGATACCCCGACGAAACATTTCAATGTTTCAGTTTCACTGTGTACTGTTAATAGAAAACTGATTTCCCGATTATACACTTACTCCAGGGTATGTATTTACCAGGTATGATTCTCACATCTGTATGGTTTTACAGATGATGAGTGGGAGTAAGTTATTGGGAATTGGGTTATCATCCTCATTATATCGGGATTCATTGTAATCGGTGATATTTGAGGAAGTCACCTGGGTTGTTTGCCGGTCGGCAAATATTTGGTTTTGAATATCCGCTGTTGTGCACCAATTTCAAATCGATATATCTGTACGTCTATTTTCATAGAGTGAGATATACCTTTTGATATTATGTCGATGACATTTACCTATATCAGTGGATGGTTAGGTAAGGAGCATTGAACAGCGGTGTAATTCTTCTTAACCATAAGTACAGTTTTCAACCTACGACGCACAGTGAAAGAGTTGTTAGACTCAGCGGACTTATACAGAGTATTGTATGTTGTCCAGTGTCCATTAGGACAGAGGGGTTGGTGCTCGTACTATATTCGGTTTACTTATGGCTTCTCTAGATTTTAGACAGCTGTTTCGTGGAAACACAGGGTCTAAGTTTTGAGGAGTTATAGGTATTTGAATAGAGTAGAGTACCAGGTGTAGCAAGTATCGGGATTCTTCAAAGAGATTGAAGATGTAGATACTTGTGTATGATATTCAGTTGATAGTAATGATGAAGACAGATTGCTTCTCTTTCAGGTTACTCATAATTGGAAGCATTCCTAAGTTGAGTAACGCTGATCGACCTCCTTCCATTTAGTTGACATGCACTGGAGACAGCTGCATGATTTGAATCTGGTTCAATTGAATCAGTGCCTCTGTTTCTATATTGGATATAGAACAGTTCATATCTTAACGATGTTAAGGTACGGGGAGTTGTCCGGCTTATGCTTAAAACCAGACTCCGAATAACTCAAGGCACGTTTCTGTAATGGCTGTTTGTGGGTTGACCCAGGCTATGACGAGGGTTGACTTTCTACCATCTGGATGAACAATAGCAATATTGTTCTAGACTCGCCACAGTTTTTATTAAAAATGGATTTCTTCAAAAACAGCAGTGGGAGTATGGTAGAACTGGAAGTGATTCCAGAACCGCAGACGATTACTGAAGATTTGATAAGGAACCTAAAGATTCAATCTGATTTGACATTCCATTGGCCACTCCGCAGATAAGGTGGGTAACTTCAGGCACCCGAGAGGTACTCCGGTAGCCTCAAGGACGGTGACAGGGAAGTTCTTGTTTACCCACACTTGCCATTGTTGTTGTTCCAGGCTGCGAGACCCGGCAGGAGGATGAGTATAGCGTCGTTCTAAACTAGCTTTAGAAGTGCACGTCTATATGACTCTGGCAGAGGGTTGTCGTAGTCAGTGGGAGCAGCGGAAGCATTGGTGGACTTCATGCTTATATCTATTTATAGACTAAAGCAGATATAGCAGAGTTAGATCATCTGTTTCTGATGTGACAGTCATGGGTTTGACGTCATCAGAATAGGGGATGGATCTGTTGAGAAGGTAGTAGGAAGTGATATTCCTATACTACGATCGGTTATACTTTGGTCGTCACACAGTGTTTTCTCCACATGGGACTTGGATATTTTATCAGACATACTGGTTACTAGATCTATGGTTTTAGATCTAAATTTGGGTGGTTTCCCAATCAGGGTACTTTGACAGCATTCTAAGAGTATTTAGAATCGACGACTCCTGGCATGGTAGTGTACCTGCAGGTAATGGAGTCACCCTCTCTAAAGGTGTCTTACAGACTAAAGGGGAGAGGGATACGCATGATTGACAGATCACTTGCTTAGGCAATTGAGTCAATCATGAGATGTCAAGTACCACACCAGATGTTGTTCTTGCAGTAGGTGCAATAAGTTGATATTAATCCAATCCTGGAAAAACAGTCGGAAGCAGTTTTAGAACATAAGTGAATGTTCTAGGGATATGATAACGGCTGCCTCCTTTAGGAGACGGTTATCACTCCAGGCTTCCAAGGTGACATGGACGACAAGGAGGTTGTCAGAGTTATAGTTCTCCCTCTGACGAGGGGCAGTATTTTGGACAGGTGGTCCAAGGCAATACTGAAGGCGGCATGGCGCAGGATACTGATTAAGTTCAGTTGATGATACAGTCTAAGAAGTTTGGATTTGGAGTTCATTTATGAGCTAGGTCCCATCAGACATCCAGACATTCTAAGACAGGTATTGCTCATTTCGGGAGATGGCTTTCTCCGCGAACTTGAGATATAGAGAGACATAGAAAGAAACATCACAGCGGATCCACTCACTGAGGCTGTTCCTCGAACGCAATAGTTTCGCAAACGAGTTTTGTGAGACTGACTAGTAGAGGAGTTGGGTGTTCGATATCACACGGGCTGTGAGTATGCGACATCGCAATAATTAGCCTTGAGTGCAAGTGGGAGATTGTTGGAGATAGTGCCCTCAGAGTCAATTATTGGATCACAGGCACGTGATTGCAATGATTGAGGGAGGACCTATCCCAGGAGGACAGTCTTACTCAAGATGATAGTATGCTATCTGGTTTATCTTTATCATCGTGTACTGCTTTAGGTGACCTGACATGTCGCTATTACACGTTGATAGAGCCCCTAGGATTCTTGCTTGACGACCAGCAGTATGATGGCGATCATATACGTGGGAGCTGGGGTCTATAAGCACATCCTTAAAAGGTCCCTAGTCGTAGGAGTTTCGAGACAGGGCATCGCTACTCCATTTGTAGACTAGTGTATACAGTCGAGACCCCGACGAGGGGCGGTGGCCGGTCTCACAAGCCACTGGTGTCAGTTGGTTCACCTAAGATGTATACAGGTGCTCATTGGGTTATGAGTACACCGGACAGGACTCGCCGGGAACCTGCTAGTTGGTCTTGTACCAGACGTCAGATAGCAGTTCCCAGGTGACATGTGTACAGGTTAGTTCATCGACCTGAGATCGTCATTTGTCTCGTGTGAGTTCCCACTGTGCTTTGATTACTACCCTACCACGGCTCAAAGGAGTCGTGCAAACAGGTTTTAGTTGGGTACAGTCCCGAGCCACATGGAGGCAGTGAGCGGATCTGCAGGGGTTCGTCTCTCCCGGTATTGGGGGTGAGGTCGCGCTGTGTCTAGGAGAGCCATTACGCAAAGCCCTCGGCCGAGGCAGGAGATTTACTGGTAGGTATTCCAGTAGTATCTCAGGGCGTTCTGGGCTACGCTCCGACACGACTTGTACCGCTTTTGGGGGTCTGACTTTCACCAACCCCCTAGGCCCGCCATGCGATACTCATAGACGAACGGACCGGACTGTACGGATATTGTCACTGACAGGCTCAGTAGGGTGTCAGGATGAGTTCGCTCATCGACGTCCCTTTTGGTCAATAGCTGGTGGCCCGTCACGTATTGGCTTATACCTCTGACGTGCCAGTGGTTAAATCCACAGCCATAGTATTGACGAGTCTTTAGAGTCCACCACACTTACAGTTACTCAAGCTTTCGGGCGAAACGCTGTAGAGGCCGTATAGAGATATGGCAGGGTCCGATCAGATACGTGCGGTATTGCACGGATCAGGATCGGACAGTTTTGTACTAGTGGCCGTATAGTTATATGGCAGGGTTTGATCTGATACGTGCGGTATTGCACGGATCAGGATCGAACGGATTTTACTAGCCGGCTTTGGCTTAAGCCGGTCCTAGTCTAGTACAGTGTAGATTTTGTCTCATTGCATTTGTATCCGGTCGGAATACAGATGCGGGTGTGTATGCACAGTATAGGGGTTTTCCTGTAATTTATTACGGGACCAGTTTTCTGGAGTTGCCAGTTTGCATTCCGATCCGGCCGGTTTTCCTTTGTTCTTTCCCGGCCGGACTTTTCTGATGGAAGGGGTTATTTGCAGTTTTGCAAATAACACTTTGTGGAGGTTTTTCTTGCAAATGATTTATTATGATAATATTTTTGATACCATTCTTATCTTTCATCATCACTTGCTTTTTGATGATTTGAGGTGATTAGAGTTGATTTGGAGTTGATGTGAGATTGTGATGAGTGTGTTTGTTTATGGTCACCCTTCATACTCTCCTACACTTACCTCCCTTCTTGTTATGGTTTCATATTGATTCCTCCACCATTCTTCTTCCCACTTGATGAAATGGATGATAAGTGATTTCATGGTTGAGAGAAAAAAGAGAGAAGAAGAAAAAGAAAGAGAGGAAGAAGAAGAGAGAGCTTCATTCTTGAGAGTTTCTTTTTTGATCTCTTTTTCATGCTAGAAAAATGCAAGCACCATTTTTCTAATCCTTGTTTCCTCCATCATCTTCCAATGGCAACAAAACCCAAGTGAGACAATCTACTACACATTCTACAGCACATCTTGAGCATGTCGAGTTGCCGGCTTCATGCGCGAGTTGCCTCGGTATTGAGGCGGGAGCCCGTAAAAGAAGAAGGCGATGTGGTGCCCTTTCCGGCGAGGAGGCGACGATGTGGAGGCAACACTTTCCGCGGGAGATCGGGACGATGACGAGAAGACCGGAGGACTCGGATCACTCGGTAAACTTCTCACCCTATCTCTTGTTAGCTAGCATTAGGTTAATGGTAAACGATCCGGGTTTTCTTTGTCCGCGGTAGCGCCGGTTTCCGAGTAAGGAAAAAATTTTGATTCCGCATTTTGGCCTCGAGTAAGACGGCCGGGGCGCTGCCGTGGCGCAACATACTGTAACCCGGATCTGCCATTAAAGCTAAACTAACAAACAACAAAGTGAGTAGAAAAGTTATACCGAACGATCCGAGTCCTTCGGTCTTCAACCATCATCCCACGCTTGTTGCGGCTGCTCCGATCTCCTCGATCTCTAATCATGTCGTCCAGGTGGCACCACGTCGACGGATCTTTAAACGGGCTCCCGCCTCTGAACCGTGGCAACTCGATCATCAAGTTTGCTAAAAGAGACGACCAAGATGAAGTAGAGAATGAGTAGAACACTTTGTCTCGTTACGTCCAAGACTATGGACGAACGGTTAATGAAGTTGCCTTTTGGATTCAACTGAAATGAGAAATAAATATCTTTAATTTCCATGAAGCCAAAACCGTAATCTTTTTCATGCAACAACCATATGTTTCACAGGAGAGGGGCCGGCCATTTATAGGAGAAGAGGGAGGTGAGTGTAGGAGAGAGGAGGGGGTGACCACAAGGATATGAAGCTTATCATAACCAAAACACAAAGAATGAGTCACACAAAACATTAAATGCTAACCAATGAACATTAACCTAGTCATCCATCATCATTAAATGCACCATTAAGGAACAAATGACTCACTAGCTTAGTCATCACTTCTAGAACCATCTAGAACACTGACTCACCTCATCAAGAAAAGATAAATCCGTGTTTAACCGACTGTCAAATACGGCTGATAGAAAACTGGAAACTGGCAACTTCCAAAAGTGATCCTAAAACGAATTTCAGGATAACCCCGTATTAGTATAAACATACCTGCATTTGTATTACGACCGAATACAAATGCAACTGAGATAAAGATATTATATCTACACCGTATAATACTGGGTTCCAGCTTAAACCAAAGCCTACCAGTATTATCTGCCCGAAAAACGACACGTGCAAAAACGCACGTGCTTTTTCCGAACCTTGCCATAAACCCATACGGCCTCTACAACGTTTCGCCCGAACTTGGGAAAGTGTCTGTGGAGGACTCTAATGACTCATCAACACATCGGCACTGGGTATAACCACTAGCACGTCAGAGGTACAAGCTGCACGTAACGTTTTTCCTATGTATTGATTAGAAGGGAAGCTGACGAGCGAACTCAACTATAAACCCTACTGAGCCTGACAGTGACAATGTATATACGGTGCAGTCCGTTCGTCTAAAGAGTATCGCATATCGAGTCTAGGGGGGTAGATAAAGTCAGACCCCTACTAACGCGATAAATCGTGTCGGTATGAAGCCCATCACCACCTGAGAAACTACTGATCCAAATCAGTAATTCTCCGCTACCTCGGCCGAGGATTCCTAGTGATGGTCACCCGTGCACTGCGCGACATCAACCCCCAATACCGGGAGAGACGAATCCCCGACGATCCGCTCACTTGCCTCCAATATGGCTCGGGACTGTACCCAACTAAAACCTGTTTGCACAACTCCTTTGAGCGTGGTAGGGTAGTAATCTAAGCACAGTGGGAACTCACATGAGACAAATGACGATCTCAGGTCGATGAACTAACCTGTACAAATGTCACCAGGGAATTGCTATCTGACGATATGTATAATACCAACTAGCAGATTCCCGGCGAGTCATGTCCGGTGTACTCATAACCCAATGAGCACCTGTATACATCTTAGGTGATCCAACTGACACCAGTGGCTTGTGAGACCGGCCACCGCCCCTCGTCGGGGTCTCGACTGTATACACTAGTCTACTCTGGAGTATCGATGCCCTGTCTCGAAACTCCCACAACTAGGGACATTTTAAGGATGTGCTTACAGACCCCAGCTCCCACGTATATGATCGCCATCATACTGCAGGTAGTCAAGCAAGAATCCTATGAGCTCTATCATCATGCAATAGAGAACTAAAGCATGTATACGATGATAAAGACAAACCAGATAGCATACTATCATCTCGAGCAAGACTGTCATATCGGTATAGGTCCCGCCTCAATTATTGCAATCACGTACCTGCGATCCAATAATTGACTTTGAGGGCACTATCTCCAACAATCTCCCACTTGCACTTAAGGCTAATTATTGCAATGTCGTATACTCACAGCCCGTGTGATACCGAACATCCAACTCCTCTACTAATCAGTTTCACAAAGCTAGTTTGTAAAACTCTTGTGTTCGAGAAATAGCCTTAGTGAGTGGATCCGCCCTGATGTTTCTTTCTATGTCTCTCTAAATCTCAAGTTCACGGAGAAAGCCATCTCCCGAATCGAGTAATACCTGTCTTAGAATATGTCTAGATATCTGATGGGACCTAGTTCATAAATGAACTCTAAATCCAAACTTCTTAGACTGTATCGATAACTGAACCTAATCAGTATCCAGCACCATGCCTTCCACAGTATCCTCTTGGACCACCTGTCCATAATACTGTCCCTCGTCAGAGGGAAAACTATAACTCTGACAATCACTATGTCATCCATGTCACCTTTGAAGCCTGGAATGATAACCGTCTCCCGAAGGAGGCTACCGTCATCAATCCATAGAACATGCACCTTATGTTCTAAAACTGCTTCCTTACGTTTCTTCAGGATTGGATTAATATAAACTTATCGCATCTAGTGCAAAAACAACATCTGGTGTGGTACTTGACATCTCACGATTGACTCAATTGCTTAAGCAAGTGATCTGCCAATCATGCACTTCCCTCTCTCCTTTAGTCTCTAAGACACCTTTAGAGAGGGTGACTCCATTACCTGCAGGTACACCACCATACAAGGAGTCAACTATTCTAAAATACTATTAGAATACTGTCAAAGTACCCACATTGGGAAACTACCCAAATCTAGATCTAATACCATAGATCTAGTAACCAGCATGTCTGATATTATATCCATATCCTGTCTGGAGAAACAACTGTGTGACGACCAAAGTACGACCGATTGAAGTATAGGAATTTTACTTCCTACTCTGTGTATGTCATTCAAATACCAGGACATCACACCCTACTACCTTCTCAACAGATCTATCCACTATTCTGATGAAGTCAAAACTATGACTATCTCATCAAAATTAGATGATCTATCTCCGCTATAATTGCTGAAGTCTATAAATAGACATAAGCTACTTGCCCACTATGCTTCCGCTGCTCCCACTGACTACGATAACCCTCTGGCAGAATAATATACATGTACACTTCTAAACCTAGTTTAGAACGATGCTATACTTATCCTCTTGCCGGGTTTCACTGTCTGGAACAACAGTAGTGTCAAGTCTGGGTAAACAAAAACCTCCCAGTCACCGTCCTTGAGGCTACCGGAGTACCTCTCGGGTGTCTGAGGTTACCCACCATATCTGCAGAGTGGTTAATGGAATGTCAAACCTGATTGAATATATAGGTCCTATTAAATTTTCCGTAATCGTTTGCGGTTCTGGAATCACTTCCAGTTCTACCATACTCCCACTACTGTTTTCTGAAAAAATCCATTTTAATAAAATTGTGGCGAGTCAAGAACAATATCACTATTGATCTTCCAGATGGTAGAAATGTTAACCCTCGTCAAAGCCAGGGTCAACCCACAAACTACTATTACAGAAACGTGCCTTGAGTTATCCAATGTCTGGTTTTAAGCATAAGTTGGACAACTCCCCGTACCTTAACATCGTTAAGATATGAACCAATTCTATATCCAATATAGAAATAGAGGCACTAATCAGCATTACTCAACTTAGGAATCCATCCAATTTTGAGTAACCCGAAAGAGAAACAAGTTTCTCAAAACCATTACTATCAACTGAATACCAATCACAAGAATCTACATCTTCAACCTCTTTGAAGAATCCCGATACTTGCGATACCTGGTTCTCTACTTTATTCTTATACCCATAACTTCTCGAAACTTAGACATTGTATTAAAACTAGAGAAGTCACAAGTAAACAGAACATAGTACGAGGACCTACCCCTTTGTCCTTACGGATACTGGACAACATACAATACTCTGTATAAGTCCACTGAGTTGAATAACTCAAAACCTGTGTGTCGTAGGTTGAAAACTGTACCCAGGCGATTTCCTCAAATATCACCAATTACAATGAATTCCGATATAATGAGGATGATCACCTTATTCCCAATAACTTACTCCCACTCATTATCTGTAAAACCATACAGATATGAGAATGAAACCTGGTAAATACATACCCTGGAGTAAGTATCTAATCGGGAAAACAGTTTTCTTTTAACAATGCACAGAAACATGAAAATGTCTCGTAGGGGTATCCTGGTATTCCCAGTAATGCCTCTTCCATAATCCAATTCATGACTATAACCGTATATCTCTTTGCCGTCTCTCCAAATCTCTTTATTTGTCTTTATTTATTACCTTTTGTACACCATCGTTAGGCTAAGTGGTTTTCTTCCTTCCCTACCGTTCGGCACCAGCCTATGGTTTGGAAGAAGACTATCCAATAAGCATAACAGGTGTACCCACCTAATCCTAGGAGTACTTGCAACTGAAGAGAAGGTGATGATAAAAGACAACTGAATAATACCTAATTCTATTTCTCCCGAACTAGGAAAAATCAAAGGTGAAATAGGAGTGGCGATGAAGTACGTGGTTTGGTCATGAATGATAACAGTCGCAATTTACTTTGCCCTCTTTCTAATCCCTTTATTTTGTCTTTACATATTACCTTCTGTACACCATACTTAGGCTAATTGGTTTTCTTCATTCCCTACCTTTCGGCACCAGCCTATGGTTTGGAATAAGACTATCCAATAAGCGTAATAGGTGTACTCTCCTAAACTAAGGAGCCATCGCAACCTGAGAGAAGATGATAATAAAAAACAACTGAATAAACCAATTCTATTTCTCCTGAACTTGGATCCATCCTCGAAGAAGTCCTTCCGAGTTCGTATATAACCATACGATGGATCTATCCAATGGAAGTGGATATCCGTAGTAATACGGGGTGTTCTGAGAAATACAAAGGGTAAAAGAAGGAGTGGCAATGACTTATGCAACTCGGACAATCCAAAAGCCAGTATTTTAAGAAGGCTTGGTCAACTTGGTCACTGAGTCATAGTCTAGGGTCGGTCAAAGGTCGCTGCAAAAGAGAGAGAGAAAAGAAACACTCTGCGTGCACTCTAACCTAGATCAGAATGGTTATCACTTTATTTAATCAGGAAACCTCCCACTGTAACATCAAATTCTCCTCCAAACCTGAAAGAAGAATTAGTCGGGATCACCCGAAGAGTAAACTAACTCATCAGTGGGAATCGGGATCCAACTATCATCGCATGATAACTTGATGGAAGCCACTCAAGTTATCACACTCCAGAAGGTATGTGTATATCTGGCAAGTTTCAGTTTCTTTAGAAACTCCCGATGTGATTTTTGCCACATGCTCTTATGACCTTGACGAAGGTCAACAAATCATAAGTCACATGTCAAGTTCTACCCGTCATTATCCAGGTTAATTTGAACCCACCCGCACAAGCCTTTGACGAAGGTCAACAAGGCTATACGACTGTCCCAAACCAACACATCTATCTATGCAACAAATGAATACCCCGTAGCTACCAAACACTATGCCTTGACGAAGGTCAACACACATAGCTTGAATACTACTGACCATCCATAAGAAATGACGGAGGGCTACGGCTAGTTTTTGGCGAAAAACCTTTAACGTAATGAACTTGATATCGCTGAAGGAATCTGATAGCTTTTTATAAAAATATAGCGGCGAAAACCTTTTGCTAAAGAGGTCACTCCCGGTGAAGGGATCTCGGCTCTTTCCTCGTGGAATGAGGTGCAGGATATTCTAACTGAATACCGCGATGCAAAGCAACTTGTAATCGACTATATTAAAGTTATTACCCTGACGTAAACTTCTGCCCAAGGGGTCACTCCCGGTGAAGGGATCTCGGCCCTTGCCTCGTCGAATGAGGTGCGGGATATTCTAACTGAATATCACTATGCAAAACAAAAGTAAACATCTTTGTAATAACACCTTTTTAAAATTTGTTCCAACAACATCAAATATAGGTTTGTTTTATCCTTGCATTGATAAGAATCAATGCAGTCCCATCAATCAATCACACCAGAAAAGAACGAAAATAAAATGTACGTATATGCCATCCGCATTCGCCACTGGGTCCCGTCATCACCCGTTAGGTTACTTAACTAACGATAGAGCGGGGGCTGGACTAGCGCGGGTGTAAAACATATACCACATCTAATAGTATATATACCAATATACAATAATCGCTCCAGGCGTGATAATATGCAACATTACAGAAAAGTAATAAGCATCACAGAACAGTACAGATAATCTGGGATCCCCGGGTTTCACAGAGCCGCTACTGAAACCCGACGTTCCCCTAGTCGTGTGGATAGCCTATGCAATGAAATCTAGACCCCTACGGATGCGGCAAGTTACCCGCCAAAACCTGAAGCGAGGTAGTCCCCACAGCATAGTGAATGGAACACCCGGCACTTCACGGAATCCGGTAAATTGAGCACCCCTCCTTAGGTCAACCTGTACCCCCTACGAGTGCGGCGAATAGTCTGCCAATTCTAGAGTAAGGTCCCTTTGCCTCTCAAAGCCATGAGATACGGACCCGTTGCCCTCCAGAACCCGGCTATCCGTGCACTCCTTCGTGGGATAAACCTAGTACAGAAATAAAAATATGTACAACGGGTACATCGACCTCGACCCGGTCGTGCCCCAAAAGAATATTATACAAACAGGCAGTGACGGAAGTCCACATGTTGGACGCTCGCCCCGCAATATCAAATGTACCAATAAATCCAAACTACACTATCATTGCACCCTGCTATCCACCACGACATATCCGCAACATCACAGCATAACACAGAACATCAACGCGAATGTCACGTTCGCAAACCCGTCTAAAAGAACTATAGCAATCAGACGCGGTTTACCGATCAAATGACATTTCCGGTCGGAGATATAATGTAAATACTGTAAACTAACAAGTTTAAAATTTCAATCGACAAAATTTCCCGAAGTGGGCCCCACGTACTTGTGCTGTACAGTAACAAAATCTGGGCCCAAAAGAAATATATCAAAAGCCACAATTTCCCAAGTAGAACTCACTGTAGAAATTTGGAGTGCCAATCTCACAAAACTGCGGCGGATCCGCGGCTAAACCCTTGTTTGGGCCGCGGATCCACGGCGGTTCTGTGGAATTGGGCCTCCAAATTTCACCAGTTTCTAATAAAAGCCTGCTCTGTTTTCTAGTATGTTCAAAATAATTTTTGGGCCCTGTTAAAAATCGACAGCAACTTTGAACATGGAAATTGCAGTTTTTGAAAAACGGTTCGATCGATATTTTAAACGTATTAGCGCAAGTTAGTATAGCTTAATGGTGAGGCTCTGATACCACTGTAAGTCTACGGTAGCGCCCCGGCCGTCTAACAGACGCCAAATGCGGAACAAGAACTTTTTACAACTGGCGCTATCGTGTACCGTAACCCGGATCTGCCATTAAAGCTAAACTAACAAACTACAAAGTGGGTAGAAGAGTTATACCGAACGATCAGAGTCCTTCGGTCTTCAACCATCATGCCATGCTTGTTGCGGCTGCTCCGATCTTCTCGATCTCCAATCTTGTCGTCCAGGTGGCACCACGTCGACGGAACTTTAAACGGGCTCCCGCCTCTGAACCGAGGCAACTCGATCGTCAAGTTTGCTAAAAGAGACGACCAAGATGAAGTAGAGAATGAGTAGAACACTTTGTCTCATTACGTCCAAGACTATGGACGAACAGTTAATGAAGTTGCCTTTTGGATTCAACTGAAATGAGAAATGAATATCTTTAATTTCCATGAAGCCAAAACCCTAATCTTTATCATGCAACAACCATATGTTTCACAAGATAGGGGCCGACCATTTATAGGAGAAGAGGGAGGTGAGTGTAGGAGAGAGGAGGGGGTGACCACAAGGATATGAAGCTTATCATAACCAAAACACAAAGAATGAGTCACACAAAACATTAAATGCTAACCAATGAACATTAACCTAGTCATCCATCATCATTAAATGCACCATTAAGGAACAAATGACTCACTAGCTTAGTCATCACTTCTAGAACCTTCTAGAACACTGACTCACCTCATCAAGAAAAGATAAATCCGTGTTTAACCGACTGTCAAATACGGCTGATAGAAAACTGGAAACTGGCAACTTCCAAAAGTGATCCTGAAACGAATTTCAGGATAACCCCGTATTAGTATAAACATACCCGCATTTGTATTACGAAGGAATACAAATGCAACTGAGATAAAGATATTATATCTACACCGTATAATACTGGGTTCCGGCTTAAACCAAAGCCTACCATTATTATCTGCCCGAAAAATGACACGTGCGAAAACGCACGTGCTTTTTCCGAACCTTTCCATAAACCCATACGGCCTCTGCAACGTTTCGACCGAACTTGGGAAAGTGTCTATGGAGGACTCTAATGACTCATCAACACATCGGCACTGGGTATAACCACTAGCACGTCAGAGGTACAAGCTGCACGTAATGTTTTGCCTATGTATTGATTAGAAAGGAAGCTGACGAGCGAACTCATCTATAAACCCTACTGAGCCTGACAGTGACAATGTATATACGGTCCGTTCCGTTCGTCTAAAGAGTATCGCATATCGAGTCTAGGGGGGTGGATAAAGTCAGAACCCTAATAACGCGATAAATCTTGTCGGTATGAAGCCCATCACCACTTGAGAAACTACTGATCCAAATCGGTAATTCTCCACTACCTCGGCCGAGGATTCCTAGTGATGGCCACCCGTACACTGCGCGACATCAACCCCCAATACCGGGAGAGACGAATCCTCAACGATCCGCTCACTTGCCTCCAATGTAGCTCGGGACTGTACCCAACTAAAACCTGTTTGCACAACTCCTTTAAGCGTGGTAGAGTAGTAATCTAAGCACAGTGGGAACTCACATGAGACAAATGACGATCTCAGGTCGATGAACTAACCTGTACACATGTCACCAGGGAATTGCTATCTGACGATATATATAATACCAACTAGCAGATTCCCGGCGAGTCCTGTCCGGTGTACTCATAACCCAATGAGCACATGTATACATCTTAGGTGATCCAACTGACACCAGTGGCTTGTGAGACCGGCCACCACCCCTCGTCGGGGTCTCGACTGTATACACTTGTCTACTCTGGAGTATCGATGCCCTGTCTCGAAACTCCCACCACTAGGGACATTTTAAGGATGTGCTTACAGACCCCAGCTCCCACGTATATGATCACCATCATACTGCTGGTAGTCAAGCAAGAATCCTATGAGCTCTATCATCATGCAATAGAGAACTAAAGCATGTATACGATGATAAAGACAAACCAGATAGCATACTATCATCTCGAGCAAGATTGTCATATCGGTATAGGTCCCGCCTCAATCATTGCAATCACGTACCTGCGATCCAATAATTGACTTTGAGGGCACTATCTCCAACAGTATTTTCGTTTCTTTTGTGATGCTTAGGAAGCTTAAATGATGAGATTCATTAATGAGATTAATGAAAGAAAAGAAACCTAAAAGATATTGTAGAATCAAATTTAAAAAAAGGGTAGCTCTAGTTTTTGCTTTGCATAGCGGTATTCCTTGTAGAATATCCAGCACCTTATTCGATAAGGAAAGAGCCAAGATGCCTTAACCGGGAGTGACCTCTTTAGCGATACTAGAAGATGCAACGACTCACTCGGTTTTGTTTTTGATTGCTTCTATAGTTCTTACTTTGCATAGCGGTATTTGTGAAATATCATGCACCTTATTCGATAAGGAAAGAGCCGAGATCCCTTCAGCAGGAGTGACCTCTTTAGCAAAACTAGAAAAAGCCTAAAAAACACTCCTTTTCAAAATCACTTGTTTCTACAACGATATCAAGTTCATTACGCGAATAGTTTTCTGAAAAATCTGTCATAGCCCTCCATCATTTCAGATAGAGACTAGTTAGTATTCGTGCTGCGTTTGTTGACCTTAGGCAAGGGTAGTGTATGGTAGCTAATTAGCGTTTATCTATTAAACATGAGATGTGATTGAGTTAGAGTAGTCGTACGACTTTTTTGACCTTAGACAAGCGTCGTGCGGGTGGGTTTAATTCAATCAGGAAATGACGGCTTGAACTTGGCTGGCACTTATGATTTATTGACCTTATCCAAGGTCATAAGTTGCTAGGGGCAAAACATTATCAGGAATTTCAAGTGTTGATATTTGCAATGAGATTGCATAATTTCTATAAGATAGTTGGATCCCGATACCCACTTCGAGTAAGAGTTACTCCTGCGAGAGTTTTACACATGATAATTAGCCAATTAAGTAGGTGTCTAGAAAGGTGTTAATGGGGTTATGCCTCTGGGAAAATGAGGTTTATTTTAGTTAGGTCTGTGCGAAAGCACGGGGAACCTCCCTCAAAGTACCAACACTGACCTGGCTGAAAGATTGGCGAACTTATAAAGTGTAATAAATCCCAGCTAGTCTTACCTTTTAGGGTTTGAAGGAAGATTTGATAAAAGCAGTAGAGCCATCCTGATTAGATAAGATAATAACCAATCTAATCTTGCAAGAGCATTCGCTAAAGTATTTTCTTCGCTCACTCTCCAGGTAGCGACCATGTCAGGCCTTAATCAAGATAATAATATGGATGTATTGACTGAACCCACTCGTTATACTGAGCAGGGGAACGTTGGTTCCATTCATTTTTATAATTGTTATAAGACTGAACAGGAAACAGGGGAATATCCGGAATCCCACGCCACCCAAACGAATAACAAGCATGTTGATGCATCTTCTTCGGGTGTGTTTGTTATCGAGAACTGTTTCTCAGTTCACTCTACGTCCTGGGTAATGGATACCGGATCAGGATCCCACATATGTAATATGTTGCATGGGCTAAAGAGAGGTAGAGAACTGGGAATTGGTGATCATTCCATAAAAGTAGGGAATGGTGCAAATGTTGCAACCAAAACAGTTGGCGAATATCACCTTGTATTACTAAGTGGTAATACATTGATTCTGAACGAATGCAATTACATACCGAACATGATATGCAACATTATATCAGTTTCTTTATTAAATAAAGAAGGATATAATTTTGTAATACAGGATAATGTTATGAACATCTTCCTGAATCAAAAGTTGATTGGATCAGGCTCGTTATATAATGGCATATACGTTCTAAATCAAACTACAATTCTTAACGTACAAAACACACACAAGAGGAAGAGTTCAGAAATGAACGAATCCTTCTTGTGGCACTATAGACTGGGTCATATCAAAGCAACACGACTAGCTAAGTTACATAAAAATGAATATTTGAATCCGTTCGAATTTTCATCATATGACACTTGCCAGTCATGTCTCAAAGGCAAAATGACTAAAACTCCATTTAGTGGACACGGAGAAAGAGTTACGGAACTCTTGGGACTGATACATAGTAATGTATGCGGTCCAATGTCTACACATGCCAGAAATGGTTCTTCGTACTTCATTACATTCACTGACGATCTCTCAAGATACAGACATATGTTTCTATTGAAACACAAGTCTGAAGATTTTGAGAAATTCAAAGAATATAAGCACGAAGTCGAGAACCAAACGGGTAAAAGTATTAAGATCCTTCGATCTGATCGAGGAGGAGAATACTTGAGCAATGAGTTCCTGGACTATTTAAAAGAGAATGGGATTCTCTGTTAGCTCACTTTTCCCTATACACCACAGCACAACGGTGTATCGGAGTGGAGGAATCGCACCCTATTAGATATGGTGCGCTCTATGATGAGCACTGCTGAGTTGCCTATTTCCTTTTGGGGGTATGCGCTTGAGACAGCTATATACCTATTGAATAGAGTTCCAACCAACTCGGTGCCTACCATTCCATATGAGATATGGAATGGGAATAGACCATCTCTTAAACGAGTTAAGATATGGGGTTGTCCGGCCTATGTTAAAAAGAAAAATCCAAACAAGCTCGAGGCAAGATCAGTTCTTTGCAAATTTGTTGGATATCCAAGCAATTCGTATGAATATCTATTCTACCACGATGAACAACAAATGGTGTTTGTTGCTCAACATGCCACCTTTTTTGAAAAGGAATTTCTTGCAAAAGAAATTAGTGGCAAAGAGGTAGAGCTGGAAGAACTTCTAATAGAACAAACTACAACTGAAGATTTAGTGGAACCAGAGGATTCGATAGCTCCTAACAAACCCCAGCCTCTCCGCCGATCTAGTAGGGTTCCTCATCCACCTGAGAGATACTACGGTTTTCTCATCGATGGTGGGAGCGAGGATTGCATCATAGAAGATGATAATCCGACTAGCTTCGAGCAGGCCATCACGAGTGGTGACTCTGTGAAATGGCTAGATGCAATGCGATCTGAGATAGAATCCATGTACATCAACAAAGTATAGACTTTGGAAATTGCTCCTGAAAGGGTAAAACCCATTGGGAGAAAATGGATCTTTAAGAAGAAACTTGGTGTAGATGGAAAAGTTGAGACTTTCAAAGCTAGACTTATTGGAAAGGGTTTTCGTCAACGACCAGGTGTGGATTATGAAGAAACCTTTTCTCCAGTGGCTATGCTTAAGTCCATCCGGATCTTACTTGCCATTGCTGCATACCATGACTACCAAATCTGGCAAATGGATGTTAAGACCGTCTTTCTAAATGGTGATTTTAAGGAGTGCGTGTACATGACTCAGCCAGAGGGCTTCATAGACAGTGGGAGCAGCGGAAAGATGTGCAAGCTGTTTAAATCCATCTATGGGTTAAAGCAGGCATCGCAGAGTTGGAACATCTGTTTTGATGTGGTAGTCAAAGAGTTTGACTTCATCAAGAACGTAGATGAACCTTGTATTTATAAGAAGGTGGCAGAGAGTAAGGTTGCCTTACTCGTATTGTATGTGGATGGCATACTCTTGATAGGAAATGATATTCCTATGTTGCACTCGGTCAAGCTTTTCTTATCACAAAGATTCTCATTGAAAGATCTAGGTGATGCCTCCTGCATTTTGGGGATTAGGATCTATAGAGATATATCTAAACGGATACTGGGATTGTCACAATCCAGGTACATTGACACCATACTAAAAAGGTTTAGTATTGAAGAATCTAAGCATGGGAATTTACCCACGATCTCTGGACTCACTCTCTCCAAAGAGATTTCTCCTGAGACTGATTTGGAGAGAGCTCGCAGCAAGGGATACCCTATGCTTCGGCAGTAGGCTCTATCATGTACGCGATGTTATGTACCAGACCTGATGTAGCATACTCACTAAGTGCAGTGAGTAGGTATCAAGAAGATCAAGGAAAGAATCACTGGACAGCTGTGAAGAACATTCTCAAGTACTTGAGAAGGACTAAGGAGATGTTCTTGGTGTATGGTAACGGAGAACTCCAGATGGAGTCTTTTACCGATTCGAGCTTTCAAAGTGATAAGGACGACTCTAAGTTGCACTCGGGATTTGTTTTTACCCTCAATGGAGAGGCGGTGTGTTGGAAGAGTACCAAACAGGTAACCGTGGCAGACTCGATGATGAAGGCTGAATACATCGCTGCCAACGATGCTGCCAAAGAGGTTGTCTGGATGAAGAAGTTCATAACTGTGTAGGGTTAGCTTAGCACCTTGGCAAGGTTTTGGAATGCATCAAACATGCTATATTAAAATTTTTAGGGTGCTAAACAAACCAACCAAGTAATCGAACTAGAGAATTAGGGTTAACTTTGCATGTAAACAACTTTACATCTAAGAGAGGGGGATTACAACCTTTATAGTCCGTTACTTCACTTCATAAGCTCCGAGTAGTAGTCCCTTCGCCGCGATCCATGAACTTCTGGACTCTAGAGAGGCTCCACAAGTCGAATAATCCATGCTTGCTTGAAGTCTTCCTTTTCGAAGATGATCTACCTTGAAGAATCTCAAACCCAAGCTCTCACTTCTCTAATGAAGTATTAGTGAAGTGAACACCCTAATCTAAGTGGCTAGAATAGATGAGGATGATGAAGTAGAAATTTTGCTCTCTTTTTTTTCAATTTCTCACTTTAAATCATCACAACACAAAAAGCTAGAAAGCTTTTTCCAAAGAGGAAGAAGAAGAAAGCTTTTGTGATGAATAATGAATTGTTATGGTTACAATTGCAACCATGAGTTAAGAATGAAGGCTTTAACTCATGTTGAGAATAAACTATGATTAAGGGTTTGGGTTTGGTTAACAAATATCTACACAAAATATCAAGCTAGATGACAAAAGTCAAAGCTTCATGAAGCTTCATGAAAGCTTCATCAAAAAGCTAACCCTAATCCAAACCCTAATTTGGTTTAAACTCAACAACCATGTTGCATTTGTAACCCTAACATGTTACAATATTATATATCACATATATAATATATAATGTAACAAAAGAAAATAATACAATTAACGTATATCGCATATATATCAATGTATTATCCGGTGAGAAAATGAATCAATAAAGCGAGCTTATATTAGTTAACGTAATGTAATATATCACATATATAATTATACATTAAATTATCGAATCAACACTTGATCTGACAATCCGGCTATATTTCATATAACCGACTAATATAACATGTACCATTTCATCGAATCAACACTTGATCTGATGACCCGGCTATATCACATATACCCGGCCGATATCACATATCATGAGAATAGAATACGGTATCTTATATCGTATTAGTCTCGGTCCCGCACATATCACATATGTGCTCCTACTTCGTTTTGCCTGAGCCAGGAAACCTCTGTGTAGGACTCTAAAGAATCGTCAATACGCCGGCAGCAGGTGATGATCATATCAAACACCCACAAGCTGCAAGCGGTCAGCTAAACGTAACAGCCACCCAGGTATTGAGCGATCAGAAGATCAAGCAAGCCTGTACATTCTCCTGTGAATCCAATCAGTAACACTACCATAAAGTCCGGTCTCTTCGTCTGATATGTCGCATATCCAGTATAGGGGTGGTAAACGTCAGACCCCAGTAACCGATAAGTCGTGTCGATGTAAGGCACATAACGGGTCGAGAAACTACTAATAACTCTAACCAGTAAATCTCCATATCAGCCCTGGCCAGGGACTTCCAGTTATAGCCAATCGAACATAGCGCAACATCAACTCCTAATACCGGGAGAGACGAAACCCCTCCTATTGCTCATTGCCACCATGTGATTCGGGACTATACCCAAAAGCCACCATTTTGCACGCCCTCTTGGACGTGGTAAAGTGGAAATCAAAGCACAGTGGGAATCACACAAGAATCTATGACGATCTCGGGTCTACAGACAAACATGTACCAGTGTCACCAGAGAACTACTATCTGACGATAGGTATAATACCATCTAGGAGTTCTCGGCGAGTCTGTTCAGTGTACCTAATCTCCACTGAGCACCCGTACACCATATTTGATGTCAAACACCGATGGATATAGGATCATCCATCGTTCATCTTATGGGTCAAGATGTGTATACGCTAGTCTACTCTGGTGTATAGATGCCTTATCTCGATACACTCTCGAACAGGAACAGTTATAGGATGTACTCGTTGACTACCCTGCCCCACTAGTATGATCTCATCATAATCCCTATAGTCAAGTGCATATCTTAAAGGCTTTATCAACATGTGAGAGCAAGACAGTAAACCAATACAAGTCAACATGTTATGACAAAGTGAAACCAGATAGCATACTATCATATCGAGCAAGAAAGTCCTCACTATATATATCCAAGCATCCACTATAATATACATCATATGTACAACAATGGCCTCTAGGGCATATATACAACTAACAAACTGAACATGGAGTGGTTCTTTCCATTGAGCATCCAATACCTTTGTATTGTGATAACAATGGAGCTGTGGCTTTGAACCCAGGTCCTATCAGAGATCCAGGCATATTCTGAGGCGGTATCACCTGATCCGGGAGATAGTTGATCGCCGAGAGATTGAGCTCAGGAGAGTTGACACGAAGGACAACACTGGGGATCCACTCACGAAGGCCATACCCCAGATACAATTTGAGAGACTCTTCGGGATGTTGAGTATGAGATACTACAATAGCTGGCATTAGTGCAAGTGGGAGATTGTTAGTTATATATATGCCCTAGAGGCCATTGTTGTACATTGATGTATATTATAGTGGATACTTGGATATATATAGAGAGGACTTTCTTGCTCGATATAATACTATGCTATCTGGTTTTACTTTGTCTTAACATGTTGACTTGTATTGGGTTACTGTCTTTCTCTCACATATTGATAAAGCCCTTAGGATATGTACTTGACTACTAGGACTATAATGTAAATCATACTAGTGGTCCAGGGTAGTCCACGAGTACATCCTATAATTGTTCCTAGTCGAGAGTGTATCGAGACAGGGTATCAATTCTCCAGAGTACACTAGCGTATACGCATCTTGACCCATATAATGGGCGATGGATGATCCTACATCCATTGGTGTTTGACATCAAAGATGGTGTACGGGTGCTCAGTGGAGACTGGGTACACTGAACGGACTCGCCGAGAACTCCTAGATGGTATTATACCTATCGTCAGATAGCAGTTCTTTGGTGACTCTTGTACAGGTTAGTCTGTAGACCCGAGATCGTCATAGAGTCTTTTATGATTCCTGCTGTGCTTTGATTTCCACCTTACCATGTTCATGAGAACGTGCAAAACGGTGGCTTTTGGGTACAGTCCCGAATTACATGGAAGCACTGAGCGATAGGAGGGGTTTCGTCTCTCCCGGTATTGGGGGTTGATGTTGTGCTGTGATCGATTGGCTATAACTGGAAGTCCCTGGCCAGGGCTGATATGGAGTGCTACTGGTAAGTGTTATCTGTAATTTCTCAACCTGTTATGAGCCTCACATCGACACGACTTATCGGTTACTGGGGTCTGACGTTTTACCACCCCTAGACTGGATATGCGACATATCTGACGAAGAGACCGGACTGTACGGTAGTGTTACTGATTGGATTCACAGGAGTGTGTACAGGCTGGCTTGTTGATCTTCTAATCGCTCAATACCCGGGTGGCTGTTACGTTTAGCTGACCGCTTGCAGCTTGTCGGTGTTTGATATGATCATCACCTACTGCCGGCGTATTGACGAGTCTTTAGAGTCCTACACAGAGGTTTCCTGGTTCAGGAGAAACGGAGTAGGAGCACATATGTGATATGTGCGGGACCGAGAATAATACTTGTATGTGATACTGTATTCGATTCTCGCAATATGAGATATCGTCCTGGTATATGTGATATAGCCGGGTCATCTGATCAAGTGTTGATTCGATGAATTGATACAGATTATATTAGTCGATTATTTGTAACATAGTCGGATTATTAAATCAAGTGTTGATTTAATAATTTAATATATAATTATATATATGATATATTCTATTACATTAACTGATATAAGCTCACTTAAATGATTCTTTTTCTCACTTAATGATACATTGATATATATGTGATATATATTAATTATATTATTTTCTTTTGTTACAATATTGTATATATGTGATATGTATAATTGTAACATGTTAGGTTACAAATGCAACTAGGGTTTATGAGATTAAACTATGCTAGGGTTTAGATTAGGGTTAATGTTTTATTTTAGATAAGTTCTAAATTGTGGATTTATTATTGAGATTTTTTTTTCATGTTGACTAAAGTCCGCCCTTTAGATATTTTCTAGATATTTGTTAACCTAATCTCTTAACTCTAGACCATGGTTTATTCTCTATAAGGGTTAAGCATGCCATGCTTAACCCATGGTTGCTTTTCTAACCTCAACAATTCATTTTCAATCATCGCACTTGATCTTCTTCTTCCTCCTTACAAAATCTTTTCATCTTTTTAGTTTGTGTTGAATGATTAAGAGAAAAAGAAAACTAAAGAGAGAAATTTTTACTTCATCATCCTCATCTATTCTAGCCACTTAGATTAGGGTATTTGCTTCACTAATACGTCATTAGTGAAGTGAGAGCTTGGGTTTGTGATTTCTCAAGGTTGATCATCTTGGATTGTGAAGTCTTCAAGCAAGGATGTCTCATTCACCTCATGGAGCCTCTATAGAGTCCGGAAGCTTGATAATCGCAGTGAAGGGACTTCAACTCGGAGCTTATGAAGCGAAGGAATGGACTACAAAGGTTGTAATCCCTCTCACTTAGATGTAATGTTGTTTACATGCAAAGTTAACTGTAACATTTCAAAAAGATAAAATATTATTATTGAGAATTTTTATAATTAAATAATAAAATATTGAATATTTTAATAAGGTGGTGTAATTAAATACCGATAAATTTGTGAAAAAATTGGAAAATTATGGAAATTACTAAAAGAGGGTGTTTCATGCGAAATATGCAAATTTTAAGTCTTTATGATTAATTATACACTAATTTAGGGATAATCGCGATTAAAAATTGCTAATCGGATTTTAAGCTTGTTTTGTGCAAAACATGCACCGTATCATTTTTCACTTGTTGCATTTTTATTTCATGGCTTTCCTTCATGTTTTACATCATGGTTGTTGATTTATTAGAGAGGGGAAAAGAAAAGAAGAGGAAAAAGAATAGAATATGCAAGTATGGGTAAGAGAGAGAAAGAGTGGGTGAGGGGTCAAACATTGGTCTTGGCCATTCCCTCTCCATTTCTTCCACTCATTTCTCTCCTCTCCACATCATCTTTGCCGCTGCTGCTGTCTCCCCCTCCTCCTCCATCTTCAACCTCTCAAAATTCCATGAAAAACATCCCTAAACCCAAGTCCCATTTCATTAAAAAGATGCAAGAGCTCACTAGCTACCCCATGGACCAAGAAAGAAAAGATTTTGAGGACTTTGGGCAGCTCAAGAAATTTTCTTGAGTTGCCAAAGGAGGTAACATCTACACCATTAGTGTTGTGTTTTAATTCATTATCCATCCATACATGTTTCATGTCGATATTGAGTGGTTTTGTGGACTTAGGAAAACTTTAGTTAAGGGTTTTAGGAATTCTTGATTTGGTGATGTTGTGGCTGTTAACTAGACTTGGGTGCTGTTTAATGACCTGGACTAGAGCTTAGAAACCCCAAAACATGGATTTAGAAAAACAGGCATCGGATAAAAGTGTGAATTTAGAGGGTATTTTGGAATCTGGAGCAACCCAGGGACACTAGAAATGATTTTGCAATTACTGGGAGTCGTGCAGGCACCTAGGAAGCTACCACCAAGATCTGAGCCCCATCCCCTTCACCCAGGCCACAGATAAATTCAATCTGGCCGCAATTTGTGGCCAGGGTAGCTCAGAATTGATCCGTACTTGTTCTTGGGTCCCTTTAGATGTAAATTAGGCCCTCCATATATGCAGAATTGACCAATTTGGCTTAGGGTAAAATCTGGGACCATTTCCATGAGTTGGTGCATTGTTTTATGACTTCGTTTTGACTTGACTTTGGTATTTGGTATTTTGTTTCTGTCGTGTGGCGTTTGGACGTCCACGACCAGGGTTTTTGGTCGTATTTTGCACGCAAAGCTATAGGTTTTGACCTATGAGCGAAACGTGTACCGTTTGGGTTTTCCGCCTGGATTTTAACACGCATTGCGATTGTTTATCATTATAGGTACCTTCACGTGGATTCTGAGGTGATGGAGTGTGGCGTCATCGATTTCGGCGAGCAAAGACCAGGTGAGTGGATCTATATCCACGGGGGAAGTCGGGTGGATGGCGTATAGCACCCCCGCAAAGTTTTTGTGGAAACTGATTATAGAATATGGTTAGGAAACCTAGATTAGGAAACTATGAGTATAGTAAAGGATAGTTAGTGATACTATATTAGAAACTAAGGATAGTAAGAAATGAGATAATACGACTATTATGTGATGACGGAATTCGAGGACGACGTTTGTCGATATTGCCGTTTAGGGTACCGTAGGACTAGATAGTCGATATAGATGCAAAATCCGATCCATACCTTTTTCTAAACCGAAGAGTCGTATGTATCTTTTAAATATATATACCTTGAGGGATGTTACGGATTTTCAAATGATATCTTTTTCTTAAAAATACCGTAACCCCTATTTTCAAAACTACGATTCGCTTCTTTAAAAATCTGATTGTATGGTTCGGGTGTGTATGTTAGATTAGATACCTATACTTATAGTAGAGATAGAATGTTTAGGTAAACTCGGTTTGATATGAGTTATAAATGCGATGAAAAGATTATAAGACGGACATGATGATATGATGTTATGTTGGTATACGGATGCGAGTCGATCGAGATGATTTATACCCTGCCGGTCCCCTGATATGAGATTATTGCGGATGTGACCGGGACATAGGTACATAGATATATATCCATATATACAATGTTGTGAATCATGGATGATAGGCCGTACGTGATATTAGGTCGTACCCTCATTTGTCGTATAGGATGATAGGACCCCTATTAGCTTAATGCCGCCGTACGATGATTTTCCGTGCGTGATGTGTTTGACTTGATGATTGATCTATACCCTTGACTAGAGGATGCCGTACGATAGATTATACCGTACGTGACATTGTGTGGCTAGATGCCGATTGATAGATTCACCGACTCAGTCATGATAGATACGTATACCCGACAGCATTTGCATATGATTTCCCTTATGTTGCATTTATATTATTCCCATTGCATTGATTTTACCTGTGCTAGTATACCTGCACCATTATCGATGATGCGTATATTACACGTACACAGATTTGCCGGCTCACACACTTCATCATCGATAATTGCCATGTCACTACACAGTAGGGTTGCTCCATCATGACATACACCTTATACATCCATACTTGTGCACATACACCTTGTATATCCATATTTATGCACGCATACATTGGTACATCTATACTTGCTCATATACATATTGTACCTACATAGATAACTGGTTTTATTGGGAAATTGGGAACCGCGTGTTATATTTTAAAAAAACTGGAATCATTTAAAAGAGCGGTTTTCCCTTAATATGATATATCATTGTTCCATGTTGCATGATATACGGATGTGCTTACATTTCCATCATATGTCGCATACATCATGCTTTAAGATTTTAAGCATTGAGATATGCTGTTTTCATGAGATTTCTGGATTTGAGAACCGTGGTCATTTTAAAAGAAAGTATGTATTGTTTTAAAATCCGGTTTCTCTTGATATGATATTTCAGTGCGTCCACCATGCGTTTTCTCGGTTCTGAGACGTGTGCTTGAAACCCGATTCGAGGAGTTGAATGATCCGTTTGCGAGTTCATGGTGGACCCGGTATGGTTCCGCGGGGCGAGAAATGTTTTTCGTGGAGCAGACGATGAGCCTGGCAGGGTGGCTAGTACCTACCGGTGATAGTATTTAGGCTCGGCGGATATCCGGAGGATACCGACCTGAGTCGAGAGATGATATGGGCCGATCCGGACTGATGGAGCCCGTGGGCCGATCCGGACTGACGGAGCCCGAGATATGAGGATTTACGTGTCGATGCTGGACAGGGATTTCATGATGTTTTCGGGTGTCGATGTTGGACACCCAGATTCCATGATTTTGATGTGTCGCGAGGGACACCATTGATTTATATCCTTATACTTGCATGCACACTCTTTTATGATATTTACGTGCAGACAGACATTGATTATGGGTGGACGGGATCCCCATGCATACATACCCTGATTATGGTTGAACGAGATCCATATACATGCATTGATATTACTGTTGGATGTTATCCGCATGCATATAGGTATTGACTACCTTGTTGACATATACAGACCCGGTCACCCTAGATATCATAGTATTACCTTTGTGATATAGTTGACTTAGGAGTCGTTGTTTATTCGATTTCTATCTGTTGATATTTTTCTACTCAAGAGTTGGCAACTCACCCCCGTTATGCCACAATTCTTGCAGGGTGACCGCTTGGATCAGTAGCGGCTTCGCTGGCACACAGTTGCATTCGGGTGTTTTGCATTGGTAGGTAGGACACTTATATCGTACCTACTCTTGTATCTGTATTTCATTATTGTATCTAGTTAACTCCATCAATCAAAACTTGTAAATTGTATAGTAATGAGACTTAGCGGGATTGTGGTTGCGAGACTTAGAGAGAGAGGTTTTCCGCTACTTGTGATTTTTATGTCATGCTTTTCTTTATCTTTTGTGGTGAAGTTTGCCGTTGGCGTCGTATACTCATTTATACTGTATTGCGTGGTTGTGATCCGCCGTTTGGCGAAGAGCTAGCTCCCGCTTGGGGATGCCGTAATCATTATTATGTATTTGTGGTTTTGGATCAAAATATACAAAGGAGGTGCTGCCAAAATTTTTAAAAGAAGAAACATGTTTTCAAACTAGTAAATTTCACTTGCATCATTCATGTTCCTTTTCTATGCATTAAGAAAACTTGATTTCATTATACCTTTATTTCAAAACTTCACCTCCTTTATTTTTATTAAAAAGGTTTAGATTTCTGGGTTTCAGCTTACTTGAATTCCGTTACGCCTTTAGACTTTGCATGATTCAAGTGCTGGTCACGAGCTAATATTTCGGGTCGTGACAAAGTTGGTATCAGAGCGCTAGGTTTAACCTTGTTCGAGTCTATGTTTGACTATGCGGAGTCTAGGACGGGTGTGTATTTCGGAACCTAGGCTTGACCTTACGGAACTTAAACTTGGACGGTGGGTATTAAACCCGAACTTTTTTTTCTTAGGCTGACCCTGATTGATGGAGTAGGTAGCTTGAGTAGAGTGACGTACCGTACGTATGTTCCGCGGCATATTTACGATACGACCCTCCACTTAAGAAACCTTAGGATGTACATATTTTGGAGACCCATGATTCTCTTCGTATCCATGATTATACATCCATTAGAGATCCTTGATTCTATTAGTTTCGTGATCATACTTTCATTGATGTTGTTCCTCCTTATGATCATGTATCCATTCTGGATCTGTAGTTTCCTCTCACGCCGTTGATCTGCTTTCTTCGATACTCGATTAAGGTTCCTGTCACCATGTTTAGGCGCAGTTGAGCTGCTGCTAGTGTTGCAGTCAGGGCGAGCTCATCTGGTACGAGGGCCGACCATTGTGTTTTCTGGTGACATGGGAACGTCTCGAGTTAGTATTTATGTTGTGACCTCTTATGGAGGCGAGTGCTTGGTTTTACACCGGATGATCGGGCCATTCTTAGAGCTGCCAGTTGTGAGAGGACTGTAGATGTACAGCATACCTCCGAGATTTTGATGTCGCCTATCGTGCAGACAGGTGACCCAGCTGTTGCTGAGATGATGGGATGTCGCTTCCAGAGCTTACGAGCTAAGATCGCCGGAGCTTCCAGGCAGAAATGCGACAGATGATTGCTTGTCTACCCCGATTTGAGAGACGAAGGTGATTCGTCAGATTGATGCGTGCAGACCCAGTTGGGTTGAAGATTTCCAGAGTGGAGAGTCTTACTCAGACCTAGAGCAAACCGGTCCAGAGATGACCGCCGATATATCGCCTTTCTTGGAGGATTGAGGTATTGTTTAGCATGCGGGCGAAGAATATTCACATGTTGTATAGGCGAAGCAAAAAGGTTCGAACGAGTGTCAGAAACGCATTTTTCCCAAGTTAAAAGTGTTCAGAGGAACATGTAGGTAATTCTGTGGACCCTCTAGAAGAATGAAACCCTAACTCAACATGATGACCGTGGAACCGCTTTGAACCTTAGGGTTTATGGCAGTTTAGCGGTGCCATCAGTGAGGCTTGGGTTTGCCCTTCTACGGTTGGTCCAGAGGTACTGTGGTATGTACCAGATATTTTTAGACTGTGCACAGGTACTGAGCCTTCGGGAAATTTTGGGACCTTGATGACTCGATCGAAAGGTTTGACGCCGTCCGAATACCATGTGATAAGAGATCAGCAAGCTGACTAGCTTTGGATAGAGGATCTCACCCAGAAGCATTGTGAGTTGATCGAGAACGGACGAGCATTAAGTATTCCTCTGATGGTTGGGGCGAGTTCCCGAGGACGTGTTCGGCCAGATATCTTCTACCGAGTGATGAAGATACCGAGTTCGTGACTTCTAGTCCGTGTGAGAGACTTCGGGTTGACCGTGGCCGAGAACAGTTGCAGTACACAGATAGCGTGGCGTAACGTCATAGTGAGAGATGATAAAGACGAGTGGAACCAGAAGTTCGTGCGAGACGCTGACGAGCTGTTATTACTCCCCGTCGAGATCACAGACCCGATATGCTTACAGAGGCGTTGGGATACGGGCAGTTTCCGAGGAAATGTGTGCGGAACACGCAGATGTCTAGAAAACGAGAAAAGATTATGTGAGAGTACCAGCCTCCATATAGTTCGCCATAGGCGAGATCGGAAGAGACCTTGAGCAGGATTCCTTCCGGGACACTGCTGCAATGAGAATTGCACCCAGGATCAGATGTGTCGCGTGTATTCAGAGGACCAGAGGTCGACGCCAGTAACGTGCTGCCTTACGAGTGGCCGTGATGATTGACCGGGAGATGACCAGAGAAGTGCTAGAGCAGAATCGTTCCCGTTAGCACACCTGACAGGGCCGATGAGCCGACGGATTACGAGATTGGTAATCCGAGGAGAAGATGAGTACCCAGAGACAGAAGGTGCCAGACTGTGAGCAGGTGGCGAGCGGATGTTCTTGCCCTGCCAGTTTTGGGCGCACCGACTTTTTTCGACATTATAGGAGGTGTACCTCGATGTCATTTATTGCGATTTGCGTTTGTGATCCGAGTTTCACGTTTATATCGCTTGGATTTGAGTTTTGATGACGAGTTTCCTGATATTGATTTCGTGCACCATGGCTGCACCTACTGAGTATTTACATTTTGCGCATAGTTATCGCACCTGAGATATATTTTATACACCGTTGTGTTGATTTGCGATTTGTGCATGCCTATTGCGTTTGATTTCGATTTTGATACTCGATATTTGTTTGTGCACCTTGTGCACCTGATTGGATTCTTGTGCATATCAGATGCACCCGGTATCGTTGTCATGCACACCCGTTGCAGTGGGCAGATGCTTTTGTGCACACCCGTTGCACTTAGATTTACTTTGTGCGTATTGTGGCACCTGTATTTGGATTTGAATTCCCTGCGCACCAGACGCATATGATTATTGGATACGCCTTTTGAGGCTGATTTTGCTTTGAGCACTTTGTTTTTATGTTGGGCACTATATTGTGTAGAAGCCAAACAGGACTGATCCGAGAACAGTACCTAAGTACTTTACATGCATTAAAAGTTTACCAAAAAGGGTTTTCAAGAGGAGCTATAGTCTCGCTATTTCCTATGTATCCGTGAGCGACACGAACGTTTATAAAGGAAAACCTTTTGGGATATTTTGAAAACGACGGAACGTGTATAAAAGAAAATATATATGGACATTTATTATTATTTTTAAATGAGCGTCTGTCAGTTATGCCGTGAGTTACGCATTCCCGCGGCGATTTAGAAAAGATTTTGCATGTATTTTATTCAGAGTTTGGAGTTTTCAAAGATGCGTAATATACCTGTATTATGGTATTTGACTAGTGTATATTGGATTTTAGTGGTGGATTTCGAGATCTGCATCTCTATTGTAACACCGAGGATATGCGTACAAATCGGATGATTTGCGTGACGCTTGATGGAGTTGATTTTGAGTTTTGTACTCTTTTTCATGCACACTTGGCGCGTTATGTTATTTCCGCGTTTTTCCATGATTTCGGAGCCCCGTTGATTTGAGCTGATTATTGAAATGTTTTAGATTTTGGGGGTTTAAATTTAAATTCGGGGACCGAATTTATTTAAGAGGGCAAGATTGTAACATTTCAAAAAAATAAAATATTATTTTTGGGAATTTTTATAATTAAATAATAAAATATTGAATATTTTAATAAGGTGGTATAATTAAATACCGATAAATTTGTGAAAAATTTGGAAAATTATGGAAATTACTAAAAGAGGGTGTTTCATGCGAAGTATGCAAATTTTAAGTCTTTATGATTAATTATACACTAATTTAGGGCTAATCGCGATTAAAAATCGCTAATCGGAATTTAAGCTTGTTTTGTGCAAAACATGCACCGTATCATTTTTCACTTGTTGCATTTTTATTTCATGGCTTTCATTCATGTTTTACATCATGGTTGTTGATTTATTAGAGAGGGGAAAAGAAAAGAAAATGAAAAAGAATAGAATATGGAAGTATGGGTAAGAGAGAGAAAGAGTGGGTGAGGGGTCAAACATTGGTCTTAGCCATTCCCTCTTCATTTCTTCCACTCATTTCTCTCCTCTCCACATCATCTTTGCTGTTGCTGCTGTCTCCCCCTCCTCCTCCATCCTCAACCTGTAATATTTCAAAAAATATAAAATATTATTTTTGGAATTTAATATTAAAATAATATTTTTCCCGAAAATTGCCCGATTTGCGAAATTGGGGTCTTCGAAAAAGGGTATAATATATACCAATAATTGAAAATTTAAAATGATTTATTCATTTAATAATATATATAACGGATTTGGCAATTTTAAAAATTATTATGTGCAATTTTGATAAAAGCCCGATTAGTGCACTGCTAATCGCGATTAAGCCAAATCCGAATTTCTACAACTTTTCATGGTTAGTGCACCATGACATGTTTTATTTGGTTACATGTTATTTCATTATAGTTTTATATGCTTGTATGTGTTCATTTTGGTGAGGAAAAAAATGAGAAAAAGAAAAGGTCAAAGGGGAGACATAATCATTAGGTTATATGTACTTTGGAGAAAGGAGAGAGAGTGAGTATTAGTGAGAGAGGGGGGTGCTACCCAAATTAAAATCCCCCACCATTTCCATCACCCTCTTCATCTTCCTCAACTCCTCCACCCTCCACTTAAACCCTAGATCTATCTCCAACCATTCCCCAAAACCCTACACTCCCTTCACAAAACTTAATCCCCATCTCCTCCTCTACACGATGTTCATAGCAAAATGGGATTTTGACGACGTTGGGAAGTTAGTGCTACCTAGAGTGGACTAGATGAGATATAATTTCTTCCCTTTAGTTTAGTTTCGCGAGATATCGTGTTTTAGGTGTCGTTTTGTGGTGTTGCTGACCTGCTGTAACCCCGAGCACTCACTGGGAAAACAAACAGTGTGTTAGTGTTGTGCTCAAGACCTGGAGTGTTCACCTGAAACCCTAACCCCTTCCCACCGGTTTTGGCCGGCGACCTAGGAGACAAATCCGGCGACTTCGGCTTAATAGGGAGCTAGGGTTTGGATTTTGTAGGGTGGTTATCTGATGATGTTTAGGGGTGTTTGGTCCTACTGGATTTTTGTATAATGACTATGGGTAAAATCTGGGGGCTGTTGTGAGTATTTGCTTGACCATGCTAACACGATTCATGACCTGAGCCATAGAGCTGAGCCGTTGCACGAACTCAGGAATTGACCCATATCAGTTTTGTGACTTTTAGTGTACCTATGGATTATCTGGAGCAACCCAGGAAATATCTGAGACAACCAAACAATACTGGGGACCTAGACATACTACTAGGAGACCAAACTAACCTGATGAAACCAAACTAAGAACCCTGGGCCGGCGACATCGGAATTTTAGGTATAGGGGCCGGCCACTTGGTGAGGGTAGGAGCCTAGGTTGGTTCAGTAGCTCACATATACCTTATACATTACCCTAGACTTGTTTGCTTGGCTTTATTTGACCTAAGTCAAAATCTGGAAATACTTGTGTGTGATTTATGATATGTTTTCCATATTTGAAATGATGATTTTTGATATTTGGATTCGTTTTTGGTTGTCGCATGTTTGTACATCGACAACAAGGGTTGTTTGATTGATTTTGTACGCATATGCTATAGATTCTAACCTACGAGCAATGCGCGTGCCGTTTTAGTTTTTCCGCCTTGATTTTAATATCGTTACGATATGCGTTGTTATTGTAGGTACCTTCGCGGGGACTTCGATGGCGACAAGCAAGCGCGTGGCGACATCGGCAACGGCAAGCGAAGATCCAGGTGAGTAGATTTATATCTACGGTGAGAAGTCGGGTGGATGGCGTATAGCACCCCCGCAGTCCGATGTCTAGTATACTATATGTACTATATATATATATATATATATATATATATATGATAGCTTATGTGTGACTTGGTTTTTTAGGATGTGTTAGGTGTACAATGCATAGATTAGGGTTAGAAGTAACTAGTGTAGTTCCTAGTCGCGAACCCTAGAATAGATTTACACCCACATACACACACATGCATATTTGCTATATTTATACTATGATGATGAGGATAATGGATGACATTGGAGATAAGCCGATGATATTGGGCATAGTGCCATGAGATCGGTGATATGATGTGATTCGTATTTGGGATACGACATGTGATGTTTAGCGGGCCTTTAGACGTGTGTTTCACACCCGCATTCATACTTATATAGATGGTATCGATTTGTACTAGACTTAGACCAGTACCCCAGATTATGTGATATGATGATAAGGATACCAGATAATTGATGAGATAAATATGATATTGACCCGTACCCAGCTATTAGGATGCTTTACAATTTACCGTACGAGCTTTCTATTGATGATAGATCCGCACTCATGACCCGAGGACGTCAGATGATATACTGTGTCGTACTTGATACTATTGAGGTGGGATCACCGACTATTATATTTATATTTATATATATCGACTCAGATTTAGGTGGTTTCCATACCCCTCCCGATTGTCCTGATAGTTAGATGTAGATTACTTAGTAGACACTAGACTAGACCCGAGTCATACCTATTTCAAACTAACGAATCGGGAGTATTTCAAAGATAGGAAAATGGGACTCTACGGACACTTTCAAAGACGCATTTTTCTTAAAACGCCGTAGCCCTTATTTTACCAAAAACCCCGATTTGTCTTTTTTCAAATGGCATAACTGCATGACATATACATATTGATGTAGACTCTTTACTGTTGCGTTGATTATTCGATTTCCGCATATTCATGCTATTCGCATCGCTTTGCATGTGTAAATGAGTTTATTGCTATATTAAAACCATGCTGTTAGGACACCAGCACCATTATCGATGATGCATATGTTTCACGTACACTGCTTGCCGGCTCACACACTTCATCATCGATAATTGCCATGTCACTACACTGTAGTACTGTTGCATTCAGGATATGACCCTTGCATGGCATACTTGTGTACCTATATACTGTATATTCATACGTATTTGCACATACATAAATGATTCTGGCATTGAGTAGAGATTTGGGAACCGCAAGATACTCTTTAAACTGATTCATTTTAAAAGAGCGGTTTCCCTCAATATGTGCATATTACTATTCCATGTTGCATGATATACTGATCTGCTTGCATTTCTTTTATATGTCGCATACATCATGCTTTCTGATTATATGCATTGAGATATGTTGTTTCCATGATATTTCTGGATTTGGGAACTGTGGGTATTTCAAAAGAGAATATGTAATTGTTTTAAAAAAACACAGTTACCCTTGATATGATATTTCAGTGCGTCCACCATGTGTTTTCTCGGTGCTGAGAGCGACATGTGAAACCCGATTCGAGGAGGCGGATGAAGCCGATTTGCGGGTACATGGTGGACCCGGTATGGTTCCCCGAGGCAAGAAATGTTTTTCGTGGAGCAGACGATGAGCCTAGCAGGGTGGCGAGTACCTACCGGTGATTGGTTGGACCTGGCGGTTATCCGGAGGATACTGACCAGAGTCGATAGATGGATATGGGCCGACCCGTGCTACCGGGGCCGAGAGCCGATACCGCAGACGTTGTCCGATATATGAGGATTTACGTGTCGATGCTAGGCACAGGTTTTCATGATGTTTTCGAGTGTTGATGCTAGGCACTCAGGTTCCATGATTTTGATTATATCCTCATATTTCCATGCATATGCTTTACGATATTTACATGCATGATGCTTATTGTCATTGGGTGACACGTGGACGGGATCCAGATACATACAGACTTTGATTATTTTGATCATACCTCATATGTATATATAACAGTGGATGAGGACGCTGTTATATATGCCCTTACACCAATATTAGTGGAATGGGACGCTAATATATGTGTATTGATATCAATTTAGATACTTCATCATACTTATTCATGTAGACATACCTTATATTTATGATATGTTATATTACCTGAGGCACTGGCACGAGCACTTGGCACTACATACATGTTTAGATGTTATATTGCCACCTTATCATGCTTCAGACTTATCCTTTGAGGTTTATACATATATCTGATCGTATTGACCTAGGATTATGCCTTGCGTTCGATTTCTACTTATAGATATTTTCTATTCACGAGTTGGCAACTCACCCCCGTTGTGCCACAGCTTCTTGCAGGTTTTGCCGTACAGGTTCCATGGCGGCATTTCTGGCACACTGCTGCTTTTGCGGGTGATTTGCTTTGGTAGGTGGGTCCATTTTGCATCAGAACCACCATTGTACATTTATTATTCATTGTATCTAGAAATTCCATCAACCAAAACTTGTATATTGTTTCAGACTTAGAAACCAGTTGTATATTATTTCGACCTTAGAGTCGCGTGTAGTAGTATTACGGTTTTCATGTTGTTTTGAGTTTCTTTCTGAGTTTTGATCCTCGCCTTTTGGCGTTGTATATTATATTTTTTGCGTGGTTGTGACCGTCGATTGACGAAGAGCTAGCTCCCGTTTGGGGATGCCTTTTATCATTGCATATATATATTATTCTTGTTGTGCCCCGTTTGGGGCCAGTATTTACAAAGGAAACTCTGCCGAAATTTTTTAGAAAAGATTATACACTTTAAGAACGCATATTCGGCTTATTTATTTAAAAACTTTGCTTTTGAAACATGTTTTCTTCACTTCTAAAAACTATTTTTCCTTCATTTATGATTTAAAAGGGTTTTAGATTTCTGGGCTTTTGGCTTACTTGGATTAGATGGGGTCCTATAGACTTCATATGATTCAAGGGCCAGTCACGTGCTCTTTCGGGTCGTGACAAAGTTGGTATCAGAGCGCTAGGTTAACCTTGGTTTGAGTCTAAGTTTGACTATGTGGATCCTAGGGCGTTTATATATATATACGGAACTTAGGCTTGACCTTACGGAACATAGACTTAGTCGAGGGGGTATTATACCCGAATTTTCGTCGCGTAGGATGACCCTTGGTTGATGGAGTAGGTAGCTTGAGTAGAGTGACGTACCGTACGTATGTTCCGCGGCATATTTACGATACGCTACTCTGCTTAAGAAACCTTAGGATGTACATTTCCTTGCACAGTATTATATTCATTCCTATGATCTATCCTCATCGATGTTGGTTATGATTTTGCTGCCACGATTGCACGGGCAGAGAGAGCTATGGCTAGAGTTGCATCAGCATAAGCTCGTCATGGACGAGGACTGACCAGGGCGTGATTCCAGAGACATACGCTTGCATATAGAGGTGTCGTTTTATTATGTTTTCGCACCATGAGCGTTTGACAGATCGCTTTTATGAGATTTCTCGGATGTACCGATCGGTACCAGAGGATCAGGCTACTGCTAGAGGCCAGCCAGGATGTGATGACCCTTGATATACCGCTTACTCATAATGATTGAGGCGCTGTTCAGCGTACAGACGAATGAGCCAGTTGTTGCTGCAAATGACGAGATATCGCCCAGATGATTGGAGCTACTGCAGCATGAGTATATACTTAAAGATATGATGGAAGGTCGCTAGTCACCCGAGGATGAATGACTAGGACATGTGGTTCGTTCGCTTACCCCGATGCGAGGTCATCAGATAGATTGATTCCAGCTAGAGACGACTTCACGCAGGTTCGTTGAGAGTCGATTGAGACGATCGAATGTCAGGAGCCCATTTCCAAGTTTAAAGTATTCGGAAAGACATGCAAGCGATTCTATGGACCCTCTGAAAGAATGAAACCCTAACTCGACATAATGACCGTGTGAAAGCCTTTGAACCTTAGGGTTTGCGGCAGTTCCGCGGCGCCATTAGTGAGGCTTGGGTTTGCCCTTCTACGGCTGGACCACCGATGCTGTGGTATGTACTCGATACTATTAAACTGTACCCAAGATGTTGAGCTCTTAGGGGATTATGAGGTTTTGACGAATCGATCGGATAGTTCAACTTCATTCGGATGCTAGGTGGTGAGATGCCTTCTTGGGAGACTCCAGATACGAGGATAGCCGTTGGAGCTCAGTCCATGTAGCCACGACGAGACGAGTCCGAAGCAGTCGACATTAGAGAAAAGTGGAGTAAGAGGTTCGTACAAGATCTGGATAAGATGACGTTCCACTCCGCCGACATCAGAGATGCGATACGCATGCCAAGGCATTGTATTTGGATATACCTTCCAGAAGGAGTCGCGATGAGTATGCAGCCGTTCCAGAACAAGAAACAGATATAGTAAAGGACGATGACTTCCGGACAGTTCGGTAGAGACGAGATTTAGGAGAGACCTCGACAGGACCTTTCTGGAATAAATTACGAGAAGACTTGGACCCAGTAGTGGTCATGTTACGCACACCAGCAGGCCAGATTTCAGGATCGTCGACGAGACATGCTATGAGTGACCACGACATTTGGCCAGAGATCCTTGGAGGATGTGCTTGAGCGGGACTATTCCGCCATACTTGATTTCGGTAGTTTGGGCGATCTATTCACATGATTGATTTTTATGATTGAATTTCATGGTATTTGTTTTCATACACCATGGTTGCACCTACTGAGTATTTACGACTTTTGCACAGTTGTTGCACTTGTTATCGTTTCTGTGCCTTGGTTTCTCATGTTTATGATTTTATGGGTTTCATACAGTGAGTTGATTTTGTGCATATGTACGCACACGATTTGGTTTTTGCACTCGGTATAGTTCACATATTCTTGCAGTGCAGTGATATGCATTTTGTGCACTACAGTTGCACTGGACTTCGATTTCGATGGTAATGCTTGATATTTGTTTTGTGCACCTGATTGGATTTTGCGCATGTTCGGCGCTTGATATTGGATTTCATGATTTCGTGCATGATGGATGCACCTGATTTGGATTTTCGCGCATGTTGGGCACATGTTATGAGATAAGATTTTGGTGCACACCAGATGCACTAAATCGAGATTTTTCGTGCATGTCAGATGCACCTGATTTTGCTGTCAGGCACACACGTTGCCTATGACAGATGTTGTGTGCACACCCGTTGCACCTAGATGTTGTTTCTGTGCACAGGGATGGCACATTTATGGATTTTGATTTCCGTGCGCACCAGACGCACGTAGTATTCATATGCATATTTTGGGATTGATTTCTTATGAAGCAGCACGTTTTTATGGTATTTGCTATGTGTTTTTGTACTGAGCAGGACTAGTCAGAGGACAGTACCTGAATATATTTTGCATGCATTGATAGTTATTGAAGGGATTTCCAAAAAGCGAGCTATAGTCTCAGTATCTACCTACGTGTCTGATATGACACGAAACGTTTTAAAACAAGGAAACCCTTTTAAATTGTTTCGAAAACAGCGGAACGTACATATTAAACAAAGGATATATACGTATATGGCTATTTTCTTATAAAAGACGTCCGCCACTATGCAGTGTAGTGCGCATGGCACAGCGACTTTAAAAGATTTGGCATGCATTTCCTTTAGATATTTACATATATAGATTTCATATCTACATGTATAATTTTGATATATATCATATTGGTTTTGTTTTGGATTTGACATTTGTATCTTTGCCATAACTCCGATGATTGCGGGATGCTTGACGGAGTTTTGTTTTTGAGTTATCTTCTCATTACTCATGCGCATGTATTGCGCTATGATGCGGTTTACGTATTGCTGATTTCGGAGCCCCGACGTCTTGGGCTTTTTATCGAAATGTTTTAAGAATTTGGTGGTTTAAATTTAAATTCGGGGGCCGAATTTCTTTAAGGGGGGAAGATTGTAACATTTCAGAAAATATAAAATATTATTTTTGGAATTTAATATTAAAATAATATTTTTCCCGAAAATTGCCCGATTTGCGAAATTGGGGTTTTCGAAAAAGGGTATAATATATACCAATAATTTTTAAATAATGAAAATTTAAAATGATTTATTTATTTAATAATATATTTAACGGATTTGGAAATTTTAAAAATTATTATGTGCAATTTTGATAAAAGCCCGATTAGTGCACTGCTAATCGCGATTAAGCCAAATCCGCATTTCTACAGCTTTTCATGGTTAGTGCACCATGACATGTTTCATTTGGTTACATGTTATTTCATTATGGTTTTATATGGGTGTATGTGTTCATTTTGGTGAGAAAAAGAAAAGGTCAAAGGGGAGACATAATCATTAGGTTAGGTGTACTTTGGAGAAAGGAGAGAGAGTGGGTATTAGTGAGAGAAGGGGGATGCCCAAATTAAAATCCCCCACCATTTCCATCACCCTCTTCATCTTCCTCAACTCCTCCACCCTCCACTTAAACCCTAAATCTATCTCCAACCATTCCCCAAAACCCTACACTCCCTTTACAAAACTTAATCCCCATCTCCTCCTCTACACGATGGACCGAGTAAAATGGGATTTTGACGACGTTGGGAAGTTAGTGCTGCCTAGAGTGGACTAGATGAGGTATAATTAGAGCGCCTTTGGGCTCCTCTTAAATACCAAAAAAGTGTTTCTTCACTTTAGTTTAGTTTTGTGAGATATCGTGTTTTAGGTGTCGTTTTGTGGTGTTGCCGACCTGCTGTAATCCCGAGCACTCACTGGGAAAACAAACAGTGTGTTAGTGTTGTGCTCAAGACCTGGAGTGTTCACCTGAAACCCTAACCCCTTCCCGCCGGTTTCGGCCGGCGACCTAGGAGACAAATCCAGCGACCTCGGCTTAATAGGGGAGCTAGGGTTTGGATTTTGTAGGGCTGTTATCTGATGATGTTTAGGGGTGTTTGGTCCTACTGGATTTTTTTGTAATGACTATGGGTAAAATCTGGGGGCTGTTGTAAGTATTTGCTTGACCATGGTAACACGATTCATGACCTAAGCCATAGAGCTGAGCCGTTGCACGAACTCAGGAATTGACCCATATCAGTTTTGTGACTTTGAGTGTACCTATGGGTTATCTGTAGCAACCCAGAGAATATCTGAGACAACCAAACAATACTAGGGACCTAGACATACTACTAGGAGACCAAGATGACCTGATGAAACCAAACTAATAACCCTGGGCTAGCGACATCGGAATTTTGGGTATAGGGGCCGGCCACTTGGTGAGGGTAGGAGCCTAGGTTGGTTCAGTAGCTCACATATACCTTATACATTACCCTAGACTTGTTTGCTTGGCTTTATTTGACCTGAGTCAAAATCTGGAAATACTTGTGTGAGATTTAGGATATGATTTCCATATTTGAAATGATGATTTTTGATATTTGGATTCGTTTTTGGTTGTCGCATGTTTGTACATCGACAACAAGGGTTGTTTGATTGATTTTGTACGCATATGCTATAGGTTCTAACCTACGAGCAATGTGCGTGCCGTTTTAGTTTTTCCGCCTTGATTTTAATATCGTTACGATATGTGTTGTTATTGTAGGTATCTTCGCGGGGACTTCGATGGCGACAAGCAAGCGCGTGGCGACATCGGCAACGGCAAGCGAAGATCCAGGTGAGTAGATTTATATCTACGGGGAGAAGTCGGGTGAATGGCGTATAGCACCCCTGCAGTCCGATGTCAAGTATACTATATGTACTATATATATATATATATATATATGATAGCTTATGTGTGACTTGGTTGTTTAGGATGTGTTAGGTGTACTATGCATAGATTAGGGTTAGAAGTAACTAGTGTAGTTCCTAGTAGCGAACCCTAGAATAGGTTTACACCCACACGCACACACATGCATATTTGCTATATTTATACTATGATGATGAGGATAATGGATGACATTGGAGATGAGTCAATGATATTGGGCATAGTGCCATGAGATCGGTGATATGATGTGATTCATATTTGGGATACGACATGTGATTTTTAGCGGGCCTTTGGACGTGTGTTTCACACCCGCATTCATACTTATATAGATGGTATCAATTTGTACTAGACTTAGACCAGTACCCCAGATTATGTGATATGATGATAAGGATACCAGCTAATTTATGAGATAAATGTGATATTGACCCGTACACAGCTATTGGGATGTCGTACGATGATTTACCGTACGAGCTTTATATTGATGACAGATCTGCACTCATGACCCAAGGACGTCAGATGATATACTGTATCGTACGCGATACTATTGAGGCGGGATCACCGACTATTATATTTATATTTATGTATATCGACTCAGATTTAGGTGGTTTCCATACCCCTCCCGATTGACCTGATAGTTAGATGTAGATTACTTAGTAGACACTAGACTAGACCCGAGTCATACCTATTTCAAACTAACGAATTGGGAGTATTTCAAAGATAAGAAAAAGGGACTCTACGGACACTTTCAAAGACGCATTTTTCTTAAAACGCCGTAGCCCTTATTTTACCAAAAACCCCGATTCGTCTTATTTCAAATGGCATAACTGCATGACATATACATATTGATGTAGATTCTTTACTGTTGCGTTGATTATTCGATTTCCGCATATTCATGCTATTCGCATCGCTTTGCATGTGTAAATGAGTTTATTGCTATATTAAAACCATGCTGTTAGGACACCAGCACCATTATCGATGATGCGTATGTTTCACGTACACTGCTTGCCGGCTCACACACTTCATCATCGATAATTGCCATGTAACTATACTGTAGTACTGTTGCATTCAGGATATGACCCTTGCATGGCATACTTGTGTACCTATATACTGTATATTCATACGTATTTGCACATATATAAATGATTCTGGCATTGAGTAGAGATTTGGGAACCGCAAGATACTCTTTAAACTGATTCATTTTAAAAGAGCGGTTTCCCTCAATATATGCATATTACTATTCCATATTGCATGATATACTGATCTGCTTGCATTTCTTTTACATGTCGCATACATCATGCTTTCTGATTATACGCATTGAGATATGTTGTTTCCATGATATTTCTGGATTTGGGAACCGTGGGTATTCCAAAAGAGAATATGTAATTGTTTTAAAAAAAACCGGTTACCCTTAATATTATATTTCAGTGCGTCCACCATGTGTTTTCTCAGTGCTGAGAGCGACAAGTGAAACCCGATTCGAGGAGGCGGGTGAGGCCGATTGCGGGTATATGGTGGACCCGGTATGGTTCCCCGGGGCAAGAAATGTTTTTCGTGGAGCAGACGATGAGCCTAGCAGGGTGGCGAGTACACACCGGTGATTGGTTGGACCTGGCGATTATCCGGAGGATACTGACCAGAGTCGATAAATGGATATGGGCCGACCCGTGCTACCGGGGCCGAGAGCCGATACCGCAGACGGAGTCCGATATATGAGGATTTACGTGTCGATGCTAGGCACAGGTTTTCATGATGTTTTCGAGTGTCGATGCTAGGCACTCAGGTTCCATGATTTTGATTATATCCTCATATTTCCATGCATATGCTTTACGATATTTACATGCATGATGCTTATTGTCATTGGGTGACACGTGGACGGGATCCACATACATACAGACTTTGATTACTTTGATCATACCTTATATGTATATATAACAGTGGATGAGGACGCTGTTATATATGCCCTTACACTAATATTAGTGGAATGGGATGCTAATATATGTGTATTGATATCAATTTAGATACTTCATCATACTTATTCATGCAAACATACCTTATATTTATGATATGTTATTACCTGAGGCACTGGCACGAGCACTTGGCACTACATACATGTTTAGATGTTACATTGCCACCTTATCATGCTTCAGACTTATCCTTTGAGGTTTATACATATATCTGATCGTATTGACCTAGAATTATGCCTTGCATTCGATTTCTACTTATAGATATTTTCTATTCACGAGTTGGCAACTCACCCCCGTTGTGCCACAGCTTCTTGCAGGTTTTGCCGTACAGGTTCCACAGCGGCATTTCTGGCACACTACTACTTTTGCGGGTGATTTGCTTTGGTAGGTGGGTCCATTTTGCATCAGAACCACCATTCTCCATTTATTATTCATTGTATCTAGAAATTCCATCAACCAAAACTTGTATATTGTTTCAGACTTAGAAACCAGTTGTATATTATTTCGACCTTAGAGTCGCGTATAGTAGTATTACGGTTTTCATGCTGTTTTGAGTTTCTTTCTGAGTTTTAATCCTCGCCTTTCGACGTTGTATATTATATTGCTTGCGTGGTTGTGACCGTCAATTGACGAAGAGCTTGCTCCCGCTTGGGGATGCCTTTTATCATTGCATATATATATTATTCTTGTTGTACCCCGTTCGAGGCCAGTATTTACAAAGGAAACTCTGCCGAAATTTTTCAGAATAGATTATACACTTTAAGAACGCATATTCGGCTTATTTATTTAAAAACTTTGCTTTTGAAACATGTTTTCTTCACTTCTAAAAACTATTTTTCCTTCATTTATGATTTAAAATGGTTTTAGATTTCTGGGCTTTTGGCTTACTTGGATTAGATGGGGTCCTATAGAGTTTATATGATTCAAGGGCCAGTCACGTGCTCACTCGGGTCGTGACAAAACCTCTCAAAAGTCCATGAAAAACACCCCTAAACCCAAGTCCCATTTCATTAAAAAGATGCAAGAGCTCACTAGCTACCCCATGGACCAAGAAAGAAAAGATTTTGAGGACTTTGGGCAGCTCAAGAAATTTTCTTGAGTTGCCAAAGGAGGTAACTTCTGCACCATTAGTGTAGTGTTTTAATTCCTTATGCATCCATACATGTTTCATGTCGATATTGAGTGGTTTTGTGGACTTAGGAAAACTCTAGTTAAGGGTTTTGGGAATTCTTGATTTGGTGATGTTGTGGCTGTTAAATAGACTTGGGTGCTGTTTAATGACCTGGACTAGAGCTTAGAAATCCCAAAACACGGATTTAGAAAACCCGACATCGGATAAATGTGTGAATTTAGAGGGTATTTTGGAATCTGGAGCAACCCGGGGACACTAGAAATGATTTTGCAATTACTGGAAGTCGTGCAGGCACCTAGGAAGCTACCACCAAGATCTGAGCCTCATCCCCTGCACCCAGGCCGCAGATAAATTCAATCTGGCCGCAATTTGCGGCCAGGGTAGCTCAGAATTGATCCGTACTTGTTCTGGGGTCCCTTTAGATGTAAATTAGGCCCTCCATATATGCAAAATTGACCAATTTGGCTTAGGGTAAAATCTGGGACCATTTCCATGAGTTGGTGCATTGTTTTATGACTTCGTTTTGACTTGACTTTGGTATTTGGTATTGTGTTTCCGTCGTGTGGCGTTTGGACGTCCACGACCAGGGTTTTTGGTCGTGTTTTGCATGCAAAGCTATAGGTTTTGACCTATGAGCGAAACGTGTACCGTTTGGGTTTTCCGCCTGGATTTTAACACGCATTGCGATTATTTATCATTGTAGGTACCTTCACGTGGATTCTGAGGCGACGGAGCGTAGCGTCATCGATTTCGGCGAGCAAAGACCAGGTGAGTGGATCTATATCCACGGGGGAAGTCGGGTGGATGGCGTATAGCTCCCCCGCAAAGTTTTGGTGGAAACTGATTATAGAATATGGTTAGGAAACCTAGATTAGGAAACTAGGGGTATAGTAAAGGATAGTTAGTGATACTATATTAGAAACTAAGGATAATCAGAAATGAGATAATACGGCTATTATGTGATGACGGAATTCGAGGACGACGTTTGTCGATATTGCCGTTTAGGGTACCGTAGGACTAGATAGTCGATGTAGATGCGTCATCCGAACCATACCTTTTTCTAAACCGAAGAGTTGTATGTATCTTTTAAATATATATACCTTGAGGGATGTTACGGATTTTCAAATGATATCTTTTTCTTAAAAACACCGTAACCCCTATTTTCAAAACTACGATTCGCTTCTTTAAAAATCTGATTGTATGGTTCGGGTGTGTATGTTAGATTAGATACCTATACTTATAGTAGAGATAGAATGTTTAGGTAAACTTGGCTTGATATGAGTTATAAATGCGATGAAAAGATTATAAGACGGACATGATGATATGATGTTATGTTGGTATACGGATGTGAGTCGATCGAGATGATTTATACCCTGTCAGTCCCCTGATATGAGATTATTGCGGATGTGACCGGGAAATAGGTACATAGATATATATCCATATATACAATGTTGTGAATCATGGATGATAGGCCGTACGTGATATTAGGCTGTACCCTCATTTGTCGTATAGGATGATAGGACCCCTATTAGCTTAATGCCGCCGTACGATGATTTTCCGTGCGTAATGTATTTGACTTGATGATTGATCCATACCCTTGACTAGAGGATATCGTACGATGGATTATACCATACGTGACATTGTGTGGCTAGATGCCGATTGATAGATTCACCGACTCGGTCATGATAGATACGTATACCCGACAGCATTTGCATATGATTTCCCTTATGTTGCATTTATATTATTCCCATTGCATTGATTTTACCTGTGATAGTATACCTGCACCATTATCGATAATGCGTATGTTTCACGTACACAGATTTGCCGGCTCACACACTTCATCATCGATAATTGCCATGTCACTACATAGTAGGGTTGCTGCATCATGACATACACCTTATACACCCATACTTGTGCACATACATATTGTATATCCATATTTATGCACGCATACATGGTACATCTATACTTGCTCATACATATATTGTACCTACATAGATAACTGGTTTTATTAGGAAATTGGGAACCGCATGTCATATTTTTAAAAAAATGGAATCATTTAAAAGAGCGGTTTTCCCTTAATGTGATATATCACTGTTTCATGTTACATGATATACGGATGTGCTTACATTTCCATCATATGTCGCATACATCATGCTTTATGATTTTACGCATTGAGATATGCCGTTTTCATGAGATTTCTGGATTTGAGAACCGTAGTCATTTTAAAAGAAAGTATGTATTGTTTTAAAAACCCGGTTTCTCTTGATATTATATTTCAGTGCGTCCACCATGCGTTTTCTCGGTTCTGAGACGTGTGCTTGAAACCCGATTCGATGAGTTGGATGATCCGTTTGCTGATTCATGGTGGACCCGGTATGGTTCCCCGGGGTGAGAAATGTTTTTCGTGGAGCAGAGGATGAGCCTGGCAGGGTGGCTAGTACCTACCGGTGATAGTATTTGGGCTCGGTGGATATCCGGAGGATACCGACCGGAGTCGAGAGATGATATGGGCCGATCCGGACTGACGGAGCCCGTGGGCCGATCCAGACTGACGGAGCCCGAGATATGAGAATTCACGTGTCGATGCTGGACACGGATTTCTTGATATTTTCGGGTGTCGATGTTAGACACCCAGGTTCCATTATTTTGATGTGTCGCGAGGGACACCATTGATTTATATCCTCATACTTGCATGCATACTCTTTTATGATATTTACGTGCATACAGATATTGATTATGGGTGGACGGGATCCCCATGCATACATACCCTGATTATGGTTGGACGAGATCCATATACATTCATTGATATTACTGTTGGATGTTATCCGCATGCATATAGGTATTGACTACCTTGTTGACATATACAGACCCGGTCACCCTAGATATCATAGTAATTACCTTTGTGATATAGTTGACCTAGGAGTCGTTGTTTATTCGATTTCTATCTGTTGATATTTTTCTACTCACGAGTTGGCAACTCACCCCCGTTGTGCCACAGTTCTTGCAGGATGACCGCTTGGATCAGTAGCGGCTTCGCTGGCACACAGCTGCATTCGGGTGTTTTGCATTGGTAGGTGGGACACTTATATCGTACCCACTCTTATATCTGTATTTCATTATTGTATCTAGTTAACTCCATCAATCAAAACTTTTAAATTGTATAGTAATGAGACTTAGCGGGATTGTGGTTGCGAGATTTAGAGAGAGGGGTTTTTCGCTACTTGTGATTTTTATGTCTTGCTTTTCTTTATCTTTTGTGGTGAAGTTCGTCGTTGGGCGTCGTATACTCATTTATACTGTATTGCGTGGTTGTGATCCGCCGTTTGGCGAAGAGCTAGCTCCCGCTTGGGGATGCCATAATCATTATTATGTATTTGTAGTTTTGGATCAAAATATACAAAGGTGGTGCTGCCAAAATTTTTAAAAGAAGAAACATGTTTTCAAACTAGTAAATTTCACTTGCATCATTCATGTTCCTTTTCTATGCATTAAGAAAACTTGATTTTATTATACCTTTATTTCAAAACTTCACCTCCTTTATGTTTCTTAAAAAGGTTTAGATTTCTGGGTTTCAGCTTACTTGAATTCTGTTACGCCTTTAGACGTTGTGTGATTCAAGTGTTGGTCACGAGCTAATATTTCGGGTCGTGACATTAACCCTAATCCTCTAGTTAAGATCCTTGCTTAGGTTGTTTAGCACTTGAAAATTTTAAATACGGCATGTTTAATGCCTTGAAGAACCTTGTTCTAGTGCCTGAGAACCTTACATTTTTATGTGAGATGAGAGTGTTTTCATTTTCATTCATGTCAAAGCTTGTATGTAATATTCTTTTATTGGGGCACTTCCGGGTTGAGGATGATGTCACCATTGATGTATATTATTTACTTTTCTGCGTTAGGATAGACTCAAGGAGGAAAGCACAAGTAACCGGGTTCTAGAGTCCAGTAGGAGACCATCTCGAGGAGTCGAGACCTGGTCTCCTAACTCTAGAATTGGTAGGGTTGTTTGCCGCTCTCGTAGGGGTCGTGGGATGTGGGTTTGGCTATTCATCACGACCGTGTAATCCGTGTTTTATACTGGCTTAATTTAAAACATGGAAATCCTAATATACCCAATATTTCATATGTTATCTTCTGCTGCTCTGTGATGTGATCACTATGATATGTTCAGACGAATGCCTATATTATATATATGAGATATAATTAATATTGTTGCTTTCGTTTCATATGTGATGCTTAGGAAGCATATAATGATGGGACTTCATTAATGAGATTAATGAAATAAACGAAACCTAAAATATGTTGTAGAAATTTGTTTAAAAACTTGTTGGATGTATATGCCCTAGAGGCCAGAATTGTATTTGTATATATATATGGATACTAGGGATATATATGTACAGAACAATCTTGCTCAGTTTTATAGTATATTATTTGACTTGTCTTTATCAGGATGTGTGTATTTATTGTTATTATATCTGGTTTGCACATATTGATAAAGGCTCGATACGGTAGTATACTATTATGGTTTGTCTTTATCTTAACATGGCATATGTCATACTCGTTATTACATATTGCGGTTACATGTTGATAAAGCCCATAGGATCTTGCTTGACTACCTGCGTTGTGATGGCGATCATACTTGTGGGAGCAGGGTAGTCCATAAGCACATCCTTAAACGGTCCCTAGTCGTGTGAGTATCGAGACTGGGCATTGATACTCCAGAGTAGACTGGTGTATAAGTTTATATCCCGTCGGGGGATGGTTGGTCCCGCAGCCATTGGTCTGATGCACCTAAGATCGTATACAGGTGCTCACTGGGTGTGAGTACACTGGACGGACTCGCCGAGAACATCCATATGGTACTATACCTATCGTCAGATGGAAGTTCTCAGGTGACATGTGTACAGGTTAGTCTTTGGACCCGAGATCGGCAATTTTCTTGTGTGAGTTCCCACTGAACTTTGATCATGTAACATTTTAAAAATAATTAAATAATTAATTAAATAAATAAAATCGTTTAAGTGAATTTTATAATTTTCGGTAAAATAAAACGTAGTTTTCATAAAACTAAACCGTAATTATTTTTCACTATAAATTTAAAAATACCTATTTTAATTATGTTATTACTAATAAATGGTGTTTATTTATCCACTTATAAATTTTTAGTTTAATTAAATATTTTTCTTAAATTAATTATTTTAAATATTAACATAAGCTTTATTTTTACACTAATATAGTGTAAATTACAAATTTGAATGGGTTTAATTAGCAAAAGTGAACCATTACAAATTAGAATCAAGTGTGTTTCATGCAAAATTTATTTTCAAAATTTTACAATGGTTCTAGACCATTCTAGCTCAAATGGAGTGAAGAAAATAAAGAATTTTTAAATAAATTCATGAAAAGACTTAATTGTGTGATATTTTTGTGAAACCTTCTACACTTTTCTTCACCTTTTCTCACTCTCCTCTCTTTTCCTCACCTCATGGCCGGCCACACCACCATGGGCAGCCCCAAAAATTTTCCCCCATCATTTTTGTATTAAAAATCATCAAAATTCTTGAAAAATTCAATAAAAAACCCACAAAATCCTAATTAATTCCTACCCTCTATTCTTTGCTCATCTTTACATGGATTTTGGAGATGGAAAGCATTCATTTTGGAGGTTTATTTTTATGTTTGGATTTCATGTTGTGGAGGTATAAATCTTTTTCTTTTGATTTATTGTTATTAGATGTTTCATTTAAGCATAATTAGATTTAATAAATAATTTCTATCTACAAGTTTTAAAATTCAAGTTAGGGTTTATAAAATTAAGTTATGGTTTTTATTAATTAAGTAGGGTTATAATAACTAGTTTAACATTTTTAGAAGTGGAAAATCTTGTATGGATGATATATTGTAAATTGTTTATCCAAAATTATTTAAATTAATCCATTTTGCAAACTAGATTTCTATATATTGTATATATTGGTGAGATAAAATTCCAATTAATGTTTGTAACACTAGATTGTGGTTTTAATGAGGATATTAACTTGTTAGTGGAATGAAAAACTTAAATTGGTTACTAGTTTCTATTGATAATTGAAAAATACTAATAAAAATGCTATTTTTGCTAACTAGATTTTGGAAATTCTTAAATAAATGAGGTTTAAAATCTAAATTATGATTTCATTATATTATTATCATCATGAATTGTAGTTTAATGCATTAATTCATGCAAAATCCAGTTTAGATGTGATATTGTGAAATTTTCCTTAAAAGTATCGAAATCGGGCAAGTTTGTAAACTAGAATTTTTAAACTAATATAAATTAGGTTGTTAAAAATATAGTGATGGTTTATATAGTCTAGTTATGCTAATTAATGAATACTATGACCATTAGTTTCTTTTAAACATCAAGTTTTGAAGTAAAACGGTAAATTGGTGTTTTCAGGTTTTACGGAATCGGACGATTTGATCGATTTTTAGGGTTTCGATGAATTAAATCAAGTTTTATATTATAAGTAATGAGTTTTATAACTATGAGTTGTTTGTTGATGTTTATCTCGATTAATCGGAGTTTGTACGCCGATATCGAGCGATATTTGGTTCTTTTGCGTGAACGGGACATAGGTTTAAACCTATACGCGTTTCATGCGTCGTTTTAATTTTTGTCCGTAATTCAGTTTACGATACTATATATGTTTGCGTATAGGTACCCCTCGCATGGACTTCGGACGAGGAAGAAGAGGAGGGCGACATCGTCTTCGGCAGACAAGGACCAGGTGAGTAGATGTATATCTACGGGAGGAAGTCGGGTGGATGGCGTTTAGCACCCCCGCAAATGTAGAATAGGAATAAGTACTTATTATCTTTAGGAAGCCAGACGTGACCTTAGAATTTCGGTGAGTAGGACCCTAGTAGTGACCTTAGGTTGGACTAGATTGATTTAGGAAGACCTTACCCGAGAATGAATATCATGGAGGAGATTCGTAGGTTTCAGGTAGATACACACACACGCACGCACAGAGACTTGACTTGATGTGTGTGTGTATGTGTACATATGTATAGGACTAGGTGTAGGCATATATATACACAATACATATATGTGATACGAGGATATGATATGATACACGGGAATGAACAATATAACTGGGCTTGATGCCGTGATTCTTGGCTTTACGGTAGTGTTATGATGTTAGCGGATTATTAGGAAATGAGATAATGAATAGGTATAAATAAATAACAAAGGGTGGTGATGGTATAGAAGTACATGGGACTCTAAAATAGAACCCGGACCGTAACCTATGCCTGAAATTCTGACATTATATAGGTGTGATTTGATTTCAATATCATATATATGTGACTTGATTACGATATCATATAGGTGTGACTTGATTTCGACATCATATATGTGTGACTTGATTACGATATCATATAGATGTGACTTGATTACGATATGATATAAGTGTGACATAATCACAATATGATACATGTGACATGATACTTCTGAGGATAACTTAACGATGTATGTTTATGCTGGCAATGATATATGATTGATGTATGCGATTACAGTACAGTACCTCGATCATGACAAGAATTGATGATGATATTATACGAATGATGAGACATTTAGGTGATACTTGACCCATACCCCGATATTGGGATGCCATACGATGGATTTTACCGTACAAGGCATAGATGTGATGATTGATCCGCACTATTGATTTGAGGAAGCCATACTACATACGTGACGCTATTGAGGCTGGATCGCCGACTATTAGAGATATAGACTCAGACTTTAGGTGTACTCTTATTTCTTATCGATTAGTTTCTTAGGTTTAGTTCCTTAGGAGGTTAAATGGACACTAGTTTAGGCTCGAGACATATAGTTGTAGTTATACTTGTATATCAAATGAGTGGATAATACACATCCGTCTTTACTTTCAGACTGTAATCATCATGGTGCATGTTCATTCATATGTTTCTATAATCAGAATAAAACTTTGCCTGTTAGGACACCAGCACCATTACCGATGATGCGTATATTCCACGCACACTTATTTGCCGGCTCACACACATCATCATCGGTAATTGCTATGTCACGTACACTTTAGATCATATTATGTTTTATTGATACAATCAGCTAACAGCTAGATCGATATAATATTGTGATTACTCTCTGGTGTTAGTATAGACATGGTATTTATTACTTAGACATTTCATGCATTCGCATTTTCATGTTATCATGCAGTATTATGGGGCATATGCCGACACTTATCATATACTTACTCATGATTTTGGGATTTTGGATTTCTATGAGATTTTTGGATTTTTGGGGAAAACCGCAAGAATATATAAAAACTTCTCTCTCTCTCCTCCTCTCTTTTTAAAACATAAAATACGGTTTTCTCGTGATGTATGTGTCGTCCACCATGAGATTTCATATTTTCTGTTGGATTTCGAGACCCGATTCGAGAAGTGGATAAACCGTCTCGGGTACATGGTGGGCCCGGTATGGTACACCGGGGCAAGAAGATCGAGTTGTAGATGATGAGCCTGGCAGGGGAGGACTACCTACCGGTGATGTCTGGCGCGGCGGATATCCGGAGGATACCGACCGTTTTCGTGAGATTTGATGATATGGGCCGATCCAGACTGACGGAGCCCGAGATATTGAGACTATGAGACATTGAGATTATAAGGTATTGAGACTTGAGATTTACATGTTTTGTGTCGATGCTTGACACGGATTTCCATGGATTTCATCGTTGATATTTCAGATTTCTATACATATTTTACCATGATAAAAGTTAAAGATTTCTTATACAGATATATCTAGATTTCAGGATTGGTTATTTCACATTCATGGTGCATGCATACTCATTCACATGACATAGTTCTATATGAGGCACTGATACGAGCACGGAGCATTTGCACTTACACGTAGCTTATTATCCTGTCTTTACTTGATGACTAGTAGTATATTAGTATATTATTATGACCTAGGACAGCGTCGTGCATTCGATTTCTTTTCGCAGATATCTTCTACTCACGAGTTGGCAACTCACCCCCGTTGTGCCAAATTTTATTACAGGTTCGATGTACAGGTTTTCCTGGCAGCTTGCTGGCACATCTTTTCACTCAGGGTGATTTGCACGGTAGGTTGGTTCACTTGTATCTGGACCGCCATTGTACTTTTATTATTTCATTTGTATCTAGAAAGCTCCATCAACCAAACTTGTATTACTTGATAGTTTACTGGATCAGTTGTTTATTTCGAGCTTAGGGCCGCGCTTGTATTATTATGATATTTGGTGGTTTTGTTTTCTTTTGAGTTTTGAGCCTCGCCCTTTGGCGTTGTATACTATTGTGCATTGATGTGGTTGTTTCCACCTTTTGGCGTAGAGCTAGCTCCCATTTGGGGATGCTTTTTATTGTTTGTATATATATTATTCTTGTTGTACCCGTTTGGGGCCAGTTTTTACAAAGGAGACCCTGCCGAAATTTTTGAGAAAATTGGATGTTGCTTTTAAACTTGTTTTCTACATGTTTTTCTTTACTTCTTCTTCTTTTTATGGTTTAGATTTCTGGGTTTCGGCTTACTTAGGTTACGTTGCGCCCCTAGACGCTTCGTAATCTAAGTGTCGGTCACGTTCCGTACTTTCGGGTCGTGACAAAGTTGGTATCAGAACGCTAGGTTTAACCTTTGTATATGTCTAGGGTGACCCTTGGTTGATGGAGTAGGCGACTTAGGTAGAGTGACGTACCATGGGTATGATCCGCAGCATACTTACGATACGCTACTCTTCTTAAGTAGCCTTAGGATGTACATTTGTTTGCACCGCATTTCATTCGTTCCTTTGATCTATCTTCGTCGATATCGGAGGGTGGTTTCTGTTACCATGGGCGCACGGGTAGAGGGAGCTGCGGCTCGAATGCGATAACCATTAGGGTATTGGTTATTCTTGAGGATTGAAGTATTGTTTAGCGTGCGGACGAAGGGTATTCACATGGTGTCCAGGCGAAGTTAAAGGGTTCGAACGATTATCAGAAAACCCATTTTCCCAAGTTTAAGGTATTCGGAAGAACATGCAGGTATTTCGATGGACCTTCTAGAAGAATGAAACCCTAACTCGACATAATGACCACGAGAACGCCCTTGAACCTTAGGGTTTACGGCAGTTCCGCGGTGCCATTAGTGAGGCTTGGGTTTGCCCTTCTACGGCTGGACCATCAATACTGGGGTATGTACCGGATATTTTAAACTGTACTTGAGTGTTGAGCTCTCGGGGAATTACGGGATTTTGATGGATCGATCGAAAAGTTTAATGTAGTCCGAATATCAGGTGAAGGGATCGACTACGTGGGAGACTCTAGATATGAGTATTGCCGTTGGTAGCGCAGTCAGCACACCTATAAAGAGACGAGTTCGAAGCAGTCGACACCAGAGGAAAGGGGGAAAGAGGCGCACATTGACGATAGTGTTTACGATTGTGATTTGGTGATTTGAATTTCATATTTTCGTTGATTGGATTTTGGTATTTTGGGACTTTGTTCTACGATTGGTATTTCTTATGTGTACCTTCATTATATTTTATTTGTGTTTCACATATCAGTGGTATTGATGTTGTTTAGTACATACCCAGTGCACTTGATTTGGTTTTAATACATTTTAAGATTTTTATTTGATTTCGTGCATATGGTTACACATGATTTTGACATATGCTTCGACCTAGTTTTCATGTATTTTCGTACTGTGATTTCGATTTTGATATTCGGTGTATGTTTTCGTGCACCATGTGCACCTGATTGAGATTCTTGTGCACATTCGGTGCACCTGATACGATTTGTGCACACCAGATGCACTAAATCGTGGTTTTGTGCAGATTAGATGCACCTGATATTAAAGTCATGCACGCCCGTTGCACTTGACAGATGTTTTTGGTGCACACCTGTTGCACTCAGTTTTGTTTTTGTGTGAATTCGTGGCATCTGTATTTGGTTTCGATTTCAGTGCGCACCGGACGCACATGATATTTTTATGATGTGATTGGGATTGATTTCAGTTTGATCAGTATGTTTTTATAATCATTACTATTGATTTGGTAACCAGGCGGGACGTGTATGTTAAATAAAAGATATATATATATAGCTATTTTTTTAAAAATAAACGTCCGCTACTTATGCCGTGGCACGTGCATCACACGGCGATTTTCAAAAGGGGTTCTTGCATGCTTCTTTATCCAGATGTTTGGACGATTTTACTATGATGCGCCCAATATATAAGTTATAGTTTTGATGTATATTATGTTGGTTTTCGTATTGGGTTTTGGTATTTTATTTTCGCCATAACTCCGATGATTGTGTTATGCTTGACGGAATTGATTTTAGTTATGTATTGATGATTTCGGAGCCCCGACGATTTGAGTGTTTGGCTGAATGTTTTAGTAATTGGGGGGAGTTTTAATTTAAATTCGGGGACCGAATTTCTTAAAGGGGGGAAGATTGTAACATTTTAAAAATAATTAAATAATTAATTAAATAAATAAAATCGTTTAAGTGAATTTTATAATTTTCGGTAAAGTAAAACGTAGTTTTCATAAAACTAAACCGTAATTATTTTTCACTATAAATTTAAAAATACCTATTTTAATTATGTTATTACTATTAAATGGTGTTTATTTAGCCACTTATAAATTTTTAGTTTAATTAAATATTTTTCTTAAATTAATTATTTTAAATATTAACATAAGCTTTATTTTTACACTAAATTAGTGTAAATTACAAATTTGAATGGGTTTAATTAGAAAAAGTGAACCATTACATATTAGAATCAAGTGTGTTTCATGCAAAATTTATTTTCAAAATTTTACAATGGTTCTAGACCATTCTAGGTCAAATGGAGTGAAGAAAATAAAGAATTTTTAAATAAATTCATGAAAAGACTTAATTGTGTGATATTTTTGTGAAACTTTCTACACTTTTCTTCACCGTTTCTCACTCTCCTCTCTTTTACTCACCTCATTGCCTGCCTCACCACCATGGGCAGCCCCAAAATTTTCCCTCATCATTTTTGTATTAAAAATCATCAAAATTCATCAAAAATTCAATAAAAAAACCCACAAAATCCTAATTAATTCCTACCCTCTATTCTTTGCTCATATTTACATGGATTTTGGAGATGGAAAGCATTCATTTTGGAGGCTTATTTTCATGTTTGGATTTCATGTTGTGGAGGTATAAATCTTCTTCTTTTGATTTATTGGTATTAGATGTTTCATTTAAGCATAATTAGATTTAATAAATAATTTCTATCTACAAGTTTTAAAATTCAAGTTAGGGTTTATAAAATTAAGTTATGGTTTTTATTAATTAATTAGGGTTATAATAACTAGTTTAACATTTTTAGAAGTGGAAAATCTTGTATGGATGATATATTGTAAATTGTTTATCCAAAATTATTTAAATTAATCCATTTTGCAAACTAGATTTCTATATATTGTATATATTGGTGAGATAAAATTCCAATTAATATTTGTAACACTAGATTGTGGTTTTAATGAGGATATTAACTTGTTAGCGGAATGAAAAACTTAAATTGGTTACTAGTTTCTATTGATAATTGAAAAATACTAATAAAAATGCTATTTTTGCTAACTAGATTTTGGAAATTCTTAAATAAATGAGATTTAAAATCTAAATTATGGTTTCATTATATTATTATCATCATGAATTGTAGTTTAATGCATTAATTCATGCAAAATCCAGTTTAGATGTGATATTGTGAAATTTTCCTTAAAAGTATCGAAATCGGGCAAGTTTGTAAACTAGAATTTTCAAACTAATATAAATTAAGGCGATAAAAATATAGTGATGGTTTATATAGTCTAGTTATGCTAATTAATGAATACTATGACCATTAGCTTCTTTTAAACATTAAGTTTTGAAGTAAAAAGGTAAATTGGTGTTTTCACGTTTTACGGAATCTGACGATTTGATCGATTTTTAGGGTTTCGATGAATTAAATCATGTTTTATATTATAAGTAATGAGTTTTATAACTATGAGTTGTTTGTTGATGTTTATCTCAATTAATCGGAGTTTGTACGCCGATATCGAGCGATATTTGGTTCTTTTGCGTGAACGGGACATAGGTTTTAACCTATGAGCGTTTCGTGCGTCGTTTTGATTTTTGTCCGTAATTCAGTTTACGATACTATATATGTTTGCGTATAGGTACCCCTTGCGTGGACTTCGGACGAGGAAGAAGAGGAGGGAGACATTGTCTTCGGCAGACAAGGACCAGGTGAGTAGATGTATATTTACGGGGGGAAGTCGGGTGGATGGCGTTTAGCACCCCCGCAAACGTAGAATAGGAATAAGTACTTATTGTCTTTAGGAAGCCAGACGTGACATTAGAATTTCGGTGAGTAGGACCCTAGTAGTGACCTTAGGTTGGACTAGATTGATTTAGGAAGACCTTACCCGAGGATGAATAGCATAGAGGAGATTCGTAGGTTTCAGGTAGATACACACACACGCACACACAGAGACTTGACTTGATGTGTGTGTGTATGTGTACATATGTATAGGACTAGGTGTAGGCATATACATACACAATACATATATGTGATACAAGGATATGATATGATACACGGGAATGAACAATATAACTGGGCTTGATGCCGTGATTCTTGGCTTTACGGTCGTGTTATGATGTTAGCGGATCATTAGGAAATGACATAATGAATAGGTATACATAAATAACAAAGGGTGGTGATGGTATTGAAGTACATGGGACTCTAAAATAGAACCCGGACCGTAACATGTGCCTGAAATTCTGACATTATATGGGTGGGACTTGATTTCGATATCATATATATGTAACTTGATTACGATATCATATAGGTGTGACTTGATTTCGACATCATATATGTATGACTTGATTACGATATCATATAGATGTGACTTGATTACGATATGATATAAGTGTGACCTAATCACAATATGATACATGTGACATGATACTTCTTAGGATAACTTAACGATGTATGTTTATGCTGGCAATGATATATGATTGATGTATGCGATTACAGTACAGTACCTCGATCATGACAAGAATTGATGATGATATTATACGAATGATGAGACATGTAGGTGATACTTGACCCGTACCCCGATATTGGGATGCCGTACGATGGATTTTACCGTACAAGGCATAGATGTGATGATTGATCCGCACTCTTGATTTGAGGAAGCCGTACTATGTACGTGACACTATTGAGGATGGATCGCCGACTATTAGAGATATGGACTCAGACTTTAGGTGTACTCTTATTTCTTATCGATTAGTTTCTTAGGTTTAGTTCCCTAGGAGGTTAAATGGATACTAGTTTAGGCTCGAGACATATAGTTGTAGTTATACTTGTATATCAAATGAGTGGATAATACACATCCGTCTTTACTTTCAGACTGTAGTCATCATGGTGCATGTTCATTCATATGTTTCTATAATCAGAATAAAACTTTGCCTGTTAGGACACCAGCACCATTACCGATGATGCGCATATTCCACGCACACTTATTTGCCGTCTCACACACATCATCTTCGGGTCGTGACAGATCACTACCCTACCACGGCTTTACTAAGTCGTGCAAACAGGTCTTGGTTGGGTTCAGTCCCGAGCCACATGGAGGCAGTGAGTGATTGTCGGGGATTCGTCTCTCCCGGTATAGGGAGTTGATATCGCACTGTGATTTGATTGGTCAGGACCATAAGACCTTGGCCAAGGCACTTGGGATTTACTGATAGGTTGATCAGTAGTTTCCCGGATTGGTCCTGAGCCACATCGGCACGACTTATCAGGTTGTTAGGGTCTGACGTTCACCATCCCCTAGACCCGGTATGCGATACTCTTTAACGAAGAGACCGGACTGTACGGATATTGTCACGGATAGGCTCAGTAGGAGATCCGGATGAGTTTGCTCGTCAGCCTTCCTTTTCGACAGGTACCTGGGCAGCCGTTACGTACAGCTAGTGCCGCTGACGTGCTTGTGGTTAAACCCACTGCCAGAGTACTGTCGAGTCTTTAGAGTCGCACACAGAGGGTTTCCCTGATCCAGGCAAAACGATGTAGTAGCCGTATTGGATACGTGCAGGATTCGATCGATTGATGTACTTGGTACTCGGATTTTCGATCGGACAGTTTGTAATACTAGCCGTCTCGGGTTTGAGCCGGATTATTAAATCAGGTATTGATTTAATAATTTACATATATGTATTTCGATATATATATTCTAGTATTACAGATGTTCTCTTTGGCTTTGCATAGTGGTATTCATTTTGGAATATCCAGAACCTCATTCGACGAGGCAAGGGCCGAGATCCCTTCACCGGGAGTGACCCCTTGAGTAAAAGTTTGCGTCAGGGTAATAACTTCACTATAGTCGATTATTTTTGCTTTGCACCATGGTATTCATTTTGGAATATCCTGCACCTCATTCGACAAGGAAAGAGCCGAGATCCCATCACAGGGAGTGACTTCTTTAGCTGAAGTTTTCGCCACTATATATTTACAAAACTACCTAGGTTCCTTCAACGATATCAAGTTCATTACGTTAACGGGTTTTTCGCCAAAAACCCAGCCGTAGCCCTCCGTCATTTCTTACAAGTATTGCTTAGTATTCATGCTGTGTATGTTGACCTCTGTCAAGGCATAGTGAATGGTAGCTAAGTAATGCTTGTTTGTTGCATAGATATGCGATTATTTAGGACAGTCGCACGGTCATTTTGACCTCTGTCAAGGGCTTGTGCGGGTGGGTCTAAATTAATCCAGGACAATGACGGGTTGAACTTGACTTGCGACTTATGACATGTTGACCTCTGTCAAGGTCATGAAGCTGCTTGGGGTAAAAACCACATCGGGAGTTTCAAACATACAGGAAACTTGCAGATTTTAGCATACCTTCTGGAGTGTAGTGACTAGATTGGATTTCATCTAGTGCATCACACAATGATAGTTGGATCCCGATCCCACTGATGAGTAGGATTACTCTTGGGAGATCATTTCACTTAACAATCAATGCTATAAACCAAGTAGGTGTCTAGAACGGTGTTAGCGGGGCTATGCCTCCTGGGAAAAGAGATTATTTAATTAAGGAACTTCGCAAAAGCGTTGGAAAACCTCCCTCGAAGTACCGACACCAGCCTGGCTGAAAGGTTAAGCAAGTATTGTGACGTGCGATTAATCCTGACTAGTTCTTCTTTTAGGATTTGAAGAAGAATTTGAGGAAACAGTGGGAGCCATCCTGGTAAGATAAATTAATAACCAATCTAATCTTGCAAGAGCGCACGCTGAGTGTTTTCCCTCTCTCTCCAGGTAGCAACCATTTCACGCCCTAATCAAGATAATAAAATGTATCGCTTGACCGATCCGAATTCTTATTCGGGGCTGGGGAATGTCGGTTCGGCTTTAACTTATGACAACGGTCATGAGTATGAGCAAGGGAAAGAGGAAAGTTTGAATTCCTTGATTACCCCATCGAAGAAGAAATATACTGTTGCGTCTTCTTCAGGTGTTCTTGTTATTGAGAACTGTTTTTCGGTCAGTCCTACCTCCTGGGTACTCGATACCGGATCAGGATCTCATATCTGTAATTTATTGCAGGGACTGAGAAAAAGTAGGATAGTTGGACCTGGTGATGTCCCTCAGAGTAGGGAACAGAGCACAAGTTAATGCTGCAGCCGTCGGTGAATATCACCTAGTGTTGCTAAATGGCAATACTATGATTTTGAACAATTGCTACTATGTACCTTCCATGCTTTGCAACATCATATCAGTTTCTTTACTTGATAAAGATGGATATAACTTTGTTCTTGATAGAAATATCATGAACATTTACCTTGATAAGGTACTGGTTGTAGAAGGTACACTGTGTAATGGTATCTATGTTCTAAATCAGAACACAGTTCTCAATGTACAAAATACACGCAAGAGGAAGAGTTCAGATACGAATGAATCCTACTTGTGGCATTGTAGACTTGGTCATATCGGAGAGAAAAGACTAAGTAAGTTGCATAAAGATGGACTCTTGAATACGTTCGAATTTTCATCTTATGAAACTTGTCAGTCTTTTCTCAAAAGAAAGATGACCAAATCTCCGTTCACCGGACATGGAGAGAGAGCAGCAGAGCTTTTAGGACTCATACACAGTGATGTGTGTGGTCCGATGTCTATGCATGCAAGGGATGGGTTCTCGTACTTCATCACATTCACTGACGATCTCTCTAGGTTCGGATATGTGTATCTCATGAAACACAAATCTAAAGCTTTTGAGAAATTCAAAGAATTCAGAAAGGAAGTAGAGAATCAGATTGGCAAAAGTATTAAGATCCTCCGATCTAATAGAGGGGGGAGTACTTAAGTACGGAATTCAGGGACTTTCTAAAAGAGAATGGTATTCTCTCTCAGCTTACTCCTCCGTATACTCCACAACACAACGGTGTGTCGGAGCGGAGGAATCGTACCCTATTAGATATGGTTCACTCCATGATGAGTAATGCTGAGTTACCTCTTTCATTCTGGGGACTTGCGCTCGAGACAGCAGCTTACCTATTGAATCAAGTCCCATCCAAATCTATGCCTAAGACTCCATATGAAATATGGAGTGGAAAGAAACCATGTCTTAAAAGGATTAAGATATGGGGTTGTCCGGTCTATGTGAAAAACCAGAATCCGGACAAACTTAAGGCACGGTCAGTTCTATATAAGTTTGTAGGATATCCCAGGCATTCAAATGGATATCTGTTCTACCACACCAAGGAACAGAAGGTGTTTGTTGCTCAGCACGCCACATTCTTAGAGTGGCAGTTTCTTGCAAAAGAAATTAGTGGGAGCACGGTAGAACTGGAAGAAATTCCAAAGGGACAAACTACAACTGAAGATTTGGTGGAACCTCAGAATTCAATAACCCTTGACGAACCTCAGCCACTTCGCAGATCTAGTAGGATTTCTCATCCGCCCGAGAGATACTACGGTTTTCTCATAGATGGGGATCGAGAGGATTGCATCTTGGAAGAAGATGATCCTACTAGTTTCAGGCAGGCCATTATCAGTAGGGACTCTGATAAGTGGCTGGATGCTATGCAATCTGAAATGGAGTCCATGTACACCAATAAAGTGTGGACCCTGGAAGTTGCTCCACCTGGGGTAAAACCCGTTGGATGCAAATGGATCTACAAGAAAAAACTTGGTGTAAATGGGCAGGTGGAAACCTATAAGGCTAGACTCGTTGCAAAAGGTTTTCGTCAAAGACCAGGAGTGGACTATGACGAAACCTTTTCTCCAGTGGCTATGCTCAAATTCATTAGGATCCTGTTTGCCATTGCTGCCTTCCATGACTATGAGATCTGGCAGATGGACGTAAAAACGACTTTTCTAAACGGAAGTTTAGAAGAGTGCGTTTATATGGATCAGCCAGAAGGTTTTGTAGACAATGGGAGCAGCGGGAAGGTGTGTAAGCTGCTCAAATCCATTTATGGATTGAAGCAAGCATCGTGGAGCTGGAACATCTGTTTTGATGAAACAGTCAAGGACTTTGACTTCATCAAGAACGAAGATGAGCCATGTATTTATAAGAAGATTGTAGGATGAACTGTCGTGTTCCTAGTCTTGTACGTGGACGACATTCTTTTGATAGGAAATGATATTCCTATGCTACAGTCGGTCAAGCTATTCTTATCACAAAGGTTCTCTATGAAAGACCTAGGTGATGCCTCATACATTCTGGGGATCAAGATCTACAGAGATAGATCCAAGAGACTATTGGGACTTTCACAGTCCAGGTACATAGAGACCGTACTAAAGAGATTTAGTATGGAAGATTCCAAGCGCGGTAATATACCCGCATTGCACGGAATCACCCTCTCCAAGGAGATGTCTCCCAAGACTGACGAGGAGAGGGTTCGCATGAACACTATACCCTACGCTTTGGCGGTAGGATCTATAATGTATGCGATGCTATGTACTAGACCAGATGTAGCTTATGCGCTAAGCGTGGTGAGCCGGTATCAGTCAGACGCAGGTGAGGACCACTGGACAGCAGTAAAGAACATTCTCAAGTACCTGAGAAGGACTAAGGAGATGTTCCTGATTTACGGTAACGGAGACCTTAGGGTCGAGTCCTTTATCGACTCAAGCTTCCAGAGTGACAAGGATGACAGCAAGTCTGTCTCGGGTTTTGTGTTTACCCTCAACGGAGGGGCGGTATGTTGGAAGAGTTCCAAACAGGATACCGTCGCAGACTCGACGATGGAGGCTGAATACATTGCTGCAAGCGATGCCGTAAAAGAGACGGTCTGGATAAAGAAGTTCATAGCCGAACTTTAGGTGGTTCCGTCCATTGTTGATCCAATACCAGCGTATTGTGACAACAATGGGGCTATAGCTTTAGTGAAGGAACCACGGTCCCATCAGAAATCCAGGCACATCTTAAGGCGGTATCACCTGATCAGGGAGATCGTAGATCGCCAGGAGATCGAGGTCCGGAGAGTGGATACGAAGGACAACACGGTGGATCCATTTACAAAGGCCCTCCCTCAAGCACAGTTCGAGCGACTTTTCGGGATGTTGGGTATGCGGTACGCCAGCAGCTGGCCTTAGAGCAGACGTTGGGTATTCGGTACGCCAATCACTGGCCTTTAGTGCAAGTGGGAGATTGTTGGATGTATATGCCCTAGAGGCCAGTATTGTATATGTATATATATATGGATACTAGGTATATGTATGTACAGAACAATCTTGCTCAGTTTTATAGTATATTATTTGACTTGTCTTTATCGGGATATGTGTATTTATTGTTATTATATCTGGTTTGCACATATTGATAAAAGCTCGATATAGTAGTATACTATTGTGGTTTGTCTTTATCTTAACATGGCATATGTCATACTCGTTATTACATATTGCAGTTACATGTTGATAAACCCATAGGATCTTGCTTGACTACCTGCGTTGTGATGGCGATCATACTTGTGGGAGCAGGGTAGTCCATAAGCACATCCTTAAATGGTCCCTAGTCGCGTGAGCATCGAGACTGGGCATTGATACTCCAGAGTAGACTGGTGTATATGTTTCTACCCCGTCGGGGGATGGTTGGTCCCGCAGCCATTGGTCTGATGCACCTAAGATCGTATACAGGTGCTCACTAGGTGTGAGTACACTGGACGGACTCGCTGGGAACTTCCATATGGTACTATACCTATCGTCAGATGGAAGTTCGCAGGTGACATGTGTACAGGTTAGTCTTTGGACCCGAGATCGGCATTTGTCTTGTGTGAGTTCCCACTGAACTTTGATCACTACCCTACCACGGCTCTACTGAGTCATGCAAACAGGTCTTGGTTGGGTTCAGTCCCGAACCATATGGAGGCAGTGAGCGATTGTCGGGGATTCGTTTCTCCCGGTATAGGGAGTTGATATCGCACTGTGATTCGATTGGTCGGGACCATAAGACCTTGGCCAAGGCACTTGGGATTTACTGATAGATTGATCAGTAGTTTCCCGAATTGGTCCTAAGCCATATCGGCATGACTTATCAGGTTGTTAGGGTCTGACGTTCACCATCCCCTAGACCCGGTATGTGATACTCTTTGACGAAGAGACCGGACTGTACGGATATTGTCACGGATAGGCTCAGTAGGAGATCCGGATGAGTTTGCTCGTCGGCCTTCCTTTTCGACAGGTACCTGGGCAGCCGTTACGTACAGCTAGTGCCGCTGACATGCTTGTGGTTAAACCCGCTGCCAGAGTACTGTCGAGTCTTTAGAGTCCCACACAGAGGGTTTCCCTGATCCAGGCAAAACGATGTAGTAGCCGTATTGGATACGTGCAGGGTTCGATCGATTGATGTACTTGGTACTCGGATTTTCGATCGGACAGTTTGTAATACTAGCCAGCTCGGGTTTGAGCCGGATTATTAAATCAGGTATTGATTTAATAATTTACATATATGTATTTCGATATACATATTCTAGTATTACGTTCTTCGTGTTATTCTATCTCTTTTGGGCGTTCGGATTTTTATCTGATTGCCGATATATTTGTACAATAGTTGGAAATCCGTATTTATTACAATTTTCCTTCTAGAAGGTGGCCACCTCATTATGCATTTTCCATTTATTCAATAAATGGAAATGAGGTGTAAAGTGTAAGGAATGGGAGGAATGGGCATGACCATGCTTTAATAATCAACAAATGAATTTTCAGTTCATTTGTGGTTACTATTGAAGCATGGTTGTTATTAGTTTATTGAAAGAATTCATACACAAAACTAATGTGTGTGTTTTTCTCTTTCATGTTTTCATTCATTTTCTCTTGAGCTCCCATTCCTCTCCTTCCTCACTAGCTTCCTTCACCTTCATCTTCTTCCTCTTTACTACCTTCTCATGTGTTGAGAATCAAGTGAAGAGGTAAGAAAGAGATAGCTTCACACTTAGAAATCCAAACTACATCCTAGACTACTTGGTTTAGCAAACCAAGTTCTCTAGTTGCTCCTTTTAGTTACATAGTTAGGAGCTAGAGCCATGGATCATATTCCCCGGGTGGATCGTCTACGACAAAAGGAGGCCGAAGAACAAGCTCGATCCCGGAGGACCGATGGAGCCGAAGTTGGAGTTCAAACAAGTTCAAGGTGGATGCAAGGAGCTAAGGATGAAGAACGAAGACCGAAGGACTCGAATCTTTTGGTATATCATTTTTCATAGTAGTTAGCATCTCTTTGTTTGCTAGTTGGTTTTATGGTAAAGATCCAGTTTTAGGGTTTAGTCTAGCGCCAAGTTTTATTCGCAAGAAAATTTTTGTTCCGCATTTGGCCACGGGAGTTGGCCGGGGCGCTAGGGTAACCCTTCAAAACTGATAGCTCTAGTTCTTGCTTTGCATAGCGGTATTCCTTGTAGAATATCCAGCACCTTATTCGATAAGGAAAGAGCCGAGATCCCTTCGCCGGGAGTGGCCTCTTTAGCGAAACTAGCAGATGCTACAACCCACTCGGTTTGTCTTTTGATTGCTTCTATAGTTTTTGCTTTACAAATTGGTATTTATGAAATATCCTGCACCTTATTTGATAAGGAAAGAGCCGAGATCCCTTCACCGGGAGTGGCCTCTTTAGCAAAACTAGTAAAAGCCTCAAAAACACTCCTTTTCAAAATCACTCGATTCTACAACGATATCAAGTTCATTACGCAAAGGGTTTTCTTAAAAACCTGTCGTAGCCCTCCGCCATTTCAGATAAGTAGTATTTAGTATTCGTGCTGCATTTGTTGGCCTTTGTCAAGGCGTAGTGTCGGTAGCTGATTAGTGCTTATCTACTTGAGCATATGATGCGATAGGATTAAGGTAGTCATGCGACCTTGTTGGCCTTTATCAAGGGTCGTGCGGGTGGGTTTAATTCAATCAGGAAATGACGGGTTAAACATGACTAGCAGCCTATGGTTTGTTGGCCTCTGTCAAGGTCATAGGACTCTAAGGGCAAAATATTATCGGGAATTTCAAGTGTTGAAATTTGCAATGAGATTGCATACCTTCAATGAGATAGTTGAATCCCGATACCCACTGCAAGTAAGAGTTACTCCTGGGAGAGTTTTACACATTACAATTAGCCGATAAAGTAGGTGTCTAGAAAGGTATTAACGGGGTTACGCCCTTAGGAAAACGAGGTTTATTTTAATTAGGTCTGTGCGAAAGTACGGGGAACCTCCCTCAAAGTACCGACACTGGCCTGGCCAAAAGATTGGCGAACTTATAGGGTGTAATTAATCTCGGCTAGTCTTACATTTTAGGGTTTGAAGTAAGATTTGACTAAAACAGTGGGAGCCATCTTGATTAGATAAAATAATACCAATCTAATCTTGCAAGAAAGCACACAGAGTGTTTTCTTCTCTCTCTCTCTCTCTCTCTCTCTTGGTAGCGACCATGTCACGCCTTAATCAAGATAATAATATGGATGCATTGACCGAACCTGCTTATTATACTATGCTAGGAAACGTTGGTTCTACTCTATCTTATAACTATTATAAATCCGAGCAGGAAATAAGGGAATATCCGGATTCCCATGCCACCCAATCAAAGAAAGTGCATGTTGATGCATCTTTTTCGGGTGTGTTCATTACCAAGAACTGTTTCTCAGTATCTTCTACATCCTAGGTATGAGATACCGGATTATGATCCCACATATGTAATCTGTTACATGGGCTACAAAAAAGTAGAGAACTGAGAATGGGTGATATATCTCTAAATGTAGAGAATGGTGCAAGTGTTGCAGCCAAATCAGTTGGCAAATATCACCTTGTATTAATACATTGATTCTGAACGAATGTTATTACATACCGAACCTGATATACAACATTACATCGGTTTCTTTAATGAGTTAAAGAAGGATGTAATTCTATATTGGAGGATAATGTTATGAACATTTTCCTGAATCAAGAGTTGATTGGATCAGGCACGTTATATAATAGCATATACATTCTAAATCAAACCACAGTTCAAAATATGCAGAACACACACAAGAGGAGTAGTTCAGAAATGAACAAATCCTTCTTGTGCCATTGTAGACTATGTCATATCAATGCAACACAACCAGCTAAGTTACATAAGAATGAATATGAGAATCTATTCGAATTTTCATCTTATGATACTTGCCAGTCTTTTCTCAAAGGTAAGATGACCAATACACCGTTTACTAGAAACAGAGAAAGAGTTATTGAACTCTTAAGACGGATACATGATGATGTATACGGTCCGATGTATACAAATGCCAGGGTTGGTTGTTGTACTTCATTATATTCATCGACTATCTCTCAAGATTCAGACATGTGTTCCTGTTGAAACACGAGTCTGAGACTTTTGAGAAATTTAAGGAATATAAGCTTGAAGTTGAGAACCGAATGGGTAGAAGTATTAAGTCTTTCGATGTGATCGAGGAGGAGAATACTTACGCATGGAATTCCTGGGGTTTCTAAAAGGAGAATGTGATTCTCTCTCAGCTTACTTCTTCGATTACACCACAGCACTGTAAGTCCATGCTACCTCTCCCGGTACTTACGGGCATGCGGAATTTGATAAAAAACGATTTTTATAGAGGTGGTAACATGGACTTATAACCCGGATCTTGGTTAAACATCTAACTAACAACCTAACTACGAGTTGCTAACTACTCGGTTAGGGGGTTATACCTTGCTTGTCTTGAACTCCTTCGTCTTCAAACTCCAATGGAGGTCCGGATCGGCTTCTTCCCGTCGTCTCCTTACGCCGAAGATAGATCCACCTGAAAGCTCCAACCTTTGGCTCCTTCTTCGTTCTTTGAAGAAACTAGTTCACTTGGTTTGCTAAACCTTGTGAACTAGAATGAGTAGAGAAGAGTTTGTATGGAATTTTATCTATGGTTCTTGATTCTCAACTCATGAGATGTATGAACCATAGAGTCAAGAGAGGGAGCAAGAGGAAGAGGGTGAGAGCAAAAACAAGAGAGCTCAAGAACAAGAGAGAGAATGGTCAAGTGAGAATGAGCCTTTCTTTTGTCTTTCACCCTCTCATAATCCAAAGCCATCATAACTCATTATACCAAATCAAGTGTTATGTGATGGTTGAAGCAACCATAACCATATCATTTCATGCACTCATTTTGCACAAATGAGCAAGCAAGCAAAAGTCTTTGCCATGAAATGATGGCTATGGTTATCATGATGGTCAAATAGTCAAGCCCAGTCAACCGGTCAACAAAGTCAACAAGTCAACAAAAGTCAACAAGTCAACAAAAGTCAACAACTATGTCACCATAATACTTAATTAATATAATAGTTAATCATATATCATATTCTCATTAAGGTTGAGCAAAAAGTCAAAAGTCAACGGTCAACTGTCAACAACCCTAATGAGAATCCGCCGCCTCTGTCTCCCCGTCAACTGTTCATACACACCCGCATCCGCGTTCCGAGGAACACGAATGCAAACTGGATAAATCCAATCCCAATACGTACACTAGGATCTGGCTTAAACCAAAGCCCGCTAGTGCAAACTGTCCGGACACTGTACGTGCACAAGTGCACGGACGTGACCGAACCCTGTCGCAAAACCATGCGACCTGTCGCAAAACCATGCGACCACTACTCTTTTGCCTAAAGGCGAAAAGCTTTCTGTGTGGGACTCTAAAGACTCGACACTACGCTGGCAGTGGGTTTAACCACAGACCGCAAGCGGCACTAGCTGTGCGTAACGGTCCCCAGGTAGTGCCGATAAGAAGACTGACGAGGCGAAACCCATCTGAACTCCTACTGAGCCTGAATGTGACATTCTCCGTACAGTCTGGTCTGTTCGTCTGATACATCGCATGGCGGGCCTAGGGGGCAGTAAACGTCAGTCCCGCAATAGCGGTACAAATCGTGTCGGAGCGAAGCCCAAAACACCGTGAGATAACACTGGAAGCCTTCCAGTATATCTCGTTTGCCCTGGCCAGGGACTACTCGTGTAATGGCTCTCCTAGACACAGCGCGATGTCAACCCCCAATACCGGGAGAGACGAATCCTGTCTAACCGTCACTGCCTCCAAGTGCTTCGGGACTGCACCCAACTACTACATGTTTGCACGGCACCTTTGAGCCGTGGTAGGGTAGTAATCAAAGTGCAGTGGGAACACACTCGAGGCGAAGTGACAGTGTCAAGTCAGCGGACTAAGCTGTACTCATGTCACCTGGGAACTGATAACTGACGATAGGCATAATACCAACTAGTCAGTTCCCGACGAGTCTTGTCCAGTGTACCCGTAACCTAACGAGCACCCGCATACTATCTCAAGTACGACGTACTGACGGCTGTGGGACAGACCGTCTCCCATACTGGGATGAGAAGCGCATGCGCTAGTCTACTCCGGAGTATCGATGCCCTGTCTCGATAGTCCTGCGACTAGGGACCTGCATAAGGATGTGCTTATAGATTACCCAGCCCCACTAGTGTGACTACCATCACATCGCTGGTAATCAAGCAAAGATCCTAAGAGCTCCACTAATGTGTATAGGTGATATACTAAAATAAACACATGTACACATTGAAGTAGATACAAACCAAGTAGCATACTACTATTTTGAGCAAGATTGTATATACAAGGTGAATATCCCAAGCATCCATTAAGTAATATACAAACTAGTATGATACAGTAATGGCCTCTAGGGCATATACACTAACAATCTCCCACTTGCACTAAGGCCATGTACTGGCGTATCGAAGACCTATCATCTCGATCAGCCGCTCGAACTGAGTCTGGGGCAGGGCCTTGGTGAATGGATCTGCAGTGTTATCTTCTGAAGTGACTCTCCGAACCTCGATCTCCTGGCGATCCACGATCTCCCTGATCAGGTGATACTGCCTCAAGATGTGCCTGGATCTCTGATGGGACCTGGGTTCCTTCGCTAAAGCTATAGCCCCGTTGTTGTCGCAATACAGAGGTATTGGATCAACAATGGACGGAACAACCTGAAGTTCTTTCAAGAACTTCCTCATCCAGACAGCTTCTTTTGCAGCATCAGATGCAGCGATGTATTCCGCTTCCATCGTCGAGTCTGCAACGGTTTGCTGTTTGGAACTCTTCCAACACACCGCCCCTCCATTGAGGGTAAAGACAAACCCCGACATGGACTTGGAATCATCCTTGTCACTCTGGAAGCTGGAGTCAGCAAAGGCCTCGATCTGGAGGTCTTTTCCGCCATACACCAAGAACATCTCCTTAGTCCTTCTCAGGTAGTTGAGAATGTTCTTTACCGCTATCCAGTGTTTCTCCCCAGGGTTTGACTGATACCGGCTTACCACACTCAGTGCATAAGCTACATCCGGTCTGGTACACAACATCTCATACATTATAGAGCCTACCGCAGAAGCGTAGGGTATAATAAACATGCGATCCCTCTCCAAATCAGTCTTGGGAGACATCTCTTTAGAGAGGGTGATCCCGTGACAAGCTGGTAGGTTACCGCGCTTGGAATCTTCCATACTGAATCTCTTCAGTATAGTGTTGATGTACCTGGACTGTGAAAGTCCTAATATCCTCTTGGATCTATCACGATGGATCCGGATCCCCAGGATGTATGAGGCATCACCCAGGTCTTTCATGGAGAACCTGTGCGACAAGAACCCCTTAACAGATTGTAGCATAGGAATGTCATTTCCTATTAAGAGAATGTCATCCACGTATAAAACGAGGAATACTACAGTTCTCGCTACAAATCTACTATAGATGCATGGTTCATCTGGATTTTTGATAAAGCCAAATTCCTTGACCGTCTCATCAAAACAGATGTTCCAACTCCGCGATGCCTGCTTTAGTCCATAGATGGACTTAAGCAACTTGCACACCTTTCCGCTGCTCCCACTATGAATGAAACCCTCTGGCTGGTCCATATAGACACACTCCTCCAAATTTCCATTTAGAAAAGCTGTCTTTACGTCCATCTGCCAAATCTCATAGTCGTGGAAGGCAGCAATGGCAAGAAGGATCCGAATGGATTTCAGCATGGCTACTGGAGAAAAGGTTTCGTCATAGTCCAAGCCAGGTCTTTGACGAAAACCCTTTGCTACCAGCCTAGCTTTATAGGTCTCAACCTGTCCATCTACACCGATCTTCCTTTTGAAGATCCACTTGCATCCTACGGGTTTTACCCCGTCTGGAGCAATGTCCAACGTCCATACCTTGTTGGTGTACATGGACTCCATTTCGGTCCGCATTGCATCCAGCCATTTCACTGAGTCAACGCTCTGAACGGCCTGCTGGAAGCTAGTAGGCTCATCATAATCTATGATGCAATCCTCTCTATCCCCGTTTATGAGAAAACCGTAGTATCTCTCGGGCGGATGAGTCTGCCTACTACTCCTGCGGAGCGGCGTAGGAATGTCCTGTTCTTTTGAACCCTCTGGTTCCACTAAGCTTTCAGTAACAGTCTGTGGTTCTGGAATTTCTTCCAGTTCTATTGCGCTCCCACTTATCTGGGTTACTAAAAACTCAGTTTCCAAGAAGCGGGCATGCTGAGAAACAAAAACCTTTTGTTCCTCAGCAGAATAGAAAAGATACCCCCTGGAGTTCCTTGGGTATCCCACAAACTTACACTGTACTGAACGTGCCTCGAGCTTGTCCGCATGCTGCTTTTTTACAAAAGCTGGACATCCCCATAACTTAAGATACTTAAGACAGGGTTTCTTCCCAGTCCACATCTGATATGGGGTGGTAGGCACAGTCTTGGTGGGAGCCTTGTTCAAGAGATACGCAGCTGCTTCTAGTGCATATCCCCAGAATGATCGCGGCAACTCAGCGTTACTCATCATGGACCGTACCATATCCAATAGGGTCCGGTTCCGTCTCTCCGATACACCGTTATGTTGCGAAGTGTATGGAGGAGTAAGCTGAGAAAGAATTCCATTCTCTTTTAAGTAATTCAGGAATTCGGCGCTCAAGTATTCTCCACCTCGATCCGATCTTAGAATCTTGATACTTTTGCCGGTCTGTTTTTCTACTTCATTCTTATATTCCTGGAACTTTCCAAAGGCTTCGGACTTATGTTTCATTAAGAAGACATAACCGTACCTTAAAAAGTCATCCGTAAAACTGATGAAGTAAGAATAACCGCTTCGTGCATGCGTTGACATTGGACCGCACACGTCGCTGTGTACGAGTCCCAAGAGCTCGCTCGCTCTTACTCCGTGTCCAGTGAACGGAGTCTTTGTCATCTTTCCTTTGAGACAGGATTGACAAGTGGCATACGATTGATATTCGAACGGATTCAAATATCCTTCAGTATGTAACTTAGTCAACCTTCTCTCATTGATGTGACCCAGTCTACAATGCCATAAGAAAGTCTGATTTATTTCCGGGGACTTTCTTTTGTGTGTATTCTGGACGTTGAAAATCTGTGGTTGGTTTAATACGTATATACCATTACTCAATGTACCTGACCCAATCAAAACTTGATTAAGGTGAATGTTTACAACATTACTTACAAACGCAAATTCATAACCTTCTTTAGAAACTAAAGATACAGAAATGATATTACAAGTTGCGTTGGGTACAAAAAAGCAATTACGCAAAACCAAAACATGTCCATCTGACATTCCCAGGTGATAGTCCCCCACGGCTTTAGCATCCATGCTAGCTCCGTTCGCAACTCTGAGGGTCATGTCACCTGCCTTCAAAACCCTACGGTTTCTCAATGCCTGCAAAGAATTACAGATATGAGATCCTGATCCGGTATCCAATACCCAGGAAGTAGAGTTTATTGAAAGACAGTTTTCAATAACATACACACCTGAAGCTGAAGCTGCAACCTACTTCAATTCCTGTGTTCTGGCCTTCCAGGCCCTGCAATCATTCTTCCAGTGTCCTTTCTTATGACAATAGAAGCATTCTTCCTTATCCACAAGCTTCCCCGCTTTCTTTGTTGCTTTAGCTTTTCCCTTCGTATCCACTTTACTAACACCGCCCCTAGGTTTGGTGGGGGCTTTCTTCTTCTTTCCCTTGGCTTTCGCCTTGGACCTAGAAGAAGATGATCCTCCTACAAACAAAGTGGATGTTCCCTACCTTTCTGTAGGGTGCCCTCTGCGCTCCTCAGCATGTTGAGGAGCTCTGAAAGTTCAACTTCTTTTTCTTGCAAGTTGAAGTTCAGTATAAACTGGGCGTAAGTGGAAGGAAGGGACTGGAGAACTATGTCCGTATAGAGCTCACTCTCCAATGTGGTCCCTAGGTCCGCGAGCTCCTCAATGTAGCCGATCATCTTTAGCACATGCTCGGCTACTGATGATCCGACGGCCATCTTTGCCGAAAATAACTTTTTCGACGCTTCGTATCTTGCGATACGAGATTGCTCTCAATACAGTTCTTTTGTATGGAGAAATATGGATTCCAGGTCCATATTCTCGTGCCTCCTGTGATGTTCATTGTCCATCGAGGCAAGTACGAGGCACTTGGCCTTCGCGCTATCAATCTCCCAAGTCTTACGGATTTCCTTATCCGCGACGCTGGAAGTGGTACCAGGGACAGGGGGAGCTTTGGTGGTAAGAAGATACCCCAGCTTGTCGTAAGTGATTGCCATTTTGACATTCCTGAGCCAATCTTTGTAGTTTGGCCCTGTCAGTATATTTTTATCAAGAAGTAACTTAAGTCCAGTCATGTCGATTGGTCGCTGCAATTAGGAGAGAGAAGAAGAAACACTCAGCATGATGCTCTTGCAAGTTTAGAGTGGTTTTTAGTTTGTCTAAACAGGATGGCTCCCACTGTTTTTCGAATCCCTCCTCAAACCATAAAGGAAGAATTAGTCGGGATCAATCCCACCGCACAATACTTGCTTAACCGTTCAGCCAGGCCAGTGTCGGTACTTTGAGGGAGGTTTTCCAACGCTTTCGCGAAGTTCCTTAATTAAATAACCTCTTTTCCCTGGGGGCGTAGCCCCGCTAACACCTTTCTAGGCACCTACTAGGTTTATAGCATTGATCGATTAGTGAGAAATTTCCCGAGGAGTAGCTTATACTCACAGTAGGATCGGGATCCAAATATCATTGCGTGACGAAACTGAAGGAATCCTACCAGAATCATCACACTCCAAATGGTATGCAAATCTAGCAAGTTTCAGTACTTATGAAACTCCCGATGTGGATTTTTGCCCCATGCTCTTATGACCTTGACGAAGGTCAACAAATCATAAGTCACATGTCAAGTTCTGCCCGTCATTATCCAGGTTAATTTGAATCCACCCGTATATACCCTTGACGAAGGTCAACAAGGTAATGCGAATGTCCCAAACCAACGCATCTATCTATGCTACATATGAACACCCAACAGCTATCAATCACTATGCCTTGACGAAGGTCAACAAACATAGCTTGAATACTATTGAATATTCATACGAAACGACGGAGGGCTACGAATGGTTTTGGCAAAACCGTGAACGTAGTGAACTTGATTTGGTCGATGGAACGAGATAGCTTTTAAAAGGAGTGGCTCAAGCTCCGCATTTAAAAGTTGGTTTTGAAAAGAACCGAGTGGTTTTTCGAAAGTGTTCCAACGACTTTAACTTGGTTTATTATCTTGCATTAGTTCTTTTAATGCGTGATATTCTTGCATTAGTTCTTTTAATGCGTCCCATCATTTAATCCCACCATTGCAGAAAACAACCAAAATATGACGTACGCTTATGCCATTCGCATTCGCCACTGGGCCCCGTCATTACCCGTTAGGTTACTTAACTAACGACAGAGCGGGGGCTGGGCTAGCGCGGCTGTAAAACATAAGCAACGCCTAAATAATATCATATATAGATATACTGCAATGATAAACATTTCAGATCACAGATGAATACATTGGATATACTAGGAATCTGTAATTCGCACGAGCCTGTAACGAAAAACAGATTACACGGTCGCGGTGAATAGCCAAAACCCCACCCAAGACCCCTACGGGTGCGGCAAACTACCCGCCAAGTACCCGAAGCGAAGCAACCTCCCTCATCTCCATGAGTAGGCCACTCGGCACTTCGGCATACCCGGTAGTTTGTGCACCCCCTCCATGGGTCTATCCTAGGAGCAAAAACAGTAAAAAGAAATTATACAATGACGGCTACAACCCCGACCCGGTTGTGCGGCCATACAAATAATTATTACATCAATTTACAAATTTACATGAATTGAAAGAAAAGAAAACTCTCGTCTCACAACCCCCGGCTATTCACCCGCGAAAATCCAACATATTCATATACACATTCCAGCAATATTACAGATCACAGATTTGTATAACCCCCACTAATCGACATATAGCGATTAGCAGACGTTCAATACAAATATCACATTACAGAAAAACCCGTTAGCTTAAGTCTTTTAGAAGTTCGATCAAAAATACGGATTTTCGGGACCCCAAAAATAAAATTTTCGTTCTGGAAAATCTGGGCAGAAAATATATATTCCAAAAATCCCAAAACAACCCCAGAATAACATTGCACCAAACTTGGACCTCGGCCGAGTCAACTCGGCCGCGGATCTGCGGCGGGAGCGTGCTCCCGCCGCGTTTCCACGGCGCTTTGACTCGATCGTTGGACCAAATTTGGTGGGTGATCACACAAAAGCCTGAGCCGATTTTAGAGATGAAAATAATCAACTTTTGAACAGTATACAAATCGACAGAAACTTCGAATTTTGGGGTTCATTTCGGGACTTTTTCTTTGATCGATCTTCTAGTTACTTGCTAACATGTTAGATAGAGTTTAACTAGGCTCTGATACCACTGTAAGTCCATGCTACCTCTCCCGGTACTTACGGGCATGCGGAATTTGATAAAAAACGATTTTTATAGAGGTGGTAACATGGACTTATAACCCGGATCTTGGTTAAACATCTAACTAACAACCTAACTACGAGTTGCTAACTACTCGGTTAGGGGGTTATACCTTGCTTGTCTTGAACTCCTTCGTCTTCAAACTCCAATGGAGGTCCGGATCGGCTTCTTCCCGTCGTCTTCTTACGCCGAAGATAGATCCACCTGAAAGCTCCAACCTTTGGCTTCTTCTTCGTTCTTTGAAGAAACTAGTTCACTTGGTTTGCTAAACCTTGTGAACTAGAATGAGTAGAGAAGAGTTTGTATGGAATTTTAGCTATGGTTCTTGATTCTCAACTCATGAGATGTATGAACCATAGAGTCAAGAGAGGGAGCAAGAGGAAGAGGGTGAGAGCAAAAACAAGAGAGCTCAAGAACAAGAGAGAGAATGGTCAAGTGAGAATGAGCCTTTCTTTTGTCTTTCACCCTCTCATAATCCAAAGCCATCATAACTCATTATACCAAATCAAGTGTTATGTGATGGTTGAAGCAACCATAACCATATCATTTCATGCACTCATTTTGCATAAATGAGCAAGCAAGCAAAAGTCTTTGCCATGAAATGATGGCTATGGTTATCATGATGGTCAACTAGTCAAGCCCAGTCAACCGGTCAACAAAGTCAACAAGTCAACAAAAGTCAACAAGTCAACAAAGTCAACAAAAGTCAACAACCATGTCACCATAATACTTAATTAATATAATAGTTAATCATATATCATATTCTCATTAGGGTTGAGCAAAAAGTCAATAGTCAACGGTCAACTGTCAACAACCCTAATGAGAATCCGCCGCCTCTGTCTTCCCGTCAACTGTGCATACACACCCGCATCCGCGTTCCGAGGAACACGAATGCAAACTGGATAAATCCAATCCCAATACGTACACTAGGATCTGGCTTAAACCAAAGCCCGCTAGTGCAAACTGTCCGGACACTGTACGTGCACAAGTGCACGGACGTGACCGAACCCTGTCGCAAAACCATGCGACCTGTCGCAAAACCATGCGACCACTACTCTTTTGCCTAAAGGCGAAAAGCTTTCTGTGTGGGACTCTAAAGACTCGACACTACGCTGGCAGTGGGTTTAACCACAGACCGCAAGCGGCACTAGCTGTGCGTAACGGTCCCCAGGTAGTGCCGACAAGAAGACTGAAGAGGCGAAACCCATCTGAACTCCTACTGAGCCTGAATGTGACATTCTCCGTACAGTCCGGTCTGTTCGTCTGATACATCGCATGGCGGGCCTAGGGGCGGTAAACGTCAGTCCCCCAATAGCGGTACAAGTCGTGTCGGAGCGAAGCCCAAAACACCCTGAGATAACACTGGAAGCCTACCAGTATATCTCGTTTGCCCTGGCCAGGGACTACTCGTGTAATGGCTCTCCTAGACACAGCGCGATGTCAACCCCCAATACCGGGAGAGACGAATCCTGTCTAACCGTCACTGCCTCCAAGTGCTTCGGGACTGCACCCAACTACTACCTGTTTGCACGGCTCCTTTGAGCCGTGGTAGGGTAGTAATCAAAGTGCAGTGGGAACACACTCGAGGCGAAGTGACAGTGTCAAGTCAGCGGACTAAGCTGTACTCATGTCACCTGGGAACTGATAACTGACGATAGGCATAATACCAACTAGTCAGTTCCCGACGAGTCCTGTCCAGTGTACCCGTAACCTAACGAGCACCCGCATACTATCTCAAGTACGACGTACTGACGGCTGTGGGACAGACCGTCTCCCATACTGGGATGAGAAGCGCATGCGCTAGTCTACTCCGGAGTATCGATGCCCTGTCTCGATAGTCCTGCGACTAGGGACCTGCATAAGGATGTGCTTATAGATTACCCAGCCCCACTAGTGTGACTGCCATCACATCGCTGGTAATCAAGCAAAGATCCTAAGAGCTCCACTAATGTGTATAGGTGATATACTAAAATAAACACATGTACACATTGAAGTAGATACAAACCAAGTAGCATACTACTATTTTGAGCAAGATTGTATATACAAGGTGAATATCCCAAGCATCCATTAAGTAATATACAAACTAGTATGATACAGTAATGGCCTCTAGGGCATTTACACTAACAAGCACAACGGTGTATCAGGGCGGAGGTATCGCACCCTATGAGATATGGTGTGCTCTATGATGAGTATTGCTGAGTTACCTGTTTCCTTTTGGAGTTATGCACTTGAGAAGCTGCATACCTATTGAATGGGGTTTCATCCAAATCAAGGACTACCACTACATATGAGATATGGAATGGGAAGAGACCATGTCTTAAACGAGTTAAGATATGGGGTTGTCTGGCCTATGTTGAAAGACAGAATCCGGACAAACTTGAGGAAAGGTCGGTTTTGTATAAGTTTGTTAGGATATCCCAAACATTTGTAAAGGAATATCTTCTACCACACTGAGGAGCAAAAGATGTTTTGTTTATCAGCATGCCACCTTTTTAGAAAAAGAATTTCTTGTGAAGAAATTAGTGCTCATGAGATAGAACTGGAAGGAGTTCCAGCCAGACAAACTAACAGCTGATGATTTGGTGAAACCAAAGGATTCAATAGTCTCCAACGAACCTCGGCCTCTCCGCGAATCTGGTAGGGTTCCTCATCCACTTGAGAGATACTACAGTCTTCTCGGTAACAGTGGGAGAGAGGATTGCTTCATGGTTGATGATGGCCCAACTAGGTTAAGATAGGCCATCACAAGTGGTGACTCTGTGTAAAGGCTGGATGCTATGTGATCAAAGATGGAATCCATGTACACCAACAAAGTATGACTTTGATTGTTGCACCTGAAGAGGTAAAACCTATTGGGAGCAAATGGATCTTGAGAAGATTCTTGGTATAGATGGAAAAGTTGAGACTTTCAAAGCTTTGCTTAAGTCCATCAAGATCAATGCAAGCATCACGGAGTTGGAACATCTGTTTTGATGTGGCGGTCAAAGAGTTTGACTTCATCAAAAAGGTAGATGAACCTTGTATATACAAGAAGGTTGTAGAGAGTGAGGTTGTCTTACATGTATTGTACGTAGATGACATACTCTTGATAGGAAATGTTTCTTATGCTACACTCGGTCAAGCTCCTTTTATCACGAGGATTCTCCATGGAAGATCTGGATGATACCTACTACATCTTGTGGATTATGATCTATGGTGATAGATTTATGTGGATGTTGGGAGTGTCCCAAATCTAGGTACATTAACACCGTACTAAAGGGGTTTAGTATGGAAGATTCTAAGCGAGGTGGTTCGCCCACTTACTCATGGATCACTCTCTCCAAAAAGATGTCTTCCGAGACTGATTTGGAGAGAGCTCGCGTGCAAGGGATATCCTATGCTTTGGCAGTAGGCTCTATCATGTATGCGATATTATGTACCAGACCAGATGTAGATGACTCACTAGGTGTAGTGATCAGAAATCAATCGGTTCTTGGGAGAATCACTGTGCTGGCGTATTGACGAGTCTTTAGAGTCCCACACAGAAGTTTCCTGGTTCAAGAGAAACGAAGTAGGACACATATGTGATATGTGTGTGGGCCTGATTAAATACGAGTATGTGATACCGTATTGTAATCTGGCAGTTATCTGTTATCAGTCAGGTTATATGTGATATAACAGAATTATCGAATTAAATGTTGGTTTGATAATGTGATATTCAGATTAATGATATTAGTCGGTTATATGTGATATAACCGGATTATTAGATCAAGTGTTGATTTAATAATGTGATATATATTATATGTGATATAATTATATCTTAACTAATATCATTAGCTCACTAATTGCTTTATATATATATATATATATATATATATATATATATATATATATATTATATAAAGCATGGCATGTTTTTCTATTTTTTAGAAAATAGAAAAATAAGGTGTAAATTGTGGAGATATTTGTGGTATGGTTCAAGGCATGGGTTTATATGTTGTTATATTACTCTTGACTCACTATTCAAGCATGGTTGCAATTTTAATTGCATTTTTATTCCATGCTTGAATGAGTGAGAAAAGATATGATTCATTTTATTTATTCTACACTTGCTTCATGGTTCATGCCTTAGCCATTTTTTCATGAGCTTTTTTCTTCTCTTGCTCTCTACAATTTTCTTCACCTCGCCTCTGATTGTTAAGGTTTTTGCGTGCTTAGTTAATTACCGCAATCAAGACGGTTTCGCTTGGTAGCTAGCCGGTTGAGTACGGGTCGTCCGCAGGGAGATGGGAATCTTTTTCTATGTGCTTTAACGAGTTAAGTCCAAATGTCCAGGTTTGTTTGAGATTAACTATGTGCTAAATGTATATAAAGAGAGCTTGTTAGGGTTAGGATTAGGTTAGTTTGAGATAGGAGTCGCTCACTTCTTTCATTGTCACTCTTAATATTGGTGTTACGGTAATCGGCAACAATGGGGATTAGCACAATTAGGAAGGAACTTGCGAGTATAAGCTAGGCTTTCCAATGCTTAGTTTCTTCCTTTTGGTCCTTGTCCATCCGTTCTTGGCTCTTAGCCTTAACCTCCGGTTAATTCAACCATAACCGGTTTCACTAAGGAATCACCGCTATCATGTAGGATAGTGTGCCGTAGGGAGCGGATTATGGTTCAATTAACGGGAGTCTGAATTAAGATGTTGGGCAACAAAAGAGTGAGAGAGATTTCCTTCTTTCAAACTTTCCTTATCCTACCCTAACAAGTGAGAAACTACTCACCCATTACAAAAAAAAGGAAAATACAACAAAAGGAGGAAGATAGAAAGAAAGAGGTTAGAAGATTACAACTAGCTATTTGAGACCTCACTTTGGTAAGGATCAAGCTTAAGCATTATTGTTGTTAAGGATAAAGAAAAATAGAAGAAAGAAACAAACAACAAATAACGACAACTAGATTAGCAAATGAAAATTACAAGCAAAGATAATTAACAAAGTAACAAGACAAGCATGATCAAGAAAAGAACTCTTTTATTCATCACTTCACTCATAAAAGCTCACTAAAAGATTTTAATGGAGAAAGATGAAAAGAGGAAGAAGAACTACAAAATCTATCCTAAAATCTCACACAAGAATAAGCACCCCTCACTTGGCATTGTTCTGGGCTATTTATAGGCAGGAAACTGAAACCCTAGGACAACATTCTGGCCCCAAATGAAGTTACCAAAATGCCCCCAAAAAATCTTCAATTACCGAGTCAACTCGGCCGCGGATCCACGGCCGAGTCGCCATGTTGGCCGCGGATCCGCGGCCATTTAGGGGAGTTAGCTCCTTAGATTTGGTGGGTTTCCCTGTGTTGCTGTTCTCTTCAGTGTGGTATGCTTGGTTTCTCAGAAGCTCTTTACATTTCTTCCAGATTTTCAGCAGATCAAAAGGTGATTTGATGTGGATCTTTTGCCATGATTGTCTTGAGCTCCGCGTAGAAATCTTGGATCTTGTGTTGACATTGTGCTTTGTGCATGAAAATGACCATTGATTTGCCATTTTGTCCTTTAAACTGGTGTGCGGCAACATACGGATAGAGAGCGGAGACCCGTATTTTATCTTTGGTTGGCAGTAATCCGGAATTTGTCGCGCTTTTCCATGAATTTCACTGCTTAAAGCTGAGAACCTGTAACCTGCAATTATCTAGCAAAACAGATCAAGAGTACCTACCTATAAGCAATGTGATAAAAAATGGGCGGTATAAAAATGCAAAAATCTGATATGAACAACCTCCAAGCTCAAAACCCTCACATGAGATATAAATCATTGAGCTTGTGATACCTTAGTGAGCTTTACTTATCCCCTACTTCATCATCCCACACCAAACTAGCAATTTGGTGTTGTGTGTTTCCTACACTAAAAGTGTTTAGTGTAGTGAAAAGCTTGTGGTTGTGGACTTCGGGTGGATCGTCTATGGCACGAAGATCACGAAGAAGGTTCGTACAACTTGGAGAGGAGCCTTGAAGAGTCACGTGGACTTCATCCCGGAACTTTTGAAGAAAAGGACACGAACTACAAAGGTTGTATGCTCTTAAACTTTCTCTTAAGTTTAATTACATCACAAAGGATAAACCTAAAATTCTAGTAGTGATCTTGTTAGTCTAGCTTAGCACCAAGAAAAATTAAAATTTGGCATGCTTGATGCCTCTTGAACCCCTTGACGGTGCTAAGGTCGACTTTCATGGTATCAGAGCCAAGCTATAACATTAGGATTACTTGTAGCGATGTTAGAAATCCACCATTTTTATCGTGCAAAAACTGCCGAGAAAACAGATTCGAAATTGATGTTTTGAATTGTTTACACACCCCGCGGGCTCACGGTTTGAACCGAGAAGCCACGGGGTAGAGCGTTCATATCCCGGGGACACCTCGGGGGGACTTAATGGTTGGTCCCACTCCCCAAGACCACCACAAGGTGGTCTTGGCGGTGGGGACCCGAAACTGCCCCACGTTGGGCAGTTTCGTGTCTGCCTCACCCCCTGGCCACCTCGTGGTGGACTCGAGGGTGGGGTACCCCCTCTAGGCCTCCCTTTCGATACTTATTTGTTGTTCTTCGCCCCTGTGAAGATTCGGGCGGGTTTTGAGTTCGTTTCGACTCCCGGATTGGCTTAAAACGATCGGTTTTGGAACTTTAGCTCACTGTTTTTCAAGTGTTGGAAAATTGGTTTAAGTTTGCTAATTGTGTGCGGAATTCTAACGTCGCGGTTATTATACAAGCTTTGTGATGTGTGTGATACAATTATTAGAATCCGGATTAATTAGTTTTATGAAAACTAGTTAGTAAACCTAGCCGTTTAGTCTCAATTGATCGATTGCAACGAAGTTTTGATTCGGATCAAAACTCCGTCGCAATTGCGTATTGTACGCGATCACCTAGTCGAGAATATTGTTGAATTATCCGACACATTATTGAAAAGTGTTTTCAATTTGAGACTAAAATGCAAGTTTTACATGTTAGGCATGAAATTCGGAATATGTGATATTCCGGATATATAATGTCTAAGGATAATGCAGATTCTAATCATTATAGTTTTCTATTTCTTTTCTGTGACCGTAAGTGTAATATGTGGGGCATCCCGATCTCATTACTATATGTCAAAGAGTTTTCGGGATACACATATTTACTTACGTTGATGACATGAGATGTTATGTGTTGCTTATGATATGATTTATTGGATCGGTGTGATTGAATAGCCTGGGGGTTTTATGTGAGATGAGAGTTTTTATTATTTTATTCATGTAAAATTCAATGTAATATTCTTTTATTGGGGCACTTTCGGGTTGAGGATGATGTCACCACTGTTGTATATTATTTACTTTTCCGCATTAGGATAGACCCAAGGTGGGGAGCACAAGTAACCGGGTTGTAGAGTCTAGTGGGAGACCATCTTAAGGAGTTGAGACCGGGTTTCCTAACTCTAGAATTGGTAGAGTTACTTGCCGCTCTCGTAGGGGTCTATAGGATGTGGGTTTGGCTATTCATCACGACTGTGGAATCCGTTTTTTACATTATTGGCTAAATTAAAACATAGAAATCCTAGTATATCCAATATTTCATATGTTGCTTCTGCTGCTTGTTTCTGTGATGTGATCATGTTATATTATATATATGATATATAATAAACGTTACTTATGTTTTGCACCCGCGCTAGTCAAGCCCCCGCTTTGCCGGTAGTTAATTAATCTAACGGTACATGATGGGGCCCCGTGGCGAATGCGGATGGCATAAGCGTACGTTCTATTTTCTTTTTTTTCTGTAATGTTTAAGAAACGTTAAATGATGGAACTTCATTAATGTGATTAATGAAAAGAAAGAAACCAAAAGATGTTGTAGAATCAAATTTTCAAAAAGGGTAGCTCTATTTTTTGCTTTGCATAATGGTATTCCTTGATGAATATCCAGCACCTCATTCGATGAGGAAAGAGCCGAGATCCCCTCACCGGGAGTGACCTCTTTAGCGAAACTAGAAAATGCTACAACCCACTCAGTTTTTTCTTTTGATTGCTTCCCTAGTTCTTGCTTTCCATAGCGGTATTCCTTGTAGAATATCTTGCACCTTATTCGATAAGCAAAGAGCCGAGATCTCTTCACCGGGAGTGACCTCTTTAGCAAAACTAGTAAAGTCTCAAAAACACTCCTTTTCAAAATCACTCGATTCTACAACGATATCAAGTTCATTACGCTTATGGTTTTCTTAAAAACCTGCGTATCCCTCTGTCATTTCAGATAAGTACTATTTAGTATTCGTGCTGCGTTTGTTGGCCTTTGTCCAGGCGTAGTGTTGTTAGTGTATATGCCCTAGAGGCCATTACTGTATCATACTAGCTTGTATATTACTTAATGGAAGCTTGGGATATTCACCTTGTATATACAATCTTGCTCAAAATAGTAGTATGCTACTTGGTTTGTTTCTACTTCAATGTGTACATGTGTTTATTTTAGTATATCGCCTATACACATTAGTAGAGCCCTTAGGATCTTTGCTTGATTACCAGCGATGTGATGGCAGTCACACTAGTGGGGCTGGGTAATCTATAAGCACATCCTTATGCAGGTCCCTAGTCACAGGACTATCGAGACAGGGCATCGATACTCCGGAGTAGACTAACGCATGCGCTTCTCATCCCAGTGGGAGACGGTCTGTCCCACAGCCGTTAGTACGTCGTACTTGAGATAGTATGCGGGTGCTCATTGTTGGAGATAGTGCCCTCAGAGTCAATTATTAGGTCACAGGTACGTGATTGTAATGATTGAGGGAGGACCTATCCCGGTAGGACAGTCTTACTCGAGATGATAGTATGCTATCTGGTTTACCTTTATCATCGTGTACTGCTTGAGGTGACCTGACACGTCGCTATTACACGTTGATAGAGCCCCTAGGATTCTTGCTTGACCACCAGCAGTATGAGGGCGATCATATAAGTGGGAGCTGGGGGTTTATAAGCTTATCCTTAAAAGGTCCCTAGTCGTGGGAGTTTCGAGACTGGGCATCGATACTCCATTAGTAGACTAGTGTATACAGTCGAGACCCCGACGAGGGGCGGTGGCCGGTCTCACAAGCCACTGGTGTCAGTTGGATCACCTAAGATGTATACAGGTGCTCATTGGGTTATGAGTACACCGGACAGGACTCGCCGGGAACCTGCTAGTTGGTCATATACCAGACGTCAGATGGCAGTTCCCTGGTGACATGTGTGCAGGTTAGTTCATCGACCTGGGGATCGTCATTTGTCTCGTGTGAGTTCCCACTGTACTTTGATTACTACCCTACCACGGCTCAAAGGAGTCATGCAAACAGGTTTTAGTTGGGTACAGTCCCGAGCCACATGGAGGCAGTGAGCGTATCTTCAGGGGTTCGTCTCTCCCGGTATTGGGGGTGAGGTCGTGCTGTGTCTAGGAGAGCCATTACACAAAGTCCTTGGCCAAGGCAAGGAGATTTACTGGTAGGTATTCCAGTAGTATCTCAGGGCGTTCTGGGCTACACTCCGACACGACTTGTACCGCTTTTGGGGGTCTGACTTTTACCAACCCCCTAGGCCCGCCATGCGATACTCATAGACGAACGGACCGGACTGCACGGATATTGTCACTGACAGGCTCAGTTGGGTGTCGGGGTGAGCTTCCTCATCGACGTCCCATTTGGTCAGTACCTGGTAGCCCGTCACGTATTGGCTTATACCTCTGACGTGCTAGTGGTTAAATCCACAACCAAGGTGTTGACGAGTCTTTAGAGTCCCCCACATTTCAGTTACTCAGCTTTCGGGCGAAAGGTTGTAGAGGCCGTATGGAGATATGGCAGGGTCCGATCAGATACGTGCGGTATTGCACGGATCAGGATCGGACGGTTTTGTACTAGTGGCCGTATAGTTATATGGCAGCGTTCGATCAGATACGTGCGGTATTGCACGGATCAGGATCGGACGGATATTACTAGCCGGCTTTGGTTTAAGCCGGATCCTAGTATAGTACAGTGTAGATTTTGTCTCATTGCATTTGTATTTCGGTCGAAATACAGATGCGGGTGTGTATGCACAGTATCGGGGTTTTCCTGTAATTTATTACGGGACCAGTTTTTGGAGTTGCCAGTTTGCTTTCCGTTTCGGCCAATTTCCTTTGTTCCGTTCATTGGCCGAAGATTGGTGGAGGAGGGTTTATTTGCATTGTTGCAAATAAGCATTTATGGAGGGGGTCTTTGTATATTATCATGTCATGATACTTGTCCCATCATTTGACTTCATATCTTCATGATGGCTTGACTTTATGTAACCATCATGGTTGTTGATGATGGTGGTGTTGGAGTGAGGGTTTTCTTGTGATCATTGGTTTTTCTTTCATCATCTCTTGCTTGCATCATTGCTATCCAACCACCCTCTTGACCTTGTTTTTCTCTCTCCAATCAATCTTGAGAAAGGGGGGGGCCGGCCAATTTCCAAAAGGTGGAATGGGATTCATTTTCTTGTGGTGGGGGAAAAATTGGGATTCTCATTCTCTTTGTATGCTACATTTTTCCCCACCTCTCTCCAAGCTCTCTTCTCCTCCACAAATGGCAACTCCACAACCCCAAAAATGAGACTTCTTCTACTACACATTCTACAGCGATTCTTGGGCACGTCGAGTAGCCGGCTTCGTGCCCGAGTTGCCTCGGCATTGAGGTGGGAGCCCGTAAACAAAGTTGGCGATGTGGTGCACTTCCGGCGACGAGGAGGAGACGGGACTTTTCCGCAGGAGATCGGGAGCATGACGAGAAGATCGGAGGACTTGGATCGTCGGTATATCTCTATTCCCATTCTTGTAGATAGCCTAGACTAGTTAATGGTTCGATCCGGAGTTTAGTGCGCGGTGGTGCCGGTTTGCAAAGTCCGCAAAATTTTAGTTATTCACCGCTTCCGCATTCCGGCGTCGGATTGACGGCCGGGGCGCCGCCGTGCACTTACAGTGGTATCAGAGCCTCGCCATTAACTTAGTCTAGCTTTGTGTAATGTGTTTGCCTTTCCGATCGATCAAAAAGTTCCAAAACCCGTATTTTGTTAGCATCAGTTTTCTGTTGGAAATTTTTGGTGTCTAAAAATTTTTCAGGTGGTCTCAGAATGATGTTCAGAAAGTTCTAAGAACTCTGGGAAAATTCGACGCACTGATCCCTCTTCCAGAGCGCGGAACCGCGGCCTCACCCTTCTATTGGGCCGCGGATCCGCCGCAACTTAGAGAGATCAATGGGCCAAAATTTCCCAGTGGGCTTCTGGGCTAGTATTAGGGGTTTTGGAATATTAAAATTGGGCCAATTATTTCTGTGAGTGCTACAGTATTGGTTTGGGGCCCACTTGTTAATTTTTTGATCAATCGGAAATTTTTTAAACACATTTTTCACAGTATTTACATTATATCTGCGACCGTGAATGTCACTCGATCGGTAAATCCGGTCTAACTGCTATAGCCCGGTTAGACGGATTTGCGAACGTGACTTTCACGTTGATGTTCATTGTTTATGCTGTGATGTTGCGGATCGGTCGTGGGGGATAGCCTGGATGCAATGCTAGTACTGTGATGTTGTATTATGTACATTTGATATTGCGGGGCGAGCGTCCGACATGTGGACTGCCGTCACTGCCCGTTTGTATTATTCTTTTGGGGCACGACCTGGTTGCGGTCGATGTACCCGTTGTATGTATATTTTACTTTCTGTACTAGGATTGCCCCGCGGAGGGGTGCACGGATAGCCGGGTTCTGGAGGGCAACAAGCCCGCATCTCATGGCATTGAGACGGAGGGGGCTTCACTCTAGGATTGGCGGGCTATTCGCCGCACTCGTAGGGGGTACAGGTTGACCCAGGAGGGGTGCCCAAGTTGCCGGATTCCGTGAAGTGCTGGGTGGTCCATTCACGGGGCTGAAGGGGGCTGCCTCGCTTCAGGTTTTGGCGGGTGACTTGCCGCGCCCGTAGGGGTCTAGGATTTCATTGCACAGGCTATCCACACGACCAGGGGAACGTCGGGTTTCAGTAGTGGCTCTGTGAAACCCGGGGATCCCAGATATCTGTATTGTTCTGTGATGCTGTACATTTCTGTGATGTTGCATTTCTATCACGCCTTGAGCGAATATAATATATTGGTATATATATTAGTAGATGTTGTATATGTTTTACATCCGCGCTAGTCCAGTCCCCGCTCTGTCGTTAGTTAGCTAACCTAACGGGTAATGACGGGACCCAGTGGCGAATGCGGATGGCATATACGTACATCAGTATATTTTCGTTCTTTTTGGTGTGATCAATTGATGGGACTGCATTGATTCGGATCAATGCAAAGTTAAAAACAAACCTAATCTGATGTTGTTGGAACACTTTTCAAAAAGCTGTTATTGCAAAGACGTTCACTTTTGTTTTGCATAGTGATATTCGGTTATGAATATCCAGCACCTCAGTCGACGAGGCAAGGGCCGAGATCCCTTCACCGGGAGTGACCCCTTGGACAATAAGTTTGCGTCAGGGCATTAACTTCACTATAGCCGATTACTTTTGCTTTGCACCGTGGTATTCATTTGGAATATCCTGCACCCCATTCTACGGGGAAAGAGCCGAGATCCCTTCACCGGGAGTGACCTCTTTAGCAACGGTTTTCGTCACTATATTTTCAAAAAGCTATCCGTTCCTTCAACGATATCAAGTTCATTACGTTAAAGGTTTTCGCCAGAAACCATTCGTAGCCCTCCGTCGTTTCAGACGGGTAGCACGTAGTATTCATATGAAGGGAAGGAAGAAAACCATTTGGCCTAAAAGGGCGTGCAGAAGGTAAAGACTAAAGACATATGAAGGGATTTGGAGAGGTGGCAAAGAACTATACGGTTACAGTCGTGAATCTGGAAGAGGCATTACTAGGAATACCAGAATACCCCATCGGAACATTTCAATGTTTCAGTTTCACTGTGTAATGTTAAAGGAAAACTGATTTCCCGATTAGATACTTACTCCAGGGTATGTATTTACATCTGTATGGTTTTACAGATGATGAGTGGGAGTAAGTTATTGGGAATTGGGTGATTATCCTCATTATATCGGGATTCGTTGTAATCGGTGATATTTGAGGAAATCACCTGGGCTGTTTGCCGGTCGGCAAATATTTGGTTTTGAATATCCGATGTTATGCACCAATTTCAAATTGATATATCTGTACGTCTATTTTCATAGAGTGAGATATACCTTTTTGAAATTATGTCTACGACATTTACCTATATCAGTGGATGGTTAGGTAAGGAGCATTAAACAGCGGTGTAATTCTTCTTAACCATAAGTACAGATTTCAACCTACAACACACAGTGAATGAGTTATCAGACTCAAGGGACTTATACAAAGTATTGTATGTTGTCCAGGGTCCATTAGGACAGAGGGGTTGGTCCTCGTACTATATTCGGTTTACTTATGACTTCTCTAGTTTTTAGACAAGTGTTTCGTGGAAACACAGGGTCCGAATTTTGAGAAGTTATAGGTATTTGAATAGAGTAGAGAACCAGGTGTAGCAAGTATCGGGATTCTTCAAAGAGATCGAAGATGTAGATACTTGTGAATGGTATTCAGTTGATAGTAATGATAAAGAGATCTTGCTTCTCTTTCAGGTTACTCATAATTGGAAGTATTCCTAAGTTGAGTAACGCTGATCGGCCTCCTTCCATTTAGTTGACATGCGCTGGGGACAGCTGCATGATTTGAATCTGTTTCAATTAAATCAGTGCCTCTGTTTTCTATATTGGATATAGAACAGTTCATATCTTAACGATGTTAAGGTACGGGGAGTTGTCCGGTTTATGATTAAAACCAGACACTGGACAACTCAAGGCACGTTTCTGTAATGGCTGTTTGTGGGTTGACCCAGGCTATGACGCGGGTTGACTTTCTACCATCTGGAAGATCAATAGCAATATTGTTCTTGACTCGCCACAGTTTTAAATTAAAAATGGATTTTTTCAGAAAAACAGTAGTGGGAGTATGGTAGAACTGGAAGTGATTCCAGAACCACAAACGATTACTGAAGATTTGATAAGGAACCTAAAGATTCAATCTGGATTGACATTCCATTGGCCACTCCGCAGATAAGGTGGGTAACTTCAGGCACCCGAGAGGCACTACGGTGGCCTCAAGGACGGTGACAGGGAAGTTCTTGTTTACCCACAATTGCCATTGCTGTTGTTCCAGGTTACGAGACCCGGCGGGAGGATGAATATAGCGTCGTTCTAAAACTAGTTTTAGAAGTGTACGTCTATATGACTCTGCCAGAGGGTTTTCGTAGTCAGTGGGAGCAGCGGACGCATTGGTGGACAGGTTGCTTATGTCTATTTATAGACTAGAGCAGATGTAGCGGAGAAAGATCATCTATTTCTGACGTGACAGTCATGGGTTTGACTTCATCAGAATAGGGGATTGATCTGTTGAGAAGGTAGTTGGGTGTGATATCCTGGTATTTGGATGATATACACAGAGTAGGAAAAGAAACTCCTACACTACGATCGGTCATACTTTGGTCGTCACACAGTAGTTTCTCCACATAGGAATTGGGTATTATATCAGACATACTGGTTACTAGATCTATGGTTTTAGATCTAGATTTGGGTGGTTTCCCAATCAGGGTACTTGACAGCATTCTAAGAGTATTTAGGATGGACGACTCCTAGCACGGTAGTGTACCTGCAGGTAATGGAGTCACCCTCTCCAAAGGTGTCTTACAGACTAAAGGGGAGAGGGACGTGCATGATTGGCAGATCACTTGCTTAGGCAATTGAGTCAATCATGAGATGTCAAGTACCACACCAGATGTTGTTCTTGCACTAGATGCAATAAGTTGACATTAATCCATTCCTGGAGAAACAGTCGGAAGCAGTTTTAGAACATAAGTGGATGTTCTAGGGAGATGATAACGACAGCCTCATTCAGGAGACAGTTATCATTCCAGGCTTCCAAGGTGACATGGACGACAAGGAGGTTGTCAGAGTTATAGTTTTCCTTCTCATGAGGGGCAGTATTTTGGACAGGTGGTCCAAGGCAATACTGAGGGAGGCATAGCGCGCAGGATACTGATTAAGTTCAGTTGACGATACAGTCTAAGAAGTTTGGATTTGGAGTTCATTTATGAGCTATGTCCCATCAGACATCCAGACACATTCTAAGACAGGTATTGCTCATTTCGGGAGATGGGTTTCTCCGCGAACTTGAGATATAGAGAGACATGGAAAGAGACAACAAGGCGGATCCACTCACTGAGGCTGTTCCTCGAACGCAATAGTTTCGCAAACGAGCTTTGTGAGACTGACTAGTAGAGGAGTTGGGTGTTCGGTATCACACGGGCTGTGAGTATGCGACATCGCAATAATTAGCCTTGAGTGCAAGTGGGAGATTGTTGGAGATAGTGCCCTCAGAGTCAATTATTAGGTCACAGGTACGTGATTGTAATGATTGAGGGAGGACCTATCCCGGTAGGACAGTCTTACTCGAGATGATAGTATGCTATCTGGTTTACCTTTATCATCGTGTACTGCTTGAGGTGACCTGACACGTCGCTATTACACGTTGATAGAGCCCCTAGGATTCTTGCTTGACCACCAGCAGTATGAGGGCGATCATATAAGTGGGAGCTGGGGGTCTATAAGCTTATCTTTAAAAGGTCCCTAGTCGTGGGAGTTTCGAGACTGGGCATCGATACTCCATTAGTAGACTAGTGTATACAGTCGAGACCCCGACGAGGGGCGGTGGCCGGTCTCACAAGCCACTGGTGTCAGTTGGATCACCTAAGATGTATACAGGTGCTCATTGGGTTATGAGTACACCGGACAGGACTCGCCGGGAACCTGCTAGTTGGTCATATACCAGACGTCAGATGGCAGTTCCCTGGTGACATGTGTGCAGGTTAGTTCATCGACCTGGGGATCGTCATTTGTCTCGTGTGAGTTCCCACTGTACTTTGATTACTACCCTACCACGGCTCAAAGGAGTCGTGCAAACAGGTTTTAGTTGGGTACAGTCCCGAGCCACATGGAGGCAGTGAGCGTATCTTCAGGGGTTCGTCTCTCCCGGTATTGGGGGTGAGGTCGTGCTGTGTCTAGGAGAGCCATTACACAAAGTCCTTGGCCAAGGCAAGGAGATTTACTGGTAGGTATTCCAGTAGTATCTCAGGGTGTTCTGGGCTACACTCCGACACGACTTGTACCGCTTTTGGGGGTCTGACTTTTACCAACCCCCTAGGCCCGCCATGCGATACTCATAGACGAACGGACCGGACTGCACGGATATTGTCACTGACAGGCTCAGTTGGGTGTCGGGGTGAGCTTCCTCATCGACGTCCCATTTGGTCAGTACCTGGTAGCCCGTCACGTATTGGCTTATACCTCTGACGTGCTAGTGGTTAAATCCACAACCAAGGTGTTGACGAGTCTTTAGAGTCCCCCACATTTCAGTTACTCAGCTTTCGGGCGAAAGGTTGTAGAGGCCGTATGGAGATATGGCAGGGTCCGATCAGATACGTGCGGTATTGCACGGATCAGGATCGGACGGTTTTGTACTAGTGGCCGTATAGTTATATGGCAGCGTTCGATCAGATACGTGCGGTATTGCACGGATCAGGATCGGACGGATATTACTAGCCGGCTTTGGTTTAAGCCGGATCCTAGTATAGTACAGTGTAGATTTTGTCTCATTGCATTTGTATTTCGGTCGAAATACAGATGCGGGTGTGTATGCACAGTATCGGGGTTTTCCTGTAATTTATTACGGGACCAGTTTTTGGAGTTGCCAGTTTGCTTTCCGTTTCGGCCAATTTCCTTTGTTCCGTTCATTGGCCGAAGATTGGTGGAGGAGGGTTTATTTGCATTGTTGCAAATAAGCATTTATGGAGGGGGTCTTTGTATATTATCATGTCATGATACTTGTCCCATCATTTGACTTCATATCTTCATGATGGCTTGACTTTATGTAACCATCATGGTTGTTGATGATGGTGGTGTTGGAGTGAGGGTTTTCTTGTGATCATTGGTTTTTCTTTCATCATCTCTTGCTTGCATCATTGCTATCCAACCACCCTCTTGACCTTGTTTTTCTCTCTCCAATCAATCTTGAGAAAGGGGGGGGGCCGGCCAATTTCCAAAAGGTGGAATGGGATTCATTTTCTTGTGGTGGGGGAAAAATTGGGATTCTCATTCTCTTTGTATGCTACATTTTTCCCCACCTTTCTCCAAGCTCTCTTCTCCTCCACAAATGGCAACTCCACAACCCCAAAAATGAGACTTCTTCTACTACACATTCTACAGCGATTCTTGGGCACGTCGAGTAGCCGGCTTCGTGCCCGAGTTGCCTCGGCATTGAGGTGGGAGCCCGTAAACAAAGTTGGCGATGTGGTGCACTTCCGGCGACGAGGAGGAGACGGGACTTTTCCGCAGGAGATCGGGAGCATGACGAGAAGACCGGAGGACTTGGATCGTCGGTATATCTCTATTCCCATTCTTGTAGATAGCCTAGACTAGTTAATGGTTCGATCCGGAGTTTAGTGCACGGTGGTGCCGGTTTGCAAAGTCCGCAAAATTTTAGTTATTCACCGCTTCCGCATTCCGGCGTCGGATTGACGGCCGGGGCGCCGCCGTGCACTTACACTCATTGGGTTATGAGTACACTGGACAGGACTCGTCGGGAACTGACTAGTTGGTATTATTCCTATCGTCAGTTATCAGTTCCCAGGTGACATGAGTACAGCTTAGTCCGCTGACTTGACACTGTCACTTCGCCTCGAGTGTGTTCCCACTGTGCTTTGATCACTACCCTACCACGGCTCAAAGGAGTCGTGCAAACAGGTAGTGGTTGGGTGCAATCCCGAAGCACTTGGAGGCAGTGACGGTTAGACAGGATTCGTCTCTCCCGGTATTGGGGGTTGACATCGCGCTGTGTCTAGGAGAGCCATTACACGAGTAGTCCCTGGCCAGGGCAATCGAGATATACTGGTAGGTTTCCAGTGTTATCTCAGGGTGTTTTGGGCTTCGCTCCGACACGACTTGTACCGCTATTGGGGGACTGACGTTTACCGCCCCTTAGGCCCTCCATGCGATGTATCAGACGAACAGACCGGACTGTACGGAGAATGACACACTCAGGCTCAGTAGGAGTTCAGATGGGTTTCGCCTCGTCGGTCTTCTTGTCGGCATTACCTGGGGACCGTTACGCACAGCTAGTGCCGCTTGCGGTCTGTGGTTAAACCCACTGCCAGCGTAGTGTCGAGTCTTTAGAGTCCCACACAGAAAGCTTTTCGCCTTTAGGCAAAAGAGTAGAGGTCGCATGGTTTTGCGACAGGTCGCATGGTTTTGCGACAGGGTTCGGTCACATCCGTGCACTTGTGCACGTACAGCGTCCGAACAGTTTACACTAGCGGGCTTTGGTTTAAGCCAGATCCTAGTGTACCTTATGGGATTGGATTTATCCAGTTTGCATTCGTGTTCCTCGGAACTCGGATGCGGGTGTGTATGCACAGTTGACAGGGAGACAGAGGCAGCGGATTCTCATTAGGGTTGTTGACAGTTGACCGTTGACTATTGACTTTTTGATCAACCCTAATGAGAATATGATATGAGATTAACAATTATATTGATTAAGTATTATGGTGATATGGTTGTTGACTTTTTGACTTTGTTGACTTGTTGACTTTTGTTGACTTGTTGACTTTGTTGACCGGTTGACTAGGCTTGACTAGTTGACCATCATGATAACCATAGCTATCATTTCATGGCAAGACTTTTGCTTGCTTGCTCTTTTGTGCAAAATAAGTGCATGAAATGATATGGTTATGGTTGCTTCAACCATCACATAACACTTGATTGGTATGATGTGTGATCATGGCTTTGGATTATGAGAGGGTGAAAGACAAAAGAGAGCCTCATTCTTACTTGCTCATTCTCTCTCTTGCTCTTGAGCTCTCTTGCTCTAGCTTTCACCCTCTTCCTCTTGCTCCCTCTCTTTACTCTATGGTTCACATCTCTCATGAGTTGAGAATCAAGAACCATAGATAAATCCCATACAAACTCTTCTCTACTCATTCTAGTTCACTAGGTTTAGCAAACCAAGTGAACTAGTTTCTTCAAAGAACGAAGAAGGAGCCAAAGGTTGGAGCTTTCAGGTGGATCTATCTTCGGCGTGAGGAGACGACGGGAAGAAGCCAATCCGGACCACCATCGGAGCTTGAAGACGAAGGAGTTCAAGACAAGCTAGGTATAAACCCCCTAACCGAGTAGTTAACAACTCTTAGTTAGGATGTTAGTTAGATGTTTAACAAGATCCGGGTTTTAAGTCCATAGTACCATCTTTGTAAAAATCGTTTTTTATCAAATTCCGCATGCCCGAAAGTACCGGGAGAGGTAGCATGGACTTACAGTGGTATCAGAGCCTAGTTAAACTCTATCTAACATGTTAGCAAGTAACTAGAAGATCGATCAAAGAAAAAGTCCCGAAAACGAACCCCCAAAATTCGAGTTTCTGTCGATTTTTATACTGTTCAAAAGTTGATAATTTTCACACCTAAAATCGGCTCAGGGTTTTTAAAAGTCACTGTATAAAATTCACCATGATTTCCCCCTAAACAACCGCGGAAACGCGGCAATAGCTTGCTATTGCCGCGGTTCCGCGGCCTCCTTGCCCCCTCTCTGGTGTTTCTTTGCTACAGTGTACTTGCAGGGGTATTTTGGGATTTTTGGAATATATATTTTCTGCCCAGATTTTCCAGAACGAAAATTTTATTTTGGGGTCCCGAAAATCCGTATTTTTTGATCGAACTTCTAAAAGACTTAAGCTAACGGGTTTTTCTGTAATGTGATATTTGTATTGAACGTCTACTAATCGCTATATGTCGATTAGTGGGGGTTATACAAATCTGTGATCTGTAATGTTGCTGGAATGTGTATATGAATATGTTGGATTGTCGCGGGTGAATAGCCGGGGGTTGTGAGACGAGAGTTTTCTTTTCTTTCAATTCATGTAAATTTGTAAATTGATGTAATAATTATTTGTATGGCCGCACAACCGGGTCGGGGTTGTAGCCGTCATTGTATAATTTCTTTTTACTGTTTTTGCTCCTAGGATAGACCCATGGAGGGGGTGCACAAACTACCGGGTATGCCGAAGTGTCGAGTGGCCTACTCATGGAGATGAGGGAGGTTGCTACGCTTCGGGTACTTGGCGGGTAGTTTGCCGCACCCATAGGGGTCTTAGGTGGGGTATTGGCTATTCACCGCGACCGTGTAATCTGTCTTTCGTTACAGGCTCGTACGAATTACAGATTCCTAGTATATCCAATGTATTCATCTGTGATCTGAAATGTTTATCATTGCAGTATATCTATATATGATATTATTTAGGTGTTGCTTATGTTTTACAGCCGCGCTAGCCCAGCCCCCGCTCTGTCGTTAGTTAAGTAACCTAACGGGTAATGACGGGGCCCAGTGGCGAATGCGAATGGCATAAGTGTACGTCATATTTTGGTTGTTTTCTGCAATGGTAGGATTAAATGATGGGACGCATTAAAAGAACTAATGCAAGAATATCACGCATTAAAAGAACTAATGCAAGCAAAACACGCATTAAAAGAACTAATGCAAGAATATAAACCAAGTATAAGTCGTTGGAACACTTTCGAAAAACCACTCAGTTCTTTTTAAAACAAACTTTTAAAATGCGGAGTTTGAGCCACTCCATTTATAAGCTATCTCGTTCCATCGACTAAATCAAGTTCACTACGTTCACGGTTTCGCCAAAAACCATTCGTAGCCCTCCGTCGTTTCATATGAATATTCGACAGTATTCAAGCTGTGTTTGTTGGCCTTAGTCAAGGCACAGTGATTGGTAGCTGGTGGGTATTCATATGTTGCATAGATAGATGCGTTGGTTTGGGACAGTCGTATTACTTTGTTGGCCATAGTCAAGGGTATATACGGATGGGTTCAAATTAACCTGGACAACGACGGGTAGAACTTGACATGTGACTTATGATTTGTTGGCCTTAGTCAAGGTCATAAGAGCATGGGGCAAAAAATCCACATCGGGAGTTTCATAAGTACTGAAACTTGCTAGATTTTGCATACCATTTGGAGTGTGATGATTCTGGTAGGATTCCTTCAGTTTCGTCACGCGATGATATTTAGATCCCGATCCTACTGTGAGTATATGCTACTCCTCGGGAAATTTCTCACTAATCGATCAATGCTATAAACCTAGTAGGTGCCAAGAAAGGTGTTAGCGGGGCTACGCCCCTAGGGAAAAGAGGTTCTTAAATTAAGGAACTTCGCGAAAGCGTTGGAAAACCTCCCTCGAAGTACCGACACTGGCCTGGCTGAAAGGTTAAGCAAGTATTGAGCGGTGGGATTGATCCCGACTAATTCTTCCTTTATGGTTTGAGGAGGGATTCCAGAAACAGTGGGAGCCATCCTGTTTAGACAAACTAAAAACCATTCTAAACTTACAAGAGCATCATGCTGAGTGTTTTCTTCTCTCTCTCTTAATTGCAGCGACCCTGTGACCACACCTAGGTTACATCTAGATAAAAAGATGACTGAACCTGACTGTTATGACTGGCAAAGGTCTGTCCAGATGTCTATTGCCCATGACAAGCTGGGACACCTCTTAACTAATCAAATCCCTGCTGTCTCAGGTCCAGTTTCCCCTGTCACGGATGTTCACATCCGCAGAACATCGGAAAAGGATTGTGCGAAAGCCAAGTGCCTCGTGTTAGCCTCAGTTGATGGTGCAAACCAGAGGCAGCACGAGAAGATGGACTCAGTTTCTATCTTCCTCCATAACAAAGTTTTATATGGAGAGCAATCTCGTATCACAAGATATGAGACCTCGAACGAATTGCTTCAAGCGAGGTTGGCTGTCGGGTCATCTGTAGGGGGCAACGTCCTTATAAAGACCAGCTATTTTGAGCTCACGGACCTGGAGACCACGTTGGAGAATGGGTCAAGTACTGACCTAATTCTACAGTCCCTGCCCTCTGCTAATACCCTGAAAGAAACCAGGGAAGAAAAAGGAAAAGCAAGGGCAAAAGTTTCAGGACTGGATATAGTAAAAGAGGGAAGTTCCTATTGTAACGGGAATGAACTATGGCAGAGAGATTGCAGGGCTTGTAAAGCCAGTAGCCAGAATTCGAAGCATGTTGTGGCTTCGGCTTCGAGTGTGTTTGTAATTGAGAACTGTTTGTCAGTTAACCCTACTTCCTGGGTATTGGATACCGGATCAGGATCTCATATCTGTAATTCGTTACAGGGTCTGAGAAACCGTAGGGTTATCAGGAAAGGTGATATGACTCTCAGGGTTGCTAACGGAATAAGCATGGATGCTGTATCCGTAGGGGAATATCACCTAGGACTGACAACTGGGCAGATATTGATTCTGCGTGACTGTTTGTATGTACCAGGTGCGACTTGTAATATCATATCTGTATCCTTACTTTCTAAGGAAGGATATGATTTTGCCTTTGTAAGCGATGTAGTAAACATCCACCTAAATCAAGCACTGATTGGGTCAGGTACATTAAATAACGGTATATACGTATTGAATCAAGCTCAGATATTCAGTGTCCAGAACACACTTAAAAGAAAGTCTCCAGAATTAAATCAGGCTTTCTTGTGGCATTGTAGACTGGGTCACATCAATGAGATACGGTTGACTAAGTTACATAAAGAAGGATACTTGGATCCGTTCGAGTACCAGTCTTATGCCACTTGTGAATCTTGTCTCATGGGAAAGATGACAAAGACTCCGTTCACTGGACACGGAGTAAGAGCGAGCGAGCTCTTGGGACTTATACACAGTGACGTGTGTGGTCCAATGTCTACACATGCGCGAAGCGGTTATTCATACTTCATTACTTTCACAGATGATTTCTCTAGGTATGAACATGTCTTCTTAATGAAGCACAAATCCGAGGCCTTTGAGAAATTTCGGAAATATAAGAATGAAGTAGAAAAACAAACAGGCAAAAGTATCAAGATCCTAAGATCGGATCGAGGAGGTGAATACTTGAGTGCCGAGTTTCTGGACTACTTAAAAGAGAATGGAATTCTCTCTCAGCGTACTCCACCATACACACCACAACACAACGGTGTATCGGAAAGGAGGAATCGAACCCTATTAGATATGGTTCGTTCCATGATGAGTAAGGCTGAGTTACCGCGATCTTTCTGGGGTTTTGCACTAGAAACAGCTGCACATCTCTTGAACCAAGTTCCTACTAAGACAGTGCCTACCACACCATATCAGATGTGGAGTTGGAAGAAACCCTGTCTTAAATCCTTTAAGACATGGGGATGTCCGGCTTTTGTAAAAAAGCAGCATGCGGACAAGCTCGAGGCACGCTCAGTACGGTGCAAGTTTGTGGGATACCCAAAGAACTCCAAGTGGTATCTTTTCTATTACGCAGAGGAGCAAAAAGTCCTTGTTTCTCGTCATGCCCGCTTCTTGGAAACTGAGTTTTTAGAAAATCAGATAAGTGGGAGCGCAATAGAACTGGAAGAAATTCCAGAACCACAAGCTATTATTGAAACCTTAGTAGAACCGGAAGGTTCAGGGGAACCGGACATTCCTACGCCGCTCCGCAGGAGTAGTAGGCAGTCTCATCCGTCCGAGAGATACTACGGTTTTCTCATAGACGGGGATAAAGAGGAGTGCATCATAGATTATGATGAGCCTACTAGCTTCCAGCAAGCCATTCAGAGCGGTGACTCGGTAAAATGGCTGGATGCAATGCGGACCGAGATGGAGTCCATGTACACCAACAAAGTTTGGACTTTGGACTTTGCTCCAGAAGGGGTAAAACCCGTAGGCTGCAAATGGATCTTCAGAAAGAAGATTGGTGTAGATGGGCAGGTTGAAACCTATAAAGCTAGGCTCGTTGCAAAGGGTTTTCGTCAAAGACCTGGTTTGGACTATGACGAGACTTTTTCTCCGGTAGCCATGCTTAAATCCATTCGGATCCTTCTTGCCATTGCTGCCTTCCACGATTATGAGATCTGGAAGATGGACGTAAAGACGGCTTTCCTAAATGGAAATTTGGAAGAGTGCGTCTATATGGATCAGCCAGAGGGATTCATTCAGAGTGGGAGCAGCGGTAAAGTGTGCAAGTTGCTCAAGTCCATCTATGGACTTAAGCAGGCATCGCGGAGTTGGAACATCTGCTTTGATGATACTGTCAAAGAATTCGACTTTATCAAAAACCCAGATGAACCATGCATTTACAGTAAGATTGTAGGGAGAAATGTGGTATTCCTCGTCTTGTACGTCGATGACATTCTCCTAATAGGAAATGATATTCCTATGCTACAGTCAGTCAAAGGATTCTTGTCACAGAGGTTCTCCATGAAGGACCTGGGCGATGCCAACTACATTCTGGGGATCCAGATCTATCGTGATAGATCTAAGAGGATGTTGGGACTTTCACAGTCAAGGTACATCGACACCATACTGAAACGATTCAGTATGGAAGATTCCAAGCGCGGTAATCTACCAGCTTGTCACGGAATCACCCTCTCCAAAGAGATGTCTCCCAAGACTGATTTGGAAAGGGCTCGCATGTCATCAATACCCTACGCATCTGCGGTAGGCTCTATTATGTATGCGATGTTATGTACCAGACCAGATGTAGCATACGCATTGAGCGTTGTAAGCCGGTATCAGTCGAACCCAGAGGAGAAACACTGGATAGCAGTAAAGAACATTCTCAAGTACCTGAGAAGGACTAAGGAGATGTTCTTGGTGTATGGCGGAAAAGACCTCCAGATTGAGGCCTTTGCTGACTCCAGCTTCCAGAGTGACAAGGATGACTCCAAGTCCATGTCGGGTTATGTCTTTACCCTCAATGGAGGGGCGGTTTGCTGGAAGAGTTCCAAGCAGGAAACCGTTGCTGACTCAACCATGGAAGCAGAGTACATAGCTGCTTGCGATGCCGCAAAGGAAGCTGTCTGGATGAAGAAGTTCCTTACAGAACTTCAGGTGGTTCCTACCAGTGTTGATCCAATACCGCTGTATTGTGACAACAACGGCGCTATAGCTTTAGCGAAGGAACCAAGGTCCCATCAGAAGTCCAGGCACATTTTGAGGCGGTTCCACCTGATCAGGGAGATCATTGATCGCCGGGAGATCGAGGTAAAGAGAGTAAAATCAGAAGATAACACTGCAGATCCATTCACCAAGGCCTTGCCCCAGACTCAGTTCGAGCGGCTAATCGAGATGATAGGTCTTCGATACGCCAGTACATGGCCTTAGTGCAAGTGGGAGATTGTTAGTGTATATGCCCTAGAGGCCATTACTGTATCATACTAGCTTGTATATTACTTAATGGAAGCTTGGGATATTCACCTTGTATATACAATCTTGCTCAAAATAGTAGTATGCTACTTGGTTTGTTTCTACTTCAATGTGTACATGTGTTTATTTTAGTATATCGCCTATACACATTAGTAGTGCCCTTAGGATCTTTGCTTGATTACCAGCGATGTGATGGCAGTCACACTAGTGGGGCTGGGTAATCTATAAGCACATCCTTATGCAGGTCCCTAGTCGCAGGACTATCGAGACAGGGCATCGATACTCCGGAGTAGAATAGCGCATGCACTTCTCATCCCAGTGTGGGAGACGGTCTGTCCCACAGCCGTTAGTACGTCGTACTTGAGATAGTATGCGGGTGCTCGTTGGGTTACGAGTACACTGGACAGGACTCGTCGGGAACTGACTAGTTGGTATTATGCCTATCGTCAGTTATCAGTTCCCAGGTGACATGAGTACAGCTTAGTCCGCTGACTTGATACTGTCACTTCGCCTCGAGTGTGTTCCCACTGTGCTTTGATCACTACCCTACCACGGCTCAAAGGAGTCGTGCAAACAGGTAGTGGTTGGGTGCAGTCCCGAAGCACTTGGAGGCAGTGACGGTTAGACAGGATTCGTCTCTCCCGGTATTGGGGGTTGACATCGCTCTGTGTCTAGGAGAGCCATTACACGAGTAGTCCCTGGCCAGGGCAATCGAGATATACTGGTAGGTTTCCAGTGTTATCTCAGGGTGTTTTGGGCTTCGCTCCGACACGACTTGTACCGCTATTGGGGGACTGACATTTACCGCCCCCTAGGCCCGCCATGCGATGTATCAGACGAACAGACCGGACTGTACGGAGAATGTCACACTCAGGCTCAGTAGGAGTTCAGATGGGTTTCGCCTCGTCGGTCTTCTTGTCGGCATTACCTGGGGACCGTTACGCACAGCTAGTGCCGCTTGCGGTCTGTGGTTAAACCCACTGCCAGCATAGTGTCGAGTCTTTAGAGTCCCACACAGAAAGCTTTTCACCTTTAGGCAAAAGAGTAGAGGTCGCATGGTTTTGCGACAGGTCGCATGGTTTTGCGACAGGGTTCGGTCACATCCGTGCACTTGTGCACCTACAGTGTCCGGACAGTTTACACTAGCGGGCTTTGGTTTAAGCCAGATCCTAGTATACCTTATGGGATTGGATTTATCCAGTTTGCATTCGTGTTCCTCGGAACTCGGATGCGGGTGTGTATGCACAGTTGACAGGGAGACAGAGGCAGCGGATTCTCATTAGGGTTGTTGACAGTTGACCGTTGACTATTGACTTTTTGATCAACCCTAATGAGAATATGATATGAGATTAACAATTATATTGATTAAGTATTATGGTGATATGGTTGTTGACTTTTTGACTTTGTTGACTTGTTGACTTTTGTTGACTTGTTGACTTTGTTGACCGGTTGACTAGGCTTGACTAGTTGACCATCATGATAACCATAGCTATCATTTCATGGCAAAGACTTTTGCTTGCTTGCTCTTTTGTGCAAAATAAGTGCATGAAATGATATGGTTATGGTTGCTTCAACCATCACATAACACTTGATTGGTATGATGTGTGATCATGGCTTTGGATTATGAGAGGGTGAAAGACAAAAGAGAGCCTCATTCTTACTTGCTCATTCTCTCTCTTGCTCTTGAGCTCTCTTGCTCTAGCTTTCTCCCTCTTCCTCTTGCTCCCTCTCTTTACTCTATGGTTCACATCTCTCATGAGTTGAGAATCAAGAACCATAGATAAATCCCATACAAACTCTTCTCTACTCATTCTAGTTCACTAGGTTTAGCAAACCAAGTGAACTAGTTTCTTCAAAGAACGAAGAAGGAGCCAAAGGTTGGAGCTTTCAGGTGGATCTATCTTCGGCGTGAGGAGACGACGGGAAGAAGCCAATCCGGACCACCATCGGAGCTTGAAGACGAAGGAGTTCAAGACAAGCTAGGTATAAACCCCCTAACCGAGTAGTTAACAACTCTTAGTTAGGATATTAGTTAGATGTTTAACAAGATCCGGGTTTTAAGTCCATGGTACCATCTTTGTAAAAATCGTTTTTTATCAAATTCCGCATGCCCGAAAGTACCGGGAGAGGTAGCATGGACTTACAAGTGTGGGTAGCTAACTAGTGCTCATCTGCTTAAGCATATGATGCAATTAGATTAGGGTAGTCATGCGACCTTGTTGGCCTTTGTCAAGGGTCATGCAGGTGGGTTTAATTCAATCATGAAATGACGGGTTGAACTTGACTAGCATCCTATGGTTTGTTGGCCTTTGTCAAGGTCATGGGAGGTTAGGGGAAAAATATTATCAGGAATTTCAAGTGTTAAAATTTGCAATGAGATTGCATACCTTCTATGAGATAGTTGGATCCCGATACCCACTGCGAGTAAGAGTACTCCTAGGAGAATTTTACAGATCACAATTAGCCGATCAAGTAGGTGTCTAGAAAAGTGTTAACAGGGTTACGCCTTGGGAAAACGAAGTTTATTTTAATTAGGTCCGTGCGAAAGCACGGGGAACCTCCCTCAAAGTACCAACACTGGCCTGGCCGAAAGATTGGCGAACTTATAAGGTGTAATTAATCCCGGCTAATCTTACCTTTTAGAGTTTTAATGAAGATTTGATAAAAACAGTAGGAGCCATCCTGATTATATAAAAATAACCAATCTAATCTTGCAAAGTGCGCACGCAAAGTGATTATCCTTCTCTCTCTCCTGGTAGCGACCAATGACATGCCTTAATCAAGATAATAATATGGATGTATTGACCGAACCTACTTATTATACTGGGCTAGATTCCGCTCTATCTTATGATTGTCATAAGTCTGAGAAAGGAATAGGGGAATATTCGGATTCCCACGCCACCCAAACGAAGAAAAAGCATGTTGATGCATTGGCTTCGGGTGTGTTCGTTACCAAGAACTGTTTCTCAGTTTACCTCTATGTCCTGGGTATTGGTTACCGGATCAGGATCCCACACATGTAATTTGTTACATGGGCTATAGACAGGTGGAGATATGGGAAAGGGTGATATATCTCTAGTAGTAGAGATGGTGCAATTGTTGCAGCCAAAGCAGTTGGCAAATATCACCTAGTGTTACCAACTGGTAATACATTGATTCTTAGCGACTGTTATTTCATACCAACAAATATTGTGAATATTTTCCTAAATCAAGTGTTGATTGGGTAAGGTATGTTGTATAACAGTGTACATGTTCTGAATCAAACTACAGTTCTAAAACGTACACATACAAGAGGAATAGTTCGGAAATGAACGAAGTCTTCTTGTGGAATTGTAGACTGAGTCATATCGATGAAACAAGACCAGATAAAGTTCCATAAGGATGCATATTTGAATCCGTTTGAATTTACATCTTATGAAACTTGCCAGTCATGTCTCAAAGACTAGGTGACCAAATCTCCGTTTACTGGAAACGGAGAAAGAGCTACTGAACTCTTAGACAAATACATGGTGATGTATGCGGTCCTATGTCTACACATGCCAGGGATGGTTCCTCGTACTTCATTACATTCACTGACGATCTCTCAAGATTTGGTCATGTGTTCCTATTGAAACACAAGTCTGAAGCTTTTGAGAAATTCAAATAATATAAGCATGAACTTGAGAACCAGACAGGTAAAAGTATTAAAATCCTTCGATCTGATCGGGGAGGAAAATACTTGAGCATGGAATTCCGTGACTATCTTAAAGAGAATGAAATTCTCTTTCAGCTTACTCCTCTGTATACACCACAGCACAACGGCATATCGGGGTGGAGGAATCACACCCTATGAGATATGGTGCGCTCTATGATGAGTACCGCTGAGTTGTCTATTTCCTTTCAGGGACATGCACTTGAGAAGCTGCATACCTATTGAATAGAGTTCCGATCAAATCTGTTGCCTACCACTCCATATGAGATATGGAATGGGAAGAGACCATCTCTAACGAGTTAAGATATGGGATTGTCCGGCCTATGTTGAAAAGCGAAATCCGGACAAGCTCGAGGCAAGGTCAGTTCTGTATAAATTTGTAGGATATCCCAACCATTCGTGAGGGTATATCTTCTACCACATCGAGGAAAAAAAGATGTTTTGTTTCTCAACATGCCACCTTTTTAGAAAAGGAATTTCTTGTAGAAGAAATTAATGGCGATGAGATAGAACTGGAAGTAATTCCAACAAAGTAAACTATAACTGACAATTTGGTGGAACCAAAGGATTCAATAGTCCCTGACAAACCGAAGCCACTCCGCAGATCTAGTTGGGTTCCTCATCCACCTGAGAGATACTACGGTTTTCTCGTAGACGATGGGAGCGAGGATTGCATCATGGAGATGATGACCCAACTAGTTTCGAGCAGGCCATCACAAGTGGAGACTAAGTGAAATGGCTGGATTCTATCCGATCTGAGATGGAATCCATATACATCAGCAAAGTGTTGACTTTGCATGTTGCTCCTGAAGGGGTAAAATCCATCGGGAGCAAGAGGATTTTTGAGAAAGATAAATTGGTGTAGATGGAAAAGTTGAGACTTTCAAAGCTAGACTTGTCGCTAAGCTTAAGTCCATCAGGATCCTACTTTCCATTGTTGCATACCATGACTACGAAATCTGGCAGACTGCACGTCAAAATCGCTTTTCTAAATGGTGATTTAGAAGAGAGCATGTATATGACACCGCCAGAGGGCTTCGTAAACAGTGGGAGCAGCAGAAGCTTATGCAAGCTGCTTAAACCCATCTACGGGTTAAAGCAGGCATCCGGAGATGGAACATCTATTTAATGAAGCTGTCAAAGAGTTTGACTTCATCAAAAAGATAGATGAACTATGTATAAATAAGAAGGTTGTAGAGAGTATGGTTGTCTTCCTCGTATTGTATGCGGATGAGATACTTTTGATAGGAAAAGGTGTTCCTATGCTACACTCGGTCAAGCACCTATTATCACACAGGTTCCCCATGAAAGATCTAACTGATGCCTCCTACATTTTGGGGTTAAAGATCTATAGAGATAGATCTAAATGGATTTTGGATTGTCCCAATCCGGGTACATAGACACCATGCTAAAAAGGTTTTAGTATGGATGATTCTAAGCGTGGTAATATACCCGCTTGTTTAGGAATCACTCTCTCCAAAGAGATGTCTCTCGAGACTGATTTGGAGAGGGCTCGCATACAAGGGATACCCTATGCTTTGGCAGACAGGTCAATCATGTATACGATGTTATGTACCAGACCAGATGTAGCTTACTCGCTAGGTGTAGTGAATAAGTATCGAAAAGATCTTTGGGAAAACCACTGGACAGCTGAAGAACATTCTTAAAGTGCTTGCGAAGGACTAAAGAGATGTTCTTGGTGTATGGTAACGGTGAACTCCAGATGGAGTCATTTACCGATTCGAGCTTCCAGAGTGATAAGGACGACTGAAAGTCAGTCTCGGGTTTTGTCTTCACCCTAAGTGGAGGGACGGTATGTTGGAAGGGTTCCAAACTATATATCGTAGCAGACTCGTTGATAGAGACTAATTACATCACTACCAACGATGCTGCCAAAGAGGTTGTCTGGATGAATAGAGTTCATGAGATGAACTAGGTTCCTACCATTGGGCATCCAATACCTGTATATTGTGATGACAATGGAGTTGTGGCTTTGGCCTAGGAACCCCGATCCCGTCAGCGATCCAGGCATATTCTTGGACAGTATCACCTGATCAGGGAGATAGTTGTATCTTCGGGAGATCGAGGTCAGGAAAGTTGACACAGAGGATAACACAGCGGATCCACTTACTGAGGCCATCCCCCAGATGCTATTCGAGAGACTTTTTGGGATGTTGGGTATGAGATACTACAATAATTGGCCTTAGGGCAAGTGGGAGATTGTTAGTAATATGTATGCCCTAGAGGCCATTATTGATGATATAGTGGATGCTTGGACATATATAGAGAGGACTTTCTTGCTCGATATGATAGTATGTTATCAGGTTACCTTTATCTTAACATGTAGACTAGTATTTATACTCTATGTCTCTTACATGTTGATAAAGCCCTTAGGATATGTACTTGACTACCAGGACTATGATGAGATCATACTAGTGGGGCCAGGGTGGTCCACAAGTACAACCTTTAATCAGTTCCTAGTCGTGGGAATATCGAGACCATGGCATCGATATTCCAGAGTAGACTAGCGTATACGGTTCTTGACCCATATGATGGGCGATGGATGATCCTACATCCATTGGTGTTTGATATCAAATATGGTATACGGGTGCTCAGTGGAAACTGGGTACACTGAACATGACTCGCCGAGGACTTCTATGTGGTAGTATACCTATCGTCAGATAGCAGTCCTCTGGTGACACTGGTACAAATTAGTCTGTAGACCCGAGATCATCATAGAGTCTTGTATGGCTCCCACTGTACTTTGATTTCCTCCCTACAATGGCTCAAAGGAGTCATGCAAACAGGTGGATTTTGGGTACAGTCCCGAGTCATATGGAGGCAATGAGCGATAGGAGGGGTTTCGCCTCTCCCGGTATTAGGGATTGATGTTGGGCAATGCACGATTGGCTATAACTGGAAGTCCCTGGCCAGGGCTGCTGCCGAGATTTACTGATGAGTGTTATCAGTAGTTTCTTGAACCGTTATAGGCCAGACATCGGCATGACTTATCACGTTACTGGGGTCTGACGATTTCTACCCCTAGACATGATATGCGACATATCAGACGAAGAGACCGGACTGTACGGTAGTATTACTGATAGGCTTCATGGAGAGTATGGACGAACTTTCTTGTTGATCTTCATATCGCTCAATACCTGGGTAGCCGTTACGTCCAGCTAGTACCGCTGACGGCTTGTAGGTGACCGATGTGATCATCACCTACTGCTGGCATATTGACGAGTCTTTAGAGTCCCACACAGAAGTTTCCTGGTTCAAGCGAAATGAAGTAGGATACATATGTGATATGTGTATGGGCCTGATTAAATACGGGTATGTGATACTGTATTGTAATCTGGCAGTTATCTGTTATCAGTCAGGTTATATGTGATATAACTGGATTATCGAATCAAATGTTGGTTTGATAATGTGATATTCAGATTAATAATATTAGTCGGTTATATGTGATATAACCGGATTATTAGATCAAGTGTTGATTTAATAATGTGATATATATTATATGTGATATAATTATATCTTAACTAATATCATTAGCTCACTAATTGCTTTATATATATATATATATATATATATATATATATATATACATACATACATATATATTAATGTATATTTGATATATATATATATATTATATGAAGCATGGCATGTTTTTCTATTTTTTAGAAAATAGAAAAATGAGGTGTAAATTGTGGAGATATTTGTGGTATGGTTCAAGGAATGGGTTTATATGTTTTTATATTACTCTTGACTCACTATTCAAGCATGGTTCCAATTTTAATTGCATTTTTATTCCATGCTTGAATGAGTGAGGAAAGAGATGATTCATTTTATTCATTCTACACTTGCTTCATGGTGCATGCCTTAGCCATTTTTTCTTTAGCTTTTTTCTTCTCTTGCTCTCTACAATTTTCTTCACCTCACCTCCAAGCTTAAAACCCTTACATGAGATGTGAATCATTGAGCTTGTGAGACCTTAGTGAGCTTTACTTATCTCCTATTTCATCATCCCACAGCAAACTAGCAGTTTGCTGTGGTGTGTTTCCTACACTAAAAGTGTTTAGTGTAGTGAAAAGCTTATACTTATGGACTTCGGGTGAATCGTTTTTGGCGCGAAGATCACGAAGGAGGTTCGTACAACTTGGAGAAGAGCCTTAAAGAGTCGTGTGGATTTCATTCCAGAGCTTTTGAAGAGAAGGACACGAACTACAAAGGTTATATGCTTTTAAACTTTCTCTTAAGCTTAATCACATCACAAAGGAAAAACCTAAAATTCTAGTAGTGATCATGTTAGTCTAGCTTAGCACCTAGAAAAATTAAAATTTAGCATGCTTGATGCCTCTTGAACCCCTTGACGGTGCTAAGGTCGACTTTCATTGACTTCGTCGGAATAGGGGATGGATCTGTTAAGAAGGTAGTAGGGTGTGATGTCCTGGTATTTGGATACATGCACTTTATAGGAAGTATTATTCCTATACTACAGTCGGTTATACTGTGGTTGTCACACAGTGGTTTCTCCACATGGGATATGGATATAATACCAGGCATTTCTGGTTACTAGATCTATGGTTTTGGATCTAGATTTGGGTAGTTTCCTAATCTGGATACTTAAACAGTATTCTAAAGGTGTTTTAGAATGGGCGACTTCTGGCATGGTGGTGTACCTGCAGATGATGGAGTCACCCTCTCTAAAGGTGTCTTATAGACTAAAAGGGAAATCGATGTGCATGATAGACATATCACTTGCTTAGGCAATTGAGTCAATCATGAGATGTCAAGTACCACACCAGATATTGTTTTTGCACTAGTTGCAATAAGTTTATTTTAATCCAATCATGAAGAAACGTTCGGAAGCAGTTTTAGAACATAAGTGGATGTTCTAAGGATATGGTAACGACAGCCTCTTTCGGGAGACAGTTATCATTCCAGGCTTCTAAGATGACCTGAATGATAAAGTGATTGTCAGAGTTATAGTTTTCCCTCTTTTAAGGGGCAGTAGTTTAGACAGGTGGTCCAAGCGGATACTGAGGGAGGCATAGCGTAGAATACTGATTAAATTCAGTAGACGATACATTCTAAGAAGTTTGCTGGATTTGGAGTTCATTTATAAACTGGGTCCCATCAGATATCTATACATATTCTAAGACAGGTATTGCTTATTTCAGAAAATGGTTTTCTCCGCGAACTTGAGATAAAGAGAGACATAGAAAGAAACATTGGAGCGGATCCACTCACTGAGGCTATTTCTCGAACGCAATAGTTTCGCAAACGAACTTTATGAAACTGATCGGTAGAGAAGTTGGGTGTTCGGTATCACACGGGCTATGAGTATGCGACACCGCAATAATTAGCCTTATGTCTATTTATAGACTAAAGCAGGTATAGCGGAGATAGATCATCTATTTTTGATATGACAGTCATAGGATTTGACTTCGTTTCAGGATGAGTTTGCTCGTCGGCCTCCCTTTCGCTCTATACCTGGGTAGCCGTTACGTACAACTAGTGCCACTGACGTGCTTGTGGTTAAACCCACTGCCAGTATATTGACGAGTCTTTAGAGTCCCACATAGAGGATTTCCCTGGTTCGGGCGAAACATTGTAGAGGCCGTATGGTTTTACGGTAGGGTTCGATCATATACGTGCACTTGTGCACGGATCATGATCGGACGGATAATACTAGTGGGCTTTGGTTTAAACCGGATCCTAGTATTATATTGTTGGATTATTTTCGTCTCGTTGTATTCGTATTCAGTCGGAATACGGATGTGGGTATGTATATATAGATGAGGAGTATTCTTATAATTCGTTACAAGATAATTTTAGAAGTTGCCATTTTCTTTTTTATTAAACATTTAGGGTTTTCTTTAAATGTTTAATATTGTAGTGATGGAATGTGTGAGTGCAAGTTTTGGCATGGTGCATTGATTGTGGCTTGTGACTCATGGTGTGATTCATTGTGCCATGCTAGATATTTTGTGTGGGTTTGGTGAGATATTATTGTGGTGGGATTTTTCTTTAGTTGCTCACAATATATCTCACAACACTCATAAAAGAAGCAGACACTTTTTTTCTCAAGTTGCTTCTTTCCTTTAGCCATGTCTTTTGCTCACACTTTCTTCACATGGCTTCTTCTTCAACCACCACTTATTCCATCTCATGAGCTGAGAATCCTTGTGTAACATTTCAAAAAAAAATTTATTTTTGGGAATTTTTACAATTAAATAATAAAATATTGAATATTTTAATAAGGCGGTATAATTAAATACCGATAAATTTGGGAAAAACTTGGAAAATCATAGAAATTACTAAAAATATGGTGTTTTATGTGAATCATGCAATTTTAAGTTTTTATGATTAATTATATGCTAATTTAATGCTAATCGCGATTAAAAATCGATAATCGTGTTTTAAGCGTATTTTGTGCAAAACATGCACCATATCTTTTTTTTTCACTGGTTACATTTTCTTATGGCTTTCCTACATGTTTTATATTATGGTTGTTGAATTATTAGAGAGGGGAAAGAAAATAGAAAAGGAAAAGGAAATGAGTAAAGAATTAGGTATGGTTAGGAGAGAGAAAGAGTGGGTGAGGGTCAACCCAAGTCTTAAGCCATTCCTTCTCCATTCCTTCACTCATTTTCCCCTCCCTCTCTCTCCATGCTGCTACTGCTGCTGTCCCCTCCTCCTCCATCTTCAACCTCCCAAAACTCCATGATAAACACCTCAAAACCCAAGTCCCATTTCATTAAAAAGGTGCACAAGCTTAAAGGAAGCACATTGGACCAAGAAAGAAGAGATTTTGAGGACTTTAGGGCAACTCAAGAAAATTCTTGAGTTTCCAAAGGAGGTAACTTCCGCACCATTAGTGTAGTGTTTTAATTCCTTATGTATCCATACATGTTTCTTGTCGATATTGAGTGGTTTTGAGAACTTAGGAAAACTCTAGTTAGGGTTTATGGAAACTTTGGGTTGTGATGTGTAATTAAGCTCAGTAGAAGCCACACAAACCCCCTAGTGTTAGAATTCAGACCTAAACCAGAGACTAGAACCCTGAAATATGGATTTAGAAAAGCCGATATTGGGAAATTGTGGAATCTGTGAGGGCTATTTGAAATCTTCTATCACTCGGAGACTCTGAAAATTATTTTACAAACACAGAGAGATATGCAGGCACCTAGGAATATACCACCAAAACCCCAGCCCCTGACTCCTTTTCCAGGCCGCAAATTTAATCTTTATGGCCGCAAATTGCGGCCAGATCAGGGTAGAATTGGTTCGTGTTGGTTCTGTGGTCCCCTCATCAGTAAAATAGACCATTGGCATATGCAAAATTGACCAATTTGACCTAGGGTAAAATCTATGACCTTTTTCCTAAGTTGCTGTTTTGATTCGGAGTTTCGTTTTGCGTATTTTGAATTCTGGATTTCTAGTATTGTGTTTTACCTCGATCACTTGACGTTTGTACGATGATATCGAGGATTGTTTGATGTTTTGGAAGCGTAGGCTATAGGTTCTAACCTATAGGCCTTAGCGTATCGCTTTGGTTTTCCGATGTGTGTTTAATGTGCATTGCGATTGTGTTATCTTGTAGGTACCTTCACAAGGGTTCCATATGATGAAGAAGATGAAGACGACATCGACACCGACACGCAGGATGCAATGTGAGTAGATTATATCTACGGGGGAAGTCGTGTGGATGGCGTATAGCACCCCCGCAGTTCGATGTATAGGTAGCTATATATATACCTTATACTATATATGATAGCTTTATGCATGACATGGATATTCTAGATGTGTTTAGGTATACTATGGATAGATTAGGGTTTAGAAGTAAACTAGTATAGTTCCTAGTTGCGAACCCTAGAATAGGTTTACACCCACCCACACACACATGCTTTCTTGTTATACTTATACCTGGATGATGAGGATAGTGTATGATATTTGGAGATGAGTCGATGAGATTGGGCATAGTGCCATGAGATCGGTGGTATAATGTGATTCGTATTTGGGATACGACATGAGATTTTAGCGGGTCTTTGGACGTGTGTTTCACACACGCATTTATATTTATATAGATGGTATCGATTTGTACTAGATTTAGATCAGTACCCCAGATCATGAGATATGATGATAAGGACACCAGATAATTGATGAGATGAATGTGATATTGACCCGTACCCAGCTTTTAGGATGCCGTACGATGATTTACCGTACGAGTATATTGTTGATAGATCCGCACTCATGACTCGAGGATGTCATATGATATTGTGTCGTACGCGGTACCTTTGAGGCGGGATCACCGACTATTATATTTATATATATATATATATCGACTCAGATTTAGGTGGTTTCCATACCCCTCCTGATTGACTTGTTAGTTAGAGCTGTAGTTTTGCCAGTAGATGTTAGGCTAGGCCGATGTCATACCTATTTCAAAAACTAACGAATCGGGAGTATTTTAAAGACAGGCAAAGGGATTCTACGGATATTTTCAAACGACGCATCTTTTCTTAAAAACACCGTAGCCCTTATTTTCCTAAAAACCCCGATTTGTCTTCTTTTAAATGGCAAAACAGTATGACATAGATACATTGATGTAGATTCTACACTGTTGTGTTTATTATTCATTTGCTGCATATTCTTACTGTTTGCATCGCATTGCATGATTAAATATGTTTATTGTTATGTTAAAACCATGCTGTTAGGACACCAGCACCATTATCGATGATGCATATTTTCACATACACCTGCTTGCCGGCTCACACACTTCATCATCGATAATTACCATGTCACTATACTGTAGGACTGTTGCATTCAGGATATGATCCCTTGCATGGCATACTTGTGTACATACATATTGTACACTCATACTTGTGCACATACCTATTGTACACTCATACTTGTGCACATACCTATTGTACACCCATACGTGCATACATACGTATTTGCACATACATAAATGATTCTGGCTTGATTAGAGATTTGGGAACCGCAAGATACTCTTTAAAACTGATTCATTTTAAAAGAGCGGTTTCCCTCAATATGTGCATATTACTATTCCATGTTGCATGATATACTGATATGCTTAGATTTCTTTTACATGTTGCATACATCATGCTTTTTGATTATACGAATTGAGATATGTTGTTTCCATGATAATTCTGGATTTGGGAACCGTGGGTATTTCAAAAGAGAGTATTTAATTGTTTTAAAAACCCGGTTACCCTTGATATGATATTTCAGTGCGTCCACCATGTGTTTTCTCGGTTCTGAGAGCGACATGTGAAACCCGATTCGAGGAGGCGGATGAGGCCGATTGCGGGTACATGGTGGACCCGGTATGGTACCCCGGGACGAGAACGGATCACTGTGTGGTAGAAGGTGAGCCTGGCAGAGAGACTACTACATACCGGTGATATTATTTGGGCTCGGCGGATATCCGGAGGATACCGACCGGAGTCTAGAGGTGATATGGGCCGATCCGGACTGACGGAGCCCATGGGCCGATCCGAACTGACGGAGCCCGATATATGAGGATTTACGTGCCGATACTAGGCACAGGTTTCATGATGTTTTTGAGTGTCGATGCTAGACACTCCGATTCCATGTTTTTGATGTGTCGCGAGGGACACATGTTGATTATATCCTCATACCTCCATGCATATGCTTTATGATATTTGCATGCATGATGTTTATTGTCATTGGGTGACATGAGGACGATATCCACATACATATAGTTGACATTGATGACATTGATCACATAGTTGGACGAGATCCACATACATACAGACATTGATTACATAGTTGGATGATATCTACATACTTATAGACTTCATGATATAGTCGACATTGATCATACCTCTGTTGGAGATAGTGCCCTCATAGTCATTTATTGGATCGCAGGTACGTGATTGCAATGATTGCAGAGGACCTATACCGGTAGGACAGTCTTACTCGAGATGATAGTATGCTATCTGGTTTGCCTTTATCAGTCGTGTACATGTTCAGGTGACTGATTACATGTTACACTTTGATAGAGCCCTTAGGATCTTGCTTTACTACCAACAGTATGATGGCGATCATATACGTGAGAGTTGGGTAGTTTATATGCATATCCTTAATTGTGGTCCCTAGTCGTGGGAGTTTCGAGACAGGGCATCGATACTCCGGAGTAGACTAGTGTATACAGTCGAGACCCCGACGAGGGGCGGTGGCCGGTCTCACAAGCCACTGGTGTCAGTTGGATCACCTAAGATGTATACAGGTGCTCATTAGGTTATGAGTACACCGGACAGGACTCGCCGGGAATCTGCTAGTTAGTATTATATCTATCGTCGGATAGCAGTTCCCTGGTGACATGTGTACAGGTTAGTTCATCGACCTGAGGTCGTCATTTGTCTCGTGTGAGTTCCCACTGTGCTTTGATTTCTACCCTACCACGGCTCAAAAGAGTCGTGCAAACAGGTAGCTTTTGGGTAAAGTCCCGAGCCATATGGAGGTACGTGAGCGGATCGGCAGGGGATTCGTCTCTCCCGGTATTGGGGGCGAGGTCGTGCTGTGTCTAGGAGAGCCATTACATAAAGTCCATGGCCATGGCAGGAGATTTACTGGTAGGTACTCCAGTAGTATCTCAGGGTGTTATTGGGCTACACTCCGACACGACTTATACTGCTATTGGGGGTCTGACGTTTCTAGCCCCCTAGGCAGATATGCGATACTCATAGACGAACGGACCGGACTGTATATACATTGTCACTGTTAGGCTCGGTAGGGTTTCTGGATGAGTTCGCTCATCAGCCTCCCTTGAGGTCAGTCCATGGGCAGCCGTTACGCATAGCTAGTGCCGCTGACGGTTTGTGGTTAAACCCACTGCCAGGGTATTGACGAGTCATTAGAGTTCCCCACAGACAGTTTCCCAAGTTCGGGCGAAACGTTGTAGAGGCCGTATGGTTTTATGGCAGGGTTCGGAAAATGCACGTGCGTTTACGCACGTGTTATTTTTCGGGCAGATGATACTGGTCGGCTTTGGTTTAAGCCGGATCCGAGTATTATATTGAGTAGATATAATATCTTTGTCTCATTTGCATTTGTATTCGGTTGTAATACAAATGTGGGTATATTTATACAGTTACGGGGTTATCCTGAAAGTCGTTTCAGGATCACTTTTGGAAGTTGCCAGTTTCCAGTTTTCTATCAGCCGTCTTTTAACATTCGGTTAAAGACGGATTTATCTTTTCTTGGATGAGGGTGAGTCATGCTTCTAGAAGGTTCTAGAAGTTTCTAGAATGAGGTGACAAGGATTATGACTCATGCTTTGATTTCTAATAATTCTTGTTTTCCTTAAGATATTCTTTTGTGTTCACATATGATATTTTGCTTAAGGTTACTCTCCCCTCTCCTACACTCACCTCCCTCTTTGCTATATAGTGGCCGGCCCTCTCTCTCCTCCCTCACTCTCTCACTTGAGAAAATTATGGTTGCTAAAAAGAGAAGACTAAAGTTTTGGATGCATGGAAATTTCATAGTTCATTTCTTGTTCCATTTCATTTCCATCGGCAACTTCATTTACCGATCGTCCACGGACTTGGACGAAGTGAGACAAAGTCATCTACTCATTCTCTACATCATTCTTGGTCATCTCTTTTAGCAAACTTGACGACCGAGTTGCCTCGAGTCAGAGGCGGGAACCCGTTTAAAGAATCGTTGACGTGGTGCCACCTGGACGAGCAGATCGGAGATCGAAGAGATCGGAGCAGCCGCAACGGAGCGTGGGATGATGGTTAAAGAACGAAGGACTCGGATCGTTCAGTATAACCTTTCTACACTCTTTACAGTTTGTTAGTTTAGCAATAATGGCAGATCCGGGTTAAAGTATACGATAGCGCCAGTTAAAAAGTTCTTGTTCCGCATTTGGAGTCTGTAGACGGCCGGGGCGCTAGCGTAGACTTACAGTGGTATCAGAGCCTAACCATTTTGCTATACTAACTTGTGCTAATGCGTTTAAAACATCGATCGAACCGAAAATCAAAAACGGCAAAATCCAAGCTTGACAGTTTCTGTCGATTTTAAATGATGTCCTAAAATTATTCCACATATCACAGAAAGTTGTGCAGGGTCTCAGAAGCACACCGACCAAATTTGGTCAAGTGATCCCACCAATGATCCGCGGAACCGCGGCGAAGCCTATGGTTTTGCCGCGCATCCGCGGCCGTTCTAGGGGATCAGTGCACCAAATTTTTTCTGTGTCTTCTCTGTTGGAATTTGGGGTTTTTGGTATATATCTTTTGGGCCCAGGTTTTGTTACTGCTCTCCAGATTTGCGTGGGGCCCACTTTGTGATATTTAGTCGATCGAAATTTAAACATGTTAGTTTACAGTGCTTACATTATATCTCCGACCGGGAATGTCATTTGATCGGTAAACCGCGTCTGAATACTATAGTTCTTTTAGACGGGTTTGCGAACGTGACATTCGCGTTGATATTCTGTGTTGTGCTGTGATGTTGCGGATTTGTCGTGATGGATAGCAGTGTGCAATGATAGTGCAGTTTGAGTTTATTTGTACATTTGATATTGCGGGGCGAGCATCCAACTTGTGGACTGCCGTCACTGCCTGTTGTATAATATTCTTTTTGGGGCACGACCAGGTTGCGGTCGATGTACCTGTTGTACTATTTTTCATTACTGTACTAGGTTTTGCCCCGCGACGGAGTGTACGGATAGCCGGGTTCTAGAGGGGCAACGGGTCCGCATCTCATGGCTTTGAGAGGCAGAGGGGCCTCACTCTAGAATTGACAGACTATTCGCCGCACTCGTAGGGGGTACAGGTTGACCCAAGGAGGGGTGCCCAAGCTTACCGGATTCCGTGAAATGCTGGGTGGTCCATTCACTATGCTGTAGGGGGCTGCCTCGCTTCTGGTTTTGGCGGGTAACTTGCCGCACCCGTAGGGGTCTAGGTTTCATTGCACAGGCTATCCACACGATAGGGGAACGTCGAGTTTCAGCAGCGGCTCTGTGAAACTCGGGGATCCCAGATTATCTGTATTGTTCTGTGATGCTTATTACTTTTCTGTAATGTTGCATATTATCACGCCTGGAGCGATTATTGTATATTGGTTTATATACTATTAGATGTTGTATATGTTTTACACCCGCGCTAGTCCAGTCCCCGCTCTGTCGTTAGTTAAGTAACCTAACGGGTGATGACGGGACCCAGTGACGAATGCGGATGGCATATACGTACATTTTATTTTCGTTCTTTTCTGGTGTGATTGATTGATGGGACTGCGTTGATTCTGATCAATGCAAAGTAAAACAAACCTATTTTGCAGTTGTTGGAACAAATTTAAAAAGTGTTATTGCAAAGACGTTTCCTTTTGTTTTGCATAGCGGTATTCAGTGGAATATCCTGCACCTCATTCGACGAGGCAAGGGCCGATATCCCTTCACCGGGACTGACCCCTTGGGCAGAAGTTTGCGTCAGGGTAATAGCTTCACTATAGTCGATTACAAGTTGCTTTGCATAGCGGTATTCAGTGGAATATCCTGCACCTCATTCCATGAGGAAAGAGCCGAGATCCCTTCATCGGGAATGACCTCTTTAGCAAAAGGTTTTCGCCACTATATTTTAAAAAGCTATCAGGTTCCTTCAGCGATATCAAGTTCACTACGTTAAAGGTTTTTCGCCAAAAATCAGCCGTAGCCCTCCGTCGTTTCATGTGAATGGTCAGTAGTATTCAAGCTATGTTGGTCTGGCCTTTAGCTAGGACATAGTGATTGGTGGCTACTGGGGTGTTCATATGTTGCATAGATAGATGCGTTGGTTTGGGACAGTCGTACAGCCTTGTTGGACCTTAGTCAAGGGCGAGTACGGGTGGGTTCAAATTAACAAGATAAATGATGGGAAGAACTTGACATGTGACTTATGATGGGTTGGCCCTTAGTCACGATCATAAGAGCATGGGGTAAAAATCAGATCGGGAGTTTCTAAAGAAACTGAAACTTGCTAAGTATGCGCATACCTTCTGGAGTATGAGTAACGTGGATGCATTCCATCACGTTATCATGCGATGAGAGTTGGATCCCGATTCCCACTGATGAGTTGGTTTACTCTTCGGGTGATCCCGATTGATTCTTCTTTAGATTTGGAGGAGAATTTGAAAAAAGGTGGGAGGTTTCCGGATTAGATAAAGTGATAACCATTCTGATCTAGGTTAGAGTGCACGCAGAGTGTTTCTTTTCTCTCTCTCTTTGGCAGCGACCTTTGACCGACCCTAGACTATGACTCAGTGACCAGGTTGACCGAACCTTCTTAAAATACTGGCTTTTGGATTGTCTATGTTGCATAAGTCATTGCCACTCCTTCTTCTACCCTTTGAATTTCTCAGAACACCCGTATTACTACGGACATCCACTTCCATTGGATAGATCCATCGTATGGTTATATACGAACTCGAAGGGACTTCTTCGAGGATGGATCCAGGTTCAAGAGAAATAGAATTGGTTTATTTAGTTGTCTTTTATTATCACCTTCTCTCAGGTTGCGAGAGCTCCTTGGTTTAGGAGAGTGCACCTATTATGCTTATTGGATAGTCTTATTCCAAACCATAGGCAGGTGCCGAAAGGTAGGGAATGAAGAAAACCAATTAGCCTAAGTAGGGTGTGCAGAAGGTAATATTGTAAGTCCACGTTGCGACCCCCAGTTCTTACGGGGAGGCGGAAACGGTATAAAATCAAAATTTTAACGCAAGAGGCAACATGGACTAAGCTGGGTCGGGATCTTTACCTAAACTAAAACTAGCATACTAAGCTAAAGATATTTAGCTACTCGGATGAAGATGGTTATACCTAAACTTGAACTCCTTCTCTTCAAGCTCCGATGGAGGTTCGATGGCTCCTTCTCGTTGTCTCCGTACGCCGAAGATAGATCCACTTGAAAGCTCCAACCTTTAGCTCCTTCTTTGTTCTTTGAAGAAACTAGTTCACTTGGTTTGCTAAACCTAGTGAACTAGAATGAGTAGAGATGATTTAGAATGGGATTTTATCTATGGTTCTTGATTCTCAACTCATGAGACAAGAGAACCATAGATCAAGAGAGGGAGCAAGAGGTTGAGGGTGAGAGCAAGAGGAGAGCTCAAGAACAAGAGAGAGAATGAGCAAGAAAGAATGAGCAACTCTTTTGTCTTTCACCCTCTCATAATCCAAAGTGATCATAACTCATCATATCAAAAAAAGTCTTATGTGATGGTTAGAAGCAACCATAACCTTATCATGTCATGCACTCATTTTACTCAAATGAGCAAGCAAGAAAAAGTCTTTGGCATGAAATGATAACCATGGTTATCATGATGGTCAACTAGTCAAGCCTAGTCAACCGGTCAACAAGTCAACAAAAGTCAACAAGTCACCAAAGTCAACAAGTCAACAAAAGTCAACAAGTCAACAACCATATCACCATAATACTTAATTAATATAATAGTTAATCACATATCATATTCTCATTAGGGTTGAGCATAAAGTCAAATAGTCAACGGTCAACTGTCAACAACCCTAATGAGAATCCGCAGCCTCTGCCTCCCTGTCAACTGTGCATACACACCCGCATCCGCGTTCCGAGGAACACGAATGCAAACTGGATAAATCCAATCCCATAAGGCACACTAGGATCTGGCTTAAACCAAAGCCCGCTAGTGTAAACTGTCCGGACACTGTACGTGCACAAGTGCACGGATGTGACCGAACCCTGTCGCAAAACCATGCGACCTGTCGCAATACCATGCGACCTCTACTCTTTTGCCTAAAGGCGAAAAGCTTTCTGTGTGGGACTCTAAAGACTCGACACTACGCTGGCAGTGGGTTTAACCACAGACCGCAAGCGGCACTAGCTGTGCGTAACGGTCCCCAGGTAATGCCGACAAGAAGACGGACGAGGCGAAACCCATCTGAACTCCTACTGAGCCTGAGTGTGACATTCTCCGTACAGTCCGGTCTGTTCGTCTGATACATCGCATGGCGGGCCTAGGGGGCGGTAAACGTCAGTCCCCCAATAGCGGTACAAGTCGTGCCGGAGTGAAGCCCAAAACACCCTGAGATAACACTGGAAACCTACCAGTATATCTCGTTTGCCCTGGCCAGGGACTACTCGTGTAATGGCTCTCCTAGACACAGCGCGATGTCAACCCCCAATACCGGGAGAGACGAATCCTGTCTAACCGTCACTGCCTCCAAGTGCTTCGGGACTGCACCCAACCACTACCTGTTTGCACGACTCCTTTGAGCCGTGGTAGGGTAGTGATCAAAGTACAGTGGGAACACACTCGAGGCGAAGTGACAGTGTCAAGTCAGCGGACTAAGCTGTACTCATGTCACGTGGGAACTGATAACTGACGATAGGTATAATACCAACTAGTCAGTTCCCGACGAGTCCTGTCCAGTGTACCCGTAACCTAACGAGCACCCGCATACTATCTCAAGTACGACGTACTGACGGCTGTGGGACAGACCGTCTCCCACACTGGGATGAGAAGCGCATGCGCTGGTCTACTCCGGAGTATCGATGCCCTGTCTCGATAGTCCTGCGACCAGGGACCTGCATAAGGATGTGCTTATAGATTACCCAGCCCCACTAGTGTGACGGCCATCACATCGCTGGTAATCAAGCAAAGATCCTAAGGGCTCTACTAATGTGTATAGGCGATATACAAAATAAACACATGTACACATTGAAGTAGAAACAAACCAAGTAGCATACTACTATTTTGAGCAAGATTGTATATACAAGGTGAATATCCCAAGCATCCATTAAGTAATATACAAACTAGTATGATACAGTAATGGCTTCTAGGGCATATACACTAACAATCTCTCACTTGCACTAAGGCCATGTACTGGCGTATCGAAGACCTATCATCTAGATCAGCCGCTCGAACTGAGTCTGGGGCAGGGCCTTGGTGAATGGATCAGCAGTGTTATCTTCTGAAGCGACTCTCCGAACCTCGATCTCCTGGCGATCTACGATCTCCCTGATCAGGTGATACCGCCTCAAGATGTGCCTGGATCTCTGATGGGACCTGGGTTCCTTCGCTAAAGCTATAGCCCCATTGTTGTCGCAATACAGAGGTATTGGATCAACAATGGACAGAACCACCTGAAGTTCTTTCAAGAACTTCCTCATCCAGACAGCTTCTTTTGCGGCATCAGATGCAGCGATGTATTCCGCTTCCATCGTCGAGTCTGCAACGGTTTCTTGTTTGGAACTCTTCCAACACACCGCCCCTCCATTGAGGGTAAAGACAAAACCCGACATGGACTTGGAATCATCCTTGTCACTCTGGAAGCTGGAGTCAGCAAAGGCCTCGATCTGGAGGTCTTTTCCGCCATACACCAAGAACATCTCCTTAGTCCTTCTCAGGTACTTGAGAATGTTCTTTACCGCTATCCAGTGTTTCTCCCCAGGGTTTGACTGATACCGGCTTACCACACTCAGTGCATAAGCTACATCCGGTCTGGTACACAACATCGCATACATTATGAAGCCTACCGCAGAAGCGTAGGGTATAATAGACATGCGATCCCTCTCCAAATCAGTCTTGGGAGACATCTCTTTAGAGAGGGTGATCCCGTGACAAGCCGGTAGGTTACCGCGCATGGAATCTTCCATACTGAATCTCTTCAGTATGGTGTCGATGTACCTGGACTGTGAAAGTCCTAATATCCTCTTGGATCTGTCACGGTAGATCCGGATATCCAGAATGTACGAGGCATCACCCAGGTCTTTCATGGAGAACCTGTGTGACAAGAACCCCTTGACAGATTGTAGCATAGGAATGTCATTTCCTATTAAGAGAATGTCATCCACGTATAAAACGAGGAATACTACAGTTCTCGCTACAAATCTACTATAGATGCATGGTTCATCTGGATTTTTGATAAAGCCAAATTCTTTGACCGTCTCATCAAAGCAGATGTTCCAACTCCGCGATGCCTGCTTTAGTCCATAGATGGACTTAAGCAACTTGCACACCTTTCCGCTGCTCCCACTCTGAATGAAACGCTCTGGCTGGTCCATATAGACACACTCCTCTAAATTTCCATTTAGAAAAGCTGTCTTTACGTCCATTTGCCAGATCTCATAATCGTGGAAGGCAGCAATGGCAAGAAGGATCCGAATGGATTTCAGCATGGCTACTGGAGAAAAGGTTTCGTCGTAGTCCAAGCCAGGTCTTTGACGAAAACCCTTTCCTACCAGTCTAGCTTTATAGGTCTCAACCTGTCCATCTACACCAATCTTCCTTTTGAAGATCCACTTGCATCCTACGGGTTTTACCCCGTCTGGAGCAATGTCCAACGTCCATACCTTGTTGGTGTACATGGACTCCATTTCGGTCCGCATTGCATCCAGCCATTTCACTGAGTCAATGCTCTGAACGGCCTGCTGGAAGCTAGTAGGCTCATCATAATCTATGATGCAATCCTCTCTATCCCCGTCTATGAGAAAACCGCAGTATCTCTCGGGCGGATGAGTCTGCCTACTACTCCTGCGGAGTGGCGCAGAAATGTCCTGTTCTGTTGAACCCTCTGGTTCCACTAAGCTTTCAGTAACAGTCTGTGGTTCTGGAATTTCTTCCAGTTCCACTGCGCTCCCACTATTTTCCTTTTCCAAGAACTGGTGTTCTAGGAAGTGGGCATTACGAGAAACAAGGACTTTTTGTTCCTCTGCGTAGTAGAAAAGATACCCCCTGGTGTTCTTTGGGTATCCCACAAACTTGCACAGTACTGAGCGTGCCTCGAGTTTGTCCGCATGCTGCTTTTTGACAAAAGCTGGACATCCCCAGATCTTCAGATATTGAAGATAGGGTTTCTTCCCACTCCACATTTCATATGGGGTGGTAGGCACAGTCTTAGTCGGAACTCGGTTCAAAAGGTATGCAGCTGATTCTAGCGCATACCCCCAGAATGATCGCGGTAACTCAGCGTTACTCATCATGGACCGCACCATATCCAATAGGGTGCGGTTCCGTCTCTCCGATACACCGTTATGTTGCGGGGTGTATGGAGGAGTATGCTGAGAGAGAATTCCGTTCTCTTTTAAATAGTCCAGGAACTCGGCACTTAAGTATTCTCCACCTCGATCCGATCTTAGAATCTTAATACTTTTGCCGGTCTGTTTCTCTACTTCATTCTTATACTCCTGGAATTTTCCAAAGGCTTCGGACTTATGTTTCATTAAGAAGACATAACCGTACCTTGAGAAGTCATCCGTAAAAGTAATGAAGTAAGAATGTCCGCTTCGGGCATGTGTAGACATTGGACCGCACACGTCACTGTGTACGAGTCCCAAGAGCTCGCTCGCTCTTTCTCCATGTCCAGTAAACGGAGTCTTTGTCATCTTTCCTTTGAGACAGGATTGACAAGTGGCATACGACTGATATTCGAACGCATTCAAATACCCTTCTGTATGTAACTTAGTCAACCTTCTCTCATTGATGTGACCCAATCTACAATGCCATAAGAAAGTCTGATTTATTTCTGGAGACTTTCTTTTGTGTGTATTCTGGACATTAAAAATCTGCGGTTGGTTTAACACGTATATACCATTACTCAGAGTACCTGACCCAATCAATACTTGATTAAGGTGAATGTTTACAACATTACTTACAAACGCAAATTCATAACCTTCTTTAGAAACTAAAGATACAGAAATGATATTACAAGTTGCGTTGGGTACAAAAAAGCAATTACGCAAAACCAAAACATGTCCATCTGACATTCCCAGGTGATAGTCCCCCACGGCTTTAGCATCCATGCTAGCTCCGTTTGCAACTCTGAGGGTCATGTCACCTGCTTTCAAAACACTACGGTTTCTCAACGCCTGCAAAGAATTACAGATATGAGATCCTGATCCGGTATCCAATACCCAGGAAGTAGAGTTTATTGAAAGACAGTTTTCAATAACATACACACCTGAAGCTGAAGCTGCAACCTGCTTCAATTCCTGTGTTCTGGCCTTCCAGGCCCTGCAATCATTCTTCCAGTGTCCTTTCTTATGATAATAGAAGCATTCTTCCTTATCCACAAGCTTCCCCGCTATCTTTGTTGCTTTACCTTTTCCCTTCGTATCCACTTTACTAACACCGCCCCTTGGTTTGGCGGGGGCCTTCTTCTTCTTTCCCTTGGCTTTCGCCTTGGACCTAGAAGAAGATGATCCTCCTACAAACAAAGTGGATGTTTCCCTACCTTTCTGTAGGGTGCCCTCTACGCTCCTCAGCATGTTGAGGAGCTCTGATAGTTCAACCTCTTTTTCTTGTAGGTTGAAGTTCAGTATAAACTGGGCGTAAGTGGAAGGAAAGGACTGGAGAACTATATCCGTATATAGCTCACTCTCCAATGTGATCCCTAGGTCAGCGAGCTCCTCAATGAAGCCGATCATCTTTAGCACATGCTCGGCTACTGATGATCCGACGGCCATTCTTGTCGAAAATAACTTTCTCGACGCTTCGTATCTTGCGATACGTGATTGCTCTCCATACAGTTCTTTTGTATGGAGCAATATGGACTCCATGTCCATATTCTCATGCCTCCTCTAATGTTCGTTGTCCATCGAGGCAAGCAGGAGGCACTTGGCCTTCGCGCTATCAATCTCCCAAGTCTTGCGGATTTCCTTATCCGCGACACTGGAAGTTGGACCAGGGACAGAGGGAGCTTTGGTGGTAAGAAGATACCCCAGCTTGTCATAAGTGATTGCTATCGTGACATTCCTGAGCCAATCTTTGTAGTTTGGCCCTGTCAGTTTGTTTTTATCTAGGAGTAACTTAAGTCCAGTCATGTTGATTGGTCGCTGCAATTAGGAGAGAGAAGAAGAAACACTCAGCATGATGCTCTTGCAAGTTTAGAGTGGTTTTTAGTTTGTCTAAACAGGATGGCTCCCACTGTTTCTCGAATCCCTCCTCAAACCATAAAGGAAGAATTAGTCAGGATCAATCCCACCGTACAATACTTGCTTAACCGTTCAGCTAGGCCGGTGTCGGTACTTCGAGGGAGGTTTTCCAACGCTTTCGCGAAGTTCCTTAATTAAAGAACCTCTTTTCCCTGGGGGCGTAGCCCCGCTAACACCTTTCTAGGCACCTACTAGGTTTATAGCATTGATCGTTAAGTGAGAAATTTCCCGAGGAGTAGCATATACTCACAGTAGGATCGGGATCCAAATATCATCGCGTGATGAAACTGAAGGAATCCTACCAGAATCATCACACTCCAAATGGTATGCAAATCTAGCAAGTTTCAGTACTTATGAAACTCCCGATGTGGATTTTTGCCCCATGCTCTTATGACCTTGGCGTGAGGTCAAAATGTCATAAGTCACATGTCAAGTTCGTCCCATCATTATCCAGGTTAATTTGAATCCACCCGTACATACCCTTGACGTAGGCCAAAATGGCAGTACAACTGTCTCAAACCAACGCATTCTATCTATGCAACAGATAAATATCCGGCAGCTACCAATCACTATGCCTTGGCGTGAGGTCAAAATACATAGCTTGAATACTACCGAATATTTAACTGAAATGATGGAGGGCTACGGATGGTTTTGGCAAAACCGTGAACGTAGTGAACTTGATTTGGTCGATGGAACGAGATAGCTTTTAAAAGGAGTGGCTCAAGCTCCGCATTTTAAAAGTTGTTTTTGAAAAGAACCGAGTGGTTTTTCGAAAGTGTTCCAACGACTTTAGCTTGGTTTATTATCTTGCATTAGTTCTTTTAATGCGTGATATTCTTGCATTAGTTCTTTTAATGCGTCCCATCATTTAATCCTACCATTGCAGAAAACAACCAAAATATGACGTACGCTTATGCCATTCGCATTCGCCACGGGGCCCCGTCATTACCCGTTAGGTTACTTAACTAACGACAGAGCGGGGGCTGGGCTAGCGCGTCTGTAAAACATAAGCAACGCCTAAATAATATCATATATAGATATACTGCAATGATAAACATTTCAGATCACAGATAAATACATTGGATATACTAGGAATCTGTAATTTGTACGAGCCTGTAACAAAAACAGATTACACGGTCGCGGTGAATAGCCAAAACCCCACCCAAGACCCCTACGGGTGCGGCAAACTACCCGCCAAGTACCCGAAGCGTAGCAACCTCCCTCATCTCTATGAGTAGGCCACTCGACACTTCGGCATACCCGGTAGTTTGTGCACCCCTCCATGGGTCTATCCTAGGAGCAAAAACAGTAAAAAGAAATTATACAATGACGGCTACAACCCCTTCCCGGTTGTGCGGCCATACAAATAATTATTACATCAATTTACAAATTTACATGAATTGCAAGAAAAGAAAACTCTCGTCTCACAACCCCCGGCTATTCACCCGCGACAATCCAACATATTTATATACACATTCCAGCACATTACAGATCATGTATAACCCCGACTAATCGACTTATAGCAATTAGCCGACGTTCAATACATGCAAACATCACAGATATAACCATCATAGTCAAAGTGCGGTGAAGTTCGGAAAAATACGGAATTATAGGACCCCAAAAGGAAATTTCTTTTCTGGAAAATCTGGGCACATATAATATATTCCAAAAATCCCAAAACCAACACAGACACACACTGCACGAAAAACGATGCGCAGAAGACGACAAAGCGCGGCGGTTCCGCGGCGGATGCCTAGCTCGCGCGGCGGAAGGGCGGCGGTTTGGACGAATTACTGTATCGTTTTTCTTGGGTGTTCACACAAAACCCTGAGCCGAATTTACAAGTGTAAAGTTTTTCATTTTGAGCCAAAAAAATTTCAACAGAAACTCAGTTTTTGTAAAAGTTTGGTTTTTGGATTTTTCCGGTTCCGAACTTCGTTACACTTCACTACCAAGCTAGTTTAAGTTTAGTTAGGCTCTGATACCACTGTAAGTCCACGTTGCGACCCCCGGTTCTTACGGGGAGGCGGAAATGGTATAAAATCAAAATTTTAACGCAAGAGGCAACATGGACTAAGCTGGGTCGGGATCTTTACCTAAACTAAAACTAGCATACTAAGCTAAAGATATTTAGCTACTCGGATGAAGATGGTTATACCTAAACTTGAACCCCTTCTCTTCAAGCTCCGATGGAGGTTCGATGGCTCCTTCTCGTTGTCTCCGTACGCCGAAGATAGATCCACTTGAAAGCTCCAACCTTTAGCTCCTTCTTCGTTCTTTGAAGAAACTAGTTCACTTGGTTTGCTAAACCTAGTGAACTAGAATGAGTAGAGATGATTTAGAATGGGATTTTATCTATGGTTCTTGATTCTCAACTCATGAGACAAGAGAACCATAGATCAAGAGAGGGAGCAAGAGGTTGAGGGTGAGAGCAAGAGGAGAGCTCAAGAACAAGAGAGAGAATGAGCAAGAAAGAATGAGCAACTCTTTTGTCTTTCACCCTCTCATAATCCAAAGTGATCATAACTCATCATATCAAAAAAAGTCTTATGTGATGGTTAGAAGCAACCATAACCTTATCATGTCATGCACTCATTTTACTCAAATGAGCAAGCAAGAAAAAGTCTTTGGCATGAAATGATAACCATGGTTATCATGATGGTCAACTAGTCAAGCCTAGTCAACCGGTCAACAAGTCAACAAAAGTCAACAAGTCACCAAAGTCAACAAGTCAACAAAAGTCAACAAGTCAACAACCATATCACCATAATACTTAATTAATATAATAGTTAATCACATATCATATTCTCATTAGGGTTGAGCATAAAGCCAAATAGTCAACGGTCAACTGTCAACAACCCTAATGAGAATCCGCAGCCTCTGCCTCCCTGTCAACTGTGCATACACACCCGCATCCGCGTTCCGAGGAACACGAATGCAAACTGGATAAATCCAATCCCATAAGGCACACTAGGATCTGGCTTAAACCAAAGCCCGCTAGTGTAAACTGTCCGGACACTGTACGTGCACAAGTGCACGGATGTGACCGAACCCTGTCGCAAAACCATGCGACCTGTCGCAATACCATGCGACCTCTACTCTTTTGCCTAAAGGCGAAAAGCTTTCTGTGTGGGACTCTAAAGACTCGACACTACGCTGGCAGTGGGTTTAACCACAGACCGCAAGCGGCACTAGCTGTGCGTAACGGTCCCCAGGTAATGCCGACAAGAAGACGGACGAGGCGAAACCCATCTGAACTCCTACTGAGCCTGAGTGTGACATTCTCCGTACAGTCCGGTCTGTTCGTCTGATACATCGCATGGCGGGCCTAGGGGGCGGTAAACGTCAGTCCCCCAATAGCGGTACAAGTCGTGCCGGAGTGAAGCCCAAAACACCCTGAGATAACACTGGAAACCTACCAGTATATCTCGTTTGCCCTGGCCAGGGACTACTCGTGTAATGGCTCTCCTAGACACAGCGCGATGTCAACCCCCAATACCGGGAGAGACGAATCCTGTCTAACCGTCACTGCCTCCAAGTGCTTCGGGACTGCACCCAACCACTACCTGTTTGCACGACTCCTTTGAGCCGTGGTAGGGTAGTGATCAAAGTACAGTGGGAACACACTCGAGGCGAAGTGACAGTGTCAAGTCAGCGGACTAAGCTGTACTCATGTCACCTGGGAACTGATAACTGACGATAGGTATAATACCAACTAGTCAGTTCCCGACGAGTCCTGTCAAGTGTACCCGTAACCTAACGAGCACCCGCATACTATCTCAAGTACGACGTACTGACGGCTATAGGACAGACCGTCTCCCACACTGGGATGAGAAGCGCATGCGCTGGTCTACTCCGGAGTATCGATGCCCTGTCTCGATAGTCCTGCCACCAGGGACCTGCATAAGGATGTGCTTATAGATTACCCAGCCCCACTAGTGTGACGGCCATCACATCGCTGGTAATCAAGCAAAGATCCTAAGGGCTCTACTAATGTGTATAGGCGATATACAAAATAAACACATGTACACATTGAAGTAGAAACAAACCAAGTAGCATACTACTATTTTGAGCAAGATTGTATATACAAGGTGAATATCCCAAGCATCCATTAAGTAATATACAAACTAGTATGATACAGTAATGGCCTCTAGGGCATATACACTAACAAATATGTAAAGACAAAATAAAGGGATTAGAAAGAGGGCAAAGTAAATTGCGACTGATATCATTCACGACCAAACCGCGTACTTCATCGTCACTCCTAATTCACCTTTAAAAGAATAAGGTATTATTCAGTTGTCTTTTATCATCACCTTCTCTCAAGATAAGAGTACTCCTTGGTTTAGGAGGGTACACCTATTATGCTTACTGGATAGTCTTCTTCCAAACCATAGGCTGGTGCCGAACGGTAGGGAAGGAAGAAAACCATTTAGCCTAACGATGGTGTACAAAAGGTAACGACTAAAGACAAATAAAGGGATTTGGAGAGATGGCAATAAAATATACGGTTGAAGTCATGAATTGGATTATGGAAGAAGCATTGCTATGAATACCAGGATACCCCTACGAAACATTTTCATGTTTCAGTGCATTGTTAAAGAAAAACTGTTTTCCCGATTAGACACTTACTCCAAGGGTATGTATTTACCAGGTTTCATTCTCATATCTGTATGGTTTTACAGATGATGAGTGGGATTAAGTTATTGGGAATTAGGTGATTATCCTCATTATATCGGAATTCGTTGTAATTGGTGATATTTGAGGAAATCGCCAGGATACAGTTTTCAACCTACGACGCGCAGATTTTGAGTTGTTTAACTCAGCAGACTTATACAGAGTAATGTATGTTGTCCAGTGTCCATCAGGACAAAGGGGTAGGTCCTCGTACTATGTTCTGTTTACTTATAACTTCTCTAGTATTTAGACAAGTGTTTCGTAGAAATACAAGGTCTAAGTTTTGAGAAGTTGTGGGTATAAGAATAAAGTAGAGAACCAGGTATCACAAGTATCGGGATTCTTCAAAGAGATCGAAGATGTAGATTCTTGTGAATGGTATTCAGATGATAGTAATGGTTTTGAGAAACTTGTTTCTCTTTCAGGTTACTCATAATTGGATGGATTCCTAAGTTGAGTAATGCTGATTAGCCTTTTTCCATTAAGTTGATATGCAGTGGAGACAGCTGCATGATTGAATCTGGTTCCAATTAAATAAAGTGCCAAAGTTTCTATATTGGATATAGAATAGATCGTACCATAAAAGATGTTAAGGTACGGGGAGTTGTCCAGCTTATGCTTAAAACCAGACTCTGGATAACTCTGGGCACGTTTCTGTAATGGCAGTTTGTGGGTTGACCCTAGCTATGACGAGGGTTGATATTCTACCATTTGGAAGATCAATAGTGATATTGTTCTTGACTCGCCACAGTTTTAGTAAAATGGATCTTTTTCAGAAAACAGTAGTGGGAGTATGGTAGAACTGGAAGTGATTCCAGAACCGCGAACGATTACGGAAAATTTAATAGGACCTATATATTCGATCAGGTTTGACATTCCAATAGCCACTCCGCAGATATGGTGGGTAACCTCAGACACCCGAGAGGTACTTCGGTAGCCTCAAGAACGGTGACAGGGAGGTTCTTATCTACCCAGACTTGACACTACTGTTGTTCCAGGATATGAGACCCGGTAGGAGGGTTGTCGTAGTCAGTGGGAGCAGCGGAAGTTTATTGGGAAAGTAGCTTATGTCTATTTATAGACCTGAGCAGTTATAGCGGAGAAAGATCATCTTTTTTTGATGTGACAGTCATGGGTTTGACTTCAATCAGAATAGGGGATGGATCTGTTAAGAAGGTAGTAGGGTGTGATGTCATGGTATCTGAATGACATACACAGAGTGGGAAGTAAAATTCCTATACTACGATCGGTTGTACTGTGGTAGTCACACAGTTGTTTCTCCAGACAGGATATGGATATAATATTTGACATTCTGGTTTCTGGATCTATGGTTTTAGATCTGGAATTGGGTAGTTTCCCAATGTGGGTACTTTGACAGATATTCTAATGGTTTTTAGAATAGTTGACTCCTAGAATAGTGGTGTACCTGCAGGTGATGGAGTCACCCTCTCCAAAGGTGTCGTATAGACTAAAGGGGAGAGGGAAGTGCATGATTGGCAGATCACTTGCTTAGGCAATTGAGTCAATCATGAGATGTCAAGTACCACACCAGATGTTGTTTTTGCACTAAATGCAATGAGTTTGTATTAATCCAATCCTGGAGAAACATAAGGAAGCAGTTTTAGAACATAAGTGGATGTTCTACGGATTTGGTGACGGCAGGCTCTTTCGGGGGACGGTTATCATTCCAAGCTTCAAAGGTGACATGGTTGACAGAGTGATTGTCAGAGTTATAGTTTTTCCCTCTGACGAAGAGGGACAGTATTGTGGACAGGTGGTCCAAGAGGATACTGTGGGAGGCATGGTGCCGGATACTGATTAGGTTCAGTGATCGATACAGTCTAAGAAGTTTGGATTTGGAGTTCATTTATGAACTATGTCCCATCAGATATCCAGACATATTCTAAGACAGGTATTACTCGATTGGGGAGATGGCTTTCTCCGCGAACTTGAGATTAAGAGAGATATAGAAAGAAACATCTAGGCGGATCCACTCACTGAGGCAATTTCTCGAACACAATAGTTTTACAAACGGGCTTTGTGAAACTGATTAGTAGAGGAGTTGGATGTTCGGTTTCACACGGGCAGTGAGTAGTCGACATCGCAATAATTAGCCTTAAGTGCAAGTGGGAGATTGTTGGAGATAGTGCCCTCATAGTCAATTATTGGATCGCAGGTACGTGATTGCAATGATTGCGGAGGACCTATACCGGTAGGACAGTCTTACTCGAGATGATAGTATGCTATCTGGTTTGCCTTTATCAGTCGTGTACATGTTCAGGTGACTGATTACATGTTACACTTTGATAGAGCCCTTAGGATCTTGCTTTACTACCAACAGTATGATGGCGATCATATACGTGAAAGTTGGGTAGTTTATATGCATATCTTTAATTGTGGTCCCTAGTCGTAGGAGTTTCGAGACAGGGCATCGATACTCCGGAGTAGACTAGTGTATACAGTCGAGACCCCGACGAGGGGCGGTGGCCGGTCTCACAAGCCACTAGTGTCAGTTGGATCACCTAAGATGTATACAGGTGCTCATTGGGTTATGAGTACACCGGACAGGACTCGCCGGGAATCTGCTAGTTAGTATTATATCTATCGTCAGATAGCAGTTCCCTGGTGACATGTGTACAGGTTAGTTCATCGACCTGAGGTCGTCATTTGTCTCGTGTGAGTTCCCACTGTGCTTTGATTTCTACCCTACCACGGCTCAAAGGAGTCGTGCAAACAGGTAGCTTTTGGGTACAGTCCCGAGCCATATGGAGGCACGTGAGCGGATCGGCAGGGGATTCGTCTCTCCCGGTATTGGGGGCGAGGTCGTGCTGTGTCTAGGAGAGCCATTACACAAAGTCCATGGCCATGGCAGGAGATTTACTGATAGGTACTCCAGTAGTATCTCAGGGTGTTATTGGGCTACACTCCGACACGACTTATACTGCTATTAGGGGTCTGACGTTTCTAGCCCCCTAGGCAGATATGCGATACTCATAGACGAACGGACCGGACTGTATATACATTGTCACTGTTAGGCTCAGTAGGGTTTCTGGATGAGTTCGCTCATCAGCCTCCCTTGAGGTCAGTCCATGGGCAGCCGTTACGCATAGCTAGTGCCGCTGACGGTTTGTGGTTAAACCCACTGCCAGGGTACTGACGAGTCATTAGAGTTCCCCACAGACAGTTTCCCAAGTTCGGGCGAAACGTTGTAGAGGCCGTATGGTTTTATGGCAGGGTTCGGAAAATGCATGTGCGTTTACGCACGTGTTATTTTTCGGGCAGATGATACTGGTCGGCTTTGGTTTAAGCCGGATCCGAGTATTATATTGAGTAGATATAATATCTTTGTCTCAGTTGCATTTGTATTCGGTTGTAATACAAATGCGGGTATATTTATACAGTTACGGGGTTATCCTGAAAGTCGTTTCAGGATCACTTTTGGAAGTTGCCAGTTTCCAGTTTTCTATCAGCCGTCTTTTAACATTCGGTTAAAGACGGATTTATCTTTTCTTGGATGAGGGTGAGTCATGCTTCTAGAAGGTTCTAGAAGTTTCTAGAATGAGGTGACAAGGATTATGACTCATGCTTTGATTTCTAATAATTCTTGTTTTCCTTAAGATATTCTTTTGTGTTCACATATGATATTTTGCTTAAGGTTACTCTCCCCTCTCCTACACTCACCTCCCTCTTTGCTATATAGTGGCCGGCCCTCTATCTCCTCCCTCACTCTCTCACTTGAGAAAATTATGGTTGCTAAAAAGAAAAGACTAAAGTTTTGGATGCATGGAAATTTCATAGTTCATTTCTTGTTCCATTTCATTTCCATCGGCAACTTCATTTACCGATCATCCACGGACTTGGACGAAATGAGACAAAGTCATCTACTCATTCTCTACATCATTCTTGGTCGTCTCTTTTAGCAAACTTGACGACCGAGTTGCCTCGAGTCAGAGGCGGGAGCCCGTTTAAAGAATCGTTGACGTGGTGCCACCTGGACGAGCAGATCGGAGATCGAAGAGATCGGAGCAGCCGCAATGGAGCGTGGAATGATGGTTAAAGAACGAAGGACTCGGATCGTTCGGTATAACCTTTCTACACTCTTTACAGTTTGTTAGTTTAGCAATAATGGCAGATCCGGGTTAAAGTATACGATAGCGCCAGTTAAAAAGTTCTTGTTCCGCATTTGGCGTCTGTAGACGGCCGGGGCGCTAGCGTAGACTTACAACCTCATATGTATGATATGTTATTACCTGAGGCATTGGCATGAGCACTTGGCACTATACTCATGTATAGATGTTTACCTTGCCACTTTATCATGCTTCAGACTTATTCATTTGAGATTTATATATATATATCTGATCGTATTGACCTAGGATTGTGTCATACTTATGATTTCTGCTCTTTGATGTTTTCTATTCATGAGTTGGAAACTCACCCCCGTTGTGCCACCGTTCTTGTAGGTTTTGTCGTACAGGTTTCATTGCGGCTTTCTGGCACACTGCTTCCCTTACGGGTGATTTGCTTTGGTAGGTGGGTTCCTTTGCATCAGAACCACCATTGTTATGTATTATTCAGTTGTATCTAGTAATTCCATCAACCAAACTTGTGTATTGTTTCAGACTTAGAAAACCAGTTGTGTATTATTTCAACCTTAGAGTCGCATGTTGTAGTATTATGGTTTTCATGCTGATTTTGAGTTTCCTTTTTGAGTTTGATCCTCGCCCTTTGGCGTTGTATATTATACTGCTGGCGTGGTTGTGACCATCGATTGACGAAGAGCTAGCTCCCGCTTGGGGATGCCTTTTATCATTGTATATGTACTTTTCATGTTGTACCCCGTTTGGGGCCAGTAATTACAAAGGAAACTCTACCGAAATTTTCAGAAAAGACTAGAGATTTTAAAAATGCATATTCGGCTTACTTATTTAAAAACCTTGTTTTTAAACATGTTTTCTTCACCTCTTAAAAACTAGTTTTCTTTATTTACTCCTTAAAATGGTTTTAGGTTTCTGGGATTTTGGCTTACTTGAATTAGATGAGGTCATATAGACTTCACATGATTCAAGGGCCAGTCACGGGCTACTTCGGGTCGTGACAAAGTTGGTATCGGAGTACTAGGTTAACCTTGGTTCGAGTCTAAGTTTGACTATGTGGAGCTTAGAGCGTTTATATATATACGAAATTTAGGCTTGACCTTACGGAACTTAGACTTAGTCGAGGGGGTATTATACCCGAACTTTCTTCGCGTAGAATGACCCTTGGTTGATGGAGTAGGTAGCTTAAGTAGAGTGACGTACTGTACGTATGTTCCGCGGCATACTTACGATACGCTACTCCGCTTAAGAAACCTTAGGATGTACATTTCTTTGCACAGTATTATATTCAGTCCTATAATCTATCCTCATCGATACTGGTTATGATTTTGCTGCCACGATTACATGGGCAGAGAGAGCTACGGCTAGAGTTGTGTCAACATGAGATCGTCACGGACGAGGACTGACCAGGGCGTGAGTCCAGAGGCACACGATTGTGTATAGAGGCGTCGTTTTATTGTGTTTTCGCGCCATGAGCGTTTGATGGATCACTTCCACAAGATTTCTCGGACGTGCAGATCAGTACCAGAGGATCAGGCTACTGCTAGAAGCCAGCCAAAATGTGATGACCATTGATATATCGCTTATTCATGATGATTGAAGCGCTATTCAGCGTACAGACAAATGAGCTAGTTGTTGCTGCAAATGACGAGATATCGCCCAGATGTTGGAGCTACTGCAGCAAGAGTATATACTTAGAGATATGATGGAAGGCCTCTAGTCACCCGAGGATGAATGACTAGGACATGTGGTTCGTTCGCTAACCCCGATACGAGGTCATCAGATAGATTGACACCAGCTAGAGACGACTTCACGCAGATTCGTTGAGAGTCGATAGAGACGATCGAATGTCAGGAACCCATTTCCAAGTTTAAGTATTCGGAAAACAATGCAAGTAATGCTATGGACCCTCTAGAAGAATGAAACCCTAACTCGACGTAATGACCATGGAACGCCTCCGAACCTTAGGGTTTGCGGCAGTTTAACGGTGCCATTTGTGAGGCTTGGGTTTGCCCTTCTACGGTTGGTCCACAGGTGCTGTGGCATGTACTGGAATACTATTAAACTATACTCAAGATGTTGATCTCTTGGGGGATTATGAGGTTTTGACAAATCAATCGGATGATTCGACATCATTCGGATATCATGTGATGGGACACATTGATTGGGAGACTCCAGATACAAGTATAGCCGTTGGAGCGCAGTCCATGCAGCCACGAGAAGACGAGTCCGAATCAGTCGACATTGGAGCAGAGTGGAGTAAAGAGTTCGCACGAGATTTCGACGAGATGATGTTCCACTCCGCTGACATCAGAGATGTGATACGCATGCAGAGGCGTTGTATATGGATATACCTTCCAGAAGGAGTCGCGATGAGCATACAGCCGTTCCAGAACAAGAAACAGATATAGTAAGGGTGGTAACTTCCGGACAATTCGGCAGAAACGAGAATTGAGAAGGACCTCGACAGGACCTTTCTGGAATACTATACGAGAAAACTTGGACCCAGGAGTGGTCATATTGCGCACCCCCAGAAGACCAGAGTTCGGCATCGTCGACAATATAGTTGACCAGGTTCGGATAAAGGACCTCAACCAGGTGCGTTGTGACTTGGTCAAGAATGGACGAGAATGGAGTATATCTCCGCAGATTAGGACGAAATCCGGAGGACCTGTTCAGCTAGATGTCTTCCACAGAGTGATGAAGATACCGAGTTCGTGATTTCGAGTCCGTGTGAGAGACTTCGGATGGACCGTAGCCGAGAACATTTCCAGTGCGTAGATAGAGACGTGACGTCGAAGTGGACGATGATACAGACAAATGAAACAAGAGGTTCGTACGAGATGCTGATGAGCTGTTGTTACGCCCCGTTAAGATTAAAGGTCGGATATGTCTATAGAGGTGTTGAGATGCGACCAATTTCCAAGAAAATGCTGTGCTAAGGACGCAGATGTCCAGAGAGCGAGAAAAGATTATGAAAGAGTACCAGCCTCCGTACAGTTCGGCATGGGCGAGATCGGAAGAGACCTTGAGCAGGATTCCTTTCAGGACACTGCTGCGATAAGATTTGCACACAGAATTAGATGTGCGATGTGCATTCAGACGACCAGAGGTCGGTGCCAGTGACGTGCTGCTTTACGAGTGGTCGTGGGGATTTACCGAGAGATGACCAGAGAAGTGCCAAGACGGAATCGTCCCCGTTAGCACACCTGACAGGACCGATGAGCCGATGGATTGCGAGTTTGGTAATCCACAGAGGAGATAAGGACCCAGAGACAGAGGACGCCAGACCATGAACAGGAGGCAAGTAGATATCTTACGCTGCTAGCATTGAATGCACCGACACCTTCTCGACTTTGAAGGAGGACATATCGACGACGGTTTTTATGCTTTGTGATTTGGTGATTCAATTATCACGTATCCATCACCTTAGATTTCGGTATTTGGGCGAATTGCTCGCATGATTTAGTCTTGATGGCCGAGTTCCATGATATTTGTTTTCGTGCACTACGGTTGCACCTGATTTCGGTTTGATATCATTCGATATGTTGCTTTTGGTTTCATACCTATATTATGCATGTGATTTGACTTATGCTTTCAGCATAGTTTTCGTGCACTTTTGTGCTTAGATTTGATTTGTGCATGTTGATGCACATGGTTGTGAGATTATATACCGCGGTATACCTGATTTGGGTTGAGCCGTGTTGTATACCGTCGATTTTGATTCTGATATTGATGTTGATTTCTTGCACTCCGTGCATTCGATTTGGATTTTCGCGGGTGTTGAGCGCATATTTTGAGATACGATTTTGGTGCACACCAGATGCACTAAATCGGGATTCTTCGTGTATGTCAGATGCACCTGATGTTGCTTTCAGGCACGCCGGTTGCTCTTGGCAGATGTTTCGTGCACACCCGTTGCACTTAAATGTTGTTTCTGTGCACATGTATGGCACATATATGGATTTTGATTTCCGTGCGCACTAGACGCACGTAGCATTCATATGCACATTTTGGGATTGATTTCTTATGGAGCAGTACGTTTTTATGATATTTGCTATTTGTTTTCGTACTGAGCAGGACTAGTCAGAGAACAGTACCTGGATATATTTTGCATGCATGGATAGTTATTGAAGGGATTTCCAAAAGGGGAGCTATAGTCTCGGTATATACCTACATGTCTGATATAACACGAAACGTTTAAAATAAGGAAACCCTCCCAAATTGTTTTCAAAACGGCGGAACGTACATATTAAACAAAGGATATATACATATATGGTTATTTTCTTATATTAGACGTCCGCCACTGTGCAGTGCTATGTGCATCGCACGGCAACATGAAAGGTTTGGTATGCATTTCTTTCAGATATTTACATGTATAGATTTGATGTCTACATGTATGGTTTTGATATATATCATATTGGTTTTGTTTTGGATTTGACAGTTGTGTCTTCACTATGACTCCGATGATTGCGGGATACTTAACGGAGTTTTGATTTTGAGTTATCTGCTCATTACTCATGCGCATGCATTGTGCTATAATGCGTCTTATGTATTGATGATTTCGGAGCCCCGACGACTTGGACTTTTTATTGAAATGTTTTAGAAATTGGGGGTTTAAAATTTAAATTTGGGGACCGAATTTCTTTAAGGGGGGAAGATTATAACATTTCGAAAAAAAATTTATTTTTGGCAATTTTTACAATTAAATAATAAAATATTGAATATTTTAATAAGGCGGTATAATTAAATACCGATAAATTTGGGAAAAACTTGGAAAATCATAGAAATTACTAAAAAGATGGTGTTTTATGTGAATCATGCAATTTTAAGTTTTTATGATTAATTATATGTTAATTTAATGCTAATCGCGATTAAAAATCGCTAATCGCGCTTTAAGCGTATTTTGTGCAAAACATGCACCATATCTTTTTTTTCACTTGTTACATTTTCTTATGTCTTTCCTACATATTTTATATCATGGTTGTTGAATTATTAGAGAGGGGAAAGAAAATAGAAAAGAAAAAGGAAAGGAGTAAAGAATTAGGTATGGTTAGGAGAGAGAAAGAGTGGGTGAGGGTCAACCCAAGTCTCAAGCCATTCCTTCTCCATTCCTTCACTCATTTTCCCCTCCCTCTCTCTCCATACTGCTGCTGCTGCTGTCCCCTCCTCCTCCATCTTCAACCTCCCAAAGCTCCATGATAAACACCTCAAAACCCAAGTCCCATTTCATTAAAAAGGTGCACAAGCTCAAGGGAAGCACATTGGACCAAGAAAGAAGAGATTTTGAGGACTTTGGGGGCAACTCAAGAAAATTCTTGAGTTGCCAAAGGAGTTAACTTCTGCACCATTAGTGTAGTGTTTTAATTCCTTATGCATCCATACATGTTTCATGTCGATATTGAGTGGTTTTGAGGACTTAGGAAAACTCTAGTTAGGGTTTATGGAAACTTTGGGTTGTGATGTGTAATTAAGCTCAGTAGAAGCCACACAAACCCCCTAGTGTTAGAATTCAGACCTAAACCAGATACTAGAACCCCGGAATATGGATTTAGAAAAGCCGATATCGGGAAATTGTGGAATTTGTGAGGACTATTTGAAATCTGCTAGCACTCGGGGACTCTGAAAATTATTTTGCAAACACAGAGAGATGTGCAGGCACCTAGGAATCTACCACCAAAACCCCAACCCCTGACTCCTTTTCCAGGCCGCAAATTTAATCTTTCTGGCTATAAATTGCGGCCAGATCAGGGTAGAATTGGTTCGTGTTGGTTCTGTGGTCCCCTCATCAGTAAAATAGACCCTTGGGATATGCAAAATTGACCAATTTGACCTAGGGTAAAATCTAGGACCTTTTTCCTAAGTTGCTGTTTTGATTCGGAGTTTCGTTTTGCGTATTTTGAATTCTAAATTTCTAGTACTGTGTTTTACCTCGATCACTTGACGTTTGTACGACGATATCGAGGATTGTTTGATGTTTTGGAAGCGTAGGCTATAGGTTCTAACCTATAGGCCTTAGCGTGTCGTTTTGGTTTTCCGATGTGTGTTTAATGTGCATTGCGATTGTGTTATCTTATAGGTACCTTCATGAGGGTTCCATATGATGAAGAAGATGAAGGCGACATCGACACCGACATGCAGGATGCAATGTGAGTAGATTATATCTACGGGGGAAGTCAGGTGGATGGCGTATAGCACCCCCGCAGTTCGATGTATAGGATGCTATATATATACCTTATACTATATATGATAGCTTTATGCGTGACATAGATATTATAGATGTGTTTAGGTGTACTGTGGATAGATTAGGGTTTAGAAGTAAACTAATATAGTTCCTAGTTGTGAACCATAGAATAGGTTTACACCCACCCACACACACATGCTTACTTGTTATACTTATACCTGGATGATGAGGATAGTGTATGATATTTGGAGATGAGTCGATGAGATTGGGTATAGTGCCATGAGATCGGTGATATAATGTGATTCGTATTTGGGATACGACATGAGATTTTAGCGGGTCTTTGGACGTGTGTTTAACACACGCATTTATATTTATATAGATGGTATCGATTTGTACTAGACTTAGATCAGTACCCCAGATCATGAGATATGATGATAAGGACACCTGATAATTGATGAGATGAATGTGATATTGACCCGTACCCAGCTTTTGGGATGGCGTACGATGATTTACCGTACGAGCTTTATATTGATGATAGATCCGCACTCATGACTCGAGGATGTCATATGATATTGTATCGTACGCGGTACCTTTGAGGCGGGATCACCGACTATTACATTTATATTTGTTAGTTATATGTATGCCCTAGAGGCCATTACTATACATAGGATGTATATTGTAGTGGATGCTTGGACATATATAGGGAGGACTTTCTTGCTCGACATGATAGTATGCTATCTGGTTGCTCTTTACCTTAACGTGTACATTGATTGTCTCTCTGTTACATGTTGGTAAAGCCCTTAGGATGTGTACTTGACTACCTGGACTATGATGCAGATCATACTAGTGGGGACATGGTAGTCCATAAGTACATCCTTCAAGGTCCCTAGTCGTGGGTATATCGAGACGGGGCATCGATATACCAGAGTAGACTAGCGTATACCTTCTCGACCCATACAGATGGGCGATGGATGATCCCATATCCATTGGTGTTTGACATCAGAGATGATATACGGGTGCTCAGTGGAGACTGGGTATACTGGACGGACTCGCCGAGAACTCCCAGATGGTATTATACCTTATGTCAGATGGCAGTTCTCTGGTGACACTGGTACAGAGTAGTCTGTTGACCCGAGATCGTCATAGAGTCTTGTGTGGTTCCCACTGTGCTTTGATTTCCACCTTACCACGTCCAAGAGGGCGTGCAAAACGATGGTTTTTGGGTACAGTCCCGAATCACATGGAGGCAATGAGCGATAGAAGGGGATTCGTCTCTCCCGGTATAGGGAGTTGATGTTGCGCTGTGTTCGATTGGCTATAACCGGAAATCCCTAGCCAGGGTTGCTGAGATTTACTGGTAAATGTTACCAGTAGTTTCTCAAATTGTTATAGACCTTATATCGACACGACTTATCGAGCTATTGGGGTCTGACGTTTACCACCCGTAGGCGAGATATGCGACATATCAGACAACGAGACCGGACTGTATGGTAAGTGTTACTGGTTGGATTCATAGGAGTGTGAGCGGGCTTGCTCGTCGATCTTCTGATCGCTCAATACCCGGGTGGCCGTTACATTTAGCAGACCGCTTGCGGCTTGTGGGTGCTTGATATGATCATCATCTGCTACCGGCGTATTGACGAGTCTTCAGAGTCCTACACAGAGGTTTCCTGGCTCAAGCGAAACGAAATAGGAGCGCATATAAGATATGTGCGGGACCGAGAATAATGCGTGTATGTGATACCGTATTTCATTCTCGCGATGAATGTATCGATTGGTTGTATGCGATATAACCTAGTTATCGAATCAAGTATTGATTCGATAAGCCGATACATAGGATACTAGTCGGTTATATGCGATATGACCGGATCGTTAAATCAAGTGTTGATTTAATGATTTAAGGTATAATTATATATTTGATATATTACTTTGCATTAACTAGTATCGGTTCACTTTAAATGGATATTCTCACTCGGATGTGCACATTGTATATGTGATATACTTTTGTGCACTTGATTGTATCATATTTGATGATACATGTTTGCTAGGGTTTTTGTGTAAAGATCAAACCATGGTTACATGATAATGGTTAGGGTTTTGTTTTATTCACTTATTTATTTATCTATTGTTTTTGGAAAAATGAAAAGCATAAAGAAAATGGTGGCTAACTTTGTTGTATATTGAAGCTTCATGAAGCTTTGACTATGTGACCATTTTGTCTCATGCTTAACCCTAACCATTCCCACTAACCCTAGTTTAGTCTCTACACTTGACCATGGTTGGTAGATGATAAGTATTATTATTATTTTCATTTTACTGAATACTTATCATATTATCTTCTTCTTCTTCTTCATCTTCTACTTGAAGAAAACCTTGCCTCCATCAATGGCAAAGTGAGAAAATGAGTGAGAAATCAAATTCTAAAGTGAACCCACTTCCTATTTCTTCATCCTCTACCTCTTGCCAAGTAGTATAGGGTGTTTCCCTCACAAGTTTTCATGGCTTGGTGAAGGTGGAGCTTGATCTAGTGATGCCTCGACGTAGATCATCTTCGGCATCGTCGTCGGTGACCTAGCCCGCTTTTTCTCCGATGATGCCGATGCCAGAGTCATGGTTCGATTTGGACAGCGGAGAGGACTACATCATGGAGCTATGGAGGTGGAGAAATGGATCTACAAAGGTTGTATTTCCGTTCTTTTAGTTTAGTTGTAAACTAGTTGCTTTTGTCGCCTAAAATTCTAGTTAACGATCTAGTCTAGGGTTTCTCGGCACCGTAAATTTTGAAACGGGCATGGTTGATGCCTTGTGAGACCTTTTGAGAGTGCCTAGGAACCCTACAGTGGTATCAGAGCCTAACTAGAGCCTTAGGCGATGCGTAGACGATGTTAGAAACCCGATCGAACCCGAAACCCCAAATTTTCCATGCTCTCTGTACAATTTTCAAAAACAGGGATTTTTGTGAATTAAAAATTCTCAGAAAATAGAGCAGGAAAAAATAAGAATTACTGTGAAGTTTGGGCCTCTAATTCCATAATTCGACCGCGTAACCGCGGCCAAACCAGGTGTTTGGCGGCGCTTCCGCGGCCCAAATTTGGACTTAGTCCCTAAAATTTCATATATTTATTCTTAGGTCCTTTCTTGGCAATTTTTTATGTGAATTTTTTAATTCCACTCAAGTGTTGTGTTTTCTAGGGTTTTATTGGGGATTTGTTAATTTGATCGGCTAATTTAACTTCGTTTATGTTTTTCCGGATATTTTTGAAATTGTTAAAAAGTTCGACCGGATATAAATACCCACTTTTTCCCCTGCCAGAAAATTTCCAAGTGTTGGATTTTTTCCATGGTTTAAAGACTTTCTAAGTAGTGCAAGTAAAGCGATGGTCCCTCTAGAAGACAACAAACCTTAACTCGATTATGTGACCGTCTTGAACTGCCCTTTGAACCTTAGGGTTTGGGGCAGTACGGCGTGCCACATGTGAGGCGTTGGCTTGACCCTTCTACGGCTGGACCGTTGGTACTGAGGTACGAAGTGAATGTTTTAAAACTTATTTCATGTGTTGATCTGTTTCGGAAAACTTGGGTGTTTGAATGTTCGATCGGAAAGTTTGACATTTTCTATTTATCTGGAATGTGATACAATAATTAGAATTCACAAGTAGTTATGAGATAACTGAATGAATGTTATAAATCAAGCACTTTAGTCTCACTTGATCAGTTGCCACGGAATTTTGATGTGATCAAAAGTCCGTCGCAATCACGTAGCGTACGCAGATACTCGCCGGGTAAACTTATTAGACAGCTACATCCCTTAACCCCGACCAAGTGGCTGTAGGTGAACCCCATTGCCGAAAGCATCCGTTCGAGTGCTTGTGGTAGCGGTGTTCCGCCTTGGTGCACTTCGTCGACGGCATCAGGGGTGCGGCCGTCTACTGAAGTTTGCGACGAGCATTCGATCAGGATTTCGGGAATCTTGTTGAATTGCCCGACTTGATATTGAAAAGAGTTTTCGATTTTGAGACTAAAATGATGGGTTTATAATTGTTAGGCATGCGATGTCTAAAGAATTCATTTGGTCAGGCATGCGATGTCTGAGGTGGTTGCGGATTCCAACTGTTGTAGTTTTACACTTTCTTTTCTGTGACCGTAAGTGTAATATGTGATATCGCCGGTTTCGTTGCTATATGTCAACGACAATTGGGATGCGCATATTTACTTACGTTGATGACATGTGATGTTATGTGTTGCTGGATATGTTATATTGGATCGTCGTGTTTGAATAGCCGAGGGTTTTTATGTGAGATGAGTGTTTTTCATTTTCATTCATGTAAAAACTTGTATGTAATATTCTTTTATTGGGGCACTTCCAGGTTGCGGAAGATGTCACCTTTTGTATATTATTTACTTTTCCGCACTAGGATAGACCCAAGGAGGGGAGCACAAGTAACCGGGTTCTGGAGTCCAGTGGGAGACCAACTCGAGGAGTTGAGCCCGGGTCTCCTAACTCTAGAATTGGTAGGGTTGCTTGCCGCTCTCGTAGGGGTCTAGGGGTCTGGGTTTGGCTATTCATCGCGACCGTGGAATCCGTGTTTTATACTGGCTCGTATTGAAAACACGGACGTCCTAGTATATCCAATATTTCATATGTTTCTTCTGCTGCGATATCTGTGATGTGATCATGTGATATGTTCTGTGATGGATACTGCATATAGTATATATGATATATTATATAGGCGTTACTTATGTTTTACACCCGCGCTAGCCCTGCCCCGCTCTGTCGTTAGTTACCTAACCTAACAGTGCACGAGGGGACATCGAGGCGAATGCGGATGGCATAAGTGTACGTCGTATTTATCTGTGATGTTTAGGTACTTAAATGATGGGACTTCATTAATGTGATTAATGAAAGAAATGAAACCTAAGATGTTGTAGAATCGAATTTCAAAATAAAACAGGTAGCTACAGTTCTTGCTTTGCACAGAGGTATATGTGATATATCCTGCACCTTATTCGATGAGGAAAGGACCGAGATCCCTTCACCGGGAGTGACTCCTTTAGCAATAACTGGCAGATGCTTCACACTCGGTTTGTATTTTAATTGCTTTTAAGAGTTTTTGCTTTGCACAGTGATATATATGATATATACCGTACCTCATTCGACGAGGAAAGGACCGACGATCCCTTCACCGGGAGTGACTCCTTTAGCAAAACTAGAAAAGCTTCAAAAACACTCCATTATAAAATCATTTGATTCTACAACGATATCAAGTTCATTACGCAATAGGTTTTCAGAAAAACCTGTCGTAGCCCTCCGTCATTTCAGATAAGTACTAGTTAGTATTCGTGCTGCGGTTGTTTGGCATGCGTCAAGGCGTAGTGTACGGTAGCTAACTAGTGCTTATCTGCTAGCATACGATGCGATTGGATTAGGGTATTCGTATGGCGTTGTTTGGCATGCGTCAAGGGTCGTGCGGGTGGGTTTAATTCAATCAAGAAATGTACGGGTTGAACTTGACTAGCGGACTATGGGTTGTTTGGCATGCGTCAAGGTCATAGCACGCTAGGGGCAAAAATATTATCAGGAATTTCAAGTGTTGAAATTTGCAATGAGATTGCATATCTTCTATGAGATAGTTGGATCCCGATACCCGCTGCGAGTAATTGTTACTCCTGGGAGAGTTTTACACATTACAATTAGCCGATCAAGTAGGTGTCTAGAAAGGTGTCAACAGGGTTACGTCTCTGGGAAAACGAGGTTTACATTAATTAGGTTCGTGCGAAAGCACGGGGGACCTCCCTCAAAGTACCGACACTGGCCTGGCTGAAAGATTGGCGAACTTGTAGTGTGTAATTAATCCCGGCTAGTCTTTCCTTTTAGGATTTGAAGGAAGATTTGATAAAAAGAAGTGGGAGCCATCCTGATTAGATAAAATAATAACCAATCTATTCTTGCAAGAGTGCACGCTGAGTGTTTTCTTCTCTCTCTCTCCAGGTAGCGACCATATCACGCCTTAATCAAGATAATAATACGAATTATTGACCGAACCCCCTTGTTATACTGAGCTGGGGAACATTGGTCCCGCTCCAACTTATAATTGTTATAAGACAGAGCAGGAAATTGGGGAATACCAGATTTCCCGTGCCGCCCAAACGAAGAGAGTGCATGCTGATGCATCATCTTCGGGTGTGTTCTTTATACAGAACTGTTTCTCTATTCTTTACGTCCTGGGTATGTGATACCGGATCAGGATCCCGCATATGTAATATGTTACATGGGCTACAGATAGGTAAAGAACTGAGAACGGGTGATAAGTTTCATGAGGCAGAAAACGGGGCAAGTGTTGCAGCCAAGTCTGTTGGTCACTGTCACCCTGTATTACCAATACATTGATTCTGAACGAATGTTATTAGATACCGAACCTGATATACAAAATCATATCTCTCTCTTTATTAGTAAAGAAAGGATATAATTTTGTATTGTTGGATAATGTTTTGAACATTTCCTATATCAAAAGTTGATCGGTTCAGGCACGTTATCTAAAAGCATTAATGTTCTAAATCAAACTGCAGTTCTTAGTATACGGAACACACACAAGAGGAAGAGTTCAGTAATGAACGAATCCTTCTTGAGGAATTGTAGACTAGGTCATATCAATGCGACCTGACTAGCTAAGTTGCACATAGATGCATATTTAAATCAGTTTGAATTTACATCTTGTGAAACTTGCCAGTCATGTCACAGAGATAAGATGACCATAGCTCCGTTTACTGGAAACAGAGAAAGAGTTAGTGAACTCTTGGGATGATACATGTTGATGTATGTAAGGTCCCCTGTCTGCATATGCCAGGACTGGTTCTTTGTACTTCGTTACATTCTCTGATAATCTCTCAAGATTCAGACATATGTTCCTGTTGAAACACAAGTCCGAACCATTTGAGATATTCACGGAATATAAGTTAGAAGTAGAGAATCAAAATGGGTATAAGTATTATGTCCTTTGATGTGATCAAGGAGGAGAATACTTGAGCACGGAAATCCTGGATTATTCTAAAGGAGAATGAGATTCTCTCTCAGCATTACTCCTCCGTATACACCATAGCACGATGGTATATCGGGGCGGAGCAATCACACCCTATATGATAAGGTGTGCTCTATGATGAGTACTACTGAGTTACCTATTTCCTTTTTGGAAGTTATGCACTTGAGAAGCTGCATACCTATTGAATAGGGTTCAAATCAAATCAGTTGCCTACCGCTTCATATGTGACATGGAAAGGGAAGAGCCCATATCTTAAGTTGGTTAAGATTTGGGGTTGTCCGGGCTATGTCTAAAAGCATAATCCGGACAAGCTCGAGACAAGGCCTGTTATGTAGAACTGGAAATGTTCCAGCTATACAAACTACAGCTGATGATTTGAAAGAACCAAAGGATTCAGTAGATTCTAACGAACCTCAGCCTCTCCGCCGATCTAGTAGGGTTCATCACCCACCTGAGAGATACTTTGGTTTCTCTATGACAGTGGGAGCGAGGATTGCATCATAAGATGATGACCCAACTAGTTTCGAGCTGGCCATCAGGAGTGGGACTCTGTAAGAATGGCTGGATGCTTAGTGATCTGAGATGGAATCCATGTACACCAACAAAGTATGGACTTTGGTTGCTATATCTGAAGGGTTAAATCCCCGTCAGGAGCAAGTAAATCTTGAGAAGATTACTTGGTGTAGATGGAAAAGTTGAGACTTTCAAAGCTAAACTTGTTAAAGCTTTTCGTCATCGACCAGGCGTGGATAATGATGAAACCTTTTCAAGTGGCTATGCTTAAGTCCATCCAGATCCTACTTGCCACAGCTACATACCATGACTACGAAATCTGGCGGTTGGGTGTCATGACTGCTTTTCTAAATGATGTTTTAGAAGAGAGAGTCTATAAGTACAGAGCCAGAGGGCTTCGTAGACAGTGGGAGCAGCGGAAACGTGTACAAGATGCTTTATAGGATAAAGCAGGTATCGCGGAGTTGGAACATCTGTTTTGATGAGATAGTCAAACAGTTTGACATCATCAAAATGGTAGATGAACCTTGTATATACAAAAAGGTAGTAGGGAGTATGGTGATGATCCTCGTAGAGTACGTGGATGACATATTCTTGATAAGAAAGGAGTTTCCTATGCTACGCTCAGTCAATCTCCGCTTATCACAATGATTCTCCATATAGGATCAAAATGATACCTCCTAAATCCTTAGTTTGGATCTATGAGATAGATCTAATTGGATGTTAGGATTCTCACTAGTTGTAGTGAGATGGTATCAATCGATCCTGGGGAGAATCACTGGAATGGTTCCAGGGTGATAAAGACGACTGAATGTCAGTCACAGGCATTGTCTTTACCCTCAGTAAAGGGACGGTATGTTGGAAAAGTTCCAAGCTAGATACCGTGGCATACTAGACGATAAAGGCTGGATACATCGCTACTTAAGATGCTACCAAAGAGGCTGTTTGGGTGTATAATGGTTCATGAGATGAACTACGTTCCTACCATTGTGAGACAATGGAGTTGTGGCTTATGCCGAGGAACGCAGGTCCCATCAGTGATCCAGACATATTCTAAGGTAGTATCACCTGATCATGGAGATGGTTGATCTCTAAGGGATCGAGGTTACGAGAGTAAACTCAGAGGACAACACGGAGGATCCACTCACAAAGGCATTTTCCCAGAGAGAGACTTTTATGGGATGGTTGAGTATGAGATACTACAACCACTGCTATCAGATGGCCCTAGTGCAAGTGGGAGATTGTTAGTTATATGTATGCCCTAGAGGCCATTACTATACATAGGATGTATATTGTAGTGGATGCTTGGACATATATAGGGAGGACTTTCTTGCTCGACATGATAGTATGCTATCTGGTTGCTCTTTACCTTAACGTGTACATTGATTGTCTCTCTGTTACATGTTGGTAAAGCCCTTAGGATGTGTACTTGACTACCTGGACTATGATGCAGATCATACTAGTGGGGACATGGTAGTCCATAAGTACATCCTTCAAGGTCCCTAGTCGTGGGTATATCGAGACGGGGCATCGATATACCAGAGTAGACTAGCGTATACCTTCTCGACCCATACAGATGGGCGATGGATGATCCCATATCCATTGGTGTTTGACATCAGAGATGATATACGGGTGCTCAGTGGAGACTGGGTACACTGGACGGACTCGCCGAGAACTCCCAGATGGTATTATACCTTACGTCAGATGGCAGTTCTCTGGTGACACTGGTACAGAGTAGTCTGTTGACCCGAGATCGTCATAGAGTCTTGTGTGGTTCCCACTGTGCTTTGATTTCCACCTTACCACGTCCAAGAGGGCGTGCAAAACGGTGGTTTTTGGGTACAGTCCCGAATCACATGGAGGCAATGAGCGATAGGAGGGGATTCGTCTCTCCCGGTATAGGGAGTTGATGTTGCGCTGTGTTCGATTGGCTATAACCGGAAATCCCTGGCCAGGGTTGCTGAGATTTACTGGTAAATGTTACCAGTAGTTTCTCGAATTGTTATAGACCTTATATCGACACGACTTATCGAGCTATTGGGGTCTGACGTTTACCACCCCTAGGCGAGATATGCGACATATCAGACGACGAGACCGGACTGTACGGTAAGTGTTACTGGTTGGATTCACAGGAGTGTGAGCGGGCTTGCTCGTCGATCTTCTGATCGCTCAATACCCGGGTGGCCGTTACGTTTAGCAGACCGCTTGCGGCTTATGGGTGCTTGATATGATCATCATCTGCTACCGGCGTATTGACGAGTCTTTAGAGTCCTACACAGAGGTTTCCTGGCTCAAGCGAAACGAAATAGGAGCGCATATGAGATATGTGCGGGACCGAGAATAATGCGTGTATATGATACTGTATTTCATTCTCGCGATGAATGTATCGATTGGTTGTATGCGATATAACCTAGTTATCGAATCAAGTATTGATTCGATAAGCCGATACGTAGGATACTAGTCGGTTATATGCGATATGACCGGATCGTTAAATCAAGTGTTGATTTAATGATTTAATGTATAATTATAAATTTGATATATTACTTTGCATTAACTAGTATCGGTTCACTTTAAATGGATATTCTCACTCGGATGTGCACATTGTATATGTGATATACTTTTGTGCACTTGATTGTATCATATTTGATGATACATGTTTGCTAGGGTTTTTGTGTAAAGATAAAACCATGGTTACATGATAATGGTTAGGGTTTAGTTTTATTCACTTATTTATTTATCTATTGTTTTTTGGAAAATGAAAAGCATAAAGAAAATGGTGGCTAACTTTGTTGTATATTGAAGCTTCATGAAGCTTTGACTATGTGACCATTTTGTCTCATGCTTAACCCTAACCATTCCCACTAACCCTAGTTTAGTCTCTACACTTGACCATGGTTGGTAGATGATAAGTATTATTATTATTTTCATTTTACTGAATACTTATCATATTATCTTCTTCTTCTTCTTCATCTTCTACTTGAAGAAAACCTTGCCTCCATCAATGGCAAAGTGAGAAAATGAGTGAGAAATCAAATTCTAAAGTGAACCCACTTCCTATTTCTTCATCCTCTACCTATTGCCAAGTAGTATAGGGTGTTTCCTTCACAAGTTTTCATGGCTTGGTGAAGGTGGAGCTTGATGTAGTGATGCCTCGACGTAGATCATCTTCGGCATCGTCGTCGATGACCTAGCCCGCTTTTTCTCCGATGAAGCCGATGCCAGAGTCATGGTTCGATTTGGACAGCGGAGAGGACTACATCATGGAGCTATGGAGGTGGAGAAACGGATCTACAAAGGTTGTATTTCCGTTCTTTTAGTTTAGTTGTAAACTAGTTGCTTTTGTCGCCTAAAATTCTAGTTAACGATCTAGTCTAGGGTTTCTCGGCACCGTAAATTTTGAAACGGGCATGGTTGATACCTTGTGAGACCTCTTGAGAGTGCCTAGGAACCCTACAATATTTATATATATATATATATATATATATATATATATATATATATATCGACTCAGATTTAGGTGGTTTCCATACCCCTCCTGATTGACTTGTTAGTTAGAGCTGTAGTTTTGCTAGTAGATGTTAGGCTAGGCCGATATCATACCTATTTTAAAAACTAACGAATCGGGAGTATTTTAAAAATAGGCAAAGGGATTCTACGGATATTTTCAAAAGACGCATATTTTCTTAAAAACACCGTAGCCCTTATTTTCCTAAAAAACCCAATTTGTCTTCTTTTAAATGGAAAAACAGTATGACATAGATACATTAATGTAGATTCTACACTGTTGTGTTTATTATTCATTTGCCGCATATTCTTACTGTTTGCATCGCATTGCATGTTTAAATATGTTTATTGTTATGTTAAAACCATGCTGTTAGGACACCAGCACCATTATCGATGATGCATATGTTTCACGTACACCTGCTTACCGGCTCACACACTTCAACATCGATAATTGCCATGTCACTACACTGTAGGACTGTTGCATTCAGGATATGATCCCTTGCATGGCATACGTGTACACATACATATTGTACACTCATACTTGTACACATACCTGTTGTACACTCATACTTGTGCGCATACCTATTGTACACCCATACGTGCATGCATACGTATTCGCACATACATAGATGATTCTGGCATGATTAGAGATTTGGGAACCGCAAGATACTCTTTAAAACTGATTCATTTTAAAAGAGCGGTTTCCCTCAATATGTGCATATTACTATTCCATGTTGCATGATATACTGATATGCTTACATTTCTTTTACATGTCGCATACATCATGCTTTTTGTCTATACGCATTGAGATATGTTGTTTCCATGATATTTCTGGATTTGGGAACCGTGGGTATTTCAAAAGAGAGTACGTAATTGTTTTAAAAACCCGGTTACCCTTGATATGATATTTCAGTGTGTCCACCATGTGTTTTCTCGGTTCTGAGAGCGACATGACAAACCCGATTCGAGGAGGCGGATGAGGCCGATTGTGGGTACATGGTGGACCCGGTATGGTACCCCGGGGCGAGAACAGATCGCCGTGTGGTAGACGGTGAGCCTGGCAAAAGGAATACTACCTACCGGTGATATTATTTGGGCTCGGCGGATATCCGGAGGATACCGACCGGAGTCGAGAGGTGATATAGGCCGATCCGGACTGACGGAGCCCGATATATGAGGATTTACGTGCCGATACTAAGCACAAGTTTTATGATGTTTTCGAGTGTCGATGCTGGACACTCCGGTTCCATGATTTTGATGTGTCGCGAGGGACACATGTTGATTATATCCTCATACCTCCATGCATATGCTTTATGATATTTACATGCATGATGTTTATTGTCATTGGGTGACATGTGGACGGTATCCACATATATATAGTTGACATTGATGACATTGATCACACAGTTGGACGAGATCCATATACATACGGACATTGATTACATAGTTGGATGATATCCACATACTTATAGACTTCATGATATAGTCAACATTGATCATACCTCATATTTATGATATGTTATTACCTGAGGCATTGGCACGAGCACTTGGCACTACACTCATGTATAGATGTTTACCTTGCCACTTTATCATGCTTCAGACTTATTCATTTGAGATTTATATATATCTCTGATCGTATTGACCTAGGATTGTGTCATACATACGATTTCTGCTCTGTGATGTTTTCTATTCATGAGTTGGCAACTCACCCCCGTTGTGCCACCGTTCTTACAGGTTTTGCCGTACAGGTTTCATTGTGGCTTTCTGGCACACTGCTTCCCTTACGGGTGATTTGCTTTGGTAGGTGGGTTTCTTTGCATCAGAACCACCATTGTTATGTATTATTCAGTTGTATCTAGTAATTCCATCAACCAAACTTGTGTATTGTTTCAGACTTAGAAAACCAGTTGTGTATTATTTCGACCTTAGAGTCGCGCGTTGTAGTATTATGGTTTTCATGCTGATTTTGAGTTTCCTTTTTGAGTTTGATCCTCGCCCTTTGGCGTTGTATATTATACTGCTGGCGTGGTTGTGACCGTCGATTGACGAAGAGCTAGCTCCCACTTGGGCATGCCTTTTATTATTGTATATGTACTTTTCATGTTGTACCCCGTTTGGGGCCAGTAATTACAAAGGAAACTCTGCCGAAATTTTCAGAAAAGACTAGAGATTTTAAAAATGCATATTCGGCTTACTTATTTAAAAACCTTATTTTTAAACAAGTTTTCTTCACCTCTTAAAAACTAGTTTTCTTTATTTACTCCTTAAAATGGTTTTAGATTTCTGGGATTTTGGCTTACTTGAATTAGATGAGGTCCTATAGACTTCATATGATTCAAGGGCCAGTCACGGGCTACTTCGGGTCATGACACCTTAGGTGTTTTGAGACAAAGTATTCACACACACTCTCTACTTCATCTTGGTTATCTAGGCTAGAAAACTGGATGCTCGAGTTGCTGCGATTTTGAAGCGGGAGCCCGTATTACTAATTCTCGACGTGGATCCTCTTCAATGTGGGGTCACCAGAGATCGAACTTGATCAAGACAGCCGCAACGATCTTGGAACAGAGGTTGAAGATCGAAGGACACGGATCGATCGATATAACCTCTCTAAACTCTTTTTATAGAACTAGTATAGGGTTAATGGTACGATCCGTCGATTAGGGTTCCGTTAGTGCCGGTTTTTAAAGTTTTTGTTCCACGTTTGGCCATGGATTGATGGCCGGAGCGCTGGCATAGCCCTACATATACAACATTCCAATCGAGTATAGTCACCTCGCAGAGAAATTCAAACTAGTGCACCTGGTGTGCACAAAAAATTTGTGTGACACTCAAATCCTCAGAATGCATAAATCAAAATAATGGATGTTGAGTTGTCCTTTCTTCTATAAAGAAATATTTGGATCATAAAAATGCAAATCGAAATCAAATGACATCGAAGTATATCTTCTTTAATGTCGAAAGGTGTCTATACACCCGAAACTGGCATAGCAAGGATTACCACTTGCCTTCTGCCACGGTCTAGCATTCTCTGTCTCTGAATTATTGTTCATCCTGTGGATCACTAATGCCAAAACCTCTTTATGCAATCGTCTGGTGAGGAACAGCGATGCAAACAGTCTTATGATGATACTTCTCAAGACACTTCCTTACCAAATAGTCCAGTCTTTCATAATGCTACATGTCGACGGCGGCGATCTCTAATCTCTACGTGTTCGCCAAACAACTGATCCTGGGTCTAAACTTACTTTTTATAGTATCCAGGAATGAACCCGTCAAGTCTCCTGCCGATTTCATCTATCAATTCTGTCCAGAACTAGCACTCATTACTGAATCCACTTCCATTTCGAAACAACTGCAATCTCCTCAAGATTTTTCCTCTGAAAGTGTGGTCGTACGTGCATGTGCATACACATCGAACCTCCAGTATTGACGGGGAAGAATGTAACATTTCAGAAATATAACATATTATTTTTGGAAATTTAATATTAAAATAATATATTTCGCGAAAACTATTCGATTTGCGAATAGGGGATTTTCCGTAAAATGGTATAAGTATATACCGATATTTGGAATATAATTTGAGATTAAAATGATTTATTCATTAAAAAGATATTTATCGGATTTTGGCATTTTTATAATTAATTATATGCAAGTTTAAATTAAAATTGATTATTTCACTACTAATCACGATTAAGCCAAATCCGTATTTTTACATTTTTTCCATGGCTAGTGCACCATGTCATGTGCATATTGTTAAGTGTTTGTGTTTGTTACTTATGAGTTTTATAAGAATAAGATTTAGAAAAGAAAAGAAAGGAAAGGAGAAAAGAAAAGAAAAGCAAAGCAAAGAGAGAAAGAGTTATGAGTGTAAAACAAAAATTTAGAAGAAACAAGAAGCAGATATTTGTTGAGAGTTGGATGTAGGAGATATTTAGAGTGAGTGAGTGAGCTTAAGAAAGAAAGAATGTGAGACTTGGCTGCCTATATTCCTTCATTTCCCATTGTCTTCTTCGTCTCTTTTCATGCGTCATTCATTCTCTCTACCTCATGCATCATCTCCAATTTCCTTCTCAAAACCCTATGCCACCTTCATATAAAATATGCACAATCCTATTCTATATCCTTTGAACCAATCAAGTGTGGATTTTGAAGACTTTGGAAAACTCAAGAATTTTTCTAAGTTTCCAAATTAGGTAATCCCTTCACTTTTAAATTAATGTTTATGTTTAAATATCCTAGTTTAGTTTAGAATTTGAATTAGTTAGGTTTTGTGATTTTAGAAAATTCCAAGTTGCTGTTAAGTGTTAATTTGAGATATAGTGAGTGTTTGCAAGACCTTAGATATCGTTTTATTGGCCAAGAGCAGATACACGAAACCAAAACACGAACTTTGAAAATTGGCCGATATCGTATTTTGTGTAAATTGTGATGAGATATTGAGATCTGCTTTGACTCAAGACCTCTATAAGATAAGTTCCCATAACAGAGAGACGAGCAGGTGACCTAAAAGCACCCCAAGAAATCCGAGCCCCTCCCCTCATATTATGGCCGCAGATTTAATCATAGTAGCCGTAAATTGCGGCCACATCAGGGTGGAAAGTGTTGATTTTTGTTCTGTGGCTTCCTGTTCATATCAGAATTTTACATTATTATATTCCCCATTCTTAATCATATTGCAAATAAATAGGTGCTTTTGATCCATGTCTGCTAAATAGTTGCATGTTACAGGTTCTCGAAACAATACAGTGAAAATGGTGAAAAGACGCTACAAATGTGAGACTACGACCAACAAATCTGCAAGATGCCGCCTACCAGTTTGAGGAACAAATGAAGATCAGCAAACAGTTTAATATACAAAGTACAATAGCAGCACAAGATTCAAAACTTCAACGCGAAGCTAACGGTAAATGTCCACAAATTCTGCACTGTTGGAAATCTGGAAGAAAGTAAAAAAGATTCTGAGAAACCAAGTGAACAAAACAGATGGAAAAAGCAACTTGAAGTATCACAGAAGAACTGAGCCCAAGAGCCCATCAAACGGCTGTGGAACCGCAGCCAAATAAGGCATCTGGCCGCGGATCCACGGCCGTGCTGTGCACGTGTCGGTGGGAGTCGGTGCATTAACCCGGTTTTCTTAGGGTAGTATTGTAATTTTAGATGTGGATCAGATGTAAACCCTAGGATTTCTTCTATCTATAAATAGGAAAGCCTACAGCTCTTTTGGGGCATGCCTCTTTTTTAATTCTAGATTAATCTTTCAATTCCATTGTAATCGTCAAGAGGTGTCAATAAAAGTAAGTTTTTTATCTTGAATTTTTCTTATCTGCAATTTTATTTCTCTGTAATTTTTACCTGTCTTTTATTATCTGCACGTTAATTAGGTAATTAAAAAGAAAATTTATAAAAATGAATTTTGTCGCAATTTCCCTAATGAGTGAGTAGTTCCTCACTTGTTAGGGTTAGGATTGGGTAGGTTTGAGAGATGGAAATCTCTCACTCCTTTCTTGCTCTCATAACTTTATAAATTAGGACTCTATGTAAAACAAACACCCACCGCTCACCATGACACCCTATTCTACGAGATAGCGGTGATTCCCTAGTTAGACCGGTAGTGGTTGTTTTACATAGAGGTTAGGGATAAGAGTCAAGAAAGGACGGACAAGGACCAAAAGGAAGAAACTATGTTTCTTCCTAGTCGTGCTAATCCCCTTTGTTAATTATTAGCCTAACACCTAAGTTCTTAATTAGGACAAAGGAAGCGTTGAGTAGAATTAACTTTCCAAACTAACCTAATCCTAACCCTAGCAAGGTTTTAATCCAAATTAAATTCAATCTCGGTTTTTATAAAATTCAAAACCTACCATAAATAGGAATTGACTCGTTAGAACAATAAGAAAAGAACACGTTTTCCCTGTGGACCGACCCGTACTCAATCGGCTTGCTACCAAGTGACACCGTTATTGATTGCGGTATTCTATTCTTTGATTTTAAAACTTACGCAAAAGAACGATCAATCAAATAGCGTCGTTGCCGAGGATAGCGGTAGTTATTTTCTTTTTGTAATTTCGGGTTAATTAAAAATTAAAAAATCATAAAAAATGAAAAATATAAAAACATAAAAAAAAATATATCATCTTGTTATTTTTTGAAGGGTTTTTGTGTGAATTGCGCAGGAAAGGAAGAAGGACAGATTCAGATCTGGAGCAATCTCGATGAACAAATCCAGGAAGAGAAGATCTGAACAGACAGAGAAAAAACACAATAGATAACAGAAGAATTTTGGAGGATTGAACCAACGAATAGACCGCGGAACCGCCGCAGTTTTGTTCATTTGACCGCGGAACCGCGGCTACTTGCTGACGTCAGCACTTCAGAAACCTTGTGAGTAATTCTTGTCTTCTCTGTAACCCCCTGAGCTCCTCTAAAAAATTTTCCTACAGGGTTCTTTACGCAAAACTTCTTCCCCCTCTCCAATAAATCAATCTTGTGCAGGATTCTTTGCATCGCAAATTAAAAAAAAATTGGCAAGTGTTTTGGATTTTTGTGTGTTTACTGCTTTGCATTTTTAAAATGGACTTTTAAGGGGCTATAACACCAATCCAGATTGGGTGGGGATTTCATTACCCTTCCTAGGACCCCAAAAATCACAAAAAGCATTTGCATCAACTCTCGAGTTAATTAAAAAATATTTAGACTCAGCCAATAAGGAGTGTCGCGCTCATTAGGACAAAGGAAGGTTGTGAGCAATCGGTCGTTTATCTAAACCTGACTTTGTGGTGCCTAGGCTAGACAAGTGGGAAAAGTAATTTTAAAAGACCCGTCTCACGGTGATTTATGAGCGGATCCCTCTTTTCTTTACTTGTGCTTACCTGGCCACAATTGGCGGTGAAGAGGCGATTTGAGGGATATTTCACAACTTGTCCTTTGGATCAGTTAGGAGCGGTCTAGTTGACTTAGGAGACCCTAGCTCTAGGCTTGATTGTGCATGTTCAAATTTTGATTTCTTGAAAGTGTGTCATAGTTCTGTATAAAATCTTTTGCAAAAATCTTTATAAAAAAAACCACAAAACAAAAAAAAATTTACAAAAACTTGCCATTTTGTCGCTAGAAATCCATTGCACCGACTTGCACCCACATTCTCTCATTGACGTTTTCTTACCCCCACCTTCTACTTTTTGACTACACTACACCTTATTTAGTGTATGTCCGGTTGGACTAGGGACACTGGCGCCCGTTTAGTCCGCGTCTCGTTAGTTCCTACTGACGACGCGTTCGACTCCGAAGTCGAAATTCCATCCACTTCTTTACCTTCATCTTCAAATTCATCATCTTCTAAGAAGATGTCGGGATTCAATCCTAACAACCCCTTAACTACTACGGGACTGGTTCCACCTCAACTGAGTGCGAATAACCCACAACACCCTCCTGTTGAAGCGCCCCAACGAATCGCGCTCCAGGATCTTTTCTATCTAACCCGCACCGCACTTCCTACTTGTCTTTCACTTCCACCGGCTAATGAGGATAGCTTCGAAATTAAACCCCACTTCATCAATATGTTATCCAAATTTTACGGGCTGGAATCTGAAGATGCCTATATCTTCATTAACAAATTCTAGAATGTTTGAGCAATGATGAAGACCACCCAACTTTCCGATGATGCTATAAAGCTACGTGTCATTCCATTCACTTTATGTAACCTAGCTGAAAAGTGGCTATATAGTACAGTATCGCACTCCATAAAAAATTGGGAAGAGTTTGTTAAGGCTTTTCTTAAAAAGATTTACCTACACCACAAGACCGCGAGAATTCGCAATGAGATTAATCAATTTTCCCAGCTTCCTTCCGAACTTTTTTGGAAGTGTTTCGAACGATTTAAGGACCATCTTGTTCAGTGCCCTCACCACGGTATCGAGAGATGGCAACTTTACCAAACTTTACACAAAGGAATGCACCCAGCAACTAAGCAGTTGTTGGAAACTATTTGTCAAGGTCACTTTCTTACAAAATCGAGCGAGGAAACTTAGCAATTTCTCGACGATCTTTCTAAACAAACACTTCAGTGGGAAAGCACTAAGACCACTTCATCTACTTCATCAGGTCAGTCTAGGGCAGGCATATATCAACTTGATATGTCAATTGCAATGAAGGCCGAAATGGCTGCACTCACGAAAAAAATAGAGGCAATTGAGAGCAAATTCTCATCGCCTTCTCCTGCCCCTGCTTTACCCACTCGCACTATATGCGCTTGTTGTTCGGATCCATCACATCTTACTGAAGAGTGTCCTTATAATCCACCTGCTCAAGGACAGGATCAGGTCAATGCTGCCTTTCAGCAAAAACAAAGAAATGACCCATACTCTTCAACTTATAATCCCGGTTGGAGGAGCCACCCAAATTTTTCTTGGAATCAAAATCTACAACAATTCCAAGGCAATAACAATTTTCAGGGGCCTCCTCCACAACAACAAGCCCCTAAACAAACTCAATATCAGTAACCTTTCCAACCCCAACCTTACTAAAACCAAATGAACAATTTTGTACCAAACAACTCTTATCCTCAAAACAATTTTGTTCAGCCAAATAACGATAAGGTTTCTTCGCTAGAACAAAGTCTGGATGCATTTTTAAAACAATCTACGCAATCCTCAGCCAGCATCCAATCTTCCATTCAGTCTTTGGTGCAACACACTGCTTCACATGATCAGAGCATCAAAACAATTGAAGCACAAATTGCACAACTGAATGCTGCGTTAAGCGAGCAAGAGAAGGGGAAACTTCCATCTCAACCACTGCCAAATCCTGGTCACACACAAAATACATATGTTGCTCATGAACAAAAAAATCATAATGTGAGTGCCGTGACTACATTAAGATCTGGAAAGGTATTGCACAACAACGTTGGCAATAATAATGACACCCCAGCCGCTTCTTCTTCTTCTTCTTCTACTTCATCTTCTTCAGAGCCTGTTCTTCATTCTTCACAAGGCTCTACTTCTTCTACTAATTCGAACGGACCCACATCTTACTCCACGAAAACACCAACACTGGGATCCGTTCCAACTCCGCAATCTACTCCATAAATATTAGACTCAACAAATTTTCAAAATATTCCATTTCCAAACAGGTTGAGATCCAATAAACCTACTCCACAAATGGAGAAGATTGTGGAGTTGTTCAAACAGGTTAATATTAACATATCTCTCTTGGATGCAATCCAACAAATCCCTTCTTACGCTAAAATCTTGAAGGACTTATGCACCAAAAAGAGGAAATCGCAGGTACCTAAGAAAGTTTTCGTAGCTAGTGCAGTAAGTGATGCTCTTACCCAACCTTTACCCCAAAAACGAAAGGACCCTGCCTGTCCTACAATTTCAATAACTATTGGCGATAAGAACATCAACCGCGCACTTTTAGATCTTGGTGCCAGTGTTAATTTGCTTCCCTATTCAGTATATGAACAATTAGGCGTTGGAGAGCTGAAACCCACACATTGTACTCTCCAAATGGCCGACCGATGCATCACCCATCCTAGGGGTGAGTTAGAGGATGTGTTGATTAAAGTAGGTGACTTCATTTTCCCCGTTGATTTCATTGTTATGGACACACAGCCTGTAGCTAACCCCCGGAGTCAAATTCCGGTGATACTCGGTCGACCATTCCTTGCAACTTCTAATGCGGTGATCAATTGTCGAAATGGTTCGATGAACCTATCTTTTGGAAACATGACAATTGAACTCAACATTTTTAAGTTGGGGAATCAGCCCTCCGAGCCTAATGCTAATATACTTGATGTTTCCTCAATCCAAGAGATCACTCAGGAGGACTGTGAGTTAGAAAAATTTCTGTTCGATCACAACAATTTTGACGACAATAGTGCGTTCCTCCTTGAATCTGACACTGTTTTCACACCCGATAACGATTACGTGTGTTTTAATTTTTCGAACGATTTTGAAGAATCACCACCCGAGTTTGAGTCCTTTGAATTTTCGGATGAGTTAGCTGAACCATCCGACTCGGTTGCTTACACTCGCTTTGAACCTTTGTTGGAATCTTTCGAGTTTGAGACAGTTTCACCAATTTTACCTTCAATTGTTTCGCCTCCAAAACTCGAACTCAAGTTATTACCGTCTCACCTTAAATACGCCTACTTAGGTGAGAATGAGACCCTTAATGTTATCATCTCGGCCTATCTAGCCCTCGAGCAAGAGAAAGCCCTTTTAACGGTCTTACAAAATAATCGGCAAGCTTTTGGCTGGACTATGGCGGACATTAAGGGGATTAGTCCCCTAATAGTTGAACATCATATTCATATGATGGATGATGCCAAGCCAGTAAGGGATCCACAGAGACGCTTTAACCCTGTAATGAAGGAGGCTGTTAAAAAGGAGATTGTAAAATGTCTAGATAGTGGTATCATTTACCCTATCTCTGATAGCCAGTGGGTTAGCCCCATTCACGTTGTCCCAAAGAAATCGGGCATAACGGTCATAACTAATGAGGCGAATGAGTTAATACCTACTCGCACCCAAACTGGGTGGCGAGTATGCATCGATTATAGAAAACTCAACGCCGCGACACGGAAAGACCACTTTCCATTACCTTTTATTGACCAAATGCTAGAACGATTGGCTGGGCATGAATTTTACTGCTTTTTAGATGGCTACTCCGGCTATAATCAAGTTCCCATCGCCGAAAAGGACCAAGACAAGACCACATTTACTTATCCTTTCGGTACGTTTGCTTACCGTCGCATGCTCTTTGGGTTATGCAATGCACCCGCTACTTTCCAGCGGTGTATGATGGGCATTTTTTCAGACATGGTGGAAAAAATTTTGGAGATTTTTATGGATGATTTCTCCATTTTTGGCGACTCCTTTGATGAGTGTTTGCTACATCTAGACGCAGTTCTTACCCGGTGTAGGGATAAGAACCTCCCTTTAAATTGGGAGAAATGCCACTTTATGGTACGAGAAGGTATTGTGTAACATTTCCAAAATAATAAAATATTATTTTTAGGAATTTTTATAATTTAATATTATTTTATTGATTATTTTAATATTAAATCTATAATTAAATGCAAATAAATAGGAAAAATGTTAGAAAAATTATGAAAAATTTTGGAAAATTCTAAAATAGGGTAAATTAGTGAATTATGACATTTTTAAGTTTTTGTGATTAGTTTGACACTAATTTAGTGCTAATCGCGATTAAAATCGCTAATCGGGTTTTTTGGCAAATTTGTGCAAAACATGCACATATCACTTTTTTCTACACTTGTGCTTTTTCTAGCCATGGTTTTCATTTGGGTTTACTATTCTTGTGAGAAGGATTATGGTTTAAAAAGAAAAGGGGAAAAGAAAAGAAAAAGATTAAAGAATGGGGTTGGTGAGAGAGGGGTATGGGTTGCATTTGACCATTAACCCTTAGCCATTTTCCTTCATCCTCCCTCCCTCATACTTGAGCTGCTGCTGCTGCTACTGCCCCCCTTTCTCCCCTCCACTAAATCCTCACTTTTCATCTTAAAAACATACTCAAAACCTCACACTCATTTCATTAAAAATGTGCAAAAGCCCGAGACCTACAAGATGGACCAAGAAAGCATGGATTTTGGCCACTAGGGGCAACTCAAGAAAATTCTTGAGTTGCTAATGGAGGTAATTACTGAACCATTAGCTAAATTATAGCCTTTCCTATAACCCCATGTTAAGATTTAACCGATATTGTGTGATATTATGGACATGATGAAAACCTAGTTAGGGTTGTGGTGAATTATGGGTTGTAATATGAAATTGAGCTCAGTAGAGATCTTACCAACACCCTAGTGTATGAATTGGAACCCAAAACCTGAAGCTAGAACCAGAATACGGATTTTAGAAACCGATATCGGGGAAAATGTGAAATCTGTGTAGTGTTTATTGAATCTGCTTTCACCCCGAGACTCCTAAAAGAATATTGAGTGGACAGTGAGATGTGCAGGCACCATTGAACCAACACCCCAAACCCTAGCCCCCAACTCATCCGTACGGCCGCCAATTTCTCCCAATTGGCCGCAATTTGCGGCCTGGGTCCCACTTTCTTGGCTCGTATTGGTTCTGTAGCTCATACATTGTTAGTTTAGGCCCTGGTATATATAGATTTGTATAAAGTGACCTGAGGTAAAATCTGGAACACATTTCATGAGTTGCTGTTTTGGACTTTAGTTTCCGTATTCCGTATTTTCATTTCTGCATTGGTGTGTTTCGTTTTACCTCGACTATTTGGCGTTTATACGACGATATAGAGGATTTATTGATGGTTTTGAAGGCGTGCCATAGGTTCTCACCTATAGGCCCCCTTATCGTATCGTTTTGGATTTCATGCGCCGTTTTAGCTTGGATTTGGTTTTAATGCGCATATACGATATGTTGATGTGTAGGTACCTATGAGGACTTCGGAACGACAAGCAAATGCATGGTGATGTCCGCAAATGATGATGCAAGGTGAGTAGATTATATCTACAGGGGGAAGTCGGGTGGATGGCGTATAGCACCCCCACAGTCCGTAGATAGATTACTTGTAGTTTATTTTGATAGTTAGGTGTATTTGGATAGTGTAGGGTTAGAAGTGACTAGTATAGTTCATAGTCGCGAACCCTAGGATAGAATTACACCTACACACATACACCCTTGCTTATTACTTGTACTTGCACGGTATTTGATGATATGGGATGACTTTGGAGATGAGTCGATGATGTGGGCTTGGTGCCACGAGATCGGTGACTTGATATGATTCATGTGGGATATGACTTGTGATTCTTTCTTGCGGGCTTGGGATATTTGTTTACCCCCGCATGCATACCTTATTGATGGTATCGATTTATACTAGACATAGAGTAGTACCCCAGTTTATATGATCTGATGATGGTGATACCTGTTATGTGATGAGATAGTGAGATGTTGACCCGTACCCAGCTATTGGGATGTCGTACGATGATTTACCGTACGAGCCGATATTGATGATAGATCCGCGCTCATGACTTGAGAATGTCATATGATATACTGTATCGTACGCGATACTATTGAGGCGGGATCACCGACTATTATATCTATATATTTATCGACTCAGATTTAGGTGGTTTCCACACCTACCCCTCCTGATTGACCTGATACTTAGATCTGTAGTCTTCTTAGTAGATGTTGACTAGACTCGAGTCATACTTATTTCAATGGCAAGCCGCGTTACTATTAATTTACTATTCACTCTACGGCTCGCTTTACATTGCACGCTTATATGTTATTGATTCATATTCCTTGTGTATATGCCTTTACAAAGTTCCATGCTCATATTAGTGTTTCATATTGCATGTATTATAATTCATGGATTTCGCACTTTGATCTGGTTGCATATGATGATTCTGGATTATTTTACTTCTGAGTATATATATATTAGTGGTATGGGACGCTGATATATATATACGCATACTTATTGTATTATCATGATGATCTAGAGAGGAGCCTATGTGCTCGGAGCCTATGAGCTCGATGTGAGAGGAGCCTATGTGCTCGGAGCCTATGAGCTCGATGTGATGGGAGCCTATGTGCTCGGAGCCTATGAGCTCGATGTGATGGGAGCCTATGTGCTCGGAGCCTATGAGCTCGAAGTGAGAGGAGCCCATATGCTCGGTGCCTATGAGCTCGATTGGAGAGGAGCCTATGTGCTCGGGGCCTTTATGGTCGATGGTATATTATATCTCCCCTACCCCATATTTATTGTATATGCATTGCATCACATATTGATAGAGTACCTTTATGAATGCTGCATACATGTCGGATGCATGATATATGGGTTTCATTTGATATTGAGATATATAGTTTGTGCCAATGCTCGACGTTGATTTCTGGATGATTTAATTCATTGATACTTCATTATATTCACTTCATGCAGATATACCCTATACTGATGACATACTATTACCTGAGTACCTGGCACTACATACATATTTAGATGTTACCTTGCCACCTTATCATACATCAGATGTATGCTTGTGGTTATATTACTGATTGTTGACTTAGGTTTATGTCTTGCATTCGATTTATCCTTGTAGATATTTCTATTCACGAGTTGGCAACTCACCCCCGTCGTGCCACAGTTCTTGCAGGTTCTGCCGTACAGGTTTCATTGCGGCATTTCTGGCACACTACTTTCGTGCGGGTGAATTGCTTTTGGTAGGTGGATTCTTTCGCATCAAGAACCACCATTGTATTTATTTTATTCATTGTATCTAGAATTTCCATCAACCAAAAACTTGTATATTGTTTCAGACCTAGACCTTAGTGATGTATTATTCGACCTTAGAGTCGCGCTTAGTTGTATTGCGGTTTTTCTTGTTGCTTTTGAGCTTTCTTTGGACTTGTTCCTCGCCACTTGGCGTTGTATATTATATCATTGTTGCATGTGTGGTTGTGACCGTCAATTGACGAAGAGCTAGCTCCCGCTTGGGGATGCCCTTATCATTGCATACATATATATTGTTATCCTTATTGTACCCCATTCGGGGCCAGTTTTACAAAAGAAACTCTGCCGAAATTTTTAGAAAAGACTGTACTGTTTTTAAAATGCATATTCGGCTTAGTTATTTAAAAACCTTGATTTCAAACATGTTTTCTTCACTTCTTTAAACCAGTTCTTTACTTATTCTTAAAAATGGTTTTAGATTTCTGGGCTTTTGGCTTACTTGGATCAGATGGAGTCCTATAGACTTCATATGGTTCAAGGGCCAGTCACGTGCTCTTTCGGGTCGTGACAAAGTTGGTATCAGAGCGCTAGGTTGACCTTGGTTCGAGTCTAAGTTTGACTATGTGGAGCCTAGGGCGTCTATATATATACGGAACTTAGGCTTGACCTTACGGAACTTAGACTTGGTCGAGGGGGTATTAGACCCGAACTTTCGTCGTATTAGGATGACCCTTGGTTGATGGAATAGGTGACTAAAGTAGAGTGACGTACCGTTGGTATGTTCCGCGGCATACTTACGACACGCCACTCCGCTTAAGGAACCTTAGGATGTACATATTTTCGAGATCAGTGATTCTCTTCGTATCCATGATTATACATCCATTTGAGATCCTCGATTCTAATAGTTTCATGATCATACCTTCATTGATGCTGTTCCTTCCTATGATCATGTATCCACTCTGGATCCGTTGTTTCCTTTCTTGCCATTGAAGTGTTCTCTTCGTTACTCGATTGAGGTTCATGTCGCCATGTTTGAGCGCAGTTTGGGCTGCTGCTAGGGTTACGGCCGGTGTGAGCTCGTTTGGTACGAGGGCCGACCATTGTGTTTCTGGTGACATGGGAACGTCTCGAGTTAGTATTGGTGATTGTGACCTCTAGTGGAGGCGAGTGCTTGGTTTTGCACCGGATGATCGGGCCATTGTTAGAGCTGCCAGTTGAGAGAGGACTGTTGATGTACAGCATACCTCAGAGATTGTGATGTCGCCTATCGTGCAGACAGATGGACCAGCTGTTGCTGAGTTTGACAGGATGTCGCTTCCGAAGCTTACGAGCTGAGATTGCCGTAGCTTTCAGGCAGATATGAGACAGATGATAGCTAGTCTACCCGATTGAGAGACGAAGGTGATTCGTCCGATTTTGCGCCAGAGCGTGCCCAGTGAGTTGAAGATTTCCAGTGTGGAGAGTCTTACTCAGATCTAGAGAAGACCGATTCAGAGATGACCGCCACTGTATCGCTTTTCCTGGAGGATTGAGGCGCTGTTCGGCGTACAGGCGAATGAGCCAGTTGCTGCTGCAAATGATGAGATATCGCCAGATGGTTGGAGCTATTGCAGCATGAGCATGTTCTTGGAGACGTGATAGTGAGTCGCTAGTCACCTGAGGATAAATGACTAGGACATGTGGTTCGTTCGGTTACCGATGCGAGGTCATCAGATAGATTGTTTCTAGCTAGAGACGACTTCACGCAGGTTCGTTGAGAGTCGATAGAGACGATCGAATGTCAGGAGCCCATTTTCCAAGTTTAAAGTATACGGAAGGACATGCAGGTGATTCTATGGACCCTCTAGAAGAATGAAACCCTAACTCGACTTAATGACCGTGTGAGAGCCTTTGAACCTTCGGGTTTGCGGCGGTTCCTCGGCGCCATTAGTGAGGCTTGGGTTTGCCCTTCTACGGCTGGACCCCCGATGCTGTGGCAGGTACTCGATACTACTAAACTGTACCCGAGATGTGAGCTCTTGGGGGATTATGAGGATCTGACGAGTCGATCGGATGGTTCGACATCTTTCGGATATCATGATGGGACACTGCTTGGGAGACTCCAGATGCGAGCGTAGCCGTCGGAGCGCAGTTCGTGTAGCCACGATGAGTTAAGTCCGAATCAGTCGACATTTGAGCAGAGTGAAGAAAAGAGTTCGTATGAGATTTCGACGAGATGACGTCCCACTCCGCTGACATCAGAGATGTGATACGCACCCGAAGGCGTGGTATATGGATGTATCTTCCAGAAAGAAGCGCGATAAGTATGCAGCCGTTCCGGATTAAGCTTTAGCTTCAGCATTGGATGACGACCTCCGGGCAATTCGGCAGGATTGAGATTTGAGAAAGGAACCTCGACAGGACCCTTCTGGAAAACGATACGAAAGGACCTAGACCCAGGAGTGGTCGTATTGCGCATACCCAGCAGGACGGAGTTCGGCGTGGTCGACGAGCTAGTTGACCAGGTTCGAATAAAGGAACTTACCCAGATATGTTGCGAATCGATTAAGGACGGACGAGTAATGAGTATTCCTCCGATGGTTGGGACGGGTTTCCGAGGACCTGTTCGGCCTGACATCTACTACAGAATGATGAAGCTACAGAATACGCGATTTCGAGTCCGTGTGAGAGACTTCAGATTTACTGTGGCCGAGAACAGTGCAGTGCGTAGTAGCTTGGCGTGACGTCATAATGGACGACGATACAGACAAGCGGAACAAGAGGTTCGTGCGAGACACTGACGAGCTGTCATTACTTCCCGTCGAGACTAGAGACCAGATATGCTTACAGAGACATTGGGATGTGACCAATTTCCGAGAAATGTTGTGCTGACGATACAGATGTCTATCAAGCGAGAAGAGGTAGTACAAGAGAGCCAGCCTCTGTACAGATCGGCATAGGCATGTTTGGAAGAGACCTTGAGCAGGATTCCTTCCAGGACGTTGCTGCAATGATGTTTGCACCCAGGATCAATGTGTGACGTGCTTTCAGAAAGCCAGAGGCCGACGCCAGTGATATGCTACCTTACGAGTGGTCGTGAGGATTGACCGAGAGGTGACCAGAGAAGTGCCAGAACGGAATTGACCCCGTTAGCGCACCTGACAGGGCCGATGAGCCGATTGACCGCGAGATAGGAAATCCGCAAAGAAGATAAGGACCCAGAGTCAGAGGACGCCAGACCGTGAGCAAGAGGCAAGTAGATATCCTGCGCTGCTAGCAGTGGATTGCACCGACTCCTTCTCGACCTCGAAGGAGGAACTACCGACGACGGTATTTATGATTTGTGATTTTGTGATTCGATGATCACGTATCCGTCATTTTGGATTTCGGTATTTTGGGCGTTCTGTTTGCATGATTTAGTTTTGATGACTGAGTTTCATGATATTGGTTTCATGCACCCACTGGATATTTATATATTTTGCGCTGAGTTATTACATTTGAGATATTGATTGAGATTTCATGCCTACTGTATTCAGTGATTTGATTTATACTTCCAGCATAGTTTTCATGCACCTTTAGTGTTTTGGTACACGATCCTGGTGCACACCAGATGCACTGAATCGGGATTCTTCGTGCATGTCTCATGCACCTGATTTTTCTGTCAGGCACACACGTTGCCTACGACAGATGTTTCGTGCACACCCGTTGCACCTAGATGTTGTTTTGTACACCTGTTTAACACATATATGGATTTTGATTCCTTGCGCACCAGACGCATAGGATATTCTTATGTATGCATTTTGGGGATTGATTTCTAGTAGAGCAGTACATTTTATGATATTCTCTATGTATTGATGTTTTCGGAACCCCGACAAATTGGATTATTACTGAAATTGTTTTAGTATTGGGGGTTTAAATTTAAATTCGGGGACCGAATTTCTTTAAGGGGGGTAGATTGTAACATTTCCAAAATAATAAAATATTATTTTTAGGAATTTTTATAATTTAATATTATTTTATTGATTATTTTAATATTAAATCTATAATTAAATGCAAATAAATAGGAAAAATGTTAGAAAAATTATGAAAAATTTTGGAAAATTCTAAAATAGGGTAAATTAGTGAATTATGACATTTTTAAGTTTTTGTGATTAGTTTGACACTAATTTAGTGCTAATCGCGATTAAAATCGCTAATCGGGTTTTTTGGCAAATTTGTGCAAAACATGCACATATCACTTCTTTTCTACACTTGTGCTTTTTCTAGCCATGGTTTTCATTTGGGTTTACTATTCTTGTGAGAAGGATTATGGTTTAAAAAGAAAAGGGGAAAAGAAAAGAAAAAGATTAAAGAATGGGGTTGGTGAGAGAGGGGTATGGGTTGCATTTGACCATTAACCCTTAGCCATTTTCCTTCATCCTCCCTCCCTCATACTTGAGCTGCTGCTGCTGCTACTGCCCCCTTTCTCCCCTCCACTAAATCCTCACTTTTCATCTCAAAAACATACTCAAAACCTCACACTCATTTCATTAAAAATGTGCAAAAGCCCGAGACCTACAAGATGGACCAAGAAAGCGTGGATTTTGGCCACTAGGGGCAACTCAAGAAAATTCTTGAGTTGCTAATGGAGGTAATTACTGAACCATTAGCTAAATTATAGCCTTTCCTATAACCCCATGTTAAGATTTAACCGATATTGTGTGATATTATGGACATGATGAAAACCTAGTTAGGGTTGTGGTGAATTATGGGTTGTAATATGAAATTGAGCTCAGTAGAGATCTTACCAACACCCTAGTGTATGAATTGGAACCCAAAACCTGAAGCTAGAACCAGAATACGGATTTTAGAAACCGATATCGGGGAAAATGTGAAATCTGTGTAGTGTTTATTGAATCTGCTTTCACCCCGAGACTCCTAAAAGAATATTGAGTGGACAGTGAGATGTGCAGGCACCATTGAACCAACACCCCAAACCCTAGCCCCCAACTCATCCGTACGGCCGCCAATTTCTCCCAATTGGCCGCAATTTGCGGCCTGGGTCCCACTTTCTTGGCTCGTATTGGTTCTGTAGCTCATACATTGTTAGTTTAGGCCCCTGGTATATATAGATTTGTATAAAGTGACCTGGGGTAAAATCTGGAACACATTTCATGAGTTGCTGTTTTGGACTTTAGTTTCCGTATTCCGTATTTTCATTTCTGCATTGGTGTGTTTCGTTTTACCTCGACTATTTGGCGTTTATACGACGATATAGAGGATTTATTGATGGTTTTGAAGGCGTGCCATAGGTTCTCACCTATAGGCCCCCTTATCGTATCGTTTTGGATTTCATGCGCCGTTTTAGCTTGGATTTGGTTTTAATGCGCATATACGATATGTTGATGTGTAGGTACCTATGAGGACTTCGGAACGACAAGCAAATGCATGGTGATGTCCGCAAATGATGATGCAAGGTGAGTAGATTATATCTACAGGGGGAAGTCGGGTGGATGGCGTATAGCACCCCCGCAGTCCGTAGATAGATTACTTGTAGTTTATTTTGATAATTAGGTGTATTTGGATAGTGTAGGGTTAGAAGTGACTAGTATAGTTCATAGTCGCGAACCCTAGGATAGAATTACACCTACACACACACACCCTTGCTTATTACTTGTACTTGCATGGTATTTGATGATATGGGATGACTTTGGAGATGAGTCGATGATGTGGGCTTGGTGCCACGAGATCGGTGACTTGATATGATTCATGTGGGATATGACTTGTGATTCTTTCTTGCGGGCTTGGGATATGTGTTTACCCCCGCATGCATACCTTATTGATGGTATCGATTTGTACTAGACATAGAGTAGTACCCCAGTTTATATGATCTGATGATGGTGATACCTGTTATGTGATGAGATAGTAAGATGTTGACCCGTACCCAGCTATTGGGATGCCGTACGATGATTTACCGTACGAGCCGATATTGATGATAGATCCGCGCTCATGACTTGAGAATGTTATATGATATACTGTATCGTACGCGATACTATTGAGGCGGGATCACCGACTATTATATCTATATATTTATCGACTCAGATTTAGGTGGTTTCCACACCTACCCCTCCTGATTGACCTGATACTTAGATCTGTAGTCTTCTTAGTAGATGTTGACTAGACCCGAGTCATACTTATTTCAATGGCAAGCCGCGTTACTATTAATTTACTATTCACTCTACGGCTCGCTTTACATTGCACGCTTATATGTTATTGATTCATATTCCTTGTGTATATGCCTTTACAAAGTTCCATGCTCATATTAGTGTTTCATATTGCATGTATTATAATTCGTGGATTTCGCACTGTGATCTGGTTGCATATGATGATTCTGGATTATTTTACTTCTGAGTATATATATATTAGTGGTATGTGACGCTGATATATATATACGCATACTTATTGTATTATCATGATGATCTAGAGAGGAGCCTATGTGCTCGGAGCCTATGAGCTCGATGTGAGAGGAGCCTATGTGCTCGGAGCCTATGAGCTCGATGTGATGGGAGCCTATGTGCTCGGAGCCTATGAGCTCGATGTGAGAGGAGCCTATGTGCTCGGAGCCTATGAGCTCGATTGGAGAGGAGCCTATGTGCTCGGGGCCTTTATGGTCGATGGTATATTATATCTCCCCTACCCCATATTTATTGTATATGCATTGCATCACATATTGATAGAGTACCTTTATGAATGCTGCATACATGTCGGATGCATGATATATGGGTTTCATTTGATATTGAGATATATAGTTTGTGCCAATGCTCGACGTTGATTTCTGGATGATTTAATTCATTGATACTTCATTATATTCACTTCATGCAGATATACCCTATACTGATGACATACTATTACCTGAGTACCTGGCACTACATACATATTTAGATGTTACCTTGCCACCTTATCATACATCAGATGTACGCTTGTGGTTATATTACTGATTGTTGACTTAGGTTTATGTCTTGCATTCGATTTATCCTTGTAGATATTTCTATTCACGAGTTGGCAACTCACCCCCGTCGTGCCACAGTTCTTGCAGGTTCTGCCGTACAGGTTTCATTGCGGCATTTCTGGCACACTACTTTCGTGCGGGTGAATTGCTTTTGGTAGGTGGATTCTTTCGCATCAAGAACCACCATTGTATTTATTTTATTCATTGTATCTAGAATTTCCATCAACCAAAAACTTGTATATTGTTTCAGACCTAGACCTTAGTGATGTATTATTCGACCTTAGAGTCGCGCTTAGTTGTATTGCGGTTTTTCTTGTTGCTTTTGAGCTTTCTTTGGACTTGTTCCTCGCCACTTGGCGTTGTATATTATATCATTGTTGCATGTGTGGTTGTGACCGTCAATTGACGAAGAGCTAGCTCCCGCTTGGGGATGCCCTTATCATTGCATACATATATATTGTTATCCTTATTGTACCCCATTCGGGGCCAGTTTTACAAAAGAAACTCTGCCGAAATTTTTAGAAAAGACTGTACTGTTTTTAAAATGCATATTCGGCTTAGTTATTTAAAAACCTTGATTTCAAATATGTTTTCTTCACTTCTTTAAACCAGTTCTTTACTTATTCTTAAAAATGGTTTTAGATTTCTGGGCTTTTGGCTTACTTGGATCAGATGGAGTCCTATAGACTTCATATGGTTCAAGGGCCAGTCACGTGCTCTTTCGGGTCGTGACATATTGTCTTAGGACATACCATCTCGCAAAATGGCATTGAGGTAGATAAAGCTAAGATTGAAGTCATTTCCAATCTTCCTCCTCCCAAGTGCGTTAAAGATATCCGAGCCTTCCTTGGCCATGCCGGTTTCTATAGACGGTTCATCAAGGATTTTAGCAAGATAGTTAGACCCTTGACTCTGTTGTTGGCCAAGGACACCACTTTTGATTTCGACTCAAGCTGTATAAAGGCGTTCGAGTCGTTGAAAAACTCACTTATTTCCGTTCCCATTCTTTCATCTCCTGACTGGACGCATCCATTTGAAATTATGTGCGATGCATCTGATTTCGCCATTGGAGCTGTTCTTGGACAGCACATTAACAAGATACCGTATGTAATTTATTACACTAGCCGAACCTTAAACGAGGCCCAATTGAATTACACAACAACTGAAAAAGAATTCTTAGCTGTTGTGTTTGCACTAGAAAAGTTCAGGCCCTATTTAATCGGCTCTCCAGTCATCGTTTACACTGACCACTCAGCTCTTCGCCATCTTTTCGCGAAGAAGGATGCTAAATCTCGGCTGATACGTTAGATCCTCTTACTACAAGAGTTTGACCTTGTCATCAAAGACAAGAGAGGATGCGAAAACGTAGTCGCCGACCACCTTTCACGCCTTCCTTCTTCTCCTACACTTCAAATTCCAATTAAAGACATTTTTCCAGATGAGCAGCTCTTAACTGTGTCATGCGAATCTTGGTTCGCAGATATCGTAAATTATTTGGCCACCGGACTGATACCAAACGAATGGTCGAATCAGGACAGACTCAGATTTCTATCTCAGGTAAAACATTTTTACTGGGATGAACCGTATCTATTCAAATACTATCCCGACCAAATTATTCATCGGTGTGTCCCCGACAATGAGTTTAAGAGCGTGATGTCATTCTGCCACGATCAAGCGTGTGGCGGGCATTTTGGCCCCAAAAAGACAGCAGAAAAGATCTTGCAGTGTGGCTTCTACTGGCCACAACTTTTTAAAGACGCATATGAGTACTGCAAGACATGTTCCCGGTGCTAACACTTGGGCCGGATACCTCGGAGAAATGAAATGCCACTCCAACCAATTTTGGTTGTTGAAATTTTTGATGTTTGGGGGATAGACTTTATGGGACCATTTCCCAACTCTTTTGGGAACATGTATATTCTACTCGCTGTTGACTATGTTTCTAAATGGGTCGAGACTGTGCCCCGCCGAACTAATGACAACAAGGTTGTCGTTAGATTTCTTAAAGAAAACATTTTTTCTCGGTTTGGGCATCCTCGCACGATTATCAGTGATAATGGATCTCACTTTTGTAATAGGACTTTCGAGTCCTTAATGCGGAAATACTCCATTACTCACAAGCTGTCAACGCCTTATCATCCCCAAATTTGTGAGCAAGCCGAGATTTTGAATCGGCAGATTAAACAGATATTGGAGAAAACGGTTTCCAAAAACCGTAAAGATTGGTCATCAAAACTTATTGATGCTCTTTGGGCATTCCGTACTGCCTATAAGACCGATCTTGGCATGTCTCCATATAGGCTTGTTTATGGAAAGGCTTGCCACCTTCCAGTTGAAATAAAGCTTAAAGCATTTTGGGCAATAAAAGAGTTGAATCTATCTTTGGGAGATGCGGGCAGCAATAGAAAGCTGCAGTTGAACGAATTAAACGAGCTGCGGGATGAAGCCTACGAGAATGCAGTAGTTGTTAAAAACTGAACGAAGGTGTTCCACGATAAACACCTTATGAGAAAAACTTTTAAACCTGGTCAACAGGTTTTACTTTACGACACTCGGTTACATTTCCATCCCGGGAAGCTCAGATCTCGATGGAAAGGGCCATTTTTGGTACGCACTGTATATCCGCACGGTGCGGTCGATCTAGAAAACCCGGAGGACGGTTCACTGTTTAAAATGAACGGACATCGACTTAAACCGTTCCTCACTGCGGACCCTTCGGAGGAGCTCCTGTTTTTGCAGGAGCCGATCTACATTGACTGATCTTCCTCCATCCACCCCTAAATTTTGATTATCTAGCCAAAACACTGTTTCAAAAAAGTTTGGGGGTATGTATCATTTGTAATTATATAAAAACAAAATTAAAAAATGAAAATTTGAAAATAAATGAAAATTTGAAAATAAGAAAAAATTGGGGTATTTTTGTAAATTTCCAGTTTTAATAAAAAAATAAAAAATTTATTTACAAATAATTTTCCCTTTTCAGGAGGAGTTTTTTGCAAATAACCAACACATTCCCCCCTATAAATAAAACCCGACCCCTTTCTGTTTTTACCAAATCCTAATTTCATCTCTCTAAAACCCCTAACCGCCGCTCTAATTTTTGCAGAAAGAGACCTCTACGCCGCCGCCCTTCGGCCGCCAAACCTACATCTGGCCGCGCTTCCACCGCTCCCTTGCTGCGTCGCCCTCTGAAATCTTCAGAAGTGGTTCGATCTCTAAACTCTTCTCTGTTAAAATTTTTAGAAGATCTGCACTCTCTGTAATGGCACCAACTATGCAGTTAGAACGTGATTTTTCACAAATCTTTTCACACACAATTTACGGAAGTTATTTTGTTGATGAAATCACACGGCGAGGGTGGAATTTTTTAATTTACAATCATCCCAATGCCTACGCTCTTTCAGATCTAGTCACTCGTTTTTACGAGTGCATGGAGGAAGGTTGCCTAGCACAATACGATTTTATTAAATTACTTTGGGGCGATAGGGAAATAATCATTGACAGGGACTTCATCCATGAAGTCACTTTAATTCCTAGATTACCTGTTCATGACCAACCCCTTCAATTTGAAGACTACATGCCCTTAATGGGTAATGACTGTTCGAGGGAACCTAGGAAGGGAATACAGGCTAGAACCCTCTTCGCAAATGTTTTAACCGTGTGCCGGTGGGCACAAAACAACATTTTTGGCAGTTCACATAATACCACATTTTCACCCCTACTCTTCATATCATGCACACCTTAATGACTAGAAACCCTATATTTGACATGTGCACGGTATTGCTTAATTCAATTGGTGCTGGCAAAAGGGCCGCAAATTACCCATGCCCTATGTTAGTGACACAACTGTGTCGCTATTTCCTCCCTGTGGAGGAATTTGAATTCTACATGCATGGAGGTATACCCATTAGACCTCTCATTGAGGGCGTATCCACGTCCTATACCCGCTTGACTGATGTATGATCACAAAGAGAACCGGACGAACATGTACCAGCCAGAACACCCAGCTCTAGTTCGACCGCGAGCGAGGAAGAGCTTACCCCCATAGAACATGCACGTCTTCTTAGAAGAGCCATTAGGGGGATTGATAATTTGGTGGGGATGATGACCAACTTGGATCACCGGGTGACAGAAATTGAACATGGCGTATCTACGCTGCTGGCGTGAGAGGAGCGTTCCCATTCACGTTCAAGGGGACGGCGAGGTCCTGAGCAGTGAGGGCACTACTTTTGGTAAGTTTGGGGGAGGAGGTGGTTTGTAAATAGTTATCATTGCATTGCATATTTTAATTTTTGTATATATTTTTCTTTTTTCTTTTGCATGTTTATTTCTGCATTGCATCTTTATAAAAAAAATTAAAAAAAAATTAAAAAATGAAAATAAAAAAAATTATAAAAATAAAATCAAATAAAAAATTGAAAATTTTTAAAAATTATAAAAAATTGAAAAATTCAATTTTGGCCATATTTGACTTAAGTTTGACAAGACGGTTAACTAGCTAGAAAAAAAACTAGATCCTAAACTTAGTAAATTAAAAACTCTAAAAATAACCTTTCTTAAAGTTTAACGGTAGAAAATATATGTCCTTATAGTTTATTTAGAAATAGGCAAATTTTGAGTTCAGTTCTTGGGCTAAGTCAAAATAAGGGAAGAGTATTGAAATTTTTATTGAAGTGTAAGCCTGAAAAATAATTCCGAACCTTGAGTTTAAATTCTGAAAGTATATACCCTACAACTCGCACATACACGCACCTTGAAACTTGGGATAGTAGAGGATACCTTGAAGTTCTCGTCTAAAATCCTTGGTATGAGAAAAAATTGAATAAAAGTATAAGTGTGAATAAAGAGATATAAAAAATGAACACTGGTTTTATAATTACTTAAGGCTGCGTAAAATAAAAATATATAGCGAGGGTGCTTTATCACCTAGTGCCTTAGACCAACTGATTTGGGAGTCACTGCTAAAGCCTTAGGTATTACAAGACGAGGAATTATGCCTTAATGCGCAAACACATTTTATAATCGGTCGTTAGTACCTCAAAAAGTATTAACGGTCGCATGAAGAATGTGTGAGCAATTTCATCTAAAATTCACCAACTAAAAGATACTTTAGATAATGGACAAGAGTATGATAGCTTGAATTGAATTTCCAAGTGTAGGGGTGATACATACACACACGTAGGGGTATATGATTGGGTTTGGATGAGAGATAGGAATGAAAAATAGGACTTATATCTTCAGTAGAGAAGATAAAAATTCCTAAGTTGAGATGAAACCTTAGAAGGAAAATTCAAAAGATGTTAAAGCTAAATAAATTTACAGAACATATACGATCTTAAGTTAAATGATAAGTGAGTATGAAAACTACGGGTTGATGATTTCTAAAGTTAAAGATAATAGAATTTCTTGCTAGAACACCGAATTGAAGAATGAAAATCAATAGGCCAAATTGATTGGATTTTGTGGGTAGTATTCGCTGAAAACCCTCAGGAGACAACACTCCTCCTACTAGAGACACCTAGAGGTTTAACGGCTTGTTGCACGAGCTCAGTGCAATCGCGATTCCCTGCAAAAGTGAGGTTAGGTTTTTTTAAGAATAAATTGGTCTTGCTCGGGACGAGCAAAAGATAAGTTTGGGGGTATTTGTTCATAACAGAATTTTGCATTATTATATTCCCCATTCTTAATCATATTGCAAATAAATAGGTGCTTTTGATCCATGTCTGCTAAATAGTTGCAGCTTACAGGTTCTCGGAATAATACAGTGAAAATGGTGAAAAGACGCTACAAATGTGAGACTACGACCAACAAATCTACAAGATGCCACCTACCAGTTTGAGGAACAAACGAAGATCAGGAAACAGTTAAATATACAAAGTACAAGGGCGACACAAGATTCAAGACTTCAATGCGAAGCTAACGATAAAAGTCCACAAATTCTGCACTGTTGGAAATCTGGAAGAAAGTAGAAAAAATTCTGAGGAACCAAGTGAACAAAACAGATAGAAAAAGTAACTTGAAGCATCACAGAAGAACTAAGCCCAAGAGCCCATCAAACGGCCGCGGAACCGCGGCCAAATAAGGCTTCTGGCCGCGGATCCGCGGTCGTGCTGTGCACGTGTCGGTGGGAGTCGATGCATTGACCCGGTTTTCTTAGGGTAGTATTGTAGTTTCAGATGTGGATCAGATGTAAACCTTAAGGTTTCTCCTATCTATAAATAGGAAAGCCTACATCTCTTTTGGGGCATGCCTCTTTTTAATTCTAGATTAATCTTTCAATTCCATTGTAATCGTCAAGAGGTATCAATAAAAGTAAGTTTTTTATCTTGAATTTTTCTTATCTGCAATTTTATTTCTCTGCAATTTTTACCTGTCTTTTATTATTTGCACGTTAATTAGGTAATTAAAAAGAAAATTTATAAAAATGAATTTTGTCGCAATTTCCCTAATGAGTGAGTAGTTCCTCACTTGTTAGGGTTAGGATTGGCTAGGTTCTGTAAGTCCATGCTACCTCTCCCGGTACTTTCGGGAATGCGGAATTTGGTAAAAAAGGATTTTTATGGAGGTGGTAACATGGACCTAAAACCCGGATCTTGGTTAAACATCTATCTAACAACCTAACTGCGAGTTTCTAGCTACTCGGTTAGGGGGTTATACCTTGCTTGTCTTGAACTCCTTCGTCTACAAGCTCCGATGGTGGTCCGGATTGGCTTCTTCCCGTCGTCTCCGTACGCCGAAGATAGATCCACCTGAAAACTCCAACCTTTGGCTCCTTCTTCGCTCTTTGAAGAAACTAGTTCACTTGGTTTGCTAAACCTTGTGAACTAGAGTGAGTAGAGAAGAGTTTGTATGGGATTTTATCTATGGTTCCTGATTCTCAACTCATGAGACAAGAGAACCATAGATTAAAGAGAGGGAGCAAGAGCAAGAGGGTGAGAGCAAAGCAAGAGAGCTCAAGAACAAGAGAGAGAATGAGCAAGAAAGAATGAGCAAGTCTTTTGTCTCTCACCCTCTCATAATCCAAAGTCATGATAACTCATCATACCAAAAAAAGTCTTATGTGATGGTTGAAGCAACCATAACCATATCATTTCATGCACTCATTTTACACAAATGAGCAAGTAAGAAAAAGTCTTTGCCATGAAATGATGGCTATGGTTATCATGATGGTCAACTAGTCAAGCCTAGTCAACCGGTCAACAAAGTCAACAAAAGTCAACAACCATGTCACCATAATACTTAATTAATATAATAGTTAATCACATATCATATTCTCATTAGGGTTGAGCAAAAAGTCAAATAGTCAACGGTCAACTGTCAACAACCCTAATGAGAATCCGCTGCCTCTGCCTCCCTGTCAACTGTGCATACACACCCACATCCACGTTCCGAGGAACACGAATGCATACTGGATAAATCCAATCCCAAAAGGTACACTAGGATCTGGCTCAAACCCAAGCCCGCTAGTGTAAACTGTCCGGGCACTGTACGTGCACAAGTGCACGGATGTGACCGAACCCTGTCGCAAAACCATGCGACCTGTCGCAATACCATGCGACCTCTACTCTTTTGCCTAAAGGCGAAAAGCTTTCTGTGTGGGACTCTAAAGACTCGACACTACGCTGGCAGTGGGTTTAACCACAGACCGCAAGCGGCACTAGCTGTGCGTAACGGTCCCCAGGTAATGCCGACAAGAAGACCGACGAGGCGAAAACCCATCTGAACTCCTACTGAGCCTGAGTGTGACATTCTCCGTACAGTCCGGTCTGTTCGTCTGATACATCGCATGGCGGGCCTAGGAGGCGGTAAACGTCAGTCCCCCAATAGCGGTACAAGTCGTGCCGGAGCGAAGCCCAAAACACCCTGAGATAACTCTGGAAACCTACCAGTATATCTCGTTTGCCCTGGCCAGGGACTACTCGTGTAATGGCTCTCCTAGACACAGCGCGATGTCAACCCCCAATACCGGGAGAGACGAATCCTGTCTAACCGTCACTGCCTCCAAGTGCTTCGGGACTGCACCCAACCACTACCTGTTTGCACGACTCCTTTGAGCCGTGGTAGGGTAGTGATCAAAATACAGTGGGAACACACTCGAGGCGAAGTGACAGTGTCAAGTCAGCGGACTAAGCTGTACTCATGTCACCTGGGAACTGATAACTGACGATAGGCATAATACCAACTAGTCAGTTCCCGACGAGTCCTGTCCAGTGTACCCGTAACCTAACGAGCACCCGCATACTATCTCAAGTACGAAGTACTGACGGCTGTGGGACAGACCGTCTCCCACACTGGGATGAGAAGCGCATGCGCTGGTCTACTCCGGAGTATCGATGCCCTGTCTCGATAGTCCTGCGACCAGGGACCTGCATAAGGATGTGCTTATAGATTACCCATCCCCACTAGTGTGACGGCCATCACATCGCTGGTAATCAAGCAAAGATCCTAAGGGCTCCACTAATGTGTATAGGCGATATACAAAAATGAACACATGTACACATTGAAGTAGAAACAAACCAAGTAGCATACTACTATTTTGAGCAAGATTGTATATACAAGGTGAATATCCCAAGTATCCATTAAGTAATATACAAACCAGTATGATACAGTAATGTCCTCCAGGGCATATACACTAACAGGTTTGAGAGATGGAAATCTCTCACTCCTTTCTTGCCCTCATAACTTTATAAATTAGGACTCTATGTAAAACAAACACCCACCGCTCACCACGGCACCCTATCCTACGAGATAGCGGTGATTCCCTAGTTAGACCGGTAGTGATTGTTTTACATAGAGATTAGGGATAAGAGTTAAGAAAGGACGGACAAGGACCAAAAGGAAAAAGCTATATTTCTTCCTAGTCGTGCTAATCCCCTTTGTTAATTATTACCCTAACACCTATGTTCTTAATTAGGGCAAAGGAAGCGGTGAGTAGAATTAACTTTCCAAACTAACCTAATCCTAACTCTAGCAAGGTTTTAATCCAAATTAAATTCAATCTCGGTCTTTATAAAATTCAAAACCTACTAAAAATAGGAATTGACTCGTTAGAACAATAAGAAAAGAACACGTTTTCCCTGTGGACCGACTCGTACTCAATCGGCTAGCTACCATGCGACACCGTTATTGATTGCAGTATTCTATTCTTTGATTTTAAAACTCACGCAAAAGAACGATCAATCACTTCCTTATCTGATATCTAGAGCAACCTCATGTGGAAAATTGGCTAATTTTACCTGAGTTAAAATCTGTGAGTGAATTCTCATGTTGCTGAATTTCGTTTACCGATTTATGAAACTTGGTTTTGATATTTGATTTGGATTCCGTCGTTGGACGTTTGTACGTCAACGGACGAGGGTTATTTGGTTGATTTTTCATGCAAAGCTATAGGTTTTAACCTATGAGTGAACCGTGTGCCATATCGGTTTTTCGGATTGGTTTTAATTGCATTTCGATATGTGTATTGATTATAGGTACCTTTGCATGGACTTCCGAGACGCCGAAACACATCGAATTCGGCTAAGCGAGGAGTTTAGCAGGTGGGTAGATTTATATCTACGGGGGAAGTCGGGCGGATGGCGTATAGCACCCCCGCAACCATTGATATGGAAGATCATTTTATAAATTATAATTTTGATAAAGGATATGCCACGAACTTAAGATAACAAGATTATAGGATTTAGTAAAAGATGATATGATAAAAGTTGAAACTAATGAATATATTGATATATGAGAATATAAAATGAGAAAGTGAATCATGATAAGTAAGAATTGAAAGAGGACAAGTATGAGTTTGTAATGGTATGATATGAGATCGAGATCGATGTGACTTGAGATTTACAAGATATGACGTATATGCAAGAAGATATGACGTATATGCAAGATGGCATAATATAAGATTGATATAGATGTATTATGTGATTGATAAGGTATGCCATACGAGATTATAGATCCATACCTTTGCTGGTGAATAGGATGATAGATTCCCTACTCTGTTTGTGACACCATACGATGGATTACCGTACGTGATGCGTTTACCGAATGTTTGATCCGCGCTCATGAATTGAGAATGATGATCGAGGATATTGCGACACCTGATACTATGAGGCGGGATCGTTGACATAAAGAGGCTACCTTATTATAGTTCATATTTTGTTGGATTATTTCTCGTGTGATACCTATCATGTTTCCAGTATTTCATGTTATATGATATCATTGCTAGTACACCTGCACAATTATCGTTGATGCGCATGTTACACTTATACAGATTTGCCGACTCACACACATTCATCATCGGTAATTGCCATGCTAGTTACACGGTAGAACTGCCCTATCATGATATTATTCTTAACCGTAAAAGTACATTCATTGTTGAGTATTATCACTTGGCATGCTTGCATGATATACTCGATATGCTCATATTACTACTCTATGTTGCATAAATCGTATTTTATGGTTATATGCTTGAGATGTTGTTTTTACGAGATCTCTGGATTTGAGAACCGAAGTTATATTTCAAAGGGAATTATGTATTGCTTTAAAAATGCGGTTTCTCTTGATATGATATTTCGAGGCGTCCACCATGAGTTTTCTCAGTTCTGAGCTATGAGTATACCCGATTCGAGGAGCGGGAGGCCCCGTCTGTGGGTACATGGTGGACTCGGTAAAGTACCCCGGGACAAGAAGCTCGAGATGTAGACGATGAGCCTGGCAGGGGGAGCACTACCTACCGGTGATAGTTTTAGGCTCGGTGGATATCTGGAGGATACCAACCGGAGTCATGAGACGATATGGGCCGATCTGGACTGACGGAGCCCGAGATAGTTTGGCGCGGCGGATATCTGGAGGATACCGACCGTAGTCGTGATATGGGCCGATCCAGATTGACGGAGCCCGAAATATGAGGATTTACGTATCGATGCTGGACACGGGTTTCATGATATTTCGAGTGTCGGTGTTGGACACTCAGGTTTCATGATTTTGATGTGTCATTGATGGGTACACGTGGTTGATATCCTCATTTATATATATAGGCATATGTTTCAATGATGTTCGAGTGTCGGTGTGGGATGCTCAGATTCCATGATATTGTTTGTGTCGTTGATGGACACGTGGATGATATCCACATGTATACATGCATATGATGTCGGATGTTTACTTATATATGTCATTGCATTGACTCGATTCTTGTTATATATGCACGCATGGTCATCCTAGATATCATAGTATTACCTTTAGGATATAGTGACCTAGGAAATTGTTATTGTATTCGATTTTTACTTGCTGATGTTTTCTACTCACGAGTTGGTAACTCGCCCCTGTTGTGCCATGGTTCTTGCAGGTTTGACCGCTTGGGATCAGTTGTGGTATCGCCGGTACACAGCTTCATCCAGGGTGTTTTACTTTGGTAGGTGGGACACATGTTGGATCGTGCCCACTCTCGTACTTTATATATTCCGTTGTATCTAGATAAACTCCATCAAATCAAATCAGAGACTAGAAATTGTATATTGGTAGACCTAGTCAGACTTGGGTATTGTGCGAGATATAGAGCGATGGGTTTATGATCGCTTTTCTTGAGTTTTGATGTCTTGCTTATTTATTGTTCCTTCTGGGTTGATCTTCGCTGTTGGGCGTCGTATATATATGTTGTTGCGTGGTTGTGATTCTGCCAGTTGGCGAAGAGCTAGCTCCCGCTTGGGGATGCATATATATTGTTGTGTATATGTTTTTGGATCAAAATATACGAGGGAGGTGTTACCCAAATTTTTAAAGACGAAACTTGTTTTCAACTGTAGTATAATCCACTTGCATTTTCATGTTTCATTAGCTATGCATTCAAAGAAAAACATGATTCATTATACCTTTATTTCAAAACTGCACCCCCACTATTTTTCGCAAAAAGGTTTAAATTTTCTGGGCTTTGGCTTACTTGATTTACGTTGCGCCTTTAGACGTTGAGTAATTTAAGTGCCGATCATGTGTTGCATTACGGGTTGTGACAAAAAACAACTACGTTTTGAGACTTCACACCAATCTCCTATTCCATTACTCTCTAGAAATGGTCAAATAAGGAGCGTATCGCGATATTCACGCGAGTTGCAAGTCATACACAGTCATGACCAAGCTCGGAGTCTTACAAAACTCGAAATATGAATCCGGCAGCTCTGACACTCTATGGAAGAATCTGGCTAGGCTCACCTTCGCTAACTCGTCCCAATTCATCGGACAATACGATCTCTCTCGAGCGACTTACATTAGATCTGAGCAGAACCCATCAAAAAGAAACTAATCAACTTCACCAATCTCACATCGGAGTGCCACAATGGATTAAATATCCTAGCCATCACTCATCTGAATGACTATAAACCCTATGGTCCATCTATAATCATAAATATCGATGACTTTTAACTTCATGAACTTTGGAAGCAACACCTCGATAACCTCAGCAATGATTGGTACTACTTGTCTGAACAGTACGCAACACCATGATCTTTGGAGTAAGGAAAATGTCACACCTCCAAGTCCCGCTAGTCTCCAGCAATGACCCGACCCTCTTGTGCGGATCCCGAAGAAACTCGCTTCAATAATAGAAACCCTATCATATAAGGATAAACAACATGTCCCTATGTCACCGGAATGGCACCCTGGTCAGTCCTCGTGCCAAACAAGTCTGCCATGACCGTGTCTCTAACCGCAGCCCTCTCGGCTTGCGTAAACATGGTGACCGGAACAACCAACATGTATCGATGATGATAGATCAATTGAACGAATAGAAGAAAAGAACTCAAGATATATATCCTAAGGTAACTTAGGCTGAGTATCATATCGTAAATATGCCGCGGAACATATGTACGGTACGTCACTATACTTAGTACCTACTCCATCAACCAAGGTCGTCCTATATAACGAAAGTTCGTGTATAAGACCCCCAAAGTCAATTCTAAGTTCTATAAGGTAAAGCCTAAACAAAAGTGTATGCCTATACTACATATAGTCGAACAAAGACTCGAACAAAGGTTAAACCAAACGCTCTGATACCAACTTGTCATGACCCGAATGTAGCACGTGACCGGCACTTAAATCACGTGACATCTAAAGACATCCACGTGGTCTAAGTAAGCCGAAACCCGGAATCTAAACCCTTTTTTGAAAATATTGGAGGTGGGGTTTAAAATAGTCATCAGATGGAATTAGTTTAAAATAAACATTTAGGTTTAACTAAGTATGTTTGAAAAAGTATATATGACGTTTTGAAATTCGACAGCACATCCTTTGTAATTTTTGAATAATACATGATACAAGCATAATTATATAAAGCATCCCAACGGGAGCTAGCTTCCACACCCAAAAGATGGAGTAACCAAGCAAACAATATACGACGCACAATGGCAAAGAAAAGAAAAGCGAAACAAAATCAACAATATAAAAAGGTCGACTCCAATAAGTGCGACGCCCACAAACACATAACTCTAAGTCTCGCTTCTAAGTCCATAATATACAAGTTCTAAGTCGATGGAATTTCACTAGATACAAAAATATATAAAAATACAAGTGTGGGTACGAACAACAGTAGCCTACCTACCAGAGCAATCACCGAGAAAAAGGGTGTACCGCAATCCGCCGAAAATCCGAGCAGTAAAACCTGCAAGAAACTGTGACACAACAGGAATGAGTTGTCAACTCAGTGAATAAAAGTATATCACAAGGTAGAAATCGAAATGCATAACGATACCTGGGTCATAAGTATAGTACTATCATATCCTGTACTAATATAACATATGATATGCATATGTATCATAAATATAACTCTATCCATCACATAAATTCCAAAATAGAATATATCATGCAAATGACCTGTATCTAAGTATAAGCCCATAAGTAACCGAAAATATATATGTAAAACCTCTTCTTTAAAATAGCCGCGAAATACATATATCACGGCATAAAAGCAGACATGATAGTATGAAATATAATAGGTATCTTATTTAAGATATATGGCTTGCTGTTTTAGTGAAGAGTGTTAAGAGGTTTACAATTTAAAAGATCCCAGTGTCATATCAGACACGTCAAATAATAAGGCTATAGCTCGATTTTGAAATCCTTTTTATATGCAACAATCGGTAAAAAGGTTATTCAGGTACTGTTTCCCCGGATCAGTCCTGGTCGGCTACAATAACTCATAACATAACTGTATAGCTCATATGATAGCAACATATCAAACTCTGGATGTCCAGCATCGACACCCGAAATCAGAAATCCCTCGTGTCCATTACCGACACGCAAATCCTCAAATCTCTCGTGTCCATCACCGACACACCAATGCAGATATTGTCGACACTATCTCAACAGATGATCGCCACCCGATATCCCTGTCCCTGGTCGGTATCACCTGGATATCCGTCGTGCCCAAATCGAGCCCCGGTCAGTATCCCATAGATATCTGCCGTGCTCATCTCTATCTCCGGTATCGAGTGTCCTCGCTAGGCTCCCCGCCTCTAATGCGGCTTTCCTGCCCCTCGGTCTCGACCGGGTCCACCATGTATCCGTCTGTATACTCCTCCACTCAGTCTGGATAAGTAGCAAGTCCGAAACCGTATATCTCCCCCACTCGGTTCGGAATGAAACAAGCAAAAAAACTTCAAACTCGTGCTGGATGTCAAGTCATCGTATTCAGAAATATCAAGTAAAGAATAAGAATACTTGCATAGATCATTCTAATGATATATTATATATATACATATATAACAGCGTCCCAAACCACTGATATATATTATCAAAAGTAGAACTGTTAGTTATGTATATGCCCTAGAGGCCATTATTGTACATATGATGTATATTATAATGGATGCTTGGATATATATAGAGAGGACTTTCTTGCTCGACATGATAGTATGCTATTTGGTTTCCCTTTATCTTAACATGTTGACTTATATTAGTTTACTGTCTTACTCTCACATGTTGATAAAGCCCTTAGGATCTATACTCGACTGCTGGGACTATGATGAGATCATACTAGTGGGGCCACGGTAGTCGATGAGTACATCCTATAACTGTTCTCAGTCGAGGGTGTGTCGAGACAGGGCATCGATACACCAGAGTAGACTAGCGTATACGCATCTTGACCCATATGATGGGCGATGGATGATCCCATATCCATCGGTGTTTTGACATCAAGGATGGTGTATGGGTGCTCAGTGGAGACTGGATACACTGGACGGACTCGCCGAGAACTCCCAGATGGTGATATACCACACGTCAGATGGCAGTTCTCCGGTGACACTGGTACAGGGTAGTCTGTAGACCCGAGATCATCATAGAGTCTTGTGTGATTCCCACTGTGCTTTGATTTCCACCTTACCACGTCCAAGAGGGCGTGCAAAATGGTGGCTTTTAGGTACAATCCCGAATCACATGGAAGCAATGAGCGATAGGAGGGGATTCGTCTCTCCCGGTATAGGGAGTTGATGTTGTGCTGTGTTCGATGGGCTATAACTGGAAGTCCCTGGCTAGGGCTGATATAGAGATTTACTGGTAAGTGTTACCAGTAGTTTCTCGACTCGTTATGATCCTCACATCGACACGACTTATCGGTTACTAGGGTCTGACGTATACCACCCCTAGACTAGATATGCAACATATCAGACGAAGAGACCGGACTGTACGGGAGTGTTACTGATTGGATTCACAGGAGAATGTACAGGCTAGCTTGTTGATCTTCTAATCGCTCAATACCTAGGTGGCTGTTACGTTTAGCTGACCGCTTGCAGCTTATGGGTGTTTGATATGATCATCACCTGCTACCGGCGTATTGACGATTCTTTAGAGTCCTACACAGAGGTTTCTTGACTCAGGAAAAACGGAGTAGGGGCACATATGTGATATGTGCATGACCGAGGATAATGCGATATGAGATACCGTATTATATTCTCGCGATATTTACATATTAGCCGGGTCATCGGATCAAGTGTTGATTCGATGAATCGGTACATGATATATTAGTCGGTTATATTCGATATAGCCGGATTGTCGGATCAAGTGTTGATTCGATAATTTAATGTATAATAATATATATGATATATTGCATTACATTATCTAATATTGGCTCGCTTTATTATTTCATTTTCTCACCGGGTAATACATTGATATATATGCGATATATGTTAATTGTATTATTTTCTTTTGTTACAAAATATATTATATATATGATATATAATATTGTAACATGATATGATTACTAATGCGACATGTTTAGTAGAGATTAAATAAGGTTAGGGTTTGAATTGGGTTAGTTCTTTCATGAACATTCTAGAAGGATTTCTTTTGGCATAAGTTAAGATATTATGGTTGATATTTTCTAGTAACTCATTGTTTAACCCAACCCAAACCCTAGCCCTAGTTAATTCTCTACATGGGTTATCCTTGTCATCCTTGACCATGGTTGCATTATTAATCATATATCATTTCATTATTCATCACAAAAAGATTAATGCATTATTTCTTCTTCTTCTTCAACCTTGAGCTTTGAAAAAGCTTACTAGGTTTTCATTTTGTGATGATTAAGAGTGAGAATTTGACATCCTCATCTAATCTAGCCAATTAGATTAGAGTGTTCACCTCATTAGAGAGAGAGAGCTTGAGTTATAGAAATTTCGACGTAGATCATTGGAGAAAAGGAGACTACAAGCTAGCATGGATCGTTTTTTGTTGGAGCCTCTCTTGAGTCCGGAAGATCGTGGATCGCGGCGAAGGGACTTCTACTCGGAGCTTATGAAGCGAAGGAGCGGACTACAAAGGTTGTAATCCCTCACTTTTAGTTGTAAAGATGTTTACTTGCATGTTAAACCCTAATTATCTAGCAAAGATCCCGGCCTTGGGTTGTTCGGCACGTCTAAATTTTAAATCGGGCATGGTTGATACCTTATAAACCTTTGTATGACTGCCTAGGAACCCTACAGTGGTATCAGAGCCTAGCTAGAGCATTAGGCGACGTGTATACGAAATTAAAACTCCGATCGAACCCCACAACGTCGATTTGACCCCCTCTCTGGACAATTTGTAAAAATGTGATTTTTTCTGCATTAAAAAAACTCAAAAAAATCCGCAGGGAAATATAAGCATTACTGTGGAAAATGAGGGAATAAGCCGTACAAACCGCCGCGGAACCGCGGCAATAGCACGCTTGTGCCGCGGATCCGCGGCCGTACAGAAGAATTATTGCCTCGTTTTGGCACAGTAATATCCGTAAGCGATTCAGTATATTTCTGGGTATTTTTAATCTGACTCAAGTGTTGAGTGTTCTGGGGATTATTTTGAATTCGTTGATTCGATCGGAAAATTTAATTTCGTTCTTTTTCCGGATAATTTAGAAACTGTTAAACTGTTCGAACGGATATCATTAACTCATTTTTTCCCGGCATGAAAAACTTTCAAGTGTTGAATTTTTCTGAAGTTTAAATCTTTCGGAAAAATATGCAAGTAACGCGGTGGACCCTCTAGAAGAATACAAACCTTAACTCGATTATGTGACCGTCTGAACCACCTCTAAACCTTAGGGTTTGGGGCAGTACGGCGTACCACATGTGAGGCGTTGGCTTGACCCTTCTACGGCTGGACCATTGATACTGTGACATATTCTGGGATTATTTGAACTCCGCTCAAGTGTTGAGCTATTTAGGAAATCTTGGGTATTTGATTATCCGATCGGAAAGTTTAATATTGTCTAATTATCTGAAATGTGATACAATATGTGGAATTCATATAGTTAGGCATGAAATGCGAAGTATGTGATATTTCGGATTTATGATGTCTAAAGAGATTGTGGATTCCAAATGTTGTAGTTTTACAAATTTTTTTCTGTGACCGTAAGTGTAGTATGTAGTTGTATTGCCGGTTTTTGTTGCTATACATCAACGACGATCGGTGTATGCATACTTACTTACGTTGATGATATGAGATATTATGTGTTGTTGTGATATGTTATACTGGATCGTCGTGTTCTGAATAGCCGGGGGTTTTATGTGAGATGAGGGTTTTTATTTTCATTCATGTAAAATTCATTTGTATGTAATATTCTTTTATTGGGACACTTCCGGGATGAGATTGATGTCACCAGTGTATATTATTTACTTTTCCGCATTAGGTAGACCCAAGGAAGGGAGCACAAGTAACCGGGTTCTAGGGTCCAGTGGGAGGCCATCTCGAGAAGTCGAGACCGGGTCTCCTAACCCTAAAATTGGCAGTGTTACTTGCCGCTCTCGTAGGGGTCTAGGGATGTGGGTTTGGCTATTCATCGCGACCGTGGAATCCGTGTTTTATACAGGCTCGTATTAAAAAAACGGACATCCTAGTATATCCAATATTTCATATATGTTCTTCTACTGCAATGTTCTGTGATGAGATCATATTACTGCCTGAGTCGAATGCTTATATTATATATATATGCTGATATATAAATATTACTGCTTTCGTTTCTTCTGTGATGCTTAGGAAGCATAAGCTGATGGGATATATTAATGAGATTAATAAAAAGAAAAGAAACTTAAAAGATGTTGTAGAATCAAAACTTTATAAAAAGAGTAGCTACAGTTTTGCTTTGTATAGCGGTATATATGATATACCCTGCACCTTATTCGATGAGGAAAGAGCCAAGATCCCTTCACCGGGAGTGACCACTTTAGCGAAACTGGCAGATGCTACAAACTCATGGTTTAGTTTTTGACAGCTTCTATAGTTCTTGCTTTGTACAGCGGTATATACGATATATCCTGCACCTTATTCGATGGGGAAAGAGCAGAGATCCCTTCACCGGGAGTGACCTCTTTAGCAAAACTAGAAAAGCCTCAAAAACATTCCTTTTTCAAAAATCACTCGATTCTACGACGATATCAAGTTCATTACGCTCATGGTTTTCTGAAAAACCTGCGTAGCCCTCCGACATTTCAGATAGATATTACTTAGTATCAGTACTATGTTTGTTGACTTAGTCAAGGCGTAGTGTACGATAGCTAAATAGTGTTTATCTGCTAAAGCATGAGATGTGATTGGATTAGGGTAGTCGTACGGCCTTGTTGACTTAGTCAAGGGTCGTACGGGTGGGTTTAATTCAATCGGGAAATGTACGGGTTGAACTTGACTTGCGATTTATGGTTTGTTGATTTAGTCAAGGTCATAGATCGCTAAGGGAAAAAGCATTATCGGGAATTTCAAGTGTTGAAATTTGCAATGAGATTGCATACCTCCTATGAGATAGTTGGATCCTGATACCCACTATGAGTAAGAGTTACTCCTGGGAGAGTTTTACACAGGACAATTAGCCGATCAAGTAGGTGTCTGGAAAGGTGTTAACGGGGTTATGCCTCTGGGAAGACGGGGTTTATTTTAATTAGGTCCGTGCGAAAGCACGGGGTACCTCTCTCAAGTACCAACACTGATCTGGCTGAAAAATTGACGAAATTGTAGGGTGTAATTAATCCCGGCTAATCTTACCTTTTAGGGTTTGAAGGAAGATTTGATAAAAACAGTGGGAGACATCCTGATTAGATAAGATAATAACTAATCTAATCTTGCAAGAGCATACGCTAAAGTGTTTCCTTCTCTCTCTCTTCAGGTAGCGACCATGTCAGAACTTAATCAAGATAACAAAATGGATGTATTGACTGAACCCGCTTATTATACTGAGCATGAGAACGTTGGTCCCGTTCTTTCTTATAAGAGTTATAAGACTGAACAGGAAACAGGAGAAAATCTGGATTCTCACGCCGCCCAAACGAAGAATAAGCATGCTGATGCATCTTCTTCGGGTGTGTTAGTTATTGAGAACTGTTTCTCAGTTCACCCTACGTCCTGGGTATTAGATACCGGATCAGGATCCCACATATGTAAATTTTTATGTATGCCACGTAAAGGTAGAGAACTGGGAAGAGGTGATCATTCCTTACAAGTTGGGAATGGTGCAAGTATTGCAGTCAAAACAGTTGGCGAATATCACCTAGTATTACCAAGTAGTAATACGTTGATTCTGAATGAGTGCAATTATATACCGAACATGATGTGCAACATTATATCAGTTTCTTTATTAAGTAAAGAAGGGTATAATTTTGTAATACAGGATAATGTTATGAACATCTTCCTAAATCAAAAGTTGATTGGATCAGGCTCGTTACATAATGGTATATTCATTCTCAATCAAAATACAGTCCTTAATATACAAAACACACACAAAAGGAAGAGTTCAGAAATGAACGAATCCTTCTTATGGCATTGTAGACTTGGTCATATCAATACGACATGACTAGCTAAGTTACATAAGGATGGATATTTGAATTCGTTCGAATTATCATCATATGAAACTTGCCATTCATATCTGAAAGGAAAAATGACCAAAACTCCGTTTAGTGGACACGGAGCAAGAGTTGAGGAACTCTTAGGACTGGTACATAGTAATGTATGTGGTCCCATGTCTATGCATGCCAGGAACGGTTTTTCCTACATCATTACATTCACTGACGATCTCTCTAGATACGGACATGTGTTCCTGATGAAACGCAAGTCTGAAGCTTTTGAGAAATTCAGAGAATATAAGCATGAAGTAGAGAACCAAATGGGCAAAAGTATTAAGATCCTTCGATCTGATCGAGGAGGAGAATACTTGAGCAATGAGTTCCTAGATTATCTAAAAGAGAATAGGATTCTCTCTTAGCTTACTCCTCCTTATACACCACAGCACAACAATGTATCGGAGCGGAGGAATCGCACCCTATTAGATATGGTGCGCTCTATGATGAGCGATGCTGAGTTGCCTATTTCCTTCTGGGGGTATGCGCTTAAGACATCCATATACCTATTGCATCTAGTTCCATCTAAATCTGTACCTACCACACCATATGAGATATAGAGTGGGAAGAGACCATATTTTAAACGAGTTAAGATATGGGGTTGTCCGGCCTATGTCAAAAGGCAAAATCTGGACAAACTCGAGGCACGATCAGTTCTTTGCAAGTTTGTGGGATATCCAAAGAATTCTCAAGGATATTTTTTCTACCACGCTGAGGAACAAAAAGTGTTTGTTGCCTAACATGCCACCTTTTTGGAAAAGGAATTTCTTGTAAAAGAAATTAGTGGCAAAGAGGTAGAGCTGGAAGAGGTTCCAACACCTCAAACTACAACTGATGATTTATTAGAACCAGAGAATTCAGTAGTACCCGACGAACCCCAGCCTCTCCGCCGATCTAGCAGGGTTTCTCATCCACCTGAGAGATACTACGGTTTTCTCATTGATGGTGGGAGCGAGGATTGCATCATGGAAGATGATGACCCGACTAGTTTCGAGCAGGCCATAACGAGTAGTGACTCTGTGAAATGGCTGGATGCAATGCGATCTGAGATGAAATCCATGTACACCAACAAAGTATGGACTTTGGAAAATGCTCCTGAAGGGGTAAAACCCATTGGGAGCAAGTGGATCTTTAAAAAGAAAATTGGTGTAGATGAAAAAGTTGAGACTTTCAAAGCTAGACTTGTTGCAAAAGGTTTTCGTCAACGACCAGGTGTGGACTATGACGAAACCTTTTCTCCAGTAGCTATGCTTAAATCCATCCGGATCTTACTTGCCATTGCTGCATACCATGACTACGAAATCTGGCAGATGGATGTTAAGACCGCCTTTCTAAATAGTGATTTAGAAGAGTGCGTATACATGACTCAGCCAGAGGGCTTCGTAGATAGTGGGAGCAGCGGACAGGTGTGCAAGCTGCTTAAATCCATTTATGGGTTAAAGCAAGCATCGCGGAGGTAGAACATCTGCTTTGATGTTGTAGTCAAAGAGTTTGACTTCATCAAAAACGTAGATGAACCTTGTATCTATAAGAAGGTTGCAGAGAGTAAGGTTGTCTTCCTCGTATTGTACGTAGATGACATACTCTTCATAGGAAATGATGTTCCTATGCTGCAATCAGTCAAGCTCTTCTTATCATAAAGATTCTCAATGAAAGATCTAGGTGATGCCTCCTGCATACTGGGAATTATGATCTATAGAGATAGATCTAAACGGATATTAGGATTGTCCCAATCCAGGTACATTGACACCATACTAAAGAGGTTTAGTATGGAAGAATCCAAGCATGGGAACCTACCCACGATCTCTGGACTCACTCTCTCCAAAGAGATGTCTCCCAAGACTGATTTGGAGAGAGCTCGCATGCAAGGGATACCCTATGCTTCGGCAGTAGGCTCTATCATGTATGTGATGCTATGTACCAGACCCGATATAGCATACTCACTAAGTGTAGTGAGTAGGTATCAAGCAGATCCTGGAGAGAGTCACTGGGTAGCTGTGAAGAGTATTCTCAAGTACTTGAGAAGGACTAAAGAGATGTTCTTGGTGTATGGTAACGAAGAACTCCAGGTGGAGTCCTTTACCGATTCAAACTTCCAAAGTGATAAGGACGACTCTAAGTCACACTCGGGATTTGTCTGTACCC